>OY776277.1:11389122-12786219 GCA_963675445.1 Linnaemya vulpina | reverse complement strand
GAGAGCTGATGAGCTTCTGGAATCGATGGGTAACGGCGTTTAGAAGTTATTGAAAATAAATCACTTTAAAAATGTTTTTCTCAAATTTTTGTTTCAATTTTTTGAAATCTATCAGTTCAAATTGGTTCAATTTCTAAGTTCAGTACAGCCCTTTTGAAACCCCTGAAGTTTAGTTGAAATAGGTCAAGCCGTTCCAAAGTTATAAGCACGCAGACACACACAAGCACACACACATAAATACATACAAACATAGTGACTGGTTCTCAGAACTAGTCAGGGCAGCTTTCTGGGACCTCAAAACGTCAAGATCTGATGAGATCGCGATTTTTTTCAAAACGGAGTAAAACCAACAACTTCTCGATTTTTTCAAAACTTTAATTTTTCGCAACAAGAAGTTAAAATTAAGGATGTTAGTGGCTAAAGAGGCTAACGAGTGGACCATGAAGCAACAAATCTTTTGCTCAATTCCACAATCAGTAATAAGTATTGATGAGAACTTGTCTGATCTACTTCAGGACACGATTGTCTTCGTTGTTGTAGTGCCTCTTTCAATGACGAGGGCTTAACACCGTTTGCAGGACTACTTGCAAAAGCCTTCTAAGGCAAAACTGTACCGCAAAATTCAGCGGCGAAGTAAAAGATTAAAAATAGCCGCAACAACATTCTCTATCCTCTGATCTGTCTTCATCTGTACTCTTAACACTATCCCCTCTTTTTCCAGTTGCAACAACTTTTAAAAAATATTCTAGCGGATAGTTTTTTAATTTAAAAATAATAAAAATTAAAATAGAAGAGTAACCCTCCAGGGTTAAGAGTGGAATATATATAAAGCCAATGAGATGAAGTAGCCATCCAGGGTTAAGAGTGGAATATATACAAAGCCGATGAGATGAAGTAGCCCCCTCATTATCACTACCGATCATTTCTGCTGGTATGATGATTGAAATAAATACTCCTCTCTCAATAAATAATTCAAAATAAAAATAAATTTGCGGGTTTAAGCTAGAAGCTGAATAAATATTCTGGACTTAATCAGTAACGACTTAAAAAATTGCTAAATTTTATATATTAAATAATAGGTCTGTTTTATAAAAAAAATTCGCCTAAAATGGGAGAAGCAAACTTTTTTATTTTTTAACTTTATATTTTTAGACTCTTCAATTTTAATTATGTGCTGTTTCCTTTTTCCCAAAATTCAAAGTGATCAATTGATTTTTTACGTTAATATCGAAATTTCAATACAATTGGAATACAAGTTTTTTATCGATATCGCATGCCCTGAGTTGCCCCCAGAGGTTTTATTTTATCCAAATTAATATTCCTATCAAATTTCGCATACAGTAATTAACGTCACGGTGAGTTCACTCACGCCTGTCCTCATTTTCACACTTTTTGCATAAATTTGTACGCTTGAAAATACATCAAAGGAAAACAATTTCACTGCAGCTTAAAAGAAAAACGTGCATCTGCCGCTGGAAAAGTCCGAAACGAGAGAAAGAGAATAAAAGTTTTGCAGGAAAAGGTGTTGCTTTTAAAATATGAAATATTGATGGTGAATGTGAGCAGGTTATTTTTTAATTAAATATCCTGCATTATTAATGAACTTGCACGCAGACACACGCACGCTCACATAAACACACACACACACAGACACAGATAAATAAGAGCAACAAATATATATTTTTATAGTTCTCACATCATGTAAAAGTGGGGCAAATGCTACGAGTAAATTTTTACACAGAAAAAAGTATTGAAAATATTCAATTACCAAAATCGTTGATTTAATTAAAAGATTAGTTGGTTGTTTGAAGTACGAACACCATGAATAAATAACATTTTTATTACAATAATTTTATAAAAAAATATTCTTTTGTAATAACAAATATTCCTAAATTGTAAAACAATTTCACATAAACTTTTTTGTGATTTCATGCTTGAAAACAAAAAATTAAAGCATAAACACGGAAATGTTAGATACACAGGGAGTTTTTTTAGAGTGACACAACTTTCAGTTGGCATCACTGCTTTATTTGAGCCTCCATTTAACAGCTGATGGTTGCTTTTTGTTTAGTCCGCTTTGAAATTTTGTTAGGAATCGTTATACACCAGAGCAGCGCGTGAAAATTGTTGCTATTTTTAATCAAAATAATTGTTCTATTCGTAGAACTCCTCCATTCAAAATTTTATTTTCCGATGAAGCCCTTTTCAGGTTAAATGGGTGTGTGAATAAGCAGAATTGTCGCATGTGGAGGGCGGATGAATCCACAAGCTTTTGCCAAAACACCATCCACATTCACAGAAAGTTACTGTTTGCTGCGCTTTATGGGCTGGGGTAGTCATTGGCCCACATGTCTTTAAAAAACTATGATGGTCCGAATGTTACTGGTCATGGTGAATGATACAGGAACATGATTCAAAATTTTTTTTAGACCTCAATTACGGGGCATTAATCGTGCTAATATGCAGTTCCAATAGGACGAAGCCACACAGCGGGCGCTACAATTGTTTAAATCAAAGAAACTTTTAATAAAAAAAAGTTTCACGTTGTGGCCCAATTAATTGGCCACAAAGATCGTGTGATTTAACACTATTCGATTACTTGCTTTGGGGTTTTATTAAGTCACTTGTATACGTCGTTAAATCACAAATAATTGAACACGCGAAAATCAAAATTCGGTTAGTGATCAGTGAAATGCGGTCGCAAGTGCTGCAATAAAATGTTGAAAATTGGTGCTCCAGATTGCGCCTTCTATGCGCCCGCCGTAGCGGCCACATGGTAGAAATCATGTTGCAACATGAATTTCACAAAATTTGCTTTCAAATAAACCCCGTTTTATTGATGTTAAAAATATATTTCCTGGTTTTATATGAATTGTTTAGCTCAAAGAAACTTTGATGAAAAAATAATTTCCCGTAATGGTTCAGTTAATTGGTCATCCCTATTCAATTATTTTCCTTGGGGTCATGTTAAGTTACTTGTCTACGTCGATAAACCTTAAACAATTGAACAGCTGGAAATCTACAATCGAAAAATTATCGGCGAAATACGCCCGCAAAAGCTGCGAAAATTTGTTGAAAATTGGTGTACCAAATTGCGCCTTCTACGCGCCCGCCGTACCGGCCACATGGCAGAAATCATGTTTAAACATGAATTTCATGAAATTTTTTTCAAATTAAACCCGTTTCATTGACATTAAAAATATTCCAGTTTTATTCTGAATTGTTTAACTCAAAGGAACTTTTGATGAAACAATAATTTCACGTAGTGGCCCAATTAATTGCTCACCAAGACCGTATGTTTTAACCCTATTCGATTATTTTCCTTGGGACCATGTTGAGTTACTTGTCTACGTCGATAAAACGCAAACAGTGGAACACTTGGATATCAATTTTCGAAGAGTTATCGGTCAACAGCACCCTCTGATTCGTGTTCAGTAAGAAAAACAGTTCGTCGCATAATTAATAATCAGTGTCAAAGAATTTTATGTTATTAAAAACTGTTTAACCCAATAAATACTTATCGGAATTAAAAGATTTTTAAATTAATAAAAAGTGGTTACGTTCTTCTTGGCAAATATATTTTTGGTTTGAATGGTTGCGCTGTTCAAGAGTTATAAGCAGGTCACATAATTACACACAAGTCAAGGAGGCTTCCTGGGACCTCAAAACACGGAGATGTGATGAAAACTCGATTTTTTCAAATTCGGTTAAAACTTATAACTTCCCGATTTTTGCATTGAAGTTTAAAAAAAATATTTCAACATAATCCTTGATTTTGTACAACTTCCTGGCTTTTAAAGAGTGTTTATTTTTGCTGCTTTTCTGTTTTAATTTCATATTTTGCTAGAATTTCATTTCCAAAACTTCGTTTCTTTTTGTCTGCTCTTCACAAGCAAGAATTCGCTTAACACGTCATGTCTTGTTGGAAAGCAATTTCCGCGTCGTACGGCCGCTACCTTTCAAACTAATTTAAATAAATCCCCGAATTCGTTGCGGTTGAATAGTTGAAATAAGCCGCCGTTTATAATTTATTCTCGACAATTTCTGCGCAAACAGTCTTATCAGCCAAATCTGCTTAACATTCCTTTAACAGCGCCTCCTCCCACCCTTCCAAACAAACACTGTTGATGCCTGATTAATACCCTTTTTGCTTTAATAATAATTTATGGTTGTTGTTGATTTTAGAATTTTAAAATTGTTCCTTTAAGAACTGAAAAAGTTTCGGTAGATGTGAAACAAAAATGCCTCAACCTTTCAGCCAATAAAAGTATTGACGGAGTATGTAAATCAAAAGTCAATGGGATGAACATGTTCAGGAGTCCACACCATCGAGTTTACGAACTTGTTAAATGAATTTATAAAAAAAGGAAATTAAATCGATATGAAAATATTAAATTGCGGCAGTTCATTGAAATAAAATGAAAATTAGGCAACCCAAAAAACAACAAAAAGGAAAAAAACTTTAAGGCTGTTATTTATTTTGATAACACTTAGTTTCATGATATGCGTGTGTGTGTGTGTAGGTAATGGGTGTTTTTTTTATAGAGTGGCACAAATTGAAATCATAATAAAACCAGGAAATATATTTTTAACATCAATGAAACGGGTTTAATTTGAAAGAAAATTTTATGAAATTCATGTGTCAAAGTTTTTCTTAAAAATTGTGTTTTTTTTTAGTTTCTCAAGACAATTTCTAATAAATGAACTATTTGACATACTGTCATTGTACTATCATAATATGAAACTTATTTGTTGGGTGGTTAAGCAATTTCTATATGCATTTCATTGGCGCTTTTTACCAAATCGTCAGTAGGCTTCAACCACAGTTTCGAAATTTTTCAAACTTCTCAACTTATTAAAAGAGTTTTATAAACCATCTGAGAATTATGTTAATAAATTAACTATAAAAATTCACAAATGATTTAAAAAAATCACATTATAATAAGTGTAGTAGGCTATGAATTTATTAGTTTATTAACATAATTCTCAGATGGTTTATAAAAGTCTTTTAATAAGTTGGGAAGTTTGAAACTTTTCAAAACTGTGGTTGAAGTCTACTGACGATTTGGTAAGAAGCGCCAATGAAATGCATATAGAATTTGCTTAACCACCCAACAAATAAATTTCATATTAAGACAATTTTTATTTAATTAAATTTATTTTTTTTTTTTTTGATTCGTTGGAAAACACTTGTAACTTACTGTATCTGGTTGTAAGCAAGCAAACATGTCTACCAGATTTCTATTTAAACGAAAAATAAATTAACAACTTCAACGGTTATCTTTTTTTAAGAACTGCAGCTTCCTTAGAAAATGTGTTACAACACGACTTAAAAAAAGAGACTCCCTGCCATTTTAAATATTAACGCGTATATATTTTTTTTAATTTACCCTCTTTTAATAATTCTGTTTAAATTATTAGAGCGGTGGCTGTCTCTGTATTTAAGTGCAGCCACGGTTCTGTTGGCTCGTTTTTTAATTTTTTTTTGTTAACACAACACTTGTGTAAATGAGTAAGTAAAAGGGAATTACTAAGTGGCCGAGTGTTCATGCAGATGTAAAATTATATTTTTATATGCGATTTAAAAAATTTCATCACACTGGCAAGTGGTCATATTGTTGGGGAACTTGAGAAAATTTTAGCAGTTCTCAGTTCGAAATCTCTAACAAAAAAGAAGAAAAAAAAGAAATTTTATTTTCTTTGTCATCTGCTGCTTAAATGTACAGCGTGGTGTATGTCTATGCTAACAGGGGTCCGCCGACTAAAACGTTATTAAATTTGCTTATGGTTTTATGAAAAACATTTTATTTTGAGTCAAATTAATTTAAGATTATTAGACTATTCCTGATGTCGTTTTTCTTAAACTCAAATTTTTAGTTCTGTTTTGTTTTTTTCTAACAAAGAATGCAACATTTCTTACACTTTTTAATATAAAATGGAGGCATTAAGTGAATTGAAATAAAGAATTTGTTGGAATTTTTCCCGCTTCTTTTGCGAAATATTATGTATGTTTTAAAACTCTTCCAAGCTGCCACTTTTTAGAAAAGAAATAGTAAAATGTTACACGTTTTTAGAGGAAAGAAAATGCTTTTAATTTTTTCTCTTTATTACAATGTTTTTCTGCACATTTTAAACTATTTATATATAAAATTAAAAGGCAGGCTTTTTAAGGAAATCGGGCTAAGAACTTAATAAATAAAAAGTTTTTAATTTTTTAAATGAGTTTAAAACAATAATGAATCAAAATGCAAGTGTTATTGTGAAAATATTTAACGGGCGTTCGATATACGAAAAATAGGGCAGAAAGCGGCCACACTTTTTTCACAATAAGACTTGTATTTTGATTCATTATTGTTTTAAACTCATTTTGATATATTTTTAAATTTTAAAATTGCTTTCCTTAAGGAGTGTGTTTTTTTATTACTTTTTACTAAATAGTTTAACGTGCTTCGAAAGCGTGCAAAATTACTTACACTTTATGAGAAGATGAGAACATGAACCACACTAACACTGTAGCGTATGAGTAACATGATTAATAACATTCAGTATGCGCATGGAAGCACAATGAAAAGGGAGGAGAATTAGAAACCAACAAACTTATAAGTGAAACAAATAAAAAGCGTAAAATTTATGATAAAAAGAAGCTCTTCTCCAGCTGCTTTAAGTCGCAACATTTTGGAACGTCTTTTCAACCCTGAATGGTTACGAATAACTTTTCAAAATAATTCTAGCGGCTCAATTTTTGAAGTTAAAAATAAACAAAAATATTTTGGTCAAATATTTTATACGAAAAATATTAAAAAAATTGGTGAAATATAACTTGCAAATATTTTTTTCTCTCTCTTATAATTCGTTGCGAATAAGGATTCGACGAACAGTAACCATCCAGGGTTAAGGAGCGTGTTTTTCATAATAATTTGTTATTTTGTAGTTTCATATGCCTTAAAAGCGTGTAAAAATTTTTACACTTTATGAGAAAATAAGAACATGAACCACACCAGCAACAAGAACAACATTTTGGTCAAGTATTTCATACGAAAAGTATTTAAAAAAATTTGTTATATATAATTTAAAATTTTTTTTATCTCTTTAAATTCGTTGCGATAAGGATTCGACGAGTAGTAACCATCCAGGGTTAAAAAGAGAGTTTTTTTTAATAATTTCTTATTTTATAGTTTCACGTGTTTTGGAAGCGTGTAAAAATACTTACACTTTTTAAGAAAATAAAAACATGAACCATACCAAAAACCTTGTACGAGTACAATGTGGCGTATGAGTAATATGAATAATAATATTAAGTATACGCCTGGCAGCACTTTACAATAGAAGAGTGAAGCTAATAAAAAGTAAATAATTTATATTAAAAAGAGTTGTTCCTCCAGCTGCTGTAACTAGGAAAATTTTACAACTTCTTTAAAAAATAATTATTATTATTAAATTTAAAATATACTAATTTCAACTAATTCTCAATCGCACCACTTACAACATGATTACAAAAAAGTAAGCAAACACACACAGAGAAGGAAGGGTAAATAGATGAATGGTTTTGTGTAAACATTTATGTTACTGTGGGCTGCATGTCCTTGCAAGCACACACACACACGCAGAAAAACATACTTAAACACACACACACACACATACAGAAAAACATACTTAAACACACACACATGCATGTGATGAAAAAAGTGTCAGCATAATTTAAAACTTATGATGTGTAATTAAGCAAATTGAACAAAATTGTATAAAACAATGATATTCATTTCCGCTCGGTGTTTGTGTGTGTGTATCTGTGAGTGTGTGTGTGTGTGTGTATGTGTGTGTTTCAAAACTGTTTGGGAAAATAGAGCGATGCCATTTAAAAATAATGCTTCAGTTTCGGTTTTATTTGCTTTTCTTATAGTTCGTGCTTTTGTGAATATAGAAAATATTAATCAGATAAATGAAACCAGCATGTGAGACTTATTTAAAAGCTGCTTAGAGAAAAATAAGGAAAAAAGATTTATTAATGGCGTTTGTGTGTGTGTGTATTTATTCAGTAAGACGTTGGTACATAATTTTCGTGTACACCGAGAGAAAAGAAGCTACTATTTTGATAACTCTTGAGTGAAGTATTTTTTAAATTGTTGCATTCTAAATAGAAATTACGTTTTAATACATACGAAACTTTTGACCCAAACTCAACATCGACTTGAAAGCAGCCTTAACTTACTCCTATTTGATTTAAGAATTCCTAGAGTTATTTGCATTTTCATATCCTGCTGTAACAGGGATTTCTTTCCATTTTCAAAAGCCATTTAATATCGTTTCATATTAACAGATGTGCCACTATTTTTCTCTCTGTGTATGCCGTTTGTTTCTAAACTAAAATGCATCACAATTTAAGCATTAAAATTTTGCACACACACACACACACCCTCTGCAAAATGTTTGAATGTATTAGTCGCATTAATATTTTATTAGCTTTTTGTGCATTAAAAACTAAATGAGTGCAACAACTGAAACAAATTAAAACAACAACAACAACAATTTATGTTGGGACAAATTTGAGCAGCGCAACTATCAAATTATGCGATTAAATATTATTTTACAAAAATTATTTTTCATTTAAATAATCAGCAGAAATAAATTTGTAACCATTTTTCGCTTAATTTATAATCCGGGGGCTTTTGAAGTTGGCAGAGAAAAATAAAAATAATAATTAAAAGTGGGAAGAGATGCAAAATTTTGGTTAAAAGTTTTTAGAAAAAATTAGTTCATTCGACATGTTGTTGCGTTAAAGAGCTGCCCTGTAAAATGGACAATTGAATTGGATTTGGATCTCCCTTTTCTCTGAAATAAATATCAGGGGTTTTCAGAATTTAAATAGAAAAATTTTTGGAAAACTATTCATTTATTATAGTTTTTGCAAGAAGTTTTGAAATCATGTTACTGAATTTTTTTTTAATTTTTGTAATCATGTTATGGAATCATTTCTACAAGTATTTAAAAAAGTTTTCAAAATTATTTAAGAAATTTTCTTTTCATTAAAATTCAAGTGAATTTATTAACAACATTTTTGAGAAAAATATTTTAGGAGATAAAAAGAAAACTTCTATTTGAATTTGCTGCAAGAAAATATTGAATTTTGAAAAAATATTTCCCAGGATTTATTATCAAATATATTTGAAAAAAAATTTACTATCAATTTTGAGGAAATGTTTTATAGGAATTGCTGTAAAAATTTTACAACTTTTGGAAAATATTTTACAAGAACATTGTACAACAACTTTTCAAAAAATTTTTGAAAAAAATTTTAAACGAAACTCGCAATACATTTCAAAATTTTTTGGAAAATTTTTTTTTTGCAATTTCTTGCACAACAATTTTCAATAATTTTTTGCCAGAAATCTTACAATAACCTTCTGCAAGATATTTAAAAACTTATTTGAAAACAACTTTACAAAAAATTTTAAAATTTTTGGAAAATGTTTTATAAAAAAAAAATGTGCAACTATTTCTTGAAAAAATTGCTAAAATATTTCTTGCAGGAAATTTTAAAATATTATTCTTTGAACTTCTTAAAAAATATTTTTAGAAAAAGTTGTACAAAAACGTTAAGAAAAACGATTAACGAGAACTTTCTGGAAAAAGTGTTGCCAAAATTCCAAAATTTATAAAATATATTTTTTACGATTTCTTGAAAAAAAAATTACAAAAATATTTTTATGATTTACTGCAAAATTTTTTAAAAGCAATTTTCTGAAATATATTGAAATTTTTTTGAAAAAGTTTTACAAAAAAATTTTGTAAGAAACTTGAAAACAATTTTGCAAATTCTTTGCAAGATAAAATATCTTTAACAAAATTTTCAAAATATATAAAAAAAATTGGCAACGATTTTGGGAAATAATTTCCCATAAAATTTTTGCAAAAATTTTTTTTTGGGAAAATTTTTCAAATAAGTTTGGAAAGTGTTTTGGAAAAAGTTTTACAAAAATTTCACATATTCAAAAAAATTTGCTACGACTTCTTGAATAAAACTTTTTTATTTTAAAATAACTTCCTGCAAACATTTTACAAAATTCAATGGCAGAAGATTTACGAAAATGTTTAGGAAAAAGTTTTTCATAAATTTTCTCGAAGAGGTTTTACAAAATATTAGAGATACGCAGAGATTTCTCGAAAAATAATTTCCAATAATCTCCTGCCCTAATATTTACAAGGATTTTTTGAAAATAAAACATTTATTAAGTTCTTTTATAAAAAGAGAGAAAAATTTCAAAAATTCGTTAAGAAATACGTTTGAGATTTTTTTAAAAAGGTTAAAAGAATTTTGTTTTGTGATTAGTGTGGATTGATAAAGTTTTCCGAGTTATATAAAAGGATGGAAAACACTGATAAACTGATACGATATAGAATTTTGGAGTTTTTTAAAAAACTACTGCTTTCGAGTTTTTCGAATTTTTTCCGTTCACCATAAAACACACTTTTTCAAAATTTTTTTCGTTCACAAAAAAAACACTTTTTTAAAATTTGTTTTCGTTCACGATAAAAATGACTTTTTGTAAAACTTTTTCGTTCAAAATAAAATTTTTAATTTTTTTTTTCGTTCATGAAAAAATTACTTTTAACGAATTTATTTCGTTCACGAAAGTATAACTTTTTCGGAAATTTTTTCAATATTTTTATATGAAATATGATAAATATTTTTGGAAAAACTTTTGCAAACATTTTGTGGAATTTATTTCACAAAATGTTTTTCAAAAAAAAATTTATAAGAATATTAACAAAATATTACCCAGACTTTTCTTTAAAATTTTAAGTGCTTTTTGGAACACATTTTTCTAAAATGTTTTACACCAAATTTGACTAGACATTTCGGCTGAAAATCTTACAGGAGTTTTTATTTTCAGTGTAAACTTCCCTTAACACTTTGACTTTTGAGTGTGAATAATTATAAATTTTGATAACAAAATTTTAATGTTTCTTTAATTACTATTTCCAAGTGTTTGTTTAATTGTATCTATCAGATGAGTGATTGCGGGAAATATCTTTTTGGTTTTTAACCACAAGACCTGCGTAATTAATATTCAGGGTTTATTTAAATTAATTTAATTAAATATTCTATGAGGAGAATAATTAATTGCGGTGCCTTGAAAATAGATTTAAAAAAAAGAAAACTTGTTTGGGAATTCATATAGACACTAAAGGAAAATTTTTTGAGCTCCGTATGACTACATATAATCGTTTTTATATTAAAAAAAAAATTTTTTAGTTGTTGTAACACTGTTTGCTGTCTTATAAAACCCATGGGCTTCACTGGGACTGTTTCCTTTTAACGAAAATCCTGCTCGAAACTGGCAAAATATGACTGAATCATTGTTGTTATCGTTTGTGTGTTCTACTAATTCTTTTCTCGGTATAAACTTTAAGTAGGAAATATTTATTTATGTGTGTGTGTGTGTGTGTGCTTTGCTTGAGGGCGTAATTGTTAGATTTATCTGTGTGTGATTAAAGCTGTATGGGCTCATTTTATGTTCCTACGAACGTTGGGTATCACTGAATACAATAAATGAAATATTCAGTCCTTTTTTTCATCCTCTTCTTTAATGCTTTTACCTACTTATTGTATACAAAGAGGCATGCACAATCATGCACACGCATGCACATGTTAAAGAGAAAGAATTCTAGAGCAAACATCGATGTAAATGTGTGCAGCATTTAACATGTTCAGCTCTTGCCAAGCTTATTTGTGAGCCATAAAATAAAGGAAAAAGCTGTTGAGGGCGGAGAGAATAAAAAGAAAATGCTACAAAAGATTTTCACCTTTTTGTACAACAAACCACTTAAAATGGCAAGCTCTGTGTGTGTGTGTGTGTGTGTGTGCGTCTAAATACTTGGTTAAATATTTTGTCTTAGAGGTTTATCTCGGTGTGCATGTGGATTAGGGCAGTAGGAACTTGACACAAAACCAAAGTTAAACTGGCACTTTCACTCAAGGCGAAGGCAACATTTAGAAAAAAGAAACAATTTAAGGAAATTAGAGAAGAATGTGCAGGTGTTGCAGCTACTTGTGAAGTGGCTGTTCGAGGCAAAAGTGCAAATAAACAAATTATTTTGAAAACAGTTTGAATTCTTTTTTTTTTCTTGGGAGCTGTAAAAGAGAGATGGGAAAACTATTTAAAGAGAAGGAAATTTCTTTAAAACAACATTTTTAGTGGCCGAACAAATTCTATTAAAAAATACTTGTAAATAACTTTAAAAATATTTAAGAAAAATTATTATATTTATTTAAGCGAAAAGTAAATAATTTTATATAAAAAAACCGAATTTTAAAATAATTCAGGCTTCTTCGGGGATATAAGAAATTTTATAGATCTTTTTTCAGGGTTATTTAAAATTGTGTGATTCGAAAAACAATATCTTTTTATCTAAAATAATTGACTTTTCGATTAAAATTTTTTTTTTTTTAATTTAGAAAACGGTTAACCCCAAACGCTCATGCGCTATCCGAACGTGGTTTGTTGTGCTGCTCTACGATTTCGAGCTCCGTTTTGGAATTTCCAATTTTTAGTTAAAATTAATTTCAATCAAATATATATCAAATAATTTTAATTTATAAAAAAAGAAAAAAATCTAGTTATTAACCCTTTTGGACCACAACATGTTAATTGTCCCATATTTGGACATGTTGAATTTTTTGAAATTAATTTTCAATATTTTATTTTAATGTAATAAACAACGGCTTCTCACGTGATCAGTGTAGATTGATAAAGTTGTCCGAGTTATATAAAAGGATCGAAAACACTAACTGATGAGATATAGAATTTTGGAGTTTTTTAAAAAACTACTTCTTCCAATTTTTTCGTTCACGAAAAAATCACATTTTTCGAATTTTTTCCGTTCACGATAAAAACACTTTTTTGAAATGTGTTTTCGTTCACGATGAAAAATCAATTTTCTTAAATTTTTTTGTTCATGAAAAAAATTACTTTTTTCTAATTTTTTTCGTTCACGAAAAAATCACTTTTTTCGAATTTTTTGTCGTTCACAATAAAAAACACTTTAAAATATTTTTCGTTCATGAAAAAAATTACTTTTTTCTAATTTTTTTCCTTCACGATAAAAACACTTTTTGAAATTTGTTTTCGTTCGCGATAAAAAATCAATTTTCTTAAATTTTTTGTTCACAATAACACTTTTTTAAAATTTTTTTCGTTCACGATAGGCCCCTTTTAAAATTCGTTCACGATAAAAAACACTTTTTTGAAACTTTTTTTGTTCACGATAAAACACTCTTTTAAATTTGTTCACGATAAAAAAAAAACAATTTTTAAGACTTTCACAATAATAACGCTTTTCTAATTTTTTTCGTTCACGAAAAATCACTTTCCTAAAATTTTTTCGTTCACCATAAAAATTACTTTTTCCAAATTTTTTTCCTTCACGAAAAAACACTTTTTTTTTATTTTTTCATTCGCGATAAAATCACTTTTTCCAAATTTTTTTCGTTCACGAGAATGTCATTTTTTCGAGTTTATTTTCGTTCCCGAAAAAATCTAAGTTTTTGAATTTTTTTTCGTTCCGTGAGATGATTAACCGGTTTTGACACGATTTGCAGTGGTCGACGTGGTTTTTTAATCTCGGGAGCTGACTAGTTTCTGAAATCGATGGATAAAGTTGTTTAATATTAATTTGAAAAACATTTTAAAATATGTTTTTTTCAAAGATTTTTTTAAATCTCTTCACAAGAAATCTAATGTTGATTTCTTTTCTGGAAAATAATGCAACATTTATTACACTTTTTTATACAAAATAGCGGCATTCTATCTTTTAAAAACAACTAATTTACTAAAAATTAATTTCATATCTCTTATGAAAAATAATTTCTGTTTTAAGACTCCTCCAAACTGCCACTTCTTTTAAGAAGAAGTGAAAAAATGTTACATCTTTTGCAGAAAAGAAAAGGCCTTAAGTTTAGAACCCTTTAGAACGCTATTGCTTTGGCTGACATCGGTCAAGCCGTTCCAAAGTTATAAGCGGGTCACTTACTTACACAAACACACACATACAGACATATGAATACACACACATAAAGATACAGATATAGTGCCGGGTTCTCAGAATTAGTCAGGGAAGCTTGCTGGGACCTCAAAACGTTGACATCATCTGATGCGAACTGGATTTTTTTTTTTCAAAACGGAGTAAAACCAATAACTTCCCCAATTTTTAAAATTTTCGATTTCTGTAGCGGAAATTAAGATATTTATTATTTTGGAAAATAAAATATTTTTACTCGGAATAGAAAGCGAAAACATAATAAAAATATAACCCTTAAAATTGCCTGGCTAATAAAAGAACTGAAATGTCAGCTTAAATTCTTAAAATAGTTTTTCTCTGTGGAGTTTTTTTTTTCAATTTATTAACTCTCACATATTTTAAAAATTTTTATGTCCTTTATTGCCGCTCTTTGCTGTTTTAAAGTTTCATTCCATTCTACTGCTGACTTAAAGATACTTTTAGGGAGGGAAAAAAATATCTCTAAAATAAAAGTAAGAAAACGAAAAAAGAAAAACATAAACTGAAATAGATTTCATTTTATTAACTCAAGCGCTGGCATGTTTTTATTAAGCACACACACACGCTCACGTGCACCATCATCTTAACAAAAAATATCATTTCATATTATGAAATTTTATTTCAAAATCGAATAAGTAAAACATTAAAAATTTTGCTCTTTTAAAGTGAATATTTCGGGGAAATCTTTTTAAGAAGATTTAATTCAGATTCTGCTTTGTTTTACTTCTGCATTAACGTATTCATAATGATAAGAATTTAATCGTGTTGAGACAAACGTTTATAAGAATTTTTTTTTAATTTAATTTTCCATTTTCGTGTAAAAGTATTTAAATTTTTATATTTTCTTGTCTTTGCAGTTGTTCTTGTTCGGCCTGTTTTTGAATTTTAATCCAGAGGTAAACTCTTTAAGCTGCCCATCATGTCTATCTCGGATTTCCGCAAAAAGAAGTTGTTGTTCTTGTTCAATGTGTTCTTTGGTGAGTAAAAATATATATTTTTTTAAATTCAATTATGTCAGAATATCAGTCACTAACACACTCAGCCACACACACATACATACATACATACACACACACAAATACTCCCACACACACACACTTATGTTTATCACACAACTTTGTAATGATGTTTGTGTAAACGTAACGTGAACTACTTTGCATTACGTATACGACACGCAGCATTGAATAGAATTGCATCACAGCGTGTTTCAATATTTCGTTCATAGTTTTGTGGTACCCGGCAAGTGTTTTATTGTGCACTAAAAAATAATAAAATATATGCCGTTTGATAGTTTTTTTGATGTAAACATGCATTAAAGTTATGCTTATTAATTCGTAATAAAAAATAAGTTCTAAAATGCGGATTAAATATGCGTGTAAACTAATAATAAATTTTTTGCATTTCATATTTATTTTGGGCTTGAAAATCCACATAAAAGGATAAATCCGGTTAAATCTTTGACTGGCAGAAGTAGAACATGTGCTCGGTAGCTCTTGAAATTTTTAAACACCCTTGTAACACCCTTTTAACAGGGTCTTCCAACAGGGACTTCTGAACTTTTTCAACTGGCAGCGACCATGTTTTTTAAGCTGCAAACATTAAAACGCTTAATTAAGGACCCTTTATATAATATATATTTCAGTATTCCCAATTTATATACATACATATCGTCACCTGAAACGCAAAGTAATGTATCATATATTACAAAAAAATTAACAGAAAAAGCAAAAATGTTTATAAAATGACAACTACTTAGAATAGTGAAGCGAAATTTCTAAAGTCTAGATAAAAATTTAACTATTTAATTTTTATTTGGACTTGAAAACTTTGTTTCAATATTTTAAACACTTTTTATTTCGTTGTTTGCATCCTCGGCAAACATGATGATGCGTTATTTTGCAGTTCTGCTGACGATATTCTGTCATCTTGATGTATATATATATTTTGTGTATAGCCTTGGGGACTTGGGGAGTTAATTCATTCATATAAGACTATTTGAAATTTACTACCGAGTTCGACTCAGCACTCTGTCGTGAAAGTGGTGTCGAGTATTTGTGATCTGAATTAGTGAGGGACTGTGTTAATTGTTGGCGGCTGGTTTCAATAACGCAAGCATAGCACTGGTGGCTGCGATTGACATATTCAAGTACTAAAAGAGCAGAAGACAGCACCCTCCTTCGTCGGCATCTGCAGCAAAAATATTCACCGGCGAAGTAAAAAGTAAAAATATTTGCAACAAAATTTTCTGTATTCACCTGTCCCCTTAACAGCACCGCTAAATTTCTAGTTGTGGCACAATTTTCTGCATATGAGGGTTCTTCCCCTAAATACTATTCCAAGATGAATAAAAAAATTAATTGGCTGCCAAAATAGAAAAGATGGTGACAAAAGGACGTGGAGTTGGGCTTAAGACATTAAAATAATTTGTTATCAAAGTAGGCACCAACGGACTCAATTCAATCTCGACACCTTTCAGTAACAATTTCGGAAATTTCCTACCGCTTTTTTCTCTCTGTGTAGGAGTTCGAGTGCTAATCAATATGGATGACTTGAGAATGAATTACCATGATACACTCTGGCATCTTTCAATACAACAAAGAAAGTTTTCTGCTACTTCTGCTATTTTCATTAATTTACAATACAAGTTGTAGTTGTAGTTGTAATTTAAAATTAATAAATAAATAGTTCAATATCTTGCCAGTTGTGCATTTGATATTTTTATAGTAAAAGTTTTGAAAATTATATTTATAAATTGTAAATTTTAATTATTGTGAGCTTTTGTGCGGAATTCCCATTCTAAAGATGTTTTTGAAATACCCGTTAGTATTTCTTAAAATTTCAGATATCTACAAAAAACCTAAAAATTTTATATTTATGCTGGTCTCTTTTCTAAAAAAGAGTGCAACATTTTTTGCACTTTTTAACAGAAAATGACAGCATTCCGATATATGAAATTAAGGAATTTATTAGAAATTAATTCAACATCTCTTACAAAAAGTAATTCCTGGCTTAAAACTCCTGCACACTGCCACTTTTTAGAGAAAGAACTGAAAAAATGTAACATGTTTTTCAGAAAAGAAAAACGCCATAAGATTTTATATAAACAAGAGCTTTTTGTTTTTAGTTGTAATACATTTTAATTCTAATACTTTAAAAAATAACAATCATATTTGTTATTAAGCTTCTGATATATTTTAATTAATATATTTAATTAGTTGCCAAAATATCTTTATTCAATTAATTTTTATTACTTAAACTTTCAAAGTAGTTAAAGTAATTTTTGTCAGCACAATCCTGCAGTCTTTATTTTATACCTGCAGCTCAGAATACACCGATAAGCAAACAAGTTTAACAAATTAATTTTACTCACAAATATTTTCTTTCGTGTCTTTCAAACGATTTCAGTCTCCAAGTCTCATGTTTCAATTACAGTTTTTGCCATAACTTTTTGCAAAACTACTTAATTGTCACATCTGTTTATGTAAGATCGTTATTTAAATAATAAAACTTTAATTAAAAGTTTCATAAACGATTTATATACGCAACTCTTTAAACATTTTGAAATCGTTAAACTGAAACGTTGTTATTGTTAAATCCATTTTGTTTATATTTACATAAACAACTGAATTATATTTAGTATCCCTTTTTTTTTTGTATAGAAAGACGCTATTCAAAACTTTTATGCCATAAAATAACTGACACTTAAAACAAGTCACTTCCGCTTGTTTGAAAAAAGCAAACCGGATATGCTACGACAGCTGTAGCGTAGAAAAAATAGTAACATTTTTATTCATACACTTAATAAACAAGCCATTTAAAATGCTCACACTCTCGCACCAGCATTCCATTGCACACTCAGACTTTTTTATATATTTGAAATTCACTGATGTTTGCAATATTCATTTACACTCAACACAACAGACACGTAAACAAGTGCTATTATGAAAACTCATGCACTCTTTTATGGTGTGTGGGTGTGTGTGTGTGTTTTTGTGTGTTAAACATAAAGGGAATTTATTTCATATCAACGTTCCTTTACACTGATTTAAAACTGTTTATTTATTTGTTTTTTCTCTTGCTCTTTCTCTCCCTCTCAAATGCTCTTCAATTTATTTGCATGTTTGCGTGAACCGCTTGTTCTTCAATGTGGCTGCATAACTTGATTCCGTACTCATACAACAAACACTATGGTTGGCTGCATATGTGTGGGATATTTGGCAACTATTTCAAAACACATACACACACACGCACACACGCGCGTACTTACTTGTATGCACAAAATCAAATTAAATGTGCTGTTGCCATAAAAATGCCATCGAATGGAAAACTCACTAACACTTCGGCAATTTTTATGCTGTTGCTGACAACTCTGCATGTGTGTGCGTGTACATTTCAATGAAAAAAAAATGTGGAAAAAACAAAACATATCGGTTGCTAATATTTATTTGTTTACATATTGTTTGTTTTACGGTTAATTGTGTATGTAAATGTGTGTGTGTATGGACTTGTTTGTGTTGCACATGTATTTCTATTTGATATTGCGACCCTGTAACACAACAGATGTGAACCAAAGTGGTGAAATTGACATTAAGGATTTTGAATTGGCTATTGAGGTAAGTTGATTAAAAAAAATAAAAATTATAATAAAATACTAAATAAAATAGAATAGAATACAAAAAATATGAGAGAAAATGCTGCTGGTAAATATGCAAGTTTTTATTAACTCTTGTCCCAGCCACCGAATAGACAACCACCGAATAGACAATCACCGAATACATATTTTAATTCACAAATTTAAAACAACAAGAAACTACACAACGTCTATTATTATTTCTTAAGAACCCTAGTTTTCTCACATATTCAGAAGGTTCTTGTGGCTTAATTGTAATTTTTAAAAAGTTATTGCAGGGCTGGGTGCTGTTGTTTGAAGTAGTTAAAGTGTGCACTATTCAGTAGAAGGTTCCGAATTTCTTCCCGCATTCCTTCATGAATATGACAACGGATTTTTTTTCAGTTTAATTGTTGTGGAATATAACAAAGAGCGCAATTATGCTCAAAAATCAACTATGCTTATTAAGATTCTGTCAAGATTTTTGTGGTACAGTTTTTCGTATTTTACTTTTTAGCAAAATTTGCAAACAAATAACATTTTAAAAGGCATTTTTGTGTACATGCGCACAATTTTAACAGATTTTTAAAATAATTGAACGTGCTTTAAAAGCAACTAAATCTATAACTACAATAAAACTCCATACAACCTGCAAAACTACTTTCAAACATTTTCTCAAATCTTGATTAAAATTAAACAGTCTTAATTTATATTAAATTACGGTCATATTACAGAAATATTTGCCCATAACAACATGACCACTATTTACTAACGGAAAACATTTTAATTCAGGCAAGTGGTTAATGAGTTCAACAGTTTCCAATATTATTGAATTGCAGAGACTTTTAATTGCGTGTGAAACGGTTTTACTTACGATACACGTGTCTACATGAACATTTTTTTCCTTAGTGTTTAGTGGTCACGTTTTTTTGAGCGAATATTTGCCAAGTGTAACCGTATACTTTAGACTTGGAAATTCTGACTCAATATTCCAAGTAATTTTCCATTTAATAATAATAATAATTTTTGCTTCTCCTGTATTCGGTTTAAAAATGATACATTACATTATTTTACATTTTACGTGGCGATATGTTCTTTGATCTCTTTGAAATTTATATTAAACAGTTTAAACTCAGTGTGTTCTTGCAAAAATTATGCACTCTTCAGTGTTTGGAAATTTGAAAGTTGAAGACACTGATCGTGACAAATGAAATAAAAAGAAGCCTCTCTTAAATGAAGGTTCTCTTAAATTTCAGCTTATATTCACACATACTTACACAAATATTTATTGCAAAAGTAAATGGCAAATGTACGATTTTAGGCAACCAGGCGGTCGTAGTGAATAATAAAATTACTAAAATAATTTATCTATCTCATGTGGTTGCAATTGTCCTCTTTAACAATATGCGCTACTGTTCAACTACCTGCTCCTCAGTCCACCAACTGAATATTAAGGACAGCCGAATATATTTGGCCGTCAAACGAATTCGGTTAAGTTCAATTCTTATTTGGCTTCAATTGTCCTCTTAAATAATTTGCGCTTCTTTTTCAATTATTTCCACAATGTACTGCCTCTTTAGGATTCCTTCCCTATTCTATTCGGTTCTCTCGATTTATTTTTAAGCTCTTTTAAAATCATTAAAATCAATCTTTAGTTTTCTATTTTCTTTAGAAAAATTTGTCAGAATATTTAGTTTATGCCACAGCGTCACCAAAAAATCTCTCCAGTCCACCAATTAAAATATAAGTACAGCCGAATATATTTGGCCATCAAAGTTTTAGTTTCCTATTTTCTTTGAAAACGGTGCCAGAATATTTAATTTATGCCACAGCGTCACCAAAAAAATCTCTGTGGTCCACCAGCTGAATATTAAGGACAGCCGAATATATTTGGCCGCCTTATTTGGCTCTAGTTGTCCTCTAAACAACATGCGCTTTCTTTTTTATTACCGCCACAATGTACGGCCTCTATAGGATCCCTTCCCTGTTCCATTCGGTTCACTTTAAAAATATATCGAGAGATTAATTATTAAACTCTTTTAAAATCATTAAAATCAAACTTTAGTTTCCTATTTTCTTTAAAAAATCATGACAGAATATTTAATTTCAGCCACAATGTCACCAAAAAATCTCTGTAGGCCACTAGTTAAAATTTAAGGACAGCCGAATATATCCGGCCATCAAACGTATTCGGTTGAGTTCAATATGACGAGTTCTTGCTGCAGCTTCATTTCTGTGTCACATGTAAATTATTTCTTCTCAAGTACATCCGTGCTTTTCGGACTCCATCTGATATAGATTTATATGCATATTTTCAGGCGCTTGTGTTTTTTGCATCATTTTTTTTTCTTTTTTTTGTTCTTGTTGACAATAAATATCTGCTGATTGTTGTTGTTGTTCTGCATTTTATTTTTATTTTCTAAACAATGCAGCGTGTGTGCACACTACGTGGCTGGGCTAAGGATACGCCAAAGAATAAGGAAACCCATGCTGTCATGTTGGAAATTTGGGAAGGTTTACGTTCAAAAGCTGACAAGGACAACGATGGTCAGGTATGTGTTTATGTAAATATATTTTCTATGCAAATTTGTTTGCTGCATATTTTTAGTTGTTTTTTTTTTGTTTTTTTTCCTTTTTGATGTTCGCATAACAACAACATTTTACCATTTTTCTGATGGTTTAATGTTGTCAATGAAGTGATAGAGAGAGGGAGAGGTGGGTTTGGGGGGAAATCATGCGAAATAGAAAAGGGTACAGTGGTAGTGGGGGTGGAGATCGAAGATAAATGACAAAATATTTTGAGTTGAATTTTAATGCTGCTGCTGCTGTTGTTGTGAGAGAAATCAAAATACAACTTAAAAGCAAATCATTTCCGTTGCAGCCTCTACAAGAACAACAAACCGAAACTACTGACAAACAAACATAAAAGAAAATGTCACTTGTCAACTGCACAGTTTGATGTCAATAAAAATATACATACAAACACACACACAAACACACACACTGGTACATACAAGCAGATGTAAATTATTTCGTAAGAGTACATTCGACATTTCGACTGCTGCATTTCAACACTGAAATATCAAACGTGCCTTAAAGAAACTGCTTTCAACTTCTTTATGTTGTACTCGGCTGGTCTTTTATTGGATTTTTTTTTTCTTTTTTGTTGTTGGTTGTGTTAGAAATATGTTTCCTTTATTTTATTATTCAAAATGCTTTGTGTTGTGCATCATTGTCCTTTAGTTTGGTAAATTTCTTTTATATTTTACGTTTTTGTTCTGTGAAAGTTTATTATTATTATTTTCATTTCTTTCTTTCAATTTCCTTTTTTCAATTGTACACGTTTTGGCTTTTTGCTTAAGTTGGAATTTTGGGGGAAAAAAAGAACTTTTGTTGGTAATAATTTATATATTTTATTAGCAGAAAAAGCAAAGAGAGCATTCATGAGACCCCAATTATGGCATAATTAGAAAATCTTAATTTTCTATTTATATTTGGTTTTTTGTTGTGGTTGAAGTACTTTTTGCTTTCACTCATTTCAAATACTTCGTCAAAATTTAGGAAGTATAAAAATAGCATTCCAGCTTTAATAAGATTATTTACAAGGTGGTCAAAACACATGAAGTTTGGTTTAATATGAACCCTTTAAAAAGGTTAAGAAAAGCTTTTAAAAAGCTTAAGTTTGAATATATATTTTTCTATTGCAAAACGAATTAATTATT
Source organism: Linnaemya vulpina (assembly GCA_963675445.1). Taxonomy (NCBI): domain Eukaryota; kingdom Metazoa; phylum Arthropoda; class Insecta; order Diptera; family Tachinidae; genus Linnaemya; species Linnaemya vulpina. The sequence goes on along the minus strand of OY776277.1, from coordinate 12,763,830 downwards.
TACGGGCATTATTAAACATAAAATAAAAAATAATTATACTCAAACTCGGCGAAATTATCGCAAGTGACATGTTCGCAAAGTTGAGGTTAAGTTGGCTTTGACCTCGAATGCTAAGATAGTGGGTTCAATCCGGTACTCATTCAAGCCGTGAATACGATATCTAAATATTTTTTCTGAGCAACATTACAGCGCCCTCCGCTTTTATTATTATAGCGCATTTGCTAGAGGGTGCTGCTGGCTGAAGTAGTAGGACACAAGGCTACGACGCCTCCGGTTTCGACTCCGCACTCAGTCGTGAATATGGTAACGAATTCTTCTGATCTGAAGGCATAGCACTGGTCCCTTATCATTACCGACAGCGATTAAGTACCCTCCTTCGTCGGTAGCCGTAGCAAAAATAATCACCGGCGAAGTAAAAAAGTAAAAAAGAGCTGCCACAAACTTCTCTATCTTCTAATTTGTATCCTCTATCTTGTAATCATGTATCCTTTTAACACTATCCCCTCCGTTTCTAGGTCCAGCACAACGCACTGAATATGCAGGAGCTGCCCCCCAATGCTGGTCCTACTCATGAAAAAATAAGAAATAAAATATGTCCTTCTTCCTACTTTTAATATTCCACTATGAGTCCTCTCAATACCTGCTTTTCTTTCCCAAATCCGTCATAAAGCATGGATAGGAGCCCTACTTTAAGAGCCGATTCAACCATGATCGCGGAATATGTATGTTCAAAGTCCTCTAACCCATAGTTTTTACGTCAAAATTCCATTTTATTAAATATAATTTTCATCTACTTAAAAATTAAAAATTGTCACTTGTGATAATTTGACACTTAAGAAACGATATATTACAAATTTAATAATTCATAGAATATATTCAAATTCTAAAGATATATAATTATATTCCTTTTAAAATACTAAATAAATTATATATTGTCACTTGTGATAATTTGCCAGTTAAGGGTCAATATAGTACAAATTCAATAATTTATTAAAAATATTTATATCGCAATTAAGTACTTAGAAGCGGCAAGAAATATAATTATATTCCTATTAATCTACTAAATAAATAATATATTGTCACTTGTGATAATTTGGGATTTAAGGATCGATATATTACAAGTTGAATAATTTATTTAGACTATTTATATCGTTATTAAATACTTAGAAGTGGTAAGAAATATAATTATATTCCTATTTTTCTACTAAACATATTATATATTGTCACTTGTGATAATTTGCCAGTTAAGGGTCAATATAGTACAAATTCAATAATTTATTAAAAATATTTATATCGCAATTAAGTACTTAGAAGCGGCAAGAAATATAATTATATTCCTATTATTCTACTAAACATATTATATATTGTCAATTGTGATAATTTCGGACTTAAGGATCGATATTTCAGACATTGAATAATTTATTAAAAATATTCAAATTGTAAATGAAGGCCTAGAAACGGAAGAAATATAATTATATTCCTATTATTCTACTAAACAAATTATATATTGTCACTTGTGACAGTTTGGCACATAAGGATCGATATTTTACAAATTGAATAGTTTATTAAAAATATTCAAATTGTAAATGAAGGCCTAGAAGCCTTCTTAATCTAAATTATGTATTGTCACTTGTGATATTTCACACTCAAAGATCGATAGTTTATATGGTCATGCGATGCTGCTGTTTTTTTTTTTGGCTTCAAACTAAAAAATAATAATTCAATTCTATAATAAATATTTTTGTGCATTCACAAGCGACTGCAAGAAATGGCAACAACAACAAAAACAACAACAAAATTGCCTCAATTGTAAAAAAAACTGCACATTTTCATTTAATTTTTCATTTGGATTTCCCTTTAGTTGGCAAATTATTTGAAATAAAAATAATAAAAAAAAAGAGAATGAAATAATATGTATTGGATTTATATTTTTATGGTTATTTTCTACACGTTGCACGGTCACAAATCATGATTTGTGGCTTAAAGATACAATTTATCGAAGGCTGCTGGTTTTAATGGAAAAATAATACAAGAGGGTTGTTGGATGATATTCAATTTTCGGTTAATATTAAAACATGAAACGCAAACATGAATTTCATGACATTTTCTTGCAAATGAAACCCGTTTCATTGATATTAAAAATGTATTTCCTTGTTTTACTATGATTCAAACTTAAGTCACTGTAGAAAAAAAACACCCATTACAAATATTTCGCAATTTACACGTGACATGACTTTTTCTTTCTGTGTAAGGCTCAATCGCTTAATTATGAAGGCAGGTTTCCTTTTTTAATTTGCAACTCATTAAAAAACTCCGCTGTCATAAAAAAAAGTTCTCCTCTCAACTTTTTACTCACGTTGCTGTGGAAACCAGGGGTGACTGAAATAATTTTCATTCTTTATTTATTTATTTTTTTTCAAAAATGTAAATAAAAAGAGATTGTCCATTTTGGTATTTTCATTCCAATATTGTATTGCTTTATTGCCGCTGTGGTTTGACATTAAAAATGTCCAAAAGCTGCACGAACAAAAAAAATCAAATAAAGAAATTCCTTTACACACACCTGCACACATAAAATACAAGACAAAACAGAGGAAATTATAAAGAATGTGTGAATAATAATTTGTGAGCATTTTTGCCTGGGCCCACTTTAAATTACGACATTTTCTGTTGCTGCTCTCTATTCAATTTAAAACGTTTCAATACAACCAGCAAACAACCTGACACACAAACAGTCGTAGGCCTCCTCCACTCCTTTTCATATAAAACATTATGTCAACACCTACTGGCATAAGGCCAAAATAGTGTCACAAAACACAGCAGCAACAGCAAAAAACAAACGAAATAACAACGACAACTTAAAACTGGGCTTAAATTCCATGGATATTTTGAAATAAAATGCTCAACCCAAAATTTTCTTGTACATGAATAAACGAGTAGCGCTACGGGTACTCAATACTCGTATGGCCACTCAACTGCATCTCACACAGAGCCCAGGGAAGAAGTCGTCGACAAACAAAACGAAAACTGTAATAAAAGAACAACAAAAGAACGGGCAAAATAATAGAAAAAAAAGACGTTACAGAAATTGAAAATTAAAGGCTGTTTTTGTAGGCTGAAGAACAAAAAAAAAAAAAGAGAGAAAAAAGAAAGAGAATTAAATGAACTCCTGATTTAAGGCAAAATAGAGGTGAACAAATCAAGTTCACTTAACAACACAACCAGTACGAGGTGCGTTTAGGAATTACCAAACATTTTCAAGATTATTTGTCATATATTAACAATTAATTTATTCAATTATTCGAGTAATTTTGTTCAATTGGGCTTAATTATTCAATTAATTTGTTTTATTGTTCTTATAACTTTTAACATCTTTCGAATTATAATTTTCGACAAGATTAATGAAATAATTATCGTCAGCTATGCGAATAATTTTTATTCGCTTGCTCAAATAATTTTAACCGTTATATAAATTTATTAGATTATTCAAGTAATTGTGGTTAATTGTGTTAAATTATTCAATTAACTTTATTTTATTGTTCTTATAACTTTTACATTTTAATCTTCGACTACAAGATTAATCAAATAATTAGTTTTAACAATACGAATAATTCTTATTCGATTACTCCAATAATTTTAATCGTTACATAAATTTATTCAATTATTCGAGTAATTTTGTTCAATTGTGCTTAATTATTCAATTAATTTGTTTTATTGTTCTTATAACTTTTAACATCTTTCGAATTATAATTTTCGACAAGATTAATAAAATAATTGTCATCAGTTATACGAATAATTGTTATTCGCTTGCTCAAATAATTTGAATCCTTATATAAATTTATTCAATTATTCGAGTAATTGTGTTTAATTGTTCAATTAACTTCATTTTACTATTCGTATAACTTTTTACGTGTCAACTATTCGAAACATAATTCTAGTCAACTATTCGCATAATTTTTATTCGATTATTCCAACAGTTTTAATCGTTAAATAAATTTATTCACTTATTCGAATAATTGTACTTAATTATTCAATTAGTTTTATGTTTTTTTTAACTTTCTACATTTTTCGAATTACAATCTTCGACTAATAGATTAATCAAATAATAATTTTTAGCAATGCGAATAATTTTTATTCGATTACTCCATTAACTTTAATCATTATATAAATTTATATAATTATTCGAGTAATTGAGTTTAATTATTTAATTAACTTTATTTTTATTGTTGTTACAACTTTTTATATTTTTCGAATTATAATCTTTGACTACAAGATTAATCATATAAATGTATTCAACTAAGCGAATAATTTTTATTCGATTGCACAAATAATTTTAATCGTTATACAAAATAAATGTATTGGATTACTTGAATAATTTTACCAGGGTGCCTAAATAAGTTTATTTGATCACTCCAATAAATGTAAGCGATTAGTCAAATAGTTCTTTTAGTACAGAAAAGCAGAGAATGGTGTTGAGGGGAGGTGAAAGTTCGGAGTTAGAGAATTTGGATGACAATCTAGTCTCTGGAATAACAAGCACTGGAGTTCTTCTCTGGTAGAAGATACACAGACATCTGACTTTTAGGAACTTTTTTAAGAGTCTCGAACAATCAAATACTTTTACCAGGAGTGAGTGCAGGGGGAGGGGGAAAGGTATAACTCTGAATAATAAGGACAAGTTCCTTTGGTTTAGTGGTCACGCAATTTTTTATCTGATTTATGATTTTTAAACTCAATTCTACGACCGGTATTCAAGTTTTAAACCCTGAGTGCAATGCAATTGATTGTGCCTGAACTATGGAGAGAGAGAGGGTTTAGGGTTAAGATAACAGCAGCCAAAATACCACATACGATATCGTTAGAAATTTCAATACAATTTTAATTGCGATCGAGATCGTGTTCCGGGGACAAACTACGGCACTCAACATTGACCGAAATTTTGTGTTTAAATTGTGTTGCACTTTCGATCCATATCGAATGAGAGACCCCTGTAATTTTCCCTCATATCGAGACATGAGAAAATAGCGAATTTTTATCTAATTCGCCAACGAATTTTTCCTACAAGAAGATGATCTTTGGCTTCCTCTTCTAGTCTTCTAAAGTTCCACAATAAAAGGATTTTTACGAACTTCGCCCTAATCGGTAAACTTTTCACCCCACGGCCTATTAAAAAATATGATAACAAATTTATCGTCATGTAAAATACAAAATGATGCATCAACATTTTTCAAAACTTTAGATTGAAAGCAAAAAACTTTATGAAATGACAACTTATTGAAATATTGGAACAAAATTTTCAAGGCCGCATCAAAACCAAACGGTTTCACTTTGATCTGGACTTGAAAATTTGACTTCAATATTCCAAGTAGTTTCCATTTTACAAAAAATATTTTTTTCTTCTGTAATCTGTTTGAAAATGATGGTGCGTTATATTGCATTTTAGGTAACGATATTCTCATGCGTCGGCAGAATTTGGTTTGCTACAGCAGAGGAGGAGTTATAATTAACCCTGAATGGCTACTCTTTATTTTGCTACTTTAAAAGGCTACTTCTTCGTTGAATAGCAAACAACTTTTAAAAATAATTCTAACAGAACAATTTTTTAAGTTAAAAATTTAAAAAAAATTTTTTTAGTTAAACATTTTATTGGAAAAATAAATAAGAAATAATAATAAAATTTATTATAAAAACTTTCTCTCTTTTAAAATTCGATACGAAATTGAGCAAAATAAAAGAGTTGTATGATGAAGAGTAAATGAGCGTCACCGATTCGATGAACAGTGATCATCCAGGGTTAATTACTTTCATATAAATCAAATTCTTAAAATTTAACTGCAGGCACGTAAACACACATTGACTGTGGGCCTCATAAAATTTGTTTCTATTAAGACGTTACCACTGGCCAACTGTAAACTGTTTCTCAAATTGTTTGGACTGTGGCCTTGCCACCTATTCAAAATAAAGAAAAACGCCTGTAATAAAATCAAACAACAATCAATTTGTTGTGCAAAGAACAAACAAACTTACAAATACCCTTCTGTAACTGCCTAAAATGGGGTGTAATTATTCATGTTGGCCCTTTTCAAATTCATACATTTTATTACACCTTTTGCAATATTCGAAAATGTATTTATTGCAAACCTAATGGGAGGTGTTGCGTTAATGGCTGCCGATTTATTATACACGAATTTCTTATGGATTGTAGTTGTTTGGGTTCAAAAGGATTTCTCAAACACTAACACTCGTCCACAAATAAATATTAAAGCTAAACAAATATTTTGTGTCTTTTAGCACGTCTGGTCATAATAAAATTGTTTGAGCAGGACTTAAGCCGGGAGCAAAACCATCATGTTTAATGATCAAAGTGGAAAGAAGGATGAGTGTGTTTATGTTGGAACCCAATCATCTAAACATACAAGTATTAGACAGTAGGAGTGTGTGTGTTTGTGTGTGTGTGTGTGTGTAAGCGAGGATATTCTGACCATTTGTTGGTGTTGGCAAATAAGGCCATTCAGAGAGAAAGAAAAAAAACATGTTTTGAAACAACAAGCATTTTATGTTTATATTGCGGTTTGGCTTAAACCAATTACTTTTAATAGAAGAAGGAGGAGGAGGGGAGGGCGGCTGAAACAACTCTACGCTACGTATACGTGTTGCCAGCCGAACGTTGAAAGCCTATAAAACAGTTGGTTTTAATTTGCGAGCAGAGTAAATAAATGGGCTTGTTTATATTGACCCTGTTTGTTGAATTGAATTGAATAACATACAAACCAGCATTATTTCATGCAACTAACCCAACACCAAAAGTCTCGCACACAGAGAAGAAAAAACAACTATAAAACTGTGGCCAAAAACCAACTGACCCTTAAGAGCATTTTACATGCAGAACATCATAAATTTTATTCATATAAATTTTTAGGCAGCAACACCAAATAAATAGCAGATAAAAATTATTAAATTCGAATTTATATAAAAGAAGACTTAAAAGCAAAATATTTAAAGAGAATTCTTATTTTATATATTCTAAAGGTTATACCGTGTTGCCAAAAAAAAAAAGTATTAAAACAAAATTTTAGCCTAATTTTTTTGGGATTTATTTTGTTATCTCTGCATGTCCTCTTATTTGCAAATCTGCTGCAAAAACAATAAATAATATTATTGTTTTCTATTTGGCAAAATAGTTGCTTAAAAGTTTATTTGTTAGCATTTTGGAATTAAGGATTTTGTTGCTCCTTTTGAAAATTTCAATTGCCTGCTTCCATGAAAATATTCAACTATTTACCAAATTCTGTGTTGTTGGTGCTTTTCAAGTTGGAAATGCCTGAAGATGTTTCTTTTTTTATTTTCAATGTTGCCAACTGAAGTGTAACAAACAACAGACAGTATTTAAAAACAACAATAAAGAAAAAGTGGAACACTTTTCAGCCTCATTCAAGAACTGGGGCAAGTTTGTGCGGATGAACTGATATGCATATTTTTAAAATAAGATAATTTTTGAAATATGTTTCTTGTTCTATTTTAATTTTTTAAAAGTAAGAAAAGTCATATTCAATAGTAAAAAAAAATTTTAGCGCTTAATATTGAAGTATTCGTTATATATCCAGCATTGATTCCTTCCATTTAATGGTAGGAAGAGATCATGCAAAGCAAAACGTTAAAAGTTTTCTTTCATAATATTCTCTAATATTTTTAAGTTACACGGTTCTTAATTTTTAGTTTCAATAAATAATTAATTTTTCAATATTTCGTTACTCCTTTGAGTGACTTCTTCTTTTATAATTTTCATAAAAATCATTCATGATGCAATAGTCATCTCATTTGAGATTGAAGAAAGTGAGAGAGAGAGACAGAGAGAGAGAGAGAGGGTACCATTCCCACATGAGAGCAAAAATTTCAAAGAATTCCTTGAATATTCGAAAAATTCTTATGAAAATATATATTTTTTTCAAAAATTTTATTCGAATAATTTTTAATCGCACGATTTTTAATCGAATAGTTTTTTTCGAATACTTCTAACTTGAATAATTTTTGTTCGAACAATCTCTGTGGCAATAATACAATATGTGAGTAACTTTTTTTTAACTAAATTTGGTAAAAATATTTATTCGATTAAATTTTTTTCGAGTAATTTTCATGGAAATAAAAAGCTAGAAATTCAAAGAATTACTTGAATATTTGACTAATTCTTATTAAAAAAAATATATCTATTTCAAAAATTTTATTCGAATAACTTTTAATCGAACGAGTTTCAATCGAATAATTTTTATTCGAATACTTCTAACTTCAATAATTTTTGTTCGAACAATTTCTATAGTAATACAATATTTGAGTAACATTTTTTAACTAAATCTGGTAAAAAATATATATTCGATTAAATACTTTTCGGATAATTTGCATGGAAATAAGGATTTTGAAACTCCAAGAATTACTTGCATATTCGATTAATTCTTACTAAAAATATTTTTTCAAAAATTTTATTCGAATAATTTTTAATCGAACGATTTTTAATCGATTAATTTTTATTCGAATACTTCTAACCTGACTAATTTTCATTCGATCAATCTCTTTAGCAATAATACAATATTTGAGTAACTTTTTTCTTACTAAATTTGGTAAAAAATATTTATTCGATTAAATTTTTTTCGAATAACTTTCATGGAAATAAATTTTATGCGTAAAATGTTTATGCGTTTAAAGTTTCATACAATAATTTTTATGGAACTGGCATAATTCGATTAAAAATTGCTTATATGCGTTTTATTCGAATAAGTTTGTTGTTCCAACAACTTTTCTTCCCATAATTTTTATTTAAATACAATTTAAATAGTTAATTTACCTTCGCCACAATTTGTCTAAATATATAATTTTTTTTAATTTGAATATGTAGTTGTTTTCATATAATTTTTAATCGAATAATTTTTATTAGAATATTTCATATTCGAATCATTTATAACGGATAATTTTTTTTCGAATAATGCTTTTTCGGATAGTTCTTAGTCAAATAAATTTTGATAGAACAGTTCCTACACGAACAATTTTTATTCGAATGACACTGATAATATCAATATAACCTGCCCCATAGTTTTGATTCCCCTAATAATTTCTTATATTGAATTTTATTTTCAGGTCTCAGTCGAAGAATGGTGCAACATGTGGGATGGTTATGCCAAAGATCCCAGCAGCGTTATGGATTGGCAAAACAAGTACATGAACTTTATGTTCGATCTGGAGGATGCCTCCACTGACGGCAGCATTGATGTTTCGGAATTCGCTCTTGTCTGTTCCAGCTACGGTTTGGAAAGGAAAGAATGCGAAGAGGCCTTTGAGAAAATGGCTCAGGGTAATAATGAAGTGACACGTGAACAATTCGCTGCCTTGTGGGAAGAATATTTCTCATCCGAAGATCCTTCAGCTCCTGGTAATTTTATCTTTGGCAAAACCTCATTTTAACAACTTTAAATAAACGAATAATTTGAAGAAATTTTTTTGCAAACTTGAAAGAAGAAAAAATATATCTAAAACACACTGGAACAGATTCAATTCCTTAGAAAATTAATAAAAACAAATTATAGAAAATATATTATTATGATTATTAAAAATATTTAACTAAAACAACAACAACAACAAGAAAACAAATTAAGATATTAAAATATGAAAATCAATTAAAGAATTTTAAAATAAATTAAAATGTTTTCTTTATTTTTTCAATACCAAAACAACCAGCAAAATATTGTTAGAAATTAATTTTAATAAAAAGCAACAAATTGAAAACGGAGGAAATTGAACAAGAAACTATTAAAATTGTTAACAACAAAACCAACTTTTATCAATTATACTAACAATTTAGATTTACAACAAATAAAAAGCGGGAGAAATATTATAGTTTTACAAAATGATAAATCGAATTGAAAGCTTTTTGTTTTGAGGTAGAAAAAACAAGAAAAGCAATCAAATCAAAATCGAAAATATAGTTCCGTCTTCTGTTTACTTTAACTCCAAAATTACTTTCAAATAAATGTTATTAATTGTATTGATAAAAACCTTAAGAAAAAGCATAATAAAATTAATAATAATGGAGAATAAAATTAACTGCCGTATTTATAAAAAGTAATTTAAATTTGATGGATAATTTTAAATGAAATTTCGCTAAAAATTGTTTATGAACAACAACTCAAAGACAAACTGATTTTTTAGGAATCCGGCAGTAAGAATATTTAATGCAACAACCAAATTAGTGTTCTAACTCTCTTTTACACTGTTTTTTTTTTTTTTGTGACAAAAATAGTATAAAATTTGTAGCCAAATACACTTAAAGAATTAAAAGTTGTTTGTTTTTCTTTTTCATGGCAACAAAATGCTGGCAGGCATTCATTGAATGATAAGAAGAATTGTATGGAGAGTTTTAATGAAAACTATAAATTTGTTTTGCCAAAAAAAGCTTGATAATGAAAATTTATCATATCAAGCAATTATATCCTCAGTGTACAATTCATAGATTTGGTCTATACAGTAAGAATATTTGCACCAACATTTTTGTATTGGACTAAACCTTTTCAGCATTATCTTATAATTTTTATCGAAATTCATCGACCTTTTTTCATTTGTTTTGCTGTATAAATTAATCTTGAGATCGCTTTTTTATTAATTCCAAGTAATTTTATTTATATTCAATATATCGTTAAGAGTTTGTGGTTCCTGGGGGCATATTAATAATAAATGGTATTGAAATTTCGATTTATATAGAATGCCTTAATTTGGGCCCTGGTGATGTTTACAAACTGTTGTTAACAATAAATTGAATAGAATTTATTTTAAAAAAATTTTAAAAAATTAATATAGATATAAAAATATATGAAAATATTTATCAACTGCCCGTTTTTCTCAACTAAATTAATATTTTCGTTAAGAATTGAATATTTTTCTTCTTGTTTCATTATAAATTCCCAACCAAAAATATTTATTTCCTGTACAAAAACAGGCAGTTAATTAATTTATATTTTATTTATTTATAATAAATATATAGAGAAATCAGATCAGTTTTAAGAAACAGATATATCCAGACAACTACAAACAAATTTCCAAGGATGCCACAATTCTTTATTAATTACTATAACCAATATGTGCTGCCAGATGTAATAAAAAATCATTACCAAAGACGCTGGGATTTCAAAAATGCCAGACAGAACAGCAGTTTTTTTATGAGCCATCTTTTACTAAAATAGAATACGCTCTAATAACATCAGGGATAATGTACCTGAAACCGATATTTTTTTTGATACGCCCAACGCGTTTTTCAGCAAGAGCTCATGCATTTGTGATGGATATTCCAGCGAGAATTACACAGAGAATTGTTTTTTTTACCGAATTTTTCGTATGTAGAACGGACTACCTGCTGAAGTCTTTCTTGTCACTTTCAATATGAGAAGGTTTAAATCGAAACTACTCCCTTGTTCTCCCTCTTCCCAAAATCTATCTATCCAGTTCCAGCACAATTCCTTGAATATGTAGGGGTCGTCCCATGAGAGCTCGTCCTGCTCATAACAAAAAGCAAATTAATGGACAAACACTTGAACTTTGTTGGGAAGAGTTTGAAAAGGTCGAGTGTACAGTACACGGCTAACGATACTGGACATTTTTTCCTCTCTCTTTTCTACTTGTTCAAATACACAAAAATTAAAAAAACGAGCCCGTCTGTCGGTCTGTTAATTCTGTACTTGGAAATGCAAAAATCAAAAGAGAATTGAAAATAAGTCTGCTTTGCGATTTCGTTCCTATAACTGCAGCCTAAAAAAAAGGTATTCGATATCGATTGAAATTTATCGATATCGTATGAGGTACTTTAATCCCTGCTCTAGCATGGGATTGTGTTAATTGTTGTCGGCTTGTCCCAATGACAAAGGCATAGCACTGGTCGCTAAAATGACAGTAGTAGTATGTTTGTGGCGTTTCTGTACCACTTTTCCCATACAAAAAAAGCAGCTCCTGCTGCCAGTATTACCACATTGATTATTTTAAACAAAATAAAAAGAAAAAGTAACCTAATTTTGGTTTAAAATAATCAATATGGCAACACTAGCAACATGAGCAGCTTTTTTGTATGGGAAAAGTGGTTCAGAAACGCCACAAACATGCTACTGACAGCCATTTTCGTAAAAAATATCACCCGACATAGTAAAAACTAAAAAAAAACTGCAACAAATTCTCTAGCTTCAAAACAAGTTTCAGCTGTGCTCTTAATACTTTTGAATACTGGTCTAAGATAATAAATATTTTCAAAAAATTTTAAGGATTTAAAAAATTTATAATGTTTGGAAATGGATAATTTGATGGATAACCGAATAGGTTAACCGGTTAACCGTTTCATGTCTAATCGTCTGACCACATTTTAGCAAATCATTGCGGCTACTGGTAAACAAATTCTTCAAGATTTTTACAAGGACACAGAGAGAAGGAGCAATAAGGAACAAGAGACATTTTCTAACAAAATTTTTAAGAAAATATCGGTTACCAGAGACATTTTCTAACTAAAATTTTAAAAAGATATCGGTTTTGAAAAATATTATGTAACGCCCCTAAATTGTTTTTTTGACTGCACCATTTTATTTGTGGAGCTACACAGAAAGAAAAAATTTCGCTTTTGGAGTACCAAAATAAAGGATGTAATAAAAAAAAATTCAAATTGATGGGATAACGATTTTTGCAGATTTTATACACAAAATATATTGAAAGTATATAATTTCAATTTGCGCAATTGAATACAAAAAGAATTTATATATACAAAATTTCAATATAATTTCTTAAAAATTTTATTGTGACTTTTCTTTTTCTGTATGACTTCTCGTTTGGTTCATTGCACTTGAATGTCTTAAGCTCTGAATTTTTACCTTCGAAATTGTTATATTTTTCTTAAACTATAAAATTTTATTGCAGACATCGCGATTTAATTATTTTAATTTTTCTTTTAATAAAACAAATGTACCTGAATAAGAGAAGATCTGTTTACGTGGCTACGCGCTACACCCCAATCCTGGTTACTTTTTTATATTTTGTAAATTTTTGTTTAAAGAGCAAAAACATCACTGACGAGCACCTCAAATAATTCCTTGAATTTCTTTCAACAAAATAAATCAACTCCTACTCAATTCATCAACATCACAAAATTTCAAACTATTTAATTCTTTTTGTGTATTTCGAGTTCTACTTAATTAATTTCAAATTATTAACGAATTACCAGACAACAACTAATACAAGAATAAAGAGAAAAAATAATATTATAATTAAAATAGAAAAGAAAACACTTTAAATTATATTTATACTCGTAATTAAATGTTGAATGTGTGTAGATATGTGATGTCAATTTTAAATGTAACTCGAACTAAAATAATAAAAGAAAATTATTAAATAAATATTTAAAATTGTTTTAACAACAACTAATTGAAATGGCTTTTGTTAATATTTTCCGCTGTTTTACGGCGAACAGGTAAAATTTATGTGTGTTTTCTGTCATTTTATATTTTTGCATTAAATTTATATGCTTTTTTTATTAAAAAAAAAGCAGACTGCATTTATCATTGAAGCCACACAAGATCGGATTAACGTGACCGAACTGTTTTAATAAAAAATGAACGAAATTTTTAAATATGCCTTCTTGGCCATTTCTGGTCAGCAACCTGGACTACAAAAATTACGAGGTGTCTCATGTATCTGAAATAATTTCTATGAACTCAAGACTTAAGCAAAAACTACTTTAAATAACACTGCTCTGCAAAAAATAACTTTTTGCCGCTCCTTTGAATAAAACTATGTGGACAATATGGATATTGATGCGCTAAACTTTAATCCGTTTTCGGTTTTTTCCCATCAGGTCCAGATTTTTTTTATGGGCCTGGCAATTTTTTGCCCCTAAATTAGCCAGGTATGTAAACATATTTCACCCTAACTCGGGAACGAGGCATCCGATTTTTAAAAGTGAAACACCAGAAGTTGTGTAACAAAATTGTTAGGACCTGATGGAAAAAAACCGAAAACGGATTCGAGTTTAGCGCATCAAAATCCATATAGTCCACATAGTTTTATTCAAAGGAGGATTTGGCTGTTGAACAGTGTACAACCCACATTAAGACACAATAAAATAAGTATCACGTCTTACAGAATTGCTTGACTGAAGCACATTCGTGGATGGTGTTGATGGAAACCAGAAATTATATATAAATAATTCCTCTCTCATTGACGAAGGTGCAGTTATTTCAGGGAGTGGCTTCTTTCAAAGAGGTCGACAAAGTGGGATATTGTGAGTAAAAATCATGTGATGCCGGAGCAGTTTGTTAAGCGACAGTTGACTATATTTCGCTTAAAAAACTGCTTCCCGTTGGACCATAATTTTTTCTGCGTACTTCTGGCTAAAAAAAATTTTTTTATGTCACGTGCGACATTGTAAAACAATCGCTCATATTATGGATGACGACGTCGACGTCACATCAACACGACAGCAAAAAACTGCCACTTGTCATTTAATTGTCAACAATAACTATTTATTACTAACAGTCTTTTGGTATTCTCTAAAGCGTATAATATTAATACAACATGTTACCAAAAGTCAATTTCTGTCGGTAAAGACCGGACAAGGTACGATTTTTTACTGTCGTGTTGATGTGATGTCGTCGTCGTCATTCATAATACGGGTGATTATATATTATCAGTGTGTTGTCGAAAGTTCATACAGAGAGAGCTCTTCAAATATTCATCAGGTATTTAATGCTAAAATAAAATTGACCACTTGCAACATCACTCGGAAGTGGCTTTTGATTACCCCACTTAAAACCAACTTTTCAAACTGTTTTATATTCTATTCAAATCAAAGTCGGACCAGTTTTTAAAAAGCATTCTGTGGTCTACAATTTAAACGAAAAAGAGAGAGATATAAAAAGCGTTCCTAGAAATAGAAGCTCTATTTGGTGTTCCTGATTCTCTTCTAATACTATTTTCATTTAAAGAGTTTAACACGACTACCAGGCTACGAAGCCTTAGATCCCTTAAAAAAATATTTTTATTTAAATTTATTTTTGTTTATCAAGTTTACGATACTTCACACATGCAATTACTTCTTTGCTACATATTCATGTTAATGGCGTGTTCTTTTCGGGAAAGCAGGCAACATTTTTTGCATTTATTTTGTAATAAATGACAGTTGGGAGGAGTTTTAAAATATATAAATTAATTTTCATAAGGGATGTTGGATTAATTTCTAACAATTTTAAGAGACAGGATGTTGCCATTTAAATGGAAAAACTGTAAAAAAAAGTTAAATTATTTTTCTCAAAAAGAAATCAACCTAAATTTTATATCTCGAAAATATATCGGGTGTTTTTTATAGAGTGATATAACTTTGAGTTGGCATCACTGCTTTATTTCACCACCCATTTAATAGCTGACAGTTGTCTTTTGTTAAGTTTGCTATGACATTTTATTGTGGATCGACTTACACTAGAACAACGCGTGCAAATTGTGGAAATCTTTAATCAAAATAATTGTTCTGTTCGTCAAACTTATCGTGCATTTCCTCCATTCAAAATTTTATTTTCCGATGAAGCCCATTTTTTCTTGAATGGGTACGTAAATAAACTGAATTGTCGCATTTGGAGTGAGAAGAATCCACAAGCTTTTGTCGAAACACCATCCACATCCACAGAAAATTACTGTTTGGTGCGCTTTATGGGCTGACGGAGTCACTGGTCGGCCCATATGTCTTCAATAACGATGATGGTCAGAATGTTACTGTTTGTAAAAATTGGTGTTCCAGATTGCGCCTGGTACGCGCCAGCCATGGCGGCCACATGACCGAAATCATATTTAAACATTAATGTCATAAAAGTTTCTATTCAATAAAGATTTCATTGATATCAAAAATATATTACTATGTTTTGTTCTGATTTAAACTCTATAAGAAAGCGCTCTATAAGAAAACACCCTTTATATTCTAGTTGTTCAATGAAAGAATCCACTTCGTTTTCTATATAAAAAATATACAATTTTTTTTTATTTCTTTAAATATTTCGCTGCCAAAAAATATTATTTTAAACAATAAAAAAAATTCTAAAAATTATTCTCAACATGCAGACATATTTTCCTTAGTGGGTCACGTTAAGTTGAAAATGGTTTCATTTCATTTAAAAAATATTCGCGTAAAAGAATTCCACTGAAAGCAGAAGTATTTCATTCATATTATTACAGTTTATTTAATTAATGCTGTTGATGTTGAATGGCTTTAAACAAATAAATGATTAACATATTTTTGTGGAAGTTAAATAAAATTGCAAAACGCATTAAAAAGAACTGCGAATGCATTTTTGTAATAGAAGAAATAGCTTTTGGCTTCACGTCAGTGAAATAAAAATTTAAGGCAGTTGGGATTACTTTTTGCATATTCAGGGAGTTTTTTAAGCAATTTAAATTTGTTTTTTTTTACATATATATAATTTACGCAATAATTGCGACTGTATTCCGTCAAAAGGTCGAAACTAACGATAAACTTTTGGGGGCTCTAAGGCCCATTGTGATGGCTGGAGAGTTCACGCAGCATATCCTTGCATAGTACTCTTGTCTGCCAGTTCCTAAGAACCAAAGAAAACTTTTTACAGAGTCCAATAAAGCAGGTAAAAATACTTAAACGAGGATGTACGTCATGGTAGTGAGCCTTTTTACTGACATTGAAACACCATCCCTGAGGCAGTTAAAATCCCGCAGGTCACAACAGTCTTGACGTCTTGAAACAAGGCCGGGCAGCCACACAGAAGATTCCTGATTCCTCTTGTACCTCGTCGTATCAGCTTTTGCAATGACCAGCGTAGGGAAAGCATACACATTCCTGGACACTCCCCCCAGTGGCTCGAGAGTGCTAACGACTTTTTTCCACAAGCCAGGAGCCGCATGGACCAAAAAGTCTTAGATACTCTGTAGGTGATAGTTGTAGCCTTTCTCTGCGTCCACTCCTCAATGATGTTTGACAGCTCAATTAAGGGAACATCTATATCCCCTCGTTGGTCTGCTTCTTTCAAGGCCTAACCTACTCCCGTATTTTTTCAAGAATTGTGCAAAATGTTATCTTTTAAAGGAGCCCTTGACTATGGCATAGACTTGTGCAGCACCATAGGAAATAGGCCAGAGGTGTCAAATCACAGCACTGCAGCGTAAAATTCACAATATTTTTTCATCGATTTTTATTTACTTTTTTGAGTACCTGCATTTCGACAGATATTAAAAATTAAGAAGATAGAATTTCTGGTGGCCACTTTATTTACTATTTTACTTCAACGCTGAGCGGCCCGTCGGTCTATCCAGGAAGCTCTTTACAATGCAGAGGAGCTCATACCAGCAACTGGTTGAAGTAAACAGCGAAGCTCAAGAATAACGGATCCATATTTTCTGATCTGTATGAGTGCATATTCTTGTCAATTAACGTCGGCTTTTTGCAATGATGAAGGTATCGAACTGGGCGCTGGGTATTATCGACAACGGCTGTCACCATCATGTCTCAAAAGAAGTAGAGCCTCCGTGGATGCCTCCAAAGAACAATTCACTGGCGAAGTAAAAACAAAAATTACCCCAACATATTCTCTATCTTCTCCATGTGTCCTCAGCAGTCCTCTCAACATAGTCCCTCTGCTCTCAAGTACCGGCACAATGCCCAGCATATGTAACTGACATCCTCTGAGTGCTGGTCCTACTAAGAAAAAATAAATCGCTTTAATATGGGAATTCCCCGCATTACAATAACGACTTTTTTGAAGACATGTCTAAGTAGAAGCTTGTCCACGCCTCTCAGTCACTCAATCACTCTCCCTCTCTCTCTCTCTCTCTCTCTCTCTCTCTATCTATCTTCACTGCTTACATGTAACAAGTAAGATACCTTTTTGTTTTCTCCCCCCATGATGCCACCGCAATTAATTTCAGTGTATTTATTTTAATTTTAATTGAATTTCCAATCAAATTGTAATTATGAAAACTTTGTTAGCAACAATTTTTACTATTTTTCTACAATTTTGCATGTCTCAGATATTTTTTTCAACAGTATTCTTTTCAGCTTTGCCGTTCAATGTCAGTAAATATACGATAAAAACTATTGCAACTTGTACAACAAAAAAGTGAAAGTATTTTTTTCTTTCTACAGATTCTGTAACATGTTGCAAATTAAATCAAAAAAGCAAATCATGTTGTTCTTAGTGTTCAATTTATAGCCATCCTCGCCCTTAACATTAAAACTAAATAAGAAAAGAATTTAAAAAAAATTATTAAAACAAAATGCAACGCCAGAGAGCAGCAATTGAACAGCACAAACTGATAAAAATCCATGAACAACCGAGAAGCCACTAAAACCAATTCTTTTAAGACCAGAACACAACCAGCAATCAAATCGAAACAACGATGTGCAAAAAGAAAAACTAATAAGAAAAGCAAAATATCCTTGTGCTCATTCATTTTGTTTTTTTAATTTATTTGGTTGTTGAAATAATTTTTTTTATTGCTGTCAATGCTCAGCTCATGTAGTGTTTCTGCTGCTGTCGTTTATATATATATTTTTTAATATAAAATTCGAAATCACCTTTTTATCTAAAATTGCAAATATTTGCATAAATTGCATAAAATTTCTTTATCCTGATTGTGTTTGTTTTTGCAATTTAAATGCAATACAAAATTTACCACTGAGGACAACAGCAATTGCAGCAACAGCAATAATGATAATAATAATAACAACTACAACAATAATAACAATAATAAAAAGTATTTAGCAGAAGCGAAACAGCAACAGCAACTACAGCAATAATGCCAGCAACAACAGCTCCAACAATAGACAGTAACAAGTCAAGGGTTATAAGAACGTTCATCTTAATTTGCTGCCTTAAGTCAAACTACACGCATACGTGGCTACATTGACAAGTTTACATTACGCAAAAATATTTTTATTCTAAACGAATCGCCTGACAAAAGAGCCAACAAGCACTAAAATAGTGACTACAAGATTTTTTTGAGGAAAAAATAAACATCAAATAATAATTTTTATATTCTCACCGAATAATAAAAATCAAAAAAGGAAATTTTATTTTGTGAGGAAAAAATAAAAGTCAAAAAAAAATAACTTTTACTTTTTATAGAATAAATAAAAATGGGGAAACAATTTTTATTTTGTGATAGAAAAATAAGAGTCAAGAAATAACTTTTATTTCGCGAAGAGTAAATAAAAATCAATAATTTCTTCCTTTTTCTGGAAAATCAATAGAAATATTTATTATTTTGTGATCAAATAATAAGAGTCAAGAAATAATTATTATTTTCTGATCGAAAAAATAAAAGTCAAGAAATAACTTTTATTTCCTGAGGAACAAATAAAAATCAAAAATGTCTTCTTTTTTTTCTAGAGAATAAATAGAAATAACTATTATTTCCTGATGTAATAATAAGAGTCAAGAAATAATTATTATTTTCTGGTCGAAAAGCAAAAGTCAGGAAATAACTTTAGTTTTCTGAGGAATAAAAAATATTAAAGATTTCCCCCTTTATTGATAAAGGGGATCTTTTGATAGAAATCAAGAAATAAATTTTAGTTTCTGATCGAAAAATAAAAGTCAAGAAATATATTTAATTTTTTGAGTAGCAAATAAAAATCAATATATAGATTTCATTTTCTGATGGAGTAATAAAAGTCAATAAATAACTCTTATTCTCTAAAGAATAAATAAAAATTAATTAGCTCTTATAAATTGAGGAATAAGTAAAACTCAAAACATGATGATTTCAGGTTTGAATAACTAAAATGCGGTTTTAATATAAAACCGTTATTGTGCCTTCAAATAAATCCATGTTATTGATCACTTGAATAATTCGACGCTTCTATAAGAATTGAACAGTGACTTTTGACTTTAAACTCTCTGGCAAGTATGACTTATCACTGATCAATTCCCCCACTAGTTAAATAATAGTTGACTGGCAAAAATACATATTCGCTCATTTAAATGTTTGCGGATAAAGACACTGAGTAAAGACACTCGAAAGCATACACACACATACACCCACACACACACATATTCGCTTGCAGATATTTTCAACCAGCTAAAAACATTTCAACACAAACATGCAAACAACTAAAAGACAAACTGACACATTCGCTTACACACACACACACACACACACCCATACACACTATCTTTGGTCTTTTGTGTTAACCATCGCCCACTTAATCAAAACGTATTTTACATGCTGATGTCCTTTTGGTTAATTTGCGATGTGGCTGTTTAAAGGATGTGCGTATGTCTCCCTCTCTCACTCACTGTCTATATGAGAGTGTGTTTGTATCCTCTTTGGTTGTTTGCTTCAACACACTACAGTTCAAGTCGTTTTAAAATGCTGGGCTGAGCATTTTTATTTTGTCCGAAGGTGGTTTATGTTAAATGCAACAAGGAGGTACCAAATGGGTGGACCCAATTTGAAATTTTGCATTCAGCGATGCTGGTATGTGTGTGCGGGTGTGCGTTTTTGTTTAGCAAACAAACATAGGCTCAGATCATTTAATGCTTGCTTTTTAATATATTCATATTCGGATGTCTAGATATGAAATTCTGTGTGCATGACTGTGTTTTCGTGTGCTTGCATGCCTCTGCCTTAATTTAGACAACAAATTGTTGCAACAATTGTCTGCCATGCAAATACTGAACGCTCTAAATTGCTCTTGTTAATATTAATTTTCGGTTGTTCTCATTGTAGTTGCATTTGAGTTGTTTCCTACTCAAGTTTTTGGTTTCTTCTAAGTGCTTTTATGAACGTTCGATGGCTTTAGGCGGTTTTCAACAGTCGCATTTCATATTTCTCTCCATCTCTTTCTCATGTGCATTGCAATGGAATGGGGAATGGAAATGACTTTTCTGTGTTGATATTAATTTCAGTATTTAGAAGAAGTTTGTTTTGAAATTATTTGTAGAGATTTTAATAATAAATTAAAGATGAAATAACCAAACGAAGAAACCAAAGAAGAAACCAAACTTGTGAAAATATGTCTTAAATAATATAAATAACCAGAGACAATTTTCTGGTTTAATTAAAAGGATTTCATTGTAAACTATTTATTTGGTTATATGATTGTGGTTAAAAGTCATGTGGATCTAAGAAATTTTTGAAAGCGATTAATATTATAAATATTATAATAAATAATTAATTTGATTATATTCAGTATGTTATGAATTGTAAATATATATTTGCATACTTATTTTGTATGCTGGCTCATAGTGTTATCGAAATATTATGGAGAAAAAATAACTCGTACGTTTCGTTAACAGAAACTTTATCATGAGCAATTGCATGAATACCGCAGTTTGAAATAAATTGTTCAAAAAAGGTGACGGCCTCCATTATCTCGCTTTATAATAGTTGAAAAGCGTAATCCTCTGTACTGTATATAAAACATTTAATGGCTTTCCAAAAAGGTCACTCGTATCGTTCTATCGAATAATCACTTAAGAATTTTTTTTATAAAATCTAGTGCCATCGTGGGACAGGCAGCAAGTAACGCCATCAATTTACTCAATATTCAATAATAAAACCTTAGATAATAAGTCTCTGCTAAAACATTCTACCTCTCAAGCACGACACTGGCCGGTGAATGTCTCTGCTAGAAGGGTAACGATTGCTTCTTAATGATTTTATGGAATAAGTTTATATAATTTTAAAATCGTTATCTTTTGTAAATAAAATTTATATAAAATTGTTCAAATTTTCCCAACTATACATGGGCAAGAATATGTTGGTGATATGACACCTTTCGAATTTCAGTTTTCATAATAATTCTATTAAACAAAGACTATAATTGCGAACTGCTATAAATAGACCACTAGATGGAGCTATAAATTATTTTATATATAAGTTGCATATGTTACATATAGGGTTTAACAGTAAGGATTACGTTTAATACATATTGACTAGAGTGGTAAAGATTATGCAGAAACTACATTCAATTCTTTTTCTTTGATGTTTGGTAATAAACACAAACATCTGCATGCCACTACGTATATATGTGTTGCCATGTGTACACTTGAATGTCAATTACCACGATAGTCATATATTTATGTATGTAAATTCTTTTCATATTTAGAATTTATAAATTAAACTTGCGAGCTGGAGTTTTATAGCATGTATTGTGAAATATATATTGATATAATAGTATATTGAAATATTGCTAAAATATATTTAAAAAATTTTAAAACTTAAAAACGCTGCATTGCAAATATATAAGATTTTATAAAATATTCAGTCATTCGAATATCATTAACGATTTCCAATACAGTTTGTTTTGGGTTCATAGGAACGTTCTTTAAAATAAAGTTTTTTTTATGAAGTATGTGAACATAATGATGAATGTAAATCAAAATCTGATGAGCTCTAAAAAATAAGCCTGATTATCAAACTTAAGGTTTAATACATTATATACAAAGTCAATGTCCTTTGATGTGACATTAAGCCTATAAATCGGCCGGACATAGAGGAATAAACGTTAATAATATTAAGCCAAAAACACATCAAGGTATATTAATCCATCGCATTTGACAATTAGAAAGTTGCAATTTGGAAGGCAATTCTACGTAGCGGAATATACGAATATGATATACACTGCCATTAGAAGACATTTTCATGTTTGCCTGCGATGGCATGTATGCCGGAGCGTGTTTTCGTCTTTAGTTTCTGCTTAATTTTTCCAACAAATAATTATTATTGACAATGAAGTAGCCTTGCACGATTTATTTTCATTTCAGTTAGTGTAAGTACCATAAAAAGAATAATTTCATTGCTACCTTTTGAACTAAGTTAAGCTTCAGTAGGACACACTACTCTTAAGCATGTGTTAATTGGTGGCTATTCCTCAGCAGTGTATTGTTTACCATTCAAATATTGTAATTATTATATAACAACTAGCCCGTAATTTGTAATGGCAGACAAAGGAATTACCTTTGTTATCATTGAAAGGCCATTAATTAAAAATATATATATTTATATATGGAGTTACATAGGACAAAACTTTGCATTCTAAGTTAAAAAATAATTCTTAGTAATTTTTGTATTACTATAGCTGCTTATAAGCATAAAATAATAAAAAAGTTAACTTACAGCGTAAAATATTCTGAACCAGTATCTTGAAATGACCCGAATCATCAATTATCTTGAGTCTTGAAATATCTTGATTCTTGAAATATCTTTAGTCTTCAATATTGTGAATCTTGAATCATAAATCTTGCGATTACATGCCTTCAGTTTTAGTTTTTTGTTACCAACTCTTTCTACGATAACACAAAGTTTATGGTCCCGTCAGAGAAAACTTTTTCAAAAGATTGTACACATTTATTTAAAACGCGAAAATAAAATAATAACGAACAAATTGGAAGCAGTCTTTTGAACCGAAATAAAACGCGACACTCCCGAACCCTAACAACGAACGCTCATGTTCCAACGATTGTCTTTGAAGAAATTGATTCTAGAAGAGGATCTTAATTTCCTTCAATAATTTTATATGTTTAACATATTTGTGTCCCTCTTCCTTAACGTAAGGTTTGATAGCTATACAAGTGGGAATATTCTCAGGATGTTTTATCTTAAGCATTGAATACCGTGAATATTCAATTATGGTGTATTTTATATCTTTATGATTAGATGTCTTCAGATTAAGTTTTTACGTCGTTAGCTCGAAATATAATAACACAAATATTATGTTCCAGTCAGAAACTTTTTTCATAAATTGTTGAGAATTTTTTTTAAAACGCGGAAGTAAAGTTATAACGAACGTATCGGAAACACTTTTGTGAACTGAATTAAAACGCGACACTCCCGAACACATAACGAACGCGCATGTTGTAACGATAGTCTTTCAACATAATGAATTTAGAAGAGGCTCTCAATTTAATCTTTCAATCAATTTAAATGTTTAGTATATTTGTGGACTAAAGGTTTCATAGCTATGCAAGTGGGAATATTCTAAGGCTGTTCTTAACATAACCTGTGAAGCCTTTCACTCGTTGCAATTTTTTGGCCAATTTCACAAGAGCAGCTTCATCTTTGACCTGCAGAGAAATATTAATGTTTACATATTAATAATATATAAATAATTGAATACCTCAAGCACTACTTCGTGCATATTGCCAAGCCCGCCAAAAATGCATAATTTTGTAGCGTCATCACCAGCATGCAAATGCATGATGGCGGTTGCATCATGACAGCATTGAGCTTTAACGGCACCCAAAAGCCAATTCAAGGCATTCTTGATATCACTACGAATAATTAGATATTGAACTACATTTGCCATAATTTCAATGAATATGTATTTTATTCTTTTTTTTTTCTTTTCCATATGAAATTCAATTGTTTAATATATTTCACCAGTGCTTCTCGTTAGACGGCCCGTAACTAATAAAAATTACAATTGACACTATAATTGGCGGTATATTTTTAAGGTTAATAAACACATTCCCACAGTTGTTAAAAATTTATTATTGTGAATACACTACCTATATATATATATATATATATATATATATATATATATAAGGGTTAATTATTCTAATCTCTTGAGTGTTATCTTCTATTATATTCAATAATAAAATATATATTAAAAGAATAATATTATCGCACTTCTACAAACACAATCTTCAGGAATATATAAAACTTGTATAAAAATCACAATACATACTCCTAGTTGCATTATATACGTATTTATATAATCCAAGATTTATTTGCACATGCGAGGTTGAAGTTCTTACTAGATTGCATTCTCAATAGCGGTAAAACAATGTCTTTTTCCATTCACAACAATAACAGATAACAGCTGTAGGAATGTGTTTAGTAACCTCAAAACTCTGCCGGCAATTGATATGTCAAAAGTTAATTGTTAATGTTTTAGGAAGTCTAACAAGAAATACAAGGGAAAAGTTTAAGCAATTGAAATACGTTTTGAACAAAAAAAAAATATTATCATTGAAATTATGTCAAATATTGTTCAATACATAATTGTTCGTGGTGATTTAAAGAATGTTTTAAATTGGCCTTTGGGTGCCGTTATTGCTCAATGCTGTCATGCTGCAACAGCCATCATGCACTTGCATGCCAATGATGACGCCACAAAGTTATATATGGCGGACTTGGACAATATGCACAAAGTAGTGCTCGAGGTACGCAGTTATTTAATTATTTATATGTTATTAATAAGAAGATATTTATATTTTTCAGGCTAAAGATGAATCTGCTCTTGTCAAATTGGCCAATAAATTGCAAGAAAGTGAAATACTTCACAAATTATGGATAGAACAGCCTGAGAACATTCCCACTTGTATAGCTATCAAACCTTACGTTAAAGAAGAGGTCCACAAATATGTCAAACATTTAAAGTTACTGAAAGAATAAACTAAGATCCTCATCTAGTATCATTTTGTTCAATGACTAATGTTACAACATGCGCGTTCGTTATTAGTATCCAAAATGTCACGTTTAATTCGGTTCCGATTCGTTCGTTAGTTTCAGTTCTGCGTTTGAAAAAAATTCGTGAACAATCTGCTGAAAAAGAGTTTGGTCTGACTGGACTAAGTTTGTTTTATCGTAGTACGAGTTGATGACAAAAAAACTCAAACTGAAGACATCTAATTGCAAGTTATATGATACACCATAATTCAAGACTCAAGATATTTCAAGAATCCAAATATTTCAAGACTCAAGATAATTAATGACTCGGGGTATTTCAAGATACTGGTTCTGAGTATTTTACGCCGTAAGTTGACCTTTTTATTATTTTATGCTTATAAGCACTTTTAGCAATACAAAAGTTACACAGAATTATTTTGTAAGGAGTCAGTTATTATATTATAATAATTACAATTTGTTAATGGTAAACAACACTGATGAAGACCAGCAATTAACACATGCTTAAGAGTAGTGTGTCCTGTTGAAAGATTTTATGAAGCATAACTTGCCGAACAAATAGTTCCAAAAATAGCAATAAAATCATTCTTATCGTACTTAGACTTGCTCAAATGAAAATAGTTCGCACAAGGCTACTACATTACAAATAATAATATTGGCTTGAAAAATTAAGCAGAGGCTAAAGACGGAATACACGCTTCGCCATATGTACTTGAAAATGTCTGCTAGTGGCAGCATAGTCATATTCGTATATTTCGCTATAAAGCAGTGTCTTCCATATTGCAATTTTCTAAATGTTTAATGCGATGGCGCAATATGCCGTGGTGCGTTTTTGGGTTAATATTGTTAACGTTAGTTTCTTCAGTATAGGCTTAATGCTTGGTAGTCACGAAAGCGGACTTAGCCCTTGGAGTGAGTCTGATCTTGATTTACATAGTTCTAAGGCAGATTAATCTGCCTTGCATAGTTCGTTAAATCTTACTCTAGTTCTCGTTAGATTATCCGAAACTAACAGAAATTCATATATATATATATATATATATATATATATATATATATATATATATACATATATATAGGTAGTCTATTCACAATAAAAAATTTTTAACAACTGTGGGAATGTGTTTAGTAACCTTAAATATATACCGCCAATTATTGTGTCAATTGTAAGTTTTATTAGTTACGGACCGTCTAACGAGAAGCACTGGTGAAATATATTAAACAATTGAATTTCATATGGAAAAGAAAAAAAAAGAATAAAATACATATTCATTGAAATTATGGCAAATGTAGTTCAATATCTAATTATTCGTAGTGATTTCAAGAATGCCTTGAATTGGCTTTTGGGTGCCGTTAAAGCTCAATGCTGTCATGATGCAACCGCCATCATGCATTTGCATGCTGGTGATGACGCTACAAAATTATGCATTTTTGGCGGGCTTGGCAATATGCACAAAATAGTGCTTGAGGTATTCAATTATTTATATATTATTAATATGTAAACATTAATATTTCTCTGCAGGTCAAAGATGAAGCTGCTCTTGTGAAATTGGCCAAAAAATTGCAACGAGTGAAAGGATTCACAGGTTATGTTAAGAACAGCCTTAGAATATTCCCACTTGCATAGCTATGAAACCTTTAGTCCACAAATATACTAAACATTTAAATTGATTGAAAGATTAAATTGAGAGCCTCTTCTAAATTCATTATGTTGAAAGACTATCGTTACAACATGCGCGTTCGTTATGTGTTCGGGAGTGTCGCGTTTTAATTCAGTTCACAAAAGTGTTTCCGATACGTTCGTTATAACTTTACTTCCGCGTTTTAAAAAAAATTCTCAACAATTTATGAAAAAAGTTTCTGACTGGAACATAATATTTGTGTTATCATATTTCGAGCTAACAACGTAAAAACTTAATCTGAAGACATCTAACCGCAAGATATAAAATACACCATAATTGAATATTCACGGTATTCAAGGCTTAAGATAAAACATCCTGAGAATATTCCCACTTGTATAGCTATCAAACCTTACGTTAAGGAAGAGGGACACAAATATGTTAAACATATAAAATTATTGCAGGAAATTAAGATCCTCTTCTAGAATCAATTTCTTAAAAGACAATCGTTGGAACATGAGCGTTCGTTGTTAGGGTTCGCGAGTGTCGCGTTTTATTTCGGTTCAAAAGACTGCTTCCAATTCGATCGTTATTTTATTTTCGCGTTTTAAATAAATGTGTACAATCTTTTGAAAAAGTTTTCTCTGACTGGACCATAAACTTTGTGTTATCGTAGAAAGAGTTGGTAACAAAAAACTCAAACTGAAGGCATATTATCGCAAGATTTGTAATTCAAGATTCACAATATTGAAGACTCAAGATATTTCAAGAATCAAGATATTTCAAGACTCAAGATAATTGATGATTCGGGTTATTTCAAGATACTGGTTCAGAATATTTTACGCTGTAAGTTGACTTTTTTATTATTTTATGCTTATAAGCAGCTAAAGTAATACAAAAATTACTAAGAATTATTTTCTAACTGCTATCTCAGCATGTAAAGTTTTGTGCTATGCTATTCCATATATAAATAGATAATTTTATAGCTGATGTCCTTTCAATGATAATAAAGGTAGTCCCTTTGTCTGCCAAGTTTTTAATAGTAAACAATACACTGGTGAAGAATAGCCACCAATTAACACATGTTTAAGAGTAGTGTCTCCTATTAAAAGTTTTTAGGAAGCTTAACTTCCAGAACATATAGTACAAAAGATAGCAATAACATTATGTATATTTCTTATGGTACTTATACTATATTAAAGGATAATAAAGTGCACAAGGCTACTTGAATACAAATAATAATTATTTAAATATTATAAAGACGAAAAAACACTCTGGAATTATGTGCCATTGCAGACAAACACATAAGTATTTTTTATATGACCTAATTAAAGTAAGTAAGACTGATAGATTTCTGTAACACTATTAAATTATTAATTTTGAACTTAAAAAATGTTAGCGCATAAAATTGAATGATGGGAAGATATATTATATGCTTTCAAATATAACGTCAATTCAGTTTATACTTGTACGAAAAAGGAAAATATATCTTTTGGCAATTTTGGGGTACCATAAAATACTTAATAGTATACCACAAAACAAAATCAGAGTTTCTATATACAAGTCATGATATAAAATAAACTTATTCATAATTCCATACCTTCAATAAAAATCTATTTCCCATGCTATCTCTAATATAAGCCCAAAAGTACGGTCACAACTCATCGGAAGTTCTTAAACCTTTACAATTTGTATGTTTTGAAAACCATAAACCATAAGTCAGTCCCCAGATAACGTCAAATCTGGCTTAATACAGGCTCAAAAAACAAATAAGAGTTCAGAAGTTTTCCTTCATTGCTCCTTGTAGAATATCCACTATTCAAAGTATTTATCTTTTAGTATTTAAATAAAACTCAGATATATTGAGTAATTAGTAGTCTATTTTTATTATTTAAATAAGTAGTATGAATACTTCAATAATTATCATCGTCGTAATAAAAATTAGCATTAAAAATTAACTACATTTTAATACTTAAAATTATTGCAAAACGGAAAACAGATCGTTTATCAATTAACAATAATGAACAGAATAAATGGAAGCTATGACACAAAATGATTTATTGTTAATAGTGTTAAAAATGCATTTATTATTAATTATTTTATAACTATTACAAATAATTTACTATTATACAAATTATTTATGGGTGAAAAGAATTTATCTATTTTCATTTAATTATTCGTTTTACTGTTTCGAATGGTATGGCGATTGTTTTGTAGCAAAAATACTTATTGGATAATGTACAGAAACATTATTTCTTGTAAAAAATTCTTATTAAAAAGAGATATCTATTCGTATATTATTATTTTGGTATAAAATATAAATTACATAGGAGTTGAAAACATATAAATTAATATATATCTATGATTATATGCAACTGAATGTTCTCTATGCTGTTGCAGTATTATCTGAGACACAAACTTTTTCGATTTTTATAAATAAAAATAGCATTGTTTCGTTTTTTTTTAATTCTAAGTGGTAGGAAAATAAAGTATTAGTAAAATTGTTAAATTAATTGTAAATCATTAGGAAATATTGCAATATTTATTAAATTTAGGGCTTTTAAAAGCTGCATTTAAAAATGTTTATAATTATCTACCATAAGCTACATAGACCAGCTTTGAGGATATATATTTTCTTTTTCTGGGATGGGCAAGGAACACGATATTAATTACCGGCGACCATTGTTTGGTATAGTTTTGATAACTACTTTAATTTCATCCCTAAGCCATTCTTGCCAATTATCCTGCAAAAGAATTCTTTGTTAATTATTACATTCTCTTATTCAGTGCTTATTTGTATTTAGCTTCAGAGCATAAACAAGTTTTATGAAATAGAAATGCAACTGGAAATTTTTTAATTGTTATTTATATTTTGTGTAAAATTTAATTAAATACCAAACTAAAGTAATTAGTTTCTTTGTGTTGACAGCTAGTGTAGCCATCGTGGAAAAGTGGTTTCCTTTCCTTTATTTTTTCATTTTGAAAATAAAATTCTTTATGAAGTAAAGAAAATTTAATGAAATTTTACTAAAAGATATTAGCTTTGATTCGATTGGCCAAACAAAATTTAAAACTTTTTTATTTTAAATGCAATTGGAGCGATCGAACCGCATCGCGCGCATCTTTGAAAAACGGTTGTTGTTTAAAACTTTGAGTGAATACGATTTATAGAATGATACTTAATTCTATAAATCTTATTTAATTCACACATTCGAAAAGTAAATATATCTGAATATTACAAAATTATATTTTTAAGAAATCTTATATTTTCGTGTTATGAAAAACTTAAATTATAAAAAAGGAAGAAAATACTTCAAATATTCTTGTCTTTAATTTCCATGTTACAATCTTTCAAGAAACTTAATTCATGCTTAACGTATTGTTAAATTTTAAATTTACCGCCACAAAAACAAACATATAACGAGCCATCACCAATAAAATTATTTAATACTAAAAAAGCGTCTCTGTAGGTGCTCTGGTGCATCTTGTTTAGTGTTTCAATAAAGTTATTTGACTCAAATTCAATTTAAATGTTAGTAGAACTACTTTGAAGTTGAGTAAGTGTTGTACGATCTTCTTTCGAAATCCATTAGAGTAAAAGTAAACATTTCTCAAAGAAAGATACATACATTTTGTTAATTACAAATGTCACCTTCGCAAGTAAAAGGTGTAACAAAGTGGATGGTGCTAATTGACAAGTGCACTTTGTTTGAGTGTGTCTGAATTATGGATGTTTATAAAATTGTTTCTGCTTGTTGTTATTAAAAGGATGTTTTTTTCAAATGCTTTTAGCACTTGAATGTTTACTTCTACTAAAAATTATGCTCTTGTTATTTAGTTTTTGTAAAATGTATTCTTAGTTTGCTTTAATCGTTGTGTAAATTGTCTTGGTATTCATCATATTCATCTTCGTTTTCATTTTGTTCTTCTTCCTCCTCTTCTTGCTCATAATCACTGGCATTGTTACTTTCAGGGCCCGTTACATCGGGTAAATAATCTTTATGTACCGGAGTTGATATTACCGGTTCCTAAATATTATAAAAATCGTTAGAAAAATCTACGGTTAGTAAAAACTTGTTTAAAAGCATTATTTGTAAAGCATGCAATTATATACACCAAAGCCAATAGAACAAAAAAAAACATTTTTGGGAAATTCAAAATATTCCAATTAGCGCTTGTTTTGTTCATGCTAACCTTTGGTGGTCGCCAACCACAGCCTGGTAAGGGTAAACCATCGGAACCCAAGGGACAGGGAGCATCTAAACCCGGCACTCCCTGTTCACCTTTATCACCACGATCACCTTTCCGCCCTCTCTTTCCCGGTGGTCCTGGATCACCTCTAGAACCTTTCTCACCTCTTGGACCTTCTTGACCGGGTATACCATCAGTGCCCTGGATTGGGTTATTGTAGTACAGTTGGGTTAAGGACAGACACAGTTACATATACACATAACGTTTACATATTAAGTTAGTACGTATTTATTATCGGTACAAGAAGATATTTTTTATTTTAGGTGATTTACAATATGTAGAACGACAAATCAGAAAGATAAGAGAAAGAAATATGAAACCATTAGCATGCAATATAGTTTGTACGATATCTAAAGAATTGTATTTATTTATATATTAACATTAAGCTGCTTACCGGTAAACCTGGATCTCCCCGTTCACCTTTTTGACCGGTTTCTCCCTGAGCACCCTGAAATTAAAACGTAGATGTAAGTAAGTGTTTGTAAATCTCATCCAGTACCAACCTTCATGCCATCCAAGCCAGGTGGTCCCTAAATTTAAGAATTAAACAGAAATAAAAAGAAAGAGAAGGAAAGTAAAATACAGCCATAAAATCATAAATTGAATTGAATGAAATAAAATATCAAATAATGTTAAGAAATTAAACATGCAAATAAATTAGAAAAGTTGGATAATTAACTTAAACTCAACCAATAATTGAAATGTTAGTTTTACATGAAATAATAATAAAATGAGAGTAAATTGTAACTTATATATGAAATGATATATACAATATGTATGTACTTGTTTTTGTTTTTAAATATAAAACAATCTTTTCATTATTTTTGTCTTTCTGTAAAAAAACTCATCACTTTATTGAATGCATACATAAAATTAACTGCCTTTATAATCGTTTCTTTGTTTTTTAATATATTTTTCTTTTCTTTAACTAAAGATGAAAATCATACAAAATCCATCTTATTAAATAATAATGAACTGTTTTACGTCTAATAATAAACAGAGGAAAAATATTCACAAAATTAATAATATCTCTATGTTTGCTTTGTGTTATTTGACATTTTGTTCATTCCTTAATTAAATACACATATAAGTTTTATTGTTAATTTTTACTATTTCTTTACATGGCAATTCCATTCTAAATTACAAATTACATTCCATGAGAATTTTTTTCCTTTTTTTTCTTTTGTAATATGTATATGCATTTATATATATTTTATATGCTTAACAAAGCACTCTTTCAAAACTAAAAAAGAGCTTCCTTTTTATCATTATAATATTTGAATAGTCGTAATTACTATTCGTAGTGTTGCAAAGGTTATGCAAAAATGAAAATGTAAAAAAATCATAAAGTTAATTTATTACAAAACACACAAAGGACTTTTGGCATATTTTGTTTAGTTACATAATTATATAGAGAGGGTAGGAAAGAAATATATGTTAATTAAGGATTTATTGTTTTTTAAACTACTATTAACAATAGATACACTTTACATTTAAGAATCATTGCTAAACTTGCAGATAACAATCAAAATAGTGATAATCTTTTAGTATATCGAATCTCTTAATATATTGATATTGAATAAACTTTGTAGTATTTATTCTTATAGATCACTCCATATCTACATGTTCTTTTCCAAAGAAAATTTTTTTTTCTTTCTGTTAAGCTTGATCTTAAGGCATTATTCGCTTTCTAATTGGACATTTTGTAAAAGATTAAAGCAATATTAAGCCTTTTACCTTAAAACTGTTACAAAACGTGGAAAGTGTTAAACGCGATAACACGCACTATATAAAAAAAGGTAGCCGTTTTGGCAGTTGTTACGTGTTACCACATATTTCTTAATGGTTTTGCAATAATGCTGTTCATAGTTATCGGCCCTAATTGCTTAAGACGGTGTTGTTCAAGACGAAGACATTTTTTATAGAAGATCAGAGTCTCCTTTAGTATTCTACTAAACAAAAACGTGTTCGACCTTAAAGCCAAAGCTTTACACAATCGGGGTAAATAAAACTAACAACGTTAAAATGTGAACAAAATATGTATGGAACCGTGACTCAAAATGTAATAAATTTTTGATTATATAAAAATATTTTAACGGCTAAAAGACAAATTTGCTTAGAACCATTGGGATAGTTGTATTGATCTGTCTGTTTGGCCCTGAGATTGGGACTAATTTGCGTACCATTTTAAGTCATATAATACATAAAGTAGCTTAAGGTTATTAATGACGTTCTCAATGAAAAGTTCAGGTTTTCCACTAGTACTCTTAAATTAGAAATGGCTTTTATATTCATGCTGAATTCGCCTGCAGCATTTTATCTGTAAACATTCTCTTTAATAATAAATTGAAATGTTTGATTTTATATCCAACCTCCAGTGCTTGAATATGTTTTTATTAAACAAACTATAGCATCGAAGCATGTATTTGCTATGGAGAAACTTGTAAATCATAATGTTAGATTATTGCAATATTCAAAATCAACTGATTTCTTGCCGACTTGTAAAGTTATCTGCAATTTAGGATTATTACATTCATATTCCCTTATAGTTTGCTTGTTTTAAATTAATTTCTTTATTAAATTAGTAGAGAGAAAGAGAAAGTTAATTCAAACAGTATAAATATCGCATAATAATTTAGTAAAATTTGTAAAAGCATAATTTCATAGGTATATGCACTTAATTGTATTGTAAGGAAAGTTTATCGAGTTAATGTGTGGTTAAGTATTTTATAGTTATAAATTGAAAAAGTATAGATGAATGAATTGAAGTGATAGTTTATAGTCGAAATAAAATGATGAATAAAATGGTATGAATTCGTTAACTATTCAGTATCAGGTTGGTATATACAAAATGAAATTGACATGCTGTTAAAAACGTACGTTAAGGTTAAATGTGGACTTCTTTTAAAATTTTTATTACTAAATATTAATTGAAAAAAATTGACATATAATATAATATTTTCTTTCTTTATATCTCTGGTATTTAAAAGAATTTAGGTTTTTTTGTAACTAAATTTAGGTATTTAGCATAAGTATATGTAAATATATAAATGTGTGTATGTGTGTGTTTTTGTAAGGTATTGAAGAAATAGAGAAAAATTGGAAGGAAACTTTTTTTAATATATTGATTTGTTACAAATTTACAATTGCATTATATGTTATGCGAATTTAATTTTATTATGTGTGTATGTATATAATTATTATTGTTTTTACTTTCTTCGTCACTTTTATTTAATGCATTTTATGTAAATAAATATTTTCCACGAAGTTGTTGTAGTGTTTTTGTTTTTTTTTAAATTAAATTTTATAATTGTTGGATATTTTATTTATTTTTATGCATGTTTATTATTTCGTTTATTATTTGCATACATATTTCCTTTTTTATTTTATTTTGTTATTATTTCATATCTATAGTATATTTAATTTTAATCATATTTCTTTTAATTATTTTATTGTGAAACCCATAATTTTGGTTTATTTGTATTTCGTTACATATACTCCCCATTTATTTTCTGATTTCATATTTACTTTGAATATATTAAAAATATTACATTATAATTTCTATGAACTGTTAAAATTAGAAATTTGTTCTGATTTGAATATTATAATACACCTATCTAAATAATTATAAATTTATTTGTTTATTTTACCAGCAGCGATGAAATATTTTATAGAAAATTACAAATCCTTTGAAATATTTATTCAGTTCATGAAATTCTCTGAATTATTTTTAGCTGCTCTCCTCATTTAATTTACATTATTAACTTCTTGTTTTAATGCTGTTTTAAATATTTAATGCTTTTGTATATATTTGCTTTGGCATTTTTCCTTTTTTCTTTTTTTTTATATAAATTTTAAGTCAAAGCCCATGGACGGCACCTAAATATTGTATTTTTATTCGGTTAAATGTTGATTTAGTTATTTGAAATACAATTTTTCATCTATCAAGCAGCATTGCGAAGTGCTCAGACGTTGTCTGTTTTTGTTGTCCAAAAAGCCGTTTTGCATAAAATGGAACTTATAAAGCAGTTCTGCAAACCACATAATTTAAAAATTTCTTCTACAATAGTATTTTTTATTCACAAAGACATGGTAAATACCGCAAAGTACAAGGAAAGTTTTGCAGTAGTTTAACTATTCAACTTACAGACGGAGCAGAATAGCTGTTTTCGAAATCCGCTACACTTTCATCATCGTTATCATGTGTATATTTTGTTTATTACAGTTAAAATTTATGTTTACTTTCCCTTGTGCTTTGGAACAATTAGGTCGTCATCTTGAAAAGTGGGTCAAGTCTAAACTCTGTTGACTGCAGTCTGAAATTTGATTTTTTTTTATTAGTTCACGAAAGGCAAACATTTTAAGCAAAACTAAGCTGGTTCGTTAAAATTTTGCATTCAAACTTGGTATTCACGAAAAAAAAAAAAAATCCTTTACAGTTCTGTTAGTTATTTCTGCAAACTTTGGGAAGATTTAGAAGTGGTTTTTTACCTGACAATACAGTGACCTATTGCACGGATCGAAATACTCCATTGCATTTCTAAATAAATTAGTCTCGCTAATTATTTTGTCTTGGAAACTAAATTTAAAAAATTGGAAATGGAGCTTAAAAGCCACTCCAGCAACGATCCAGTCATTTTATTTTAATTTTCAAACTGCTATAACTTTTGTATGAATACACCGATTCCCACGTTATTGGTGGTGGTTTGGGGCGGTTTTTCAAGTCCTCTAAAGGAATCAAAAACACTATATTATCATATATAATTTCGGACTGTTAAAAAAATCTTTTTTTTCGCATGTTTTCGTTTAGGATATCTCACTAACAAATCCATGGATTTTGATCCAGTTAGCGACCGGTGTGTCAAAAGCTTGTTAGTCCGTGGAAAATTATTTGATTTTTTTGTGGCGATTTATCGAAATCACAAGAAATCTAAGTTTGATAAAACTATTTGGGACGTCAATAACTTTGTTTGATTCGGTCAAACAGTTCAATTTATATATGTACTCACAAGCACACACATACATACAGATATAGGAGCTTCCCAAGAACTCGGAACGTAGAGATCTGATAACTCGATTTTTAAAAATTGGGAAAAAACTAATAGTTTCACAAAATTTTTTAAATTAAAATTTTTTTTAGCGCGAAGTTAACATATTTTTAAATAAATTATTTTATTTAACTAAATAAAAAATTAGTTACTAATTTTGTTGATAAACTGCTTTCTGTGTGGTTTCGGTCAACAGCCACAGTGTTAATACTTCTCGTATTTTATTTGATATTTTTCTGATACACTTTTATGTTCTATATTTCGTAAAGAATATCAATAACAAGGCCTTCAAATGTTCAATATGAACGTATGGTCCTGTTCGTAAATGCATCACTGCGTTACAAATGAAACTGTAAATGACTTGAAATGCGTCACGGCAACAGATGAAGTCCACCAGGTGTTCAGAAAGTACTACTTTTATAAAATAGATTCGTGATATTTATTTTGACGTTTCAAAGTAAAGTTTTTTTTCACATGTTGCACAGCACGAACACACCCTATACCTTTTGCTTTTCGTTACTCGCTACAATTTGAAAATTATGTTGTTTAATTTAAAAACACCGAAATGGGGATGTGTATGTGCTGCATGTAGGCTCCATATAAAACTTTCAAACAGCGAGTAGTATCCAATTTTATAAGTTCTGAAAAATCTTGCCACTTGAGACTGATGCTAGCAACTTGTGAACACGGTTGTCTACACATGCACGCATGTATTTGTGATGAGAAAATTCTCATTTTGCCGTCTCACAAATTTCCAAATGCAGGAATAAATCTATTATCTTTTTTTTATTTTTATAATACATCCGTATATTACAATTTTATCTATTTTGAGTTTGTGGTTTAAGATGGGGAGAGAGGGTAAATAAATGTTTGATTTAAAATCCTTTTTTGGTTTCTTGTAATTAATTGATATGGTTGGGTTTGAACTTTAAACTTTCTTAATTTCTTTAGATAATTAAATGTTGTAAGTAGGGAGGAAATAACATACATTCAAAGCTGGTTTCCTTAGGTATTTTCACAAGTTCTAAAATATATATCTTTTATAAATTACATACATACATTTTATATAAATTTTTCCATTTTTGTATGGATCTTTTAGTTGTTGTTTTTTTTTTTTTTTTGCTGTTACATTTTCATGATTTTATGCAGCAACTTTGAGTTTTCTTTTTAAGGGAATTTAATTAATATGAAAGGAGAACATATTATTTCAGTAGATATATTTTTAATATTAATTAAGATGCGTTTGATTGAATATGTTTGTATTTATAAATTTGTCTTCTTAACGAATTTTGTATTTTTATTTTGATGATGAAGTTTATGATGAAATTTTGATTTGTTTTATTGTGAATTATATTTGTTATTAAAATATTTGTTTATTCAATTAACTTTTTGTTTGTATTACGTAGTCTAAAGTACTTTAATTCGTTTATAGTGGCAAATTAGTGCTCGGTGATTTTCATTTTAAAATACTTGCGTGATTGTTTTGTTTTTTAAGTGTTAATTGTTTGTTTTTTCTTTCTCTTTTTTATGTCTGTTCTTGTTGTTAATTATTAATTTGAGTTTTTTTGTTTTTATTTGGATTAGTAGTTGTCCCAAACCTGTTAGAAGAGAGAGAAAAATAACGAAAATATTTTGCGATATTAGTCACAACTAATTGGAATTAGTTCGAGTGAAGTTAGAAACACAAATTTAGAAAATCATATATTTTATTAATTACGCCAAAGCCAAGTTAAAATGCTTTTTTTTTTTTTTATTAATAATGAGTTTTTGGAATTTTGTGCACTTACCGGTATGCCAGCTTTGCCGGAAGGACCTAATGGCCCGGAATCACCGCGCATGCCCATAGGACCCTAAGAAAAGATTAAAATTTATTTTTAACCTCATTAAGAATGAAGGATGACATCTGTGTCACATGAACACGACAGCAAAAAATTGTCGCTCGTCTACTCTTTGTCGATAACGAATAACATGTCTTAGAGAATATCAAGAGATGGTCAATAAGAATCAATTGTTGTTAACAAGTAATAGGCAATCAACAATTTTTTGCTGTCGATGTCGTCATTCATAATAGGGGGGATTATCAAGAGCATTCACTGCCTTCACTCTAATATGATATAAGAGTTGAAGACATGATGAATAAGATTTTGAATGAGAACAGTCTGTCACTAAAATAATTAGGTTTTAAGCAGTTCTGAATATTCTTTAATTTTGAAACCGTTTTATGATTATTCTATTGTCGACGTAACCATGTTTAAATAAATTTTCTTATATGAAAAACTAATAAAAGTGTATTGAGAGAATTTTTAGTTAAAAGATTTGAATCAAAATGGTTCCAAAGGTGTACTGTATCATCATTTAATAATTTTGGTTACTTTTTATTTACAAAAATAAATAAAAAAAATTGTCTTCATAGAAAATTTTTAATAACATGCAAAAACTTACCGGTAAACCCATTGGCCCCTGATCACCCTTTTGCCCTTTCTCACCAGGATCTCCCTTGCGTCCATCTAATCCTCTTTCGCCGGTCTGTCCAGGGTGGCCGGGGGGACCCATTGGTCCCGGAGGTCCTGGTGGGCCATAAAGCTGCAGTTATAAATTGTATATGATAAAAAAAACTCCTTTATTTATCAGGTTTTACTTACATATTCGATTGTGGGCATATGTGGGGCATCTGACATACCATCTTGGTCTTGACGTCTACGCATTTTTCTGTACTTCTAGTGAAAGGACTAATAAAAAATCTTTCTTTACGTACAAGAAAATGGCAACTTAATACTCACTGAGTCACCGCGATCGCCCTTGTCACCTTTGACACCTGGATAGCCTGGGGGACCGGGCAAACCAGGAGGACCCATTAAACCTGGAGGTCCTATGTCGCCTCTATCACCTTTTTCGCCGGGTGGCCCCTGATAGCCAGGCAGACCAGGAGGACCTTCTATGCCTGGCTCACCTGGCAGGCCATCTAAGCCTCGGGGACCTAACGAGCCAGGCTCACCGGGTTCACCGGGCTCGCCCTTCATACCATCTCTCCCGTCACGTCCATCTTTGCCTGAGGTTCCTGGTGGGCCTGGCGGTCCTCGCAACAATGTTACCGGAGGATCATCATAATCTTCATCTTTAGCACCGCCTGGTCCGAATATCTATTTTAGGCATAATGACAGTTTAAATAATATAAACGCTTTAACTAAATTAACTTCTTCCAAATTGTGCTCAGCAACTCTACACTCTGTAAATATTGTGTTTGTTTTTATTGCTCTGGGTGCTAATTGCCATTAGAGGCGGTGTTGAGAGTGTTTGTTGCAAGATTTTTTTTAATCATATTTTCTAGCTTTTGCTGACTGTGTGAGTTGGTGTTGTAAAGTTAAAAGTGCTTTTATCCTTTTACCACTAAAAACATTAAAGTGTGCATGTTTATGAAAATATTTCCTTCTACTAGAAATTTGTAACGCTGCCAAACAGAGAATATAAAAGACAAACTTTAAAATCTGTTTTAAAAAAAACTCGACCGCATATTCTTTTATTACTTTAATCCTTCACTTGGCGTATCTCTCATATGAGAGTTTCAAAGTTCAGGCGTTTAAGTTTCTTTTTCATACGAGTATCTTCAGCACCAGTTATAACAAAATTATTTTCAAGGTAAAAGTGTTTTATTTTTAAGACGGAAAAAGAAAGCCACAAGATTTGGAAATCTGTTTAATGGATTTGAAAAATTTTTCATAAAATTAAAAAAAGATTTTCGAAAACTTCTCTTGTTCAGATAAAATAAAAACCAGGATTTCAGAATTTAAAGCAGAAGAAATTTAAAACATAATATTTTGGTTGTTCATCAGTTCTCAAAGATGAATGTTACCGTTTACGGTGACCACTGCAGATACATCATAATATACAAAATATTTCTGTCTTGTTTAATAATTTTAAGTACTCCTGCAGTTTAAACAACACCCGATGTCGGTTTATATTCTTTTCAATATTTTCAATATATTCTCGTTTGTTACTTAAGAGTTCTTGTGGCTTGTAAAAATATTTGGAACTCTTGTACCCCTGCACAAGACTACTAAAAATATTAAAAAATAAAAGTTTTTTTTTGAATATTTTTCTTTATTAATTATATTTGTTCCGGGTTAAATATGTCTGTTTCAATTTAATAATATTAATTCCTAGAATTTTTATTCATACTAAATATTTTTAAACCGCCCTCTATGGCTTTCCTTAAGTGCATTGACTTTTCTTTTATAAGTTCCTTAATTTTTTTTCCTCATATATTGAGACTTAATCGCAATTTCAAACATGAATTTAACAACATCGAAAAAATCAATACACTAACAATTCTCAAAAGTTCGATAATGCCAATTATTTAAATAAATTTTGTTTTCTTTTCAAAAACTTTACCTTTCGCCCTGCATACAGTCGGACAAGCATCCTGTAGCATTTAACATTCAAAAAAGTTTCTATTAATCCATAGTATTTTCATTCATTTCCCCATGCTCGACAACTAAAACTAAACTCTGAACTTTTCAACAATATCTTGTTCATGACTTAAAATAGAACTCAACTTTTTTTTATTTTTGGACACTTTCATGCTGTTGGATTTTAACAAAGTCAAAAAAAAAAGAACTATAAAATTGGTAGATGAGTAAAAAATATAGCTTAAAACATATTGTATGAATTTTAAATGTCCGGATGTTGCTCCAAATAAATAACAAAAAATAGTGCTAAATATCGAATGAATGGGAGCACAATTGCCCAGCAAACATTTAGTCCAACATATCAAATGTATCATCTTCATTGTAGTGGGTGTTTATTTTTTTTTTTAATTTAAATTATAATAAAACAACGAAATATAATTTTAATATTAATGAAACGGACTTTATTTGAGAGAAAATTTTATGAAACTCATGTTTCAACATGATTTCTGCCATATGACCGCCACGGCTGGCGCATAGAAGGCGTAATATGGAGCACCAATTTGCAACAACTTTTAGCAGCATTTGCTTCCGTATTTCGACGATAAATTTTCGAATGTTGATTTCCAGGTGTTCGATTTTTTGTGGTTTATCAGCGTAGGAAAGTGACCCCAAAGAAATAAATCCAATAATGGCCAATTAATTGGGCCATTACGTGAAATTATTTTTTAAACCAAATATTCTTTGAGTAATTCAATTGCAGCGGCCGCTTTGTGGCTTGTGGCTCCACATATCAGCACGTTTAATACCACATAATTGAAGTACGAAAAAGGTTTCGAATCATGTTCCAATACCTTTCCACCATTGACAGTAACATTCTGATCATTTTCGTTTTTGAGGGCACATGGACCAGTGACTCAACAGTAATTTTCTGTGGATGTGAAGGGTGTTTCGACAAAAGCTTGTGGATTCTTCTCACTCCAAATGCGACAATTCTGCTTATTGAAATGGGCTTCATCGGAAAATTAAATTTTGAATGGATGAGTTTAACGAACAGAACAATTATTTTGATTAAAAATTTCAAGAAATTGCACGCGTTGCTTTGTTTTAAGGCGATTCCTAATGAGATTTCAAAGCAATAACTGCCTTATATGAGTTTTACCTGTTTATGATTTAGTGTGCGATATGTAGACTGGGACTTTCAATAAACAACTGATGCAAAACACAACTAGTAAATAACACAAACATGGGAAAATAATATATATAAAGACTTTAAACCCGCTTGTTTGCTGGGTTGTCAATAGAAACATACGAATATTCGTTGTTACGTAGTTTCATATTGTAGTGGCTAAAGTGGTAGTTGATAACTATAAAAGAAAGTTTTTGAAAAAAAAAACTTTTTGAATAACCATAAACTACTGAACAACAGACGCACACATACAAAATTAAATATCTACTTTGAATTTTCTTCTTAATTTCTCTTTGCTGAATTTTAAAAGACTTATGAAAATGACTAAATATAATAATAGTAAAAAATAAGCACAATCGTAGCAAAAGGACTCTTATTCTCATTTGATTTTGAATAACAAGAGTTTCTCAGCAACAAAGAAACGAACAACGAATGGATTCTGGGAAGCAAGAAGAGATGTTTTCTTTAACAATTTCTTTTAGTTTTTATTTTTATTATTTTTTGTTTGTTTAGCTGTTTGCATTCAGTTTCTTTTTCATACATATTCGCTCATCATCTTTTAAGTCAAACAAATTTGTTGTTAAAATTATTAAAA
Source organism: Linnaemya vulpina (assembly GCA_963675445.1). Classification (NCBI taxonomy): domain Eukaryota; kingdom Metazoa; phylum Arthropoda; class Insecta; order Diptera; family Tachinidae; genus Linnaemya; species Linnaemya vulpina. Next base: position 12,721,285 of record OY776277.1, on the reverse strand, counting down.
TAAGAAGACATGAAACACAATATGCAACAACAAGAAACAACAATGTTGTTGTTGTTATTGTATTGCGCTTGCAATAACATTTAATGAAAAGAAATAAAAAGTAAAGAGTTAGGGAATTTGCTAAAAATAACATAAAACACATGCACAATATGGTGCTTTAACCGGGGGTAAGAAAAGTGGTAAATGGGCCTTCTATAAGTCCTTAATAACACAGACACAATGGCATGGCCAATCAACTTCTTTCCTGCTCTTTTACTCAGCAGTGGTCAGCCCCTGAGTTATGGTCCGAAACAACAAAAAATCCTCTATGAAATCCTATTGCAAGCATCGAACATTTTCCCCTTCTTCAGCCAGTTTTCCAACATGTAAGTTTTTGAAATATTTTCCCTGTTAATAACTTTTATTTTTATCTCTTCCAAACAATTGCATGCCGTTACCAAAGCGTGTGTCGATAAAATCCGTGTCGCTTCAATGCAATATCGGCATAATTTTTTCTCTTACAATACAAAATATATGCTGACAGTTATCGATAGATTTTGATATCCATAATTGGAGTAGCGATTTGAAATAAATGACGACATCGCCTTATATATAGAAATTTCAATGCATGTTAAATAAAAATTTCGATCGGTATCGAGTGCCGTGATTTGGCTCCTGATTTGAGCGAATTAGAGAATTCAGTTTTTAATCTCAATTTTTATTTTTTAAACATGAAATTCGTGTACGCAATTTAATTTGTATTAAAATATTATCCTTCAGCCCAAAATCCATAACAGACAGTGAAACATTTGCTGCACACTGTAGATCGATATGCCTTTCGAAATATATCGAAGCAAAGTGAAAGCGTAAATCTTTCTTTACAACCCTGATTTCGTTCTACATGATAATTAGTGAAAATTATATCAAAGACCAGTATGCAAAACCTTTTTTTGCAACTCCTGATCCAAAGCTATTTAAAGCTTTTTATAGATTTTTATATATATGTAACTCTGTTGTATTTTCTTACCCGACGAAATACTCCCTCTTCTAATCTTTCACCACCTGTTCCACAGCATTTCCTATACCTTCAATAGATATGGCATAATATATATGTAAAGGAATGGTATACCTGGACTTCTGTTACAAGATGACAAAATCTTATATAAAAACAGGACTCATATTTTGTGGTACTATTTTAAATATCTTATAGTTCACAAATATTGATGAAATTTGTAGGGTTTGAAAGGCATTTTTGTGTAGATATGCACAGTGTAAATATATTTTCTAAATTTCGAGCATAAAAGTTCTAAAAAAAAACGTTTGGAAATTGTTTAAAAATTAACAAGAAAATATATCTGAAAAAATTTTCTATGACATTTTGTACTTGTTAACACACACAGTGACATGCATAATTGATCAAAAGAGTGTTTCTTTTTTCTGTTAAAAAGAGAATAAGTAAATTTACTTTTTCGCTCTTAAAAGAAAGTATGAAAAGTTCTAACTTAAGGAAGTAGTCAAACCTGTAGTTATCCTTGTAATAATTATAAGCCGCTCCTAAAGGATAGATACTGCGAATGCGTCTAGTGACACTCAGTGTAGAAAGTTTCCGCAGAAAATTATATTCGAATATAATACATAGAAGATTCAAAAAGGCCTTCAACGAGGGCCTGTTTTGTGAAAGTTTAGTCTACTTAATCTTAAATATGTTTGCTGGAACAATTATAGCAACATGTACACACACACACATACACGCCATATATGCTACTTTATACCACAAGGACACAATAAGATATTAAAGGAAAATATGAAAGAAAAAAAAATAATAATCATAAGCAATTTCCTGTGGCATGGAAAATGTGAACAATAGAAAAACAAACTGAAAATTAACCAAGAAAAGTTAACTTAAAATATGCGATGATGTGCTCTCATACTAAATAAAAGTTCATAAGCAACTTCGCTTACATGACAATCTGACGTAACTGCATTTTTTAATTTTTTATTTTATATACATTTTTTTTGTTTTAAATTAAATTTAATTTAGTAAGTGTATATTTAAATAAGCACTGGCCGAAAGGAGTCGTCCTTATTTCAGTCAGATTTCATATAAATATTCAATAGCAAAGGTTTTAGTTCGTTTATTTAAAAAATTTAATTTATGAATATACAACTTCTGTAGGGTTTGATAAAATATTTCAACATGTTACACGGACACAAAATAGTTCACTTATGTTGATTTCTTTTCTAGAAAAGAATGCAACATTTTTCACACTTTTTAATAGAAAATGGCAACACTCTGTCATTTGAAAATAAAGAATTTATTGGAAATTAATTCAACACCACTCAAACGAAAAAAAATGTGACATGTTTTATAGAAAAAAAGCGCCATTAATTTGAATTGAAAGTTGATAAAATTTGCCACAAATTTAAAAGTCATCTTCGCTGAAGTGCTGTAAATGCTCGTTATGTCAGTTGGCCATACAAGCGACAATATGCATTTAAAATTCTGGTTTATGTAACAAGAAATACATTAAAATTTTGGTAATAAACGCATTTTTATTTATGTGAATCCAACATTTTTTTTCTTAGTATGCGTGGATGTGCGAAGTATCACATTTTCTCTTTTCAATACAAACACTCATAAACCAACACATACAATGAATTCTTCTTCATATAGAACGTTAACACGTACACAAATGCATTGTGCTTAGCAGACTCCTATTGCCGCTTGTTCAAAAACCATTAGTTAGAACTAAAGATTTGTGTGTGTGTGTGTGTTTGTGTTATGGGAGTGTGTAGTTGTGTGCTAAAATTCATATGTGATATGCCTTGATGAAGAGCAAATGTTATGAGAGAAAAAAGAAGTAGTCAAAATAGTAAAAAGGAAATGACAAGCGATGCAGAATATTAATATAAGCATAAGTTTGCTAGTTGATATACATATAAAAAAGCAATAAATTATGGGATAACAAATACAACAAATAAGGAAACATTTGCTTCTTCGTTCTCCCTGAATCTTGACTACGAGAGTTGGTTAGATAATGCAACATAATGATGTCTCAGATCAAGTTGTTTTTTAAATTGCATGTCGAGATGAAACCAGTTAATATCAGTTGCGTATACAATTAAGAATTTTATAATGAAAAAATTATTGTAAAAAAGGGTAGCGTTACCGACCGACTCGGGTATCTACGTACAGCTCAAACGATTGCGGCTACAGGTCTGATATTTGATGTGCAGGCCCCTTTCCAATGTACAGATCCACTTAGAAGTTATTTTTGGAAAGTAGATTTCGAAGGGGGTAAAAAGGGGAACTCCATAGACAGACTCAAAGTTCCAAAAGCATACATATAATGCCCAAAAATAATGTGACACGTGTTTGGTACTTTTTTGATATATGTACTTTTAAGGGACAAACAAGGTTAACCATTAAATTTGGTACTTTTTTGCACTCCGTGTACCTTCTAAACTGTAGTATATACCGCAAACTTTTCTTAGCACGTTTAACTCTTCCAAAGAAGATCTCAAATGTGTTTTGGTACTTTTTGCAAATTGACAGTATTAAGGAGTGAAATCGTACACGTCTTAGGGACTTTTATTAAAATAATCATGAACATGTGTACATAGTACATTTAAAAATAATTTTGACTATCAAACGCTCATGAGCACTAAAAAACATTTTTGGAAATACGATTATGAAGGGGGGAAAAAGGGGCAAAAAGGGTAAAATTGGCGATTCTATATCTCGCAAACTATGATAGATAGACTCGAAATTCCAAAAGCATACGAATAATGCCCAAAAATAATTTGACACGTGTTTGGTACATTTTTGATATATGTACTTTTAAGGGACAAACAAGGTTAACAATTAAATTTGGTACCTTTTTGCACTCCATACATCTTCTGAACTGCAGTATATACCTCAAAATTTCTTAGCGCTTCTTATTGTACTAAGAAAAATCTGGAATACGTTTTGGTACTTTTTTTTAAAGTCGGAGTAATAAGGAGTTGAGTCGTACCTATTGTTGGCACTTTTTTTTAAATAATAAAGTACATGTGTACATACATTCAAAAATAGTTTTGATTCTCTACGGCTCTCTATTAAGAAAAAAAATAATTAATAATGAAGAATTGAAAGAAATAAAACCATGTTTACTTCACTGAAAAAAGTACTTTGTTTGAAATAAGTACTTTTAAGAAAGATGTTTATTTTTTCACTTTCTTAAAGACAGCGGGTTAGAGAAGTTTTAAAATGAAAACTATTGTTCGTAACGAGTGATGGACTAATTTCTAATAAATTCTTTATTTTCAAATGACATAAGGATGCGTTCTTTTATTAAAAAGTGCAAGAAATGTAACATTATTTTTTTAGAAAAGAACACACCATTAATTTCTTTAAAAAAATACATATTTTAAATCAAAAATATTTTATGAAAAATCATTTCTCTCTCTCTAATAAAATTGTTTTTGAAATAAAACTGTATTTTTATTTAATACACACACCAGGCAACAAAGAAAGAGCCCCAGCGGACTTGCCTGGTGTAGTTTGTTTTGCTTTCAGTTATGCCATAAAATGTTGTTGTTGTTGTTGTTTCACTTGTTTATTGTTGTACGTGTAGAATTTAGCATTTTTTAAACTTAACCAGAGAATTCTAAAGGGAATTCTTTGTTATTATCTTTTTATAAAAGAAAAAAAAATATGTTTTGTTTTCCGCACTTTTTGCAAAACTAAATAAAAATGTTTTTATTTTAATTTCACTTTTTGCCAACAAAACATTTTATTGTTTTAATCGCAAACAGAAGCTTATTTCCAGGCAAAGTGAAATTAAATAATTTTGTCTTTCACTTGATGTTAAAGACTGTGATTTAAATATTTGGAAGCTGTTTTGGAGGTTGTTTTGAATATGAACAGAATTTCCATATTATTTATTATGTCTGGCTTTTCTTGCTGACGTTTTATATTATCAAACCACAATTTTATTTCCTTTCTGATGATATCTCGTAGTAATTAAGATTAAACAATAAATGCTTATCATTTTTACCATAAACATAAAAGTGGAAAATATTTTCCCCTTAAATTAGCAAAATTTATGAGTTTGCCAAGATAAATGTCTGGATAATATTAACAAGTCCTTTTAATACTCTTTCAAGAGAAGAGGGTTTTAATATTCTCTTAAGAGATGAAAGATTAGAAGGAACAATAAAAATACGACCAATACAAAATATAGAAAAATCAATTTGAAAGAAATAAGAAAAAATGTAAGAACATAAAGTGCTTACAATTTATCAGATCAATGAAGTCTTAAAAGACAAAATATATTTTAATATTTAAGCCCGATGAGATGAGCAAAAACAATTGCTGTTACGACATCTTAAATTTATTTTCCTTTACAAGCCAACAACTTATTTGTAGGCAATGCAGCAGCGGTCCAACATTTTATGAAAATTCTACAAATTTTCGCTTAATTAAAAGTTTTATATTAAAACGTGTTGTCATTCTAATCTTGTGTTGAAATAACCACCGAAAAAAATTGAAAAGTTTTATGCATGATTTTTATATCTCTCACATACCATTTAAAACAACAACAAAAAAAAAAAAGAATTTTTATGTTCTGTCACAAGGGAGTCACAGAAAAAGTTAAACGCTATTTCAACAAAGGAAAATTTTTTGAAACATTTTTTTAAAGCGTCAAAAAGTTTTAACAAACAATTTTGTTTTGTTGCAGAAAACGTACCATTTCAAATAGAAACATTTTTTTAAAAAAAGTCTACTGATTGACTGTCACGTTGGATGTATTTTCTTTGTAATGAAGTGAAGAGAAATACAATTATTTTATTGTATTCAACTTGTGCTATTCAGAACAGCGTCGTTGGAAATTGTGTTGCACGTTGAACTGTTTTTTAATCAGGAGTTTTTTTCTTTCTTTTAATATATGAAACTGCTGCCTTGGGAAATGATGACAAATATTTTTTCTTTTTTATATAAAAAAAATATATTTTTCCGCATAAAGAAAAGAAGTATTTTGTCTGGTGGATCATGTTTCCAAAATTAAAACTTTTGGCGTTTTCTTTTCTAGAAAACATGAAAACATTTTTTCAATTATTTTCTAAAAAGTAAAGGTTTTAAAAAGTCTTAAAACAGAAATAATTTTTCGTGAGGAACGTTGGACTCACTTCTAATAAATTCCTTGTTTTAAAATGGCAAAATGTTGCCATTTTCTGTTAAAAAGTGTGAAAAATGTTGCACTATTTTCTAGAAAAGAAATCGACATTGAATTAATAACTTCGGTGGCAACAGCTTTTAAATATGTACACCAAATGCTTCTTTGTAAAAAAAAAATAATAATAATAATAAAAATACGGAAAATGGTTGCCCCTAAAGGCCATCCCTGAAAGGTCCTGCTAATTGTATCAGCAAAGCTCTGGGGTCTTCGAGATCAAAAGTCTAGTTTAAGCTCGAACTAATTTAAATTTAATAGTTTTCAATTGTTAATTATTCAAGCGATTCTCACGTGCGTAGCAGAGATTGATGAGAAACAACAAAAGAGTTGAGAATTGATCACATAAATAATTTCGAAATTTTCTTTACAGAAACCCACGTCTTTCGAATATTTTCGTTCACGATATCTCACGAAGGGATTAACGGATTTTGACCCAGATGCGATTTTTCCATGATTTTACTTTGTGGATGTAAAACTTTTTAAAATTTATTTGTAAAAACTTGTGTTCTCTTTAGTTTTGTTGAGTTTTCTTGATATCTAACAATTCGAATCGGTTGAGATTCAACAGAGATCTGAGTTAACAAATACAGCATGTTATTTTTAGTGTCACAACTTTTAGTTGGCATCACTGCTTTAATTGAGCCTCCATTTAACAGCTGATAGTTGTTGTTTGTTTAGTTGGCTTTGAAATTTCGTTATGAATCGCCCTGTCCAGAGAAACGAGTTTAAATTGTTGAAATTTTTAATCAAAATAATTGTTCTATTCGTAGAACTCCTCCATTAAAAATTTTATTTTCCCATAAAGCCCATTTCTGGTTAAATGGGTGCTTAAACAAGCAGAATTGTCATATTTGGAGTGGTGAGAATCCACAAACTTTTGTCCAAACACCATCCACATTCACAGATAATTGCTAATTGGTGCGCTTTGTGGACTGCCGGAGTCATTGGCCCTCAGGTCTTCAAAAACAATGATGGTCAGAATGTTACTGTCGATTGTGAGGAGTACAGAAAAATGATTAAAAATTTTTTCATTCCTCAATTACGAGGCATTAAGCCGGGCTATGTGGTTCCAACATGTCACATAGCGGGCGCTAGAATTGATTTACTAAAAAAAAAACTTTTGATGAGAAAATAATTTCATGTAAATAGCCCGATTAATTGGCTCTCATGACCTTATGATTTGTCGCCGAAATTCGGCCGCAAATATTGCGAAAAATTGTTGAAAATTGTTGTGCCAGATGGCGCCTTCTACGCGCCAGCCTTGGCGGCCACATGGCGGAAATCCTATTTAAACATTAATTTCATACAATTTTCTTTCAAATAATGCCTGTGTCATTTATATTAAAAATATATATTCCTGATTTATTATGATTTAAACTGGTGGCACTCTATAAAAAGCACCCATTACATATCGCTCATGTAACTCAATAGTGTCATAATTCGAAAAAGCTGGCTGTGCAGAAAACCCTTTTAAAGTTTTAAATTTACTAAAAACTCAGTAGAAATTAAAAAAAAATTTCTCGGGAATGAAGTACATATAAAGGACATTTAAATGAACGCATTATTTTGGAGTTATCACAGTATTCAAGTAAATGAACGATATATTAACACATACTGAGTTAATAAATATAAGTGTGTATGTGTAGTAAAAAGTAAGAGATTTAAGTATTATTTTTTTAACAACTTCTGCTGTCAGTCTACTTAAATTTTAAATCTTAAAATCATACAAAAACTTTTTATGTAAATCTCACATCCAACTTATGTGCTGATGTTACACACACATGCATTCGTTGTTATTGTTGTTTCTTGTTGTTGTTGTCGATTTCTTTTTGTGAATTTGTAATACACATACGACACATTAAATGTGAATTACATGAAATGAAATTGTTTGTGCAAGTGTCGGTACTTATTAAGAAACAGATGAAACATGCTTTTGGCCACTGTTGCCAATTTAACTATTTTCTGACGAAATATAGATATTTTGCTAGGAAAATATGTTTTAGCCGTTAGCGGTGATATTAATAATATTGTTATTAGACTTTCTAAAATTGTCAAAATTCCAGCAACATGAACTTTATGTTCAATTAACAACAACAAGTGAATTATAATTAACCCTGGATGGTTACTGTTCGTCGAATCGATCAAGCTCATTTTTCCCTTTATCATATAAACATTTTTATGTTATATTTTATATTTTTATTATTATTTTTTTAATAAAATACTTAGACAAAAATATTTTTGTTTAATTTTAACTTTAAAATTGTTCCGCTCGTCGGATCAACGAAGATGGTGAAATTAATGTTCACCACTACTCCTACCGCCCTCAGGGGTCACCTGAGTGTCCGTTGAGGACACACAGGTTGCAATCTTAATCATTTAGTATCGCCATATATACCAACTTCATACACCTTGCTAAGGTAATCGGGCCCATCTTAAACCCTTGTAACTTCCGAGGAAAGCATGTCGTCAGTACCAAGAGGAACCAAAGTTCAAAGTCGTAAGACTTATCCCTCCTGACACTCCCAGAACCAACAACACACTACCCGTTCCATAACGTCTGCTGTATCGTAACAGCCTATAGAGACTGCTATCAGCTGGGTCGAAGTCCCAGCATAGTATGCATATGCCGGAACATCAACCCTTATCTGACATCTACACCAGCGACTCTTGGTATTAAACCACAGCCACCACGTGGACTCATTTAAGAGACCTCAACCAACATCTGGCCACAGAATCAATAAGACATAGCGGAAGAACGAGGTCCGTCATACGCTCTCAATTAGATGAACCTGCGTTAAACAGATTTTCGCCAGCGAAGGAGATGTTTCACACACGCCCAGCTAAAAGTTTACGTGTATGGCAACTTCGTCGCTTCACCCCCGAGCAAACATCATCTGTGGGGCTCAACCAGATCCCGTGGCACCAGTGTAAGGAAACTGGTTACGCCTTGCAGGTCAAACCAATATAGGCTTGTAACCTTAATTTTTGATCCTTTGTAATGGTGGGACCCAGGTATCCTTCCACCTTTATTTCTTATCTTTTCCCCAGAAAGCACTGCAACAAAGCATTACGACTGAGCAAGTTGTCTATTGTGCCCCCCGGGGGGGATTCAACGAAGAGTAACCTTTTAATGTACAAATAAGAAGTGTAACCATCCAGCGTTAAAGGAACTTGTCCTGTTTCTATCAGTCATAAAAAATTATAGCGGGATTTCAACGTTGATATTTTTGTGTGTGCTTTTACATGAGCGTTTCCACGTCCAATATAAAACATATTTTGTTCCCTTTACCTTAATGCTTGATATTTAGACCCCTTTCTTCTATTGTGCATATCTATTCAAAAATACCTTTTAAATTTTATATATATTGTAGAGATCGGTGGACGATATATTACTTAAAAGTGTACCACAAGTACTTGTGTGTATCTGTGGCGTATTTATTTACAAGAGAATCCATATTTTCAATGCATGTCAAAACAATACCAATAACCAGGGGTGTTATTGCGTAACTCGATTCGAAAGAAAACTCTTACATTTTCGAACAATTCCGTTTCGAATCGAATTACATAATAACCCTCTTGATTAGTGTTATTGTCTTGACTTCATGTTGGCAAATATATTTTAATCCATATTAAATATCTTAACATTTTTGATATTTTTGGTTGGAGAGAGTTGGCCACATTGTTCGTACTTAACTCGTAAATGTATGCACGCACGTATGTGAAGACATGTCTTAACAGAAAAATAAGTTTCTTGAGCGTAAATGAAATAACATATATTTAAATGTATAAGTATGTATGGGTGCATAAGTATGTATGTGTTATGCATTAGGTTCCTTATGTTTGCATAAATCACTTTCTCCAAGTTCTCGTACATACACAAGAAACGCAGGTCAGAAACAGATATCAGGCATAAAGTGGCCTTGTAGAAGTCCTTAAATGAGCAACTATAAGGCATCTATATCCGTAGTAATTTATATGCTGAGTGGATTCTAAGGCAGTTCAAGTTGTTATAGGAAAGGTTTATTAACCCTGGAAGGTTACTCCTCATTTTGAGTATTGATTAAAAAATAATAAAGACAAATGAAATACAACGTAAAAACTTTTTTCTCTCTTAAGAATTTGAGCAAATTAAAAGGGTTTCATGTTAAAGAGTAAATAAGCTTCGTTGATTCGACGAACAGTAACCATCCAGGGTTAAACAATAAAGTCTAAATCCCTACGAATTTATAAGTTGTGGTTTTAATTAAAACGTGTGCATTAAAGTTTAATTTTTAAGTATCTTTTAAGAAATAATAATCAAATAATTTTCCATTTTAAATTTGTTATGAAATTTTTTAATTTTAAACTTTTCTTTTTAAGATTTTCGATTTCATTTATATATTATAAAATAAATACAGTTTCAAAAGCATGCTTTTTAAGAAATAATCTTACAAATTATAAAGTTTTCTTTCGCAAATTTCCTATAAAATATTTATAATCACACAATAGAGCGATAAAATTAAAATTTTGGTCATGCAAGGAATCAAAACGTAGTATATTGATGACTGACGTCTGTTCTTTTCACAAAATTTTGAACCGTATTTTGCAAGAAATTGTTGTGGCTTCTTTACACGTAAAATCGGCCTTTCAAACGGCCCCAAAGGGTACGTAAAATTTTCCAATTTTTTTGTATCAAGAGAAAAAAATGACTCAACAATTCTTCAAATTTCATTATTTGACAGTCAATTTGCTTCCTAACCTCAAATTTGCCCACCCTGTAGATTTTCGATAACAAATAAAAAAGATTAAAAATATAAAAATGTCTTCTTCAAAAAGGGCAGATCTTTATAGGCCTTTTTAATATTTAGCCCCTACAAACATTTGCCTCTTGGGGGTGTTTCATTCCACATGTGCAAGTTTTCGGGTAATGGGCATGTGTATGTGTTTGTGTATTAACATAATGTGCGTAAATAAATGTTTATTAAATTCAAACGTTTGTAAAATGTGCAAAGAAACTGCTTTCGAAGTGCTTAAGTGGGTGAAGGAAATTACAATATAACTTAAGTTTTCCTAAGAGGAAAGTTATGTTTTCGAAAAGAAATCTGTGAAATCTATTTTAAATTACATCAGAAGAATATTAAAGTACATCAATATGCACACTCACACACACACACACACACAGTTGAATTTATTCTGTTCAGCAGTATGTTCGCAATTTACTGCTTTAATTTTTTATTCCATCGGATACCTATTCAAATAATATATTAACACATACATTCGCATACACTTGCATACATATACACTTACATGTGTATTCTGCCATAAAAGGCAACCAATTTACATAATTTCTCATATTGTTTTAAAAAAACATTCAGTGTTCAGTCAGGCCGTAGCTAAATTTAATTTTAAAATGTATTTAAATTTTTCTAAAGCGGCCTTTGCTTCTTCAGGGAGTCTGTACTTCATGGCCAAATCAAAAGCAAATGTACATACAGAGAATCATATATGATACCCAAACAAATATTTAATTATTGATAAGTATAGTGGGCGCTAAGACGTAACTAGTGGTTTAGTAATTAAATTATAACATGTTCACTTCAAAGCAGAGTTAAATTTTCTCTCAGTTTTCAATATTCCATCAAAATATCGACAAAATAAATTTTGTTTATAAAAACCAAAAAATACGCTTTAAAAAACGCTCAAGAAATTAAAAATTAATTTTAAATTAAATACGAATTACATATGATATTGTCGGTACTGTAGCAAATAAATTTACAATCGAACAACAACAAATTCTCATGTTCTCATCTCTTTTGGTCTCTCTGAAAGGTTCGTAAATCTGTGTGAAATATTTTCACTGCTAGATGGCGCTAATAAAAATGAAATGTTTATTCAATCTTAAGCGTTAAACACAATAATGACAGCAGGCTACACGAACACCGACTACAAAAGCCATTGGCTACAATCATCGCCTCGTAGTCAGCTACTTATTTATTTTTAAAACGACACCACCAAATCAATAATCATGAGTTGTTGTTTGTAATAGTATTCTCTTCATACGTCAGTGTAGCCGCTTTCATCTATTTAATACTCTTAAATACTGTTATTCCAATAATCGGCCGTATTATGAATGACGACGTCGTCGTCACATCAACACGACAGCAAAAATTGCCACTTGTGTAGTGTTTGTCGACAGAAATTGTCTGCTGCTAACATGTTCTATTTATATTATACAACTCAGTGAATATCAAAAGTCTTTCAATAATAAATAATTATTGTCGACAATTAAAGGAAAAGTGACAACTTTTTGCTGTCGTGCCGATGTGAAATCGACGTCGTCATTCATAATATGAAAGAAGATATATTTAAAGTCCACAATATATGCCAAGAAGTCATTTCATTGGCTTGGAAATATAGTTTGTTGTTTCTTTTTGTATAATAAAACAGCATGTTTTCAAGTTTACAATAATTGAATTTATTTATATTATACTGGCAACACTGCATCTACTCATTGTCGCTCATCAAAATAGAAATTAGTTTAATTTGACTACAACCACAAAAACAGCAGGGACAACAACCCGTAGCCGTGTAGTCTGTAGTAGTAAAAAAAATCATTCTCATATACGCACATGGATTCTATATTCGACAAGTTGTAGTCTGTAGTCTGCTGTCGTTATTGTGTTGAATGCCTTAAGACGAAATTCAACTTCTTAATAATACAATTTAAATTGCGATCCTAAACAGAAATACTTAAATAAATAAAGATAACATTTAAAGTAACGCCCAGTCATAAAAATGAAAATCAACAATACAAAAGATCATACAGAAGGAGAAATTAGCAAAAAAAAATTAAATAAAGAAATGGAAGAAAACACCCATCTTTTGAGTGTTTATTTGGTTTTTGACAAAAGCCAAAAGGGACAAGACAGCCCAGCCCCTAGTGCACGTTTTGGGTCATACCAAAAAAAACCAACAATATTTTCCAGCTAATTTTTATTTCAGACAAGACCAAGAAAGAACTAAACCATCATTGATTATAATCACGATAAAAAGAAAATATTTATATCAAATAAATCCATATAAAAGGAAAGGCACGTTTCGTATGATTTTGCTTCCGTTTTAAAATTTGTAGCCAGGAAATTTAATAAAAAGCTTTTCAGTTTTAAATTTATAAATATTTTTTCATAGAAAAACACATACACCCTCAACTACAGTTTTACACAAGTAACAAGAATATACCAGCGGCCTATTTCTCAAAACTAAAGGGTGTTTTTTTTTATAGAGTATCACAACTTCGAGCAACCACTTAACAGCTGATTGTTGCTTTTCGCTTTGAAATTTCGTTATGAATCGACTTGCACCACAGCAAAGCGTGGAAATTATTTAAATTTTTAATCAAAATAATTGTTCTATTCGTTAAAAACTCATCAATTTAAAATATTATTTTTTTAAAAATCCCATTTCTGGTGGAATGGGTACGTAAATAAACAGAATTGTCGTGTTTGGAGTGAGAAGAATCTACAAGCTTTTGTCGAAATACCATCCACATTCACAGAAAATTATTTTATGGTGCGCTTCATGGGCTGGCGCAGTCAATAGCCCGACCCGTATGTCTTCAAAAAAGATGGTGAACAGTGTAGGAACATGATTCCCTTTTTCGTACCTCAATTTCGTAGCATTAATCGTGCCGATATGTGGTTCCAACAGGACGGAGCCACATGTCACACAGCGTGTGCTACAATTGATTTACTCCAAGAAAGTTTTAATGAACAAATAATTTCCCATTATGAGCCCAATTAATAAGTCACCAAGGTCGTGTGATTTAACCCTATTCGATTGTCTTCTTTGGGATCATGTTGAGTCACTGGTCTACGTCGATAAACCACAGACAATAGAACAGCTGGAAATCAACGTTCAAAGGATTACTGCCGTAGTACGACCGCAAGTGTTGCGAAAAGTTGTTGGAAATTGGTGTCCCAGATTGCGCCTTCTACGCACCAGGCGTGTCGGCCACATGGCAGAAATCATGTTGAAACATGAATTTCATGAAATTGTCTTTCAAATAAATCTCGTTTCATTGATATTAAAAATTATAGATGATAGAAATTTGTATCCCCCTATAAAAAACACCCATTACAAATTTCAAATGTACCAGTAAAACAGCAACCATACAAAGAAAATTTTATAAAATTTATTGTTGTTATTGTATTTTTGATTTGTAGTTTTGAGAACTGACGCCCAGCAGTTGTTTTGTTTTTGTAAAATACAGTTCAATGAGTGGTGCGTGTCATATTAATTATATATATTCATGACTAAAGTGCGGTGGCTTTCGAAAACGGCACATTTCTGCTCTGCTGTTTAAAATGAAAGTTAAATTTGCGTTGATTTTTCCTAGTTTGTTGGAATATTGATCCTGACTTCTGAATCAAATATGACGAATTTCAGTCCATAAATCTTAATGAATAAGAGATATAGAAATTAAATAGAACGAAGAAACATTTTCTTAAAAAATATCTTCTGAAATATTAAATATTCTGCAGTCATGCTATACAAATTCATTTAACTTGAATCTAAGTTGTCCACAGCAAAACCAGTTTTCTTTAAGGCCTCATTTCGAATTAAATCCATTCAATAACTGTTTAAACGAAAATATGCTAAAAAAAAAATAAATTACGGCCAAGAGAAATGAATCAATACTGGAGCGAGAGAATTGACAATTTGTACAACATGACGATAAAACAATGATTCTTTCGTGTTTCGCAATTTTTTTTTGTGTGTGTTAAATTTATTGCCCCAGAATTTGTGTGGGCGCTGCTGCAGGAAGTCATGAAGATGTACCAGCGAGTGTTTAAATTTATGGCGAATTAATTGTCATTTATTTCACACAACAGAGCAACACGAGTGCCACGCAAAATACATTAACGATTTTATTTTGCTTGTTGCATTTTTCGGAATGTGATTTGGTTTTCTTTTTTTGTAAATATTTTATCGCTTATGAAACATTTTCTGTAAATAAAAGTGCTGTTTTGTAATGTCCACTACTTAACGGGGATGTCCCTTTTCGGAAGCTAAAAAAAACCCAGTGAACAAAATTTATATCCATGGAAATCTATGTGAAGGAAAGTTGCTCTAAACGATTTGGTTTTACTTTAGGAGATGGAACAGGAACCAGCACTACTTGGGAACTAAAGCAATTCGGAAATAAACTGATTCAATAGATGAGGAGTCTGTTTTAAAACTAAAGAAGATTTGAAAAATCATTAACTGTTGGGATTTAACATTCCCAGTTTCACTTTGATTTCACTGCTTTTTTTTAAATTACAATGGCAAAGCCTTTGAAAAGGGATTCGCGGAAGCGCATAAAAACAATTCTGACTAATTGACTCGAGCACACAAAAGTTGTGGAAATATATTTAGAAGAGAACATGACACGATAATTGTTTGAAGGCAGACTGAAAAGTCAACATCAATTTTATTATCTAACTTAAGCATTAAACACAATAACGACAGCAGACTATAGACTACAACTTGTCAAAAATAGAATCCATATGCGTATATGAGAATAAATATTTTTACTGCTACAGACAACATGGCTACGGGTTGTTGTCCCTGCTGTTTTTGTAGTTGTAGTCAAATAAAATTAATTTCTATTGTGAAGAGCGACAAAGAGTAGATGCAGTGTTGCCAGTATAATATAAATATATTCAATTATTGTAAACTTGAAAATATATTGTTTTATTATACAAAACGAAACAACAAACTATATTTCCAAGCTAATGAAATGATTTCTTGTCATATATTGTGGACTTTAAATATATATTCTTTCATATTATGAATGACGACGTCGATTTCACATCGACACGAGAGCAAAAAATTGTCACTTGTCATTTAATTGTCGACAATAATTATTTATTATTGAAAGACTTTTGGTATTCTCTGAGTTGTATAATATAAGTAGAACATGTTAGCAGGAGACAATTTCTGTCGAAAAACACTACACAAGTGGCAATTCTTTGCTGTCGTGTTGATGTGACGTCGACATCGTCATTCATAATACGGGCGATTAGTGGAATAACACTATTTAAGAGTATTAAATATATGAAAGCGGCTACACTGGCGTATGAAGAGAATTGTACTTCAAACAACAACTCATGGTTATTGATTTGGTGGTGTCGTTTTGAAAATAATTAAGTAGCAGACTACGAGGCTACGATTGTAGCCAACGACTTTTGTAGCCGGCGTTAGTGTAGCCTGCTGTCTTAATTGTGTTTAATGCTTTAAGCAGCAGAACAGAACATGGTTGTCTTCGGAAGCCGCTTCATTTCTATCATCAGTACTCAGATATATATACACACACACATGCATGCAAGTATGTGTGTAATATTTTGATCATTCATTAAACAAAAATTCTCTTTAAAATTTTTTCTAGTTCCGCGCACCCTTCCCAACCTTAATTGGGTACAATTTTATCTGGTTTCACATAAAATCAATTAAAATATTTCTTTCTCTCGTTCAGTTGTAGCGGGTGCAAAATTTCCAGGACTTTTTTCCTTTTTTTTATATTTTATATAACGATATTTATGAATCCGTACAAAACTTGTGGAGAACACATTAATTGTATATTTATTACAAAGCCTCGCACACACATACACACACCGGCACAGGCCATTCTTCTAGGGCTAAATACGATTCGATCGGATGGAAAGAGGAAATAAAATTTTCCATTTAAATTGAAAAGTTCATGACGCGTCACAAAATTTTAGTGTTTCGTAAACGTGTGGTTGGTTCTATCATGCATTTATTAAATGCGTATAGAATGAATGAAATAGTCATTTGTGCAGAAAAACAATCATAATTTGTTGTTGTCTGTCGGTCGGTGGGTCGGTCGGTTGGTTGGTTGGTCGTTTGGTGGGGGTGGGTGCCAGTATTTAGAGGCAACAGCAGCTGTCCAATTTCAGTTGCTGATATCGCTGGGCTCAGCACAGGGTCATTAAATTGAAAAATCATTTAGGTGTTTTCCTTTTTGTTGTAGTTGGAAATATTTTTGTTGCTGCTATTGTTTTTCTATAACGAAATCGTTAATAGTTGAAAGTGTGTGGCCAGTGGAAGAGAAGCTTTCAATTTGTTGTGTTTAAAATTCATTTTGATACTTTCAAATTGATGGCGAAATGATTATTTTTAAAGTTTTTTTAAATTTTGTTTTCTTTAATATTCAGATATCGAAAACAATTGCAGAGATTTTTTGAATCCCATCAAAAAACCCATACAAATTGTATTTGTAATAATAATTACTCCATGAGCTTTCATTCCTTTTTTTGTATTATTTAATATGATTTATTTTACAGATAAATTAATTTTAAACAAATTTCCTTCTTCTATTACAGATTTTGGATGCAGTTCAAGTGGTAAGTCAATAAAAATTATTATTATTTTAAATTTACTCTCATAAAAAATACAAAGAATTGAAGAGAAACTCTTTTCAATCCTGTTTAACAATTTAAAGCTCTTCGTAGTGAATAGTTTTATTATTCCTGTTTGAAAATTTGTAATCTTTTAATAAAAATAAAATTAATAACACTCAATTTATACCTCATCCGGTGGCATATAAATTTTCAAGAGTCAAGCAGACACACACACGCTCAAACAGAGATTAACATGCGATAAAAGCCTCTGAGAGTGTAACACAATTTGCGTCTTGTTCACTAAATCTCTCAACATAAAATGGAAGTGACTGTAAAACTCTTTCCAACCTTTTTAGTGAGCGAATAAGTTTTTACATATTTTTACATATTTTTTTTTAGTTTCTTTCTTTTTAATAAAACGTTGGGGTTTCATTTTTCAATATATATTTTTTCCCCATATATCTTTTCCATTCATTCCACAATTTGTGGCAATTTTTATGACTCTATTTCTTTCTTTACGTTAGCACAGCCTTGGCTTGAATATCTACAACCAGCCAACCCTTAAGTACTAGTATTTTTTTGCTTAAACAGAGTTAATACGCCAAAATATGTAAAATATTGATAAGATGAGAATTTTTGTTTCCTTTGGGGAGTTTAACAATTTTCTTCAAAGACTTGAAATATTTTCTTCTGGTTTCTTGCACTTTAACGCCATAAACGAACGAAACGGTATTTGTTTATAGCGAAGGGGTTGGTTGTTGTGCTTGGCCTTGATGTGTGCAAACATTTTTATATCTACACGCTGTTATGGCTTATTCATAATAGATTAACATAAATTTGACATAAATGTTTCATTGACTGGAAGATATGATTTTGTGCTTTCATTCTCCTCCCCCTTCTATTTTGTTTACTTCATTAAAAATTAATGCTGAGGAAGAAGTGGAAGTGCAGCGTAGAAAACTTCGCCTTAAGCTATTTAAAATAGCACAGGATTTAAGAATAAACGGATAAAGATATTTACGATTAAAATATGTTACTTCTATTTGACAGCAAGTAAAACAGGGGCTTTGAAAATTTTTTTATATATATTTTTAAGGATTTCAAATAATGTGATTAGTTTTCTTAGAAAAATCGTAAATCAATAACAGCCCTGCACATTAAAACGCAAATTCCCTAAGTGGCCGTTTACAATCAAGAAATTGAAAAGCACGTATTTTTTCGAGTCTCTTTTAACGTTATATAAATAGAGAAATTAATAGGCAGACAATCGCACGAAACATAAAAACAATAAACCCAAAATATCCGTAACAAACTGTCGTGTACTGCACACTCTACGTCTGTACTGCACACTCTACATCTGGGGAAGTTTGATGGCGAGGGCTATCTGACTTTTAATTTCACGTCTGTACAAGGGGACTAATAAACTTCACTGCAGCAAATGGTGTCAAATAATTTTTTTTTTTCAAAATGGTTGTGCTACTCGGGCAACGTACCACGCTCATATTACGCTCACTATAATCGACATACCGAGAGGAGTATTCGCAACGTGGTGAACAAATTTTAGTGCACTGGCTCGTTAAATCTCCGTTTAAAAATTATTTTAGGAAAACAACTCGGAACACTTTTTCTAACTTTTTTAAAATTGTTTTGAAATGTACCGATTCGAATCGGTTGAAATTCACAGAAAATCTGAGTTTATTAAAACCCTTTAGAACGCCAGCAGTTTGGTTGAAATCGGTCAAGATGTTATAAAGTTATAAGCGGGTCACATACTCTCATACACACACACACACACACATACACACACACACACACACACACACACACACACATATACAGGCATACATAGACACAGGCATAGTGACGGGTTCCCAAAATTACTCAAGGCAGCTTCGTGGGATCTCAAAACGTAGAGATCTGATGAGAACTCGATTTTTTCAGAACAGGGTGAATCCCATAACTTGCCGACTTTTGAAAATTTTCAATTTTCGTAACGGGAAAATAAAATAACTTTATTTTATTTTTGAAAGTCTGCCAGTATTTTAAAAAAATTTATAGTTTTAAACTTTTTCTAAAAAAACTTAAATAAAAAAAGTTCAAGGACTTTAAAATTTAAAGACTTTAAAATTTAAATTTAAATTTAGTGTTGTACAGGATACGATTTTTTAAATTTCTTTTTTTAATCTTCTTTTTTTATTTGTTGGCTACTGCATCAAGTTTTTGATCAAAAAAAGTTATTCCAATTTTTAAGTCTGCCAGTGTTTTAAAAAAAATATATAGTATTTTAAACTTTTTCTAAAAAAAAAATTAAATGACCTTGAAATTTAAAGAGGTTAAATTTCAAAATTACATTTTAGTGTTTTTTTTTAATTCGATTCGATTTCTTAATCTGCTTTTTTTCTTTAAAATTATATTTTGAAATTATTTTCATGGCTTAAGTGTTGGATAAAAAAAAGTTGTTTTAAGTCTGCCAGTATTTAATGGTTTATTTTTTTTATATTGATTTTATTATTATTTTTTGATAAAAACTGAAAACTACTTTTTTCTACTTTTTAGTAAAAAATTAAATAAAAAATTTAAATGACAAAAATAAATCTTGTGTCTCTTTTAATAAGTTTTTTTATTAAAACTAAAAACGGCACATAGTTTTCTAACAAAAATAGTTTTCTAACAAACAAAAACTTTCTGGCAGATATTGAAATGAAATTTTTTTTGTTGTGAAATTTTAAAGCGTTTCAGCAAATGTTGCCCACAGTTCTCTGCAGGGGAGTCTTGCATTTTAAAACCTGCCCCCCAAAATCGTCACCTACTCTTTTAGTCACTGCTTTTTTTTCTGAATAGTTTTTATTGAATTTCATTTTCCTTGATTAAGATGTTGATGAGTTTTTAATGAAATAATCAAAATGAAACTGTAGAAAATATAAATTAATTTTTGTTAGAATTCATGCACCAGCATGTCATGCACGTACTCTCGCATCGAGTTCATTTAAAGTATCAAATTTTGTTTTTGTTTCCCTGCTTTTTTTTACTTAATAATTAAAAGTTTTTGACACACATTTGAAATGATGTCGAAACTAATAAACGAATCTCTTCATTACGGGCATAATGAATTCGAATGATGTGGATATGAAAGCCGTATGGGGCCAAAAGTTAATTAAGCTTTTAAATAATTGCTTTGTTTTGTTTTGTTTTCAAAAGTTCTGTTAAAATTAGCGGGAAACTGTTATTAAATATTTAAGTACGAATTTAAATAATTTGCAATTAGTTTAATTAAAGAGACATTAAAGTAAATATTTAGTGGATTATTTTCACAAACAAATACTGAATACAAATTTAAGTAGGCCAATTAAATGGAAGTTATTAAGTTAAACTACTTGTATTAACTTCGTGTGGTGCAGTTATTTCAGCTAAAAATTATTGATTTTTTATTAAAGAACTAATTGGAGTTATTTTTAATATATAAATCGCTACCGATGCTGCTCTTTAATTTCGTTGGACAAATTTAAAACCGTCGTGTTGTCAATTCTTTAGACTGCTGCACTCCCGCACTCGTATATATATTTTATTCGGCTCTTTTTCGATTCATTTATTATTTGTCATTTTATTGTTGCTGTACTACACATTTACAAATATTCCACTTTGAAAAATATTTTAAAAAAATATCTGCATGAAACAC
The DNA here is from genome assembly GCA_963675445.1 of Linnaemya vulpina. Lineage (NCBI taxonomy): Eukaryota > Metazoa > Arthropoda > Insecta > Diptera > Tachinidae > Linnaemya > Linnaemya vulpina. The sequence goes on along the minus strand of OY776277.1, from coordinate 12,700,031 downwards.
TCCAGCAGAGTCACATGCGAGAGATATAAAAATTTATTGTTTTATTTTTTTCTTAACTCCCTTCAAAAAGAGATTTGCGTACGACATCTGTTCCAAACTACTCCAACAAAAGTTCATAATATTTCTAATAAATAAAATTTTACTATCAAATCACTTTGAGTTACGACGATGAATATGAAAAATATGACGACTGTACGATTTGTACGCTAAAAAACAAAAACATGCATGAATACGTGAGGACGTACTCACTTTTATTAGCGCATTTGCAATTGTAAAAAAAAGTAAAAATAAAGCGGGTTTTTTCTTTAGAGTGTCATAACTTTAAGTTGGCATCACTGCTTTATTAAAGCACCCATTTAACAGCTGTTAGTTGTTTTGAAATTTCATTACGAATTGACTTATACCACAGCAACGTTTGCAAATTTTTGAAATTTTTTATCAAAATAATTGTTCTATTCGTAGAACTCCTCCATTGAAAATTTTATTTTCCCATGAAGGCCATTTCTGGCTGAATGGGTACGTAAATAAGCAGAATTGTCGCATTTAGATTGAGGAGAATCCACAAGCTTTTGTCGAAACACCATCCACATTCACAGAAAATTGCTGTTTGGTGCGCTTTATGGGCTGGGGGAATCATTGGCCCACATGTCCTCAAAAACTATGATGGTCAGAATGTTACTGTGAATGGCGAACGGTATGGGAACATGATTCGAAATTTTTTTGGGCCTCAATTACGTGGCATTAATCGCGCAGATATGTGGTTCCAACAGGACGAAGCGGGTGCTACAATTAATTTAATTTACTCAAAGAAACTTTTGAAGAAGAAATAATATCACGTTTTGGCCCAATCAATTGGCCACCAAGATCGTGTGGTATAACTTCATGGGATTATTTCCTTAAGGGTTGTGTTAAACATCTGAAAATTAACTTTGGAAAAGTTATCGGCCAAATAAGGTCGCAAGTACTGCAAAAAGTTATTGAAAATTGGTGTTCCAGATTGCGTCTTCTAACAGGACAATGCGAGGATGCACTTAAATGCAGTTTCCATTTTAAAAATCCCTCATCCGCTCTAGTCTCCAGATCAAGTCCCGCAAGACTTAATTTCGTCATGAAAACTTAATTGAATAATAATTTAACAATTTAATCTTATTGAATAGTTTTAATTTCACAATCTATTTAAAATTGTAAGAGTGTTCAATTAAACGAGTTTTGGCATTAATCGATTAAGTGCTCGAGTAAACTAATCGAAGTAAAAATTTAGTTGAAAAATAATCAATTCATTTAATATTAACGAATTTTGCAATCTACTTTCCATTGTAAGAATATTCAATTCAGCGAGTTTTCGCCTTAATCGATTAAGTACTCGAATAAATATTCGTCATAAAAATTTAATTGAATAGTATTCAAACAATTTAATATCAACGAATAATTTTAATTTTGCAATATATTTTCAATTGTAAGAGTATTCTGTTAATCGAGTTTTTGCCTTAATCGATTAACTGCTCGAATAATTGTTCGTCATAAAAATTTCGATGAATAATAATAATCAATTAATTTTATGTTAACGAAAATAATTTTAGTTTTGCATTCCATTTTAAATTGTAAGAGCCTTCAATTCAGCGAGTTTTCGCATTAATCGATTAAGTATTCCAAAAATTATTCTTCCATAAGAATTTAATTTAATAGCAATCAAACAATTCAATAAGAGTATTTAATTAAACGAATTTTGGCATTAATCGATTAGGTAGTCGAGTAATTATTCGCCGTAAGAATTTAATTGAACAGTAATAAAACAAATTAATTTTAACGAATAATTTTAAATTTGCAGTCTATTTCAAATTGTAAAAGATTTCAATTAAGCGAGTTTTCGCATTAATCGATTAAGTGCTCGGGTAATTATTCGTCGTAAAAATTGAAATGAATAAAAATCAAACAATTTAATATCAATGAATAATTAAAATTTTTAGGAGTTTTCAGTTGAGTTTTTACCTTAATCGTTTAAGTGCTCGAATAATTATTCGTCCATAAGAATTTAATTTAATAGTAATCAAACAATTCAATATTAACGAATAATATTAATTTGCAATCTTTTTTAAATTGTAAGAATTTTGAATTAAGCGAGTTTTCGCCTTAATCGATTAAGTACTCGAATATTTATTCGTCTTACGAATTTTTCAAACAGTTTTATTTTAGCGAATAATTTAAACAATAATAATAATTTTCTGAATCCCAAATTTGAGAAAATTGCTCGCGGAAAGAGTTTTCACTCCAACGACGGAATGATTTCACAAGCAAATTTTTTTTTATGACCTCGACAAATAATATATTTTTGGAAGGGGAACGTTGAAATATGTCGAAAAAGAATTTAACTTTTTATATGTAAACCAAAAAGCAACGGCCTTATTGGCCCGCCCTCGTATGCACATATTGTGGTTTGAAATTTCCGCTTATTGCGATTTCAACAACTATTAAGAAACGCAGATAAATTATTTCGATGGCTGTGGGAGTTTTGCCCAACCACTTCTGTTTCTTTTGTAAAATATTATTATTATTATTATATTTGTTTTTCTATTCCTCTATTTTTACAACGGCCATTCGATTTTTTTTCTATTTCTATATCTATTTCTATTACAACTTGTTTGTGACAATTTATTATTGTTGCTGTTACAAGTAGTAGTTTTCATTGCTGATAATATTGTTGTAAATTATTTTTATTATTGCTGCCGCTGTTGTTGTTCTTGTTGTTGTTGTTGTCAAGCTGACACTTTTATTTGTCATTAAATGTCATCTTAAAAATATGAAGCAACTATAAAGTGAACAAAAGACAGCGATAAATAAATAACACTAATGCTGCCAGCTTAGTGCAGTTATTAGATACACAAATACATACATACACACATGTATATAACACATGTGTGTTATATACTTGTTTAGTTATGTGCTGGTGTCCATGTTCCTTTTATATTCATACATTTTTATTGTACATTCTTCTGAGATATTTCTTTTATTATTCATTTTCTTTTATATATCGCCAAGTGTTTTTTTATTATATTTTGACGCTTGTCTTTGAGTGTTGAATCTTAAAAAAAAAATCTTATGATCTGCTTTTTCCTTTCGCCTTCATGGTGGAAGAGTGGTGGGGAGTTGTTATTGGAATGTCGTCGTTTATTTCATATTTTTCCCAGTCTTCTAAGCCACTTAACATTTTTATTGGCACTTGAGTTATAAACAATTTTCAGCTTGAAAATCTCAGTTTTCATTTTAAGCTGCTGCATTACAACAGCCAAAGTAGAGTAAAGCCAACAAAGAAGAACAACAAACAAACAACATCATCAACAGCAGCAGCAGCAGCAGCAGCAGCTGCTTTAACATCGATTTTATTTGTATTGGTAGTCATAGACGCAGTCACAAACAAAATCACACCATAATGGCATCCACATCGACATCATCAGCATCATCATCCTCAATTGGCATCATTTGCAGGATAAATGAAAAGAAATCCTTGCCTGTAGTAAAGTTTTTCCTTGTGCTCTATTGTTTTGTATCGCCAATAGAGGCGAGTTACGAGTTATTCCCAACAAACCAAATGCTCAGTCAAACATTTTCAAACAATCCTGATGGCCTTGAGAATTGACGGGTGAAACTGATTTGATTACATTGTGCATAACCTGCGAACTCTCTATGGTTGCTATAATTTTCTTATCTCTTTGGACAAGAAACTAAATGAAGAAACTATGAAAAACCGTGGAAATTTTGGTTTGGAATACAAGAAATGAATTGTAATTTTTATTACGAAGGTGGGTCCAGTGTATGACTGTCACAGAAGTTGTTTGATATGACTTTGGAACCGAAATTTCATTTCCATCGATTTCGCTTTAAAGTCTCACATAAAGATTTTTTTATTTCGATCCAGAAAGTAAATCTTGATCTATTCCGAGGAATTTTACGGATTTTCGTTTACTAAAGATTTTGGTTTTGGTTTTGAATACAAGAAAAGAATTGTAATTTTGAATAAGAAGGCTGGTCCTGTATATGAGTATCACAGAAGTTGTTTGGAATGCACTTGGAACCGAAATGTCACTTCGAACAATTTTGATTTGTAATATCACATAAAGAAATATTTTTTACTTCGATCCAGAAAGTAAATGTGGGTTTATTCCGAGAAATTCTACAAAATTTCCGTTTACTAAAGATTTTGGTTTTAAATATAGAAGAAATGAATTGTAATTTTGACTACGAAAGCTGGTCCAGTATATGACTGTAATTGTCAGGCTCGCTCACAGAAGTTGTTTGGAAAGGCTTTGGAACCAAAATTTCATTTCGATCCATATTATTCTGCCTTCTTCCGAATACGGTTTGTAGTCTCACATTAAGAAGTTGTTAATTTTGTTCCAGAAACTAAAAGTGGTTACATTCCGAGAAATTTGATAGAAGAAACTTTCTCGGAAATGAAACAACTTACCAGGATAATTAATTTCTTTGATAGGGCTGCGCATTTAAATGCTCACAAATTAACTCGATTGTTGACAATCTGCTATCGAAAATAGTTGTTTATTTAGCTCGGACTTTGGGGACGATATCTACTCAGGAAATTCATTTTATTGAGAGAACAGGTGTTGAAAAAACAAAAAACAAGTGACAGAATTTATTTGTTTTAATTTGTCAGCGGAATTTCGGTGTAATACCAGCGAAGGCAGGTATCGTAATGAGCTCTTTACCGCATGATCGATGCAGGAGTTGTTCACTGTCCAGTGCTGTGATCACATCATTTAAAAACGGCAAACAGCTGCGCATTAATGCAGTTCGATGGCCTTATTCTGTAAGTCGCTAAAGCTAAATTTCCTTCAATAAAACTCAAAAAAATTTTTTAAGTGTAAAAGGTTTTACACAACGTTTGTATGTATTTGGGAGCTTTCAGAACTTCTGTTGAAATTGCAACCGAACATGTTAATCACTACAACCGGTTGTCCAGAAGTTCAGACAGCAACTTGTACTGTTCGAACATCAACTCACACACAACATTTCCGCTAAAGATCTTTTGTTACGAACCACTGTCGCCACATGAAGTGCCGAAGGAAACCTCGACACGGAATCATTCAACTTTTATTGAGGAAATAAAGAATTCCACGATTATCATCGTAGCAGATTTAAACAGAACTGTGCATGCTCTGGCATGCTCTCATCGTTATGAGTTCTAGAAGGCAAGTGCTGCTGTAGCACAAGTGTTACTCTAATTACCGATCATGCCTGGAAAGGAAACTTCTGGAGGTTACATTTTTTTGTGTGAGGAGCCGTAGGGGCCTGTCCACTTATTCAGACTATCTTCTTCCTTTTGTATTGAGCGTTTTTTATGGAGTGATACAAGTTTAAATCATAATAAAACAAGGAAATATATTTTTAATATCAATGATACGGGATTAATTTGAAAGAAAATTTTAGGAAATTTATATTTAAATATTATTTTTGACATGCTGGTTTTTACATTAACAGGAAGTTTCAGAGGACAATCTTTATCATTCGGAGTTGGAGTAATTGAAATGAATGTTTTAGTTTACAAAAATAGCAAATAAAACTTCAATAAAATAAATTGACTTTCCTTTAGCATTTGATTGCAGCTCATATTGGGGAAAAAGTTTAAGAAGAAAATTTAAGAGACAATTATTTTTTTCTCAAGGAAAACAATCACTTTTGCACTGGAAATATTTTTGTAAAAAATTCTGAAATGCTTGAAATTCACATTAAATCACATCGAAGTGTTTTGTGGTACATATTTTGACACACACACACACACACACAAACGTTGGTGATGCTGCTCTGCCATGTCGAACAATAGTTTTCCTTGAATCTATAGAACAAATAGATTTTCCTTAATATCTCTTCGATGATTGTTTCACTTTCAATACGTTTATGTGTGCGTGTGTGTGGGTGTGTGTGTGCCTGCACGTACGTCTTAGTTATAACTGGAAAAGCCGAAGGAAGCTTCAAGTCAAATTACAAAATTATGAAATAATTAAAATCATTCATATGCCACAAATGGGCAGGCAAAACTAATTAGGCCTGATACCGAAGCAATAATCGATTTAATCAGCTTTGAGGAATATCAGTTGTGCACTGAGAGATATTTTCTCATGTAAATAATGGATGCTTGTAATTATCAAAGCAGCACTATAATTTAATGATGTCTCTGTTATAAAATTTGTAAGAAAATAAAAGAATTTCGTTTTTAAAAACTTTTGATTTTTGCTGATAAATATTCAATATATTTTTAGTACAACATTTCAATTTACTTGTTTTAACGTGCTTTTATATGGGAAAATGTTGAAAGACGAAGTATGTCAAATTGTCATCTTAATTTTATATTTAAACATATCCAAAGTGGTAACAAATTAAAATACAATTGAATACTGATGACGAAAGTGTAGTGGCTTTCGAAAACAGCTGCTGTGGTCTGCTGTGTTAAGAGGAAATATTCCAAACTCTTTGTCATCTTAATTTAAAACTTAAATTTTTTCCAAATTGCATTTTTCTAACAATTGTTTAGAGTCCTGGTGATGTAGCGGCTATTGAAAACAGCTGTTTTGCTCTGCTTTGCAAAGAGGAAATATGCTAAACTGTTTTATGTCTTAATTTTAAATTTGGACTTATTCAAAATACTATTTCCCTAACAAATAGACCAAAATACATATAAATACTGATGATGTGGCGGCTTTCCAAAACAGCGGTTGTGCTCTGCTGTATAAAGAGAAAATGTGACTAATTTTAAATTTAAAGATGATAGTATTCCAAATACTATTTCTCAAAAAAGTAGACGAAGATAATCTTGAATTCTGACGATAGAAGTGTAGCGGCTTTCGAAAACAGCTGTTGAGCTCTGCAGTATACAAAAGAAACATGCTAAACTGTTTATCATTTGAAATTCAAACTTAAATTTTTTTTAAAATATGTCTAATAAGGGCTAATAGACAAAAATACACACGAATACTGATAATGTAGCGCCCTTCGAAAACTGATATTCTGCTCTGCTGTGTAAGAGGAAATATGTCAAACTATTTATCATTCTTAATATTAAATTTGAACGTAGTCAAAATACCATTTCCCCAATGAGTGGTAGTAGACAAAAATACACATGATGTGGCGGCTTTTGAAAACAGCTGCTATGCTCTGCTGTGTAAAGAGGAAATATGCCAAGTTATTTATCACTTTAATTTAAAACTTAAACTCAATCAAAATCTCATTTCCCCAACAAGTGGTAGTAGACAAAAATACACATTGTGGTGGCTTTCGAAAACAGCTGTTCTGCCCTGCTATATTAAGAGGAAGAATTCCCAACTGTTTATAATATTAATTTTAAATTTTAGCATATTCAAAATACTATTTCCCTAACAAGTAGACCCAAATACACATGAATACTGATGATGTAGTGGCCTTCGCAAACAGCTCTTCTGCCCCGCTGTATAAAGAGGAAATATTCGCAACTATTTGCCATCTTAATTTTAAATTTGAACATATTCAAAATACGTTTTCTCTAACAAGTAGAACAACATACACTTGAATACTGATGCAAGTGTAGTGGCTTTCGAAAACAGCTGTTTTGTCCTACTGCATAAAGAAGAAATATTCCCAACTGTTTATCATCTTAATTTTAGATTTAAACTTATTGAAAATATCGTTTCCTTTAAAAGAGGAAGTAGATGAAAATACACATGAATACTGATGATGTGGCGACTTTTGAAAACATCAATTCTGCTTTGCTGTGTAACCTAAAAAAAATTAAATCTAATAATTTCGTTTAGTTTCACTTCTTGTGTTTTCTGCTATTACGCTGGAGTTGTTTCCTTAAATTTGTATGTCTACTTCTTGGCTTTGGCTGCAAAATTGTGTACAGAAATGTCTACTTAAAAAATATATTCCGCACTCTCATAAACACACACACACACACACAAGTAAATACACATTCTGAATTATACATGAGAAAAATGTTGATGTTATGAAAACTGCAGCACAACGAAACGATGAGTACTTTTGCTTTTGCAAAAATGCTGAAGCTGTTGATGATGCCGCAACTACTTAAGACCTGCTTTCGTTGGCTTCAACTTGTGCTGAGCACGTTGATGAAGACGCCAACGACTGACACAACTGATTCGTTATCCGTCGTTAGAAGAACTTGTGCTTTTCCTGCTCCAAACGATAAATACTTTCTTTATGGGGACTTGGCGCTTATTATTGATGTCAAGATCCACTTGTAATACTTCAAATACATCCACGCAACTTCGTCCTCCCCGAACCATCCATAATGGCTTTAAAGTATTTCTTATATACTTTCAGTTCTTCTTCTGCTCAACTTATTTGTGCATGTATTGGTGGCATAAGCCTGCGTCACGTTTTCCTTAATACACATTTTTTTTATTATTCATTCATACTTTCTTCGCCGTCATACACAAACACACCAGGATATCAATCCGCTTTTTGTTAAACACTCACCCATTCATTCAGTTTATAGTGGAAGTACACGAGCATGTTTATGGTATTTAAGTAGCGCATATCCTTTTCCTACCACCCTCTTCAGCATTCCTTAACTCTTCGCATGTTACTTCGATAACTTTTCACAAATTTCAGTCAGTATTTTCCACAACACAAAATTGATATATTTATACAAAAAAAAAATTCTTCTTTCGTCTCTATTTATTAAGTTTCAACGAAAAAAATTCATATGAATGTGTGTCTAACGAGGGTAGTAGCGAAATGCATTTGCAACAAGCGGCATAATACGTTGTTCTCTGCACACACTTTTAATTGAGTCAATATTCTTTAATTGTTTTGCTGTTCATATAAAAAAAGTTAAATTAATATTGATTTCTTTTCTAGGAAAAAATGCAACATTTTTTGCACTTTTTAATAGAAAATGCAAATATTCTGTTATTTGAAAATATAAAATTCGTTAGAAATTAATCCAACATCCGTACGAAAAATAGTTTTGTTTTAATATTCCCGAAACCGTATTTTTTTGAAAAAGAAGTAAAAAAATGTTGCATTTTTTTTAGAATAGAAAACACCATAAGTCATTCGCCTAATGAAACTCGTTCCTGCTAGGAAAATTTAAAATTTTCAAAAATCTGGAAGTTACTGCTTATCAGATCTCGATGTTTTGAGGTGCTAGGAAATTTCCCTGACTAATGGCGTTTTCTTTTCTCGAAAAAAATGTTGCCTTTTTTCAGTTGTTTTCTAAAAAGGATTCGTTTGGAGGAGTTTTAAAATAGAAATATTTTTTCGTAAAGGATGTTGAATGAATTTCGAATAAATTCTTTATTTTCATAAGACAGTGTGGCCATTAAATACTAAAAAGTGTAAAAAATGTTGCACTCTTTTGTAGAAAAGAAATCAACTTAAGTTTTAGAGCTCATTACTATGTATTTATGTTTGTGTGCGTGTGTGTGAATGTACTTGTGAGTGTGTGTGTGTAAGTATCAAACCAAACTGGTTGGTGGCGTTCTGAAAACTACAAAAAAGTAAAAATTCGAAATGTATAAAAATTCTAACAACCGTCGTCGCATCTCAACTTGTTCAGCTTAATAAATTCACTGAAATAAACTTGTCTCTCTTAACGAATTATCCCAGAAAATGTTCCTTTAAAAAATCAACAAATTATTTTCTAAACTTCTTATAGCGAATTTATATTTTGTAGAAAAATATTTTCTTTCAAAAACTTCCAAAAGCCGCAGTGTGCTCACGTTTAATGAAAATACGTTAGCGGGAAAATTTTTAGCACTCAACGCGTTATATTCTTAAGATTTTTTTTTATATTTTTCATTTCATTCTACACGATGGGGATTTATTTTTTACTCTTCCCTTTTGATATTTTGGTAGCGCACGCTTTTGTCTCTGACGTAATGTGCGGTATTGACTTGATTTAAAGGAATTATGATTGTAATACAAGAACGTGATGTCAATAACTGAATGTTTTGCAAAACCACAATAGTTAAATGGAGTTTGCAGAAATATTAGGGGGGTGATAATAAATAATAACAAAAATAATAATACTAATTTAAAGTGTTTGACGAAAAAAGTTACAAGTACTCGTACTTAGTTCGAAAGCAAAAAAAAAAAAGAAGAGTTCAAGCGGCATCACAGGCTTTAAACAAAAGTGTTGCCATAGGTTTGATACAATTCTCGTATTCTTTTTCGTAGTAAAACTGTTTTATATAGAAATTGTTATCATATTCAGCAAAGCCACCTGAAAAGCGGCAATAAACTAAAATACACATGAATACTGATGATGACAGTGTAGCGGCTTTCGAAAACAGCTATTCTGCTCTGGTGGGTAAAGAGGAAATATGTCAAACAGTTTATTGTCTTAATTTTAAATTTGAACGTATTCAAAATACTTTTTCTCTAACCAGTAACCTAAAATACACACGAATATTGATGATAAAAGTGTAGCGGATTTCGAAAACAGCTGTTCTGCCCTGGTGGGTAAAAAGGAAAAATGCCAAACTGCTTATCATCTTAATTTAAAATTCGAAAATATTGAAAATGCCATTTCCCTGGCAAGTGGTAGTAAACAAAAATACACATGAATATTGATAGTGTAGTGGCTTTCAAAAACAGCTGTTTTGCTCTCCTGCGTTAATAGAAAATATGCCAAATTTTAATTTTAACATACTCAAAATACCATTTTCCTGGCCATTGGCAGTGGACATCAACTCCTATGATGTAGTGGCCTTCGAAAAAGGCTGTTCCGCTCTGCTGTGTGAAGTGGAAATATGCCAAACAGTTTGTCATCTTAATTTTACATTTAAATATCCCACCAGTGTTAACAGACCAAAATACATATGAATACCGATAATGTAGTGGCTTTCGTAAACTGCTGTTTTGCTCTGCTGAGTAAAAAAGAGGATAATTCCGATAGCTTAAAATTTTTAACATATTCAAAATATCATTTTCCTAACAAGTGGTGGTAGATCAAAATACACATGAATACTGATGATGTAGAGACTTTCGAAAACAGCTGTTGTGCCCTGCTGTGTAAAGACGAAATATAAGAAACTTTCATTCTTAATTTTTAATTTGAATATATTCAAAATACAATTTCCCTGAGAAGTAGACCAAAATACACATGAACACTGATGATGTAAGTGTAGCGGCTTTCGAGAACAGCTATTCTGCTCTGCTTTGAAAAGTGGATATTTGCCTTTTACTTCGATATATTTATCATGTTTTTTTTTTTAATTAAAAACATATTTCGAATATTTAGACTATTAGAATTGAATTGAATATAAAAATAAATTCAGTTCCAAGTAATTTTGTTACTGCGAACTAAATTTATTTCTTTTTTTTTTAATATATTTCATAAAATATTGTAGTTCAGAAACTTTTAAAAAAATTTGATGTAAACAAACTCGTGTTAAGACACTCCCTCAAATTTTGTCTCGCTTAATAACGAAATTCGAAAGCAACAATTTGAATCTTATAACTGATTCAGGCAATTCAGATGCCTTAAATAATAGATACAAATAAATAATAATCAAATTTGTAACAAAAAAATAATTCTTTATTTTATTTATTCAAACACTTTGCAAAACTTCTCACAACTAAAACTTTTCAAGTTTATTTTTCTTTTTTAATAAAAGAATTTAATGTGTAAACGACTGAAGTGTGTTGTGGCACCTGAAGTACAGCATATTTGCAATTCCAACTGAAACACTTCCAAATTATTCATAAAATATGTCTGTCTGTGTGTAAACCGTGATTGTGTATGTTTTCTCTAAATTTACATACATTTAATTTGCAAAAATTGTTGTAAAACCCCAAGTTTTTTCCTTCCTCAAAGTATCATTTTAACGTGATTTAAATGTTGCAGCATAATTTTTGAAGTCTTCATGCAGATTTGCCACAATTGAGAGAAGGAGGAGGCGTTAAGTTTTCCAGAGGTAAAATGTCAGAAATATAAATTTTATATTATAAAACAAACGTGATGTCTTGGGGGCCAGAAACTGTTATTATTTATTTCTTTCGTTGTCAAAACTATTGTTTCTGGCTTAAATCACCGAATACAAACACGAGCATGTTGTTGTGAGAAAATTTACAGTTTAAAAGTTCATTGAACTTTTCGGTGAGACTGTTTAAGAGAAAAAAATACGTAGAAAGAGTTTTTTAAAAACCGTTTTTAAACGCACACGTAATTACTATTCCAAAAGGCAGCAGTTACTGAATAAAAATTATTATTAAAAAAATTTTATAAATCATTTTCTGAAAAGTATTTTCTTAAAATAGCATACATACGCCGCTGCTAGCGCGGCGCTCAACACTGTAATTTAGATTGAGATGTGAAGTTTTAAAAGAAAATTTTTTATAAGGTGCTTTTCTAAGTTACTTTCGTAAAAGCTGATATGATAGAGAACTTTTCGAAAGAAAGAAAATTTTGTAAAACATACTTGAAAATTTTCAGGTACTTTTTAAAATGTACTTTTATAAAATTTACGTTTTTAAATATTTACAGAGTTCTTAAAAGTTTTTGAATTTTGAAAAGATACTATTTTAAAATGCGCTTTCTGAGAAGAAACTTATTAACAGGATATTTGCTTTGAAAAATTCTTTTTTTAAAAGTACTATTTTAAAAGATACTTTTGTAAAATGTGTTATTTTAAAATGTACTTTTTTTTAGAAGAATATACTTCTACATTATTTTTGTTAAATATAATTTTAAATTAACAACTTTTTAAAAGACACTCTTAAAAGTTAATTATAAAAACATGTTGGAATAGATCTTTTATAAACCGTTTTTAAGCCATCATTTGGAAAAATCCCTTTTTTACTTTTCAAAACAAACTTATTTTAAATACAATTTCCTTAAGTTTTAAAAAATTACATATTTAAAAGGTACTTTTTAAAGAGCATTTTTTCAAAAGGTACTTTTTGAAAAGTACTTTTTCAAAACATGCTTGCTCAAAAGCTAATTTCTTAACATTAATTTTTTAACATTAATTTTTTTAAAAGGTAATATTTTTGTACGAATTTGTGAGAACGTACTTTTTTTATGAGTAGTTCTTTAAAAGGTACTTTTTAAAAGTTACTTCTTTACCAGGTACATTTTTAAAACGTAATATTTTAAAATGCACTTTTTGAAAAGGTACCTTTTTAATAGGTACTTTTTAAAAGGTCATCTTTTAAAAGACACTTAAGTGTATTTTTTAAAAGCTACATTTTGAAAAAATACATTCTGAAAAGGTACTTATAATAGGGACTTTTTTATAATGTACTTTTTGCAAAGGTACTTGTTTTAATAGGTACTTCTTTAAGAGGTATTATTTTAAAGTTACTTCTGTACCTTCAACAGGTACTTTTCCGAAAAAAAAAATTTTTTTAATATACTATCTTAAGTCTACTTTTTAAAAGGTACATTTTAAAAAATACTTGCTCGAAATGTACTTTTTAATAGGAATTTTTTTGAAATATACTTTTTGCAAAGGTACTCTTTTAATATGCACTTCTTTAAAAGGCACATTTTCAAAGGTACTCTTTTAAAAGGTATTTGCTCAATAAATAATTTTCTAACAGGAACTTTTTTGAAAGGTAATATTCTAAAATGTACTTTTTACAAAGGTACTTTTTTAATGGGCAATTTTCTAAAATGTACTTTTTTACCAAGTAAATTTTTAAACGGCAACATTTTGGAATCTTTGCTTAAAGGTACTTTTTTCATAAGTACTTCTTTGGTAGGTACTTTTTAAAAGGTACTCTTTTCAAGAAAATAGTTTTTAAAGTGCACTCCTTTAAAAAGTACTTACTGAAAAGGTACTTTTTTGAAAGGTAATATTTCGGACAGTACTTATTTACAATGTTGTGTTTTAAAGGATTCGTTCTAAGAGGTACTTTAAAAAAAAACACTTTTTACATGGTACTTATTTTGAAGAAACTTTTTTCATATGGAAATTAAAAAAAAATTATCTAGTTTTGAATTTTTAAACGACAATATTTTGGAATGTTTGCTTAAAGGTGCTTTTTTCATAGGTAATTCTTTGATAGGTACTTTTTAAAAGGTACCTTTTTTAAGAAAATAATTTTTAAAAGTTCACTCCTTAAAAAAGTACTTTTAAAATGTTCTTGCTGAAATTTTACTTTTTTGAAAGGTAATATTTCCAACAGTACTTATTTACAACGTTCTGTTTTAAAGGATTCGGTTTTTAAAGGTACTTTTTTTTAAAAAACACTTTTTACATGGTTTTTGTTTTGAAGAAATATTTTTTGCATAGAGAAATTAAAAAAATACCTGTTTTTGAAAATTGCTTATTAAAACAGACTTTTTACTTTCAAAGACATTTTTATTTCAAAAACTTTTCCTTAAAAATATTTCTTTTAATCAATTAAAACTTAAATTGAAATATGAAATACTCAGCATGACTTGAACGACCCTACGATGTCCTTCACATTTGTACAACTTAGACAAACATTAATTTTTCTATTGTTGTAAAAGCATCAGGTGGTGACGATGACTACAAACAACATCATTCCATTTCAACCAGGAATAATAAAGTTACTACAACAACAAAAATAGCAGCGATGTTGGCAGCCATAACAAACACCAGAATGTAACAGTGAATGACATTGTCAGTGTATTCGTGTAATGAAATACCAATAACAACTGTAATCTACAACAACAACAAAGTGTGTTGTAATTTCAAATTACAATTTCCTATTTCTATAAAATAACTCTGCTTCTTCCTCTTATTTCAGAATTGATTCTCCACCCCATTTTTATAGTCATTTTTATTTATACGTTTTGGTGAAATCCGATTGTGTATTGATCAGCTTACGCTTTTATTACAGTGGGTGTGGGGGTGTGCGTGTGTATGTTTGCTCCCAAACAACATGGTTCAAGGTGGCGAAATATTAGAACATCGATTTTGTATATCTCATGTGTTTTATCGTCTTCTATTTTGAACAACTCCTTCCACTTCATCTCTGCGTGTATTTCTTAGAAAAGACAAGCTGTAGTTGTTGTTTTTGTTTTAATGTACTTTATAGGTAATTGTTGTTGTCGGAGACGTTGTTATTGCTCTTGTTGTTGCCATAGATTTAGAGAGTGTGACATTAAATTGAAGTCGTTTGTCTAAAAAGTTTCTTTCCCAACACACACACACACAAACTCGCGTATATTTATTGAGTTTGAGGGGAAAAAACCAAAGAAAAGAGAAACCGAAAATTAGAAATTTACAGCAGTCGCACACACACAAGATGCGAGTTAAATGCATGAACGGTTAAATATTTATCCGTGTGATAAGAAATCGAGTGTGTGTGTGCGTGTTTCAGCGAATGAATGAATTCACATCGTTTTAGTGCTTTTCGTCTACAGACGGGATGTGTAAATCCTTTCATTTCTTCCTCGTATTCTAACATTTGAAATGAATGACTACTTATTTATGTTGATGATGCGCGAACATGTTGTTAATAATAATCAGGGTATCGGTATTATATTTGCAAATTTGTTGTTGTTGCAGAACAATGTAAATGTATTGATATCGCAATCGAGTTACATCATGTCATTAAGGAAGTTGTTCATAAACTGTGAGTTTTACGGTTTCAGTTGTATCACAATTTATTTTGTTTGCAAGTCAAATATAATATTTTGTTTTAGCAAATATTCTAACGAAGCGGTATTCAGATTTCTAATCTAATTTATCTATTTCCTATGCAAAAAAAGACAACAACCTCAAATTTTAAATTATGTAAATAAGAATAAAGAGACTAGAGTTTGTAAATTTATTATTCGCTTAATAAAATATGATATTTTTAAAGGTTTTGCTTCGTTTTGGTTACTTTATAAAAAAAAATATTTCCCAAATTAAAAGATTTATAATCGAAGAAACATTTTGTTACATTCCAGATTGTTGTAGAAAGTCCACTGTTACTATTAAACAACCCTCTTTAAATTTAATTTTTCAAAAACAGATTTTAGATCACATTTCCGCATTTAACATTCGCTTAATAAAAACCTCTCCTGATACTTAAACAAGCATTAAATACAAAACTCTTGTCTTTCAAAAGAAATTTCTTAAATTATATTTTGAAAATAATTTTTATTAACGCATCCACGATATCAGATTTGTGGCAGAAAACTAAAAAAAATATATATGATTTTAAAAATTAAACTTCCCATAAAATCTCGACGTTTTGAGTTCCCTGGAAGTTTGCCAGACTGATTCTGCGAATCCCTCCACATGTCTGGATGTATGTGTGGGCATGTATGGAAGTATGCGACCCGCTTACAACCTTGGAATGGCTGCACCTATTACTATTGATTTCAACTGATGGCGTTCTAAAGGGTTCTACAGAATTTAGATATCCTGTGAATTTTAACCGAGACAAAAAAAAAAGTGTTCAGGATATATAATTCAAAAATCTCAGAGGTCCTTGCCCAGCTGAAATTTTAAATCATAGACGAATCTGCCGTGATCAGTGCGAACGATTAAATTAAGTGTATGCGATATCGTACGCCGATCCAGCAATTTCAGTACGACGGAAGGAACTGTCTCATTAATTCATCATTTACAAGATTCAAATACGATTGCGATGAAATAATAATTTTGCGGTGGTCGTCACCATGTTTCAACGACGATTGCGTAGTAACGTAAAAAAACGACCGGTCACTACCAACAATTTTACAATGTCCAACAGCGTTGTTGGGTTTATTAGTGAACACAAGACTGTGATGTCTGAAATCTCGAGTTCGAATATGGTGTCGAATTTTTCTGATCTGCAGTAGTTGAGGATTGTGTTAATTGTTGTCGGGTCTTGTCTCAATGACGAATAATAACGATATTAACAATATTAACACCGTCGTGTTTTAAAAGAGCAGAGAACATCGCCCGCCATAGGAAAAATAATCAACGACGAAAAAAGTTTTCATAACAATGTCATTCGTGAGAGAAAAATTTAATTCTACACCAATAAATCTCAGCACGATTGAGAAGAGAGTCATGAATGATCGCGCTCATCAAATAATCTTGCAAATGCCAGCTGATTGAGTCAGCTGTTTGAAGTCGGTATATAATTTAAACTCTCTATCTCTCTCTCACTTTCTCTCTCTCTCTCTCTCTTTGAATCGTAATAAAACCACTCATTTATTAACATAAAACTTTCTGTCTGCAACTACTAAAAAGTCTACTGTGACACAGTGAATACCTCCACCTTCTCACAAAATGACGCCATTTAGCAAAGATTTTACAAAGTAAATGAATCCCCTACACGGTTGGATACCTCAAACTAAATAAATATATTCTCTCACACGCGCCCAGCAGATGGCAAAGTAAGCAAGCTAAAGAAAACACTGGCGTATTTAACACTTCAAGTGGAGGACACTAAAAATATCGACGTGAGTTTGAAAGTGTTATTCAGTGTTCAAATAAATTAAATTATAAATAAATGCAGGAGTGTTTTAACAAGCTCTTACATACACGCACACGCACGTACATACATACACACATCCATACATATTTACGAGCGATAATGATAATTTTATTACGGTGTGTTCTGCTGAGTTCCTGTTACAATTAATTGAAATATTCCATTAACTCAAAAGTATTCGAGACAATGAAGTTATTTAATTCCCAAGTACTTCTTAATTAAGTGAAATATATATAATTAAAGGCAAAAGAATAATTGAAATTTTTGTAAAAAAAAAGTCACTGAGTTGACAACATTTCTTTTGGAAACTTTTCTTTTATGACAAACAAAAATCTGTATTTAATACTGAATTAAATTAAATTTGATGGTAGTTAAAATAATCCAGTTCCTCTTCTTCTTAAGATTTAATTCTTTAAATACTCTGTGGCGTAATTACTTACAGTGACGGCTGTCAATGTGTTTGTCTCGTCTTGTTAAGTGTGCAACATCGTGTTGTGCGGTTGATGTTTGTCACTCCTTCTTGTCGATTTTGTGTAAAAGACAAACAATAATTTTTACTGCTTGACAAACTTTCTAAACTATTTGGAATAAAATTTTTGCATAAATCAGTAGTCACAAGTCATAATGCCTTAACTCGAGTTAGGATAATATTTGGATGGTTGGTGGCATCGTTTATCAAAATCTGTTTAATTGCTGAATAACTTTTCGTTTTAAGGAATTTCTTAAAACGGCAATTATCTCCAGAGACTGTTTGCAACTTTCAATGGCTCCTCGAAATTCAGTACAAAACGACTTAAGCTGTTATGGCTTGTGACCACGGTGGCATATACAATTTTTACAAATAAAAAGATAATTTAAGGTACGGGCACAGATGAGCTTTTTTATTTTAATGTCAATATGAAATTGAGAGGCAGACAGACAAAAAGACAGACAGTCAGGCAGACAGACAGACAGTCAGGCAGATAGATTAAGTGTGCAAAAATTATGCTTAAACATGCATTCGGGTTAATAGTAGAAGGAGTGTCGTACAATATTTTGTAATAGTTTAAGAGTATCAGATATTATTTTCAGCTTAAGAATTACGGCTGCATAAATTTATGTGTTCGAGTTGCAAACATTCACAGCAGGCAAAATATTTACAAAATATAAAATCTTAATTTAAATTTCTTTCCATTTTGTGGTTGCAATTTTTCTTTTTTACAAATATTTACAGTCAAGTAGATTTAAGAGCTTTTTTTCTTTCTTATTTACAAGAAAATTTTAAAATATTTTTGTTGAAATTATTTGGCAAAAAAACTTACCCTTTTGCCCCTCTTGCCTCTGGGGCCTTTTTCGCCGGGTGGGCCTGGGGGTCCAGCCGGTCCCGTATCGCCCTTTTCTCCAGGTGTTCCAGGTGATCCTAAAAATTAATAAAAAAAATATATTTTATTTAGGTTAACACTAAAAATTAAAAGAAAAAACATTCGCTCTTTCAGCTGTTGGGTAAAGTAGGGAACACAAGACTACGTTGACTTGGATCCAAAGTTCACCAGATCTTGCGTTGGCTCAAGTGGAGAGACACAAGACCAGGATGCCTTAGACCTCAAGTTGGACCCTGCACGCAGTCATGAATATGGTGTCGAATTCTTCTGATCTGCATCAGTACAGGACTGTGTTAATTGTTGTCGGCTAGTGTCAATGACGAAGGCATAGCACTGGTCGTTGAACATTAACGACAGCGATTAACACCGTGGTGTACTAACAGAGCAGAATACAACGTCCTCCTGTACTAAAAATATTCAACGGTGAAGTGAAAAAGTAAAAATAGCTTCAACGAAATTTCCTATCTTCTAATCAGACGCCATCTGTCCTCTTAACACTAGCCCCTCCTTTCCCAGTTCCAGCGCAATGCACTGCATACATAGCGGTCGTCTCTAAGGCTCTCTCGTTTCTTCTTAACATTCAAGGATATGTAAAACATTGGGATCATGGCCTAAGTGCTTGCTCAAGGCACAAAAGGAAGGAGAGGAAAATGGAATACGGAAAAAGTTTGTGGTATTACAAAATGCCTCGCACTCCTAAATTTATATTTTTTTCCTATATTTATATTTTATTCGAACTGCATTTATTAATAGTTTAAATAATGAAATTAACTACAGCGAGTTTTTTTTTAGAGTGTCACAACTTTGAGTTGGCATCACTGCTTTATTAGAGCGTCCATTTAATAGGTGATAGTTGCTTTTTGTTTCATTCGCTTTAAAACTTCCTTATGACTCAACTTGCACCAAAGCAACGCGTGTAAATTGTTGAAATTTTTAATCAAAATAATAGTTCTATTCGTCAAAAACTCATCCATTCAAAATTTTATTTTCCCATGAAGCCAATTTTCGGTTGAATGGATTCGTTAATAGGCAGAATTGTTGCATTTAGAGTGAGAAGAATCCACAAGCTTTTGCCGAACCACCATCTACATCCACAGAAAATTACTTTTCTATGGCGCTTTAGGGGCTGGGGGAGTCATTGGCTCACATGTCTTTAAAAACGATTTAGAATGTTAATGTCGATGGTGCAACGGTTTTGGAACAGGATTCGAAATTTTTTCGTACCTGAATTAAGTGGCTTCAATCGTGCTGATAATGTGGTTCCAAGAGGAAGGAGCGGGCGCTACAATTGATTTACTCAAAGAAACTTTTGATGAAAAAATCATTTCACTTAATGGCCTAATTAATTGGCCACCAAGATCGTAGGATTTAACCCCATTCGCTTATTTTCTTAGGGGTTATGTTAAGTCACTGATAAACCGTCGATAAACCGCAAACAATTAAAATCAACTGTCGAAGAGTTATCGGCGAAATACCACCAAAAATGCTGGGAAAACCTGTTGAATATTGGTGTCCCAGATCGTGCCTTGTGGCGAAAATCATATTTCAAAATTAAAAACATAATCTTTATAAAAAAAATACAACTTTTGCTTGAACAAACCTAATAAATTAAAAATTAATTTCATAAAATTTGCTTTCAAATAACGCCCGTTTCATTAATATTGAAAATATATTTCCTGGGTTTATTATGATTTAAACTTGTAGCACTCCCTAAAACAAATACCCATTAAATAATATCTCTTCTAGCAGGGACCTTAAATATATTTTATCTTATTTGTGTCACTTTAATGCCATAAATAAGAATGAAAAAAAAAACTCTAAATAATTCATAAATCTATTGATGTAGAAATAAATACAGAAACCCTCAGCACTTGGAATAAGAAACACTTTTTTCTTTTGCTTCACACAAACTTTTAATGCCTACAACTGAAAATTGCATTGTAAATATATTTCCCATTTTATGTGTGTTGCTTTTAGCAAAAAAAAAAATGTTTTTAAAAATCTATTAAAATTGAATTTGAAAATGTTTTATTTTTCAAATTTAGTGAGAAGAGAAAAAAAAAATAACTACTGACAATCAATTTAAGCGAAATTGTGTGAAAAGGGAAAATAAAACTGAGGAAAATTTAAATAAATAAATGAAATTCTCTCTCTTTCCCTCTCTCCTTTTCCCTCTCTCCCTCTCTCTTCCACTGTGAGTGTGTCTGTCCGCTTGTGCTAATTTATCGGTGTTTTGCTGCTCTTAAGCTCTATCGAATACAAATTTATGACATTTGCTGTGGCTTATTGGTTTTAATGTTTGTTTTTTTCTTCTTTTCTAAAATAAATGGAAACGAATCTGTTTATAAATAAACAACAAACAAACTGTATAAATTATTTTGTTTAAACTCTACACAAACAATGTTGTGGGGAAATATTGTTAAATGTAACATTTTTTAAAGAGGAAATTGACGCCTGTTACAAATATTTGAAATATTTTAAAGTGTAAAAATTTTAAGTTTAAAAAATTATGAGTTTTTAATAAAAGTGTACACTTTTTTGTTTGCTACTAATTTGAAACTGAACAAAGAATGCCAATAAAATGCCAGGGCTGACTCGACTGGTACGATCCTTACAAAGACCATCTATTCGAAACATATTTAAATCTCCAGATTTGAAATAAAAAGTAAATTATTTTTTATAGGCATTTTTAAGGTTCCCCACCGTTTGAAGCATTAAACACAATAACGACAGCAGACTGCAGACTACAACTTGTCAAAAATAGAATACATGTGCTTATATACGAATGATTATTTTTACTACCACAAGCAACACGGCTACTGGTTGTTGTCCCTGCTGTTTTTGTGGTTGTAGCCAAACTAAGCATTAAATACAATAACAACAGCAGACTACCGACTACAACTTGTCAAAAATAGAATCCATGTGCGTATATGAGAATGATTATTTTGACTACTACACACAACACTGCTACTGGTTGTTGTCCATGCTGTTTTTGTGGTTGTAGTCAAATCAAATTAATTTCTATTTTGGTGAGCGACAAAGAGTAGATGCAGTGTTGCCAGTATAATATAAATAAATTCAATTTGTGAAAACTTAAAAATATATTATTTTATTATACAAGAAACAACAACAAACTACATTTCCAAGCTAATGAAATAATTTCTTGTCATTTATTGTGGACTTTAAATATATTTTATTGGAATAACACTATTCAAGTGTATTAAATGTATGAAAGCGGCTTGTATTTAATGCCTGAGGAAGTTAGTCGATTCGCAAACCACTACGTGGTACAGATTTCTATCTGCGATAATCCAACAGTGTTACCGTTGAACAACGACGTACAAATTAATACCATGCGACCATTTTTCTTTTCGCTTTCTAAATGTTTTAGTAAATAAAGTTTTGACCAGTGTTGCAACTTCAAATCAGTTAAAAGTAGCATTTTTTGAGACGTGTTACATTTTTTCTTTATTCTAGGGTGCACCACTTAAAAGTTTCAATTTAAAAAGGCAATAAAACTAAAAATGGGCTTAAAATTATGCCATTTTTTAATTATCATGTTTTTTGTGAAGCACAACAGTTTCGGTTAGAAATGAGTTATTATTTTATTTATATGGTTGCCAGCGATGGCTTCTTAGTGCCCTTTTCGATCCGACCAATATTGACTGGTGCAAGAAATCTTCTATTCTTGAGACTAGATATATTCGGGTGTACGACCACGTTTCGGAACGTCAACAATGAAACCAGTTTCGGGAAATGGCGGACCTTCGCTGTAACCAAATATTGTACCTCAGTTTCGTACAATTTCCCGATTAATTGTCTGTGTTTTGAAAATGAATTTCCAATAAACCAATTCATTTTGTTCAGTGCAGATAATATACTGAATTTTGTGACGGCATCGAATGTTAAGTGTTGCATGACGAATGGCACAGAGTGACTGTGGAAAACAGTTTCACTAGAGTGCTAAACACATCTCCACTGCTGTAAATCACACCAATAAAAACTAAATACATAAATTGGAAACTCTTCAAGATTATAGATCGCATTTTCAGAAAAAAAAAAAAAACAATAACAACAACAAACAACTGGAAGAATAAACAAACAAATAAACTTCGAAAAACAATGTGGGAATATAAAAAAATTGTACACGGAAAGCACAAAAAAGGGCGCATGTAAAAGACTTCACACTTATTTATGTACATATACTTAGGCAAATATGTGTGTGTATGCATGTGTTAGTTTTGTACTTTTATTGTGTGTGCGTTGAGTTTGGAATTTGTTATGCAAAACATGCATTTAAAATCAAAATAAACAAATTCACACACAAAATAGAACAACACACCTGCACTACAACGGTAAATTGTCTTTAAACACACACTTTCAAAGGGGAAGAGATGACAGAATTGATAATTGATCAGGCTTGGAAACTGCGACAAATGAAATTACGCGTTTGATTATGAAATATTTAGTTGCAAGAGATATAGAAAACAACAACAACAGCTAATTATTTGTGTATGCATAAATAATCATTTACAGTGTTGACAACTTTAATTACTTTTAGCACAAGTAAAATTTATAATGAAACCTATAAATTTTTTATTTATTGTTTAACACTTCAAATACTTATTTCATCTTAATAGTGCTGATGTTTTTTACCTAAATTTAACACAAAACAAAAATAATCGCCCGTATTATGGATGACGACGTCGACGTCACATCAACACGACAGCAAACAATATTCACGTATTTGCCTAGTCTTTGTCGAATACTATATGACTTAGAGAATACCAAAAGGCTATTTATAATAATTAATTGTTGCCGACAATTAAATGACAAGTGACAACTTTTTGCTGTTGTGCTGGCGTGACGTCGACGTCGTCATTCATAATATGGGCGAATACCTTCTGGTAGTGCTGAATACTAAATATATGATGAGTCCTTGGCAGTGAATAATAATTTTTCTTGGTTTTTCTGTGGATTCCCGTTAATCCTCTTAACCTGACTGCACGATAAACTTAAAGAATTAAGCATTAAATACAATAACGGCAACAGGCTACAGGCTACAGACTACAACTTGCCAAAATCCATGTGCGTATATGAGAATGATTATTGTTACTACTAAAGACAATACGGCTACGGGTTGTTGTCCATGCTGTTGTTTATAGTTGTAGTCAAGTTAAACTAATGTTGGTGAGCGACAATGAGTAGATGTTGTTTGGCCAGCATAATATAAATAAATTCAATTTTTGTAAACTTAAAAATATATTATTTTAATTCACAAAAAGAAACAACAAACTATATCTCCAAGCTAATGAAGTGATTTCTTGTCATATACTGTGGACTTTATATATATTTTATTGGATTAACACTATTTAAGAGTATGACATACATGAAATAGGCTACACTGGCGTATGAAGAGAGTTCTACTACAAACAACAAAATATAGTTATTGATTTGGTGGTGTCATTTTAAATATAATTAAGTAGCTGACTACGAGGCGACGATTGTAGTCAACGATTTTTGTAGTCGGTGTTCTTGTAGCCTGCTTTCGTTATTGTGCTTTATGCCATTCTTATTCTCATCGACTGATATATAAATCAATGGTATTTATAATCGTCTATATTCAACTTTATTTCAATTCTTTTGATTCCGTTTACCATTCCTGGTTGTTTGTAAATGTTCTGTTATTTATTTGATATTCAATTCAAAGTTCACACGTTTGATAGACTGATTACAAGAGGCATTTATTAGCTTAATTTTCGAATAGGTATTTCAAAAAAGCTATTTCATTTTAAGAATCCAAGTATTTGTTTATCAATAAAACTTGATTGGATATCATATCAAATTGTTTTATTGTTTTGAACTGTTCGCGTTCTTTTTGTTACGATCAAAGTGCAAAGCCGATATGGCAGAATATTCAGTTTAAGAGGTAGAAATCTAAATAATTGCATTCATTTATGCAGACATGTTTGTTTGTTGTTCGCAGGCGATTGAAATAAAAATAAATCTATTGACAGGAGCCGAAATAAAACGAACAATGAATTTTGCTCCAACACTACTTTTTTGGATGCTAAAAGTTCTTTGTGATACCGTGTAATTAAAAATAAAGTTATACTTAAATAAAAAATTACTACTATAAAATATTATTGTTGCATTTCAAAAATTATAAAATAGAAATTAAGTACTTTTTAGGAGTAGATTCTTATCAGACGTATCAAAAGTTTTCCGATAATTTTCCGTCTGTCTGTACGTGAAATCGGCTTTCCCAAGCCCCCTGAAGAGCTAGAGACTACGTTCTTGGACTGATGGATTGGAAATGAACTCAAATAAAGTAGCACCCAAATACAGTTCCAGAGCTGGGAAGCTTACACCTATTTCTCGACGCCAAATTAATACCAAAATCCAATAACTTTTTCTAAATTGAACCTACTTCATGCTTTGGGAGGCCTCAATTGTCTATTGAAAACTTAAAAAATAAAATTTTTATTTTCAAGGATGGGAAATTCAGTATAGTCTAGTATATGTATTAACTAAAATTTTTTAAAATTTTAAGTTTTTCTTAAATAAAACCTGTATTGATTTAAAAAAAATTTCCCTCCAGGGCTGGAAAATTGCAATTTTTTATACATAAACGTAACCAAAAAGGCAACTGACGTCGTTTTTTTTACCAAAACTATTTTATAATTTAGGAAGAACAAAATTGGTACTTAAAAATATATATGTAACGCCAGACGTACGTTGGTGAAGGGTATATTAGACTCGGCCTAGTCGAATGTACTTGGACTGACACTTATGTTGATTTCTTTTCTAGAAAAGAGTGCAACATATTTTACACTTTTTAATAGAAAATCGCAGCGTTTGAAAATAAAGAATTTATTAGAAATTAATTCATCTTTCTTTACGAGAAATAAATTAAATTTAAAAATCTTTGAAACTGCCACAAATTAGAAAAGATGTGAAAATGTGTTACACTTTTTTCAGGAAAGAAAATGCCTTTAGATGCGAGTGCACTGCGCTAAAGCTGGGAAAGGAGGGGATAGTGTTAAGAGGATAGATGAAGACAGATTAGAGGATGGAGAATTTCGTAGCAGTTGTTTTTACTCCGCCGTTGAATATTTTTTCTAACAGGCGCCGGGGAAAAGGACGCTTTTGAACGCTTTTGCTCTTTTTTATTGTGTTAGAACAGCTGTTTTAATTTAATTTATTATTAATTTAGCCATAAATACTTTGGTGCGAATTATTTGACACTAACGGGGCTTTCATTAGTATAGGGAGATTTTTATAGAGTGATACTTGTTTAAATCACAATAAAACATAGTAATATATATTTGATATCAATGAAACGGTCTTTATTGAATAGAAAATTTTATGACATTAATGTTTAAATATGATTTCTGCCATGTGGCCACCACGGCTGGAGTGTAGAAGGCGCAATCTGGAACACCAATTTTCACAAACAGTAACATTCCGATCATCATCGTTATTGAAGACATATGGGCCGACCAATGACTCCGCCAGCCCATAAAGCGCACCAAACAGTAATTTTCTGTGGATGTGGATGGTGTTTCGACAAAAGCTTGTGGATTTTCCTCACTCCAAACGCGACAATTCTGTTTATTTACGTACCCATTCAACCAAAAATGGGCTTCATCGGAAAATAAAATTTTGAATGGACGAAGTGCACGATAAGTTTGACGAACAGAACCATTATTTGAATTAAAAAAATTGCTTTGGTATAAGTCGATTGATAATAAAATGTCAAAGCGCACTAAACAAAAAGCAACTATCAGCTGTTAAATGGGTGGTCAAATAAAGCAGTGATGCCAACTCAAAGTTGTATCACTCTATAAAAAACACGCTATATATATTTAGTGGTTACGTTATATTCGCCAAATATTTCATAAAAGTGAACGTACTTTTAATTGTAAAAACGAAAATATTTATATATATTTAAATAATTTAGACATCTATTTTATTAATTTACATTGTTTTTCAATTTAACTTTTAAGGGAATCTAAAATATTATTGAGGAAAATTTGTTTTTCCTCTCAACTTATAAATTAAAACTTTAACAGTTTCTAAACCAAAAATATTAACCTTAAAAGTCTTCTTTTTAATAAATCATTTAAATGGAAAATCGTTTCTGCCTTATTTTTTCATTCCAGGGTTGGAAAAAAGTAACTTAATTTTATAATAAATCGCACAATTATATTCTGTTCGAAATTACACCAGTTGTTGGAGGGAAAAGAGAAACATAAATTTAAGCGGCCGAATTATATTTTCGTGTATAAAAAAAAAATTCTTTATAAAAAAAAATATAACGAAAATGTTTCACATACAATTTGTGTCGCCTATAATTTACAACAACAATTACTTTTTCCCTAATAAATTAAACGTCATTTATTTCTCCTGCCGGTTTTTTTTTTTTTTTTTTGAAACGTCCAACTCCAAACAATACCAGCAGACAAACGATGTGTAATTTATTTCAAATCAATTCCCTTCTTTTACGTGAATAAATCGCACGCATTTATAAGGCTTTTTCAATAAAAATAAATTCATATTAACGTAATTCATCTGAATTAAAAAAAATTATATATATTTTTGTCATTTATTGATATTTTATTTATGATTAATTTCAATTTGTGTCTGGCATGTTTAATGGAAAAATATTCCACATAAATTTGAAAACACATTCACGCGAATTGCATATATAGTTTTTGATATCAATTTAAATTAAAGTGTGACATTATTTGTGGCCATTAAAAAAAAACAACACTTACAAATTATGTGTGTAAATGGCCGTATTTATTGACAATAATAATTATTTTTTAGTTTGAAATGAAACGGCAAGAAAACGTGATGTGTTTTGCTGATTAAAAATAACAACTGGTTGTTATAAATAAATATTATAAATGAGGATGAAAAGTAAATTCTTGTGAAATAAATTTAAAAAAATGTAGATCCATCAAATTGAATAATATTTTTTCTCTAGTTGTATTCATAAACTTGGTCAGTATTTTGGGACTGGAAACTTTTAAAGGTTGCCCATTTTTATGATCAGATAAACCGGATATACCGTTTTATAAAGTAGAAGAAAGAATGGAACCTGAGCTGATCTGACAATCGTTTGATCAAATGCCATTTAAAATAATATTTTGAGGGTGGTCCCTGGTAATTGGAATTCTAATTTAACATAAAAATTTTTTTATGCATATTTTTTACCCGTTTAATATTTTATTTCAATTTGTAATGCTGTAACAATTGATAATTGCAGCGCGAAAAGCTGGAAATTATTTCTTTTTTTCTTATTAAATGAAATTGTTTACTTTTGTGTAAACATGCACAGACATGCACATTTTATGAAAATTATTTTAATTTCCTATTTTAACAACAATTTTCAAATCACAACAGCATAATTAAAAGCAGACATGCAGTCTCGCATAAAATTAAAATCAATTTCGAATCAATAGCAAAT
This sequence comes from Linnaemya vulpina, assembly GCA_963675445.1. Classification (NCBI taxonomy): domain Eukaryota; kingdom Metazoa; phylum Arthropoda; class Insecta; order Diptera; family Tachinidae; genus Linnaemya; species Linnaemya vulpina. Next base: position 12,671,795 of record OY776277.1, on the reverse strand, counting down.
AAAGGCGTGAATGTAAACAACAAAATATTTATTATTATTATTAAAATAATTCTACTTCTAAATATTTGTAAAAAATTTTTACGTATTTTTATTAAATTTCTCTCGCTACATTCCATAATTCTATTCTACTCGCTTAACGTTCCACAGAATAACTCAATTAATAATAATGGATTATTTTTCTTGATTTTGTTTTCCTTTAACCAACGACTTATCAATTACAAATCCTATTCACTATTTATACGGGTGCTATTCATCATTAAGTCGTATTCAATTCTCAATTAATACGAAACACAAATAATCAATAACAAAAGAAAATAAATCATCTGAAACAACACCGAGGGAAACACGCTGGTAATATAAAACAATAGGATCTTTGAACGCATAATATGTTGGAAAAACTTCCTCACAAGCCTGGCAACTAACAGCTGGCCCTCCATTAACAGCATTAAAAAACAACGAACATTTAAATCGTATAGCTAAAATACTTATGTGAATACGAATAAAGTCTACAGGGTTGGAACTCGCAAATACTAATTCATGTTTCCTCATAATTTTAAGCGTTTTTATTTATGGTTTTTTGATACAAAATGATTTCTTGTAAATATGATTAATATATTTGTCTACACAATTAAACTATTAATTGAAGTTGAAGCCACAACTTGTGCGAAACTGCACAAAAAGTATTCTAATTATATGATTCAATTCGTATAATTATAATACTTTTGTAAATGTAAACAACATCTACATTTTTGACAACTCGAAATAAAATTTTTTTACAATATATTTTTTTTTTGCCAACGGAATTAAACTTTTAATTGAAACTGAACTGCCAACAATTTTTGTCAATACAATTATTTCTGGTTGAATGGATACTTAAATAAGCGGAATTGTGGCATTCGGAGTGAGGAGAATTCGCAAGCTTTTGTCATTCACCGAAAATTACTGTTTACGGCGCTTTACGGGCTGGGGGAGTCATTGGCCCCCATGTCTTCAAAAACGATGGTCAGAATGTTACTCTCAATGGCAGAACGATATAGGAATATGATTCGTAATATTTTTGTACCACAATTACGTGGCGTTAATCCTGCTGATATGCTGTTCCAATAGGGCGGAGCCACATGCCACACAGCGGCATGTTCAAATTGATTTACTCAAAGGAACTTTTGATGGAAAAATAATTTCACGTAACGAAAAAATTAATTGGCCACCAAGATCTTGTGATTTAACTTTATTCGGTTATTTTCTTTGGGGTCCTGTTAAGTCCCTTGTCCACGTCGATAAACCACAAACAATCGAACAACTGGAAATCGACATTCATGTGTGTTCCTGGTTGCGCCTTTTACGCGCCAGCAGTGGCGGTCACATGACAGAAATCATATTTAGACATGAATTTCATAAGATTTTCTTTCAAATTAAGCCCGTTTCATTGGCATTGAAAATATATTTCCTGGTTTTATTATGATTTAAATTTGTGTAACTCTTTAAAAAAAACTCCCATTATGAATCAAACTGGTGGCGTTCTGAAAAGCATTCCAAAACTTAAATTTCCTGTGAACTTGAACGAATTCGAATCGGTAAAGCACTCCTCAATGTGGTTTTATTTAATATCTTTTCAAAAGCTTGACTGATCGATTCCACAAACTATTCAACTCTTGACATATAGAAACTATGTCAATCACCCCTGACCGGTTCAAAATCGCCTAATCCGTTCTTGAGATATTTTGAACGAAAAAAAAAAATATTGTTTTTAAAAAGTCCGAAGTTATATAATCAATCAGTTAACGTTCTCGATCCTTTTATAGCAATAGCGTCGGCATCCGTTGATTTGAAAATTAAAACCAGGTTACGATTGTTTCGCGGTTAATATTATCGGGAATTTACAGGGATGGAATTTAGTCTCAACCTTTTCCATATATTTTTAATTAAATTTAATGTTGTATTAAAAATTTTTATGCATATAAAAACGAAATTATAAAAATTATAAAAATATTAAAAAAAACAGCTGCTGAAATCACGTGTTATGCGGTAAATAGAAACGCTCTGCGACAGTGCATGAGGGTCGAAAGACTTAACAGTTGATTAAAATTTTTTTTCCAAACGAGTTAATATTATTTCATAATTTATTATGTCCTTAATAATTGAAAATACCGCCTGTATCTCTGTTGTGTTTTGCCGTGCTATTTATTATTATAAATTTTTTTTTGTTACCCAGTGTTATTTTTCCTACTCCCTACAAACAACTTAATGATTACTTTCATTTTCTATGTCATTAATTACAAAAATATTTGCTTGTAGTTTTTTTCTTGTTTATTTGTTGTGATTATCTGCTTACCTGGTGGTCCTGGAGGTCCGGGTGGACCTTCAATAATGCCGGTTGGGAACTCATCACCTTTGATTGTTGTGGTAAGGCCGCGATCACCACGGTCGCCTTTGTCACCCTTGAAAATGGAAAGTAAAATGAAATAATTACCTTGAGGAAAAACAACAAAAACAATGGCACGCACATGCACGTACGTGCCTGTTTATTTGGTATGTTTTTTTTTTATTTATTTATTAAACAGGACGAAAAGGCCTTCAAGGATTTGTTGTTGTGATTGTTGTTTAATACACAAAACATCAACATCTTTTGAAGGCCCAAAACAATAGTTGGTTACAATATTTTTGTATCAGATTTCACATAAACAAGCTAGAAAAAAAGGACTTTTTGTTTATGTCATATTTCTAGGAATTGTTTTCCTTTTTCTCTTTTTTTTCTTATTGTCCGTTTTGGTTTGTGTTTTTTAGCAAGAAAAATTAATTTTCTATTGTAAATAGTTTCCATTGTTGTTTTGTTTGTATATCTTGAGGCTGTTTCAACATTTTTTTTATATTTAAATACAAATTTTTGTTGTTTTATTTTCTAAATATTGTTTCCTTATTTACCTTTAATCCTGCGGGTCCGGGTGCACCATGCGGTCCCATTGGACCTGGCTCTCCTGTAGGTCCTGGCGGTCCAGGAGGGCCTGTTTCACCAGGAGGCCCTCTTTCGCCATTTGTACCAGGCACACCCATTTCACCGGGTGGTCCTGGCGGTCCGGGTGGACCAGGTTCGCCAGGTTCTCCCTAATTAGGCAAAGCTTGGCATTATTGTATTGAATTTGAAGGAAAATATAGAATATTCTAACTACAACTACTAAATAATTTTAAAAATATTTATTTATATTTTATTATAACGTTTTAAATTACCTCTTTCTTCAATTATCCTTTACAAGGACTTACACTTTTTACATGCGGACTTAAGCTTGACTGTCTATTACATATAAGCCTGCTGTCTAAAATATGAACTTTAACAGAAATGAATCCTTTTTTTAAATATAGATTATAAAATTTTGAAATCGGCCGATTTTATAAAATTTTTGTTGTTGCGATGCTTTTGCAATAACACTTTTTCGTGGCCTTTGATACAAAAAATTATATCTTGAATAAGAATTTTGCTCCCTCACTGAAATCTTTCCTACAGACGCCAGAAAAAGCTGTTGGTTAATCTAACCAATTCTGGCTGTAATTCAACTGTTGATATACATTTTTGTTGCAATTTTTGTGATTGCAATACCGCTGTTGGTTAAACTAACTGAGTTACAGTAGTAACTGAAGTGTTAATCGTTTCCGGGACCTCCATGAATCAACTAAGTTTCTTGATTAAAATAAAAATTTAATATAGTAATTTGAGCGCTTATATAAATTGTTGCTGAAATTTATTAAATCTAACAATTTTTGTTGGTTAAAATAACCAACTTTCATTGTAAAAAAATCTATGGTTTTTTGAATTCGACTTAGAACCCCATCTTGAATATGGTACGGAATTTTGCTCCTCCGCATTGAAGCACGTTGGTGTCAACTGTTATTGCTGAACATAACCGGCAGGGATTTAAACTATCATGTAAAGGGTGTTTTTTTTTAAGAGTGACAAGTTTAAATCATATAAAAAAGAAGGAACTATATTTTCAATATCAATGAAACGGACTTGATTTGAAAGATAATTTTGAGAAATTCATGTTTAAATATGATTTCTGCCATGTGACCGCCACGTTTGGCGCGGAGAAGGCGCAATCTGGAATACAAATTTTCAACATTTTATCGCAGCACTTGCGGCCGCATTTCACCAATAACTCTTGGAATGTTGATTTCAATTGTTTGTAGTTTATGTATGTAGACAAGTGACTCAACATGACGCCAAAGAAAATAATCGAATAGGGTTAAACCACTCGATTTTGATGGCGAATTAATTGGCCTATTATGTGAAATTTTTGTGGCATATGGCTCCGTCCTGCTGGATCCATTTATCAACAGAATTTATGCCTGTAACTGAGGTACGAAAAAATTTTGAATCATGTTCCTGTACCGTTTCCCATTGAGAGTAGCATTCTGGCCATTATCGTTTTGAAAGATACGTGGGCCAATGACTTCCCCTGCCCATAAGGCGCACCGAACGTTAATTTTCTATGGAAGTGGATGGTGTTTCAACAAAAGCTTGTGAATTCTCCTCACTCCGAATGCGACAATTCGACAAAAATTTTCTGTGGATGAGTTTGACGAATAAAAGAATTATTTTGATTAAAAATTTCAACAATTTGTACGCGTTGCGCCTCTTTGGTGTAAGTCGAGTCATAATGAAATTTCATAACAACTATCAGCTGTTAAATGGTGGCTCAAATAAAGCAGGGGTACCAATTCACAGCTGTGACACTCTAAAAAAAACACGCTGTACTAAAGAACAAAATACAGCACGCTCTTTTTTCGTCGGTGCTACAAGGAAACTCTTTGGGGAATTATAAATAAAGAAAAAGGCTACAAAAAATCCTCTAACACCATCCCCTCCTTCCAAGTTCGGGCACAATGCACCGCTTATGTAGGAGGTTTTCCCTAAGTGCTGGTTCAAAAGAAAACAAAATATTAATTTCTTAAGCCTTGTCAGATCCCGAAAGAATAACCCGTTGTAATATGAGGGATGGGGAAAAGTGTCTCTCTATTTCATTTAATATTCACGTAAATAGAAATTGTCATACATTTTCTTATATCATAAAATCTTTTATTTAAATAAAAGAAAACTTTTTGAAATCACTATTTTATTATATTTGAACTAAAACAAAAATTTGTGAAACCTGGCAGGCATTATTTGCTGCTACGAACCACTTTCTGGTGGTCATAAAGCGGCCACATTGTCATAATTAAAAACTTTTTAATTAAAGTCAAGAGATTTTCACGCTAAAAAATTTCCAGCCCTGAAAACTTATAAAACTTTCAGTACATTTTGTTCGCATGCAGTTCTAAATTTACTTGTACACCAAAATGATTCTCTTACCTTCAACTGTATTACAGTCGCCGTTGAAATATTAACACCGGCTTCTTGTAAACCCTTTTTGATTTGATTCGTATTTAATTTTTGAGTGTTAAACGCGTTAGTAAATGTTGTTAAAAAAAGCCACCATTTAAATTAAATTAAGACCAACATAAAAATATAAAAGAAAATTAAAATTTAATTAATTAAAATTAAATAGAGTATAAAATCAAAACAATTTTAAATACAAATAATTAATAACACATTTAGAATGATTGTTCTACCAGTCGGTGATTTTAAAACTGGCATTTCAGCTGCCCATTTTAAGATTTTAATTAGAACGAATTGTTGTACGCATCTTGGCCCACTGTGACCCTGAACAAACAATCTGTTGCCTTTTAATTATTTTCATATAAACTTTTCTTCTTTCATCATAAATTGCCAAATTCTTGTTAATAAAAATATCTTTTATGACTCCAGCAAAAAGTTTTTTTTTTTTGGGCCATAATTCTATGACCACAAAATTGCCTTGTTTACACGTTGTTGGCGCGGTCAGAAAGTTAATGTTTCTTTTAGCACGTTGTATTGGGACAAAAGGAAATTTATAAAAAAAAAAAAATATTAAATAAAATGAAATGAAAAATCGAAATTAGCAAAAGTTTTTGCTCGTTTTAAACAGGACCACAACGCAGACAAAATGTAAAAGCAACAGAAAAGAAAAAGAAAAAAACTTGAACAGACAGACACAAGGGACCCAGGAAAAAATTAAAAAAAAAGGTATTTTTCTGTGGACAACAACAACTTGAATAGCATTTCTATGAGCGAAAGAACTTCTTAATAACATTTTTGCTTGCTGCCACATTCAATTGGCTGATAGTGTGTGTGTCTTGGGCCACTTAATAATTTACAGACTTTTTAACAAAACAATAAAGCAAATTACGAAAAAGTTTTCGAAAAGTTGCCAAGCAAAATCACATTAAATATTCATTAAATAATAGCAAAGAAAGTTCAAAGTTATTAATAAATTATTATGACCCACAAACCGGAAGTGAAAAATGGGTTGTGAAAAAAGTGTAGGCAAATTAATAAGAAAAAAGCCAATTACCGTGTTACCAAATCTCTTACCTTTTGCGCGCTAATTAATTCATAATTTTTAAATAAAATCAAAACTACAACAAAAAAGTAGAAGAAGAATACTACACGCTATTCTACTTTAAGAAAAACACTTAAATAATTTTAAAGTTTTTAATATCTTGCAAATACCTTGACGGCCACTATTTCCGCATAACCTAAAGTACCGCCGTGCAAAGTCGTGACCGATCTTTTCAGACCCTAGACATGAAACAGGTTTTTTTAAACAAATTAATGTAGCATAAATTGCGGATAATGGGTGTGTCCGTAAATGCAGCTCTGCTGTGCCGATGCTGGTTTACAAAAGTGGCAATTTTCGGCGCCCGTAATTTATACTTGCTTGGACGTCTTGTGCTGCAGCGAAGCATTTAAGGCACTTCTAATTTGTTTTGCAGCGCAGTAATGCATTAACGAACGGACCCATTATTTTAATTGGCTGATTATAATGTTTATGATTCGAAATTTTAAATTACAATAATATTCTCTAATATTTTTCAATTTAAAATCTGTTTATTTCAATTCAAATAACTTATTCGCCCATATTATGAATGGCGACATCGATGTCACACCAACACGACAGCAAAAAATTGTCACTTGTTATTTAATTGGCGACAATAATTTATTATTATTAACAGCCTTTTGGTATTCTCGAAGGCGTATAATACTAATAGAACATGTTACCAGAAGTCAAATTCTGTCGACAAGAACGAGACAGGTGAATATTTTTTGCTGCCGCGTTGATGTGATGTCGACGTCGTCATTCATAATATGGGAGATTAATTTTTCTGTGTGTGACTTCCTGAGGAAATTAAATATTTTTTAACTTCCCACTATGAAAATGGATAATTTTCAAAAATCGGGAAACTGTTGGTTTTACCCCGTTTTTTTTTTAATCGACTTCTCATCACATCTGCTTTTCTGACTAATTTTGAGAACCCGTCACTACGTTTGTATATATGTGTGTGTGTGAGTTGTGTGTGTGTGTGTGCAAGTATATGATCCGCTTATAACTTTGGAGCGGCTTGACCCAATTTCAATGAAACAAATGGCGTTTCAAATACTATGAATTTCAACCGATTCGAACCGGCCAATTTCCAAAAATTTTAAAAAGAAACTTAAAAGTTCTCAAGATTAAAAAACCACTGGTTAAAATCGGTTAATTATCTAACGGAACGAAAAGAAAATTAAAAAAAAATAATTTTTTCGTGAGCGAAAAATATTCGAAAAATCCGAATAATTTTGAAAAACTCAGAAATTATATCAAACTCTCTTATAGTAATCGAAAACTATTTGAGATGAAAGAACGAAAAAAATTTAAAATAAAATTATATTTTCGTGAACGGAAAAAAATTCGAAAAAAGTGATTAATTTTGAAAAACTCCCGAAGTTATATATCTGATCAGATTTTCTTATAGTAATCGGAAACTATTTGAATTGGAATTTAAAATAATAGCGTTTTAGCTGGAAGAGCTCAAAAGCATAGAATCGGACAAACACCAGGTTGCGATAGTTTTGCAGTTAAAATTAGCGGGAAGTTACAGGGATGGGCTATAGGGTCCACCGTTTTCCAAATAAAGTTATTTGAATTAAAATAAAGAGATTTTCAGCTTAAAAATATTGGAGAATATTTTCATTCAAAAAGAGATTAAAAAATTTAAAAAATTTATTTAATTTTAAATTACCTTGACTGTTTGAAAAACATCAATGCCAGGATGGCCGACATCACCTTTGGAACCCTTGTCGCCAGGCCGTCCAGGAGCACCCTTTTCGCCATCGATGCCGTTAATACCCTTAAAAGTCATAAAATATTTCCTATTAACTTTCTCTTTTAAAACTCTTCGTGTTTTACTTACTGAATCGCCTTTATCGCCTTGATCACCCTTTTTACCCCGTTTCCCTCGTTTGCCGGGAGGTCCAGGTGGACCTGGTGGTCCTAAAAGCATAAAAAGAATGATGGTTTTTAATATATTTTCTTATCAAAAGTTTTTCAAATATAAATTTTGTGTTTAAACTCTTGAAACGTTTTTCTAATGCCGTAAGAAAATATAAGTTCGCTGATTAAATCCATTTTTAAAATTCCAAATCATGTGGCGTTTTCTTTTCTTAAAAAACATGCAACATTTTTTTCACTCATTTACTAAAAAGTGGCTGTTTGGAACAGTTTTAATATAGAAATTATTTTTCCTGAGGGATGTTGGATTAATTTGCAATAAACTTCCTGTTTTCAAATGACACAATTCGGCCATTTTTTGTTAAAAAGTGTGGAAAATGTTGCATTCTTTTTTCGAAAAGAAATCAGTATTACATTTTCCACTAAATAAAAAGAGTTATTTATATTTCGAAATTAAAAAAAAACACACAATATATAAACTCTTTGGATATTCAAACAATATTTAGCGGCAAAAATGTAACATCTCAAAATTGGAGATATTACATTTTGCCCAAAAAAATTATCTTTACCTTCAAACTACGGAATGGAGTTCGTATCTGAATGAAATGGAGCTCTGTAACATGACTCGATAATAATTTTTTGTCGATGACATGATTTTCGAGATATTCGAAAAATAATCTGAACAAATTAAGGGAATTCGGTGAAATTATGAAACTTTAAATATATAACTTGTCCCAAAACTTTTTTTTTAATGCTCGAAAAATATTTATAATTCAGAAAGACTTGATATATATCCCAAAGCATAAGGGAAAGTTAAAATGAGTTATATATTCAACTTCCACAGTAGAGCAGAATAACAGTTTTGAAAAGCCACTACACTTTAATTATTGATTTTTTTTTTCTAATACCACTTGTTAAGAAAATGCTATTTTAAATATGCTTAAATTTGAATAATAGTTTGGCATATTTCCTCTTTATACAGCAGAGCAGAACAGCTGTTTACGAAAGCCGCTACATAATAAGTACTCATGTCTATTTTGATGTATTGCCGAAAATGATGTTTTGAATATAATTCAATTTAAAATTAACATGATAAATAGTTTGACATATTTCCTCTTTGCAGAGCAGAGCAAAGCAGAACAGCTGTTTTCGAAAGCCGCTACGTCATCAGTATTCATGTGTATTTCGGTCTGTTACCGAAAATGATGTTTTGAATGTTTAAATTCAAAATTAAAATGATAAATAGTTTGACATATTTCCTTTTAATACAGTAGAGCATAGCAGCTGTTTTCGAAAGCCGCTACTCTTTCGTTATCAGTTCTGAATTGTATTTTAACAACGTGTTAGGCGGATTCGATTAATGTTCCAATTTTATTATCTACGAGAATTAATTCACTTTTACTAAGACCTCACTTTTCACTTTTATTTAACTGACTTTTATTAAGACTCTGTGTTGCCGTTTGAGTATTTTCTTTCATGTCCTATTTTTTCAATTATTTGTTACATGTTTTTATGTTAAATTTTTTGCTTTGAATTTTCTTAAATGTTTTTGCTCTCTTATTGGGTAAAAACTAATACATAAAAATATACATGACTACTGATGATGAAAAAGTGTAGCGGCTTTCGAAAACAGTTGTTCTGCTGTGCTGTGTAAGTTGACTTTTCTTTGTGCTTTGGAATTGTGTATCATGCCTATGAAACTTAATTTAACGACGGACTAAAAAATAGTTCGATTTGAATTAAATAATTTTTAATTAAAAAATTTAATTTTCAAACTTGAATGGCCAAAAAATATTTGTACATTAAGAGCCACCGGCTGAATTTCATCTAAATTGAAAGGAAGCATATTAAATGTTTTCTCTGGATTTGCCCAGATAAAAATTGTCTCTAAGATTCCCTTAATTCCCAAAGTAATTTTTAGAAATACCTAAATAAAGATTTTGCTATATAATTCCGGTATATTTCATTTCTTGAACAGATTATTTTAGAAATTTTGTGAAATTTAGAACTGCAGATTTTCAAAACTTCAGCTTATATTTTGTCACTCGCTTTTACTCAGTCTATTTTAACGCTTTTTGTGTTGTTAATGACAACATAAACACGTGCGATATGGCAACGTTGTTTAGTTGCTAAGAATCGGCCAAGTGTTGAACTACTTTTAGTGTTCAGTGTGTAATTAAATCACTAATTACAAACTACTGCTGACTGTCAGCAACTTTAAATTGATCCGGAGGTGTTTGTTTGTCCCATCAAGGTTTCGCTGGAGGCAAAAGAAAATCAAAGAATTATCACTTTCCCAAATTAACCAGATGAGTGTGAATAATTTCAGGAAAAAAAAATTGTATCCTTTTATTTGTTGTCCCAAAAATGTCTTCCACTGCAACTGCCATTGAAGTTTTCTCGTTGCTTATGAGTTACGCCGGAATTATGTCACAAAATCCTTTTTGGAAATGATGGTTTAATGATGTTTGTTTTCTGTTGGTATTTGTTAGCCAAACTTTTGTCTATTGCAATTTACATGTTGGGATGTGTGTGTGTGTGTGACTTTCCATAATTCACCAAGTTGTGGCAATTCTTCTTAACTTGGAATCCCCTTTTCCCGTGTTCAATTGCGTGCCTGTTACTACTTCAACTTGTTTGTACTTTTACTCCAGTGATTGCTGTGAGTCGTCGTCTATTTATTTAACTTTTACACTCTAAAACAGGATGTCAAGTCGTTGTAAGTTTGTGCCTGGGAGTGTGTGTGTGTGTGTGTGTGTGTGCGCGCTTTGGTGGCAACCATAAATAGCTTCAGTTCTTTGGTTACGCATCAACACGTTTTTAGAACGTGCCACAACGGCAATTGAGCCTCGCATTTATGTGAGGAGCTCCTGTTCTTTTTTTTTTTTTTTGGACAGATTTTTATTTCCTTTTTTTTTTGCTTTTGCTTCTCTCTTAAGAGAAACCCCACTGAGTAAAAGTGAAAATAAAACACAACTATTTTATTTAGTTTGTTTCTTCTTCGTCTCCGGCAGATGTTTATATTTTTGTTACATCATGCACACAAGAAAAGTTTCCCAACTTTTTGTTGGCTCAAATGTTTTTGCAAAGTTGTTTGATTTTATTTTATTTAAATTCTATTTCATTTGAACTAAAATGCTGTTGTGAAAACTGAAAGCTAAAAATATTGTGCAATTGATGAGAAATTTATTCAAAAATAATGGAAACAGGCTGCGGCTCATCATGGACAAAAAGGCAAGACTGACTGACTTGACTGGTTGTTGTTCGTGTGGCCAAAACGAATATTTGAGTGGGATAATTCTGTGCAAAGTTTTTAGTATCGTTTGACAATTTGATGTTAAGTAATCATGTGTTTTGCTTAAGTACTTTTTGTTTTCTGTGTGCGAAATTTTCGCAAAAAGTTGTTGGAAAAGAAAATAATAAAATAAAAGACTGAAAATGGCACAGTGACGAAAACAAGATCGTTATGACATGACGTCAAGTCGTTTTCAGTTTGAAATTTTATTCGATTTTATTAACTATTTCAAAGAATGTGTAGAACTCATATATTAATTTATTGCAAAAGTAAGAGGACCAGCGTTGTTTTCATTTCAGTTTTCATAAATTTTATTTGCTAATTTCAAATCTTTTTTATTTTATAAACGAAACGATTCTGAATGGCACTCCAAAATATATACCGACAAGCCCGTTTGCCAGCAAAAGAAAGTCTAAAAAGTTTTCTTGTTAAGCCCATGATGATATTATTTTTTAAATATTTTCATAAAATTTGTTTTTACTAACTTTAATTAGCTTTTCCTTAAATAAAAAATAAACACAACAATTTGCCAACGCACACATACGCGCCCATAACAAACATGTTGAAGCCCTGAAATTGAAAAATTATTTTCAATTTAAATATTAACGAGGGAGGGTGTTGCAACATATTTAATTAACAAGAAGCCTTAAATAAGCACTCGAAAAAAAAAAAACACACACACACACAAAGAAAACCGAACGAACCCATTCGAACACACAAACTTGTTGCTACACGCTCTGCACCCAAAAAAAACACAAACTTTGAACGGAATTAAAAATAATAATAAAAGAAAGTGCGGCCTAAAGACGAAAATAAAAATTATGCTCATGACTATGAATATTAACAGGATAATGAATAATTAAATACAACAACAACTACAACAACTTGGCTACTATTTGAAGCCAAGAGTTCGTTCTTAGAATAGAAAAAAGGAGTTCTGCTTTTTCTGTTCGAAAGCGTTTATACGACAAGAAAGAAACAGTTGAATTGTAATCGCTGTAATTAAGTAATTTTGCTGTCTTGACGTAAAAAACTCGTAGAGAGCCAAAAAGCCAAAAAGAGCAAATAAACAACTACAACATTGTGGAGGTTTTCCTAAACACCAACACCGACAGCGAAGAACGTGCTAGAAAGAACAGGAAACACAATTTGAAATCATTTATTTTGGTTGTACATACAACCAAACGGAAACCGTCTTAAATACCCGAGTGCCATGAATGGGCTTGGAATTTTGTGTGCTAAAGAATTTCAACTCCTGAAGCCATAAAATGTTGAGGAAGAGTTTGTTTAATTACGTTGAAATTCAAAAGGAAAAATAATTAACACTCTCTCCTCTTAACCAAATAAAAAGTGCTAAATAATTTCTAAGATTTTTGTTGCGGCCTAAAATATTTTGAAATTGATTTAATATTCCAAATAGTTAAGGCCACATGTCCTGCTGATGGGACAAATATAATAGAGAATGCGGGATATGCACAGAATGCAACAAGTGAAATAAAATTAAAAAAAAAATTAATTTTGTTTTTTAAGAATTGTAACAAGAAAGAGAGAGAGTATTGATATGAATTGAAATATGGTTGGAACACCCTTTTTTAATAAGAAAAAAAAATGGAAAACGGTTCACCCTAAAGGCCATTCCGGTAACTTCCCGCCAATTTCAACCGCAAAACTATTGTAGCCTGGTTTCTGTGCTGATCTTTGAGCTCTTCGAACTAAAAATTCTTAATATTAATTTTCAAACCAACCGTTTCCCAAGTGATAATCCACGATTCATATAGTTTTCGGTTACTATGAAATAATCGAGAGCAATAAATGTTTAGATTAATAATTTTGGAGTTTAAAAAAACACTTTTTAAGACTTTAACGTTCTCAATACCTCATGAACGGATCAACCGGTTTTAACCCGATTCATTATTATCGATTTTTTCCAAGTTTTTTTGTTTTTCAAATATCTACCGTCTAAAATTCACAAGACTTCTAAGTTTAGGAACAATAATAAAAAAAATGTTATTTGAATTTTCAAATCAACCGATTTCCAAGAGATAATCCACGATTTATATAGTTTTCGGTTACTATAAAAGAATCGAGGGCAATAACTGTTTAAATATATAATTTCGGAGTTAAAAAAATAATATTTACGACTTTACTGTTCAAAATGCCTCATAAACGAATCAGCCGATTTAAACCGATTCATAAGTTATTGATTTACCAAATTTTTTTTTTCAATTATCTTAAAGTTGGCCGGTTAAAATTCACAAGATTTCTAAGTTTATCGACGCTGATCAAAAATAATGTTATTTTGATTTTCAAATCAACCGATTCCCAAATGATAAGCGGCGATTCATATAGTTTTCGGTTTCTTTAAAAGAATCGGGAGCAATCTGCTTAGATATATAATATCGGAGTTTAGGAAAAAATCACTTTTTACCAGTTTTGCGTTCAGGATGCCTGATGAACGGATCAATCGGTTTTAACCCGATTCATAAGTTATCGATTAAAAAATTTTTTTTGAAATATCTTGAAGTTTACCGGTAAATATTAACAAGATTTCTAAGTTTTTGGACGCTCATAAAAAACAATGTTATTTAAGTTTTCAAATCAATCGGTTCCCCCTTGAATAGCGGTGATTGATGTAGTTTCGACTACTATAAAAGAATCGAGAAAACTCACTGACCAGATATATAATTTCAAAGTTTTTCCAAAACAATCACTTTTTACTAGTTTTTTCGTTCACGATATCTCACCCACAGATTAACCGATTTTGACCCGGTTGACGGTGATCGATGTAGTTTTTAAATGTTAATTCATGGAATTAGTCGGTGAATCCCTTTAAAAGTTGTTGTAAAAACACTTTGTTTTTTTTCTGCATTTTTGCGATATCTAAAAATCTACCGGTTCAAATCGGTTCAAATATACAAATATAAGTTCAGGAACGGCCTTTGAGACGCTACCAGTTGCGTTTCATTCGGTTCAGCCATTCAAAGTTATAAACACACACATACATACGAGTACAGACAGACAGACAGACACAGTGATAGGCCCTCAAAATTAGTCAGGGAAGCTTCCTGGGACCTCAAAACGTGGAGATCTGCTGAGTACTCGATTTATTTTAACGTGGTAAAATCAATAACTTCTCGCTTTTTTTTAATTTTCAATTTTCCTCACGGAAAGTTAAAATAACTACTTCCATTTAGTTAATGTGAACTTGAATTCAAAATTCAATATGCGTTCCGTTATTGCCGATAGTTATTTTTCGAGTATCGCTATCGAAACGGCTAAAAGCCGTATCGCTACATCCCTATTCAATGGCTCCTTATAAATTTTAAATTCATGTTGTTTTTTTTCTTTTCGTTTTCGTTTCTTAAACAAAAGTTTTAGTGCAGCTTTTTTTATGCTCTTACAAAAAAAATAAAAATAATAAAATAAAAGATAAAAATTGTGTTTGTAAAATATCTGAAAAGTAAAGAAATTTCCTTCAAAGAAATCTTTTTTTTTGGTAGTTAATCAAACGTATTCAGCATTCCAGTCATGTTTAAATCTAAATCGTTTTAAATTCTCTAGTAGATTAAGTTGTTGTATGTTGTTGTAAGTTGTTGTGTGTTTCTGTTATTTTTTTAGTTGTCGAGTTTTTATGAATTATTAAAATTGCTTGCCATTAATCGGACTGAATGGTGTAAGTCTCTCTGCCTGCCCGTCTGTCCGTCCGTCTGTATTTATTTGTAAATACTCGTAGTTGTTATGGAAAGCAATTTATTAAACTTGAACGTTTGTCTTGAATATCTGCTGCTGCTGCTGCCGGAGAGTTTATAAACGTACGAGTGCCTGGATTGTGTTCGCTGAAGTATAATCGGCCATATTTTAGTCTGAATGTCTTATTTTCTTTTCCATAAATTTGTGCACGAATAGAGGAATACACACAAGTGTAAGATATTTTTCAATACACTTACACTTCACATACATGAAACTATTGTATGAATATACGAGTACTACGTTGTAGCCATGTTGGTAAAGTTGTACGTACTCTAAGCCATGCACGGAGCCCATGAGCATAAAAGTAGCTTTAAGATGATAAACCTTGTGTACTCGTATGTCGCTTTGAAACTGTGATGGTACCGAGTTTCTGGTTACACTGTAAATTGTATTTAATAAAAGAATATAAAAGTTAAGTGAAAAGATTTCTAACGATTGATCGAAGAAAAATTAAGGAAATGAAATTGGATGAAAATGAAAAGTTTTGCAGGGATGACCATAATTTTAAAATAAAATTTGTGAAATTTTAAGTTGGAATTTGAAATTAAAAAAAAAACACCTTTGATCGGTTTTAAAACAGGGACCGTTAAACACAGTGAGAATCGTCAAAAATATATGCTGTCATATAATTACAAATAAATTCGTACCGACCTGCTCTTTCAAAAACTCAGTTGATCTTAAAAAATAATCTCAAATCCGCTTTTAAGTCATTTTTTAACGAAAAAAGTTTACATGAAAGTGGGTCTGACCCCTTTTTTACTGGGAAAATTGACTTTCCGAAGTTTCTATTCACCTGATAAAAAAAAAACCGAAGAGAGGAATATTTCATCGCTCTGCTTTTCCAACAGCTGAATTAAAAGTTTGCAAAGTAGACTCTCTCAGTGCAAAAAAGAGTTCTTTTAGGTTGTCCTCATAAAATACAACTCTAAAAATTAATTTTATTTTGCTGCAAAAT
The DNA here is from genome assembly GCA_963675445.1 of Linnaemya vulpina. Classification (NCBI taxonomy): domain Eukaryota; kingdom Metazoa; phylum Arthropoda; class Insecta; order Diptera; family Tachinidae; genus Linnaemya; species Linnaemya vulpina. The sequence continues at coordinate 12,655,456 of OY776277.1, read as the reverse complement.
AAAATTCTTTTAAGAAGTTTTATTTTTCCGTCTAAAAAAACTCTCTTAAAAGAGTCTTTTTTTATTTTTGTAACTACAAGAGTTTAATTTTGTCACTACAAGGTTAATTTTTCCACCTAAAATTACACTATTTTCGTTTGTATGTTTGTTTTAACTTCCCGCTAGGAAACCTTAAATTAAAAAAAAATTTATTGGTTTTACCCTGTTGAAAGAAAAATCGAGTTCTTGTTACATCTCCACGTTTTGAGGTGCTGCGAAGCCTTTCTGACTAATTCTGAGATCCCATCCCTAAGTCTGTATGTGTTTGTGTGTGTAAGTATGTGACCCACTTATAATTTTTAAACGGCGGACTAGACTGGTAGTTTTCTTGTTATATACGGTGTTTCTTATAGAGTGATACAGCTTTGAGTTGGCATAACTGCTTTATTTGACCACCCATTTAACAGCTGATAGTTGGTTTTTGTTTAGTTTGCTTCGACATTTTATTATGGATCGAATTGCACCAGAACAACGCGTGCGAATTGTGGAAGTTTTTAATCAAAATAATGGTTCTGTTCGTCGAACTTATCGTGCACTTCGTTCATTCAAAATTTTATTTTCCCATGAAGCCCATTTTTTGTTGAATGGGTAGGCCAAGAAACAGAATTGTTTCATTTGGATTCAGGAGAATCCACAAGCTTTCGTCGAAACACCATCCACATTCACAGAAAATTACTGTTTGGTGCGCTTTGTGGGCTGGCGGAGTCATTGGCCCACATGTTTTCAAAAACGATGATGGTCAGAATGTAACTGTTTGTGAAAATTGGCGACCACATGGCGGAAATCATATTTAAACATTAATGTCATAAAATTTTCTATCCAATAAAGACCGTTTCATTGATATCAAAAATATATTACTATATTTTATTATGATTTAAACTTGTATCACTCTATAAAAAACACCCTTTAATATATAGATGGCCAAAGTTTCTATTGTATTTGGTAGTTGTCAGACGACAGTTTACAAACTTAGAAATCCAGTGAATTTCAACCAGAAGACCTCAAGATATCTGAAAAAATCGACCACCCTAAATCGGTTCGAAATCGGTTGGTCCGTTTACGAGGTTTTGTTGAGTGAAAAACTTGCGTAAAGTTTTTTTTTATACTCCGGTATTATATAAATCAAGAGTTCTCGATTTTCTAAAGTAATTGAAAACCACATCAATAATCGCTATTCACGGGGGAACCGGTTGCTTTAAATTTTAAATAATAACGTTTTAAATAATAACGCTGGTGCGAAGTTACAAAAATCTCGAGTCTTCACAAACAATTTACACGGATTCACTACGCATTTCATGATGTCGAAAGAATTCCATCTTTTCTTTAATTATATTTAAAAATCTAACGAAATTTCAGAACTTGTTTTTTAAGTCTAGTTGAAACAAAAATAAATTCGTTAGAGATTTGGAAAAAGAAAATATTTTTTATTTTACTAGGATACCGATTTATAGGTATACTAGGATAACTAATTTGTTTTATAAAAAGATCGATTTCGGCCACGTTCTATTTTAAATGTTCTCTTTTTCACTAAGAGAAGATGGCATATGGACGATATCGATCTATTTATGAATGGTTTTCTTTCGTTTTATAATTAAATATCTGGTCCAGAAAAAACAATAGAACTTTTTCTCTCAGTGTATTTAAATGTTGTGTATTGGATTCCATGAATGTAAGATGATACCAGCATTTTGTTTGCAAGTAGTTTATAAGAGCGTATCCGTGTTCAATTATAACTTTTCTTTGTATGAGTGATGTATACGCACACATTTACACAGACACACTTATGGGAACAAAACGCTAAATTACCTTTATTTTGTTGTGACCACCAGCCAAAATAAAGCAAATGGAATGAACCATTTCGTATCGGTAACATTTACAAAATTATCATCTGGTGTTGTGATTTATATTTTTAATTTAGAATAAAAAATTTTATTGAAAATTACTTGACGTTGGTAGAGAACCATTTTCCAATATCGCTTTAACCAGGGAAATATATCCAAAAATCTGCATCAGACTTATTAATACGTGGGCCAACAAATTTGAAAGCCGGGAATTGTTTTACAGGGAATCTCTTCTAAATACAACTCCCATAAACGAACATCTTTTAGAATCGAAAAAAATTTTTAGAACCACGACTTAATTGTTAGACACTCGATTTCATCCTTTTCAGATTGCAAGTGATGGGGTAGACTTTTGCAGGTAGTTTTTTCGACCAAAAAGCAAATTCCGTCTGTAAAGCGTAGTGCGATTCGTGGGAATATCAAGGGTGCTGTTGGTTGAAGTAGTAAGACACGAGACTACGATGCCTTAGGTCCCGAGTCCGACTCCGCAGTCAGTCATGAATATGGTGACGAATTTTTCCGATCTGAATTAGTGCAGGATTGTGTTAATTGTTGTCGTCTTGTCTTAATGCCGAAGGCATAGCACTGGTCGTTGGGCATTACCGGCAACGATTGACAAAGTCATGTACTAAAAGAGGGAAATACAACACCCGTTGGTACCCGCAGTAAAATATTCACCGGCGAAGTAAAAATAGATGCAACGGAATTCGCTATTCTATAATCAGTCTTCTTCTATCCTCTTAACACTATCTCTTCCTCTCCCAGTTCCAGCGTAATGAACTGCATTTGTAGTTGCTGTCATCCCCTGAGTGCTGGTCCAGCTCATAAAAAAAATAATACGCTCCTGCTGAAAAAGAATGGGTTTCGGAAACCAGTTCCCTGATTTCATTAGAGCACATCCCATTTAAATAGCGATAAAACAGCGAAATTCATCCCACATGATGCTCCAGAGGCAGTCAATAGAGTTGGTTACCCTTCCAAAGAGCTTCTTCTCTATCTCCAGTACACGGCCGAGTAATTTCAAAATAGACTTTGAAGCACCGGCCCACACATGAGAGTTTGTGTGTTTTTCTTTTAACGAATTAGTAGCACTTTTTTTTATTAATTTTATATTATAATTTAATTTTTTTATAATTGTGAGGCTTTTGACTAAATTATTTGTACACTCGAAAATAACCATAATTGTTGCCATAGAGAATAACAGTTGTGACGTCTTTTACTCCCACGTAATTGTCTTTCTTTAATAGCGCTTCCTTCCGCCTGCATAATATTTTAAACAGCGAAATCTGTTTGATTTGTTACTGATCCAGCTCATGCAACAAAATTTCCCAATCTTATTAAGTGTTTTGTTGTTGGTGTTGAAATGTTCCACTTCCACTTTCCCGGATTTTCAAAGCACACGCACTCGTATTCGCACTTAAACAAATTCACGTATAAATATTGTGAATCAATTGCCACACAAGTGGATGGATGTGCGTTCGTACTTCTGTGAGTTCCACAAAAAAACCATAATAATGCCACAAGCGAAGATAATGCAATCACACATCATCTCGTTGTCTCTGGCAAATGTTGGAAAATTATTTCGTTATCAGTATCAGCGTCGAAGATACTGAAACACATGAACTTCATCCCTCTTCTCACCAAACGCAGTTTATGATTTCACTTGTTTTTAAACTTCTTACTTCATAATCATAATTGTCGTTATAAAAAATGTGCTTTTCAACTTCCTCCCCGTGCGTGTTACTCACTCACGGCTGTTTTGTGTGTATTGAAAGTTATTTTGCATGATGATAAACATTCTTAATTGAGACATTAACGCTTTTTTACATATACTTTATTTCTTCTTTCCTTCTAACTCCTCGTTTAATCTACGGAGAACTTCGCAAATGAAATGAGAGTGTGGGTGTGTGTTATTGGTTTCTTAGCCTTCTACACTTTCGGTTTCTTTGAACTTGTCAGGCTGCTGGAATTTTACAAACTGAATGAAATTGTCATGGATTTAAAAAATTGCCATTGAACGTAAAAAAAATCATTTAAACTGTTTCCATAAATATTTCAAAAAAGTAAAAAAACATTCAAAATTTAAAAAAATTTCTGCTTCCCTTATTTTAACAGCGTTGCCAACTGTTTTAATTCAAAAATCTTTAAAACAAAGAAAAAATATTGGGATGATTTGAGAAGAAAAATTAATTGATTAAAATTTAATATATTGAAAATTTAATTATTATTTAACAATAATTTTGATGTAAGCAACTTCACGTTAAAAAATATACCGGGTAGGACGAATCTACTTTTTTTAAGTAAAATTGTAATAAAACAAAATAAAATTTTCAACTAAATAGAAGTTGTAGTAACGGCCCTTAATCTCTCCAACTTTAAATAATACTTTTACAGCCTGTTGTTTTTAGTGCCACAAAATTTGAATTGGCATCATTGGTTCTTTTGAGCACCCATTTAACAGCTGATTGGTGCTTTTTATTTAGTTCGCTTTGAAATTTCATTATGAATCGTCTTGCACCACAGCAACGCGTGCAAATTGTTGAAATTTTTAATCAAAATAATAGTTCTATTCGTCAAATTCATCTATTCAAAATTTTATTATCCAATGAAGCCCATTTCTGGTGGAATGATTTTATAAATAAGCCAAATTGTCGCATTCGGAGTGAGGAGAGTCTACAAGTTTTTATCGAAACACCATCCACATTCACAGAAAGTCACTTGTTTGGTGTGCTTTATGGGCTGGGGGAGTCATTGGCCCCCATGTCTTCAAAAACGATTATGATCAGAATGTTACTGTCAATGGTGGAACGGTTTAGGAACATGATTCGTAACTTTTTCGTACCTCAATTTCGTGGCATTAATCGTGCCGATATATGGTTCCAATAGGACGGAGCCACATGTCACACAGCGGGCGCTACAATCATTTTTAATTAATAGCTCAATTAATTGGCCACCAAGATCGTGTGATTTAACCTCATCTGATTATTTTCTTAGAATTCAACATTCGAAGAGTTGTCGATGAAATACGACCGCAAATGTTGCGAAAAGTTATCGAAAATTGGTGTTACAAATTGCGCCTTCTACGCCCCAGCCGTGGCGGCCACATGACAGAAATAATATTTAAAATTTTCTTTAAAATTAAATCCGTTTCATTGATATCGAAAACATATATCCAGTGCCTTGTTTCTATAACTGAATTGAGAACTTCTCGCATCGAAAAAATTGTCTGTGAAACACAGAATGAGTCACAGTATATTTTTTAATGCATTTATAATTTTGTTGGGTTTTCATAATAATCAACATATTATTCTATCGATAATCCTACAATAAAGAGCATGACAACCATAATTATTTAGTTTTTCAATGTGAGAAATTCTCACTTCAGTTACAGAAACGAGGCACTGGTTTTACCATGATTCGAATTAGTGTCACTCTGTAAAAAAAACACCCTCTACTCTTTGTCACGATTCAAGTTGCGTTTGAGTGGGTTTCGCCGTTCAAAAGATACAAGTGGGTCACATACTTACACACACACACACACACATACATACAGACATAGTGATGACACCCTCAAAAAATTAGCCAGGAACGCTTCCTACAGATTCAAAACGTCAACTTCCAATGAGAACTCGATTTTGGCTAAACGGAATAAAACCAATTAATTCCCGATATTTTAAAAATTTTCAAATTTTCGTAGAGGGAAGTTAATAACGTCTAAATCTAACAAAATTGTATTTCTATTAATAAAATAAATAAGACAACAAGTTATCTAACATCCGAATAAAATAAATTACACGTTTAATTAATTAATAACATGTTGTTAATTAATACCAAACAAGACTAACACACAAACATAAATCCTTTTACAAAAATAGTGTAACACAAAAGCGTTTAATAAAATAATGATAATAACTGAAATGAAGTATTTAATACCCGGGCTTAAATAGAAACATCTGTAAACACACACACACATACGCACACACACACACACACACATACATCCGTTCGTACAGAGGCACAAACTGTTGTAGCATAATTATTTAATCAGCTGACTAATGAACGTCAATAATAGCCAATTAGAAATGTTATTAAATTAAGTAACACTCCATTTATTTCGTTTTGGTTTCCGTCCGAATAGTAAAAATAGCAGAATATTTTGTTTTTTAAACAATCAAAAAGAATTACTGTCATCCACATGACTTTATTTTAATTATATCAAGAGACTTTTTAATGTTGTTGTTGTTGTTGTTGTACATTTTGTGTTATATGATACACGTTGCTGTCGTTGGCTTTTTGTACAAATAATTTAATGATTTAAATGACAATTTTCTTGGTGCAGCTGGAAGCCAGACTCGGGCAGTTGGCATTTAGAAAAGGGAAGTAGAGCAGGAGTTCTTTTTCTTTATTATCACGAGTCGTAAATATATTTAGTGTTGCAGATTTTTCAAGGGTTAAGAGAGAGGCGGCAGGCTTTTGTAAATATCGTGTTCGAAAAAATAGTTTTAAAAATATTTTTCTTAAAATTATTCTATATTTTTTTTATATTAAAATGGAAAACGAGCTAAAAAACTGTTTGATTTTTAAATTTAAATAATTTAATAAAAATAAATTTATTATATTGTAAATTTTATTAAATTATTATTTTCTGAAGAGTGTTCAGAAACATGAAAGAATATTGAATGAGGAACTAAAAGAAGAACGCACTATTTTTCGGCGATCACTGCATCCCCAGCATTATATAGCCTCATTATAAAGTCCAGTATTTTTTTATCAATCTTTAAAAAATTAACAATATAAATTTATAATTCTTAACGCAACCAACAGGTTAATCGCACAAATAAAAATTTCCAAAATCAGCAAACTAGCAAACATGTTTGCACAGTTTGCGCAAACTGTCGCCATGACTGGAAATTTGGTACGCAAAGTTTATCAGTTCTTGAAACAGTTTTCATACAAATTTTCTGCTCCGATTTGGATTTTGTAAAAATTATTTCAATTGATTTTTAACAGTTTTAAAAATTTCCATTTAGCGCGACTTTTGACCCCAGAGTTATTTAACTATTTAAAAATTAAAACGACTATTCTGGCTTTTCTTGTTTGTTTGTTTTATTATTATTTTTTGCAAAACAAATCTAAATTGGCAACGAGCGGCATAATAGAACTAATAAAAAAATAAACAGAATGGAAACATTTATTTAGGCAATTAAAATAAATTATTTACACATAAACGCAATCAAACATTAAAACGTACAGAATGAAAATTATATAAATAATTGCAATCGAAATTAAAACTATTTATTATTTGACAATCATTTGGAAGCCGGAAATGTTCTCGGTTAGTTGGCGTTAGTTTATTTATGGCTGCTGCTCGAATTGACTTATTATTTTGTTAGAATACCAACAACAATTGCTGTTAATTAGAGTAAATAATGGAACAATTTGGATAAATAAGAACTCATTAATTTGTGTGTTTAAATAAAAGTGGTTTTTATCAATGCGGTCGAAAGTGAGATACAATTTTTTTTAGGTGCATTTTCACGAGCTCCTAATTTATGGTCAAATGCAATTTGTTGTAGTTGTAAATTAAAACATGAGATTAAAATAAATTTGTAATTTATTAAACGTTTACTGGAGTATAAAAAAATATTTATTCCGAAATGCTGTTGTTATTGGTTTTATGCTTTCAAATGAGAAGGATGGGGATTCGATTCTGTGCTGGACTTGCGTAGGAAACTCTGGGTTCTTGTGAGGTATTTTAGTAGGGATAGAGGATTTGGATTAGCTGCGGACGCATTTCTCAAATGAAAAGTTTATGCTGGTCAAGGTGTTTGACCTGATGATGGATATTTCGGTCATGCCTGATGGAAACTTCCCCGAGTAAAAGCTTCACTTCTTCAAACTCTCCCTTCTGAGTTTGGCAAATAACTAAGAAATTTGTAAGTGTTTTATTAGGCAGTTTCGTTGCTACACAATTTTTTTTCTGGGAATAGCGCTCAGGTTATGAGCCCTATATATGCAGTTTATTATATCGGAACTAGCAGAGAGAGGGAGGGGACAGTGTTAAGAGGACAAATAAAGACAGAATATGAAGAATTTCAGCGGTTGGCACCATCACAAGACAGATTTCAATATGGAGAATTTTATTGTTGTTATTTTGAATTTAATTTTTTGCTGCAGGTACCGACGAAGGAGGGACAATCTAAAGGAGCAGAACACAGCACCTCCCTTCGTCCGTACCTGCAGCAAAAAAAAAATCAATTCAAAATAACAAAATTCTTCATATTGAAATCTGTCTTGTGACGGTGTCAATCGCTGTCGATGATGATCAGCCTTCGTCATGGAGACCTGCACTGATGCATGTCCAAAAAATAATAACAACAAAATTCTCCAGATTGAAATCTGTCTTGTGACGGTGTCAGCAGCAGTCGAAAATGTTCAGCCTTCGTCACAGAGACCTGCATTGATGCTGGTCCGAAAAATTCGTCAACATATTCAGGACTGAGTGCGGCGTCGAACTCGGTTTCTAAGGCATTGTAGTCTAGTGTTCACTACTCCAGTCGAGAGCACCGTCACCATAACCTATTCCATTTAACACTTTTCGTAACAATTTATGGAAATAGTCAATGGTCACACTGATGGCATCAGCTCTTTTGTTTTAATATGATTAGAAATACACCAGATGTGTAGATGTATTGCGTATGTGTTCGAATAGCACTAATACCAGGAGATAATAGAAATCTGTCTTGTTTATTGATTCCAATTAATAATTATAACTCACACTTGAACCTCTTTTATGCATGTGTGAATTATAAAGGTAACCCAGTTGACCATGTCTGTCTTCAGACATATTCAAGGATGTCGCAAAAGTCCTTCTGAGGACAACTGCATATAAATCGTCGACGAAATTTTTATAATGATGGCGTCGAAAGCACACAAGGCGAGATGGCCGACGATGTCCCTCTTTTAATGAAAAAAAAAATTTTACTCAAGACCAACCGTAAAACATTTTTGTCAGATGGTCACGAATGACGATTTCCTTTGAATTTTCGATTACACAGACCTAATCGACAGATGACGTGACATACATTCATCGTCAAAATCAATGTTGTCTGCAAGGATTTGGTCAACTGGGATGTTATAAAACAAATTAAGCCTGTTTTAAGTGGAATTGAAAAGAAAAGGACCTGCTGTCGGTATTATTGACTACAAATTGGCAATTCTCCTTGCCTTTACTGCAGTGCTCTTCCTCTCCCTCTCTCTCTCTCTCCTTCTCTTTACTTCCCTGTGTAGCATTGCATTATTAAAAATTTTTTCCTGATTGTTAAATAATATGGTAAATGGCCCAAATGTTCTACACATTCTGTCCTGAGGTTGTTTTATAAAATTTATAATTTGACATTTAATTAGTTGCAGAAAGTTAATATCTTCTTCCAAGTCAATATTTATCTATTTATTGTTTATGCTTGATTTTGCTAATGTACGATATGAGATATTAATGAACGTGCAACAAGAAGGACACACAAAACCGACAATAAATTTGTATGACAAGACAAGAGCCAGCAACAAATAAACAACTTCATGATGACAGATAACAAATAAAGCAGAGAGAATATAATTGGGAACAAAAATGGTTTTAATAGGACTACAAAAACAGATAAATAACAGAAACACACACACAAACACTTGCACACAAAGAAGTTGGAGAAGTATGAAATTGTGTGAAATTGGCATTTTGCGTATTCAATATGTTTCAATACTTTCCGATAAACAACAAGACATTATTTACCCACAATAATTATTTCTAAATAAACGATATTTGCCAGAGAACATTTAATTAAATGCTGCTTTTATCTCTTTCGTTGCAGGTGCGTCATACACACAAAAAAATGAGGTTGCAGAAGCAGGAAGCGTAAGTCTAGTTAATGATTATATTAATAATTGAAATTATTTTAATTTTATTAATAAGTTTGAGATCACTTTTTTATAAAAAAAATATTAACCTTTTTTTTAAACTCGATATTTCGATATTCTCTTAATATCTTTTTCAGGTCTTAAATTATAATTAATAATTTAACAAATTAATATATATTTCTAACAGAATATTGTTTGTAATTTAATATTCAAGGCAGTTGAGTTAGAGAGCTTTCTTTTAGAGTGACAGAAATTTAAATCATAATAAAACCAGGAAATATATTTTTAACATCAATGAAACGAAGTTTAATTGAAAGAAAATTTTATAAAATTCATGTTTAAATACGACTTCTGCCATGTAGCTGACACTTGGAAGGCGGAACTTGGAACACCAATTTTCAACAACTTTTTTCAGCATTTGCTGCCGTATTTCGTCGATAACTCCTCGAATGTTGATTTCCAGGTGTTCCATTGTTTGTGGTTTATCGACGTTGACAAGTGACTTAACATAACCCCAAAGAAAATAATCCCAAGAGTTTAAATCACACGTTCATGGTGACCAATTATTTGGGCCATCACATGAAGTTACTTTTCCATTAAAAGTGTCTTTGAGTAAATCAATTGTAGCGCCCTCTATGTGGCATGTGCCTCCGCCCTGTTGGAACCGTATTTAAGATACTAAAAAATGTCCAATCATATTCCCATACCATTTGCCATTTGACTTCAACATTCTGACCAAAATCGTTTTTGAAGACATGGGGGCCAATGACTCCCCCAGCCCGTAAAGCGCACCCAATAGTAATTCTCTGTGGATGTAGATGGTGTTTCGACAAAAGCTGGTGGATTATCATCAGTCGAAATACAACAATCCAGCTTATTTACATACCCATTGAACCGAAAATTGTATTCATGGGAAAATAAAATTTTGAATGGATAAGTCTGATGAATAGAACTATTATTTTGATTAAAAATTTCAACAATTTGCACGCATTGCTCTGGTGCAAAACGATTCATAATGAAGTTTCAAAGCGAATTAAACAAAAAGCAACTATCAGCTGTTAAATGGAGACTCAAACAAAACAGTGATGCCAATTAAAAATTGTGAAACCCTAAAAAAAAGACGCTGTATATTTTAACTCAGATTACCGTTCAATCTCAACCGATTCGAATTGGTAGAAATCAAGAAATCTCAAAAAAAAAAAAAAACTAAACAAAAAACATGTTTTTTTTATAAATTTTAAAAGGTTTTACTCCCACCAACCAATAAAAATCATGGAAAAATCACATCGATTAAGTTAAACTGGTTCAAAATCCATTGACCCCTCCGTGAGATATCGTAAACAAAAAAAGGGATTTAAAAACACTCCGATTTTATATATCTGAGCAGACAGGGTTCTCGAATTTTTTTTTATAGTATTTGCCCATCACGTTGGAATCGGTTGAAAATTAAAATAATGGTTTTTTTTTTTAGAAAAGCTCAAGAGCATGAAATAGCGGTTAAAATTACTTACAGGGACGGCTTTCACGGTCCACCGTTTCCCATATTTTGCATAATAAAAATATATCATTGAAAAAATCATCGTGTGAGTTGGATGTGTGTGTTGAAACAACTGCTACTGAACGTGTCGTAAGAAATCGTGAGAATATCTTTGGGAAGAAGAGCTTCCCTAATGAAACTATTTGCGATGTTCAGCATTTTAGCGAAATGTGGGCCTTGATTTTGTAAATCGCTTTATCCAAGGCAAAAGCAAATTTAAAAAAAAATTGTTTATTTTTATCTATTGAAATGCTTAACATTTTTATAAAAAAAATTTTATTAAATTGATTAAAAATAAATGAAATTCTATTTTTGTAAACATATAAGTTTCCCTAACGCAAAGTGATTTACAAAATTAAACTCATAATGATTAATTTTAGTTAAAACTCGTTCATTTTGGCATTGAAAAAAAACTTTCATATTCTAGTTTAAGAATTAAAAATGGAAAAAATATTTGCAAACTTTTTAGAAATTTTAAATTTCCATCAATCATTTGCCCAACATCCTGTCGATTGCCTGCACTTCACCAAAAATTTACTTTAAGATTCTGCACAATAACTGAACTGATTGTGTTCTAAATTTTTTGAGCAGCAAATTTCTAATGAAATGCAATTTCTCGTTCCGTATGCGTGCGAACGTTTCTCTTGAATTAATCGCACCAACAACACAACAAAAAGTGTGCCAACGAAGTAAAAGTGTTTTGGCATGCATGTGCACGTACTTTTATTTGGCAGTTAACGAAGTTGTTATGGCCTACAATGGCAGCTTTTTATGTTGCGATCCTTTTTAGAAATATATATCCATCATTCGGGAGCCACAGCTGGCGATGGGCCATACGAGGGAATTAAGCTGCTCAAATAGTTGCCTTTTGCATTTCATATGAATTTTTTATTTTTATTGAATTTAAAAGATATTTTTTTATTGGTAGTGTTGCAAAATTAAGTCTTAACAGCTGTTATGCAAGTGATTGAGTTTAAGGTTGGAGTTCGAATAAAACAAATGCCAGTTGGATGAATTTATTGTAAAAAATAAGTTTAACAACTTCGTCATTAAATTGAGAATAAAACAACTTCTTGGATATTGCAAATAATACAGCGTGTTTTTTTTTAGAGTGTTACAACTTTTAGTTGGCATCACTGCTTTATTTGAGCCTCCATTTAACAGCTGATAGTTGTTGTTTGTTTAATTTGCTTTGAAATTTCATTGTGAATCGACTTGCTCCAGAGCAACGCGTGCAAATTGTTGAAATTTTTAATCAAAATAATTGTTCTATTTGTAGAACTCCCCCATTCAAAATTTTATTTTCCCAGGAAGTCCATTTCGGATTGAATGGGTACGTAAATAAGCAGGATTGTTGTATTTCGAGTGAGAAGAAACCAGAACCTTTTGCCGAAACACCACTTACATCTACCGAAAATTACTACATGGTGCACTTTATGGGCTGGGGGAGTCATTGGCCCCCTTGTCTGCCAAAACGATGATGGTCAGAGTGTTACTGTCCATGGTGGCACGGTTTAGAAACATGATTCGAAGTTTTTTTGAAGCTCAATTACGTGGCATTAATTGTGCTGATATGCGGTTGCAATAGGACGGAGTCACATGCCACATAGAGGGAGCTACAATTGATTTACTGAAAGAAAGTTATGATGAGGCAATAATTTCATATTATGGACCAATTAATTGGCCACCAAGATCGTATGATTTAACCCCATTTGAATTTATTTCTTTGGTCACACAAACAACTGAACACCTGGAACTCAACATACGTAGAGTTATCGGTGATATACTGACGCAAATGCTGCGAAAAGTTGTTGAAAATTGGTGTACCAGATTGCGCCTTCTACGTGCCCGCCATGGCGACCACATGGCAGAATTAATATTTAAACAAGAATTTCATAAAATTTTCTTTCAATTAAAACCCGTTTCATTGACATTGAAAATATGTTTCCTGGTTATATTATGATTTAAATTTATGTCACTCTATAAAAAAACACCCGCTATACTCCGATATTAAATTTTACTGCTCCAAGTTATTTATTCGCTGCGACATATTTAACATGAAACTAAATTCTATTTAATAAATTTATAGAAAATGTTCAAACATGTGCCCCAAGAAAACTACAAAAAAAAAAAATAAATAAATAAAAAAAAAACAAAAAAAAGGAAACAGAAAGAATGATGCTGCTACAGAAAGTGTCATGTAAAACTTGGAAAAAGACAGCAGCAACACAATCTAAAGTTTTATTCAAAATGAGCATGCGAACAAGTGTAAAGGATACAAATGAAACGCTACTCCTGCTGTTGTGTTCGAGCACAAGTGCGGCAACGTGTTTGAGCATATTTGCGAAATGCGAGTCGCAGCTCTGCATATGAATGCATGTATGAAAATGTTCATTAATGTTTGTGGCACACAGACAGGCGTGCCTGTGCTGAACTCTAAAAAGAAGGAAAGAAGATTAAAAAAAGAGGAAAAAGTTTAGAATCAAAAAGAAAAATTAAACTCCATGTGTTGCATAAGTATCCCATTCATTTGTATGATGATTATGCTGCTGCTGCTGGCGTACTTGTGTTGCTGCCACTGCTGTTACTTTTGTTAGCATTTGTTGCAGTGACACTGCATTTATGCAGGCACTTGAGTGTTTAAGTGTGTGTGTGTGAGTGTGTGTGTGTGTGCGTGTGTGTTCACAAGAAGTAAAACTGAAAATGCCAAAACTTATCAGAATATAAAACGTGTGTTGCGAATGTTTTTTATTTTATTCCCTTAAAAATTCTTTCTTAACAAAAATATCGACGTGGCAGTCGGTATCAGCGTTTTAGCACAAAAAAAAAATTTATAAAATAAAAAATCATGTAGAAAATTCACGTCTCTCAATAGAAGGATATATAAAATGCTGACTACAACAACAACTCGTGAGTTGTAAAAGTTGCGTACGTTCATCGTTGTGCCATATTTTTAGTGGATGGCGAAACAGCAGAGTCACAGGATTCTTTATTTATTTTTTTCCCGTCACTTTTAGTCAAAATATATTTTTCCGCTTTTAATAACAACGCTAGTCCATGTTGGGAGTTGGATCGAACAAATTCTTGTTACACTATCAGATAAATCTTTACACTAAAACGTTTATTAAAGCTTTATAATAGATTTATTAGAAGTTTATTTACAATAAAGGGTGGTCCAGGCATAATTAAAATTTTTGGATTTAAATATTTAATTCAAAAAAGTCTTTATTAATAAAGAGTCCCTGGAAAAAGTACAAAAAAAAATGTGCGATAGATCGGGAGAGGCTGTAGTTGAAAGGAATTTTAGTTCAATTGAATATAATTTCCGATTGTGGGTCACACTTTATGGTCAACTTTTTTTAGCGAATGTTAGGAATTCCACCATGGAGTGGTATACAATTGAGCAGCGTCCAAAAATTATTGTGGCCTCTTAAGAAAACGGGCGTTTAAATCAAAATAAATTTCGTGCACTTCGTGATTTTTTTCGTCAGCATAAACGATCGCATGTTTCCTTAATCGGCCGATTTGTGCGCAAATTTTTGCAAACCGGGTCAGTAGAAACTGTGAAAACGATGCCTCTATAGACTGTGATTATGCGATAATACCCGATATCTTGTGGCCAGAAATTGAGAACATGGACCTGAACGATATAAGATTTGAACAGGATGATGGCATTTGCTATACCCGCACACACACAGCCAATGAAACAAAGACTTTTTTGCGAGAGAAATTCAATGGCCATGCCCACCACGATCATGTGATTTGACGTCGTTGGACTGCTTTCTATGGAAACAGTTAAAAAGAAAAATTTTACGTCAATAAGTCCAGAACAAACCATTCAAGAACACATCATCGAGACTTAACCTCAATTGTGTCTCAAATTATTTGAAAATAAGGACCATCGCATAGCGCTATGCCACCGAAGCTGTGGCGATCATTTCGGCGATTATTAAATTTTTCGATCATAATAAAAAACATAAATAGAACTTTCTTAAATTTTTTTATTTTATTTACACGAGGGTTGGTTGATAATTTCGTTACTAAAGGGTGTTTTTTATAGAGCGATACAAGTTTAAATCATAATAAAACATAATATATTTTTGATATCAATGAAACGGTCTTTAATGAATAGAAATTTTTATGACATTTAATGTTTAAATATGATTTCGGCCATGTGGCCGCCACGGCTGGCGCGTAGAAGGCGCAATCTGGAACACCAATTTTCACAAACAGTAACATTCTGACCATCATCGTTTTTGAAGACATGAGGGCCAATGACTCCGCCAGCCCATAAAGCGCACCAAACAGTAATTTTCTGTGGATGTGGATGGTGTTTCGAAAAAAGCTTGTGGATTCTTATCACTCGAAATGCGACAATTCTGTTTATTTACGTACCCATTCAACCAAAAATGGGCTTCATCGGAAAATAAAATTTTGAATAGACGAAGTGCACGATAAGTTTGACGAACAGAACCATTATTTTGACTAAAAATTTCCACAAGTTGTACGCGTTGCTCTGGTGTAAATCGATTCATAATGAAATGTCAAAGCAAACTAAACAAAAAGCAACTATCAGCTGTTAAATGGGTGGTCAAATAAAGCAGTGGCGCCAACTCAAAATTGTATCACTCTATAAAAACCACCCTATACTCGAGTAAGATTTTTTTTAATTTTTTACATTTTTCTCCTCTTTTTTTCAATAATAATAATTGCTAAAATCTTTACTTTGGAGGTCTTTTTAATATATTTAAAATTATTTGTTGTGGCTTCTTTCAGGAAAATATTTTATTAATAAATTATTTTTCTGCAGAAGCTAAAGGCAAAATTTAGAAAAATAAATTACATTTTTATATAAAATAAAGAGACCTCAACTTTAAAAAATGTATTGAAAATTATTTTTTCGTAAATTAAGTAATTTATTTTTTTACTCCCTCCAAATAATAGGTTTTCTGTAGGTCCTCAAGAAAGAAAATTGTATCGGTCATTCGTCTAAAATTTCCAACCACTCAGGGATTTTTCAGGTTTGTAAAAAATAAAATATTTTTGGGGGACTAAATTCGTAGGATACGCTGAATGGGGTAACATTTCGCAGCCCAAATTCGACATGTTTGTCATACTGATTAAGCACGTGTGCACTCGTGCCCTCTTTCGCTTAATGTGACCGTTTCTTTTTCCTTAAATCATTGTAGTATTTTTCTAAAAGTCGGCCGGTGATCGACTACCCTTTTCTAGGAAATCTTTGGGAATTGTAGTCATGATCTTGTTCACTGCTAGAGCTTCGCTCCTGGGCCTTCTTCGCTGCAGGTTCACCCACTGAAACCCAGAGTTTCCATTGTTCCCTGGTTTGGAGGGAATTGCGATAAATCCATGTTTCGTTTACGGTTATAAAACGCTGTGAAAGCTCTTCCGCATTGCGGTTGAACATCGAAAAAATCACTCCTTTGAAGTGGTCAGGCGGTTGGGTTTATGGCCGGGTGTGAGCAATTGTGGAATCCAGTTCTCTCGGAGAGTTTTTTCATGTTGAAAAATTCATGTTGAATATGACTTCCTCGATCACTTGAGTCTATGCAAATATTTTCATTCTCCAAAAGTAAAATGATATTCCAGAAATTTTGGTGACGATTTCTCACAAGATCGCCTGCTTTGCCCGACCTAAAGAAGTGGCGCTTGATGATCAAAATCTACAGGAAATTTAAATATTTTTCAAAAAATATTTTTATTTGCGTCGGTTTCAGGATTCAGTTTTAGATTCAAGGAATATTTGATAGAAACTTATTATCTTCCCGTTATCGTTTTATTGATCGCACTGTAGCAGCCAGCTTTTAGTGCGTCCGTGTGTATGTGTCCGCGTCAGTTTGAGTGAAAAATCTTGAGAGCGCATAAGTGCTTTATTTCCATTGTAAAAGGATGTTTTTTTATAAAATATTTTTTATTTCAACTTTTTTGCATTTTATGCTGATGTGGCACATGTGCTTGTGTCAGTGTAAATATTTCTCGGTTGCAATGAGAAGTGTCTGTCTGTCTGTCGGCTTGTGTGTGAAATGCTTTTCCATAAAATTTAAGACTCTAGGACACAAGGACGTTCATTTGCCTTTCCAATAAACGTTGAAATGATGGCAGCATAAAAACTTTTATAACAAAAATTTAAGAACGACATTCGGGTGTTTCAAGTTAAAGTTGAAGTGAGTTAAAAGCATTTTTTAGAGTTTTTTCGAATATTTATTTGAACGAATAAATATATTTATTCGATTAATTGGATATGGATGCTCTCGATCATTTAACTAGCGGTTTCAAAATGGCTGCTTTAAAAAGTTTGAGTTCATTTTAAATTGAGCAGCTGAGAAAAATCGTTTAATCCCAGAAGAGAAGTCGATTCTCTTTAATTTGATAATAAAAACACCAGGCAACAATTTCAAGGAGTTCAAATTAACAAAAGCTTCCTTTTTATGCAAGATCTGTTTTTTTTTTTAATTAAAACTGACGATCTATTAATAATTTCTTATTTATTTATTGATTAATTTTGGTTTTTTTTTATTTAATAATTATTATTTATATATTTTTGTTTGAAACATGAATGACTTGATTTTAATTGATTATTTATGAGATTAAAAACTTAATTTTATTTTTATTGATTGAAAATTATTATTATTCATTCGCTTTTAGCACATCGAAAATTATCCAAAATTTAAATTTTTTTTGCTGAGTATCGCCAAATCGAAAATATGCTCTCGACCAGTCCAGAGATTCACATTTAAATGATAAACATTTATAAAATGCCTTTCGATTTAAAAAAATGTATTTTACGAGAAAAATATGTCTCCAATTACCTACAGGACAATCCACCAATTCATAATTTTATAAATAATTGCGCCATTTACATTTTTGTGGTACACTTTTAAGTAGCCCATCTTCAGCCAATATCGATGAATCGCATATAATTCGAAAGGTATTTTTGTGTAGATAATCAGAATATAAAATTTTTTTCTAAATTCTTAGCACTGAAATTTTAAAAATTGTTTTAAATTTGTTCGAATAAAATCTTTCCATCTAATATTTCTTTTGTATTTCTAAAACACGAGGGCAAACATTAAAAATATCTTTATATATATTTTTTACAGCTCGTAGAAAGACAACAAGTGCTTCTTAACTTTAAAAGTTTTTGTGTATATACGCCTTCTACATATTTGTGGTACACTTTTAAGTAACTTATCGTCCGTCAATATCGATGAAACGCATATAATTCAAAAGATATTTTTGTGTAGATATTCAAAGTATAATAAATTGTTTGTTTGTTAAGCACTGTAATTTTAAAAAGTGTTTTGTATATGATTTAATAAAATCTTTCTATCCAATAAATTTTTTTTTTTGAGTAAACAATTTAAAATCCCTGTATATATTTTTTTACGGCTGGTAGAAAAAAAACAAGTGATTTCTGACGTTATACAATCCACCAGTTTGTAACTTTATTTATATGAAAGTCACCTAAATTTTTTGTGGTACACTTTTAGGTACCTGAACGTCCACCAATACAGATGAAGTGCATGTAATTTAAAAGGCCCTTTGGTGTAGCTGATCACAATATAAAAATTGTTTTTTAATTTTTAACACAAACATTTTAAAAATGGTTTTGAATTTTATTGATTAAAATCTTGCTTTTCAATATTTCATTTGAATTGGCCAAAACTTCTTAGTAAGCCTTGGAAAATCTTGGTCTATATTTTTTTACGGCTGGTAGAAGGAGAACAAGTGCTTTCTTGGCGTTATAACTTTTTTTATACTGACGACATGCTCATTTTTGTGGTACACTTTTAGGGATCGTATCGTCCGACAATAAATACGAAACACATACGATTTGAAAGGCATTTTTGTGTAGCTGATCACAATATAAAAATTGTTTTTTAATTTTTAGCACAAAAATATTAAATAGTGTTTTGAAATTTATTGAATATATAGTTTGTATTGGCAAAATCTTCTGTTTATATATTTTAATGGCTGGTAGAAAAGGAACAAGTGCCTTTTGACTTTCTGTTTTTTTTTTTTTCATTTTCCCCAGAGGCTTTAATTTGAAGGAAAATACACGTAGAAGAATTATTTTATTGGCAAATTTCACATGGATAAATTTTAACCACTGAACGATTTTCATTCCGCGGAAATATTCGGAAAAACATGTCCACAACATCGCCAATAATATTTCTAAAGGGCAACGAAATATTTTGTAGTGTACGAATTTTGGTTACAAACGAAATGCCCCGCATTAAACGAAGAAATAAATTTTAGTGCTCATCTGCACTGCGTTGCAACATCTCACGTCTCCTTCTTAAAGTGCTACAAAACTTGACGATAATAAAAGCTGAAAGCCGCATATTATTGGGTAACAACACATTGTGCTGCATACAAAAAACCGACGCATTACCTTCGCACACACACACAGAGGTATCGTGCATCATGCATCATGCACCTTAACTGTGCCACTCGCTCGTTGCGTGCTGTGTCTGAGTGAGTTTGTTTTACAAGTTGTAATTCCAGGATAATGCAAAAGACAAGTTTTTGTTACACAATACTTGATCACATGAATCTACACGCACACACACACACACACACACACACACTTATGCACATATTCGTACATAAATTAGGGCATGTGTGTCAGTAAGATTCCAAAAGTGTGTATGTGTAATACTCTTCTTATTACATTATCCTTCGCAATCATTGCCAGTGAGTGATACTTTTAAAATTTAAAGCAAAAACAAATTGCAAAAGTTTTTATACCTCGCAGGTGCTCGTGTGTGTGTGTGTGTGTGTATGAGAGTGTGTGTAGGAACGTATTGCAAGTGCACGTGTGAGGAGATAATTACGATTATGATGTTGTCAAGTTTTGTTGTTTAATTTTAGTATCATCGGGTTCAGTGTTGTTTGCCATTTTATAACAGGATAATTAAAACTATTTGAAATATTTATTCAAATGCAATTAATTTATTGCAAAAGGCTCTGAAGAGAGAAGCAATAAAATCAAGAGGAAAAGGAAATGTTTTCTCAAAACAATTTAAAAATTTTACCATGAGAAAAAATATTCTTTGAAAAATCTCGTTTATAACTGGTGACACTAAAAACGGACTATTTTCTATGTTTTTCTATAATTCAATAATTAAGCTTAGGATTACACCGTGCAACAAAACAAACAGTTTTTACAAAAAGAAAATTATTTGACAAAAAAAGTCCCCGGTTACTTGTAGCACAATCCAGCTATTTCTAATCGTATATATAATTACGACACCAACAGTTTTGTGGCACACTTTTAAGTGGCTTAACGCTAGAAAACATCAATGAGACGTATATGATTTGAAAGGCTTTTTCGTGTAGATAAACACAAAATAAAAACTTTTTTCCAAATTTGTAGCACAAAAATCTTTTTGTCAAATCAAGCCGACAAAAACTAATACAATCTTGCACTGATGAAGGTCTAGAAATGCACTATTTTTCTCAGGAAAGATTTTTTATTAAAAGGTATAGAAGAACTGAAATTAAAAAAAATATATATATATCAAACATATAAAAATATTTCTAAAATATTTCCAAAAGCAACTGCGTCTTTTTTCGAGACTTGGACACAGGAGATGACCCCTACAGACAGAACTATAAAAGAGAGGGGATGGTCTTATAAGGACAGATGAAAACAGATCTGAAGCCAACAACAACTAACACAATCCTGCAGTGATGCAGGATGATGACAAAATTTGTCATCATATTCATGACTGAGTGTGGTAACGACCTGGAGCCCTCGTAGTCTTGTGTGTCACTACTTCAGCCAACAGCACCCTCAAATCTTTAATAAAATTAAAAGTCTCCAACTTCAAAAAATTTTTGCAATAGAACAGAAAATAATAAAAAAATATTTTGAAAATTTTTAAACTCAAATTCCACTCTCCTTTAAAACACCAGAAACATCAAAGTTGTAACCCAAGCGCCGCCGTTATAATTCTTTTCAGAGTCATGAGAAATTTTATTCCTTTTTTTTAATTTCTAACGGCCCAGCGACCATTTGCAATACAAGAACGATGCGAAAGTTGTGATTCATATTAAATCGGCTGGCCTGTTTGTTGACCTCGAAATGATTTTAATTTTTCAATGAAATACCCAGGCCCAAAGAAGGCCTTTTAATATATTCCCCTTCTTCTAATGCTTGACACGAACTCCCACGTACTTTTAAGACTCCGTAACTGGTTCGTAATGACCGGATTTCGTAAGTTTTAAAAAAGAACAGAATTTCGGTCTCAAGCCACTCAACAATTCTTGCAAGAAGTGAAACAACAGAAATTTGTTGTCCTTGACAGGACTATTTTTTACTGCCATGAAATTTCTATTTCACTATTTCTTTTATAGTTTTTTTATTTCTCACATTTTGAAAACTATTTTTGTTACTCATTTAATATTTGCGAGTTCATTTTTTATTTAATCCTGTTTCCGCTTGTCGCCTGAACACACGTCACGACGTGTCATGTTGTGTAATGAATTGTCTATAAATGTCAGCTCCACCGCAGATCAACAACATCAAATATTGTCACAGCAATTGTTGTTGATGCCGCAGCAATATTGTCAATATATTTCCTTTTTTTTTGGCGCACCCAAGTGCAGCACTTCCAAAAGTGGCATCGATTACGACGAGCCTGTTAAAACTTCTGCTTGATTTCGTTGTTACCATTTTATATTTATTTATTTATTTTTAACTTTTTTTTATAATTTTATTTACATAAATATCCTGCCATAAACTATGTAAACGCGGGTAACGGGCATGTGTTTTTTTGTGGGGAGTGTAAAAGTGTAAACAAATTAATCCGTATCAGACGGAAAACTGCCAGAATCACAGAATTTGTTAAATGTGCAAAAGGGATTTGTTGGAACGGCAGGGAGGTGGGCTTGACATCATCAGTGACAGTAACAGCGGTGTAAACAAGACAATACAAATAATGGGAATATTTTATGTACACACACACACACACACACTGGCAAATATTGCAGACACTAGGAGTTTGTATGTTTTGAAAATTATTACACATTTACTTACAGACATGACATCAAATACATCAAATGATATGACAAGAATACACTGCAAATAAATATTATTAAAAGGGAGTTTTTGAAAAAATATTAAAAAAATTATTGTAAAAAAAATCTTACGAAGTTTTAGAGATTGTCATTATATGTGACCAATTGTCGTAATTTAGATATTATGACTGGACCCAGGACCCCTTGTGCACTGAGAGAAACTCCAGTATAAAAATATTGAATTTGTTATTAATACGTTTGAAATTCTCAAAATATATTTTCTGTTTAAAATATATTTTTAGAACAACTTGAAAACGGCTTCATCCATCCATTTCATTAACATTTAAAAACCACGTTAATCGCTGTAAACCTGATCAAAATCGCTTAATATTGTGAATGAAAAAATTTGAAAAAAGTGATCTTTTAAACTACAATTCGTCGATCAAGGGAACTTCGTAACAGAATCCTTTGAATTCGATTTGGACCCACTTGAAACATTGTAAACATGTTAAGAGCCGGTGCCAGTAAAAAAATATAATAAGGTTTACCAGCATTGCCGTACTGTAAAGAAAGACAGGACGTTGCCATTTTTTTTTTTCTGGGAAATGGTTGCAAACTTCAGCGGTAATGGATTTGAAGAAAGTACACTCTTTCCGGAGAATTTAGGGATTTTGGAGATTGCCATCGAAGTTTTTGGGAATCTGAATCAGGAACGCGGCCCCTTTTATTGGTTGCAATTTTTTCCTGGAAAATGGCAAACTTCCGCCGCAATGAATTTGAAAATATTTCCATTATGTTTCCGTATAGTTATCGGAAAATTTTGGGATTTTGGGGATTTCAATCAAAGTAATTGGGAATCTGAAACAGGAACGCGCCTGCTTTTAGTGGTTGTGGACAGCACGTTTGTGTGTTTGTAGTATAAAAAAAAGTTAGTTTTCGCTATTAAATTTCTTATACTAAAATCACGTATAAATTTCCCCATCTCTGGAGTCGTATTTTGGATTTTGCTGAATTTTGTTAACAGTCCAGTAGTCCTATTTTTAATATATCAATTTTACTTCTCTATTTGAAAGGATCCAGAATAAATTTACTTGTGGCAGTTACACACGGTTTGACAATCCTACATTTTTGGTGAAGGGTGACACTACGACGATAAGAGGGTTTTGTAAAGTACGCAGTTACTTTCTCTGGCTCTAAAAGCAGTACAATGAAATAAAATTAACACAATTGTTAATTTAATTGCAAGTGGGCAAAATTAAAAATTCAAATTAAATTAAATTACAATTTCGAAAAATTTCTTTCAGTGTATTAAATTATACAACAATTGTAGCAGTCAACGAAAAAGAGAAAATAATATAATAAAATTATTATTTGTATCATTTGTCTTGTTGCAACAATATGATGGCTGGTTTTGTATAAATTGAATGACTGAAAGACTCCGGGTGTTGTTGTTGTTGTTGCTGGTCTGTCTGAGAGATTGAGTGGATGCATAAATCGGATCTGTGATAACATCGTGCGATACCTTAAAATACAATATTGTAGTCATCATAATAATAGAGACAACACAAATAGCAACATGAGTGAAATTAACACAACAACAACAACAACAACAACAACATTATTATTGTCATGATTACTCCCTCGCATGCTTATGCAAGCGTATGGTCAAGCCCCTTTGGCCCCAAGTCCACCCATATTTACCACTCATTTAACACTTTCTACCACTATTTGAAAAGGGAGGGGGTGCGAAACGTATAAATCACGGCAAAGATTGAAATAAAAGTGAATGTTTGTCTGATGAAGACAAGCTGCGCGTGTATGTGCGTGCGTGTGTGTGTGCGTGTGTGTGTGTGTGTGTGTGTGTATGCGTGTGAACATACCAGTGATATATTTCATGTTGCATTTGTCCAATTATCCACCCAGAAAAATACAAAACGACCATAAATAAATAAGCCGAACCGGAGTCACTGTGACAAGCATTCGCCGTAGCAAAATGCGCGTAAAGTAACAACGCAAACAGCAAAAGCCATTCAATTTTTATATTTATATTTATTTATTCATTTATTTATGCAAAAATTACTCTCACAAATAAAAATAAATAAAACGAAAAGCATGAAAACCGTTTGATTAAATGTCGGAATGAAAACAAATTCAATAAATTATAAGTAAATAACTGTCGCGAATATGATACATGAGTCATGTTTTTTTAATTCGCAATTTGCATAAAAATATGTCAAAATATGTCACATTGTTGTTGTGTAATGAATATTTGTGGATTTGTTAAATTTCACAAAAAAAAGTAAAAAAAATGATAAAATGAGTCACTTTAAAAGTGGTTGTAGAAAGAGAACTGCATGAGCACGAATGATGGGGTTGTAGCAACTTCCGAAAACATCAATTCATGTTAATTTGGTCATGAGGCGTTAGATAATTAATTTCTCCCTAAAGTAATTAATAATTAAATTTCAATACAATAGCATTTTTAGTAAAAATTGGAGGGTGCTTAATTTTGAAAGAAGGTAAAAACTGCTGTTTATATATTTTAACGGATCGTAGAAAGAGAACAAGAGCTTTCTTGACGTTATCATTTGTTGTATATTTACGTCATGTACATTTTTGTGGTACACTTTTAAGTAGCTCATCTCCAGCCAATATCGATGAAACGCATATAATTCGAAAGGTATTTTTGTGTAGATAATCAGAATATAAAAATTTTTTTCTAAATTCTTAGCACTGAAATTTTAAAAATTGTTTTAAATTTGTTCGAATAAAATCTTTCCATCTAATATTTCTTTTGTATTTCTAAAATACGAGGGCAAACATTAAAAGTATCTTTATATATATTTTTTACAGCTCGTAGAAAGACAACAAGTGCTTCTTAACCTTAAAAGTTTTTGTGTATATACGCCTTCTACATATTTGTGGTACACTTTTAAGTAAATTATCGTCCGTCAATATCAATGAAACACATATATATCAGAAGGCATTTATGTGAAGATAATCAGAATATAAAAAATTTTTCCTAAATATTTAGCACTGGAATTTTAAAAAGTGTTTTGTATATGATTTAATAAAATCTTTCTAACTCATAAATTTTTTTTTCTTTTGAGTAAATATTTTAAAATCTCTGTATATATTTTTTTTACGGCTGGTAGAAAAACAGCAAGTGATTTTTGACGTTATACAATCCACCAGTTTTTAACTTTATGTATATGAAAGTCACGTACATTTTTTGTGGTACACTTTTAGGTACCTGAACGTCCACCAATACAGATGAAGTGCATGTAATTTAAAAGGCACTTTTGTGTAGCTGATCACAATATAAAAATTGTTTTTAATTTTTAACACAAACATTTTAAAAATGGTCTTGAATTTTATTGAATAAAATCTTGCTTTCCAATATTTCATTTGAATTGGCCAAAACTTCTTAGCAAGCGTTGGAAAATCTTGGTCTATATTTTTTTACGGCTGGTAGAAGGAGAACAAGTGCTTTCATGGCGTTATAACTTTTTTTATACTGACGACATGTTCATTTTTGTGGTACACTTTTAGGTATCGTATCGTGCGACAATAAATACGAAACACATACGATTTGAAAGGCATTTTTGTGTAGCTGATCACAATATAAAAATTGTTTTTTAGTTTTCAAGACAAACATTTTAAAAATGGTTTTGAATTTTGTTCAACAAAATCTTGCTTTTCAATATTTCATATAAATTGGCAAAAACTTATGAGTAAATGTTTCAAAATCTCTATCTATATTTTTTCGGCTGGTAGAAGGAGAGCAAGTGCTTTCTTAACGTTACAACTTTTTGTATATTTACGACATGTACATGTTTGTAATACACTTTTAGGTATCGTATCGTCCGACAACAAATACGAAATACATAAAATTTTAAATGCATTTTCAAAATCTATACCAAAATAGATTCTTTTTATTAAATTTCACAGTTAATTGGGAATCGTAAGCGCCAGTGAGGCTGCTCTTTTCCCTATTGAAAGTTGCGGATTTTCACGAAAAACTTTTTTCAACCAGTTCAATGTTTTCGAGAGTCCTTGAAGATCGACTGGGCCCTGGCCATGGGACATTCACAGCCGAAGCAGTTGCGCGGAATCTCTGAACCCCGGAACGAATTAAACTTACACTCGGTCCATCATTTTATTCGCCGAATAGCGAACTTTGAACAAAATTGTTGACGAGCAGTTACGTAAGAATTAAAAAAAAAATTCCACAGCGAACGGGCGTTGCTCACTTAACCACTGCGACATCGTGACTGGCAAATCCGCTCAATCGCTAATTCCAACGGCGCCACCTTCTCTCGTTTATTACTTTTTGAAATAATCGTATTTAAAAATATAAATCTCCCACCACACACCCTCCCTGTACATTCAACTTACTCTTCACTAAAGCAACGAACAATTTAAAAAAAAAACGTTTTAGCCGAACAATTTTTAAAGTTAAAAAGGAACGAAAATATTTATTTAGTCAAATATTTTATTAAAAAAATATTTTTAGTAAAATATTTTATTTAAAAAAGATTACTAAAATTTAACATAAAAACTTTAAAACTCAATACCAATTTCAGCAAAGTACAAGCGTTATTTGATAACCGGTATCCATCCAGGGTTAAATTATTCACTAACATTTTTTTGTTGTTGTTGTTAATTTTTTTGTCGAAAGCAACTTCCACTTAATTTCGATTGCAGATCGCGTTTTAAGTGTTTATTTTTGAAAATTTTTTTTTATCTCTTTCAATCCAACTGCTTGGAAATGATTTTTATCGCTTTTCGCTATTTCGCTGCCATTAAATAATAACTCAAATATTCTGGAAAAAAAATGAACAGAAAAGTGTCTCCAGGTTTGAAACACAAATATTTTCCTTGTCTTTTCTTTCCATGTTACCTTTTCGAAATCAGTTTTTTTTTTTTAAATTTAATAACAACGAAAAAGTACAAAAATATGTTAATTTTTTTATTTTCTCATTGATTTGTTTGAACTACTTTTTCCATTGAGATCGAATCACAAAACTGTCACTTTTTTTTCTCTTTTTTCTTTGTTTGCCTTCATGGCGTTTCTCTTACTGGCAACTTACTTTCGTTCAACCCAATTTGAATTTCGGTTGGCTTTTTTTTTTTTGTCAACTATTTTCATTGTTTGCATTCCCATCTTGATACGATTTTTATATAAAGTCATTTCCATTTTCCTCTACTTCTACACAAAGCACATGAGTGTGTGTGTGTGTGTGTGTGTCTGCTTGGGTGTGTTTAAGTAGGGATTGCATGAAATTGTAGCAACGAAAAAAGAATTGAATATAGAGAATTTCAATCTTTGGATGAAATATATTTATTGAAGCTGCTGCATTTTCTTTTTTCTGTTCATTTTGTATTGAATTCAAAGTTGATCCATTTTTTTATTATCGTTTATTTTTATTTCTGATATTCATGTTCTATTTATTATATTTCCTTAATGTGTGTGTGTGTGTGTGCGAGTTTGTTATAATAAAAATATAATAATAAATTCATCATTTACTTTTCATTCGATTATAATCAAACAATAGCGGATTATTTTGATATGTATCCCATATATTTTTATTTGGGCAAAACTGGATTTGAAAATTGCTTAATCAAAACTAGTTGACGAGCATTTTGTTTGGCTTAATTTTAAACAAATTGAATTCGTAATATTGTGACAGTTTAAGGAAATCTGTTATTTATAATTTCATAATAAAATATGGGAAGAAAAAAATATGTAAAAGCTGTTGTTAATGTTGGCGACGGAAAGTTAAGCCGCAGCTTACAAAAAAATCCCCAACAACTGTTTGAGATAAAAACCAAAATTACAATAAATATAGTGGAGAATTTGTGGCTGAAACATAGACTTTTTTCGTGTATTTGAAATAAAAATATTTATGAGCTTTAGATGAAAAATCTTCTTCTGAAGAAACGCACTAATTTTCTCAGGAAAGATTGTTTATTAAAAGTGATAGAAGAACTGAAATTAAAAAAAATATATATCAAAAATATAAAAATATTTCCAAAAACATCTGCGTCTTTTTTCGGGACTAGGACACCGGAGATGACCCCCACAGATAGAACTATAAAAGAGAGGGGATGCTCTTAAAAGGACAGATGAAAACAGATTAGAAGCCAACAACAACTAACACAATCCTGCAGAGATGCAGGTCCGAAAAATTCGACACCATATTCATGACTGAGTGTGGTAACGACCTGGAGCCCTCGTAGTCTTGTGTGTCACTACTTTAGCCAACAGCACCCTCAAATCGATAACAAAATTAAAACTCTCCACCTTCAAACATTTTTTGCAATGGAACAGAAAATAATAAAAAAATATTTTGAACATTTTTAAACTCAAATTTCAATCTCCTTTAAAACACCGGAGACATCAAAGTCGTAACTCAAGCGCCGCCGTTATAATTCTTTTCAGAGTTATGAGAAATTTTATTCCTTTTTTTTCATTTCTAACTGGCCAGCGCTCTTTTACAAATACAAGAACACAAGAACGATGCGAAAGTTGTGATTCATATTAAATCGGCTGGACTGTTTGTTGATTTCGAAATGATTTAAATTTTCAATGAAATACCCAGGCCCAAAGAAGGCCTTTTAATATATTCCCCTTCTTCTAATGCTTGACACGAACTCCCACGTACTTTCAAGAGTCCGTAACTGGTTCGTAATGACCGGATTTCGTAAGTTTTAAAAAAGAACAGAATTTCTGTCTCAAGCCACTGAACAATTCTTGCAAGAAGTGAAACAACAGAAATTTGTTGTCCTTGACAGGACTATTTTTTACTGCCATGAAATTTCTATTTCACTATTTCTTTTATAGTTTTTTTTATTTCTCTCATTTTGAAAACTATTTTTGTTACTCATTTAATATTTGCGAGTTCATTTTTGATTTAATCCTGTTTCCGCTTGTCGCCTGAACACACGTCACGACGTGTCATGTTGTGTAATGAATTGTCTATAAATGTCAGCTCCACCGCAGATCAACAACATCAAATATTGTCACAGCAATTGTTGTTGATGCCGCAGCAATATTGTCAATATATTTCCTTTTTTTTTGGTGCACCCAAGTGCAGCACTTCCAAAAGTGGCATCGATTACGACGAGCCTGTTAAAACTTCTGCTTGATTTCGTTGTTACCATTTTATATTTATTTATTTATTTTTAACTTTTTTTTTATAATTTTATTTACAAAAATATCCTGCCATAAACTATGTAAACGCGGGTAACTGGCATGTGTTTGTTGTGCCAAATAAAATATGCAAAATACCCAATTATGGATATTTATGAAATTTCCTTGGGAATGGTGGTTATATCGGGAACAAATCTCAGTTGGATTTCTTTCAATAACTTTTAATACATCATTTTCCAATTTAGTGCATTTCTTTGTTGGTGTGGGAGTAGTGAAATAGAAATGCTCTTTCTCTTTATAAATTCTAGAATTGCATCAACAAAAATCGCTCAGTGTAAACTGGCGTTAAGTGGGAGTAAAATTAAGTGGGAGAATGTTGATCAATAACACTTCTATGGCACGTTTTTGTTAAAAAAAAACTTGCCGATTTCTAACTAAATGTTTTCCTTTAGATAAATAAAGGGTGTATTTTAAAGAGGTATGAAACTTTAAGAAGGCTACACTTCTTTAAGGGGCTGCATTTTTTTTTTTCACCTGCCAAGTGAATTATTTATTGAGCCGCCTTTTCATTCCCTTTTTTTAGAAAATATTTCTTAAGAAGTTACCAATTTTATAAATAAAATAGTTTTAATTTGAAGTCTCATAGTCTTTTTATATTTTAACATGTTTTTTTCTTTATTTTTTTTTTTCAGTTTATTTTCAATTCGCCGAACTAGAATCAAGACATTTTTTGGTAAGTTTTGATTTTAATAAATAAAATTTGTTGTTTTTTTCGTTACTCGAAGTATGACAAATTTCTTCGTTATTTTTAGATGTAAAAATCATTAAAAAAAAATCTATTAATTATATTAAATTAATATTCTTTTTATGTAACCCCGAAAATAATGGGTGTTTTTTATAGAGTGACACAAGTTTTAATCATATTAAAACAGGGATATATATTTTTAATATCAATGAAACGGGTCTTATTTGAAAGAAAATTTTATGAAATTCATGTTTAAATACGATATCTGACATTTGGCTGCCACGTAGAAGGCGCAATCTGGAACACCCATTTTCAACAACTTTTAGCAGCATTTACGACTGTTTTTCGACGGCAACTCCTCGAATGTTGATTTTCAGGTGTTCAATTATTTGTGGTTTATCGTTGAAGACAAGTGGCTTGACATGAACCCAAAGAAGATAATCGAATAGGGTTAAATCACACAATCTTGGTGGCCCATTAATTGAGCCATTGCGTGAAATTATTTTTTCCTCAAAAGTTTGTTTGAGTAGATCAATTGTAGCGGCCGCTGTGTGGCATGAGGAATCATCAAGATTAATGCCACGTAATTCAGTTACTAAAAAGTTTCGATTCGTATATTTTTCAGACATATGGGCCAATGACTTTGCCATGATTTCTATTAACTAACAGACTTTTTTTAAAAAAAGAAACCTAATCTGTTCACTCAAGGACACAAACTATTTTAAATATGTTTATTGACGAGCCGTGAGCGTAAGAAAAAAAAAAACATGATTGACACGTAAATAACTTGTCACGTCAAATTGGCACACAAGTTATATATTTGACAAGGGATATTTAAAGAAAAAAAATGCGAGAAATATTTAAATTATGATAAAAATAAATAAAAGAATGTCTTTGACTGTTTTCTTGACTTTTTTCTTTTGTCAAAACATGTCACTTCACACTTCGTGGTTTGAGCTGGAGCTGATGTGTGTTGCAGTGCTTCACTTAACATGAAAACAACATCATTCATTTTAACCCCATCGAAGAAACCAGCCTTTTAAAAATTAAATAAAAAAGAAACAAAATAATATTTTCCCAACTGCTACACTATCAAAAATGTTGGGCGAAGGAGAAGAAGAATGAAAGATGATGTGACAAGTGAAAAGCGTCAGTACCGCAACTCATTTTTATTTCATAATTTTAATGCCATTTTCTGAAGACTTAAAGGCTGGTAAATATTTTGTTTTAATATTATTTTTCTACGAAGACGAAATTAAAAAAAAATTATATTTTAAGTGGTTTTTGTACAACTGCAGCGTATTCTCTTTATAGTGTTACAAATTAACCTTGAGTTGGCATCACTGTCTTTGATTGAGCACTCATTTAACAGCTGCTTTTTGTGTCATTCCCTTTGAAATTTTATTACGACTGGACTTGCTCCAGAGCAACGCGTGCAAATTGTTGAAATTTTTAATGAAAATAATTGTTCTATTCGTAGGACTCCTCCCTTCAAAATTTTATTTTCCAAAGAAGCCCAATTCTGGTTGAAGGGGGTACGTAAATAAAAAGAATTGTCGCATTCTGAGTGCGGAGAATCCGCCAGCTCTTTGCGAAACACATTCACAGAAAATTGCTGTTTGGTGCGCTTTATGGGCTGGCGGAGTCACTGGCCCCCATGTCTTCAAAAAGGATGATGGTCAGACTCTTACTGTCAATGGTGAACGGTATAGAAACATGATTCAAAATTTTATTTGAACCTCAATTACGTGGCATTAATCTTGTGGTTCCAAGAGGACGGAGCGGGCGCTACAATTGATTTATTCAATGAAACTTTTAACGAAAAAATAATTTCACGTAATAGCCCAATTGATGGGCCACCAAGACCGTGGGATCTAACCCTATTCGATTATATTCTTTGGGGTCATGTTAAGTCACTTGTCTACGTCGATAAACCTTAAACAATTGAAAAGCTGGAAATCTACAATCGAAAATTTACCGGCGAAATATGGCCGCAAATTCTGCGAAAATTTTTTGAAAATTGGTGTTCCAGATTGGGCCTTCTATGCCCCCGCCGTGGCGGCCACATGGCAGAAATCATATTCAAACATGAATTTCATAAAAGTTTCTTTCAATTAAAGCCCGTTTCATTGATATTAAAAATAGACTTCCTGGTTCTATTATGTAATTTAAATTTGATCACTCTCTAAAAAAAGCACCCATTATTTTCTGATTATTAATAAGCCGTGCTATAAACACTGAATAATGCCAACAGTGAGTTGCCCCGAACAAAAAGCTAAAATAAACCGCAGAAGTGTCGCTTCCAAAACGATCATTCTTTAATGGGCTAATTTTGGACTGCCTTCAAATATTTCAAAACTTTAATTATTTCGACAAAAATTTTCATATCCAACAGCCCCCGAATAAATGACTTGACAGAAAACAGATTGTAACAATAAATTAACTTTTCTTTTTCGGTTTTTTTTTTGGGTTTTAATTAAATCATTGAAAGTTTTCCACAGCAAATATTTGTATCATGCGACAGATTGTGTGTGAGTGTGTGAGAGAGAGTGTGACAATATGCAGCTGAGCTATATGAGGGCAATATGTTGTTGTTGTTGTTGCTTGTTTTCCTTCATATGAGCTTTATTTTTAAATTATATTTTTCGTTTACAATTTACAAAACAGATTGAAAGCATTTAAAATATGTTTTAACTCACATACAAACGCTTATTTATTTGTTGTATTTGTGCGATAATTTTTATTATTATTTCTTTTATTTATTATATTTTCTTTTTTTTTCTTTGTTTGATAGTGTAGTTGCAGTTCAACAAACAACAAATTTGTTGTGTATGTCTCCTTTTAATGCCCTTAAGCTTATTTGCTGGCTGCCGAGTCTGTGGCAACGGCAGCTGTAAAATTTACTGTGTAAATGCTCTTGTTGCTGGGAATTGTTGTTAAACAACAACACTCACTCATACACGTAGTTGTGATATTATTTTCGTATTCTTTTTTTTTACAATTTTATGCTGGATGTACTAGTTTTGCATGTTCCTGTTTAACTATTGGAATTATAAGTACCTCCGATACATAAATAAGCGTACTTGTGCATGCATACACATGCACATGCATGCATGCTGCTATGAAAGTATCGCATTCTGAGAGTGCATTTACATGTATCTACATCTGCATGCGTCTATGCGAAATTGTAATTTTACATTATTCTCTATTTGACTATAATTTTTATATGTACGAGTACACGTTGCTGTTGTGTGTGTGTGGTTTTTTTAATGTCTGCCGTAAATGCGAGTATGCTGCTTGCAACATTATATCGCTTGCAGTATGTCTGCGACATCTGTCCAACAATGAGCAAGTGCATGCTACAATTACAAAATGCAAAGAAAAAATCATAATAAAAGAGCAACAAAAATCCATCTCATGAATCAAAATGCTTTGGGCTGTTTGTTAATTTTTTTTATTTACATTTTATTTTTTTTGTTGTTTTGTTTTGTTGTTTGTGTACATTTTTATAACAAGTTTTATTATACCACATCTTTGGCTGCTGCCTCATGTCATTTCTACATGTTTGTGCTCCAGTCTGCTGGATGTATGTGCGACTACATGCGAGTGGTACACGCTTGTAATTTGTAAAACATGCAAACAGACGAAGCAGAGTGATGCACAGTGGGGGTAATAACGAAAAAAATACAGAGAACGGTTGATGCAATAGGCTGTCCCTGTAACTAATCGGTAATTTTTACCGCAGAACTATCGCCACCTGCTTTTTGAGCTCTTCGATATGAAACACTATTTTTTTCAATTTTCAAGTCAACGGGTTCCCCCTGTGTATAGCGGTGGCTGATGTAGTTTTCGATTACCATAAGAGAAAATCGGGAACATTAACTGATCAGATATATAATTTCGGACTTTTGAAAATATATATCCTGTTTAGAATTTTTTCATTCACAATATTTCAGGGAGAGATTAACTGATTTTGACCCGATTTGCAGTGGCTGACATGGTATTTTAATCTTGCTAGATGATGTTTTCTGAAATCGATCGGTAAAGCCGTTTAAATGTTATTTAAAAAAAAAAAACACTTAAAAAATTCTTGTATCTAAGTTTCTTAAAATTTCCTAAAATCTACCAGCTGGAATCGGTTTAAATTCACAGAAAATCTAAATTCAGTGGAACCCTTTACAACGACATCAATATTCTTGTAATCTTTTAGGCCGTTCCAAAGTTATAAGCGGTCCCACAGAATTACACTCAGAATTGGCCAGAGAAGCTTCCAACGACCTTAAAACGTCGAGATCTGGTGAACTCGACTGTTCTCAAAACGAAAAAAAACCCCGTTGTCGAGCTGGTAATGAGTTAGTCCAAGTCAGCAGTCACAGCCTATTTCCCTGCCTGTGCAGAAGCAGATCTAACAAGCAGTGATAAAAAAAAGAGTTAAAGTGACTTCCCGAAACTTCCTATTCTGCTGGATATTTTAAATAATTAAATTTTTTGTTAATCAGCTCATTTAAAAAATTTTAATTCTTCTGATTTAATATTGATTTCAAATGTCTTCTTCACTCATCTATTCATAACGTTGTCAATTATTCAAATTTTCTAGCGTAGCGGCTTTCGAAAACAGGGCTATTCTACTTTGCTTATCAATAATCATGAGTATTTGGTTAAGAGTCTATGCTAAACGTGAAAACAGTTTCCATTTATAAAATTTGGTGTAAGAAAATTGCATACGAGAATTGTTTCGTTATTGAATCGATGTAGAGACCCCCCGGATCGAATATCCGCGACTCTAGATCAAGATTAAAAAGGTTTTGCAAGTTAACAGCACTTTTATAGGGTCTCTTGCGGAAAACAAGAAATTCTGTATAAAAAATAAGACTTCAATTTGAAAATAAATCTTTGGCGAATATCCTGGATATCAACCGATACTTCAGTACAATTCAAATGGGAATTTCAATTTATATCGAAGGCCGTAATTTGCTCCCTAATTAATCTCATAATTATTAAATGTCAGGCTTCCCTTTTTGACATTCAGCGGCTTGGCTAATGGCTGACGCCGGAGTCTGACTCGAAGGACCATAAACGAATAGCAGTCATTAAGTGCCATTGAAATACATTTTTCATGTTATTTTTTATTGTTATTTATAATTTGTTTGCTTCACTGTATATGTGCTGCCTCCTAGAACTTTTTAAGAAGCCGCAAATTTATGGTAACATTTTTTTTCCCAATCCAATCCACTGTGCGACAATCAGTCATAGAAAATAAACTCTGAGGAATAATAAAAAATATATATATATAAATTATAATAAGACTTGGAATGATTGGGCTGTTAAGACATTTCTGGCATAAATTTTGGAATATTTTGAAACTGAATTGTGCAACGGGTTATCCATTTAGTGGTTTCAAAATTAAAGTGGAGTAAAACACAACGGAACGTTGTGTATTAAAATACTTCACTGAGGAATTTCAATGTTACTTAAATTACCAGCTCTGAAGTGGTTGTAGTAGACG
Organism: Linnaemya vulpina; assembly: GCA_963675445.1. Lineage (NCBI taxonomy): Eukaryota > Metazoa > Arthropoda > Insecta > Diptera > Tachinidae > Linnaemya > Linnaemya vulpina. Next base: position 12,619,678 of record OY776277.1, on the reverse strand, counting down.
AGATTAAAAGAGCTGAGCTCTGAAACATAAATCTGCGGCCTTGCGAATGGTCACCCCATGACTTTAATTGTTGCTTGAGTTAGATTTTATATTTTCATTTAATAATTTTAATTTGAAACTCATCATAATGAGTCTTAAAAGCGCCATAGAATCGCTACTCTAATTGTTCTCTATACTTTTACTAACATGGCCGCTCATGGCGATGAAGTACAGGCCTGGCCACTTCTGCAACGTTTCCAGTCTCTTAAAGTTTCTTTATAATCCTGTTAATTTTTTGCCCAGTAAATGGATTATTATGACCGATTGTTATGACCTGTAATGCTCGAAGGGTGGGCTCGTTTGAACCACATCTTTTTTCTTGTAAATTTTCACGATTTTTCAGTTTCTTAAACGATCCATATTCGGGAACTGTAAATCCCACTAAATAAAGGACACATCAGATGACAGACATTCAACATTTGATAGCTTGATTAGAGCGGCGGTTTTGAAAACTCTAGATCAAATTAAAAAAGCTTTGCAAATTAATAGCACTTTTATAGGGTCTCTAGCGGAAAGCAAAAAGTTCTCTATTAAAAATAGGACTTCAATTTGAAAATAAATCCTTGGCGACTATCCTGGATATCAACAGATCTTTCAATACAATTCAAATGGGAATTTCAATCGATTTGGAATGCTGAGTCATCTCATAATTATTAAATGCTTAACTTTCCTTTTTGACATTCAGCGGCTTGGCTAACGGCTGACGCCGGAGTCTGGCTCGAAGGACCATAAACAAATCGCAGTCATTAAGTTCCATTGAGTTTTTTATTTGGTGTGACCTTCTCATTTGAGTGGAATGGAATATGAAATTTAATACTTTTTTTAATTTATTGAACTTTCGACCAAATCGCATCATATTAAAAATTAAAGCCATTTTAATTTTAAATGGACTGTGAGTCTTGTTTTTGTGCCTCAACGTTCCGCATTATTCCCGGCCTCTACTTTCTTATAGTGTTTTTTTACACACTGTATGTTAAAGTCACAAGCATGTGATTTTGTGTTCACACACCAGATTTAATAAACTCATGTTTTAACATACAGTTTGTCTAATAAATTTAAACAATAAATATAATGAAAATTTTGAGTGGCACACACGGGGCCATGAGAGATCCTGGGCAGAAGCCCATTTGCTTTTTCGGGTTTTTCTTTAATAAAAAAAATTAATTTCCTTAAACTATTTTATTTAAAAAGAAATTATTCACTTCCTGCTGCCCGTAAAGAAATAATTTCAAAATACGAAAATCCAACACCTCTACGAATTCGAAAGGAAAGCAGAAGAGTTTAAAATCGATCCGATATTTTGGTTTTTCCATGTTACCTTTTTCCAGTTTGATTGGAAGAAAAAAAAAACGAACAACAACAACAATATTGGATTCTAGTATAACTCCATTTATTCACTCCATATATTTTAGCTAAAATTAATGCACGAGTATGTGTGCGAGTAGATGCTTGTGTGTGTGGGTGTGTGTGTCTGTTCGAATATGTTTTGGTGTCTGTTCGTAAGTTTATTTTCCTGTTCGCAAAAAAGTTTAACATGTTTTAGCCGTTGGCTTTGTTCAACGCAAACAATAAATTGCATGTACCACGCGCTTTTTGCAGACGGATAAATGGTAACAGTTTTCTGCCGCTGGCTGGAATAACAGCATATGTCTTTATATTTATTCTAGAAGAAGACGTGTTGTTTATAAGCAACTGGTTTTTAGTGAATGGTAATAATAGAAATAGGGGAATTTTTAGTTTTTAATGAAAAATGTTTTCTCTAAATTTTCCATAAATTGTCTTATTTTTAAATTTTTATTAAAAAGAAATTCCCTGTTAAATCCCTTTACCAAAGAATTCATTTACCCGGCTGATATTCAAGTGACTAAAAATCTATTTTAATATCCTGCAACTCACATTTGAAAAGTTTTTAGCTGTCAAAAAAATTCTAATTGTAAGACATAGTCGGTTATTCCCCAAAACCGCACATGTATCTCGTTAGAGCCAGACACGCCGGTATTTATGGTATTATTTTTCGATACGAAATGGCATGCGAAGCGCATGTAGAAATGGGGGAAATTAAATTATTGAAGGCTATTTAAAACAGAAAATACTAAAAGTTTATCAATAAATATTTTGTTTTAAATTATTTAACTTAATTAAAAGGCGGGGGCAAAAAACCAATAGTTGCAAATTAAAGCAACACTCGTTAGCTTTTATTATAAAAAAGTTTAATTTTATTATAACCAACGACATGGTGTTGAGTTATAAATCAACTGGCAATTTTATTCAGCTTCAAAATAAATTATTTAATATCGAAAAGCCATAAAAGAGTTTTGAGATAAATTTATAAGTTTTCGAAGAAGCCAAGAACAGTTATATTAGGAAAATCACTCAAGTGAATTAGAAGAACAGCCGAATGGTTTTATTAAATTGAATGAAAATCTTAAACAGCCTGGTAACAAAAAAAAGGGAGAACGTACGTTTTGGAAGGCCGCTGCTGCTTCTTAAAAATGTGAGTGTGCTTTTTTCAAGGGCTTCAGGTGTAGCTGAAAATGTCATAGAATTTTTAGTGCGAATTGGAAAATATCGAAACAACTTGAAACTTTGAAAATACGTTAGTCGCCTGCGTGTCATTAAATTTAAAGAAAAAAAGCGGGATTGATCGTTATTCGAAAGCAGGCAATTTTTGATTTATTTTATCGGTTAACCGATTCAGTGGTTCAGGAACTATTAAACTTTCCACCAAAATTCTAATCGCATCATGTCAAAAAAAGTCATTTTAAGTTTTAACGGACTGTGAATGTTGTTTGTGCGCCTTTGCGGCCTCTACTTTCTTATAGTGTTTTCACACTGAATGTTAAAGGCACAAGCACGTGATTTTGTGTTCAAACACCAGATTTAATAAATTCATGTTTAACATACAGTTTGTCTAATAAATTTAGGCAATAAATTTATCGACAATAAAAAGTGACTTAACATAACCTCAAAATAAATAATTCAACGGGGATAAATCACACGATCTTGGTGGCCAATTAATTGGGCCATTAAGTGAAATTATTTTCTCATCAAAAGTTTTTTTGTAGCACCCGCTCCGTCTTCTTGGAACCGCACAAGATTAATGCCTTGTAATTGAGGTCCAAAAAAATTTTGATCATGTTCCCATACCGTCCCACCATTGATAGAAACATTCTGACCATTATCGTTTATGAAGACATACGGGCCAATGACGCCGCCAGTCCATAAAGCGCACCAGACAGTAATTTTCTATGAATGTGGATGGTGTTTCGACAAAAGCTAGTGGATTCTCCCCACTCCAAGTGCGACAAATCTACTTATTTGCGTAATCATTCAACCAGAAATGGGCTTCATCGGAAAATAGAATTTCGAATAGATGAGTTTGACGAACAGAACAATTATTTTGATTAAAAATTTCAACAACTTGCACGCGTTGCTCTGGTGCAAGTCGATTCATAATGAAATTTCAAAGCAAACTAAACAAAAAGCAACAATCAGCTGTTAAATGGAGACTTGAGTAAAGCAGTGATTCCAACTAAAACTTGTGACACCCTAAAATAAGCCCGAGGGGCTATTTTGCAGCAGTTTAAAATTATAAGTCTATGGACGTGAATTTTCGAAATATGATAAAAACCGGTTTTGCCTACTTTTCCCACTTTCCAGCCGCTTCAAATTACAAGCTCCGAAATTACCTTTAAAGCGAATCTATATATTGGAAGGGGACCTATTTGGAATGTATCAGCTTCTAGACATAATTTTTAAGGCTGGGCTATGATATGCCCACCAGTCAATCAGTCCGCCCTTCCGTTTGTATGTCGACAACTATTTTACTTTATTTTAAATATGAAGAGTAAGACTTTTTATTAAAATACAAACTAATTTTAATAAAAAGTCCTATTTATTTCTTGTTAAACTAACTATAAATCATTATCAATTGTGTTTATCTGAATTATTTATTTTTATTTAATTCTTTTTTTTCCCCCGTAGTCTATCTCTGAGGCGCATGATTCCATACAACTTCATTTCCTTCTTGCAATTCTTTGCATATCCGCTCGTTTTTTATTCCTGCATTTCATTCTGAATGCATCGAAATTTGTATTTGAATGTTTCCATTTCGAATGTAACACAAAATCTATTTATTATTATCATCCAAAGAAAAAGAAAAAGTAAAAGAAAAGAAAAGCAGTGAAATAAAGAAAAATATCTGTAAATAAACGACAACCTGCAGTTCAGCATTTTGCAACATCATAATGTTTTGCCCCGATGAAGATGGCGATAACTGGTGCAACGACATGAGCAGCTGTTGGCTGAATCACAAAAAGATTTTTGTGACATTTTTTTGTTGTTTGTCTTTTAAGATTTTTCTTCTTCTTTTGCTGTGTGTGCAACATGCAGCAACTTGAATTTAGTTCATATCGTTGTTGTCATCATTATCAAGATGAACATTTTGCATGAATGTCAGCAGCAGCATGAAAATCTATTTAGAGATGACAGTGTCAATGATGCCATCGTTAAGTTGTGTAGCAGTTAACAAAGTTTTTGTTGTTTTTTTTTTTAATTGCATGAGCTTTGTTGTAATGACAAACTGAGATTTGCTAATTAAACAAGTTTCAATGTAAGAGGGCAGCCTTTAAATTGTTAGAAAAGAAAATATCATTTAAACAAAAAATCCCACAATTTAGATTTGTGTGGGCGCTGTTGGCTGAAGTAGTGAACACTAGGCTACGAGGTCCCGAGTTCGCCTCCGCATTCAGTCCTGAATATGATGTCGAATATTTCTGCACTTCAATAGTTTAAGATTGTGTTAATTTTGTCAGCTTGCCTCAATTTCGAAGGCATAGCACTGGTCGTTGAACAACACCGACAGCCATTAACACCATCATGTACTAAAAGAGGGGAATACAGTTCCCTCCTTTGTCGGTATCTGCAGCAAAAATATTCCCTGACGAAGTAAGAAGTGAAAAAAGCTACAACAAATTTTCTATCTTCTACTCTGTCTTCAGCTGTCCTCTTAACAGTATCTCCTACTTTCACAGGTCCAGCGCAATGCACTCGCATATATGGTGGTCGCCTTATTCATAAAAAAAAAGTTCTGTAATCTATCCTGCTTTTAGTCATGAATATGGGACCGAATTTTCTTGAATTATTTCACGGTTGCATTAATTGTTGTCGGTCTGTATCATTGACGAAGTCAAAGCGGCAAGAATCGCTCTTTCATGTACCCTGGATTACTACTGTGCCCTTCTTCTTGAATGCTGGAGGTAAAATTTTTATAAATTTAAAAGTAAAAAGACAAAAATTTATCTCTCCTTCTGAGCATATTTTCCATCTGTAATTTCAATACCATCTCTTTCATAATTCCGGCACAATGTATTAATCCAACGCCTCAAGACCCGTCCTAGTTAAAAAATCGGCCTCCTTGACTAAATTTCCTCAGCTGGAACAGAAGCCTTATTCATAAAAAAAATGTTTTGGATTTAAAACAGGTTTATAAAACAAATTCCCACACAGAATTTGTTTTATAAAGCCCTTATAAAGCAGACCTATTTTTTATAAATAAGGCAGCTGATGTCTTAAAGTTATACGTTGTGCAGTAACCAATAAAAACTTTGGAATTTTCTCTACGGCACGATTTCAACGGATATCTCCCATACACCAACATATAGACTGCATTAACGAATCAAACTCAAATTAGTCAAATTACTGATTTCCAAAATATTTTGATTAAAGTGTAACGACTTTTAAAAACTTACCTTCGATATGAATTTTAAATAGTACGATTACTGATTACATACCTTTAAAGAAAGAAAGCAAAAGAGATAAAAATTATTAGTAAAATATTAACACCAAAAATCAATTAATTTAAAACAAATTTAAAAGTTTAATTGAAAATTTAATCACTTGATATATTTTTAAATTATAAGAAAAGTAATTTTGTAAAGCGTGTTTTTTTAGAGTGCTACAACTTTCAGTAGGCATCACTGCTTTATTTGAGCACCCATTTAACAGGTGATTGTTGATTTTTGTTTAGTTCGTTTTGAAATTTCATTATGAATCGACTTGCACCAGAGCAACGCGTGCAAATTGTTGAAATTTTTAATCAAAATAATTGTTCTATTCGTCAAAAACTGGTCCATTCAAAATTTTATTTCCCAATGAAGCCCATTTCTAATTGAATGGGTGCGTAAATAAGCCGAATTGTCCCATTTTGAATGAGGAGAATCCACAAGCTTTTGTTGAAACACCATCCACATCTACAGAAAATTACTGTTTAGTGCGCTTTATGGACTGGGGAATCATTGGCCCACATGCCTTCAAAAACGATGATGGTCAGAATATTACTGTCAATGGTGGAATGGTACAGGAAAAGGATTGCAAACTTTTTTGAACATCAATTACCTGACATTAATCTTGTGGTTCCAAAAGGACGGAGCGGGCGCTAAAATTGATTTATTCAATGAAACTTTTAACGGAAAAATAATTTCCCATAATGGCCCAATTTATTGGCCACCAAGATCGTATGATTTAACCCTATTCGATTATATTCTTTGGGGTCATGTCAAGTCACTTGTCTTCGACGATAAACCACAAAAAATTGAAGAACACCTGGAAATCAACATTCGAAGAGTGATCGGCGAAGTACGGCCGCAAATACTGTGAAAAGTTGTCGAAAATTGGTGTTCCAGATTGCGCCTTCTACGCGTGAGACGTGTCGGCCACATGGCAGAAATTATATTCAAACATGAATTTCACAAAATTCTCTTTCAAATGAAACCCGTAAATCATGTTGAAACATGAATTTCATAAAATGTTCTTTCAAATAAGACCCATTTCATTGATATTAAAAATATATATCCTGGTTTTATTATTATTCAAACTTGTGTCAATCTATAAAAAACACCCGTTGTCTTTGAATTTTTACAAAATTATTTACTAAGATTTGTCAGCATTTTTAGCCATCCAGGTATGTTGATTTATCCCCTTCCTGCTCCGACCACCAACACAAAGCAAATTTGCCAGCGCACAAATGAACCAAAAAATTTGTTACCTCATCATTTTGAAATCGTAACAGAAATATTTTGCCATGTTTCACTATTTTTACCCCCTAAACACGGACTCTTGTTTTTTTTCCTTGTCAGGATTTTAACTAGAAAATTACAACAACAACAAAAACAATAGCAATAACAGCATCTCTAGTTGCCATAATAAAGCGTTAAGCTCCTTTTTTGGCATCTCCGACAATCGTGAAATGTGCTGAAATCTGTAAATATCTATAAATGGATGCCAACTGCGGTTGTTGTTGTTGTTGTTGTTGTTGTTGTTGTTGCTGTTCTTGTTGTCTGGTCATGTTGTGTTGTTGTAATTGTTGAAAGAACATACTTGTTTAACACCCACATACAACATTGATTTTGGCTGCGATGTGCATCGTCGTGGAGTTTGAGTTGCACATTCAGTTCTTGTTCTTAACAAAACTGCTTGATTCGGAGTTGCTTCGTGCAGAGCGTAACACTTCTGGCCAAATGCAATAATTTTTTTTTTCAAGGAAGCGATAGCAATGAAATTCCTTAATTTACAAAAACTTCTTAAGCAACTTTTGTAATTTTATAAGGAATTTGGTTCTTTTGAAGGGGTAATTTTGTGAGTGGGTACTTTTTTATAAACGTTTTAAAAAGTATTAAGGTTTTTTATAAGAGCTACTTTTTCAAAAGGATTTAGATAAAATATACGTTTTCGAAGTACATTTCTTCCAAAATATATAGTTTTTAAAAGGTACTTTTCAAAGTACTTACTTGAAAGGTACTAATTTAAAAGCAACTGTTTCGAAATGTAACTTTTTATAAAGTTTCTAAAAAGATATTTTTTTGAAAGGTATTTTCTTAAAATGTGATCTCATAAAAGGTACTTTTTAACAGCACCTTTTCAGAAGGTACTACTTGTTTGATAAGTTACCATGACTGTAGTTCAAAAGATATTTTCCTAAAAAATACTTTTTGAAAAGGATCTTTGGTAAAGGGGCCAATTTTAAAAGTACTAACATCAAGGGTACTTTTCATTAGGCACGTTTTTAAAAGGTACTTTTTTATGATATGCCTTGATATAAGGTAACATTTTAAAATACTTTATATATACTTTTTTTAAGAGAACATTTTTATAAAGTACTTTTCAAAACGGTACTAGCTGAAAGATACATTTTTAAGTAGTTCTTAGTTAAAAGGTACTATTTTGTAAGAACTACTATGAAAGATACTTTTTAAAATGATGCGAAGATTTTTCAAAATATACTCTCTTAATAGGTAGTTTTGTAATAGCACCTTTTCAAATGGTACTTTCTTAAAAGGTACTTTTCTTTAAAAAAATTCTAAAAGGGTCCTTGCTGAAGGGAATAGTTTTAAGGGTACTATTTCAGAAAAGCACTTTTCAATAGGTCCCGCTTTTTAGGATAATGTTTTTAAAAGTACGTGTTAAAATGCAAAATTTTTTATGAATATTAATCCAAAATAATTTTTTTCAAAAGTTACTTATCAAATGGGTTCTAAATTAAAGACACTTTTTCCACCTGACTACTCATTTGCTTTACTGCACTGTGATTCAATACTCTCAATCAAAGAAACTGTAACGTTCTCGAGGTAAATTTTTTATTATTTATTTTCTTCAAGGTGGCCTGGCCTCTCTTCTTTTATGGTTTTCATTTAAAATTTTATAGTTGTTGTTTGTGGAAGATGTTTTCTTAGTGATTTTCCATTTTATGTTGTTGCATTTGCGTGTCTGACTTATTGTTGACCACAAATTTCCAATGCACAATTTTCGTTTCTTTTGCTTTAGTTCGCAAAGAAATTATTTGCTGCTGCAACTTCTACTGGAATAGAACTCCGATTGTGAAGTGATTACAGAGTTTGTACGGCCCAGTAAAAAGCAGCATAAATCGTTGTTGTTAAGTTTCGCATATCGTTTTTCTAATGGAAAAAGATTTCCCCTCAGCTATTGTTTCCAGTTTCAAATTGTCTGTCTTCTTTCTGTCGATTTTAAAGACTCAGGCCACATTTTGAAGTTTAAAATTCTCTTCGAACTCAAGAGTAAATTCAGGTTGTCTGTGTGCATCTTCCAACCATTTATCTGCTGTTCGCCTTTCCTCCACATATTTTCCAAGTTAAATATGCTGTCACCTCTTTGTAAAATACGACATTTGCTTGAGGATAAACATTTCCAAGACGACGTTGTGTGAGTTAACAATAGGATTTAGTTTTAGGATTTGCTTTCGGAATTTTTATGGACGTTTGTTTTATTGCTGTTGCAGAAGATTTTGTGGAAAGTTCATCGAAAGGTGTGTTGCTTGTATACGTGTTTAAATGTGTGTGTGTTGCTAAACGTTTAATGTCTTTTGATAGTGAAAATCGATAGCAGCAAATATTTTTTTTTTAGAATAATTTATTAACAGATACGAATGAATTTATGCAGAAGATGTTTGCATTTGAGGTTTTCCTTGATCCATTTTATGTTCGTTATAAGGCGGAAGGAAATGTTGGTTAAATATTTTAGGGGAAACTAATTAATAATTTTGTTTTACCCAAAAGGAATCTTCTAAATTAACTCAAATTGCATAATTTACAATTGTTAACACTGTGGCCAACTTTACACAAATTGTTTAGTTTACTAATTTAATTTATTTAATTAATGTTTAATATTAATAAATTAAATAACAACGTAATTATAAAGAATTTATCTAAATGAAAGTTGCACATGTCTGTATTTACAATTTTCATAAGTTTCGTAGCATACTTATAAACACTCTTCACCACAGAGTATATTTCAATACAACTTTTCTTTTTGCGGCCTGTAAATTGAAAATTTTAAGCCCGTTTCGTGTAAAACCAGCTTATTTCAGTAATATTAATAGAGAAAACGTACACAAATGCTGCTATTCTCTTATTTCCGTTAATCCGTGCTAACGGAGTATTATATATGTTAATTTCGAAAATTCGAAGTTAAGTTCGAAAATTCGAGATTAATCTAAAAAACTCAAAATTGAGTTCGAGCACTCAACTTTATGTTTAAAAATTCAAAATTAAGCTCGTAACATTCTAATTCATGCTTGAAAATTCGCACTCATGTTCAAAATGTGGAACTTTTGCTGATTTCCAATAATCCTTGCTAACGGAGTAACATTGATGCTAATTTCGAAAATTCGTAGTTAAGTTCGAAAATTCGAAGTTAAGCTAAAAACTTAAAATTGAGTTCGACTTCTCAACTTCATGTTAAAAAAATTCAAAACTAAGCTCTAAAACTCGAACTTTTATAATAAAATTCGAAATTATATTCGAAATGTCCAACCTTCTATAAGAACTAATATATTGTGGTGCCTTTTTCTATAATTTTAAATAAATTAAATGGACTTTTCTTATAAGTAGCTTTTCAAAAATGTAGTTTCGTACATATGTATGTATGTATGTTCGAAATGTCGAACTTTTTCTTAGAACTAATATAATGTAACTTTTGCCTTATAATTTTAAATAAAATAATAAATTTTTTCATATAAGCACATTTACTTTCGAAGATGTTGGTTCGAACATATGTTCGAAATTTCGAACTTTCTATTAAAACTAATATATTACGGTATTTGTTTTGAATGTTTTATAATTTTAAATAAATTGGACAGATTTATTTTTCTTATAAGTAGATTTCCAAAATTTTAGTTTCGAACATATGTTCGAAATGTCGAAGTTTCTCTTAGAACTAATGCATTGTGGTTTTTTTCATATTCTTATATAAATTAAAATAGATATATCTTATAGGTAGATTTTCGAAATGTATTTTCGAAGATATGTTCGAAATCTCAAACGTGATCTTTGAACTGATATATTGTGGTATGTGCTTCATAATTTTGAATAGATTAAATAGATTTTTTTATAATCAGATATTCGTAAATGTGACTTCGAACATATGTTCGAAAATTCGAACTTGCTCTCAGAAATAATATATTGAGGTATTTGGTTTTTTAACATTAAGTTAATCAAAAAGATTTTTCTTTTAAGTAGATTTTCGAAAATGTGATTTGAAACATACATATGTTCGAAATGTCGAACTTGCTTTTAGAACAAATATATTGGGGCACTTGTTTTCTAATTTTAAATAAATTAAATAAATTTTTTCTTATAAGTAGATTTTCGAAAACGTGGGAGGGGGGAAATTTTTATATATATTAATTTCGAAAATTAGAAAATTGTTAGTGGAAGGATGCAGAACAATAGTAAATATAAATAAAACAAACTCACAATAACTTTTTCGATATTTGAAACCATAGAATCCTTAATTCTGGAGACTTGACTCTTCCAAATGGAAGATTGTAAATCAAAAAAGAAGTTTTTAATTGAAACTTCAAATTCAAAACACGAATAATTTTATTAACTGTTGCGAGTTGTTGCTGTCGAATTATCTTCTTATAAAATTGAAATTAAATTACATCCCACGCAAAATTCGCTTTTACTTGAGAAAATCAATTCTCCCTCATTCTTATCCCCGCGTTGCGATTTCAATTAATATAAAACAGTTATTTCTCCCAAGTTTCCAATCTGATTTGTAATAATTGAATTTTTATAACAATTTTTGCAAAATAACTTCTGCTGCTCCACGATTCGAAGATATTAAGACGTTTGCAAGCAATTCCACACGCAACGATAAAATCAGCTTTACCTGCTTGCAAGCAACAACAGCACAAATACGCAATAAAAGAAATCGTTGTTATTATATATCTCTCTCTCTCTCTCTTCACGCTTGAAGAGAGCATAAAAAAGGAAAAACTCCAATTGAAAGTTGATTATTTGTGGAGCAACTTCGCCATGGAGTACAGCCAAAAGAACAAAATCATGGAATAAATTTTTATGATTGTAATTTAAAATTAAAGTTTTTATAAAATTTTATTTGAAGTGCAACACTCAACGTTTAGAAATGGGCGGACGTGCGGGTATTAAAATAAATATTTTTATAATTTTTTTTCCTTTTAATTTTTTTCAATGGCTTGAAGACAAACGCACAGCCAGCAAACAGCCGATTCCATGGATTAAAACATCAATCCTGTCGTTCAACTAAACTGTTGTTTAACAGCCAAATAGCCTTAATGTTTACTGGGTTATCTTTTTCTCTATGTTTTTATGTGTTCCAAGTTGTCGAAGAAAAGAATAAAAAAATAACTATTTAAAAAACTGTAGCTGTTGTTCTTAACGTCGCTGCACATTTCTTGGCCCTGCGAGTACTCACTCGTGCTGGTTTTTCTTTTTTTGGTGCGTTTATTCTAAAGAACTTAATTATAGCGAGAGAGAGGATGCATTAAATGAGCAAATCTAAACATAAAAGATGAGTCTGCAGGAGAACAAAAAGCAAATAAACTTGAAAGAAACTTGAAAATTTATGGATAAAAATTGTTGCTTTATGAACACCAACACAAACACAAACACAAACACGGTGAATGATATAGAAATGGATGGTTAAGTTAGAAGAGTAAAATCCATAGAGATTAAAACAAATACTTCAGACACCGATAACATTAAAATGAAACTAAAAACTTGTCTAATATATGGAATAAAGAAACTATTGAAAATGTCTTACACTTGGAGAAAAAAATAAGGAAATAATGAAACAGAAAGTAAAAACTTCTCAGTTTGGATTTTATAGCGATTGCGAATCGAAAAAGTGCTTGTCTAATGTTCGAGCTCTAATCGAACTCATACGTAAAAAGAAAAACATGCTTGAAAATAAAGAGTTTCAAGTCTTGATGAATTATAGTGAAAGGCCGCCGCACTTTCAGTTGCGTTTGAACCAACCCAACAAAGTTTTCGGTTGTTAAACGATCTATAATCGTAAATCCCATATTTTTTTTATCTACCTGGCTTACGATATATGCTACCTGCATATCCTAGAGAAAAAAAAAATTGGAAAACAGTGGAGCCTAAAGGCCGTCTCTGTGACTACTTTTAACCACAAAACTATCGTAACCTATGCCTCGAAAAACTAAATATTTATGTGGTTGTCATGCTTTTTATTGTAGGGTTGTCCATTGAATAATATATTTATTCTTATAAAAAACCAACAAAATTTTAAATGCATTCAGAAATGTATTCTGACTCATCCTGTGTTTCACAGAGTGACGACAGTTTTTTCGATGCGAGAAGTTCGCACTTCAGTTACAGAAACGAGGCACTGGTTTTTGTGCGATTCTATGCTTTTGAACTCTTCCAGATTAAACGTTATTATTTTTATTTTCAAATCAAGCGATTCCCACATGATAAATGATGACTGACGCAACTTTCGATTACTATAAAAGAATCGGGAACACTAATTGGTTAGATATATAATTTCGGAGTTTTTCAAATAAATCACTTTTTTCAAATATTATTTCTTTCACGATATTTCACAAACGGATTAAGCGATTTTGACCTGATTTTAGTGGCCGACTTAGTTTTTTAGTGCTGAGAGCTGATTAGTTTCTGAAATCGATCGGTAAAGCCGTTCAAAAGTTATTTAAAAAAAAATAAAACTTTAAAAAATTTTGTTTTCTAAGTTTGTTTGAATTTTCTTGAAATCGGTTTAAATTCACAGGAATTCTAAGTTCAGTAGAACCTTTCAGAACGCCATCAGTTTGATTGAAATCGGTAAAGCCGTTCCAAAGTTATAAGCGCGTCACATAATTACTCACACATACACACAGACACATACATATACATAGAGACATGGTCAGTTGTTTTCAGAATTACTCAAGGAAACTTTCTAGAACCTCAAAACGTCGAGATCTAATGAGAACTCGATTTTTTTAAGAAGGGGTAAAACCAATAACTTTGCGATTTCTTAAAAATTTGTAGCGTAGCGGGTGAAAATCGGTTAAGCCGTTCGTGAGATATTGTGGAAAAAATTCTAAAACAATGATTATTTCAAAAAACTCAAAAATAGTATATCCAATCGGATAAAATTGGCGGGAAGGTGGAGGGATGGACTTTAGAGTCAACCGATTTCCATATTTTTATTTACTGGTAATAAATAACAACGTGGTAAAGACAATGAACTGCAGCCTGATAAAAAACTAGTTGAAGTGAAAATACAAAGATTCAATCCATAGTGAAATCTGAGATATCGGCAGTAAAATATATCGAAAAATATTGTATGAACAAAATATGAAGAAGTAACCAATTCTGATTAAAAGTAATCAATATGACAACACTGGCAGCATGTGCTGCTTTTTTATGCGAAAAGTGATACAGAAACACCACAGAGATACTACTGAAGGCGTAGCTCGGAGGGATCAAACTGAAGGAGATGGTGATGGATTGGTGATAGACTTTTTATATGTAAATATATTTTGCTAAGTATTTTATAGAATGCCGGTTAAGTGTGTTTTTTCAATCGCTGCTCAGTGATCAGCGTGCATGCACAATCATGCTCCAATGCAAATCAAATGAAACTTAAGAAAAAGGACATGCCTAAAAACACATAATGCAGATCATAGAAATTCGATCCCATGACTTGATTCATGACTCGATTGAGTACAGAATCGACTGCACGACTTTCGGCCACTTAAACAGCGCGTCCACTAGCTGCATATCATGACAGTATTTTCACTCTCAATGTGATTGTCAAAAGCGTCGTCATGATGGCTGCCAGTTTGAAGTGGTTAATTTCATTATAAATATTTCTTTCTCCCCGTGCATTTGAGATTCTTCAGTCTAAATGCAAAAATTAAATGAAAACTTTAGAAAATATAAAATCAGCAAACCAGCATTTACTCCATGGAAAACAACAAAAACAAGAACAACAACAACAAAACAATACTGAAAAGGAACACACACAATTGCCGCGGGGCAACCCTCTCATAAATGAAACTAAAACGAAGATGGCAACAGGAAGTGCAAGGAAATTGTTGTTTGGATTTAATTTTCCCAAGAAAGGAAAAGTCAGTGCCACACGCCCCTCCAGCGTTTCTACTTAATTTCTGCTAATTCTTCCACTTAAACGTCATGCTCACACTTGCAAACCACTGACTGGGTGGCAGGCAGCAGCAGCTGGACAAGATTTATAGAATTTATTTATTAAAAAAATAGCAGGTACTGAGAAACAAAACTGCACATGCAAAGATGATGAGCCCTACTCTGTTAAATCGGGAGTTAGATGCAAGAAGAAGAAACACACACACACACACACACAATTTAATAAAAATAAAATCATGGAAAATGCAAAAAAAAAACCCAACCGGAAAACTTAATGTTGAGCTGCTTTAAATGGAATCTAAGCCAAGTGTGTTCAGGAACAACTAAATTGTGGTTGCATTCTCTCGCACATTAAAATGGATGAATTAAGGAAAATTCAACACAGAATGCATTCGTAAATGGGAATAGATGGAAAAAGAGAAGAATATTCGTTGGACAGAACTGCAGATAATGCCAGCAGATATTTTAGTTTTATTGCACTCGTATTTTGCTGGCAATTTCGAGAAAAAAAATAAAAGATGTTAATGATGCTGTTGTTCGGTCATGTTGTGGTTGTTTGTGAGCGGGGATATACACGAAATTCGAACATCTTTTTTTTTTATCTTAAAAATCGTTAGCAAATTTGCAGGCATTCAAAAACCCCTCAATTTATTTAAGTGATTCCATTCATCAAGTTAGAAGTGATCTCAATTCGAAATACTGTTCAATTTGGCTAAAATTGAAGCGAAAATAAATAAATTTTAAAAAAAGTTTGAATGGAAGGGGAAGCAAAACTGACAACTCATGATCGATAAGAAATCTTCTACTTATTATTGAAACCGATATGAATCTCTATAAGAAATCGCTGAAATAAAAGTTGTTTAAAATATTTTCAACGTGCCAAAAAGGCTCAAAAGTCTGCGATAACCATTCCCCCTATTCCGTAAGCATACGACGGCATGAACGTCAAGAAAATAAAAAAAAAATCGGAAATTTTTTGCACTTCTTTGGTAATCAACTGTTTATTATTTTAACAGCCACTTTGTTGTCCTTCGAGAATAGTCTCAGACCGCGAGCTGTACTCAAGGGTCTAGACGTTGACGTCGACAAATAATCACAGAATTAGGGTGATCGTTTCTTGTAGCCTTTTGAGTCTTTTGGGTTCAATAAATATTTTATGTCTTTTGCCTGAATAATATTTTATGGCTTAGGCAATTAACACAATAGCGACAGCAAGCTACAGACTACAACTTGTCAAAAATAGAATCCATGAATGATTCTTTTTACTGCTACGGACAACACGGCTACTGGTTGTTGTCCCTGCTGTTTTTGTTGTTGTAGTCAAATCAAATTAATTTCTATTTTGGTGAGCGACAAAGAGTAGATGCAGTGTTGCCAGTATAATATAAATAAATTCAATTATTGTAAACTTAAAAATATATTGTTTTATTATACAAAAAGAAACAACGAAATTATTTCTTGTCAAATATTTTGGTCTTTAAATATATTTTATTGGAATAACACTATATAAGAGTATTGAATATATGAAAGCGGCTACACTGGCATATGAAGAGAATTGTACTTCAAACAACAACTCATGGTTATTGATTTGGTGGTGTCGTCTTAAAAAGAATTAAGTAGCTGACTACCAGGCGACGATTGTAGCCAACGACTTTTGTAGTCGGTGTTCGTGTAGCCTGCTGTCGTTATTGTGTTTAATGCTTAAGTTTAATTTGACTACAACCAAAAAAACAGCAAGGACAACAACCAGTAGCCGTGTTGCCTGTAGTAGTAAAAATTATCATTCTCAAATACGCACATGTATTCTATTTTTGACAATTTGTAGTCTGTAGCCTGCTGTCGTTATTGTGTTTAAAGCTTTATTTACATAAAAATATATTTTCAAAAATGATTTTTCTTATATTCGCTTATAAAGGACTAAATTCCATATTTACCGACGTAACTTTGCGACCTGATAATGAAACTATTCGCTTTAAAAACTTTTTGAAAACTAGCGGACTTAAAAAACCGTCCAGACGATTTAAAAAATGTTGTATAATGAATTTTATTGCAGTCCTGCAGTACTTTTGCTGTCCAAATAGTACTAAATAAAGTACTATTACACTGAATTTATCATCGATGGGCTCAAGTTCAAATCTGCGATTTTACAAATTAATGATCTGATTTTAAAAACATATTCTAATTATCCGGCTTTTAATTTAAAAAGAAAAGTAAAAAGCATTTGAGTTTGAAAAACAATTTTTTGTTTTAAATATAAAAAGAAATTTTTTAAATTCCCAGACTTGAACTTCGTAATTTTTAAAATTCAAATACATGATTTCCATTAAAATCACTGCGCTCTCATGATACAAATTCGCAGTCCTTTTTAAAATAAGAAATCCTTTTCACACCATTTTTAAAATGTTTTCCCACTGATTTAATACGTTCTTCCTTTTTCTTTTTTGTCTCCCATTTAATTGATGCGATAATTATGCAGATTTCTTTTTGTTCATGTTGTCAACTTATTCAAACACATGCTGCTGCATTAAAAAGTGCAAAAAACTTTCTTCATGTAATTGACCATCATCCCCGAAGGATATACAATTTGCAAATCCTCTCTGCTCCGTGCCGACTTCCGGTTTTGGCCGTTTTCTTTTAGTTGTTGTTGTTGTTCGAGTTACTTAATAATCATATGAACTCTGCTGCTCACACTCCGTGTAGAATGTCAAGTTTAGTGTGTTTGGGTGTGTGTGTGTGTATGTGTTTGTGTGAATCTGTGTGTTTCTATGTCTGTCTGTCTGTCTGTCTGCTGCACTGGTGTTTATTCGATTATGTTGGCTATAACAGTTGCAGCGTCTGTTGTTAAGTTTGTTGCTGGCTGCTGTGCCGCTGCTACTTGTTCTAGTTACACATGTTGCAGTGTTTTTTTTTTGTTGCTGTTGTTGTAGTTGCTGTTTTTGTTCTTGCTGTCATTTATATGTAACAAAACACTCCTCATAGTCGTGTATAATTAATGAATTGCCACTTCAGCTAAATTACTTTTGAGTAACAGCCACTTAACTTTATAAGAGGGCTTATAAAAATGTTGCCATATTCCTAACGCCTGCCAATTTGTATGAGTTTTTTTTTATGTATGTATGTGTGCTTGTGTGTGTGTGTGTTTGCTTTTCTATGTTTCTTAGCAACCGCTTGCAGCGTGTAGAGATGAAATAATAAATTTCAAAACAAAAAAAAGTGACCAACCATCTCAGCAAGTTAAGCAGCACGAAAGGACAAACAGACGGACGGACGGACATTTTTGAAATATACCAGTGCCATGTGTCATAATAAATAATAAATCTTTCTCGTTGTCGTTGTTGTCTGTTGCATGTGGGCCTTTAAAATGCAAACAGTTGCAGTAATAATTTTCGCCTTTTATTCTTGTTCTGTAGTTGTTCATGCCACTTTGCACCCAATTGTTGTTGCCGTGCGGCTTTGATATGGAAGAAAGTCCTTATCCCAAGATGACGCCGGGTAAAGCTGGCGGTGCTGATGATGATGATGATGCATTTGCTGCAGATAGATTTTTTATTTTAATTGCTGAGTATTAAATAGAATGCAAAGATTTTATGGTTTATGATTCTGTTGTTCTTTTGCCTTTCCAGAGTGCTGGTCCCTGCATGCACGTACACAAACGAACGAACCAGCGTATGGAGTTGCTTTGGGGATTCTGTTTAATTTTTGAACTTTTTGATAATTTCTTTACTCTCTGCTTGGGACCCAACAGCAGGAGTTTGTAGTTTGAGACAAATATAAAACAGGAATAATGTGGCGAAATTATTTCGAAACAGTTTCGCTTCCACATGGGGGTTAATTCTGTATACGTTTGTGTGTGTTTATTTAAAGAACATTTTTAAATTTTTTTTGCAAAAAAAGTACTCAAATAAATTGTTTTCAAAATGAATTATTTAAACTCTACTCGTCCAGCAACATGTTGCATAATTAAGAAATGTATTTATTGTTCGATTGAATTGTAGGGTACACGAGGTTTTATTGTAGATTCCCCTATTTAAAGTGGCTTAAAATCACTGAACGGGTTTCACTTCATTAAAAGTTTTTATTGAACAGACTCCGTATAACCGAAAATTTTCAATTACCCACTGGAAAAAAAATCTTTATTAGCAGCAACCGTCATTAACTAAAAGAACTTGAAAAACCATTTAAATATTTTGTTTTTAATTTGAAAAAAAAATTTATCTTTTGCTTCGGCTCTTGCCAACATTTTGTTTTCTTTAAAAAGTATTTTTAAAAAATATGGTATTCCAATCACTATAATCACAGCACGAATTCTAAATAATTATATTCTGAAACACACACCCGCCCGCATGGCCATAATTATTGAAAAGTTTTTTACGATTTACAAATCGCTGGTACACATTTTTTCTTCAAGTGTGTTGAGAGATACTGAAGCGCCACATGATGTTGGGCGTGTTAATTTATGAAGTACATCGTTTTTAAATTACGAGCACTTAACAAAATAATTAAAAGCTTTTTTTTCATATATAAAACTATAAATATTTACACCATGCAACAGTTTTCTCATATTAAAAAAAAAAATTAATTCTAGTAAAATCGATATCGAAAACAGCTAAACATGCACCGACGTATTTATAAAAAAAAATATAATATAATTTTCATTAAAAATTTGTCTGAAGCACTATTCCAGTTTATTTAATTTTTTTATCAATTAAGCCTGCCATATTTAAAAGACATTCAAATAATACGTTGAAGTAAAAGTAAATTAAAATTATACACTTTTAACCGGCAGTTACTCACTCAACGCCTACTTGTCAAGATTTAAAAAAAATTCACCAAAAAGCTGTCACGTAAACTGCCTGCAGTTTTAAAACAATTTAATGTTCAAGACTTCAGTGACGGACTGTAAAATTATAGGCTTTCGTTTTGATGGTCTCAAAGAAGAATGAAGACTACATACAATTCACAATAGTGATTGACAGAGCAGATCAATTGATTCTTATGAAGCGCAGTAGTCTTACGCTGCACAGTGGATAATTTGGAAAAAAATATGCGAATTCTTCCTGAAGTTCGAATGCAATAACACTTCATAGAGTTTGGATTTAATATATTGAAAGAGAGCGGAGCCAGGAAACCCCAAAGTAACCCATCTCGAAGTTAAAAAACAAAATTTAAGCTGATAATTTTGGTCTGATTTAAACAATTATTTTGTAGAGCAGTTATCGTATCCACGAACTAATAAAGTTTTCTATTAAAGATATTCGACTAATAAATTAATTTTTATAGAAGGCTTTGTTCCAAATTCCCACTTGCTATTACGGTTTTTAGTGCCATACTTATATCCAGGTTTTTGTCCGAAATCCCCACTGTGCGCTTGATTGCAATTCTTACGATTTCATCGTCATAGTTATTTCTATTTTTTTTTTCAAATCCCCACTGTGCGCTTTATTTTATACTTACGACTTTTAGCGCCACACTTATATCTAGGTTTTTTTTAGATCCCCACTGTGCGCTGTTTATTTATTTTCTTACGCCTTTTAGCGCCAAACTTATAACCAGGTTTTTTTGCCAAGTCCCCATTGTGCGGTGTTTTTTAATCTTACGGATTTCAGCTCCATACTTGTATCCAGGTTTTTTTTTTTTGCAAAGTTCCCATTGTGCGCTAGCTTTTAGCGCCATACTTACAATCAGGTTTTTTTCCAAATCCCCACTGTGCACTGTCTTCTATTGTTACTGTTTTTAACGCCATACTTATATTTAAGTTTATTTTCTAATTCCTCACTGTGCACTATTTGCTATTGTTATAGCTTTTAGCGCCATACTTATATTCAAGTGCTTTTTCGAAGTCCATGTGCACTCTCTTATTTTTACTACCATACTTATAACAAAGATTTTTTTTTCGAAATCCCCACTGTACGCTGTCTTTTATTCTTCCAGGTCTTAGCGCCATACTTACATCCAGATATTTTTAGAAAAGTCCCCATTGTGCGCTGTTTTTCTTATTTTTACGACTTTTAGCGCCATACTTATAACCAGATTTTTTGCAAACTCCCCACTGTTCGCTGTCTTTTATTATTACGGTTTTTAGCGCCATGCTTATATCTAGGATTTATTGCAATGTTCCCACTGTGCGCTGTCTTTTATTCGGACGGCTTTCAGAGACACGGTTTCTTTCCAAATCCCCACTGTGCGCTGTTTTTGTTATTCTTATGGCTTTTAGCGCCATAAGTATAACTAGGTGTTTTGGAATTTACCCCACTGTGACTACTATTCTTGCAGCTTTTAGCGCTTTGATTTTATATTGTTTCCCTGCAGTTTTAGGAAACAAATTATTTGCACGTGATCAACAAAGTTGTGATTTTCTTGTTGAACATGAATCGATTAATTTTTTGTAGCCCAGTGTTCTCTGCCATAAAGTTGTTTCTTTCTTTCTAGACTACTTTCTAATTTTTCAAATTTAATTTGTATTGCTGTTAGATAAATAAATTTATTATATTTTATTTGAAAATTTCCTCTCAGAGTGTAGCGAAGGAGTTGGTGGCGCTTTTAATAATCTCCACTACATGGAGCTGCTGGCTGAACAACGAAGTACTTGAGCAAATACAGCGAACAACTCTTTTTTTACACCCACAAATGCAACTGTTTATTTATTAGATGTAAAAATAAGTGAAAGATTTGCTGCTGCAGTTTTATAATTCATAATACGTGCCTCAAGTTGTGGCACAATGAATTTGATGTCGGTTATAATTTCTTTTTTTTTCGAATAAATTTTTATTTACATTTCGGCTTAAAGGCTGCTCTGTCTCTTCTTTCTCTTTTTTCTCTTAACATCTAGCAAACGGTAATTCCGTGTTGTTGTACTCAAAAATACTTGATACTTTATTTTGCCAGTTATGACTGTGATGTTGTTGTTGTGGTTGCCGCTGTTGTTGAAAGCATGCTGCAGCAACGTGTTGCTTTAATTTTTATAAACTTTTTCCTTGAGATTTTGCTGCCTCAGCTACACGAGAGTTCCTTTAATTCTTTTATTTTTCTCTTTCTTGTTGAAGTAATTGAAAATTGAGTTTTTCGCTTTTCCTTTCAGGTCGTTCTCTGTTTCACCTTTTTTTTATTTCTATTAATGCCGTTCTTGGCTGGTGTTGGGTTGTTCTATTCATGCAAGTTGTTGCTTTTTTTATTTTAATTTTGATTCCATAACTACTCCTGCAATTGTATCGAGTTACAATTTCATTAAAGTTAACATTTTGTTATTTATTATTTTTATATATTTTTGTTGTTTTAGTTTTCTTTACTTTATTTAACTATAAAATTATTATTGCGAGTAGTCGACTCGCTTTTATTCAGGGTGTAGTTTACTTTTCAATTTATTTGCCAGTTGTTTTGTGAGTTGGTCTGGTTACTTGTTTGCCATTCTTTTTAATTTTATTACATTTCACTTTATTATTTAAGTGTATTTTCGTTATTATGCGATTTTTTTATTTATAATTTTTTATATTTCCGTCAGTAAAAAGTTTGAGTTGTGAGGAGTTGTAAAGCTTTTAAATTGATTGCATTTGTTTTGAAGACTCGAGAATGGGTCTTCTTTCTTCTTGGATTTTATAATAATTGTGGAACACAATTTATTTGGGGATTTTAAACACAAGCAAATCCGATTTATTTTGATATTAACGGCACAACAAAACATTGATTTATGAAAGTGTTCAATTTCGTAATGAAAAAAATTTAGTGACTTTTTATAAAAATGTCTTTCTTAAAATGTCAGAGTTTATAAAAAATATTCATTTGTAACAAGTAGTAAATTAGTTTTTTTTAAATTTATTTATTATAAAAAAATATATTCCTTAAACTGATATTAAGATTAAATGCAGTGAATGAAGTGGATCTTATAACAGCTTCTTTTGCAGAAAGTACTTTACGGAAAAATATTTATTTATAAAAATTATTTACGCAAAGTTCTTTTCCATAAAGTACTTTTTATAAAAATACTTTTTCAGAAATATACTTTTACAAAAGTTATTCCTTATAATAATACTTTTATTAAAGTACTTTTTACAAAAGTACTTTTTCAGAAATGTACTTTTACAAAAAATATTCCTTATAATAGTACTTTTATAAAAGTACTTTTTAGAAAGTACTTTTTCTGAAATGTACTCTTACAAAAGTTATTCTTTATAATAGTACTCCAATTAATGTACTTTTTAGAAAGTACCTTTCTTAAGGAAATTTCGTAAAGATTATGGTTTCGATATAGTACTTTTACAAAAATTATGTTTCACAAAAGTCCTTTTTTTTTAGAAAACAACACAAGATACCATTATAGAAAGTGCTTTTTGAAAAAGTACTTTTTGCAAAGATACTTTTCATAAAAACCTACTTTTCTTAACAATAGTTTTGAAAAACTTAAAATATATTTTTATAAAATTTTTATTATAAAAAATACTTGTTATAAAAGTACCTTCAGAAAAAGTACTTTTTTAAGCACTTTTTGCAAAAAGTGCTCTTTGAACAAACTAATTTTTAATAGATTTAAGTTCTACAAAAGGCTTTATCCAAGAATAAAACATTTACAGAAGATAGCATAATGGAAAGTAGTTAAAAAAATACTTTAATAAAGAGTATTTTTTGCAAAGAAAGTACTTTTTCAAAAAGGTACTTTCATCACAAAGTACTTCTAACACATATACTTTTCAAAATAACTTACTTTTTTAACGAAACTTTTATTAAAAAAAAATATTTTTATAAAAGTTATCTCTTACAAAAATTAATTTTCATAAAAAAACCAATACAAACAGTCCTTTTTATGAAAGTACTTTCACAAAAAGTACCATATTAAAGTAACTATTTCGAAAAGTGCTAATTGAATATAGTTTTTCTTACAAAAATTACGTTTTACAAAAAGCACTTTTCAAAAATACAACTTTTACCGTAGGTGGCATTGTAGAAAGTACTTTTTGTAAATGGTACTTTCATGAAGAGTACTTTTTCGAAATGCTTTTCCTAACAATAGTTATTTTAAAAGAGTACTTATTACAAAAATTATCTCTTACAAAATGTACTATTACAGTCTTTTTTTCAAAAGTACTTTTACAAAAAGTACCATTTTCAAGTATCTTTTGCGAAAAGTGCTTTTTGAATTAATTTTTTTTTACAAAAATTACGATTTGCAATAGGTCTTTTATCAAGAATACAACTTTTACAGAAGAATGCGTAATGGAAAGTACTTTTTAAAAAGGTACTTTCATGAAGAGTACTTCTTGCAAAGACTCTTTTCAAACGAAAATGTACTTACTACAAAAATTATATCTTACAAAATGTACTATTACAAAAAGCATGTTTTTATAAAAGTACTTTTATATTAAGTACCTTTTTAAAGTAACTTTTGCAAAAAGTGATTTTTGAACATGAAAAAGGTACTTTTCGCACTAAATTTATTTATTTGAGGAGCTTTTACTGTACCACATAAGACTTAATTTATAAAATTTTTTCTTTCAAATTATTAGTAACAACGAATCGCATGAAATTTTAATGCGTGAAGTTTAATCCACTCCTGTTTTTTTAATTTTTTAAACTATTTTTGTCAAATACTTTTATATTTCCTACTGACAAAAAACTCACAATTTTTGTTAGTCCTTTTAAATGTTGCTTTTTTTTTACTTTAATGTTTACAAGAAATTAATACAGTTCATACAAACGATGAATGTTGTTAACCTGGTCTGAAAGTTAAATACTTGACCAAACAAATTTGCGTTCGGTTTCTTTTTTTTCTTAATTTCTGATTTTATTTTTTCCATATTATTTTTTTACTCAATGCCTCAAACAACAAAATTGCAGTCATGTCAAAAATCACCACAAAAGCCACATCAAAAAATAAACAAAATAAAATAAAAACCCATTGAAATATCACAAATGAAAAGGTTTGCAAAAATGGCCAAACAAATCGGTTGAAATAAAATTAAAACAGAAATTCGATACAATCAACAATAAAACCAAAAGTTTTTTTTTTTTGTAAAATTTCAAAGGAAATGTGAAACGTATTTTATTCCTGAAATACCGTCCACAACTCGCCCTAAAAGAAATGCCGAAAGCTTAAATATAAATAAACGCATTCGCAAAAAAGAAAAGTACAAGAATATCTTGACTTATTAGCCATCATTTTTGCATTAAATTGTTGAATAAAAACTAAAAAATACGCTTTGAGAAAATCTTAAAAGAAAATGAAAGAAGTGTTGGCCGTTCGATAAACGAAAAATAGGGCAAAAAGGACCCGCTCATTCACAATCGTTTTTGTATTTCGAGTTATTAAAATCTTAAGCTCATTTTAAATTTAATTTTTATCTCTTTAATACGATTTTCTTGAAAAAGAGCATTTTTCTTAAAAAGGTGTAAAAACACTTGCATTTTACGACAAGATAAGAACATGAATCACATTAGCAACCATGTACGCATGCAATGTGACGTTTGAATAACATGATTAATAATATTAAGTTTAAGCGGGGGTAGCACAATACAAGCAAACACACATACACTCAACATATTTTTAGCTTCCCTGTACGAAAATTTAACATTTTCAAAAATCGGGGGAAAAGATCGTTTGAAAAAAATCGACTTCCCACCAGATCTCCATGTTTTGAGGTCCCAGGAAGCTTCCCTGACTAATTCTGAGAACTCGTCACTATGTCTATGTATGTTGCTATGTGTGTGTGTGTGAGAGAGAGAGTTTTTGTGTGTGGGTGTGTAAGTATGTGACCCGCTGAAACTATTTCACTTTAACTAAATTGCGTTCTAAAGCGCTCTACTGAACTTATTCTGAATTTGAACCGATTCGAACCTGTAGAAGCATTTAGATCTTAAGAAATTTAAAAAATCTTAGAAAAGGAAACATTTTTTAAAGTGTTTTTTTTTCAAAATAACTTCTTACACGGCTTTACCGATCGATTTTAAAATTTAAACGGCTCTCAAGATTAAAAAACCATGTCGGCTACTACCAAGCGGTTCAAAATCGGTTAGTCCGTGAACGCAAAAAATTCGTAGAAAGTGAGTTTATTTTGAAAAACTCTGAAATTATATCTGGGGGCAAATTACGGCACTCTATAGCGATAGATATCCGTAAATGAATTTGAAATTTCAATCGATATCGAATGCGGTCCCTTGGCCCCTCGATCACCGCTTATCACGTGGGAATCGGTTGATTTGAAAATGAAAATAATAGCGTTTTAGCTCGAAGATATAAAAGCCGTAGAGTAGCAAAAAGCGGGTTACGACAGCTTTGCGGTCAAAATTATCGGAAACTTACCGGGAGGGCCTTTGAGATCAACCGTTTTCCATTTTTTTTTTCAAATCATATCTAAGACGCAACTCGATTTCGGCCACTTTTGAATTTTTACCGATCACAAATAAATAACATTGACTTTGATTTCAAATATTCTTAGCCTGTTGCTTATTGTCTAGAATGAAGCCCCGGCTTAAATTAGAAACGCGTAGAAACTTTTGAATACTGAAAATATTTCAGTTTATTTATCTCTTCTCTCAACGAAATCTATTTCAATTTTTTTTTTGTTCATTCTATTGCTGGTTTATTCATCAGCTTCATTAATTTTGGTTCTTTGTAAAATAAAAGTTAAAAGGATTAACAGCATCATCGACGACGACGACGACGGCGACCGACCATGCACAGTGTCTTCCTTTTTTTGTTTGTGTTAGTGAATGGTGGAGCTCCTCATCACAAGCAAAAGTTGATGAATGGGATAACAGAACAAACAAACGAACAAACAAACAAAAAGCGAATCAAATGAACATACAATCAGATACCGAGTCCATGAGATACTGTTTCGTTTTCATTTTTTTAGGAGTTGAAGCGCTACAAAACAACAACAACAACTGTGAACAGGAAAACAATTTTCATCTAAAATATTGTAAATAAATCGAAAGAGCTAAAAAATACTTGAAAGAACGAAAAAAAAAAACAAAAAGTGATAAAGTTGGAACATGGAACGGACAGAAAATAGAGAAACATGGCGACGTCTATGACCACAATGACTTTGATAAAACGGCCGCATCATGTACGCCGCGTACGAGTGGAATTTGTCGGTGCTGATGATTCCGCTGATTGTTAAAAGGGCTGATGAAAACTGTCGACGCGTTTGGTTTGGGTTTGCATGGTTTTCAATCATTCGCATCCATTAATCAATTCTATTGTGAGAGTGCGTGTGTGTGTGTGTGTGTGTGTACGCGTATTTTTTCGTAGATTAACAACTAAACCGAGACAAAAACGCATCAGCGAAAAAAGAATCTCAATATTGAAAAATCTAAATCGGGTATGGAATTAATTTCAAGCACTCGTCATGCACAAACAAAACGTAACACGCCTACTCATGCAGCGTTTGTGTCTGGTTGGGACACAAACTTCTCTTAAAGGCTTGAAATTTTTTTTTCAAAAACTTTAAACAAACTACTCTGCACTAAAAGCGCTATGAAATGCAGGACGGCATATTGAAAGTATTTCGATGATAAAGTAAATCGCTTATCAGCTGAAGTATGTGCATCAAACTCTTGTGCAGTTGGCAGCCAACCAAAGCAGAGTTAATATGATGTGCGCAAATTGTAAGAACTCCATTGGGCTGTTTTAAAGCTTCACGATAATACCCGGTGACCAAAAATGTATTCGTATGCTGCATATCTCTACAAACAAATCTTTTAAACCACATAAATTTTTTCCATATTGGCGGACGATAAGATGCTTAAAAGAGTACCACAGATTTTTGGCGTATTTCTATAAACAATTTATTCGAGTTAATATCTCAATAAAATTGTTAATTGACATCTTGCATGAGTGCATTTCATTGGCTCTTGTGTTAAATCGTGATCAAACTTCAACAAAATTCTAGAAAATTCCAAAACATCTTAACAAAAGCTTTAGAAAACTAATAATACTTCTCATTTAGTTGTTAAAAGTTTGTGCACAAGCTAAAGATAACGATTTTTAGAGTGCCACAACTTTGAGTTGTGCTTTATTCAAGCACCCATTTAACAGCTGATGGTTGCTTTTTCTTTAATTCGCTTTGAAATTTCATCATGAATCGATTTGCACCACAGCAACGCGTGCAAATTGTTGAAATTTTTAATCAAAATAATTGTTCTATTCGTAGAACTCCTCCATTCAAAATTTTATCTTCCGAAGAAGCCCATTTCTGGTTAAATGGGTGCGTAAATAAGCAGAATTGTCGCATTCGGAATGAGGAGAATTTTATAGCTTTTGTCGAAACACCATCCACATCCACCGAAAATTACCGTTTGGTGCAATCTATAAACTGGCGGAGTCATGGGTCCATATGACTTTAAAAAAGATGGTGGCCAGAGTGTTACTGTCAATGGTGGAACGGTATAGAAACAGGATTCGATATTTTTTCGTACCTTAATTACGTGACATTAATCTTATGGTTCGAAGAGGGCGGAGCGGGCGCTACAATTGATGTACTCAAAGAAACTTTTGATGCAAAAATAATTCACGTGATATCCCAATTAATTGGATGCAAAGATCGTGTGATTTAACCCTATTCGATTATTTTCTTTGGGGTCATTTTAAGTCACTTGTCTTCGACGATAAACCACAAATAATTGAATAACTGGAAATGAAAATTCCAAGAGTAATCGGCGAAAAACGTCCGCAAATGCTGCAAAAAATTTTTGAAAATTGTTGTTCCAGATGGCGCCTTCTACGTGCCAGTCGTGTTGGTCACATGGCAGAAATCATTTTCAAACTTTAATTTCATAAAATTTTCTTTAAAATTGAGCCCGTTTCATTGTTATTAAAAATATGTTTCCTGGGCTTATTACGATTTAAACTTGTGCCACTCTCTAAAAAAAACACCCTGTTTTGGATTTACTATTTTAATCATAAATTTTTGTGTGAAACTCTTGGTGTTTACACAAGACGTATTTGAGATATTATTAATTAATATTATTAATTAAATAAATTATTAATTAATTAAATTATTAATTAATTAT
Source organism: Linnaemya vulpina (assembly GCA_963675445.1). Lineage (NCBI taxonomy): Eukaryota > Metazoa > Arthropoda > Insecta > Diptera > Tachinidae > Linnaemya > Linnaemya vulpina. The sequence continues at coordinate 12,590,675 of OY776277.1, read as the reverse complement.
TATTAAGCTATTAAGAGTATTGAATTTCTTGCTCTCTAAAAATTTCTATAAATAATCAGTAGAGTTTCAAATTATTCCAAAATCTTCCCAAACCTCTTTGCTTATGCAGAAGTCTTAATTAGAACTCTCAATTGGTTTTGTAAAGTTTGTGCTCAAGTTGAAATACAGATTTTACAAACACTTAACACGCAACAACAAAGATTTTTATTGATAAAAACTATAACTCTTATATATTTATACCGATACAACAAAAAAAAAAGTTGTTGACTTTAAAAAAGACCGGAATATTCTTGCGAATTGTTTATTACAATTTGGCGAGTTATTTGTATGGCATTGCAAAAATGCTGATAACCAAACATGTTGTTGTTGTTGTTGTTCTTTTATAGTCTTTATATTGGCTCTTTGTAATTTAAGCAGAAACGTAAAAAAACGCTTTCTAACGCCTCCACATTTTACAGAATTCGTTTCAGCCAACCAACTGTTCCTCCTTTTCCAGCACGAATCTTGTAAAATGTTTTCAACAATTCTTCCTGGTATTTATTTTTGTATCAGTACTTTTTGGTTGTTGTTGTTTATTTAAAGTTTTCAAATGAAAATGAGCAGACCCTTTTCCAATGAATAGTCCGAAAATCTAAAATTAATTCAATTTATTTTATTGTCTGGACTTTAAGACATGAACTCGAATATAACGCCTTCGACCCTTTTGGAGTTGAAGTACTCGTTTCTTTTTTTTTTTGTGCTGCATAACAACCCCAAACACACACACACATACACACACTCAACGGAGGAAAGTTGAAGCGCTTTTTCTTCTTTGTTTAGCTGTTGTTTGCACAAGTATTTTGCATTACACTGCGGCAAAAATACTATTAAGAACATAAAAGAGTTGGAAAGTTTTTATGGTAAAAATTTCAAAGTTGTTACAATCCATCCAACAAATACAACAAAATGTATTCATTTCATGACTTTGTTTTCCATAAAGTGCTTCGAATTGACCCTAATCAGTGAAGGTTTTTTCTTGTCCTAAAACAAAAACTTTTTATTTATTTAATTTTTCGTGTTGCTATTTTTTGGTTCTAGAAATTTTTATGTGCTGAAATGAAAACAAAAATTGTATCTCCATTATTTTGTGCTCTTCTTTCTAATCAATTTTATTAGTGGACGAAAGAAAATAGTTTTCAAAACGACCATCTCGCTTTTTAGTTTTAAAACAGTTGAATTTTTTTCAGTATATTTTATACTAAAAAACTAATCATTATTAAATCAGTAGAGTCTTTGTGTGTGTGTGTGTGTTGTTTTTAACAACATTTTGTTGCCAAAATAAAATGAACTCTCTTGCGTAGTTGTTGTGTATAGAAATGTGGAACGGAAGTGTGCGCCACAAGAAGGATAATAAGAATCAATCAGAATTTCTTTTTACAAAATATTAAAATAAATTACAGCTGCTGCTGTAATAGAAGGAGGAGGAGAGAAGTCAGAGCTTATTTTTTATTATTGTTAATATATTTTTTTAATAAATTTTATGGAAATATATAAGATTGATAACATTAAGAACAATTGTCAGCACTTGATCCTTGTAAATATGTTTCACTAGAAGCGTAGTTAAGGAAAATAGAAAGTCAGTCTATGACGATCTCTATACACCCTACACAGAAATATCAATGTGTGGTTGAATATAGTAATTGTCGTTTCGCTAGAATATATGAAATTTACTTTTTTGTAAATCCTTTTACACGATCACTGCATGTCTCAAAATATTATGAGAAATTTTTCTTCATAAAATTTAAACTTCTTTAATTTAAATTTCGTGCTGATTCTTTTTTTCCAAAATGTTACCACGATATTCAAAGTGATCACAAAAAACTATGAATAAAATAAATTTCTACCGATGTTGCAAACTATCGTTAGACGACATAAATAAATTGAATGTTATCTGGGCAAACAAACGAACATCGGCGAACAGACTTCTGAATTAAAAATTAAAAAATATTTGTAAATTCCTAGAATTGAAATAATTCTTTAATTATAGTTAAAACTTTGAAATTTTCAAATATTTTACATAATGGGTGTCTTTTTTATAGCGCGACACAAGTTTGAATCATAATAAGCCCAGGAAACATATTTTTAATAACAATGAAATGGGCTCAATTTTAAAGAAAATTTTATGAAATTAAAGTTTGAAAATGATTTCTGCCATGTGACCAACACGACTGGCGCGTAGAAGGCGCCATCTGGAACAACAATTTTCAACAATTTTTCGCAGCATTTGCGGCCGTTTTTCGCCGATAACTTCTGGAATGTTGATTTCCAGTTATTCAATTATTTGTGGTTTATCGGCGAAGAGAAGTGACTTGAAATGACCCCAAAGAAAATAATCGAATAGGGTTAAATCAAATGATCTTGAACATCACGTGAATTATTTTTGCATTAAAAGTTTCTTTGAGTACATCAATTGTAGCGCCCGCTCCATCCTCTTGGAACCACAAGATTAATGTCACGTAGTTGAGGTACGAAGAAATTTCGAAGCATGTTTCTATACTGTTCCACCATTGACTATAACATTCTGATCATCATCGTTTTTGAAGTTATATGGGCCAATGACTCAGTCATTCCATAAAGCGCACCCAACAGTAATTTTCTTTGAATGTGGATGGTGTTACGGAAAAGGCTTGTAGATTCTCTTTATTCCAAATGCGACAATTCTGTTTATTTACGCGCCCATTCAACCAGAAATGGGCTTCTTCGGAAAACAAAATTTTGAATAGATGAGTTTTTAACGAATAGAATAATTATTTTGATTAAAAATTTCAAATATTCGCACGCGTTGCTCTGGTGTAAATCGATTCATAATGAAATTTCAAAGGGATTGAAACAAAAAGCAAACATCGGCTGTTAAATGGGAGCTCAGAAAAAGCAGTGATGCCAACTCAAAGTTTTGACAGGCTGTACAAATGTTTGGAACAAGATGATTATTCCATAGATAGCATGAATAGCCAGATATCAATATACACTGTGCAACAAGTTTTTATTTACTTCATTTTTAATTATGTGCTGTTTCTTGTTTCTCAAAATTTTTACTAAAAAATTCAAAGTGATCAATCAATTGAGTTTTTATTTATTTTTATATATTTTTTTTGTATATATATATTATTATTTTTTTTTTTTGATAATATGTCGTAACAGTGTATTTTTGTGTTTCAGAGCAGCACTCAGGGCATGACCCCTAGATAAACGAAACGTCGTACCAGACCTATTAAAGTTGTTTAAATAGAGAGAATAGAATAAGTAGATCTTCGTAGGAAATTTGTTCTACTCACGAATCATTCCGATAATGAACAAGTTCTCCCTGTAATACATGGAGCGTTTCATTGGCACCTCAATCCCAAATCAATGGGCTCTGAGTGGACATCATTTAGATCCTAAAAATTTTCGGCTACCAGCGCTTTAATTTTGTAGGCCCATGACTAAATGCATACTTTGAGGCCTTAAAACCATACAAAATACCGGGGGCACATAACGCCATTCGATATCGGTCGAAATTTGTATCCAAATTGTGTTAAAATTTCTATCGAATTCGATAATTTGAGCCCTGGACTTACACTCTTAAAATAAACTTATATATGACTTCCTTCCTTTAACTATCCTCCGCAGTGTATCCATCCCAACTGCAGGTATTTTTCCACCCACACACACACACACAATATTTTTATTAGCACACCTCTCCCTGTCCCGACATTCCATTCATAAATGGCTTCATAAAACAAGGCAACATCATTAGCCATCGAATATTTATTTTCGTACCGTGAAAGCAGAGAGAAGATGTACAAAATTCTACGCACAATTAAAAAACATTATTTTTTTTGAAAACTTCATGTTGCTGAAGTTGGATGCTGCTTTTGAGGACGTTAATAATGATGCCAAATAGATTTTCAAATGAATCTCCTTTTGCCGAGAAACGGTAATTAAACTTTTGAACTTTTTCCTTGTTCATGCATTTTCGTTCTACCAACAAAATAGTTTTTGATAATGACCAGGAGTGGCATAGAAACGATATGGAAGAGGGGAAATGGAGTGCTAGACAAAGGAACGTAATACTTATGGAGCAACAAACAACAGGCCAGAAGAAGCATTAGGAAAACTTTTAAATTTTATTAAACAATAAAATTTTATAGATTCAAGTTGCTTGAAATGGAAAAGGGCATTAATGAAACGTTGTTTTTTTCAAAATTTTTTTTAATCTCTTCTTTTGCTTTTAATATTTTACGAAAATGAAGTGATGGAGAACAGGTGAGGGTCGTAATAAAATTTTTAAACACATAATTTACTTATTCCATTCAAGAGGACACGAAAACTTAATTATTTAATTCAATAAAAAGGTGTTTTTTATGACAAACATTTTTGGGAATGAAAGGAAATTCAAAGTGGATGAATAAGAAGATGTTTAATTTAATGAATTATTTAAAGAATTATTTAAAAGCAGAAATTCTATCACAAACTTTTTGCATTCGAAAGTCTTTGAACTGTAACACGAGGGTGGTTTGATCGTAAAAATAGCTGTTACAAGTATTTAATTCGTTACTTATAGAAATCACTTTTCAAAATTAAAATAAATAGTGATTTATTTCACTGTGTGAAGGTTTTCCATTCGACAGAATTTTAATTTTACTACGAGGGTTGTCTAATTATAGAAAGAGCTGTTGCCGGTGTTCAATTTCTTGCTTATTAAAATAACTTTTCAAAATAAAATAAATAATTAATTATTTTATTTTGTAAAGTTGTTCTTCATTCGAAAATGTGTTAGTTGCAATACGAGGGTTGTCTAATCATAAAACAGCTGTTGCTGGTATTGAATTTGTTGCTTATTAAAATAACTTTTGAAAATAAAATAAATAACTATTTATCTTATTGTGTGAAGCTGTTCTTCATTCGAAAATGTTTTAGTTGCAATACGAGGGTTGTCTAATCATAAAACAGCTGTTGCTGGTATTGAATTTGTTGCTTATTAAAATAACTTTTCAAAATAAAATAAATAACTATTTATTTTATTGTGTGAAGCTACTCTTCATTCGAAAATGTTTTAGTTGCAATACGAGGGTTGTCTAATCATAAAACAGCTGTTGCTGGTATTGAATTTGTTGCTTATTAAAATAACTTTTCAAAATAAAATAAATAACTATTTATCTTATTGTGTGAAGCTGTTCTTCATTCGAAAATGTTTTAGTTGCAATACGAGGGTTGTCTAATCATAAAACAGCTGTTGCTGGTATTGAATTTGTTACTTATAAAAATAACTTTACAAAATAAAATAGATAATTATTAAACTATTTTTGTTTTTTGTTTAGTTGTTTTTAATTTGAAAATCTTTTAATATTAATACGAGGGTTGTCTAATTATTAAAATAGCTGTTGCCCATATTTTATCTGTTACTTATAAAATAAAATCAATAATTATTTATTATTCTTATTTTATTTTGTCGAGTTATTTTGCAGTCGAGATTCTGTTAATTGTAATACGAGGGTTGTTTAATCTCAAAAATAGCTGTTGCCGGTATTAATTTATCACCTATAAAAATAAGTTTACAAAATAAAATATATAATTATTTATTTTTTTGTGTGAAGTGTTTGTGCATTCGAAAGTCTTTTAATTGTAGCACGAGGGTTGTATTTGAATTAGTATTTAATAAATTTTGATAATATCAATTAAAGTTTAATTATAAGAGGCATTTCGAACATGTCGGAGTTTTCTTGGGGCCGGGAGCAGGACACTCCTTAATGATGACATAATTTCTTGTTTCCTATGTATCCACATCAGCTGACCAAAATCACCACAAAATCCCCCTTTCGAGAGACGTTCACAAGCAATTTGGAACGATAATAAAATTTACATGCACGTTGAGTTGGAATCTCTTCTACAGTTTCAAAATATTGACGTCATAGTGAAATATTTTTAATTCAATTACTTCAGGATTTTAAATATTTAAAGTGAAAAATCCTTAAAAAATTTTCATTTAAAAAACTTATTTTTATTCCCATTTTTATTGCATCGCATTTTATATTGTTCTACATTTCCAATCGATTGAACAGCACGCGTAATACAGCAAATTTTTCAATTCATTTAAAATTTCATAAAATTTGTATTCTCATGTGCGTTTCATGGATTTTGCAAAATTTTAAACTCCGAAAAAAAAAACAATCCAAAGTCTCTTCTTTTTTTTCAGCCAAATGAGCCGCAATTATCGTGGGTATTTCACAGTGTCGGTGAAATGTTTTTGTTTATTTTAATGTCTGCTTGAAGAAATTAAAAAAAAATATATCCACAAAACAAACTCAAAAAACAAAACGGAAGACGAAAAAAGAAATCTACTCAAACCCTCCACTCGCCAATCAGGCAGGCTTTGCACAGGCTGCGTATGCTGACTGTTAAACGGGCTTGACGAATGTACGAACACTTTGTTGTTGTTGTTGTTGTTGTTACAGAGAAGGATATGTTTTTGTTTTATATGCCTCGATATTGATGATGTGGAATAAGAAAACAGTGGCAGTTTTTGATGAATTACTGCGCTACTATTTACATGGGCTCCTCCTCTGGTTTTTTGGAGGGGGTCTTAAAAAGTCTGCTTTTGTTTTCATTTCGCAATATTTATTGAAGACTCTTTTTCTTCCATTTCAATTTTGCAAACTCGTTTTTTTGTTTGTTATACCCTGCACAAAAAAGTAAAAGGGTATACATGGGTTTGCCATTCCGTGTGTCATTTCCTCGATATTAATATCGGACCCCATAAAGTCTATATATTCTGGATTCTTATGAATAGCGATGACGACTGAGTGATGTCCGCCTGTCTGTACGTGAAATCGGCTTTCCCAAGCCCCCAGAAGAGCTACAGACTTTGTTCTTCACCTGATGATTTGGAAATGAACTAAAATAGGCTGGTACTGAAATACAGTTCCAGAGCTGGGAAGCTTACATTTATTTCTCGACGCAAAATTAATACCAAAAATCAATTATTTATTTGCTTGTTTGTAAATTGAACTTTGGGAAGTCTCAATTGTCTTTTAAAAACAAAAATAAATAAATTAAAATTCCAGGGATGTGAAATTAAAGTATTTTTTGAACATTGAATATTTTGTAGTACATGTAATAACTAAAATGTTTAACAATTTTAAGATTTTCTTATATAAAACCGCTTTATACATCATGCAGATTTGCACTGGTGAAAGAAAATTTAAAAAAATTAAAATTTTATTTTCAGGGTTGGGAAACTGATTTATTTTTCAATCATAAAAGTAACCAAAAAGACTACTGACGTTGTTTTTTTGTTTTTTGTTTTGCTAACTTAAACTATTTTATAACTTAGGAAGAATAAAATTGGTATCAAAAATTAAGCAAATCACAGTTTGGAATCCGGGGTTGGACAAGAGTCATATTTTATAGTACATGAAAAATGGCCAAAATGGTGAAAAACTTCAAATTTTTCTTAATTAAAACTACTTAATACTTAATGAAGATTTGCTTTGATAAAAAAAACAAAAGAAATAAATCTTCGCTTCCAGGGTTGGGAAAATGAGAGTTTTTTTAAATAACCAAAATGGTTACAAATATTGAGTTCTTCCTAAATAAAACTACTTTATACCTCATCAAGATATGCATTGATTGAAAAAATTTCTTCCAGGGCTGGGAAATTGCAATTGTTTTATACTTAAACGTAACCAAAAAGGCAACTGACGTTGCTTTTTCTAACTAAAAACTATTTTACAACTTAGAACGAACAAAATTGGTATCAAAAATTTAAAAAATCAAAATTTCGAATCCGGGGTTGGACAAGTGTACATAAATGTGGCCAAAATGGTTGACAATTTTAAATTTTTCTTAAATAAAACTATTTAATATCTCTTAAAGATTTGCATTGATAAAAATTTTTAAATTCTCTTCTAGGGTTGGGAAAATGAAATTTTTTTTTGTACATAAAATATTTTCTAGTACATATAATAACCAAAATGGTTACAAATATTCCGTTTTTCTGAAATAAAACTACTTTATACATCTTGAAGATTTGTATTGATAAAAAAAAATTCCTGCCAGGGTTGGGAAATTGAAATTTTTTTATACTTAAACGTAACCAAAAAGATGAAGAACAAAATTGGTTCTTAAAGATATATGTAAGGCCAGACGTACGTTGGTGTAGGGTATTTAAGATTCGGCTTAGTCGAATATAATACTTTTACTTGTTTTTGTTTATTTATTTATATTTATAAATTTCGTTGTTGCTTACTGCTGATGTTTTCGCTTCATTGTTAGTTTTGTGTGATACATTTCATAGTACTTTATATTTGTATGGGGGAGGAGACGAAATCGGAAGCAACAGGTAGAGAAAAATAGGGCTTCAAATTTTGACGGAATTTTTTGACAAATATTTTTAGTTAAAACTATAAATAATTAAATCTTATATTGTTTTTTTGAAGTGAATAAAAAATCTTGCGATTTAAATTAATTTGTAACAATTTTATTGGGTGTTATTTGTTCTTCAAATTGCAGCACTTTGAGCCTGAAATTTTTCTCAGTGCCGTGATCATTCCTCATCGTAGCTGAAAGCAGGATTTATTTATTTATATTCCTTTTCTCTTCTTTGTGCTTTTTTCTTTGTTTTTTATTGATGTTGGTTGGGTTTTAATGATTGATTTATTTCGAAGGCATTTTTTGTACACCCCCAGTTGATGGTTATGCCTTTGAAGTATTTAGCTTTTCATCTCTTCCTGACCACAACACATACATACAACTACAACAACTTGCACATGTGAACATGTTTATGAATGCATGTACGATTGTGTGTGTGTGTGTGTGTGTGTGTTTGCATTCATTTAAATATGCACTCTTAAGTAAATGGTTGAAGAAGTTCAATACGTGCGTGCAATTATGGACAAATTGTTTGGGAGATGAATTGCAACGCGCACTGCCACGATGAATTTTAAGTAGAATTAAATTTTTTTGTTTTGTTTATTCAATTGTACCGTAGGAGTGTTGCACCAATGCCGACGTCTGTTTGTTTGTTTTTATTGCAACTGATTATGTTTTAGCACAGCGGCGGCAGTCAGCATCATTATATTCGTGCACACTCTCCTGTTCCCTCCCCCACCCACATGGCAATTATTTTGCATTCCGTTTGAAAGTTTTTAATTGATTTTGTCGCTGGATAAAAATGGCATTTTTATTGATTTTTACATTTACAAAACTCAATTGATTACAGTAATTTATTTTCAAGAGCTACACAATTAACGACACAAAAAGAAAATTGTATTTTAAGTCAGCAAAGGAATTTTATTGTTAATGTTGTTGCTGCTGATGTTACTGCTGCTACTGCTTGCTGTTGAAGCAATTTTTATTGTGTTTTTCGTTGGCTAAACCGCAGCATGATTTTTCGTAATTATTCGATGATGCTGAGCAGGTACAGTTTAAATAAAAATAAATGAAAATGTTTGCGTATCCTTTCCCGCAAATGGCTTTTAATGAAAGAACAAAAAGAAGAAAAGCGTGTCTTTTTAAGAACATGAAAAATGGCTGAATTAATTAAGAAAGTTTTAAGCTCTCATGATATTAAGCAATTAGTAAGACTGTGTGTGTGTGTGTGTGTGTTTAAATCAATTAAGTCCGTATCGCTTTTTTCATACATTTTATTACATTTAAAACTATTTGTTCATATTATGCATTTCGCTGCAATCAATTCCTTTTTGTTACAAAACACAAAAAGTAATCTGCTCTCAGTCAATATCTGCGTGCTTTGGCCAGATATCGTGTATCATCATTAAATTGTATGTTAAATATTTGTTTAATTTTATCCATCATTGAGATATTTTATAAACTTTTCATGAATGTTTGTTGCTGAAAGTTTTTCATTATTGTTTTTCAACAAATACAATATTCATAAGCTTTGGTATTTTATATTACACTAGTCAGTCTGAAAAAAAAAAATAGTTGAGAAATAAACAAACATGCACTGCATAACCCAGTGAGCACAAGTGGTTTGGGATCATTTAAAAAGGATCTGATCTTAATTCGGGTGCAATTAAGCTACGAAACGGTTTAAACTAATTTAAAAAGACGTATGAATAAACAGTAGCGTAACTAATAAACACATTAAGGAAGTAATTAAGAAAAATTCTCTAAAGAAAAAGTCGAGGGTTCCTTTAATTTACATGGGAATGCACAATGGGCCATTACTGGCTTAAAAGCATCTTTTAGAAATTAGCGCAGTGGGTCCTCTCTCTCTGCTAAATATATTCCATATCGTTTATTTACTTTAATAGTGTAATAACTCAGAAAATACTAGTTTTGACAAAAAGTCTTTTAACAACTTAAGGGAAATTTATAAATTAATTTTTGTCTCCAGAATAAATTGTAGAAAATATTTCAATAAAAAGTTATTTTTGGGCTTAATAACACTTTTGCAGGATAGCCAATTTGACAGGAGGGAACTCCCACATACTCTCTCTCTCTATCTCTCTCTTTAAACATTTTTTTAAAATTAAGCTACAAAAGTTCTTTTGAAGTCATCCAATTGTTTGGCTGGATGCAGATGCTTATTAAATGTTGGACAAGTGAAATGGACCTGCATTTACCAGCGCCTGAAAGTATTTATTTCGAAAACAAATAAAATACATCCTTTTAGAGTTCTATTGGATGTATCTTTTATTTATGTTTTCACTTGCGCAGACTTGAATGCAAAAATATACAATTTAATCACATTTTATATACGCTGATATATTTTTATTTTAATACTCTTTTTTGTTAAAAAAAAACCTTTTTATTCCTGCTCATTTTACTGTGTTCCCCTGAAAGTTTTTATGAACATTTAAAAGCACATTTTTTTCCCCCAGTCCGTCTGCAATGATGTCTGACTTTAAGGGTCGTTTGTTTTGTTGTTGGTATTGTGTGCTGTGCTGCTATTGCCATGAATCCATAATCTTTTGCAGGCAGCATAATATATTCCAGCTCAATATAATAATAAATATGGAATTGTTTTCGCCGTTCGCTTTCCCTGAATATGGAATTCAACAATTGTTGAAATTGTTGAAAAAATATTATTTTAAAATAAAATTTATTTAAACACGTAGTAACGTAAATATCACGAATATTAATTACTTTTAAATAAATTTTTATATAGTTTTTAAAATTGACAAGAAGCATAAAATTTGCTACTGCATACGAGACGACTTTCTTTTACAGGTTTGAAATTTCATTTTGAGAACAAATTGCGGCATTCGGTATCGCTTGAAATTTGCGTTAAAGAGTATTGAAATTCAGATCGATTTCGAATGAATTGATTTGGCCCCGGGTATTTTGTTTAGGCGGCTACTAAATTAAATATTTAATACCCCTTGTGGTATATACGCATTTCGATCTTTTTCGATCGAGACTGGGTTTTTTCTTCAAATTCATTTGGTAGCTGCTATAAAATAAATTAAACAAGAGTAGTATGTTTATGACGTTTCTGTACCACTTGCTGCCAGTGTTGCCATATTGATTATTTTTAACCAAAATTTTTTTATTTTTCTTGGGAATTCCCGATTTTGGGAAACTCAAATTTCACTGCCGTCAAGCTCTGCTAACTTGCCAAAGTCTGTTGTATTGTGTGGCATCGTTTTATTAAAATCTTATATGGAGCTGTTGAGAGCCTCCAATTGAAGCCCAATACTGAGAACCCTATGGGAAACCAGAAATTCCCATTATCCGCCATAGTTGCACTGACACAATGACTTAATCAAATTTACGCTAAAGAGCCATTTGGAACCACAAACTTCAAAAACGTTAACCAGAAGAAGCGAAATTTTTGGTATTTCGCATTTTTGAGCATGCACAGGCATGCCTCTGTAGGGCTTTTAATATTTCCAAATTCGTTAAAGTCGATTATCACACCAGGTAATGGCTATTCGACCCTTTACCTGTGTACGCAACTTTTGCCGTCTTTTTTAAGTTTTCGAAAAAATCCTTTTTTTTGTAATTATATTTTAAACAAAAACCAATTTTTGAAAAACTTTGTTTCTGTTTAAAATATAAATAGACAAAAGAAAGAACTCTTTCGACATTGTGAAATAGGCAGACAACTATTGTTGTACTTGAAATGCGGTCCAAATAAATAAATCGGCCAAGGAACAGCTGGCAGCCTTGCCAGACCAGCGGTTTTAAAACTGTTAACCCATTAATATCTGCAACTGCACTGAAACACCTGGAGCGAATGTTTAATTTGCAAAATTATCCAAAAGGGGTTTATTGTCTTACAATCCCACTATTTTCTAAATATTTTTCTTCTCTCCTTCTTTCTTCACTCTGAATTTCACTTTAAATATTTAATAGAATTTCAACAGAGAAACTTCTCAAATAAAAACCGGAAAAAAAGAATAGGAATCACTAAAAACATATTGTGTGAAATCTACCTAAAACTCTTACAAATATTTTATAACTGAAGTTCTTGAGCAGAGAGAAGCAAAAAAAAAAACTTTTCGACAATACGTTCACTAAAACAAAAGGCAGGAAGGGAAATGGTGCATTCTAACACACTTTCGCCGCCACCCCAACCAACTAAACGCAGTGACATTTGAGACAAATTTAACAAGCATTTAGAGATATTTTAAAAAACTACGAGTAATAATAACTAAAACAAATATTAAACTAAGTGTAACCGGCTTAAGGAACGTCAACTATTGTGTACGAACAAAAGCAATAAAAGCTGGAAAGAAAGAGAAAGAGATAAACAAGAACAACAACAACAACAAAAAAAGACTTGGAAAATATTCTTGCCAAAACGGAAGCAAAATGCGATAGCAATTTTCAAAGAAAATTGTTTGAAAGAAAATTCGAAATTAAGTTAAAACGATAATAAATGTTACACAAAACGGAAATATTGCTGGGAATTTGTCACACACACACACACACTTACACTCACAAATACAAAGTAAAGAAATAGAAAGAAACAGCAAAACAAAGGCGCAACTGAGAAGTTTGCACAGTCTACTTTCGAGACCCTTAAATAAAATTTGTCCTAAAATTTTTAAAACAATACACAACTGCAACAATATACATTCACACACACACACACACACACACACATACACACATATATACACACACTCACATGTACACCTTATCGTTGTATTGTATTGTATTCGAAACAAAGTATTGATTTTTGTATAAAAGTTAAATGTGCTAAAACAACTACAGAGCAAAACTTTAAAAAGGACATAAAGTGGAATGGAGAAGAGAAGAAGAAGAAGAAGAAGAAGCTAAATTTAGTTAATGGTAAAGCGACCAGAAGTTGTTCTACTTTAAATGCAACTCACATTTAACAACGCAGCAATATTGTGTTATCGGTTGCTTAAAGTTAACAAAAAATATATGTTTTTGAAACCATTGTAAACTGAAACTTTTTTTATAAAATACATTTCCATCAATTTCGATATATTTATAAAAAATAAATCTGAATATATGTCACAAAAATATATCCTTCCTATTTATAAATCAATAATTTTCGATGACATAAAAATATATATAAAATTTGTCTACTGATCGCTAATTTCCAATAAAGATTTAAATAAATTTGTCTCTAAGTTATCGATTATTTCCGATTAATTTATTTTAATCTCTAAAATTTTCCATAAAAATATGCCTCGATAAAATTTTTTATATGCAAAATTTTTTTTAAATATACTTTCATTTTATCGATCTTTCACAAAACAAATAAGAAATTTATTTTTCTTTAATTTAAAAATTTTTTCTTAAAAAGAATTCCACTTCTTATCAGTTATTTTCAAAAAAATAATAAACTAATATTAAGATGTCCTTTTCATTTATAAATCGATAATTTTCGATAAATTTTTTTATTAATATTTTTTTAAAACACGTTTCCAAGTTTTCTATCCTTTTGGATAGAAATTAAGAAAAAAAATCAACTTTCGAGATCACTGGATATAATTCTGTCAACAAAAACACATTAAAAACAAGCGCAAATTCTTAAATATTATTTTTGTTTCAATTTTGTTTTCAATAGGACGCTATCGAGCGACATCGTGGGCCCAGGCGGTTCGATTACAATTTTTCTATGGAATTACCTTTCCACTTTAACTTTAAATCGATCAGATTAATAGGAAATAATTATTGAATGTTGTCACAAAAATATATATATGCAAGTTATCAACTATATTCGATATCGTTATCGATAGTTTTCGATAAATTATTTATATATCTTTTTGATTTCAAATATATTCAAAAAGAATAAAAATTTCCCATTGCAATCGGTTAGAATTGTAAGAATAAAATTAAAACAAAACAGTTTTCAAATTTTTCCAATAAAGATTGCGTCCTGTTATCGATTATTTTCGATTTAAAAAATATATATTTTTATAAAAATATTTTCATAAACATATTTTTCCATTTTCGATCATTTGGGAAACTTTTGTTGTAATTTAATACCTTCATAAAAATAAGTTTCTCGTCTATCGATAATTTTCGATAAAAATTAAGAAATTTATTAAAATAATTAAAAGAAAAAATTAAATATTTGTCCGCTTTTACCTTTTTTAAGTGTCTTTTTTCAATATTTTTATAAAAGTATTTTCACAATAAGCGTTTTCGATAACTACTAAATTTTAATATTTTTGTACATATTTTTCACGAAAATACTGTTATCGTGATCTATAAAGCGGTCGCTGTCAATGACAATATTTTTATATCGAAATATGTTCGATAAGTTGTCTCCGTTTTAAATGATTTTTGATAACAAATTTTTAATTATCAAATTTTTCCATAAGAATACTCGTATAGTTCTGCGTTTAACTTTATCATTTCGATAACAATTTCACAAAAAATTTAAAATTTGTCTAAAAAAGAAATATATTCCATGTTATGTTTCTCACTATCGGCGCTAAAATTTTTGCAATGGTTGGAAATGGATCGAATTCCAGATTCAAAGACTTATCGTCGACAGAGACCTACGCCTTTTACTTGTTATCGATAACTTCGAAAGTTTGAAAAACATGTTTCAGCGATAATGATAAGTGAATATTTTTAATACTGCGTTTTATGCGTTAATATGTATTGAGTTTTACAAATTCTTTTGTAAAACTTATCGTTATCGATACTTTCGATAACTTCGAATACGTGTAATAAATTTTCATAAATATTTTTGTCCTTGGAACAAATAAAAAATATCAAACGTTGTCTTGTAAAAGTTCAAATAAGTTGCCAATAATTTTGCAAATCTGAGGACCTTTTTCGGGAACTCGAAATACATGCTCTAAAATATTTTAACACTTTCGATAACTTCAAATATGTCTTAATATTTTTATTAATATTTCTTTTTTTTCTCAGAATTGATTTTAAAAAAATTAAACGCTGTTTTGTACAAATAAGTTGTCAATAATTTTGCAATATTATTTAGAACAAAAAAAAATGTGTAGGGAAATTTTGCAAGACCTGAATTTTCAAACTTGTGCAAAATTAGTCGTCCGATTTCGTTTGTGAATAACTTTTTTTTACTAAATAAAAGTTATGTTTGAGATGAGTACTTCCACTTTTATTATATCCCTAAAATTTAAAATTTCGCTCCATCGTAGTAATTTTGCAAGGCCTTGCATTTTACTCTTTTATGACATTAATTTTAATCATCAATTCGTCTTGCAAATCAACTTTAACTGTTGTGATTTTCCTAAATTGGAATTCACTCCTTTTTAATTTAAAAAGGCGTGCGATGCGGCCTTCCTAAAACCATAAATCACCCGTCCAGTTTTGTTTGGTATTGTAAATAAAGTTTTTGCAATTTCTGTTGCCTTGTTTTTGTTTTGTATTTTTTCTTTTTCGTGATACATTTTATACATTTTAGTTTATTTATTTTTTCATGCTCTCTGCTGCAATTTGTTTTCCAAAATTGTTTTTTTTTCGGTAGCAATATTTTACAACATATTGTATGAATTTTACAAAGTAACACTTTTTTAATTAATTGCCAAAATGTTGTAAAAGTCATTGTCGTACAACAACAATCTCACGGCTGAATGTATTGAAATGCGGCATACAGACATGCACAAGCACGAACGAACATGACTTGTACTGTTGCAGTGTTGAATTGCATGTTGTTGCCTACAACATGGTTTGGCTGCTGGTCGGTCGCTCGCTTTTAACTGTTTTCAGTTTGCTGTTATTCACTACTTTTTAAAACGTTTTCAAGACCAGTAGTGACGGTGTAAGTGCGCTTTTAGTTTTTTTTAACAATTTACACTCGTTCGCCCGAAATAAGCACTTTTTCAAATGTATTCCTTTTAGCTCCTCTGAAGATGCTGCTCGAAAACTGCAAGCAGTCATAAAGAAGACAAGAGAAGAATTTCATCATCATGTTTGTTTTGTGGTGCTATTTTTTTTTATTTATTTAAGTTTTTTTGTTTGTTTCTGCTTTATTTTTCTTTTCATTTTATTTATTAATTTTTTTTTTTTATTATTTTTTATTTCTTTCTCGAGTATCTTTGCAATTTGTCCAAGTTGTTGGTTGGCTGGTTGACATCGTGTTAAAAGAATTGTGTTTAAGGGTCAACATGAAATTGTGCTAAAAAGCTTTTCATTAATATCATCGATTGGAAGAGATGGCGCAATTGATTAAAAATCGACAACTGTGCGATATAATTTTAAATAATTTTAAAAAATCACAAGATTATATTAAGTTTTTTGTGAAATATTTTTTTAAATGCAGCCATTCCTTAAACATTTCAAGTCACTAAATTGAAATCAGTGTTTTAAAACTCATGCCTTAAACACATTCGTTACTACCGACTACAATTGCCGCTAAAAACAATTGTCGCTATCAAGTCAGGCATAAAATTGTTGCGAGAACGACTCCATCACAAAAAGGATCCATTGATTATGGAATAAATAAATAAATATATTGAATCGCCAGTGTTGCCGCTATCATATATTTAAGCTTAAATATTTTTTAACTCCTTAAAAATATACTCAAATCGAACAAAATTCAAAAAGCTTTAAATTTGAATTCTGATATTTTTGTTGAGTAAAATAAAATAATTTCCAGATCAAATTCATTTTATAAATTTTTATAATGTTTTGCCACATTCGATTCACTCCTTGTTGCTGTCAAAAATAAAAATTTATTTAATTTTACTGCAACCACAAAATAGCACGGACAACAACCAGCTGCCTTCTTGCCGTGGAAATAATTATTACAACAAATAAAATGTGTTTTTTTGAAATTTTATAGTCTGTAGCCTGCATCGATACATGTGTTTAGAGCATGCACGTGCATGCCCTTGTTTATAAGATAACACTGATAACGATCAAGGGGCAAAAAAAGCAGCAAAACGGGGAACCCAGGATCCTACCGGGATTGAAAACTACTGTCGAAAAGATTTTTAGGTATGACTGGGGCTGATACAGCACCATACATTGTCCAGCTTAGAGTAGTATTAGAATAGAAAACACCGGGCAACACAGCCTCAGAATGCTAACCAAATAAAAGCAGTCAAATAAAGCAGTGATGCCAACTCAAAGTTATATCACTCTATAAAAAAACACCCGATATATCGCCCACTGAAAAGCAGGCCTCAATGTAGTTCTCGATTACTATCAAGTTATCGAGAACACAAACTGATCGGATATATAATTTCGGAGCTTTCAAAAAAAAAATCGCTTTTTTTTTAATTTTTTCGTGCACGATATCTCACGACGGGATTAACCGATTTCGAACCGGTTGGCGGTGATCGACGTGGTTTAATTAGTGAAATTAATTAGTGAAGCAGCTGAAAATTTTTGCTAAAAACACTTAAAAATGTTTTTTCTTATTTTTTTTTTTTGAGATACTTGAAATCTTTCGGTCCGAATCGGTTCAAATTCACAAGAAATCTAATTACAGGAGTGCTATTCGGTTTTATTTTACTGTGGAACTGATCGGTGAAGCCGTTTAAAACTTATTTCGAGAAACACTTTGCAAAATGCTTTTTGTCTAATTTGTTTTGGTGTATCTTAACATCTACCGGTTCAAATCGGTTCAAATTCACAAGAAATCTAATTACAGGAGTGCTTTTCGGTTTTATTTTACTGTGGAACTGATCGGTGAAGCCGTTCAAAATTTACTTCGAGACATAATTTGCTTTTTGTATAATTTGTTTTGGGATATTTTGAAATCTGCCGGTTCAAATCGGTTCAAATTCACAAATATAAGTTTAGGAACGGTATTCAGATCCCTACCAGTTTTGATTAACTCGTTTCAGTGTTCATAAGTCACTTGCTTACACGCACACATATACATACAGACATATTGATGGGTTCTCAGAATGGGAAGTGGCGATGTGATTAGAACTGGCTTTTTTCAAAATATGGTAACACGAACCACTTCCCGATTTATGAAAATTTTCACTTTTCTTAGCGGGAAGTTAAAAATAGTTGTCGTTGTCAATATTTATTGTGCAGCTAAAAACACATCCTTTATTTTTTACGTCTGCACCCACTGTGCTTGTATTTTGTAATAAAATTTAAATTATTTAATACTATTTTGCTAGCAAATGATTGATACTGACATTTAAATACGAGCGACGCAGTTGTGCAGGTGAGTTTTTGTTCAACAAACGATGATTGATGACGGTTAATTAAAGCAGTTCTTGTTCAAGGACTCCTCCTGCTCCTGCACAAGGCGAGTGTAACCTGCAGTCTAAATTTAATGAATTGCAGAAAATTTCTCTTATTCTTGTTTTTTGAAATGAATTAGCATTATAAAGTCTGCTTGGCTGGTATTCATTGGAAATACTTTGTAAAAGCTGCTGCGAGTATTTTTAATTATTCGAAGGAATTTCTACAATTTTTCTGATAATTCTTTCAATTTCCTCTTTTTCTTTTCTTTCTGCTGCGGCGAGAAAAGGAAATGCATATAATTTTTCTTGGCCTGACACCTTAAAAGTCAATTAGCCTGGCTGTGGCACGGTGCGCTTGACTAGTTTAGCTGATTTGCTGGATGACGTTTATTTGGGTAGTTTCACTGTGGATTTAATTAAATCGAATTGATTTATTTTATTTTTTTACTTTTTCTCATTCACGTTTTTAGTTAAAATGATAAGAAATTTCTGGGTTTATTTTTGTATTTTTAACACGTAACTTTTCGATTTGAGTTTTTTTATTCTGCTTAACAACAACAAAAAAAGGAAAGTTTTAGGAAATCAATTTTGAAAACAATCCACATGATTATTGAGTTTCTTCAATCGGACAAGATTTACTTGTGCGCCACAAATTGGAAAAATAAAAAGAATACAAAAACTCTCAAGGAATTTAAAATTGATAAATTTATAATTAACCTGTCCAACAACAATAACAAAGAACATATTG
Organism: Linnaemya vulpina; assembly: GCA_963675445.1. Classification (NCBI taxonomy): domain Eukaryota; kingdom Metazoa; phylum Arthropoda; class Insecta; order Diptera; family Tachinidae; genus Linnaemya; species Linnaemya vulpina. The sequence goes on along the minus strand of OY776277.1, from coordinate 12,571,319 downwards.
TTACCAACCCAAAAATAATAACGATTTATTTAGTGAAAAAACAAAACAAAAATATCTTAAATAAATATTTCTTTTTTTATTTTAACCTTTTCGGGTCAAAATTATTTGTTCACTTTTCGGCTTCTTATTTCGGCATCACTGCACTCTATTTATTTGTTAAACAGTATTATTTTTCTTATTATTATTGTTGTTGTTGTTGTTGTTGTTACTGCTATTGTTTATTTTAAGTGTGGCTGAGGAGTGTGTGTTAAATCTCTGGGGTCCTCTTTAACCTCAGCCATGCATTCAGTGTTTCATGTGTTTCTTTTTTTTTTCCTCCTGCGCTTCCAAACAACTAACCAACCAACCAACCAGGCTTCCATCCATCCATCCAGCGCTATCTAACCCATCACCATCCACCAGCAATAATTTAACTTAACAAATGTTTAACAGACAAAATGTTGTTGTTGTTGTTTGAGGGATTTTTTCAAAAGGTGTGTCAGTCACATTTAAAGTTGATCCGATTATGTTGTCGTGCTGTTGTTTGATTTTTTGTTTTTATTTTATTTCTCGTTTTTTTTTTGGTACTTCACTTCTTTTTTCTTGATGAATTTGACCTTCTCTGACAGTTAAAGAATTCCACAAAATTATTATTATTTACCCTTTTCAAATTATTGTGGCTTTACAAATAAAATTATTATTATTGCTGCCATACAAATAAATTGTAGAAGCAGGATTTTAAATAGGAAAAATAAACTCTGAGCAACGCCAAAAAAAATAAATAAATAATAACAATAACAAGAGGATCTAAACAACATTCGTGGGCATTGGCATTTTGTAAGTGGATTTTAGGGGAAATAAATCCCACACTTTCGAAAAATGTTAGCGTAAATCCTCTCTTTTACATATTAACCAGCGGGGTATGTCCAACCCAAAAGGTCTTCATCCAAAACATTTCACACGAATTCAATCAAATAATTGGAACAACTTTGTGAGAAGCACATCAGTTGCGTTGTTTTGAAAATGGGTCGCTTTGCCATTTGAAATAATTTTCTCACATAAAATTCAATTAACTCGACTGAACAATACTGAACAAATAATTTGAAATGAATTTGTTAAAAAATTAGGCAAACAAATCCATTCAAGTTTGGGAAGAAGACACTTTAAAAGAGTGTCTGGGACAATCACTTAAAAATATAAATTCTATTAAATTTATTTCTAAAAGAAAGTTTTTAAAGAACAAAAATTGGATTAATTTATTCAACATAAAAGTGTTTGAAATTTCATATTCAGGGCTTGGAAAACTTGTGTACAAAAAAAATGCAGGTGAAATCACCCGCCGTGCCCCCACTACGCATTTATTGGCTGCACTAAAATCCTTTGAAGGTGCTAAAAGTCATCCTGAATCATAAAAATATGTAAAAAGCACAAGAGCGAACATGCGGTTTCGGCGTTTAGCTAAAATGACGATCGGTCAAATATTGGTGTTCGGAATTATTGCCGAACTTAACCGAACACCACTCTTTTTAACTTCCCGCTACGAAAATTTAAAATTTTTTAAAATCGGGTTTCACCCCGTTTTGAAATAATCGAGTTCTCATCAGATCTCCATGTTTTGAGGTTTTAGGAAACTTCCTTGAACAATTCTGAGAACCCGTCACTATGTATATATGTATATGTATGTGTGTGAGTGCGTGTGTGTGTGTAAGTATGTGAACCACTTTTAACTTTGGAATGCCTTGACCAATTTCAATCAAACTGATGGCATCCTAAAGAAACGGAACCTAGATTTTCCTGGAAATTCAACCGATTCGAACTGATAGAAATTTTAAAAATTTTTTTTATAAAACACATGCTTTAAAGTCGTTTTTTATTTTCAAATAACTTTTAAACAGATTTACCGATAAATTTCAGAAACTAATCAGTTCTCAAGAATAAACAACCGCGTCAAATTAAGTCGAAATCGGTTAATCCAATTGTGAGAAATAGTGAAGGAAAAATTTGAAAAAAAAACTATTTTGAAAGGCTCCGAAATTATATATCCGATCAGTTAATGCTCTCGAGAACTATATCGAACACTACTTTTCAAGTGGGAATCGGTTGATTTGAAAATCAAAATAATAAAGTTTTAGCTCGAAGATCTCAAAAGCATAGAACAGCACAAAAACCAGGTCACGACAAGACAGTTGTGTGGTTAAAATTAGCGGAGAGTTACAGGGATGGCCTTTAGGGTCCACCGTTTTCCAAATTTCTTAGACGATTTTCGTTGTCAGTTCAGACGTCGTTAAAATGTACAACAATAAACAAAAATTTACATTTTATGCGAAATGTCAGTGTCTCAAGGATTTTTAGGAATTTCTTAAATTTTATTTGGTTTTAAATAAATGAATTAAAAAAAAAATTTTATTGAAAATATGTGCAAACGCACCGCGTCCGACGGAGACTAATAGCGTTTTCTTTTCTAGAAAACATATATAATTTTTTCACTTATTTTCTAAAAAGTGGCGGTTTGGAAAAGTTTTAAAGCAGAAATTATTTTTCGCCAGGGATGTTGTATCTATTTCTAATAAATTCCTTATTTTGAAATGTCAAAATGTTGCCATTTTCTATTAAAAAGTGTAAAAAATGTTGCATTATTTTCTACAAAAGAAATCGTCATAAAAATTAATCACAAATTAACACACCCGATATTCTAAGTGTGGATTTGCTCTTGGCGATTTTAATTAATTAAAAGTCTTATATATTTAACTAAAAGTTTTGGTCCTTTTTTAGGAATTATAAATTAAAGTGTTAGAAAAGCTAAAATAGGCCACAATATCACTCGTCCTCAAAGTAAAACATCGGTATCAAAAGGGTTAAACAGCGTAACCACAGAATTACCAAAAAGAAGACGGCTGAAATGAAATCGTGATTTTAGTTGTTTTTATAAACTTGTTGTTCTTCTTGTTTTATACTTTACGAAACTTCAATCTCTTCTGCAGTCTTTAACGGCTTCTTTTCATTTCATTTGGACATTTTGAACAAAAAGCCCAATTTAACCACTTTGACAGCAATAAAATTGTCCACAATAGACGCTTTAAATCTGTTGCTTTAATTTCTTAAATCATAAAATTTCCAACCCACAAATTATTTTCATTCTCTATGCATTCCATTTCAATCATCTTCATCACTTATTTTGGCGACTGATTGTATATTCTCGTCCATAAAATTTGCAGGAAAATTGCAAAATGTTTGTAATTATTTTGCGTTTTTAAGAGGATTTTTATATCTTAAAAACTTACTGACTGAGTTTTTCATTACTTGAGCAATTATGGTTTATGGCATGTGGTTGAAATTACGTGCGTCAGCTACACTCACAGAAATGAACTGAAAGAGTGAAATTGAAGTGACAGAATGTTGGGGTTTGAAAACAAACTACGAATTTGTCGTTGGAAGGGTGGGATTATTTATACAATAACAGTTTTTGAAAGCAGATTTACATGGAATTAAGTTGACGTTTTTTTTTCAGTGATTCATGCTAAATTGAATCGTTTGAATGTTTTTGATTTCGTGTTAATTATTCTCAGGAAAATATAAATAAGAATTTTTTTGTCCAGAAGCTATTTTAAAAGAAGGACAAAAAAGACCCATACCTTGCGGAGTTACAGGGTTAACATATTCTACAAAAATTTCCTCCGTAACATTTTACATAAATTTGCTCAACACATTTTATACCTAAAACGGAAGGATCACATGGATTCTTATGCCGATTAACAATAACAATGAGCCAGAGCTGGGAAACTTTAATTCCCCCTTAAATAAAATTCAGATGTAAACTTTCAAAATGCCGATACACGTGTCTTTTTTTTGTCTCCTCTATCAATATTTATAGGTCGCACCTTGTAATTTTGGAAATAATTTTATTTTGTTGTACAGTGTAATGAATACTTCCTCAAGCAACTCTCCTAAAATCTGGTTGATTGAACTGTTTTTAGTTTCTAATATTTCGGAATATATATACCCTTGAACCCATTTTAGACTTGTTAATTAACAAATTAATTTTTTGTTAAAACAGCTTTATTAAACTGTTTTTAGTTTTTATGAATATGGGCCGTTGTAACACTTAAAAATTTGATATTTCTATACTTCTTAGAAAAATTATAAAGCTATAGAATAAAAGTTCTACATTTAAAAATTAATGTCAATTTCTTTTCTACAAAATAATGCAACATTTTTCACACTTTTTAACAGAAAATGGCAACATTTTGCCATTTAAAAATACGGAATTTATTAGAAATGGTTCCAACACCGCTCACGAAAAATAATTTCTATTTTAAAACTTTTCCAAATCGCCTGTTTTTAGAAAATAAATTACAAAATGTTACATGTTTTCTAGAAAAGAAAACGCCATAACTGATTTTTTAAAAAAATTTTTAAACCTTAAAAGTGTTATAACGACCACATTCATAAAAACTTAAAATAGTTTAATAAACCAGCTTTAAGCAATAACATTAACAATTATATTAACAAAAATCTTACAGCGGGTTCTAGATGAATGTGTATGAAGTTACATTTTAAGGCGTTTTCTTCTCTGGAAAAAGGGTAACATTTTTTCATTTCTTCTGTAGAAAACAGCAGTTTAGAGGAGTTTTTAATTAGAAATAGTTTTTTGTAAAACATGTTGGATTAATTTCCAATAAATTCGCTATTTTAAAATCACATAATCCTGTTATTTTCTATTAAAAAGTGTAAGAAATGTTGCATTATTTTTTAGGAAACAAAACAGAAGTATGGAAATTATTGTATTAAATTTATAAAGCAAATTTCGTTCAGTTGTGAATTAAAAATTTTAATTATTTTTTTTTTTATTTTGACTCGAAGGGGTTTAGCAAAAATTTGACTATTAAAATCACTTGGGTTAATAGATTCCGCTTATATATTTAAAAATCCGGAAGCTGATGTTTGTTTTAATTGCTTAAATATTAAACTTACCTACTGTTTGAAATTTCAAATAATATTCATTATTTTTTCATTATTTACCTAAAAAGAAATGAAAAGATTTTTAATAAAAATATATTCCAGTTTCAATATAATAATAATAATAATAATAATAATAATAATAATAATAATAATAATAATTTATTTATTTCTTCTCGTTGCAGATAATATAAAAAATAAAAAAGGTAAGTAAGAAATATATTTTACAAACAATTAATCTGAAAAGCATTTAATGAAATTTCGATTTAAAAATCAAATCTAATATCGGGTGGACAATGATAAACTTTCAAGTACTTGGAATTGGTAGATTAAAAATATTTATATCGTATTGAAATGGAAATAAGAAAAATGTTAACTTTGCGCTGGAAAAGTTTATAATAAAAAAAAATAGGAAAGTGGACTTTACTCGTTTTCAAAAAAGTTAGTTCTCAGCCGATCCCCACGTTTAAATATCGCAGAAATCTTCTCTGACTAATTCTGCAAGCCCGTCACTATGTTTGTGTGTTGATATGGGTGTGTGTATGTATGTGGGTGTGTTTGTGTGTTTGGATTGGGCTGAACCCAATCCAAGCAATCTTATAGCGTTCTGAATTTAAATTTTCTGTAAATTCGAGCAATTTTTTAAGATTTAAAAAAAACTTAGAAAAAAATTGTTTTTTTGAAATGGCTTGTCTGAAACAACTTTGAACAACTCACTGATCGGTTCCAGAAAAATATTAAAAAACCTAGTCAATCATCATAAATCGGGTAAAAATTAGTTAATCCGTAATTTGGTGAACGAAAAATTTAGAAAAAAAATTATTTTTTAAACTGCGATCGTCCGATCTGATCGTCTTGTGTCCCCGATTCTTTTATAGTAATCGAGCACCATATCACCCACTGCTTTTCATATGGGAATCGGTTGATTTGAAAATTAAAATAATAAAGTTTTAGCTCGTAGAACTCAATAGAATAGAATCGCATAAAGGCCAGGTTACAGGGATGGCCTTTAGGGTTAACCATTTTCCATATACTTTTTTTTAATATTATAAGCAGTGCAACATTTATACAGATCCCTTTGAAGGTTTAAATTTATTTGTGTGTATGTATTTGGAAGTGCAAATCAAGGAGGACACATGAAGAATTAGTCGTTGCTCTTCAAGCATTTTTAAAAAGATATTTTAAACAATTCTATAAGAAGAGTTTCTAATCTGCACATCTGCATAAGAATACCTATCACATTTTATATATTTCGTTAGGATTCGTAGACCATAAGATATTTGGAAGTGTACCACAAAATAATGTGGGTGGTATTTATGCATAAAGTTACAAATCGTTGATGTCATAAAGACAATTGCCATAACTTTACAGAGGATGTTATAAATAAATAAAACTGTATTTATTGGAAATTTCCTTAAATGTTATTAAATTTTTATGGACTAAAAAATATCTGTGAAATATGTTGGAATCCTAAAAAAAAGCAACATTGAAAATATAGCAGCATTTATCATAGTGATTTCTTTAGGTGTACTTAATAAATGAACAAATTTTTAAAAAGTCTTACAGTGTATTCCAATAAAAAAAGGCCTTGTACTTTTAATGCAAGCGATGTTCTTTGCAAGTCATAAAAATTAAAATGTTTTCATGTTGTAATTATGAGAAAAACACTAAAAAATTAAAACAATTTCCCCGGAAACACTTCAACATATCCGGAACATGCAAACAGTTTTTTAAATAAATTGCAAAATATGGCAAATGTTATAAAGAATTCGGCAGAGAAGTTGTATGAAAATCAAATAAATTTAAAAATTTATTTTGCACTTGAAAGAAATTAATTCAGCTTTTAATGAAAATATTTTTTTTTCTCAAATTATGTGTTATAATTTCCTACAGAACTTTTTTATTTGCTTGTAATTATTTCCATGCCCTCCCACTGGTTTTAGAAGACATAAAATAAAAATTCTTTAATATTTTTTCTATTGTATTGCCTGATTAGGAACTAATAAAATAAGCAAAAGAAGAAAAGTCCTTTCAATATATGCCAACAACAATAAGAAATCAATTTTATTGACCTATAAATCTATTAGCGAACAACAACAGTCTATATAAAAGACCCACAATAGTCATAAATAATTGTTAACACTGAAGTGGAGAACACAAAAAATAAAATTAAAATAAAATAAAAAAACATACAAAATAATAGGCTGAATGGTTATACAACAGCAACTTGCAGACTCTTTAAAAGATTTCCAACAACCGACAAGAAAATTTATAAATTTCAATGAATGCAGCACAATAAATCATGCAATAAATAAACTTATGACACATTCGACTAAAACGGTCATTAATAAAGAATGAATTCATATTAATAAAATGTTTTCTTTATTAAATTTGAATTGTACTCTTTTGTTTTGTTGTTTTTGTGTATTTTTTTCTTTTTTTTTTTGCTGTTGAAAAAATATTGATCTTCATTAACAGAACGAGAAATGCAAAGAATAACAAAATGAATTGTAAATTTGTATCAATAGCATGAGTTGGCAAACTCTACAGATTAATTAACCCTGCATGGTTACACTTCATTTTTGTATATTAAAAGGTTACTCTTCATTGAATCGAGGAACAATTTGATGTCCCGCGGTCTTTAAGGAGTGTTTGGGCTAAACGAGATTTAACTCCAACGGCAAACAAAAATCTAATTGATGTCTCCGAAAAGTTTTAGTTTTTGGGAGGGAGAGGGAAAAAAATTTTGAAATTAATATAGAAAGCCTAGAGAGTTCAAAGGCGATGGCCATTATTTTGAAAAATATATTGATATATTTTATCTATTAGAACTGATTCCCAACCATCAGCTTTGGGTTTTAGAAGAGAGCTTGAGAGCTTCGAAGAAACTGAAAAGGAGTACAAGTCCGACCGTCAAGTTTAACAATAATTATACCTGAAGTTGGCTGCAGAACAGTAATTTTTCCATATGCAGCGCTTCGTGGCAGAGCTTTAAAGAGGGTGATAGTGTTAAGAGGGCAAATTAGAAGATAGAGATTTTTGTTGCAGCTCTTTTTACTTCGCTGGCGAATATTTTAGCTGCAGGTAACAACGAAGGAGGATGCTGTATTCTGCTCTTTTTGGACATGACGTTGTTAATCCCTGTCTTACCGGCCAGTGCCTTCGTGATTAAGACAAGCCCACAACAAATAACACAATCTTGCCTTGATCCCAATCAGAAAAATTCGACACCATCTTCATGACTGAGTGCAGGGTCCTACTGAGTGTACATTTTTGTACACTGAAAAGTTATTCTTCCTTGAATTGACGAACAATTTTTATAAAATAGTTGTAGGGGAAAAATCTTGAGGAACTTTTCTAAACTAAAATTTTGTGTTATTTTGAAAAGATTCGAATCTGAAAAGATTCGAATCAAGATGTCACAAAGAAACTTAGGAAATCAATTCAATAAACTAACCAGCTCTGGATATTTAAAAACTCGATCACTGTAAACCGGGTCGTAATCTGATAATCGTATCGATAAATATCACTAACGAAAAATTCTAAAAAATAGTTATTATTAATTTATAATTTTTTTAAACCCCGAATTTTAATAATTTAATTAGTGGTCTCGATTTTTTTTTATTAAATAAAAACTATATTAATCACCGTTTATGACTTCAGAATCGGCCGATTTTAAAATTGAAATAATAGTATTTTTATTCGAAGAGCTTAAAAGTGTCGAATAGCGGGAAGTTACCGGTGTGGCCTTTAAAGTTTTCCTTTTCTATATATTTTTTACTTGTATAAGGTGTTTTTTATAGAGTGATACAAGTTTAAATCATAATAAAACATAGTGATATATATTTGAAATAAATTAAACGAAATTTATTGAATAGAAAATTTTATGACATTAATGTTTAAATATGATTTCCGCCATGTGGCCGCCACGGCTGGCGCGTACCAGGCGCAATTTGGAACACCAATTTTCACAAACAGCAACATTCTGCCAATCATCGTTATTGAAGACATATGGGCCGACCAATGACTCCGCCAGCCCATAAAGCGCTCCAAACAGTAATTTTCTGTGTATGTGGATGGTGTTTCGACAAAAGCTTGTGGATGCTCCTCACTCCAAATGCGACAATTCTGTTTATTTACGTACCCATTCAACCAAAAATGGGCTTCATCGGAAAGTAAGATTTTGAATGGACGAAGTGCATGATAAGTTTGACGAACAGAACCATTATTTTGATTAAAAATTTCCACAATTTGCACGCGTTGCTCTGGTGTAAGTCGATCCATAATGAAAAGTCAAAGCAAACTAAACACAAGGCAACTATCAGCTGTTAAATGGGGGGTCAAATAAAGCAGTGATGCCAACTCAAAGTTGTATCACTCTATAAAAAACACCCTATACAACTAAAAATCGCCAAATAGTGCAGAGTTTCGTATTTTTTATTACACATATTTTTTTTGGTACACTTTGAAGAACTTAGTCGCTCCTGTATACTGACAAAATATATATCATTTGAAAGGTATTTTTATGTAGATAAGCACAACATGCACAAACTTACTTGAGAAATAGTAACAAATATTAATTTTTTAGATGTTTTTTTGTGTTAAAAAAAACTCTAAAATATTATCCTCTTAAAATTCACTACCTCTACTAGTCAAGTGGTAGATTTTTAACCACGGGGTAATTCCATCAAATCATTTAATTACTGAATTCAGGTTAATTCGTTTATGTTATTGAAGGCAATTCTCGATTAAATAATTGAGCGATTAACATGTTGAAACAGAAACTTGATTATTTAAAGAAACTATTAATTCCACAAGTGAGAGCTTCTTCTCCACATACGACAACTCAATAATAATCTGATTTCAATTGATTACACGATATAAACTTTCGGCAACAATTGATAGTCTTCGAATTACTTAATTTATTCCATCAAGTCACACTATTTAAAGTTTTTTTCTTTTTTCTTTAAATTCCAAATTGAAACTTCTTAACACTTAAAGCAAATGTTGAGCATTTATGCAAAATGAAAATAAAATATGCAGCATAATAAAATTGAAAACGAAGTTGAAACTATAATCAGCATTACAATGGCTTAATGAAACCACACAGAAAAGGCAGAAAGAAGAAAGAACTATTAAAACAAAAGTTGTGGAAGTGGGAGGAATGGAAAACAAAAAAAGAGATGCAACATTATCTCGAACATATTGCAGCAGAAATTGTTGCAACAAAAGATCAAGAAAATGTCAGTTTAACGACCAGTAAATGTAACATTTATTCAAGCAACGGAGCAAAAAGAAAAAACAAAACAAAAAAGAAGAAGAAAACAATGAAAAGGAAATCAATTTCAACAAAAACAAAACAAAAAACCAATTTCAAGTTCTTTTAAGCAAAATTGTTGGCAGAACTTTAACGCACTTAGAAAACTGGCAACTCATTTAAATAATGCAAAACCAGCCAAATAAAAAGCAGTCAATGATTGTTAATAGTTTTTTCTCTTGTGTGGCACTTAATTTGAAAAATTCTCAAGCGGAGTTATACACAAAAAAAAAATTATAAAAAATAAAAAAGAAGTTTTAACAACATTTGCTGACTGGGTAGCCAGTCTGTGAATATCCCCCCTGTATCACCTCTGAGCTTAACGTGTCTTTATCATCAATGCAATTCTTTGTAGTCAGGCAAATATTTCTTTGCTTTGTAATATATATTCTCTGCTTCTTCTTCTTGCTCTTCTTCTTCTTCTCCTTTTTATTTTTCTTGGCTACTTTGATGCCAAACAAAAAATTCCCTTTTCCAAAAGCCTTGAAGTATATTTTTTTTCCTCCGATCTCCATCCCATAAGATTATGGCTGAACTTAAGCCTGATTTAATATTTCTGTACCCCTGTTTTCTTGTTGTTGTTGTGGTTAACAAAGGTGTTTGTTGGCTTTTAATAAAGTTTAACTGTTTATGGTAAGAAGGATTGTGTGGTCTTTGTAACTCGAAACAGGGAAGAAAAAAAAACATGAAGAAATAAAACGTTTCATTTTTAATTTAACGCAAATTACTTGTTTGTAATTTAATCTCATTTCATTTTGTTTTTATGGCCGCCTTTAGCACTTTAACTGCTGCCATTTAAATAATCTTAACACTTTAACATTTAAATGGAAGTTTGGGCTTTAATTTTTATGATAATTATGAAAAGTATTTGAAGATGGAGCTTTAACGAAGTTGAGAGTTGATTTAATTTTTGTGTTTTTTTTTTATTGAAGTTGAATTTAATTAAAATTTATTTCTTTGAAAAGGGGAATAACGCAAATAATTGGAATTTTGTTGTTGTTGTACTGAAATGACAAGAACTTATGTGGATTCTTCACGTTAGAATGCCATGAATAAAGAAACTACCAACTGCTTCCGAATTATTCCGATTTACCGACAAATCGCATTTAGCAAAATTTTTAGATTTACTTTCCAGTGACTACTTCCGGAGTCTGGAAGGAGTGACTGGGCTAAACGAGATTTAACTCCAACGGCAAACAAAAATCTAATTGATGTCCCCGACAAATCTTAGTTTTTGGGAGGGAGGGAAAAAACTTGGGAAATCATTCTAGAAAGCCTAGAGAGTTCAAAGACTATGGCCATTATTTTGAAAAATATATTGATATATTTTATCTATTAGAACTGATTCACACCCATCGGATTTGGGTTTTAGTAGAGAGCTTCAGAGCTTCGAAGAAACTGAAAAGGAGTACAAGTCCGACCGCCAAGTTTAAGAATAATTATACCTGAAGTTGGCTGCAGAACAGTAATTTTTCCATATGCAGCGCTTCGTGGCAGAGCCATAAAGAGGGGGATAGTGTTAAGAGGGCAAATTAGAAGATAAAGAATTGTGTTGCAGCTCTTTTTACTTCGCTGTCGAATATTTTTGCTGCAGGTAACGACGAAGGAGGATGCTGTATTCTGCTCTTTTTGGACATGACGTTGTTAATCCCTGCCTTACTGGTCAGTGCCTCCGTCATTAAGGCAAGCCTACAACAAGTAACACAAACTTGCCTTGATCTCAATCAGAAAAATTCGACACCATCTTCATGACTGAGTGCTGGGTCCAAATCGGGGTCTAAGGCATGGTATACATCGACAACATTTCTTAAATAAAGTTGAAGGCAAAAATTTGGGGAGGTAACCGACACCGAATTATTGGAGATGTTTCAGATAAAAGCTAAAAACTTGGGTTTTAATCGATAGAGACTTATTGACGATATATCACTTTGGGCAATAAATCGATAAGGCCGATATTTGTGGTCAATATTTTGCTGTATTTAAAAATTTTTTTTTTCGCTTAAGTAATTAAATTTTCAGTGCTAATTTTTGCATAAAAATTTAGAAAAATAATAGATTAAAACTTGGAGCAGAAAATCAATGCAGAATAATAAAATTGTTTTTGTTTGCTTTCAAATTCGATAAATTCTTTTTTCTTATTTATAAGTCTTATTGAAATCTGATATTCATATCAATGATCTTTTAAACTTTGATTTTGTGTTTTAAAAAAATAATCTACTTGAGGTTTTCTTAATTTCAATGTAAATTGAAACTCAATGTGCGTATCGTTATCGGTATTCTCGATATTTCTCTTGGAGTATCGGTATCGTATCGGCGTTGCTCTTTATTCCTACAAATAAAACCTTTATAAAACAAAATGCTCGTGTATGAACGTAAATTTAGATTCAGGAGAAATTTTAAGAAAAACTTATTCAGCAAATCAGCTGTTGTGAACAAACAAGTGCGTTTCATGCAAAAAAAGTAACTGGTGTTTTGGTCTGAACTCTCATCATTTGGAAATGATTTCGTATCATTTTCTCCCACTTGTTGTACAATTTCTTGTTGGAATCGTCAAAACGTTTAGCACTACCAATAATTTGCTTCAATTTTATTACTATTATTATAAAGTCTTGGGATATTTAACGTGTTGTTAATATGGGAAAAGCCGAAATATTTCGTAGCAGTTTTAATGATCCCTCGTTCATATGAAGAAACAGCCCTGTACCACTCCCATTTGCACTAGTCGTGGTGCAGGTGGGCATAAGTTCCACGGCAACATTTTTTCCTTAAGAGTTAGATATTTAAGAAAAAAATTTAACATCATAGATTTCATATGTTTCTACGCACTCTTTTCCTTTTCTTACAAGAAATCGCTAAAATATTTATAAGATTTCAAATTTAAGATTCAATTTCCCCATTATTTCAAGGTAAAAATTCTACAACTTTTCTTAACATTTTAAATTGAAAAAGCAAAACGTAACATAATAAATAAATACAATTTAACTGTTTATTTTCTTTAGAAAAAATAAAAAAAAGTAAACAAACGATATTCGATTCGTGTGGGTTGTCTATGGATTTTGTAAAAATATTCTGGGAAATCTGTAGCTAAAAAAAAAATACGTGTGATAAAAATATGTGCTACACAGTCTGTTTGTATCTACGTCGTACAAAGAGTGAGTGCGAGAGGAGAAAATGTTTGCTTTTTTTCTAATACAAACATTAGAAACGCAAAAGTAAAGTAACACGGCCTCAGGTGTCGTCTGTGTTCAGGTTTTCTAAACAAAAGGGGCCCACCTTGAATGCGAATCGCATGAACTCACATGCACAAATGAAATTGTAAAAACTAAAATATTAACGAAAAAAAACGAAAATTGTTGTTGTACAGATTTTCTTTCTAAAGACATTCTAAGAAACCATTGTAATAGAAATCGGTTGAAAGTAAGAAAATAAAAGGAGGCTGTAAATGTTTTGCAAATATTGAGCAGAGGAAGTGTTTTAAATAACTCCAGAATAAAGAGAAACGTTTAATGTTTTTATTTAATTTAAAATTTTAAATGGAGATAAAGAATATTTAAAAAAATAGTTCTTAAAGTGCTAAAATTGTACCCCAAGACGATATAGAATACGAGGACCAGTTAGGAAGTAATTAGAAATGTTTTATTTTTGACAACTTATTCAGGAAAACTATTTCAGGTTTATAAGCTGTTTATACGATAGATTTTGTAAAGAAAATTTGTCTTATAAACACTATGCGGCGTCGGAACCGGAAAGATATTTGACCTGAGGGCGGATAAGGGCAATACTATCGTGTATATTCGATTTGAACAGTCTCGAACTAGACATCTATTTGTTATTTGGCTCAACGTACGAACTGTTCGGTCAGTGAACAAATTCTTTCTGTAATCCGTAGGGCGCTCTGTTGGCATGTTGCCTACAAAATTATATAACCTTGATGAAAAACTTTTGTGTGTAGAAAAGACTATTTTTCGGGAACAAGTTGAAATTTCATTATGAATCGACTTACACCAGAGCAACGCGTGCAAATTATGGAAATTTTTAATCAAAACAGGTCTTCTATTCGTCAAAAACTCATCCATTCGAAATTTCACTTTCCGATAAAGTCCATTTCAGATTGAATGGGTACTTTAATAAGCAGAACTGTCGCAATCGGAGTGAAAAGAATCTACAAGATTTTGTCGAAACATGATCGACATCCACAGACAATTTTGGTGCGCTTTATGGACTGACGGAGTCATTGGCCCATGACGGATTCAATGGGAATATGACTCGCAACTTTTTCGTACCACAATTCCCTGGTATCAATCTTGCTGATATGTGGTTCCAACAGGGCGGAGCCACATGCCACAACAATTGATTTACTTTTAATGAAAAAATCATTTCACTTACTGGCCCAATTAATAGGTCACTAAGATCGCATGATTTAACCCCCTGGGATTATTTTCTTTGTTAAGTCACTTGTCTACTTCGGTAAACCACAAACAATTCCTTCCCCTGGATATGAACATTCGATGAGTTGACGGAAAAATACAGCCGTAAATGCTGAGAATATTTGTTAAAATTTGGTGTTCCAGATGGCGCCTTCTGCGCTCCAGTCATGGCGGCCACATGGCAGACAGAAATCATTTTCAAACATGAATTTCATAAAACTTTCTTTGAAATTGAGCCTGTTTCATTGATATTATAAATATATTGCCTGGGTTTATAATCGGTCCTGTTCTGCAAATCACGTCGATTTCAAATCACGCGATTTCGAATATAAATAATGATCCTGAAGACGTTCTAGAATTTAGAAACGACTTTTAGACATCATATCTGACGCTAGTCATACATATAATAGAATATATTTAAAAAAAAGTCTGAAAAATATTTCTATTAGTGGAGCTAATCACGGGTTTTAAATCACCGTGATTTACAGAGCATGAGTGTATGATTGAAACTTGTGTCATTCTATAAAAACACCTTTTAAAATAAATTTCAAAAGTGATTAGGGAGTCTTGTTTATACAAATTCAATGAAAAAAGAAATTATTTTGATTCTAGATTTTAGTGCCACGGCACAGCCAACGAAGCAATAAAATTAAATTCTAAAAGTATCGATTACCAACTTCGAAATTTCGAATGCTTTAAAAAACGCATTAAAACAGTGTAAAAAGCACTGGGAAGAAAACACTGAATAAGTCAAAAAGCATTAAAACGGTGTACCAACCACAGGTTGGACAACTCTGAATAACTCAAATACCTCTTACAGAAACAGACGAAGCAGCATGTTATTCAAGAGGTTGTATAAACTTACAACACTGTGTTTTAAGAGCGTTAAAATACAACATGTTTTCTTCACCCCTTTTAAATATTTTTATAAGTTCATTATTTAGCAAAACATTCACATTCTGCCGCTTTTTCTGGATCTCAGAAATTGACGGGCTGTAGCTAAATGAATGTGCCATCATCTGCGTATGAGTAGATAGAAACCGATTCGCACATAACTAATACTGATGCACTCTTGTACAACAACACTTTCCCTTATAACAAATAAAAAGAAATATTTAACTGTTTTCTCTATTCTCTAACGATTTGCCGTAGTCACAAATCCGACTTGGGCATACATAAAACGATTGTTGTAGTTCGTGCTGATGAAATCTCTTTTCACTTCCTTGGATTGTTCGCTTCCAACTAATTTTCGTAGAGGTCTTGTCAATGTTCCTACAAGTTGTGTTAATCAATGCCAACTGGCAGAAAACTAAGACACATTGTGACAGTCATTTATTTCATACGTATTTCTGTGCAAACAACAAATATCGTGTTCACTCATTCATTCATGCCATCCAGGCGTTTATTCACATCTCTTCGGCAATAAAATTAACTCCCTTAATAAATATCATGTTTAACAGCAACAAATAACATTAATTTAGTTGTTGATACTAAAATTGTATCATTTATGTCAGTTTCATTTTACTTTCAGTAGATGGTTCTGTGCTTTTCACAATCTTTTTTTTTCTTTTTTTTTGTCTTTATTAAGTTTTTGTATCAGGAGACACAGATTCTTGTGCTGTGGTGTGCTGCTGCGTAATGGCAGCTTATGCTGGGGTTGAATATGAACGTACGTGTGCATGTGTGTGTGTGCGTGTTTTTGTTTAGTTGTAAAAATAAGTTCCTCCTGCTTCAGTTCTCTAAATGGTGTGAAATGGTCATTATTTCATTATCGTTAATGGCCCTAGACTTTGTTTCGTTTGTAACCGGCACTTGTGTGTGTGTGTGTGTGTGTGTCTTCCTCAAAATAAACTCATGCCACTGCAAGTGCCGTGAGTGTATGAAAAGAGATACAACACGGAAATGTTATTAATACTAAATTTGATATTCAACGCCGGCAACGTTATGAAGAGACCAAAAATCATAATCACTACCATCCCGGCGGTCCACAGGGCTTTAAGTTGTAAAGTTGTATTAATAAATGGTTGCTATATAGTTTATGTAGTGGTAAGTGTATGTGTGCGTGTGTGTGTGTAGATTTTGGTTTATAGAACCTTCTTCATGTGTTTGTTGCACACATATTTAATGTCACCATAATCAAATGTTTCCTATTTATAATTTTTTCTTTATTTATTATATATTTTTTGTTGTTGCTGCTGCTGCATGAAAAATATCCATTAAAACATAAAAGCTCATGAGAATTAAGTGGGTTTCCCTTGGCAACAATGACCACAGATCAAATCACACTCACTAAACTTGTAGTTTACAGCACATGGAAACTGGTAACCGACGGCTACAAAAAATACTTGCTGGTACATACAAATTTATGTTTCAGCATTCACAAAACGTCGGTCCGTCTGTCTGTCTGTCTGTGCAACAGACAATATAAAATATGTAGTGGGCTGCTACAAACAAACGAACATGCACACATACATACACACTTTTGTGTATGTATATGACGGAGTAGTTATTTAAATTCAAATTCCCAGTGTCTATTTAAATTAAAAGGTGTCAACAACAATGGAACATTAATATGTATCTGCATGCAACAGCAACACCAACAACAACAAAAAGAAACACGAACTTCAATGAACATGAATGATTTAGTTGTTCTGTTTTCAGTCAGTTTTTCTTTTCTTTTTTCGTTTAAATACCGACTGCTGTGTCCAGACCCATTCACTCAGCCATCCACTTTAGCTTATCTAGAACCGAATCTATTCTAAATAAATATTTCTCTCCCATTCTGCTGGTCAACGATGTTAAAGTCGCATTATTTGTAACTTGTTTTTTTTTTTTTTGGTTCGTCGCAGCTTTTGTTGATTTAAAATAAAAATTTTTATTATTTTTTCTGTCGCTTTTTGTTAGTGTTTATGTTTAAGTGTTTCTGCGTTTTGTATGACGTTGTGTGGCGGCGATTTACATGTGTTTACGATTTTTACTGACCACTAACTAAAACAATAGGGGCTTTGGGTGTCGTTAAGGTTACACTTAAAAAAGTTGTAGCGCTGGAAATAAAGATTAATGTTGAATAGGGCTACCACGTCAGTGGCCAACTTATTCCCTTAATATCCCTATATTATTAAAGTTGTTGGTCTAATAAAATTTGCTGCTAAAAGTTGGTTGATTTTTATGACTACTTCCAGAGATAACTCTTGGGCAATCATATGATTTAAGTATGAAAAAAAATATGGACAACGCTTGACCCTGAGGGACATCCCTGTAACTTCCCAGTAATTTTAACTGCAAAGCTGTCGCAACCTGGTTTTCAGGCAGTTTCATGATCTTGAGGTCTTCCAGTTAAACTTTATTATTTTAATTCTCAAATCAACCGATTCCCATGCGGTTAGCGGTAATGATGTAGTTCTCGATCACTATGAAAGAATTGAAAACACTAACTGATCAGATATATAATTTGGGACTTTTTCAAAAACATTATTTCTTTCGAATTTTTTTCTTTTACGATATGTCACGAACGGATTAACCGATTTGGAACCGGTTCGCGATAATCAACGTGGTTTTAAAATGTCACGAAATCAATCAATGGAGCCGTTTAAAATTTTTTTATTAAAACAACTTTGATAAGAGGTTTTTCTTAGTTCTTTTGAGAAATCTTGAAATCTAACGGTTCGAATCGGTTCAAATTTACAGGAAATCTATGTTCCGGAACGGACACGAATGGGTCAGACATTTAAAAGTTATATGCGGTTCATATACTTACGCACATGCATACACACACAACAACAACAACAACACACACACATATACATATTTACGGCCTCTCAGCATTAGTCAGGGGAGCTTCCTGGGCCCTCAAACAGTAAGAACAAAATTTTTTCAATACGAAATAAAATCAATAACTCTCCGATTTTTGAAAAATCTTTTCCTACCTGGAAGTTAAAAATATAAAATATATTTGAATCGGCTTAAGTAAATTTTATAAAATGGAACCCTCATTCTGTGATAAATTCGGTGTTGCCAAGTTGAATATTTAAAAATGCATGATGCTGTTTACGGTATTCGAGGAGGTTTTAAAGTGCCAAGAAATCGGTTAATGAAGCCGTTTAAAAGTTATTATTAAAAACTATTTTGATAAGAGGTTTTTTCTAAGTTCTACCGGTTCGAATCGATTTTATATATGCAGGCAATCTAAGTTCAGGAATTTTTAGATTTGGGTCACATACTTACACACATGCATACACACACGCAAACACACACACACACAGTTACGACCTCTCAGAATTAGCCAGGGAACCGTCCTGAAACCTCAAACAGTGCGAACTCAAGTTTTCAACACGAAATAAAATCAATAACTTTTCGATTTTTCAACATTTTCAATTTTCCTACCGGGAAGTTAATAATTTAAAATATATTTGAATCGATTTTAAGTGAATTTTATAAATTCGGTGTTGCCAAGTTGAATATTTAAGAAATGCACTACTTTGTTCTTTAAGAATCTTCTTAATTTTTATGAGATATTTTTATTACCAATCAATATTGATATTGACTACATTTAATAGACATTCTGTATGCTAAAATCTGAAATTATTAAACTTGCAGTATGAACGGAAAATCTCATTTTTATGGTTTTAGGGTTGAAACCAGGTTTTAAATTGAGTTGTGAAAATACCATAAACATAATATAATCAGAGACTTTTTTTGCAGTGTATGAGGTTCTTTATTTTATTACTTCTATTTTTTTTTTTTCTATAACCGAATTAAAAACTTTAGATGAGTATGTTATAATTTAGTGTTAATATGCATATCAACCGACTAACTAACCAGCCAACGAACCAACAACAACAACAACGACCAACCATGCAAAGAGCCGAGCCATTCATCCATCCAACTCTAGTCTGTATCCAATTTTAAACAATTCTTTCTATTTTGTTGTTGGGTGTTGTTTTATTTTTAACAAAACACTAAAACCGTATCATGAAATTCTATATTGTTGTCGTTGCTGTTGTTTGTGTTTATGGAGGTAAATGATGATGATGATTATGATGATGCTGATACGTTGAAAAAGCGCCCGGACAGACGGACACACTGTTGCAGGACAGACGATCTGCTGTAAGTGTTTAGTTCAGTTTAGTTTGTTCTTTATTGTTGTTGTTCGTTTTTTTTGTAATTTTAACTGCATTGACACTTTAACACTCTGGAGATTTTTAGTTGCCATTGTTTAGAGAGTTTGTTTGTTTGTGTCTCTTGTCGTAGTTGTCTATTTGAATTTTTTATAAACGTTTTTACGCGTTTCTGATCAGTTAATTGACACAGCGTGTATTTGTTTTCCTATTTTCCTTTTAACTTTGGCCAGTCTGCTGCAGCATTACCTTCAGATTGCAGCAGCATAACTTCTTTGTAGTTGGAACAAGTAAATAGTTGGCAGTGAAAGAGTTGTTTTGTTTTGTTTTGTCTCTGCTGCTTAACAACTATTCAATGTTGTCAAAATAAAGCAAGAACTTTAAAGGTGGTCCTGTGATATATTGTCGCCCAACAAAGACGATACAACAAGTGAAGTAATTTGAGAGGGATACTTTTGAAACTAAACAAAAAAATATATATATAGAAATTGCTTTTGTATCATTAATAATGCTTTCGAGGTACATACTCGCTTATAATGGCTCTTGTACAAGTTATTACGCCGTCGGTCACAGCTGGAAAGGCTGCAGGTATTTGTATGTGGCCTTTTTGTTAAATCACTTTGCGACATTCTATTGGAGAACAAACAACGAGACACAGCTTATAATAAAATAAAGTTTTTTTTGGTAACTTGACTTATTGTAAATTAATAGAAATAAAATTCAAACACAAACTAGGAAGGCACACTGGGGAAGGCAATCCCCCAATAACTGCTGCCCGTTTAACAATTCAAATTGACTATTTTCGATTGAGAATTGGAATTCGATTTAGAACTTCAACGTAGTTTGTATAAAATGTGTAGATTGACTCCGTCCTGTTGGAATCCCATATCCGCAGGATTAATGCCACGTAATTGAGGTACGAAAAAGTTTCGAATTTTGTTCCTGTACCGTTCCATCATTGACAGTAACATTCTGACCATCATCGTTTTTAAACGCTTAGGGGCCAATGACTCCCCCCAGCCCATAAATCGCACCCAACAGTTATTTTCTGTGAATGTGGATGGTGTTTTGACGAAAGCTAGTGGATTCTTCTCATCCCAAATGTGACAATTTTGCTTATTTACGTACCCATTCAACCAAAAATGGGCTTCATCGGAAAATAAAATTTTGAATGGACGAAATGCACGATAAGTTTGACGAACAGAACCATTATTTTGATTAAAAATTTCCACAATTTGCACGCGTTGCGCTGGTGCAAGTCGATTGATAATGAAATTTCAAAGCAAACTAAAGAAAAAGCAACTATCAGCTGTTAAATGGATGCACAAATAAAGCAGTGATGCCAACTCGAAGTTGTAGCACTAAAATAAACACGCCATACGTCCCTGTTAATTCCACTAGAAAAGAACACCAGGAAGATATAACGAAACAATGTCGTCAGTCCAATTACTTCATCAGCTGATCTTAGACAAAATTGTTTTTAATATTGTTTTTATTTAAATTATAATTTTTTGACAGAATGATATCTATTGACATCGTGGGACAGGCGGTAAAAATTGCTACTAAATAATTATTTAATTTATTGAATATTGAAATAAAACAACTTATAAAAATAGTCTGATTAATAGTTTGTTCTGACCATAAAAATAATCAATTTTGTTATATTTTGAAAAATCATTTAAGTCTAAAGTAACGAACACACCAACAATCAAAAATTCTCCAAGAAAATTCAATCTTTTTATTTTCTAAACCCATTTTTTGTTTATTTCTGCCTGTCCCTGTTTTGTTTCGCATCATCATTATCTTCATATAAAAATTTTCAAGATTTAAATGTCATTTTGTTTAAGAACAAAAACTCGAAAAAAAAAGTTTGTCATTTTCAGTTTGATTATCATCATCTGCATGTCATTTGCAAAAGTTTGTCGAAAGAAAAAAATACGAAACAAAAACAATCCAGTGTGTCCTCAAAAGGCTTGATAAATACATTCTGTATATCCGTCCATCTGGCTGTCTGTCCGAGAGAGTGTACATGTTAACACCAATTCTAGCAATTTCCTCCAACTTTAGCAAAATAAAAATAAAAAAAATTAAAGTTTTTTGTAGCCATTTTTCCATTCACTCTGGGATTGTTTATGGGGATTTGGTATCTGCGTGAAAGATGATGATTTATTGCCTTAACATGCTTTTATTTTATGATGCCGTAGCCTTTTGTACCTTCTTTTGCTATATTTTATTTAACTCGACAAAAGAAAAAGTATCGCAGACTTGGCCTCCTGATAAATGGTAAAGCAAAAGCAAAAGCAAAAGCAAATAAAAACAAAAAATTGTTGAACGAAGAACGGCGAAACAAAGGCCGTGAGGTGGTTTTTAGCTCTCAAAACAATTGTTGGTTACGTTTCACAACAAGACCAGGAGGAGTTTTCCGACAGATCTAGACAAAATACTACAATTTTTCATTTGTTTGTAAAAACAATCAACGAAATTCATCATCAACAGCAGCATTTTCATCATCATCATCATCATCATCATCTTCTTCATCTTCATCATACTCAAAAACTCTGTCTGTCTACACCAGCCAACACATTTCACTCACATGTGGATGGATTTATTAATACGTTTCCTTCCTGGCTGTTTGATTTTTTTTTTTGTTGTTTGTAATTCCAAGGAAAATATATAAATTAAATGGAGTTTTTGCTGCAAAATTTATCACGGTGTTGCTATTCATAATTCCTTATTGAGCTCATGTTTTCCTCAATGACCTTTTATCTTATTACCAGGGGATTTGCCATCAAGCCAAAGATTTATTTTAATTTTATAGCTTTTAATAAATTGATATTAAATGTTTGATCTCTGTCGCCTTTGATGTATTAATTTATTATTGGCTGTGATTTTTAAAAGTCATTCAATTCGTAAAAAACAAATAAATCCACTTGGAAACTGCAAATGAGTACTCTAGTTTACGAGCTATTGAAATTAATGTTTTGAGTTTTTTTTTTTTTTGGTTCATATAAAGAAAGTGGGATACAATTTTATTTAACATTGAAAAATAAATCGTTGTAAAAATCATAATGTGGACAGACATTTAAAAAAGAATTGTGATTATGGACTGCATCTCATTTGTGGTCCTTCAAACCAGTTTGTAATAATCGGATCTCAGGACGTTGCATACTAAGTTACAAAATGTATGTCGTGTTGTTGTCTGTTTTAAAAAACTAAAGGAATGCTTTTTTGTTCAAAAAAAAAAAAACTGTCACTCAAGAACCCAAGAATTTTTTCAAAATTTGAGGATAAATCGAAATTTCCAAAAAGAAAAACTAATTCATAATAAAATTGGACATTTTTTATAATAATATCGGTACAATTAGAACTGTTATCGCGTTCAACTAGGCCAACAAAAAAGTGGTAATGAAAAAAATTCACATCAGTACTGACGATAAATGTGTAGCGGCCTTCGAAAACAACTGTTCTGCTCTGCGGTGTTAGTTGAATATATATAAAACCGTTTTTTGGAATATTTATCATGTCTTTTAAAATTAAAAATAATTATCAAACAAATAGTTTTTCAAAATTAAATTTAATAAAATTTAATATACTAAAACTTCCGTTTTGAATCACCGATAATAATTTAAATCACAAAAGTTTAATCAGCAAATCCCAAGATTCGAAAATAAATTGCCTAAATTCACTCTCAAAACCAAAAATTCTATTTTAAATTATCAATTTAATTTGAAACCACAGAATTATACCGAAAATATTCCAAAATCCCAGGTTCACCTATTAAATAAAAAAATTCCCCAAGATGCTTTTATTGTAAAAATAACGTTGTAAATATATATGCGGCACAGAAATATTTCAATCAAATATGTTTATTTTATTCGGTCAAAACTAAATTAAAATTTGACTGCCCGTTTGTGCGGGAATGCAATTTAAAATCTGAGAGATATTTATAAAGATGAATTATTTTAAAAACTGTTTTCAAAATTCAATAGATATATTTTCGATCACAACAAATTTCAATACGACCATAAAATATATGAATCCAAATAAAAAAATAAGATTATAAAAAATGAATTTAAAAAAAAATAGAACTAAAAATTAAACCATAAAAAATAAATTTATAAAAAATAATATAAAAAATAAAATTATGAAAAATAAAATTAAAAAAATTGAGTTTCAGATAAATATTCGGCACAAAAATATTTAAATCAAATATATTTTTTTCACTCGAAATTAAATGAAACTCTGGCCAATTATTATATAAGTATATTATTCAGAAAATTGTAGTCAAAACAATGAGATATAATTTCGATTAAATATAAATCCAACAGATATAGTTTCGATTAAAAAATTTAAATCTGAATATAAAAATGAGATTAAATAAAAAATAAAACCATAAAAATAAAATTTAAAAAATTAACTTATAAAAAAGTTATAAACAATAAAGTTTTAAAAAATTAAATTATAAAAAATATATAAAAAATAAAGTTATAAAAATTACATTATAAAAAATAAACATATAAAAAATAAAATAATAAAAATTGAAATTATAAAAAATAAAATTACTAAAATAGAATTACAAGAAAATATATTATAAAAATTAAAATTATAAAAAAATAAATATATAAAAAATAAATATATATAAAAATAAATTTAAAAAAATTTAACTATGAAAAATAAAATTATAAAAACTAAATTTATAAAAATTAAACTAAAAAATAAAATTATAAAAAATGAAATTGTAAGAAATAAATTTATAAAAAATGGAACTAAAAAATTTAATTATAAATATAAAATTATCAAAAATAAAATTTTTAAAAATCAGTTTTATAAATAAAATTGTAAAAAAAACTAAATTATAAAAAATGTAATTATGAAAGAAAGTTGAAAAAATTAAAATTATAAAAAAAAATCTATAAAAAAAATTATGAAAAATAAAATTATGAAAAATAAAATTATAAAAAGTAAAATTATAAAAAATTTAATTATAAAAAATGAATAAATAAAAACTAAAATAAAAAATGAAAATATAAAAAACAAACAATTAAAATTGAAATTTTGATAAATAGTTTTTCTCCCAAATTTAAATTTAAAATCGCAACGATATTTTTCCATCAGAAATTTAAATTACAAATTCGCATTTGATTTTCTGCTAAAAATAATATTTTATTTTTTGGATAAAAATACAACGTTTTCCTAAGAAACATTTTTTATGTCCCAAAATTCATCGAGGGATTTCGAGATACTTTCTGACCTTATGAGTTGCACTCAAATGTTCGCCGGTACTTTTGCAGCCAAGCAATGAAATATTCCTCTTCTATTTTCCCAGAGAAACCTGCCATAATTTCCCTTTTAAAGAATCAAGTTTCTTGCAAACTTTTTTTGGAGCTTCAAAATCGTGTGAATACATCCTGACACATTCCAATTTCGTTTTAATTTATTTACTGAGTTTTATTACACCGGTTCCGACAACCTTCAACTTATTGTTCTCGCTCTCTCTTTTTTTTCCCCTGTTTAATAAGAGATATAAAATTTTTATGTCGTTGTTGTTGAAGTTGGTGTTCAGGATTTTAATAGCAGCCAGTGCATCTACAGATTTTTCAGTTTTAATAAATTATAGATACATATGTACATGTTTTATGAGCATGCTGTTGTTGTTGTTGTTGTTGTTGCTGCTGCTGCTGACTCTGACGCTGATTCTGATGACATTGAGAAGGATGATGATGATGATGTTGTTGTTGTTGTTGTTGTAGTTGTTGTTGTATAATAAATGGCTTCATTGTTGTGTGACAAATAGTCCGGCTGGTTATTGTTTCATGTGTGTGCAGTAGTTTCTTTTAATTTTGTGAATCAGGGAAAAAATTCTTTATTATTATTTGATTTTCTTCAGTTTTGTCAACTGTCGTGTCTGCAATTTATTTTTTTATTTATTTTTATTTTCAGTTTGTCTTTTATGTGGAATGATTTAGATTTTGTAATTTATCAGTTAACAAGTATGTGTGTGTGTGTGTGCGTATACTTCTTGTGTATAGGAGTTCAGAAGTACGCCTTTCGACGACTGTTGATGATCTATGGAAGCTTTAAGGAAGAAATATATTTTATTGGACATGAAGTGGGTTTGAAAGAGAAGCAATAATTTGTAAATTTTGACACTTAACAGTGAGATCGTTGTGTATATATTTTCTTATTTACACGCACGTAGGAAACAAAGTAACGAGGGGAAATCAAAAAGTTAACACAAAGTCGTGAAAGAACCTATAGAACTTGTTTACAGCCGGGTTTAATTTAAGAAATTTTATAAATGGAGTTCCACTTAAGGTTAGTTGAAGGTCAGTGTAAAATTAAACAACCTCTTTCCTGAAGAATAAATAGAATTTCCCATGAAGTTTTTATACCCCTCGCAGGGAAAATTCTCATCATGAATCTCCCCTGAATTTTTTATCCCTCTATTAATTCCCAGTCAATTTAAAAACAGAAAGAAGTTAAAAAAATAAAAAGCAAAGACTTCGTTTAAGAAATATACTCTTGTTGGTAATATTTTAATGGACTGGCGGGGTCATTGATCCATAGCTCTTTCTGCGCTCCAGCCGTGACGGCCACATGGCAGAAATTATGTTTAAACCTGATTTTTGGAAAATTTTTCTTCAACTAAAGCCCGTTTCATTGGTGTTAAAAATATATTCCATGATAAATTATGATTTGAAATTGTGTCTTTCTATAAAAAAAAACACCCATTATAAGAACTCTTGACACGTTCTGTTCGCCCAGCAAAACTAAAGTAAATAAAGGAAAATATGCAAGAACTCTGGCGGAGAAATAAATCATTCGCTTTAAGGGGAATTTTATTTTAGCAAGAAATGATTATTAAATGGGGATTTTTTCACGAGTGCTAATTTAGGGAAAAGGAAACAATTTCGCGGGAAAAACTATTCATGATAGAGACGAATGAATCGAAGAATAGAAGTACGAGACTTAATCAAGGCCGTGTGATATCAGCTGGTTCTGGGAACTCATATGCTACGAAGGACAACACAATTGCAGTCGTATAACTGAACCAGAATCATGATGATGTTTGCAGATTTTTTTAAACAAGAAACTGAGATAATATGACAGGGGTTTCCAGCCCTGAATGAAAAATATAAGTAATTATATTCCTCATGGAACCATATAAAAAGCTTCAGTATTAAATGTATTTAAATATATAGAAACTCTAAACTCAGTAGTGACAATGGCAGTCGGCAACTATCGGTCGGCACACACCCACAATCTGTAGATGTAAATAACCCACACTTAAAGCCAGTTTATGAACAAAACGGTGCATGTCTGTAAAACTTGTTTCAACGTCTTTCGTAACTCTAAACGATGCTGGCGAACGTTGCTTTTTATTTTTTTATCGCTTATATCTTTATGAATTGATCCTAAATTAATAGCAATTTAAATGGCAATTTTTTATTAATTTTATAGAAGTAAACAAAACATTCAAGATGTTTCATTAAAGAAAATAAAATATTAAAATTCCTTAATTCCATAATTGACCATCATGAATCGCACTAAATTTTCACACAAACAGTTTGTAAGAAATCAATAATAAAAACACTTAAAAAAAACTGAAAAAGCAAAGCAAAAAGCCAAAAGAATTTAATTAATTATTTGGAATGCGTTGTTGTTAGTCATTATTAAATTAAATGATTTAAATCCCAATTAATTAATGGCTCTGACGCGCGAGGGTAAGAAAAAATGCTTAAATGGAAATTTATCTTTTGGTCAAATTGACCACCCTGCCCCCTCGATATTTGACAATAAACTTAAACCTTAAATAAAAATCAGTTCTTCACACGCACACGCTGCAACATTAAAATAAACCGTAAAAGTTTTAATAAAAAAAAGAAAGAAACGAATTCAATTGACACACCCATTCGTATTAAATTCAGTAAAACCCAAAAAAGAGAGTCGTATTGGAATAAAAATCTTTTGGCTGGTTTACTTACAGCCTTGTCTTCATATTGGCCGCTTTGTCCACCAGCACCACCACAACCATCACTGCTGCATAAAATTTATATATGAATAGTTTCGTCTTTATCTCCTTCAGACATTCTTGGCAACACGAGTGAAAAGCTTGAGGTATTTCTCAGACGGTCTGATGTGGTATTAAATTGAATGCATTACAATTTGGTAACATAATCTGCATGTAATAAGCCGATGTCCAACAAATATGTCCTACAATAATATAAATGCTGTTTCCTTTTTTCAATATTCACATTTCCCCCCAAACACCTCTCGTCTCTTATATTCCAAGTCTTTTACAAATTTCTTGCTCTTAAGTTTTTTTCCTCTTTCATTGTGTGTGTGTGTGTTAAACTCTTGATAAGTCTTTTATTTAACTTGTCTCCTTAACTCATCGCCACCAGTTCTTCCCCACTGCTTAACATCATCACCATCATCATCATCGTCGTCGTCGTTATAGTCGTTATATCAATACTCACTTTCTCATTCCATCTTTGCCAGGATTATTAAAAAGTATTTTTTCTCTAGCATTTTTCTTGTCGTCTTCTTTTCTTCTTTGGAGTTGGTTGTCAGCAATAACAAAGTCCTGCATCTCATACACATTCCACAAACAAAAAACTTTTATCAATCCAGTGACTGTTTTATGTGGAGTTTTAAAGAACTCATCACCGGTTGGTGCTGCTTCATAACGTGGCATAAATATTTCTGTTGAATTATATTGGAAAATATAGGCTGTTTTTTATAGAGTGATGCAGCTTTGAGTTGGCATCACTGCTTTATTTGACCACCCATTTAACAGCTGATAGTTGCTTTTTGTTTAGTTTGCTTTGACATTTCATTATGGATCGACTCACACCAGAGCAACGCGTGCAAATTGTGGAAATTTTTAATGAAAATAATGGTTCGGTTCGTCAAACTTATCGTGTACTTCGCCCATTCAAAATTTTATTTGCCGATGAAGCCTATTTATGGCTGAATGGGTACGTAAATAAACAGAGTTGTCGCATTTGGAGTGAAGAGAATCCACAAGCTTTTGTCGAAACACCATCCACATCCACAGAAAATTACTGTTTGGTGCGCTTTATGGGCTGGCGGAGTCATTGGCTGACATGTCTTCAACAACGATGATGGTCAGAATGTTACTGTCTGTGAAAATTGGTGTTCCAGATTGCGCCTCGTACGTGTCAGCCATGGCGGCCCCATGGCCGAAATCATATTTAAAAATTAATGTCATAAAATTTTCTATCCAAAAAAGACCGCTTCATTGATATCAAAAATATATGAAGCGCATTTTCATTAAAAGGTTTTCATAATAAAATTTTGTTTTATTAAAAGGTACTTTTATTAAAAAGTACTTTTGTTGATAATTTTTTTTTTAATACTTATATGAAAATATATATTTTAGAAGATACTATTTCGAAAATGTACTCTTATTGAAAAGTACTTTTATTAAAAATGTATTTTTATTAAAAAGTACTTTTATTAAAAAAGTATTTTTATTAAAAAGTACTTTTATTAAAAGGTTATTATGGGGTACTCTTTTAAAAAAAAAATTTTTATTAAAAAGTACTTTTATTAAAAGGTTATTATAGGGTACGTTTTAAAAAAAGTATTTTTATTAAAAAGTGCTTTTATTAAAAAAGTATTTTTATTAAAAACTACTTTTATTAAAAGGTTATTATGGGGTACTCTTTTAAAAAAAGAATTTTTATTAAAAAGTACTTTTATTAAAAGGTTATTATAGGGTACGTTTTAAAAAAAGTATTTTTATTAAAAAGTACTTTTATTAAAAAAGTATTTTTATTAAAAAGTACTTTTATTAAAAAAGTATTTTTATTAAAAAGTACTTTTATTAAAAGGTTATTATAGGGTCTTCTTTAAAAAGTATTTTTTATTAAAAAGTACTTTTATTAAAAAAGTATTTTTATTAAAAAGTACTTTTATTAAAAGCTTATTATAAAATACTTATGTTAAAAAGTACTTTCAATTAAAGTTACTATGACTAAAAGTTACTCTTATTAAATTTTTTTAAAGTTTTTTTATTAAAAAAAATTTACATTTCTCTTAATGGATTATAGAAAATCTTTAGAAAATTCACCTTAACTTTCCAGCGGACCTCGTATTTTTTTTTTTTTTTATTTATCAGGAGTCTTAATCTAAGAAACTAATTTTTTAAACATGATATCCTATAAACAGCTCTGTTAATGTTGGATAATCCTAACGAAGGATTTAGTGAAGGGATACTTTTTGGGGCACCCTGTTGAACTACAATTATCATGAGCGAAGATCATCTTTTTTTATTCATAATATTTCATTATTATTTAAGGCAAATAGTTTAATTGTCCTCTTCTTAACTTCTTTCTTTCTAGGTAAGTCTTCAGTATAAAATACTTCAACATGTTTGGTCATAAAATATTCGTGAGTACAAACCAAAAACAAAAAATTACTTAAAATTGTCATCCTTATAAATGTTCTAACCAACATTATTAATGGCATGTGCTTGTCAATCAATTACAATTTCTATTTAAATAAACCCATCAATCTAAAATAAACTTGAACAGACCAATTAATGATGTCTGTCGGCCCCCTGCACAAAATTATAACAAAAAAAAACTCAATACCAATAAAAAATAATAATAATTCTACAAGAATTTCAGACACAAGACCACAAAACCACTCTCAGCAATCAAATAAATTTTGTAGTCGTTTCTGTTCTCTACATTTTATTTTAGTTGTGGCAGAAAAATAAAAATATAAGAAAAATATTAAACTCAACTACTGGACATGAGGACAATAACAATAAAAATTCATAGACCAAAAACAATACAGATGTCATGTTAAAATAAAATTAATAGTTTTTTCCATGTCCTGCTGCATGTGCAACGAACAATAAAAATATATAAATTCGAATAATGAAAATAAGTAAAACAGGACAACACTTCAATACATCATTTACGTTGAATAACAACTTAATTATGAAAAAGCAGTGTATCTGGACAAAGAGAACGACTACCCGGCAAGACATTTTCTGTTTGTTTGTGTTTTATTATTCTAGAGATAAATTTCTAAAATTTACATCTATTTTTGCTTGCTTATGGCATGATGAAGTGCAAGAAAATATAGTCAGTCAGTCTGTCAGTCAGGCCGTCAGTCCGTCGCTTTACCAAAGAAATAAAAAGTTCTTTTCTGTGTCGTTTTTATTTAAAAGTACCAGACAGGACAGACAGACAGACAGACAGAAACTTGACAATGATCGATGATTGTCTTGGAAATTTTACGAGCACGAGTGTATGAAATCTAAAAAGCATTAAAACTAAAAAACAGAGTTGGAAAGATTGTCCAAAGATTGCTTGCAATTAATATGGAACACAAGAGCTTTCACATCTGAAAAAAACACAATAAAACTAAATGGAAAATAAAACTATTTTTTTAAGTTTAACACAAAAAAACTTATTAAATTTCTTCCCCAACCCGGAGAGGAATAACTTCATTTAAAATGTAAAACGAGATAACGAAATAAAACAAGTCTTGCCACGAAAATTGATAACATCATCTTGTTATTTCTTCCAGCTTTACGCTTCAGCAGAAAACAAACGATGGTAACAGACCAAAAAAAAAAAAAAAACTTCATAAAAAACTGGTTGAAATAAAACGTCAAATGAAAGAAAAAAGCTCATGAAAAAACGAGCTGTAAAGAATGTAATAATTGGCATTGAAAATGCACGCTACAGCATGACTATTTTATTTACACAATCAGCGGTTATTAGTCAAAGACATTTATTTCAAAGCCAAGACAAATATTTCAAAGTTTGAGTTCGTGCAGAGTAAGAAACAGTCCTTGAGAATAATACTTTTTAAATATTTTGTATCAAGAAATTAATGGAGACACAACAACTTAACTCTAACTAATAAATAAAGCGATACTTCCCCGTTACATGCCATAGAAGATATCGCCACAATATTGACATCAACTTGATGAGCACTGTATTTTAATTCACACTTTATTATATTTATTTTATACATTTTGTTATTGCAGAAGAATTTAGAAAAAATTGAAATTAAATTGAAATCAACTTGTAAATTTCTAGTTTCTTCAAAATTTTATTATTTTTGTTCTTTGTCTTACTAATTTAGTTATTGCAGATTTTAAAATATTTTTAAATTGAATTGAAATCAACTTGATGGTAAAGTTTTATTTTCATTAAAATTTATTTTCATTAAATTTAATTGTTCTTTGTTTTACAGAATTTTGTTATTGCAGAATTTAAAAAATTTTGAAATAAATTGAAATCAACTTGATTGAAAATTTTTTTCGTTAACATTTATTTAGTTTTATTCTTTGTTTTTTAGAATTTAAAAAATTTTCCAAAAATTTAATCGAAATCAAGCTGATGATAAATATTTTGTTTGATTAAATTTAATTATTTTTATTATTTATTTCATTAATTTTTATTGCAGGATTAAAAATTTTTTTTAACTAAATTGAAGTCAACTTGACGGTCATTTTTTGTTTGTTTACTTTTAATAGTTTTTATTATTTATTTCCTTCTTTTTATTGCACATTTTTATTTTGAAACAAATTGAAATCAACTTGATGGTCAATTTTTTTTTCATTTACTTATAATTATTTTTATTATTTATTTCATTAATTTTTAATGCAGAATTTAAAAAAATTTAAGTCACCTTGTTGGTAAATTTTTATTTTAATTAAAATTTAATTATTTTTGTTATTGCAGAATTTAAAAAATTTTAAATAAGTTGAAATCAACTTGGTGGTAAATTTCTTTTTTCGTTTGCATATATTTATGTATTATTTTTGCATATAATTATGCATATAATTATGTATATAAAATTGTAGAATTTAAAAATTTTGAAACTAAATTGAAATCAACTTGATGGTAAATTTTTTTCGTTTACATTTAATTGTTTTTATTATTTCTTTCATTATTTTTTTTTATTGCAGAATTAAAAAATTTTTGAACTTAATTGAAATCAACTTGATGGCCAGTTTATTTTTTATTTGCATTTTTTTGGGCTTAGGGTATAGTTTCTAATACGCCACATCAGTGAGTGTCAGTATATCGAAAAAACAACTTGAAATAAAACACATGAAAATTTAACATACAAACAAGTTGCAAACAAACCTACTGTCCCCTATTACAACGTATTACACCAACAAATAGTGCAACTGATCTCCGTTGCATGCATTAACTCGTACAATTTCTCTGCTCCAGAGCACAAAATCTACGCACTAAAGAATTCCATTCTAATTATTTTGCTTTCATACTCTTGGCCATTTGCAGTCAATATAAATTCCTTGCAAAATGGTTAATATCCAGTTCTGCAGTCCTTCTTTTTCCTTTTGTCATTTGTTTTAACAACAAACTGTCACTTCTCCAGTTAATAAACATGTTCACAAGTGCGAAACGTGTGTAGGAGGAGGCGCGTTGGCTGGTCACTTGACTGGCATATGCACTTGTCATACGAATATTTTATTTGCAATAAAGATTCATTATTATTTGTTTTTTGTTTTTTTTTGTTGTTGCTGCTCCCGTCTAAATGTGTATTCATACAAACGCATGCAGCGCACATGCATTCGGAGTTGTATGACGGGAGAATATTTTTCTTTATTTTCATTAAAAACCAGTTGTCACTTAAAAATAATGCACTTTACTGTCATCCCCGAAACGTATGAGTGCAATTACAATCATCCTCATCATCCTCATCAGCATCAACAGCGTCATCATCATCTTCATCATCTTCTTCGTCCTCTTCATTATCTTTGTGCAACTGAAATACTGGAGTATCAGTGGGGCAGGAGGTTGGGTATGGAGCTGTAGAACCGGACAATGTATAGTCACTGTGCTGGCGTGTGTAGACCAGACGTTTGCATGGATTTTCCCTGTTCGAAAAACTCTGTATAAGCAGAGAGCCTTAAATGGCCAAAGAAAAAATTGAAAGAAAAAGTTGATGCATTTACGACTCCATACAAAGTTTCACAATGAATGTACGGACTTGCATATGGCAGAGCCTTAAAGGTGCGATATCAATAAATCATAATAGAGAAAATTTTCAAAGCGACAAAAGTCATGACATTTTTTATAAAGAAGTGGAATGATTTTTGTTGTTTTTTTCTTCATAATAAAGAAATAATATTTTATTAAATAAATTCATTATTGCGGTTTATAGAGACCTGATAATATCGATAAATCATTATAATACAGAGAGAGAGAGAGCTGCATGTGAAAATTGCGAAATTGAGGCAAAAGTCATGACTTTTTTTTTCATAATAAAGAAATCAGTTTTTATTGCAAACATTTAATACCATAAATTTATTATCATGGTCTATAGAGAAATACGAGTAGCAATAAATCATTATAATACAGAGCTGCATGTGAAAGTTTGCAAAGTGACAAAAGTCATGACATTTTTTTTAAAGTGGTTGAATGAATTTATTTTTTTTCATAATAAAGAAATCATTTTTTAATTGAAAAAATTTAATATAGAGCGTTTTTTATAGAGTGATACAACTTTGAGTTGGCATCACTGCTTTATTTGACCACCCATTTAACAGCTGATAGTTGTTTTTTGTTTAGTTTGCTTTGACATTTCATTATGGATCGACTTACACCGGAACAACGCTTGCAAATTGTGGAAATTTTTAAATAAAATATATGTTCTCTTCGTCAAACTTATCGTGCACTTCGTCCATTCAAAATCTTATTTTCCGATGGAGCCCATTTCTGGTTGAATGGGTACGTCAAGAAACAGAATTGTTTCATTTGGATTCAGGAGAATCCACAAGCTTTCGTCGAAACACCTTCCTCATCCACAGAAAATTACTGTTTGGTGCGCTTTATGGGCTGGCGGAGTCATTGGCCCAAATGTCTTCAAAAACGATGGATGGTCAGAATGTTACTGTTTGTGAAAGTTTGTGTTCCAGATTGAGCCTTGTACGCGCCTGCTGTGGCAGCCACATGCCCCTCAATCATATTTAAACATTAATGTCATAAAATTTTCTATCCAATAAAGACCGTTTCATTGATATCAAAAATATATTACTATGTTTTATTATGATTTAAACTTGTATCACTCTATAAAAAACACGCTATATCATAAAATCGTTATTGACGTCCATAGAGACATGCGAATTCTGAATTTTAAAAATATTATTAAACAATTTCTAGAAGAGTTTTAAAGTTCATATGGAGTTTTAAGGAAAAAAAACCACAGAAATAATTGTGCAAATCGAAAAAGTCAGTTACTAAAAATCAAAATGCTACTTTTACTAAATCATATAAACTTTTTATTAAATTAAAGAATTTCAGAATAAAACAAGAATTATTATTCAGACTAATAAACGAATTCATTGATGATTAAGGAGTTTTTTAAAAAGAGTAGTTGATGTCAAAATACCAGCAAAAGAAAAATCATGCCAAATTCGATATTAATTTTATAGACTAATTTTTCTAAAATTGTCGTTGTAACTTGCCGCTACAAAAATTGAAAAATTTTTAAAAATGTGGAAATTATTGGTTTTGCCTCATTTTGAAAAAAAAAATCGACTTCTCATCTCGAGGTTTTGAAGGCCTCAAAAGCGTCCCTGACTACTTCTGAGAACCCGTCATCATGTTTTTATGTATGGATGTACATGTGTATGTGTGTGTGTGTGTGTCAGAGAGATAGAGAGAGAGAGAGAGGGTGTGTAATTATGTGACCCGCTTATAACTTTGAAACGGATTGACTAATTTCAACCACAGGAAATCTGGGTTCTACTGAACTCAGATTTCCTGTGAGTTTGAACCGAGTCAAACCGGTAGATTTGAAGACATTTTTTACAGTGTTTTTTTTTATAACTTCTAAACGGCTTTACCGACCGATTCCAGTCCTGATCAGCTCTCAAAGTTGAAAACCGCGTCGGCTAGTGCAAATCGGCTCAAAATCGGTTAATCCGTTCGTGAGATCGTGAATGAAAAAATTCGAAAAAAGTGATATTTTTGAAAAACTCCAAAATTATATATCTGATCAATTATTGTTCTCGATTCTTTTATAGTAAAAGAAAACTATATAAAACACCGCTTACAACGTGAGAATCGGTTGATTTTAATATAAAAATAATAGTTTTTAGCTCGAAGAGCTTAAAAGAATGGAATATCATAAAAACCAGTGTCTCGTTTCTGTAACTGATGTGAGAAGTTCTCACATCAAAACACTAAATAATTATATGGTTGTCATGCTTTTTATTGTAGGGTTATCCATGGAATAATATATTTATTATTATAAAAAACCAACAAAATTTTATATGCATTCAGAAACATATTCTGAGTTATCCTGTGTCTCACAGAGTGACGACAACTTTTTTCGATGCGAGAAGTTCTCAGTTCAGTTACAGAAACGAAGCACAGGTTATGATAGACAGCGGGAGGGATATCCTTTTTCAGTACATTTTGTTTTATTAAAATCGAGAAGAACTGAACTTAAAGTTAACATAATTATTCCAGTTAATAATAAATATTAATAAATAATAATTATGAAAAAAAAAATTCCTAAATTCCTAATTTTTATGTTTCTGAAATTGTAACTAGAAAAAATATTAAAAATCATTCATTCCTTTAAAACTCTGTAAATTATATTAAAGCCAGTGGATGGTTCAACATGCTGTTCCTTTATCTATGGCTGGGTGGGTGCCTGTAATTCTTCGTCTGTCTCTCTATTTTTTTATCTTTTGGTCAGTCACGTTGCACCACAATGTTCTTTAACACTATTTTACGGTTTTAACAAGTCAACTGCTAAATTAAAAGCCGTATAAGCAGTTGCTTGTTATGAAGGCATTTGCATGTGTTATAAATGGAAGGACGGACAGACGGATGGATGGACGAATGGACGGACGGACGGTTACGAAAATACAAACCTAAAAGACACATTAACACATAAATAGCACAAAATTAACATTAAAAAAAAAAAGAGTTCTGGGGCTCCTAAACACACAACAACCCAACGTACTCAAAGAATAAAAAAAAACCCAAACGAAAAGAATGTGTGAATAGAAAATGTAAATTTGTTTCCAGTTGTGGCATGAATGAATAAAAGAAACTCTTAATAAGAACAACACCGTGTGCGACAGTGTGTCAGAGGTGTGTAAGTGTTTGCTTATCAAACTTGTAGGTGAAATAAAAGGCATTTATGTTATTCTAAATTCTTTAAATACATATTTATGTGTGTGTGTGTGTGTGTGTACGCCTGAAGATGTGTTAATGAGCTCTGATAATACACAAACATCAACAACAGCAACCCACAACTGCAGCCGTTCTATACAAACAAATAGAAAAGGTGCAAAATATATCTGTAAACTGCTGGTTTTGTAGTCTTCATTTCTATTCTTTTTTTCTTTCTTTCTCTCTCTATCTCTCTCTCTCTCTTTCTTGTGATGTATTCAAGTGACCGAAAGCAAATCACTTTATGAGCTGGAAAAACATTTTAACCACAACTTCGGCTAAAGACTACATCTGAAGCGACCAAGAAAATGATTATTCCCTCTTTTTGTGGCTTAAAAGGGTTTTATCATGCATTGAAACCTCAATCGTTTATCATCTTTATTTTTCTTATTTCTTCTTTGAAGACTTGTTTTCTTGTCTTTTGTTACACCTTTAAACTGCTTTACACACTTTCATTGATGCGTACTATAACGCACGTTTTTTATTAATTTTTTTTATATATTTTTTTTTTGTTTAAATGAAGAAAAGCCTCATGTTTTAGAGGAAAAAAGAATTTATGTAAAAAAATTTATAAATAATGGATTTGTAGTACCAGGCACTTGAAATGAAATATGCACGAATTAAAATGTGTGTGATATTTTTTTGTTAAGTTTAATAGCGGGTGTTTTTTTTTCAGCTGCTTAAGAATTTCTAACAATAATAATCATACGAGATAAAAATGTAAATGATAAAGTAATTTCTCTTGAAGATGCCTTAACCGGAGGGGTCAACACAAGACTACGATGTTTTTACTTGCTGATGTTAGTTATCACATATTTATAATTATAATATATAATATTCTCAGATCCGATTTCAATGCACTTATTTGAAAATCATATAAAATTCAATCATTTAAAAGGCTGTTAACTGAAGTAGTAAGACACAAGACTACGATTTCTAGAACCCGAGTCCGATTCGAAATAATTGTCTGATATGTATCAGTATATAGACGAAGACATCAAGTAAAAATAACGTCAATAAATCTCTAATCTCTTTTCATTTTCCCTCTTAACACTGTCCCCTCCTTTCTAGTTCTGACATAGTGCTCTGGATATGTAGAGGTCATACCCTAAGTGCAGGTCCATGAAAAAAAAAATAAAATTAATCACAACCCAGTGACTTAATACAGTCCTTAACTCGCGCGAGCAACGGGGGCCAGTAGAGAGGACTACTCTGGAAATAAAATTGTCAGCAAATTGACTGTATGGCAACTTACGCTGTCGTTGATTTTTAGCAGATCAATTTTTGGAAAAAAAAATTCAGACAGCACGGCTGAATAGCGCTCAAGCACCGTATTGACCAGACTTGGGACTGCTGCTACCTTTTCGTGTTGCTACGTTTGAAAAGACCTATTAAAAGACGTTAAAGGCATTTTGCCACGGTTGAGGAGATAAAAATCGAAAGGCTGAGAGCGTTTAAGGACATAACAAAAGGTGTATAT
This sequence comes from Linnaemya vulpina, assembly GCA_963675445.1. NCBI lineage: Eukaryota > Metazoa > Arthropoda > Insecta > Diptera > Tachinidae > Linnaemya > Linnaemya vulpina. Next base: position 12,532,827 of record OY776277.1, on the reverse strand, counting down.
CAGAACTGCTTCGAAGATTTAAAAAAGAACTCTGGCTCAAGTGCTAACGTTTTCCTTTTAATCTTCCAAATATCTCCGGTATAAACTTTTTGTTGTGTCCTTAAGAGTTTAAGGGTAGTACTTAAGGGTACTTAAGCGTTTTGAAGGGTACTACTTTGAAGGACAAAAAATTATGTTGATGAGTTGAGAAATTATCATGAGAAATTATTGATGACGAAAGTGTTGCTGCCTTAGAAAACTGCTGTTCTTCTGTGCTGTGTAATTTAAATAAATAAAATGATGGGTAATTTCGTTTCTAATCTAGAATACCTATTATGCCTCTCTTTAAAATACTAAACTATCAATCGGAATTGTAATATCAACTAATTTGTTAAACAGCCCTCGTATATGATCACTTAAACTTTCGTGCTTCAAACTTAACAGATAGATAATGTAATTAGTAGTGCTGGAATAGATCGATCCATCTCGCTACATACTATTGACACTCTCTCGCTCTCTCTCCCTCTCTTTCTCTCTCTTTGAGCTCTTGTGCTGTGATCTTCTGAGGACTTCTTCCGGGCGTAGAATAAGTTCTTAAAAAAGTTGTTTAAACTGCTTGTGCCTAAGACTTGTTAGTTCCATTTATAATTTAATATTTAATAATAATAAAATTTAAAGAAACTATTATTTATTGATTGAGATAATGCCTCTCTGCTGTGCATCATGAAACTTTACAAATTTTGCATTCAATTATTTCTGTGTCACCTCTTTTAGCGAATTTTGGGAATTTAAAATTTATTTTATAAGGCAATAACGCATTTATGATTAAAAATTAATAAATTGCTCCATGTTAACAAATATTTTGACTTCCCTCAAAAATAAGATAATGAAATCAATTCCTTATAAGTAAAACAACAACAAAAAATTCCTAAATAATTTCGATTATGTTACAAGTATTTAAGTTGAACAGACTACCGTGTTGCCTCTACTCCCACAGTGTTCGCTTTAAACATCATGAAAATCTGCTAAATCCCACACAGCTGTTGCTAACCGTGTTTGAGTTGAAAACAACAACAAAAACAACAACAGCAACGAGTATTTTGATTAATTTAGTACATCATTTTGCTTCTTTGTAATGAAGCACATGCCTGTAACAACATCTTAAGCTGTACACAACATCTTAAGCAAACATGCATGTTAATTTATTTCGCAAATATTATTTTAAGTATTTATTCTCTGATTATTCTTCTTCTCTGTCTGTCTGTCTGTCTGTCTGTCTGTCTGTCTGCCTATCCTACTACCTGCCTTGATGTGTACCCAAGAGTTAAAACATTCCCGTTTTCATTGTATTCAGTTCAAAGTAATTCAAGTCACTAAAGGATTTAATTAATCGTTACAAATATGAATATTACAAAATGTATTTAAAATTTATTAAAACAATAAAAACATGTCCTGATTAGCAGAGATTTCATTTGAAAATATTAATAATAATAACAACAATAATAATAACAATCAGTATCATAGTTAGAACTGAAACTGAATTTATTTAATATTCACAACAAACAAACAACTATTTGTAATTACAACAACACTATTATCTGCAGAAATTTCTATTAATGCCAGGATGTCTCAGCCGAATCAAAGTCTTTCATTCATTAGATACATCAAAATAATTACATGCATTTATGTAACAATTATTCTTCTATTTAAGCAACTCAACCACAACCGACAAAAACATCAGGAATTTACTTTCAATACGAAATAAATTTAGCAGTAAATTTGTAAAGCTTTTGCTTTCATTGTTCGCTACACTTACGAGTAGATGTTTAGACCAGGTGTAGGATAAAAAGAGAGAACATTTGAAATGGGAATGTGTTTCAGCTTAGCAGATGCGTTAGCCTTTATGTTAGTAGATACATACCCGGGTATGTTTTGTGTTCTTCTGAGTCGCTGTATCTCAGCAAGTAAATACTGTATTAATCTGGCATATCGTGATTTTCTCACTAGAAGTGGTTTTTCACTTATTCGCTGTAATTACATTAATGGCATGGCAAACTTTAATATTTTCAACTTTTCTATTAATTTTTATGCTCTTCTCTTCTATTTAATTGAATTTGTTTTCCCACATGTAATAAAAAAAATGCCAAGTGCTCCCTTAAAAGGCATGCATATTTCACTGAGTTTAAAGCAGTTTATCACGAAAAGTTTACTTCAAAATTCAACTCAAATGAATGAGAATTGTAAACAAATATCGAGTGTCATACGAAGAACTCATTTTAAAAAGCACATAAAATATAGAGAAATTTTATAAAGTCTCTATTTGAGCTAGTAGAATCAACTACATACTTCAATGTTAATAGATGATTTGATGGTAATCGGGGCAATGCTTAAAATAGTTCGTGCGCGGTGTCCGATTTTGCCATACTCCTGGCAAAATATAGGGCGGTATCTTAGAAATAAACTCTTTGATATTAAATTAAATTATAGGCAAAACTGAAGATGTTACAGGTTTTAGGAAAAAAAATCTGCCAAAATCAGTTGAGCTTCCGAAATCAGTTGAGGTTCTAAAATCAGCTGACTTGCCAAAATCAGCTGAGCCGACAAAATACGCTGAGTTATCGGAATCAGTTGAGCTGCCAAAATCAGCTGAGCAGATAAAATGGACTGAACTATCGAAATCACCTAAGATATCGAAATCAGCTGAGCTACTAAAATCAGATGTCCTGCCAAAATCAGCTAAGCCGACAAAAAACAGCTGAGCCTCCAAATTCAGCTGAGCCGACAAATTAAGCTGAACTATGGAAATCAGCTGTCCTATCGAAATCAAACAAAATCCGCTGATCCGACAAAATCAGCTGAGCTGCCCCAATGAAATAAGTCATGAATAGTACCTGAATAGTCGGTTGCTATAAATTTGCTCTTAACTGTATATAATTACAAATATTTTTTACACTTCAAAGTGAATGAGTTTACAAGAGTTTGTACGAACATGTTTGCGCACTTTTCCCGCTCTTCCAAAATACAGATGCGTTAACAAGCCAATTTATGTCGGCCGATAGCATAACAATCGATTATTGGTTGTTTGATGTTGTGTTTGTATGTTGTTTCACAATTTACATCGTGTTCTTTTTTGTGTTTTGAAAGTTAAAAGAATTTTTAATAATTTTCTTGTAGCAAAAAAAAATTTCTCTCACAAACATTTATTTTACTAATAAATTATTTACGAAAATTATTAAAGGCACGTGTTAACCGTTTTTTTATTACATATTTGCAGACTTTTTTCTGATAAATATTTTTCTGTACATGAACACATACACGGATTCCCAGTTAACATTTGGATTATGTCTTCTAAATGAGAAATGTTTTTGTATCAATTTTGATTATTAATAATTTTAATTATATCTGAGGAGAACAAAACAGAAGGTGATAATGAAAAAAGCCGCTTGCAATATGAACACACCTCGTATGTTGTTATAATTAATATTTATGTCCCAAAAAATAATATGAAAAGCTGGTTTTAGTGTTTGAGACAAATTTAACGCTCTAACCCAAATTTTAATGAATTCGGAATAGTTTAAAAATTATTTGTTTCTAGAAAATTTAAGTTAATTCACAAAAAGATCAACTAAAAAATGCATTCACTATTAATATTTTGGGTTTCTAAATTTCAATATTTTATGATTTAAAAGTTTCACAAACAAGATTCCCCAAAACCAATCGAAAAGTTTCCAAAAATAAATCAAAAAAATTATGCCACAAAAGAATCTTCGGTATTACTTTTTTCAAACTGGAGTGTAGCACTCATCATGAATGTTTGAGCTCTTAAGTTATTTTGACCCTGAATTGTCCAATTTATACTATAAAATGTTTGCTGGGTATGACTTAGTTTGTGTGGCGAAGTGTACATTTGAAAATTCTTATTCAAGGCAGTTGTACAAAATGTAATAAATTTCACTGGTGTTTGCCCTGGGTTGCATGTTGTTTATCTTTTAGGGAGCGAAAAAAAGGAACTGAAAGAGCCATTCGAAAAATAAACAACAACAACAACTCTATATCGCGTGCCGCTGCACGATTTGTCGCCTTAAAGTGTTAATATTTTATAATGTTTCTTAAAATGGCTTAATGTTCACTTTTTCATTTATTTTATTTAATTTTTTTTTTGTTTGCTGTTTTTGGGTCACTCCCTGTTAAGTCTTAAATGTTTCCTAATAGCTGGCCAATAAACTCAATTCATCATTCACATGTATCGCCCGCAACACACACACACACACCGAATTGCTATCCCTAAAAACTGCCTGCCACATGATTATCAATATCCGCAGCCACCTCAGCAGAAGCCGTCTCTTAAGGAATTACGGCACGTAGCAGTTTGTTGTTGTTGTTGTTGTAGTTATCGTTGCTACATCAACCTGGTTGTCGCTTTGCTGTTGTTTTGTGGTTCAAACACGAAAACTAATTATCATTAATTAGTGACGAAATTAATAACGAAAACTGTCATCATTATTTATTCTTCTGTTGGAATTTTTTTCTTTCCGCATCTTTCACGCTTTTCATGTCGTGCGTTTAAACACCCTCTTCCAAATGGAAATCACTGAAAGGCAAAATAACTTGTGAATGCCATTGGAAACGACGGAATCCTCAAAATAAATGATTGAATGATTAAGAATGAAAGAGGCCACAAAACAATGGGGTTAAGCCCGTTGATAAATGGAAAAGATTATTTACATATTATTTTCACAAGAAATTAATGACAGACAATATTAAGAATCGTATCCACAAGTTAAAGATACAAGTGGTACAAAAATGATACGCAGTGATGTGATACCAAAATAGAAATAGAAAGATATCAGGCCGTTTAGAACTTTAAGTGGTGGGCAGTATGTGTTTAAAGAACCAGCAAGTAATTATGCTAATTATTCATAATACGAGGGCCGGTGAATAAGTCCGTGATCTGTTAACAATTTTAGGTAGAACTTTTTTTATTTAAATGTTTTATTCAAAGACTTTTTTACGAAAAATTCCCTTTTATAAAACAGCACTCTGAAAAAAAAATTGTTTAAAAATGTTTTACAAAAAAGGAAAGGAAAGCACGATTTAAAAAAATTATATCTTTCATACAAAAATACTTTTTATAAATATAAAACTAGGTTTTCTTAAATTAATTTTTAGATATTTTTTTGTATTTTTTTTTTAAATAAAATATTGGCCGGAAATCCATATTCTTGTCTGCGGAAAACGGTCAATACCACCAGCGGAAATTAAGACCACGACTTTTGGACTTCCAGTCTACAATTGTTACCTAGTGGCAATTTCTATAAAAAGTACCTTCTTTAAAGTAAATTTTACAAAAAAGGTCCTTTTATGAAAAATTCCCCTCTTTGAAAAAGTTCCTTTTTTGAAAAAGGTCCTTTTTTGAAAATGTCCCGTTTTGAAAATGCTCATTTCTTTAAAAAGTTCCTTTTTTGAAAAAAAAAAAAATTTGATAAAAAAGTACCACTTAAAAAATCCCTTAATGCAAAAGTAGTTTAATGAAAAAGTACCTCTATTAAAAAAGTACATTATAAAAAATCAGCTTTTTAACTTTTTGAAAAAATATAGAATATCTTAAAAAGTACCTTTTGAAAAACACCTTTTTAAAAATAATGTTTCATGGAAAACTATTCTTCAATAAAAAGTAAATATCATCAAAAGTACCATTGATAAAAAAGTACATTTTATGGAAAAGTACCTCTAATAGAAAATTGTATTTTATAAAAATTCATCTTTTATATCTTTTATATAAAAATAAATAACTTGTAAAAAACACCTTTTTTATAAAAACGCCTTTTTAAAAAGTGTCCTTTATTAAAAAAAGCTTTTATAAAACGAAGCTGTTATAAAAACTATGTTATCCAAAGTACCATTTATAAAAAATTAAATTTAAAAAAACAGGTCCTTTAACAAAATAGGTAGTTTTTCAATTAAAAACATCTCTTTAAAAAGTACCTTTTATAAATTTTATTAAGAGAACCAATTATAAAAAGTACCTTTTTTTGAAAAAAAAGTTCCTTAACAAAAAAGTTACTTTATTTTTATTAAAAAAGTATTGTTTAAAAGTACTTTTTATAAAAAATATGCTATCAAAAGTACCATTTATAAAAAAGTACCTTACAAAAGTCCCTTAAAAAGTCCCTTAATAAAAAAGGTACTCCTTTTTGTTAAAAAGTTCTTTTTAAAAAGTACCTTTTATAAAAACTATGTTGTCAAAAGTACCATAAGCAAAAAATACTTTTTTCAATAAAATCTCTTCGTAAAAATGTTTTTGTATGAAAAAGTACCTTCAAAAGAATATTAGTATTTTATTTCAGAATAAGCTTTTAAAGTCTTTATAAAAATAAAGAACTTCTAAAAAAGTACTTGTTTTCAAACTACCATTTAAGAAAAAACACATTTCTAAAAATGTATCATTTGTCAGAGAACTTTTTATAAAAAGTGTTTTTTTGTAAAAATGCAAAAAATAACTTTTATAAAAATTAATTTTATAAAGTGTACTTTAATAAAAAAGTACCCTTTGCAAAAAAGATCCTCTCATAAAATATTAACTCTTAAATCATTTATTATTGTACAAACTATGTTTTACAACAAAGTACTTAAAATAAAAAGGTAGTACTAAAAGGTAGTTTTTTATAGAAAAGTACTTAGGTTTAAAAAAGGTACCTTTTGTAATAAAGTTCTCATCGCAAAGAAATTTAAAAAATTAAATTTTTTTAAAGTGGCCATTATTTGTTATAAAACGTGCATTTTAAAGTTTTTTGGAAAATATATTTTTTTTTATCAGTCCAAAATGAAGTTCAAACTGCTGCCGCCAACATGCAAAATTTTTTTAAATTGAAAAGTGGTTAAACTGAAGCATCTAACAATTTAACGTAACAGAGTTTGAAAAATTGTTAAATGAAACAAATGAATGACGGTTTTGGATGTTTGTTTTTGTTGTTGTTGTTGTTGTTGTTGTTGGTAATGGATTTAACATGTAAAAAAATGTTTACAAACCGGTAACCAGAACGACCACAAATTGTGACCATCATCTCTATTTTTTAATGTCTTTAGCAGACGAACGTTTCTTAACGAAGAAAAAACAAATTGTCTAGTTACGTGAAACATTTACTGCCGATGGAAAAGTTATAAATTTTTTATATTAACCTGGACTACAAAGTCCACAGAAAAAAAAACAGTGACTGACTAACAGACTTGACTTTTACAACTGATTGTCTGCAATTGTCTGTGATATTTTTTTTAACTCTTCCAGTTCACTTGTTGGTGTGTTGGTGTGTGCGAATGTATTTCCTATTCATCTATTGTCGTAACTCGTATTATGGTCTAAATAGCACATACGTTTGGTAGTTAGTTACCAATAATTGGGCCTGTTTTGTTATGGTTTTTCCTTTTCAATTTCATGCCTACCACTCCTCAGAGGTTGACAGTGTTTATACCTCCATTCTTATTTCTTAACTGGCTCATGCTTTTCATTAGCATTAAAGTTAACACACATACACACACAAAAATGTTTATGGTTTTCTTTTAATTTTTCCTTAACGAAATGCAGTTTCAAAAGCCAAAATCTCATCCATGCAGTTCGAATTGTTCGAAACATGCCTTTAGAACGTGTTCTCTCTGTATCACGTCGTGTACATGTGCATGTGTGCGTGTATGAGTGTCGAAAGTTGGTATTTTCTTTTTCTTGGGTTGTTGGCTTCACATTAAAATTGGTAGCAACGACACAAGTACAACATTTATACTCTACCACATCATGTCCAACATGTTGTAGTACACAAGGCAGACAGACAGACAGACCGACAGACAGACAGACAGCCAGACGTAAACAGCAAACAGTTGCACAGTCATACCAACACACAGACAGAATGTCTGCGGGACAGACTTTTGTAAAGAGCATTGCGATTCGTTGCACATTTTTAAATTTTTATTTTCAATTTTTGTTTTCATTTCTTTAATTTTTTTTTTTGTTGCTCTTTTTGCATTCTTTCCAACATGTGATTACAAGCATGTTGATGGAGGCCAATAAATGACAGTTTGATGTGCTGGAAAGAAGAGGAAGCAGAAAGAATAACAACTTCGCAGATACAAAATTTTACCGTTCTTTGAACTTTGTACTCTTAGATTTAATATGGAAATTGATTATTGCGAATCCGAAAGAGTTTTTCTCAAAATTTACGTCGAATTTCATAAAAGTCGCAGCAATAAAAAAGAAAACAATCAAAATTTTTTTTTCAAAATTGTGTTGTTTGATTTGAGAATCAAGTTTATTTTTTGTGCGAAGAAGGTTGTTTTTGTTTTGACTATTTCATGACTTGGGAAAGTTAAAAAAGTGTGGAAATAGATTTTCAGTTAAAAACAAAACAAGAAAATAAAAAACAAAAAGTTTTTACAATTTTTGTTGTATTTATTTGTGGCTTCTTCTGACGTTTTTGAAGGCAAAACGGAAAATTTAAAGCTGGGAAATATTTCTTGTTAGAGGGCGTTCATAATCAACCCCTCAAAGACCCCTTTTCGCTTTAACAAACTTAAGCGTGCGGTTGTGAAAGGTGCAGACTTTAATGTTTCCTCGAATTTCTGTTTTACTTTATTCGTCATGTCTACTCTTTTGTGAAGTGTGGTCCATTTCTAATACAAGATCTTAAATGTGAGTCACTTCTTAACCTCAAATTATGGAATACAACTCTTATGTATGAGCCAGCGTTTTAAAGTCTATTCTGAAGTTACTCGATCGCGTACAGGAGCGTGTGAAAAACCACATCGGTGATAGCTCATCGGTAGTCAACTCTATTGTTTCACGCAATCCCCCCGGGGGCCACAATAGGCAACTTGGTCAGTCGTAACGCCTTGTTGCAGTGCTTTCTGGGGGAAAAGATAGAAGAAATACAGGCGGAAGGATACCTGGGTCCCGCCATACACTGGTACTGGGATGTGGTTGAGCGCCACAGATGAGATTTCGGTTGATTCTCTTCAGTGAGTCCACGTGGTGGCTGTGGTTTGACGCCAAAAGTCGCTCGGAGAGGTGTCAGATATGGGTTGATGTTCTGGCATATTCATACTATGCTGGGACTTTGACCCAGCTGATGTTGGCCTCTATGGGCTGCTGCGAATCAGCAGACGTTGCGGAAGTGGTGGTGTGTTGCTCGTGCTGGGAGTGTCAAGAGGGATAAGTCTTACGACTTTGACCTTTGATTCCTCTTGGTGCTGATGGCATGCTTTCCTCGGAAGCAACAAGGGTTTAAGAGGGGCCCGAACACGGTGTTAAAACTTCATGTAGGCCATATTGGTAGGAACTGACGTTAATCTTAGACACAGTCTGTTGCACGCAACGTGGGGTGTGTTTCACTGTTCTATCGATACGTCAACGGAATGTGCTCAAGTGATATCACGGAACTTGTGTCCGAGAATAGCTTGTTTTTTCCTAGCTACTCGCTCTTCAAAGGGAGTGCATCTTTTTGTGGACGAGTTGCCACTGAACGCATTACCAAGAGAACTCGTTTCCTGCCCGACGATTCGCATGTGGAATAAACTTATTACAGAGGTCTCGTTTAACTTGGGGTAGCTTAAATCGAACGTCCAAAGGCACTATTCCTTCTATCCCCCTTTCTACAACCCATATTTCTAGTTGTGGCACAATGCCCCGCATATGTTGGCGTCATGCTCTGAGTGCTGTTCCAAGATCAAAATTTTTTTGGGTGAACTTAATTTGACGTGTGATTGTTCCAGTGTTGGGCTAATTCAATTATGGGGACACAATTGAGTGGCTTGTTAAGGTTGTTGACGGTCCACTCAAGAGTCATTTCGTTGAGCATTATCGACCAATGTGTCCTAGACAAGGAGAAGTGCGTGTTATTTCCAGCAAACCAGGTCTGCATCTGTACATGCTCGTCCAGTTTGATTTGTGGTGGCAGCGTCATCGTACTTTTGTACATACTTTTCGAAAATGAGTTCAGTCAAGCAGTTACCGTGGAAGGTATTCGATATCGCGATATGACCACTGACTTCTTGTGGAGAGAAATTCGGTATATAAAGCTGCACGATAAGTGTGTTCCAACCGGATGGTACTACTTTCTGCACATCCTGGGAAATAATGGCTCTTTTGCGCGAGAAAATTAATGGCCATGTCATGTCGCATCGTGGCGATGTTAATTGGCCGCCACGATCATGTGATTTGACTTCGTTGGGCTTTCTTTTTTGGGGACTTCTAAAAGACAAAAGTGGACGTCAATAAGCCTAGAACAATTCAAGAGGAAAATCTTGACATCATTCGGAACATTAAACCTCAATTATGTCTGCGAGTCATTGAAAATATAAACCATCGGATAAATATAAAACACCGAAGATTTGGAGAGCACGGGATCAATAATGTTCATTGATTTTTCTTTCATATAAAAAAAAATATTAAAATAATTCTCTAGACACGTTTTGTTTTGTTTACAATTAACGTCGTGGATTATAGCGTTGCCACACTTTAGATTGTTGTTGTTCAACACGAAGTGAGAGGAAGTTTAAAAGAATAATGACAAGACTTTGTCAAGGTAAAACCTTCTCGGAGCAAAAGAGCTGAAAATAACGAAACAACGATTTATATTCTCTTATGGCCTTTTAACACTATCAGTCCGATAATACGAATGAGTTTTTGATTTATCAATATTCATGCCCTCCAGAGCTAAACACGAAGAAGCGTGATCGGTCATACGGCGAGTGAGTTTTACAATCTCTTCCTTACTGCGTTCAAATATTGAACCTAATCGTAGCCTAAATAGACTTCTGCGAACATGTACGCACGTTTGTCTAAAAGGTCCTTTTGTGTGGCGTGACTCCCTCCCCACACAATATTAAAATAATATTGATTTCAATTACGAACTGAATACCCCAATAATTTCTATAGTTTTAGTTTCATTCGCTCCAACTCAGATATCCATGACAACGACTATTTTCACATGTCAGTTATTGTACGCTTTTTTGTCATCCTTGTTTAAACTGACTTGGCCAGGACACAATCTCACAGATTCAAACACAATATGCCAAGTTGTAGATAATTGATGTCTTGTACTCTCAATAATCACTTTTGCAATACGATTTCCAGGAGCACGTGCACAAGAGTGAGTGCATTATTGTTGTCATCATCAACAACAGGATCATGGATGCGGGTGGGTTTGTGTGCTTAACTAAATAGTTGATGTAAACACCAACACAAACACTCTCTCCCGCACACACACTTACACACACAAACTGCTTTGTTTTAGAGTCAAGTCGAAACGTATTCGAGTTGCTCTGCTGTTGTATTTATGAAAATGACATATTTTTGTCATTCTAAATATTTATTGACACATACAAACTTGCGTTCATGTAAAAGCTAAACATTTGTGTTGTAGTACTTTCCACAACCAACACACACACACAATTTACAAGTTGCATGCAGCAGTTTGTACATGGTCGTGTTACAGCGTCACACTTCTCATGTGTGTGCTTGTAGTGGTGTGACGTTGCAAGGATGCAAATGTTTTGTACGTATCACGGTACTCCTGTCAATCATGTTTTTTTTTTATTAAGACTCATTTTATGCATGTGAATGTGAATTTTGTAGATTAAAACACCATCTCATCTGCTGTTCGGTTGAATGATGATTTTCATTTCTGTCGTTTAATTTAGAATAAAAAATATTTTGGACCAACTGTTGATGTGATTGTGTGCAATGCCAAGTAGATTTTATACAATTTGAAAGAGAAGAATCCACAATAGAGAAGCTTTTAATTAGCCCAAATTGCTTTTATTCAAATACTTGTACACCGAGAGAAATATTGTTAACATTCGGCCATATTATGAATGGCGACATCGACGTCCCATCAATACGGTAGCAGAAAATTGTCACTTGTCGAAAGTTGTAATTGTCGACAATAGTTAATTGTTATTAACGTTTTTATGGTATTCTCGAAGGCGTATAATACTAATAGAACATGTTACCAGAAGTCAAATTCTGTCGACAAGGACTAGACAAGTGACAATCTCCCGTATTATGAATGAAGACGTCGACGTTACGTCAACACGGTAGCAAAAAATTGTCACTTGTTATTTAATTGTCGACAATAAATAATTGTTATTAGCAGCCTTTTGGTATTCTCGAAGGCGTATAATACCAATAGAACATGTTACCAGAAGTCAAATTCTGTCGACAAGGACTAGACAAGTGACAATCTCCCGTATTATGAATGGAGACGTCGACGTCACATCAACACGATAGCAAAAAATTTTCACTTGTCTAGTCTTTGTTGACAGAAATTGACTTTTTGTAACATGTTCTATTAGTACTATACGCCTTAGAGAATACCAAAACGTTGTTGATAATAATAATTAATTATTGTCCACAATTAAATGACAAGTAACAATTTTTTGCTGTCGTGTTGAAGTGACGTCGACGTCGTCATTCATAATATGGGCGAATGTTTTGCTGTCGTGTTGATGTGACGTCAACGTCGTCATTCACAATATGGAAGATTTTCTTCAATAATGACTATTGTTCATTGAAGGTTTATGTTTATGAAAATATTTTTATAAAATTGATCACACATTTTATTCGACTTACAGCGTTGCCAGCTCGTATCGTCTTAAGTACTTTTTCGATTTTAAAAATTGAAATTAATTTCTGAAAAAGGACTCAAGTAAATACGTTTATAATTTTATCTGCAATAAAATGAATTAAGGAATTATCGTGCGACAGTCTTACAGCCTGTAAGCGAAGTTTTTCCATCTTATTTATTGAATTTGACTAGAATACTTTACGAGGATTGCAAAAACTTATGTAAATCCTAAGAAAACAGTGATTTGGACCAAACCTGGTTTGGAAATTGTACTGAATCGATACTTTTCCTATCATAAATTTCAATAAATAAACTTTAAAAAAATTGCAAACAATTTTTGAAACTCTAACACGACAAAAATGTTCAATGAAATGTTCAATGAAACTTTAAAATTGGAGTGACATGTTAATAAACATATAAATTATTACGACGGTTCGTTTACTTTTTGTTCCTTATCATTGAAGTTAAAAAATATAGCAAATCTTCTTGGAATTTTTATAATTCACATTTAAATTATACCCAGCGGAGTTCCCAAGTTATTGTAGTTTCTCAATAAAAAAGCATATGGGTGTTTCCATGACGCCTAAGCTGAAGGCCATACATATAGTTAGAGAAAATAGTTAAAATAAAATTCACTAGCCGAACAATACACAGAAGTATAATTAATAAAATTTAATATTATAATTTGTGGTGCAAAATAAAATGTGTTCTTTTCTAAAAAATAATGCAACATTTCTTACACTTTTTAATAGAAAATAGCAGCATTATGTGATTTGAAAATAGCGAATTAATTAGAAATTAAGCCAATTTATTTAAAAAAAAAGCTTTTTCTAATTAAGAACTCCTCTAAACTGTTTCTTTCTAGAGAAGAAATATAAAAATGTTACACTTTTTCCAAAAGTCTCAGAATTGTTGCTAAATTTTATATTGAAGTCTTATATTATTTTCAAGTTAATTTATAAAAGTAAAGCAAAAACGAGCACACCGAGATTTTTTAACAGGGAGAATTCTACTGAAGCAGTGCCTTGTGAACAGAAGCAGTTACAGGGGCAGAGAAAAAGGGAGACGTTCCTACCCCCAATTCAAATAAATTTATTTGAATAAAATGTTTAGTTTTATATAAAATTCTACAAACAGTTATCAAGAACTTTTGAATTTCTTGCAGACGTTACACATTGTAGTGGAAACGCCCATATGTCCAAATTCAAATGAACTTCTCTCCCTGATTCCTCTGCACTGCGTTCATGATTTCCAACATGATAAATAGAGAAGGAAATTCTCAATATCCAGTTTTGTTCATAATTAATTTCAGCTACTCTACGAAATATGTCCACATGAAATCCACTTGCAAACTAAAATAAAATAAAAACTCCCGGGCAGTGAGTAGAGGAAGAAGAAGCGGAGTACATAAAATTGCCACCAACCACTTGAATAGAATACGAATAGAATTGGAATCTCATTTACACACAACTACTCTCTCAGCTCATTCCCAAATTTGACATGCCGTCTGCAGGAGCATATAAAAATGAAAAATGTCATTTACAAGCTCAAAACTCTTAATCAAACTCATACAGAAAATCAATGACCAAACGTATCATCGATGAGCAAATATGCATAGAGAAACAGATGGACGGACACAACACACAAACACACACACACACACAGGATATACTCGGCATGGCTATATATCCTTAACAACGTTTGCAGCCGGCATGTGAGCTGGACAGAGAATCATTTTTACAATTGTATGAGTGCGATTTTGTATCACATAAATCTATTTATGATGCATGGAAGCAGATACATGCTTTCAACCACCCATGACATTACAAATAGTCAAACAATATTTACGAAACCAATACAAACACATTCCATAGCCTCCACAAATACATGTACATATGGCCGAGCATGCACATGCATGCTTACACATGCACTCATTCCATTTGTATGAGTTTTCATATCTTTGATTTTATGATGATTGTTTTTCAGTGCCGCTTTAATGATTCTTTAAACTTTTTTGCCGGATTTTTATTTCAGTATTTATTCTTTTTCTCTTATTTAGATTAAAATTCGATTTTATTTACAGTTTTCTTTACTTTTCAAATCTTTTGCTGTGATGGAAATTTAATACTTTCATCGGGGAAAAAATTTATATAAATAAAAATAAATAATAAAACTTTAAACAGAATTGTGCACAACCATCATATATTTTTTAAAGTTTATAAAATCACACATACAACAACACCATCAACCACATACGCAAACACACGCAACGCACCACTCACACACTCGCATGTGTGTTTGTGAATTACAGAAAATATACTGACATAGACAAAATCAGATACACCCTCAGATTTATTATAAACCACATTTATTACACAGTCCTGTCCTTAATTTATCTTAAGTTTGGCAGTTGGGCTGAACTTGTGCTTCGGAGAGAATTTGATGTGATTTATTTGAAACTGTTTTGGGTAATTCGCCGAAGGAGCTGTAGGAAATGTTAGGCAACGAGCAACACATGCAGTCTTATTCATAAATAACGTTTCTTTTCTCAAATGAATTATGCGGTTTTAAGGAAAATGTCTATGAAATATCTTGACGTTAACGTTACTTTAATGGTTTCAAATTTCACTGTTCTCGAAAGTATACTCTTGTTCTACTATAGACCAACTCTTTAAAGTATGTTTTAAGTACGTTGTACGATTTACTGCAGTAGATTTGATCAAGTGGTATATTCAGTGATAATTGGACTTCAATTCCAAGTTAATTTTAAAAATAAAAGTTCCAACCCTAAACCATGATTAATTAAAAATATGCTAAATTAACGGTAATAAAAGATAAAATTCATTGAATTTATAAAATTTGAAAGGGATTTGAAGCCTAAAAAACTTTTTAAAATATCAATCAATAAAAGTTAAAATTTTAATTGAAAATTTGTTTTAAAATCGTTATTAAAGAATTTCGAAAACAATTTAAAAACAAACTACGCGAAAAACATTTTTAATAGTATTTTTAAAATTAGAATAAAAAGAGTTTATTTTTGCTCGAAATAATTATTTGATTAAAAATGTTAAAGAGATGTTATTTAAAACTTTGCCTAAATGGTTATCATTTTAATTAGGAAAAGGTGCTTGAATTTTGCTTCATAAAAATTTTCATCAAATTTGCTTCAAATTTGCACGGAAAAAATTTATATCAAATTTGCACAAAAAATGTACATCAAATTTACTTCAAATTTGATTGAAAAAATTTGCATCAAATTTGCACACAAAAATTTACTTCAAATTTGCACGGAAAAAGTTTAGATCAAATTTGATTGAAAAAATTTGCATCAAATTTGTACAAAAAAATTTACATCAAATTTGATTGAAAAAATTCACATCAAATTTGCACGGAAAAAATTTACATGAAATTTGTATGGAAAAAATTTACATCAAATTTGCTTCAAATTTGATTGAAAAAATTTACATCAAATTTGCACGGAAAAAATTTACATGAAATTTTTATGGAAAAAATTTACATCAAATTTGCTTCAAATTTGATTGAAAAAATTTACATCAAATTTGCACGGAAAAAATTTACATTAAATTTTTATGGAAAAAATTTACATCAAATTTGCTTCAAATTTGATTGAAAAAATTTACATCAAATTTGCACGGAAAAAAATTTACATTAAATTTGTATGGAAAAAATTTACATCAAATTTGCTTCAAATTTGATTGAAAAAATTTACATCAAATTTGCACGGAAAAAATTTACATTAAATTTTTATGGAAAAAATTTGCATCAAATTTGCTTCAAATTGGATTGAAAAAATTTAGATCAAATTTGCACGGAAAAAATTTACATTAAATTTGTATGGAAAAAATTTACATCAAATTTGATTGAAAAAATTTACATCAAATTTGCACGGAAAAAATTTACATTAAATTTGTATGGAAAAAATTTACATCAAATTTGCTTCAAATTTGATTGAAAAAATTTACATCAAATTACATCAAATTTATATAAAATTTGCTTCAAATTTTATTGAAAAAATTTTCATGAAATTTGCACAAAAAAATTATTGAAAAAATTTGCATCAAATTTGCACGGAAAAATTTACATCAAATTTGCTTCAAATTTGATTGAAAAAATTTGCATCAAATTTGCACAAAAAAATTTGTATCAAATTAGCTTCAAATTTGCATCAAATTCGCTTCGAATTTGCAGGAAAAATTTTTTCGTGTTTTATCTATTAAATTTGCAATAATTTTGTCTTAAAAAATTAAAAAAAAGTTTCATGACTTAGAAACAACACGAAAATTGGTCGTCATGAAAAAAATTGTAAATAGTTTTTATATAAATTGAAAATGAATATTAACAATCTCTGGTTCCAAAAAAAGTCTTCAAAATACATTTTTCGCCCACCAAAAATAATTTTTTGTTAAAGAAAATGTTGCTTCAATTGTTCTTTGAATTACCGGCATCTGAATTTCCTACAGGCCTTCAATGTGGCCCATTTTATGTTTCATCTATTTTCAAATTTGAAGTTTCCTTAATCTGAAATGATGTGATCGGCATGAAAATATATATCCTTCATGGTGCTGGAAAACTATTTTCGCAAGTTGCTGGTGTGCTGATCTCATCAGTTTTGCTGCGAGTGTTTTAATGCTGAACTTTATTGTCTCATTAATTTATTCGTTTGTTCATGCATTTGAAAATTACTTATTGTGCTGGTGTAAAATGTAAATTTAATAGCATTATTTGGACATATTATCAGCTTTAGTAAGTATGTGTATGTGTGTATGTGTGTGTCTGTGTTTGTGTGTGTTTGTGTGTGTGGACTAAACCTCTGTCATTTGCCGTTTGAGTTATTTTGTTTTAAATTTTATTTCAAGTCAAAAACTGCAGGCCTTCAAGACTCACATGGATTATTATTACAACAACACAGCATTTGAACTTATTATTATTATTATTGTTGTTGTTGTTGTTTGTTCATTTATAAATAATTTATTATATTTTTGTGTATTTCCCATACGCTTTTTGTCTTTTTAATTTCTATTGAGTTGTCTGTCTTCTGTTTATTGGAATATCATGCAAATGAATTTGCATTTAATTAAATTTTTATCTTCGATTTGATTTGCTGTGATTTATCGCAAAGAAATTTATTCAACAATTTAAATTTATTTTTATTGTTGCAGAAGCATTACAAATAGATTGTTTAAACATAAAATGCATGAGACGATTTGCTATTAATTATCTTTAGATTATTAGAAAAAAAATTAAATTTAAAAAGCCATAAAAATATTTGATAAGTGGAATCTGACTGGGAATCTGATTGAGAAATGTGGTCAGAGTTTTTGTAAAAAGAAACAGTTTTTTAAACAATGAAGTCTAAATCCCTGCGAATGTATAAGTTGTGGTTTGAATGAAAACTCTTTTTATTAAAAAACTTAAATTTTAACGCTGTTATTCATAAACGATTGTTAAAGTTAATGAATGCTTTAAGGGAACTTTAACCATACAAAATCCATATTTTAAGGCCACTTCAATTTTAATAATCGTTTATGAATGAGAGGGTAAGTATTTATAAAAATGTAGGTTGGTAATTTTTAACTTTATTTCGATTTTTAGTTCGATTTCCTAAAAAACCTGGATGTTGTGTTTAATCAATTTGATCGGAAATTGTTTATGAGTAACAAAAATTTGCCAAAAAGTTGTTTAAAAAGTTTTACAAAATATGTACTTTTCAGAAAATTTAGCAAAATTTTAAGCTTTAAAAATTAAAAAAAGCCGCAAATATTTAAATTTTGAGTTAAAGAAGTTGTAACGAAAAGGCTTTAATGGTGAAAATACGACTTTTGACCGAAAATATTTTAGAACAAAAAATTTCCTAAAAAAGTTGCTTGAAAGTGTTTTAAAAAATTTCTCTTTTCAGATAATTTTCAGTTCAAAAAGATTAAAAAAATGAAAATTTTGAAATTTTGATGAAGAAATATTTTTTTTATTTTTGTTAAGAAAATATAAAAAAAGTAGCGAAATTTGCTTAATATTTAATTTAGAAAAATTTCCTGATTTTTAACCCAAATATATTTTCGATTATAATTTTTTTATATTTTAAAATTTATTTGTTTAGAAAAATTTTTATATATTGTTGGAAACGAATGAGTAACAAAAATTTGCTAAAAATTAAAAAAAATTTTATTTTCAGATAATTTTAACTGCAAAAAAGTAAAAAAAGCGAAAATTTTGAAATTTTAAATTTAACCGGTCTTCTTACTGTCCAAATTTGAACCGGAGTGATGAAAAAACTTTTTCAAAACTATTTCATTATTTTTTAATAATAATTTAAGTTTTGACTTAAAAATTCATTTTATAAGTCTCTTATGATTCAAATTTAATTATGAAAAATTGCCTGCATTTTAACGTGAATATTTTTTCGAATGCTTTTTTGTTATATTTTCAAATTTATTGAAATATTTCAAGGTTGCATATTTTTACAGCCTAATTTATAAAATAAATCGGTTTTATAAGAGACTTATAAAATGAATTTTTAAGTGAAAACTTGTTTTATTATTAAATAATTTTGAAATAGTTTTTGTAAAGATTTTTCATCACTCCTGTTCAAATTTGGTTTGTACGCAAACCGGTTTTAGAACATAAAAAATGCTAAATCAAGGTAAATTTTCAAAATTCCCAGTATTTTTTTATTAACAAAAATTTAAAAAAATGAACAAAAATTAAAAAAAATGTCTTTATTAAAAATTTCGTCACTAACATTTCAAAATTTTCCCTTTTTTAATTCTTTGAACTTCAAATGATCTGAAAAGCAAAATTATTGAAAACTTTTTTGAAAAATTTTTAGGAAATTTTTGTTACCCATTCGTTTTAAAGATATTTTCCAACAAAATACAAAAATGTTTCTTAATTAAATGAAAAAAAAAAAAATTCTGCATTAAAGCTTTTCAATAAAACTTCTCCCATTCAAAATTAAAATTTTGAGTTCTTCAAATTTGGCTTAAAAGCAGACCGTTTTCAAAACGCAAGAAATGCAAAATAGACGAAAACACCCGTGTATTGAAATTGGACGTGGAAAGTCAAATAAACGCTGAGTATTTTATTAATAAACAAAAAATGTAACTCCTTCGTTAACGATCGGTATTCAAATTCAAACTTTATTGAAATATGGATCGCTAAGGAATACGGCATTTTGGCCGCTGGAAAGTCTCGTTTCCACAAATAAGACAATTGTTTTGCTGTCTTCCTGGCCCGCTTTTGGTACCTCGAAAAAAGTTCTTTTTCAATTTCTTTAAAACCAACCAAATATTTTTTTATCCATCCAGCCTTTAACAACTTTTAATAAATAATAAAAGATATAATAACCCAGTTGACCCCCTCTCAACATATTTGCACGTTTCACACAACCCGACTGATGCTATAAAACACCCACTCTCCGTGTGGATGACAAATTTATTTCTCATTCCTTCCGATTTTTTATTTTATTGTTTCTTTTTTATTTGAATTTTTTGGTTCAGGAGAAACCGAAAAACTACAATAAAAAGAATTGTGACAACAAATTGTGATGGCAAGTTTATATGAAAGAGAAAAAAAGAAGAAGCGAGAAACAGTCAGACAGCGTATGCCAGGCAGCGTATGTTGCACGCGGATTTTTATTTATAGTGCCACAACACAAGGCTGCTGCTGAGATTCTGTATGCGGATTTTTAAAATTCTGAGAATGAGTGAGTGAGTGACTGTATGTCTGGCGTTTTGACTGCTTGACTGCTTGGCTGCTTGATTGTTGCTTTAAATTGTATTGGATGCTGGGAATTTGATGTTTAAGACGTTAAGCTGGGAGTGCAACATTCTTAGTGTCACATATTTTAATTGAAAAAAAAAGAAACCGAAAATAAAAACTACAAATTTAAAAAAAATATATATAAACGAAGACAGTTTCCACTCTTGGCAAAAGCTGCCTGCCTGCCTGTTGCCACTTCAATGGCATTTCAATTGTTTGATGGTGTGCGACAACTTCATGATCACAAAAGAAAAAAAAAAGAATATCTTTGAAAAAATCTCAAAAATGTGAGCAATCGAGTAGATATGCCACTTATAATTATATCTTATCGGCTGGTGCAGACTGCTGAAATATCATATCCGATTTGAAATAAAATTTAATAGCTGCAGATGGTGAATGAATTTTTCCAGATTAAAAACTAAAATATTTGGAAAAGTGTAAAGTGTTACAGAAAACGTTCGTAAAGAACTTTTATTTGATTTTATTTTTGAAAAATAATTTCTTGTGTAATTTTGTTGTAATTTTTTCAAAAATATTTTCATTCAAGAATTTATAAGCATTTTATTGATCGGCTAATTGGTCGTAAAATAAACTTTGTTGTCACGATTGTTCCGAATTTATAGTTCAAAAGCAAAAATATTTGAAAAAAATTAATTTATCATTTAAAGAATTACGAATGTTGAAATATTCGTTCTTTTGAAATTTAGGGCGACATTTTAGTAAATTGTTAGTTAATCTTTTACAAAAATATACATTTTGGAAAGAAAACTTAATTGGAATTCTGGCACACTTTCAAATACAAGCATTTATTGTGGAAAAAGCTTCAGCAGGGTGAATATCATGTCTGATAATGCCAATTTATTTCTAGATCCTTAGCCATTATTTAAAAATGGAAGCAAAGTTTTTGCGGAGATTCATTGAATTTTGGAATAACTTTTAATATATAATTTTTTTTTTTTATTTTCTCAGTATAATTTAAGCATTAAACACAATAATGACAGCAAGCTACAGACTACAACTCGTCAAAAATAGAATCCATGGGCGTGTATTAGAATGATTATTTTTACTACTACAGGCAACACGGCTACTGGTTGTTGTCCCTACTGTTTTTGTGGTTGTAGTCAAATTAAACTAATTTCTAGTTTGGTGATGCAGTGTTGCCAGTATAATATAAATAAATTCAATTATTATATTTATAATATAAATAAAAAAAAGAAACCACAAACTACATTTCCAAATAAATGAAATGATTTCTTGTCATGTATTGTGGACTTTAAATATATTTAATTGGAATAATACTATTTAAGGGTGTGATATACATGAAAGCGGCTACACTGGCGTATGAAGAGAGTTCTACTACAAGCAAAAAAACATGGTTATTGATTTAGTAGTGTCGTTTTAAAAATACTTAAATAGTTGGCTACCAGGCGACGATTGTAGCCAACGACTTTTGTAGTCGGTGTTCGTGTCGTCTGCTGTCGTTTATTGTGTTTAATGCTTTAAACAAACAAAAAAATAATAAATTTTTGTTTTTGTTTAACATGTAAATCGTGCGATCAAATATTTGAAAACATTTTTATTGAGTGTAAAGAGAGTAGCGATATAAAATTCGGTAATTTTCTGTACTCAAGAGAGTACAGTGGGATCAAATGGGTGAGTTTGAGTTTTTTTTTCTTTTTAATATATTGGAAAAGAAGCGCCACTATTAAAATTAACTGCCTGTCTGTCACTCGTTATTGTGCTTTCTGATATCGTTGAACACAATTTTTTAGGGTTACAGCACCCTGAATAGTGAAGACATGACTACGATGTCTCAAATTCCGAATTGTTGCCGACTTGTCTCAATGAAAGAGACGTAGCACTGATCGCTGAACATTATCGACAGCGATCAATATCGTCATGTACTAAACGGGCGAAATACAGCCCGTGTAGTTTTGCCGATACTTGTGGCAAAAAACTCACGGCCGAAGTAAAAAAAACTGCAAAACAAAATTCTCTATCTTCTAATTTCTCTTCATCTGTCCTCTTAACACTATCCCCTTTTTTCTAGTCCTGCCCTAGTGAGCTGCTTATGTAGGGGTCATTCCCTGTGCGCTAGTCCAAAACACAACAAAAAAAAACAAAAGAAATTCACTATTAAACGATATTAAATTTTTCTTTCATTTTAATACAATTTCATTTTTATAAAACTATTTGAATTCTTTTTAAATTTTTTTTATTTTTCTTTTTTCTTTTCAGTTGCAAAACTATCATCGGGCAGCTGTTTCAATAGCGGGTAAGTAATTCAATATGTCTCACTATAAATTCCTTTTAAAAAGAAATTCAATTTTCATTTCCGGTCATCTCATCATCATGCTAAAATCCAATGAATACGTTGGCTTTAACAGCAACATTCAATAGGGCATAACAAAAAGAATATTGAAAAGGATACACAATTAAAATAAAAATCAACTGTTTTGTTTGTCGTACTTCAAATTTTTGTCCCATCGACAATTTCACAATTAGTTTTTAGGTAGAATCAGTCCCTGCATATGAAATTCAAAGCCGGGGAAGAGTACAGTTTTGACCACAAATAATTTTTGGCAAAAAATAAAATGCAGTCGAAAAAATTTACAGCCGAAAACAAAATATTTGCGTTGAATTATAAAATTTATAAAATTTCAATTTCAATTAGTTGCGCTCTTCTGTATTAATTATGATGGGAAATTGGGGGAGGCTTCTCAAGAGATTCTGGAATGATTTTAAAAATAAAATAATTTATATTTTTCATATCAATTGTGGAATAGTAGTATTGATTTGCCAGGGGAAAAAATTCCGCCTTATAACGGGTGTACCTTTAGACTTATTATGAGTTGATATTCAGACATGTCAGTTCAATTTCATTCCAAAAAAATAATTGTCTCATTTCAAATTCTTTTAAATAAATATGAGTAGTAATAATGACAGTGTAGCGGCCTTCGAAAACAGTTGTTCTGCTGTGTTGTGTAAATTAAATAGTTTAATTTGATGCTGGCTTTCTCTTGTGCTCGGGAATATTTACCATGTCTTTCTGAATCAAAAAGACTCTTCGAAGAAATAGAATTTCAAATTTAAATTTAATAAAACGAAAGGATTTTTCACAATGAATTTGCTAATAAAATTTGAAAAAAGTATTGTTTTCGGAAACTTGTTTAAATTATTCGCCCGTATTATGAATGACAAGGTCGACGTTACATCAACACGACATCTAAAAGTAGTCACTTGTTGTAAATAACAACAACTCGTACTCTATCTCTCTCTCTCTCTCCACGGATGACCAATTGAAAAAGAAACAACTTTTGAATTAATTTTTAATTCACTTTCAGAAATTTGCCTGCAAACTGAAGTTGTTCGGTTTGGTTTTTTGGCTTGATTTAATGTTGGCTGTTGGCTTATTTCGTTATTTGTCCCCTATCAAATATTTTTGCAAAATTATTTTTGTCCCCCTGCTTTACTTTTCTAAATATTTCATGGCAATTGCACGTCCCCATACCCTCGCTTTAGTTTTATTATATGGATTTTGGGAATAGCACACCATTTTGGCGTGTCTGTCACCTCTGACTCCCTGCTCGATTTTTTGGTCTCTTATGGTCAAGGGAAAAGAAAGAAAAAATTATTACACTAGTTTTAGAGTTGACAGTGTGTCCTGGCAATACACAATAAACCATTAACAATACCAACAGTTTTGTTGGCAACGTGTTTTTTTTTTGTTCTTGTTTTTGTTTTAATTTTTGGCAAATAATTTATATTGGCGAAACATGATAAAAGTAGGGTTTTTACTCGGTTTGTTTTATGCAATAATTTTGAAAATGTTTTATTGCTTTCGGCAGCAGCAGTGGTTGACAACGTCAGCCAGAGAAAAAAAAAGAAATAAATAAATTTTATGGTCAACGATTTCCGTGTTCAGAGTGTTTAGAAAATTAGTGGCAAGTCAAGGTTAGACAACGACACTTCGGATGGAGTTAATTAAAAAGAAGAATATAAAATTTTTAATGTTTATTTTTTGTTACTAAGAAGTTTTTGCTGCTCATGTTATGAGTTTGTAGGGGAGAGAGCGGGAGTAGATTGATATCTGGTATAGGGCTTCTTTTCATTCTCCGTTTCTTTGTGAAAGATAACTTTAAAAATTTTAATTTATTTTTTAGGAAGAAAGAATCAGCACAATATTTTAAAATTAAAGAGTTTTAGAAGCAGGCTTTATTGCAACAAAATTCGTTGTGAAAAATTTTAAAAACTTTAAGAATCAGCGCAATATTTTAAAATTAAGGAAAAACTCCTTTTGAAAATCAATATAAAATAAAATAATATATTCTTAAGCCACCACATTTTATCAATTAAGCCACTTGACAAGTGGCAACACAAAAAATGCCCATGAGCACTGATGATTAAAGTGTTGCGGCCTTCGAAAACAGCTGGTCTGCTCTACCGTGTAAGTTAAATATATAAAACTGACTTTTACTTTCCCTTTTGCCTTGGAATATTCATAATTTCTTTTTGAATTTAATTATAATTTTTTTTCTGGGAAAAAGAATCAGCATGATATTTTAAAATTAAGGAAAAACTTCTTTCGAAAATTAATATAAAATAATATCTTTTTCATAGTAAAATTGTTACAAATAGAAACTGATATCACATTCAATTAAACCACCCGACAAGTGGTAACGCTTAAAATATAGCTAATGATTAAATTGTTGCGGCCTTCGAAAACAGCTGGACTACTCTGCCGTGTAAGTTGAATATACCAAACTGATGTTGGCTTTCCCTTGTGCTTTTCAATATTCATCATGTCTTTTTGAATTAAAAATACTTTTCGAGCCATTAAATTTAATATATTTTTGTATTTAATTTTTATTTTTGGGAAAAAAGAATCAGCACGATATTTTAAAATGAATGAAAAACTTCTTTCGAAAATCAATATAAAATAAAATAAAATAATAGATTTTTCATAGTGAAATTGTTACAAATAAAAACTGTTACCACATTCAATTAAGCCAACCGACAAGTGCTGATGATTATAGTGTTGCGGCCTTCGAAAACAGCTGGTCTGCTCTTCCGCGTAAGCTGAATATATAAAACTGATGTTGACTTTCGCTTTTGCTTTAAAATATTCAACATCTTTTTAAATTAAACATAATTTTCAAACCATTTAACTTAATATATTTTTGTATTTAATTTTAATATTTTTGGGGAAAAATAATTAGCACGATTTTAAAATTAATGAAAAACTCCTTTTGAAAATCAAAAATTTGTTAAAAATAGAAACTGTTATCATATTCAATTAAGCCACCCGATAAGAGGTAACAAATATAAAATACATATGAGCAGTGATTATTACACTGTTGCGGCCTTCGAAAACAGCTGGTCTGCTCTGCCTAGTAAATTAAATATGTAAATCTGATGTAGACTTTCCATTGTGCCTTGGAATGTATGTATATCATGTCTTTTTGAATTAAAAATACTTTTCGAGTCATTAAAATTTAATATATTTTTGGCACAAACTAGATAAAACAATCTGTCAAAAATGTCACCCTATTTATCTTAAATTTGAATGGATCTAATTTGCAAAAAGTAACGCACACGAGCATTTTCTGCAATAGACTAGTAAGTCAACGTTTTTTTTTTTTTATTGAAAAAATAACGCATACGGGTACATATTGAGCGTTTGCTGCAATAGAGTAGTAACTCAAGATTTGAGAATGGAGAGATTGAAATAGAAAAAATATTTCGTAGGGGCATGCATGTGCATGCCATTTATCTTTATCTTAAATTCTCTACTTCAATAGGGGTTGGAATCGTTAATCAGTTATTATTATTATATTGTTTACTTATGACTTTTTTGCAATAAAAGCTCGCTATGCTTTTGTAAACATTAATTTAAGTTGTTAATTTTAACTGCCGTTTGATCCCTCTACTAAATAAAATATCTGCCATAAATTCAATCTCTCCAACTTTAGCCGTCTATCCTCTTAGTATTATCCCCTCGTTTATATTTCAAGCAACGCATTGCAAGAGTGCGGCCCATTATCACTTGACTAACGGTACTAACAAAAACATAAAAATAATAATAATAATTGCCAAAATCGAATGGCCTCTAATAACCAAAATTTCAGTCTTGCCCACTCCACACATAAAAATGTTACAACTCCTGTTGGTTTCGTTTCAATAATTTTTGCAAAACTTGAGCACAAAAAAATTCTTGATAAATCAATAAATTTATTTAACCAATTTTTATATGTTCACACACACACACACACATAGAAAATATAAGAAATTAAATTAAAGGACTTATTGTGTCCCACATCGTGTGTGGTAAATAACCACAAGACAAGTGTCACTGGTCGGTAGGTCGCTCCCTTGTGGCAATTTTCGGCTACATTAACAAACAAACAACAAAAAATAAACTCACACACACACACACACACACCCATACAAACTCATCTAAAGAGAAACCAGGAATTGCAAACATATTCTACCCTTGACTCAAACATTTTAGTTAAAACCTTCTTAATTCCTTTAACTAATTGTTTTAAGGGCAACTGGAACCCCAACATAAATCTTCCTTTTCTTAGTTGCTGTGTGTGTGTGTGTGTTTCATATGTTGCCAGTTAACATTTGAATGGCAACAAACCAATACAAAGTGGATGGATGTGGCGGAAAATAATTTATGGTTGCTGGGAAATTTTATTAATTGGAAAAATTACTGCAGATTTCGAGTGCGTTAATATGACTACAGAAGGAAAGCGCTCTGAAAAATGGCCACTGAAACAGTGAGTCCAAAAGGAAATAAGGAATGGAAAAGAATGTAGATAAACTTTTCTTTTTCCTCTGCTTCTTATACGAATACAGCTGCATGTGTGTACATGTCCATGCCACTGTTTGTTGGCTTAAGTTATAAGACGTGCGTTTGCCTTAATATTTCTAGTATTTGAATTTTATATATTATTTTTTCTCTTATTTTTTTTGTTGTTGTTGTTGTGCCGGAACCACAGAACTTTGATTACTTTTTAGATTAGAACTTTCAACATACTGAATACTTATACAGTTTGCCGCTGCCGCTGTGTAGTGGTTTTGAGATGAAATTTATGCTGTTATATTGGGTACAATTTATTTGCTAATATGTGAGGGAAGTATGCCCAAGGGTGATATATCGAATATTTAAAGTTTATATGGAAAATATAAATTGAATTAATAGTTAAAAATTGTAATAAAAGGACAGCAAAATTTTATAAATAATTTTTTTTTGCAATTATGAATATAATTCATAATAATATAATATCATAATAATTTTTATAGACTTAATATTTTTCAAAAAGTTTTTTTTTTTTTTTTTTTTTGAAAAATACGATGAAATTTTTAGTGCAGCATTTTTACTACTCGAAAGTTTTACAAAAGGCTGATGATTTTATAACACGAAAATATATTTTATGTGATTGAATTAGACCGACAAACTTTAACACTATTGTTTGGTTAGTTTTACTAGTGTTGCCAACTCAAAATCTTATACCTCTATAAAAACACGCTTTATTTGTCAAGCTCGAACTAGTTTTTTTTTCAGTTAAAACAAATTTTATTTATGTTCAATATATCGTTAAAATAAAGCGATAACATTAGCAGGTCTAAATAATAGGATATATAAACTTTTTACAGCTTTTAAAAATACTACCTCGATTTTAATAAACAAGACGTGCATAAATTGCTGTTGTTGTATATGGGTCCGTTTGAATTATAAAGTATCGCACTGCCAGTTTTGTTAAAAATAAATTAACTTTTATTGCAAATCTTTTCTGTTGGCTGGATTCCATGGAAATATGGAAAAAAAACTATCAAGAAATCCTTTTACAGATAATATACTATTCACACTGTGATATAAAATCATGACTTTGTGTTTTCATAGGCGAGCTGTGTAGGGGAAAAAAGTGATAGACAATAAAGCATCACGAGTTTTGCTTCAGGTATTTTTATATTTTTCTTTACATTCATTTTCGTTCTTACTTTTACATTTTATTCTTTTGTATTTGCAAAATGGGAGTTATAAAACGAAATAATTTAAAAATTATAGGCTTTGAATTAAAAAAAAAAAGACAATCTTCCGATAACAAAATAACAGGAGCGCAGCATTTTTTGAAATCCTGGTGTAAATAGAAATGGATTTTAGAAGATGCTCTTAAAAGAAAAATACAAACGCTCAAAATAGTTAAAATCCTCGTGTAAATTTTGTGCAAAAAGTCTTCAAAGAACACCACCAAAAAAGATATATAAAAAACGTAACATTTCTTCTCATTTTACAGCTGAAATAATTTGTGAAAAATTATTAGTAAATCAAATCAAATATTAACATTAACCGAAAACCCTTTATTTAACTAAGCCATCCTTCTCCCATTAAATGTTGTTTTGTTGGCAACATGTTGCGTGTGGAATATGCATAAATTGCTGTTGTTGTATTAGAAGTAATAATAATAATATTTAACGTGTTCGCATTTACACCAAACCAAAAGCGGAGAGTGAGAAGAGAAGAAAAAAAAAAGAAAAGAAAAGAAAAAAAAGAACTAAAAACTTTTCTCTTTAAGCATTTAGAATATTAACAGAAAATTTTATGGCTTTTGCCACTTTAGCAGAACTGGTTGGCATGAATGAAGAATACTGAAACGCAGGCAAGCAAATGGTGTTGACATTTGCCAACAATTAACAACATGAACAACAAAAACATATAATGAATTGAAAGTAACAGGAACAACGACAACAACTACAGCAACAGGGTCCCAGTAAAAGCAATAATAAAATATACTTGAGAAATATTTATAAAGAGCAGCAAAAGGAAGGGAGCAGCAGCAAAAATAGGGGTATCAAATAATCCAAGCGGATTACATAAATGAACGACTGAATGACTGAACGAATGAATGTGCGAATGAATGAATGTGCAAATGAATGAATGTGCGAATGAATGAGTGAAAGACTTGTTACAAAAATTTAATGCATAAAACAAAAGTTTGAACATTTGGAAGATACTTTTTACTTCATAAAACGAGATTTCTTTACTTCCCAGCCTGCTGTTTTGCTACTAAAACAATTATAAATCCGTATGAGTGAGTGAAAGTGAGCAGAGAGGACATTTGTGCTGCACGCACACAAGCATACACGCATGTGTGTTTGTGTGTTGGGTATGCATGTGGCTGAAATATTGCTGGCATTTTCAGCATCTGTTTCTGTTTCTAAACTGAAATTCTTTTATCACAATTTTCTTTGTGTGTGGGAGATTTTGTGTGTGCGCGTGTTGCCAAACTGTTCATTTTGGTGTCGTGTGCTTGTGTTCATTGTACACCATTAGCATCATTTGTTGGTTAAATTGTTATTTGTTTTACTCATTTTCAACTTTTCTGCTGCTTTTAATCATGATGGCTTTCCTCCCACACTCCCTGTAGGTAAATAATGTACGTGTGTGTGTGTGTGTGTGTGCGTGTGTCGCCATGTCTATGGTCTTTGCGGTGCACATTTTTTTTGGTTGTGCTGAAGCATGGAAAATTTTCGAATTTTAAGGGATTCTTGAAAAGTGGCCGAATTATCGTTTAAATGAATTTATATTTATTAACATGATTATTGTGATATAAATCTGTCAATATTTTGATTGGGGATTTTTCAAATCAAACACGAGTATTCAAATATTTTTCCTTTTGGTATTTCATTATTCTGAAGCTATAAAAATATTTGTGATATAAATTAAACATTTAGAAATAGATGTTAAGTGTTGGTTTAGTGGCGCTATGTGACACATTTTCAAATATATTTGTTCTGAAGTGAAATTAAATTAAAAAATAAAAAAATACAGTGGAACAGGATGGGCTATCAGAAATCTGCTAATTCTGTTGGCAACGATCAGTCATCGATTCTGAGAAGAATTGTTAATATTGAGCGACTTTGAATTTCGGTTTAACAGGAGTTTAAATTTCGTGATTCTTTTGCAGAAATCTTTGTGAAAGAAAACTTTTTATACATCCTACTTTTAACTAACAAGAGGTTGTATTACAGGCCTTCAAAATGATTGTCGCTGACGTAACAGAATAAAAAAAAATTAATAAAATAATTAGCACATCGCAGACTAGAGCTTGGATTTTGTGAAATATATTTCAACTTAGTAATTTAATTTAAAAAATTTTGTTTCATAAAACACATTCATAATATATACAATTTTATCATTCCCTAAAATATATCGAAATTGGTTGTTGAACGTGCTTAGCGTGTTCATTTAAGCACATCACTGGCCCTAACAGAGATTTTTATATAAATTTTATAAATAAAAAATTTTTGTTATAATTCATTATTACATTTATAAGGTAACCGTAAATTTAAGGTATATGCGAGGTCTGTTCAAAAATTAAGGTGAATTTTAGAATTTTGAGGAACAATTGCACTCCATTAGCATATATTTGTTCATACATGCGTCAATTAAATTTAGAATGAAACATAATACCTAAGCCATATGCGAGGTCTGCTCAAAAATTAATGTGATTTTTAAAATTTTGAGTAACAATTGCACTTGATTAGCATACATTTAATGGTACATTCTACAATTCAATTTATAAAGTAAACTTAAGGTATATGCGAGATCTGTTCAAAATTTAGGGCGAATTTTATCATTTTGAGAAACAATTGCACTCGTTTAGCATATTTTTGTTGGCCTACTCTTTGATTCATTTAAGATTGAAGCATTATAAGTAAGGTATAAACGAGGTCTGTTCGAAAGTTGAGATGAATTTTAGAATTTTGAGGATGATTTGCACTTGATTAGCATATTTTTGTTGGTACACTCGTCAATTCAATTTACAATGTGATCTTATACTTAAGGTATATGCGAGGTCTGTTCAAAAATCAAAGTGAATTTTAAAGTTTTGCTTAGTAATTCCACTCGATTAATATATTATTTTTAGTACACTCGTCGCGAACATGCCACTCATATATTTAACACTATCATAACTCCTAAAAATTAATATAACGATGGAGCATGTTGTTCTTTTTATTGTATAAAAATGTCATTTTAATTATTAATTATTAGATTTTCATGAAGCTGTTAGTAAGTTGAACACTTTAAAGGCGATTTCTGCAAAAAATTTCTTTGGAGTTAAGACACTATTGTAGTAAATGAGCGAATGCGTTGCTGGTTTTAATTATTCTGCATATTTATTTAACAGAGTCATAAAAGTTACAAGTCTTTTAGAGGTTTAGCGAATGTTTGATGTAGAGAAAATAAAATGGGTGATAAAATTAGCATGAAATTTTTTACTAGAAATGGAATTGAACGGTCAAAAGTATATCAGTTGGCTTAAAGCCATTCAACTTTTTTTTTCAAAATTTAAGGAGAACTTGAATGGATGGAGGTGTTTGCATACGATTAAGGATATAAAAACCGAATCATTGAGAGGTCTTAAGGATATACCAAAAAATTTATAAAAGTCGCCTTAAGACCTCGTATGTTGTTTGATACCATGTTCCCCTTTTATCTTTAGTAAATAATTTATAATTGTTGTCTTAAGCCAGTATAAATAAATAAAAGCAAGTGGTAATAAATAAAAATACACATGAGTATTAGTATTCATGTGAAAGTGTAGCGGCTTTCGAAAACAGCTGTTCTGCTCAGCTGTTGTATGACGACCTAAACCAATTTAAAACTCTTTGTGAATAATTAGCCTATGAAATTTTAATTTAAAATATAACATTTTTTAAATTTATGTTATCAATAGCTGAAATCTTCAGAAAATATTGAAAAATATTGATATAAAATAAAGAGATTTTAATCTTGAAAATTATTAAAGTGACAAAAAAAAGAAATAAATAAATAAAAACAATCTTTTTAATTTAACCGCCACCGCAAGAAATTATACATCACAAGACTGACTAAATGAATGAACAAGAAGTAAATGTTTCACTTGTTGTTGCTGTAGTAAACAAGCCAACTAAGCAAAAATAAAGTTTGGCTATGAAAATAAATGCTCAACACAAACTCTGCACCTGCCACTTAAAATTAACTTAAAAGAGTTGAAGGAAACCGCTCCACTTAACGCAAATAATAATCCTGGCAATTATTATGCTGCTCGTTTTGGTTTTTGGCCAATAATCAACCAGCTGAAACTTTCCAACCCTCCTTCTTCTTGCCACACTGCTGCAGCCCTAATAAAATTACGCCATTAAACGTAATAAAATACGGCGGCAGTTATTAAAACTAATTTGCATAAACAACAGCGAAGGAGAAATAATAAGCGCAAATAGTCGAAATATTATTATGAGAAACTTACCTGCTTGACAAACGCACTCGTTGGCACCTGCTCCGCCGCCTAAGCGTTCGTGCGAAGTGGAACCGCTGCCACCACCACCCAGGCCTGTCTGGCGACGATGTTGTATTCGACGACTCAATTGTAGCTGGGAGACATCACGTCTGAGACGATGTAATTCACCCACTTGCCGTGTTAATAAACGAACAGCTTGTGTGACATCTTTGGCATCTTTTAAATGTAAAATATTCAAATTTCCCACACCGTTGGCGGCAGAAACCAGGGATCGCGAGGTATAGTCGACATCAGCCATATCCATGTCATCGTCATCAGCATCGGCATCGGTCTCATCCTCATCCAATTCGTCGTCTTCGATGTTGCTACTACTGCTGTGTGTTGCCCGTAACAATCGTTCATGTTGTTGCATCAGTGTATGGCTGACATGTTGCAGTTGTTGTTGCTGCAATTGGAATTGCAACTCCAGATCCATCAGACGTT
Source organism: Linnaemya vulpina (assembly GCA_963675445.1). NCBI lineage: Eukaryota > Metazoa > Arthropoda > Insecta > Diptera > Tachinidae > Linnaemya > Linnaemya vulpina. The sequence goes on along the minus strand of OY776277.1, from coordinate 12,499,685 downwards.
CGTCGAATTCCCTTAAATGTCTCAAAGTTCGTTCCGTGTGCGTTTGTCGTACGTTGCAATACAAGGAGAAGCACAAGGATGTGACGCACATGATGTAAAAAAATAAGTTTAATAGTGATAGTGAAGTGTTTGTTGCAGTTGCTGTTGTTGTTGCTGATGGATCTTTGCTAGACGCGGAGGAAGAAGGACGACATATGGCTGATGTTAAGAACGAGGAGCTGGTTAAAGATTTTATATGGAATGAAGGAGGTTTTTTTGTTGTATTTGCTGCTGCTGCTGCTGCTGGTGCTGGTGATGCTACGGTTGCTGCTGCTAAAGTTGCCGTTGAGGAAGTTTTGCTGTTTATTACTACGGGACATTTTTTATATTTTTGAGCGTTGAGCTGTTGCTGCTGCTGCTGCTGCTGATGTTGTGCTGGATATTGCTGATGGTGCTGATGATGATGTTGTTCTTGAAGGTTTTTTGTGTTGTTATTTGAGGGACTTTTGTTTGTTTGATCAAGTCCTTCAAGGCGACTAGTTTGTGGGTTTGTAGCTACGTAAACATCTGCTGCCGCTGCAGCTGCTACTGTCGCTGCTGCTTCGTCGTTTGTGGGCTGCGCTGTTGGCATTTGTTGTGGTTGCTGCTTATTATTGTAGTTCGTTGTTGAAAATACTGTTGTTGCTGGCAACATGTTTGTGGAATCCTTCAAGGACATTTCATTGTTATAATTTTCGTGATATGCCTGCGTTTTGCTGTTGTTGCTGCTGCAGTTGCTTCTGTGATATTGCTGCTCTTGTACTTTTTCTGTGTTTGCTGCCACTTCCAGTGTTGATGCCGATGATGTTGATGTTGTTGAGGATGATGAGTGCTGTGCCAGCATATTGTTGGCAAGAATCCTTGTGGTCGAGGGTGTCTCAGCACCCTTGTCTATCCTTCTCATAACTCTTTGTGCTGTCACTTGTCTCAAAGTCACCAAAGATGGTCGGTCGGTCGGTCGGTCAGAGTCCTTCTTCGTAACTGTCTGTTGGTGATAGAACTATTATTTTCTCTGTTTTGGTTTCGAGTTGAAACTCCTCTGGTCTTTTGTCTGCTTTTGTGAGGTAATTGTTTTTTATCCTGTTGTGACAATATGATGTCCTTTTTGTTGTCAAATCATGTAAAAGTAAACTAAATATAAACTATTTCTAACTACAGACTCCTTGGGGGCATCGCATCAAATGAACAGCATGGAAAACCAACAAAAAAAGCAAGTGCAATTGAAACCAGCAGTTGATGGAGCAGATTCCTTTCCTTTGATAATGGAGTTGACAGAAACGTTTGTTTGTGTGTGTGTGTGTGTGAGTTGTTTTAAAACAAAAAATAATGTCTTCTAAATATTTTCTTTTATATCAAACAAAAGCATTTTTATTATTTTGTTTTTTCACAATTTCTTAAACAAATAAGACAGAAAATATTAAACAAACATTTTGAAAATGTTGCCAGTAAATCTTAAACCATAATGTGTCCTTCTAACGCAGTGTCCTTGTTAAGTTAAACTGTCTAAGAGTTTCTCTGTATGGGTGTGTGTGTGTGTGTGTGTATGTTTTAAACACTTTTTTCGGTTTAAACTGAGACGCTTTTTAGCAGCACCATTCTTTCGTGTGTTTTATTTGTCACTATGAATTTTCGTATTTTTGTTGCTTTTTTCAACGATTGTTGTCATCTTGCAAGTATTTATTTTAACTTTTTTCGTTAACATGTTATTTTTTTGTTCTTCCTTTTGTTTGTTCTTTTTTCTCTCTCTTTTTGTTTTTAATTTAAGACCTGTTCAAGTGTCGTCCTTTTGCGCACATATTTCGTTACATTCTGGGGTATTAAGAAGGGAATTTAATCTGCAAGAAGAAAAAGAGAGAAACAAAATATTAAATAACGCTGGAGATGAGAAAACACATGAAATGATGAAAGTTGAAAGTCTGAAGATGAGCTTTTGCTTGGTTCAACGTTAAGCAAAACAACTTTAAAGGCTTCGAAAAAATTTTTTATAACAAAAATATATAATTTTCTTTCAACACAATATTTTCAACTGAAATTGTTGACACTTTCACGGTCTGCTGGTTTTCAACAAATTGTAACTTGAGATTTAAAAAGATAAATTCTAATTATTGATTTAAAAACAGTTCCATTATTTTTCATTATTTTATTGCAACAGGTTATTTGTTTTAGAAAGTACTTTTTTTTTGTTAAGTACTTTTTTGCTCAAGAATATATTTATTTTAAAAGTACTTTTAGTAAAGGCTACTTTGATTTGAGTTTTGCTTTGGATTCCTGAAGCCTGAACAACAAAATTCTGTCAATATAAAAATAAATACTTTCTCCCAATTCCTTATCAATTTTTGCTTTGATTACTCCCAATAGATTTTAAATTTTATTTATGTTTTCTTGTCTGCCACAACGTGTGTTCATGTTGTACCACACGCGTTTCCAGGAAACTTGCAACAGCCGGACTCTCGTTCGTGTGTTTATTTGTGACCACACAAAATTTCCAGGGAAAATTACTTAATATTATATTTTATATTGTTGTTGTTGTTGCTGTTGCTGTTTTTGTAGGAATTTCAATTTCACTACAAAAAAAAAACAAACTCAAGTGTACAGACACACAAATTCCAACACTTGGAAACATCTAAAGTTCTAATTTCAGACAACCCTTCTGCGTTGCTTGCAGTTCTCCTCTTTTTTTTTTTTTTTTGATGGCCAAAAGCAATAAAACCTTTTCATGTTTTATATAATTTTCGTTTGTTTCTCGGTTCTTTTGTATTTATTCTTGGCAATTTCCGGAATTCTAGCACGCACTCTGGTTAGTTTTTTCATTTCCTTAAATTTACAAAACTAACAAATTGTTTGAAGTTACAACAGCAGCAACGGCAACAACAAAAACTGAAAGTGTATAAACTTGGGAAAAAAAGAGGCAAATACTCGTATGAAACTGAAAAACTTAGTCAGACATTCACTCACATCCGCACAAATTCGGAGGTGGATGATGTTATTGTTTAATAAACTTTAAGTGCAGGAGTAAAAAAACAAAAAACTGGAATTACAATTAACTAACATTTTTGCACACCCACTTCTCTTGTGGCGCAGACATTAAAAGTTCCTCGGGAGTCAGTGAGCTCATGCACACATGGACTAAATGTGTGTGCGTGTGTGGATGGTGTTTGCTCGAGTCTTTGCTGCTTACATTCGCTTTTTACTTTAGGCCAAAATGTGAGCAAACAGTTTGGAGGAAGTAATCCCAACGGAAATAATTAGCTGCAAATGTCAGGGCTGGTGGTGCTGTCAGATTCAATCAAATAGAGAAATAGATGAGAGATTTTGCTGGTCGGTCTCTTAAGAGGCCACATTCGAAAGATTAATGGCTTTGACGCAAATGATGTGTGATTGGAAGTTAATTATGAATAACGACTTGTGAGAATTTATTGATTTTTATTATTCAAATATTTGCCCTAGAGGCAGCTGCTATTTGTAACACTGTAATATTTTTATTGAAGCAAATATTTTAAACGAAATTAAGAATAATTTAAAGCGCGTTATTTATACGCCTTTGAACTTCTGCAAGACACAGAGATGGGAAATGTATAGTATCGAAATGTATTAAGGTTTTCATAAGAAAACTTTGAGTAGAAAATCATCACATGCTTCCAAGAGAATATTTTGCTTTCTACAGTGGACAGCATGTCCACTCGTGCCTCCGATACTGTAGAATATATTCGAGTCACAGAAGCTGTTTAACAGGACCACCTTTTAGCTATGATCCGTTTTGATTGACAGCAATCTGATATAAGATTCTTAAATTAATCCAGTTTAAAAATTCGAAAACTATATCCTTTTAATATGTTTTTTTTCTCAACCAGCTTTTTCTCTTAAAATTGATGGGTTGGATGGAGTCTCGTAATTGTTTTATATTCCAAAAATATTTGATATAAATTTCAAGTAACCAGTGCAATACAGTTCTTCCCCTTACTAATATATTTAATATTGAAATGCTTTTAAATCACGAAATATTATTAGAAAAAAAGACGTTTCGTAAGAAACGGATATACGAAAAATAAGGCACAAGCCGCCCATGCTTTTTACAGAGTGACACAGCAGTTTAAATCATATTAAAACAAGGATATATAATCTTAATGTCAATGAAACGCAATTTATTTGAAAAAAAAATTTATGAAATTCAGGTTTAAATATTATTTCTGTCATGTGGAGGTCACGGGTGCCACGTAGAAGGCGCGATCTGGAACATCAATTTTCAACAACTTTTCTCAGCATTTGCGGCCGTTTTTCGACGAAAGCTCTTCGAATGTTGATTCCCAGGAGTTCAAGACAAGTGACCCCAGAGAAAATAATCGAATAGGGTTAAATAACACGATCTTAGTGTGCAATTAATTGGGACATCACGTGCAATTATTGTTTCATCAAAAGTTTCTTTGAGTAAATCAATTGTAGCGCCCGCTGTTTGCCATGTGGCTCCGTCTTACTGGATCCTCATCTCAGCAAAATCAATGCCATGTAATTGAGGTTCAAAAATAGTTTAGAATCGTGTTCCCAAACCGTTCGCCATTTACTAGTAGTAACATTCTGATTATCATCGTCTTTGAAGGCATATGGACCAATAAAACGCACCAAATATAGGGTATTTTTTATAGAGTGATACAAGTTCAAATCATAATAAAACATAGTAATAATTTTTGATATAAATGAAACGGTCTTTATTGGATAGAAAATTTTATGACATTAATGTTTAAATATGATTTCCGCGATGTGGCCGCTACGGCTGGCGCGTAGAAGGCGCAATCTGGAACATCAATTTTCACAAACAGTAACATTCTGACCATCATCGTTTTTGAAAACATGAGGGCCAATGACTCCGCCAGCCCGTAAAGCGCAACAAACAGTAATTTTCTGTGGATGTGGATGGTGTTTCGATAAAAGCTTGTGGATTCTCCTCACTCTAAAAGCGACAATTCTATTTATTTACGTACCCATTCAACCAGAAATCGACAAATAAAATTTTGAATGGACGAAGTGCACGATAAGTTTGACGAACAGAACCATTATTTTGATTAAAAATTTTCACAATTTGCACGCGTTGCTCTGGAGTAAGTTGATCCATAATGAAATGTCAAAGCAAACTAAACAAAAAGCAACGATCAGCTGTTAAATGGGTGGTCAGATAAAGCAGTGATGCCAACTCAAAGTTACATCACTCTATAGTGATACACACAAATCCCCTATGGGAATTTTCTGTGGATGTGGATGGTGTTTCGATAAAAGCTTGTAGGTTCTCCTCGTTCCGAATGCGACAATTCTGTTTATTTACGTACCCATTCAACCAGAAATGGGCTTCATGGGGAAACAAAATTTTTAATGGATGAATTATTTTGATTAAAAATTATAAAGATGTTTAAAATGGATGTTCAAATAAAGCAGTGATGCCAACTCAAATATGTGACACTCTTACAAAACTCGCTGTATTTATGTTCAATATTGTTTTAGAAATATTGAAATTTATTTTATTTCCTTTTTTTTTTTTTTTTAATTCGATTTTCTTTAACAGCGTATATTTAAGTTTGTTGAAACTAGAATTTTTTTATTTGAATTGGCTTCGAAAGCGTGTAAAAATACTTGCACCCTATGAGAAGATAAGAACATGAAGCTCACGAGTATGAGTATTAATATTAATTATATTAAGTATACGCAGGGAAGCACAATAGAAATGGAGAATTAGACATATACAAACAAACATGGAAGTGACGCTAATAAATATCGTATAAAATAATTTATTTTAATTACAGATATTTTGGTAGAAATTTTGTGAAATAAGAAGGTTATAAACATGAAACTTTTTTTTATGAATAAGGCCTTTGGTCAGACTTACCCTCAAATGTCTCATTATTTAAAGAATTTACCTTCAATAGAAATTTCTCTTGTTGAAAGTGAAATATGTAAAATATATTTTTATTTATTTAATTTATTTATCTGCAAGTTAAAATAATCATTTCCAGTCTTTCCTTTTTCTATTACAATTATTAAGATTGTTATAATTTAAGCATTTAATTTACTATAAAATTAAACGATGAAATAATTTCATGCTTTAATTTGCAAAGTGTTTTCCTCTGTTTTAATGGCCTTTTAAATGTTTCCTCAACTCTTAAAATATTGTTTTCCATGTTTTCTGTTTTTTTCTAACTCGAACGCTCTTGTGTTTGTGTTAAATAAATTAAATTCTGTGTAAACTTTTTTGCCAAGATATTTTCTTTAAATGAAATTCAGTTCTTTAAAGAGTTTTTTTTTTTGTACCGAAAGTCTGTTATATTATTAGCAGTATTTTACACTTAACTATTGTTTCCACTTTGAAGTGGTTAAGGTTGTATACGACTTCAAAGCCCTACTCATAAAATATGAAATATAGTTGTTGGAAAAGGTAAAAAACATTTCATAGCCAAATTAACAAGCATTGAGTGCGAAGAGTTGGGGTGCTGGCAAGCAACATTATTATGTTCTGGTGTGTTAGAGGAAAATAATTAACGTTGACCTGCGCTTTTTTTACTGGAATATATCAAAACTGCCGTTCTAACCTGCCCATTTGTACTTTGACGTAATGAATTTTCTATAAAAATAATTTATTTATTTTGTTAACCAAACGAAATACCGAACTAATTATACCGATCTGAATGTAGAAGTGCAAGAGACGGTAGTAAAATGTTCATTGTTATAGTTGAACTTTGTTCTTGCTGGCTGTTGTTTTATATTTCTTATCCTTCTCTTTTATTTCGTTTTAGCATCTAAAAATCTTATTATATTCATATTTCTTAAACACCAAAATGTATTTGAATCAGACATTTCCATGGCAAATAGTACCAAACCAAATGGGTACTCAAAATGGTTTCGTTAAAGCATCCCACCGTACTTGATTAAATCTATTCAGATTTATTAAAATTAAAAATAATTTGGTTACTAAGAATAATGAAAGCTTTTATTGCTGTTAATTTTTGTTGATTTTTATATAATTTTTAACTCCCCGGGAGTTATTGATTTTATCCCGTTTTGAAAATATTGAGTTGGCGGCAGATCTCGACGTTTTATGATCCCAGAAAGCTTTCCTGACTAATTCTCATAACCCGTCACTATGTCTGTATGTGTGTGTTTGTGTTTGTGTGTGTGTGTGTAAGTATGTGACCCGCTTATAACTTGGGAACGGCTTGAACGATTTCAATCAAACTGAACTTAGACTTCCTGTGAATTTGAACCGATTCGAGCCGGTAGATTTCAACAAATTAAAAAAAATGCTTAGAAGGAAAAATTTTTTGTAGTAGTTTTTGAAAACGGCCTTACCGATCGATTCCAAAATCTAATCCGTTCGTGAGGTATCATGAACAACAAAAATAACAAAAATCGAAAAATTTAAATATTTTCAAAATTTCTGAATTTATATATCTGATCAGTTTGTGCTCTAGATTCTTTTATATTAATCGGAAGCTACATCAATCACCGGTTATCACTTGGAAATCGGTTGATTTGAAAATTAATTGAGCTCGAAGGGCGCAAAAGCATAGAATGTTACAAAATTCGGGTTGCGTTAGAAGTTGCAGAGATGTTCTTGAGGATCAATTGTTTTCTATATTCTTATTTTTTTTAAATTATTACAAAATTTTTTTATATATTTCTGATGATATTGTGTTAATATCATCAGAAATAATATTGAAAAAATATAACAAACTAAATGAGAGTTTTAATTTAAAGTGCATCAGTTACAGCGGAAAAAGCTTAACTGGCAACTCTCTCGTTTGCAATTTTATTAAATTGAAGCATTGAATTTGCAGAAGAAATAAATATCACCTTTAAATTCGACAATTTTGAATTGATTTAAAACATCAGCTTTTTCTCTTCAATCTGATACGAATTGTCGATATTGAAGGCGAAAAACGCCAACCGTAATAGGGCAGGTTATATCATTATATGCTAACATTTTCTAGAAAACTTAGCTGTTCCATCAAAATTGGGTATCCAAACTTGGTAATGCCGGTGCGAAACTGAGATCTCAAAATCTCATGGCGTTTTTTTTTCTACAAAAAATTCAAAATTTTTTCACTTATTTCCTAAAAAGTGGCAGGTTGGAAGAGTTTTGAAACAGAAATTATTTTTCGTGAGGGATGTTGGATTCATTTCCAATCAATTCTTTATTTTGAAATGGCAAACTGTAGTTATTTTCTGTTGAAAAGTGTGAAAAATGTTGCATTATTTTCTAGAAAAGAAATCGTCTTTAGCTTTAGTGCCGTATTCATAAAAAAATTATAGTTTCCAAATTAATTTTATATGAAAATTGCGCTACCAAAAACACATCAATTGTATATTATGTTTTTAGGAATATGACCGTAATTGTTTGACAAAAAGCACGGGTCAGAATTCGGCCGAATGTGGCAAAATTGAGCGAATAAATAAAATTGAAAATTTATTGTTTCGAAAGCGGATGGTGTGCACTTGAATACTCTTCTTAGTGTACATGATTTTTTTAAATGTTTGTGTTTCTTTAAAATTTTAAAATTATAAAAGGGTACTTTTTCTCACAAATAGTACCTTGCGAGCACAATTGCACCGAACTGGAATCCCTGACATTGTTAAGGCACAACCTTTTATTTTCTTTTTATTTTTAATTTTTTTTTTTAATATTTTTTTTTGTTGTTCTGCCAGACGAAGAGACTTGTAAACTTTACGAGACTTGACTAGACAAGATGGTGTTCATGAAAATGAGCTTCAATTCCATATTATTAGATGCAGTTATAAAAAGAAGTTTTTATGTGCGAGTAAAAGTTCGTCTCATTTAGTAGTTGTATGCAGTAGAAGTGGCTGCTGTACGTAACAAAGTGTCTGTATGATTTACAACTTAACTACACGATTTTTTTTTATATCCTTTCGTTCTTGTTGCCATAAAAGAAGCATGAAAAAGACAACAACCAACTAACTGCATTGAGTACAACAAGCGGAGAACAAAAAACGGATTTCTCTAGTGTAAAGCATGATTTTGATTAAATGAATTTCTTAAGACTTTTTTTTGTTGTTATTTCTGTTGAAGTGCTTTTTTTGTGTGAGTGTGTGTATTTGCTTATTCTCCACTTATAAGATTGTTTTAGTTTAGGGATTTTTCCATGATGTTTTTTTTTTTTGGCTTCCGATTTTTATTTGCTTAAGGAAGCATCTTTTATTTTTATTTATTTTGCAAGAAGCAAGTTTTTCCTCATTTACAAATTGGCTTAACAGGAAATTTAAATTTTACTTAATTTGCTCAATGAATTAAGAATATTCGATTTTGTTTCCCCCTCGTCGTGCTCCTCGTGTAAGTGAGAGATTGGCGCATAAATAACTCTGCGTACGTTTAATTTACGTTTGAATTTAATCTCTAAATGTATTCAAGCGTTTGTGAAGTGGTTGCAGACGAACTTGTATGGCGTTTCAAATTACCATCAGCATTCCACTAACATTCACATGCATCAAATGAAAGGTGGTAATTGTGTAGTGGCAACGATAAGAATTGTAAAGTTGGATCGTTTTGGGGAGTTACTAAATGGAAGTTAAATTGAATGGCATTTTACTGAATTCAAGAAATATCTGATTTTATTAAAAAAGTCAATTAAATATAACTTTAATATAAAGTTAATATAATATAACTTTAACACGTGCAACTTCAATTAAATTTAGCTCGAGGCTGCCAAAGAAACAATTAATTTTTCCATACAAAAATTGATTTGAATAGAAGCGGGAATTCCCGTCATTTTACTTTTTCTAGAGACAAGTGGATGACGGGGATTCCCGCAATTCAGCTGAATGTGCTAATTGTTATTGTAAGAGACAAAGAAAACAACAACAAAGGCTATTTTATTATTTGATATAAAATTTGGAAAGAAGGAAACAACTTAATGGAAATTGAAGAAGAGAAAATTATAATATTTCTTTTCTTTTGTTCTAGTCTCTAGATTTTTATTTTTTATTTTTTGTACTCTCGTTAAGCGGATGAGAAATATTATCTTAAAATCCAAAGAAACTGAAATTCAACTGCAAAATAAAAACTCAAATATTTTCTCATATTTCTTCATCTGTCCTTTAAAAGAGAATCACAAAAACAATCATTTTGTTGGCCTGTGTAATTATGTACATGTTCTTCAAAAATTCAAATCATGAAATTGAAAACTGCGTAGTCGATCTTAATAAGACTACAATTCGTCTGAAGATTAAGGAAAACGTCTAATTATTCTCATATTTCTTTTCCTTCTCACAGCCAAATCTCTGGCTCGAAGATATTGTGTTCGTGAGTATGTGAATGTGTTTGTTAATTGTTGCCCTAAATCGTTTACCATAAATACAATTTTCTTTCCTTTTTCTGGCGTATTCTACAAATATTGAAATCAGTTAGCGAAAAGAAAATCCAAAGAAAACTTAAATACCTCCAATATAAATATTTGTGTGTATGTATTTATGGATTGATGTCTGTGTGCATGCATGGGATTGTTATAACCCAGCGTTCAGATAAACAATTGAAAGGTTTATTTGTAATACACTGATGTTGGCAATTTTGTGTAGTTGTGTGGAAAGAATAAATTTAGCAAATAAATAACTGCCAATAATCCTTTTCAATATGTATCCACATCCAATATTCCACAGAACATGCAAACACACACACACTAAAACATAAACACAGTTTTTATTATCTACGAAAAATAAAAAGAAAGAACGTTGATGTTTTTCCTTTTATTCTCTTTTACACACTAAAAGAACAGTTACCAACCGCATTAGCATATACGTTTAGATGTGTGCAAGAGTTTCGGTCGGTGTGCGAAATATTTACTTACCTTTTCTTGTTGTGCAATATTTCTTCTGCCCAGCAGTTCTGATCCAAAAAAAAAAAAAATATATGAAAGCTGTTGATCAGCAGAAAAAAATAACTGTCGGGAATTTTGTTTTAAATCAGTAGCGCAATACCACTGAATAAAATTTAACAAATCGCACTGTTTTCTTTTTACTAATTTTGCTATAAAAATCCAAGGCAGTACAAACAAAATTTGTTGGTAGCGGAAACTTTTTTTTAATAGAAAATTCAAAATTGTCGTCTAACAGTCATTGGGAATATGCTCACACGTTGCTACTCCTAAGCTAATCAACAGTTGTGGTGCCCTCGAAAAATATCTATGCAATTCTCAGAACTGTTGGGTGTTTCAGTTTCCTACGCCACAACAAGTGTACAATTTATCTGATTACGGGTATCAATTCTCTTTTTATATCTGAATCCTTTTAGTTTTTTGCACATTCATACGTACTCTGTGTTTTTTTTAATGTTATTCGATATCGTCTTAATTTATATCCAAATACACGATGTGTGTGTCATGTTAGTGTTTGTGTGTACTTGCATGTGAAAGTATACATTTCATTCATTCAATCTTTTATTCATTTATCGTTTGGCAAACAACGACAGCAACAAAGTCAAATGATTTAAAGTTTAACCCGACCAATAAAATTATCTAAAAGAACAACAACGAAGACCGACAACGACCACACATGAACAACAAGAACGCCCTTTAGATGAAGAAGAATAACGCCTGTCTTGCTTTGCATTACCCAAACCGCTGGGCATTCCTTTTATTCATCAAAGTTTTTACCGCAAATACAAAACCAGTCAATGATGATCTTTTCAATCCAGAAAATAATGAAGTGAGAAATTATAGCAAAAATTGAGTTTTATAAAAAAATTTTAAATTTGAAAAAGAACAGAAATTCAGAATAAATCCCATGCGAAGGACTTAAGTGACGCATAAGTTTTGTATAGGGTGTTTTTTATAGAGTGATACAACTTTGAGTTGGCATCACTGCTTTATTTGACCACCCATTTAACAGCTGATAGTTGTTTTTGGTTTAGTTTGCTTTGACATTTCATTATGGATCGACTTACACAATAATGGTTCTGTTCCTCAAACTTATCGTGCACTTCGTCCATTCCAAAATTTTATTTTCCGCTGAGGCCCATTTTTGGTTTGATGGGTACGTAAATAAACAGAATTGTCGCATTTGGAGTGAGGATAATCCACAAGTTTTTGTCGAAACACCATCCACATCTACAGAAAATTACTCTTTGGTGCGCTTTATGGGCTGGCGGAGTCATTGGCCCCTATGCTTTCAAAGACGATGATGGTCAGAATGTTACTGTTTGTGAAAATTGGTGCTCCAGATTGCGCCTTGTACGCGCCAGCCGTGGCGGCCACATGGCCGAAATCATATTTAAACCTAAATGTCATAAAATTTTCTATCCAATAAGGACCGTTTCATTGATATGAAAAATATATTACTATGTTTTATTATGATTTAAACCTGTATCACTCTATAAAAAACACCCTATATTTACAAATTAAATAAAAGTATTTCAATAAAAATATTTCTCTTTAGTGTGCAGTGGTTATGCTTCTTGGGGCAAATATTTGTCAAGTGTAACCGTAATTTTAATTATTGAAAACATTATTCGCTATTATTTTGAATTTTTAAAATATTTAATTTTTTTATTTGTTTTTTTTATTATTCTTTTCTTGGTATTATTTTCTCTTTTTGTTTTCTTAAAATTAATTTTAAAAATTGTGCAGAAATTTTTCTTCACGCTGAGAAATTCCGCAATAATTGCATGGGCAATTTTTTTCAACATCATATAATAATTCCGAACTAATTTTTTCATTTATTAAATTGAGCTCAATTTAGTCTTTAATTGTGTCAATTTCTTAATAACTTAATTAAGGTGAATGCCTAAACATGATGTTACTATAATTTTATCCTTGACTGCGGAATTTAAAATTAAAAAGAAAAGCATTTTAACACAAACGGAAGCTCTCATATGGATGCATTTGCAAAACTTAAAACTGAAAATATTTGATGCGTGAAACGTTGGCAAATTCAAATTGATTTCAATTTGAGTCAAATGTTATTCTTAACAACAAAATAAGATGGGGAAAAACGTTTTATTAAAAAGACCATGTTGAAGGCAACATGAAGATAATCATGACAATGGCAGCAGTTGCTGATAGTTTCCTACTTCTAAATGAGACTTATTAAGGAGTTGGTGATATTATTTGCCTCATGATGTCAATGCATCCTTTTAATTTAGTTGGCAAATATTTTAAGCAAAAACAAAAACCCCGGATATGCTTATGAAGTGCTTTGCAGCACATGGATCTTCTGTTGTGAATGTGTGGGTTTTTTTTGTCTATGACGACTCTGTCGGAATGCCAAACCAAATATGTAAAATGCTTTTTCCTTTTTTCCTCTTTTTTTCCTTTTTTCCTTTTTTTGTTTGTTTCCCCGCTTATTATTTTAAAGTCAGCAACGATGTTGAAAACATTTTGGCAACCGTCGTTTTTTCGTACAAAGAATTTCCTCCAGACAAAAGAATACCAAAAACTGGATTTTCGCTTATTTTCATTTTAGTTTTTATTTAATTTCAGCTTCTGTTTAAACTTAAAGCCAGCACTTTATTATTCCTCTTGAAACTCATTAAAACTAAAATTATTTTATTTTATATCTTTTTGCTAAAACGTGAAAATTCCCTTGGAATTTCCGTTAGTGCAACAATCCTTTTGGCACATATTTCAACTCATTTTAGAATGGAATTTCTCATGATGGCATGTAGACCTGCTAATTAAGACATGTAGAGAATGTTTGTGTACGGAGTTTGTGTGTGAGTGGATGAGTACCACTATCAACTGGCTGCATGTTTACCCGTGTGTGTGTGTGTGTCAGTCTATCTCTCTGTTTGTCTGGCTGTCATGCAACCTTCTTGCCTTGAGGGTATTTCTATTATTGAGTACTTAAATAAATATTATGATTGTGTAAAGATTAAAATTGTCTAAAATTAATTTGAAATGAGTAGTCACAGTGGGACTGACAATTGGAAAAACCAAAAGAAAAAATATTTATGGGAAAATATTTTCTCTTAATAATTTTTAAGGAATTAAATTAAATTAAATGATTTAGAACTTAAGTTGGGCACTTGTGAAAGTATTCACATTAACTTTTTTGAAATAAGACCGACTGTTTTAACAAATACTGTGCCTTTTCCTTTTTTTCAACTCAAATTTTTTCTGTACTGAGATTTATTCATTTTGTGCTCTCAGAGAATATTACCCGATTTAAATAGAAAATAATCCCGACTTAAAAATCATGGTGTAAACTATAATTAAATATTTTGCCTATTTTCCAAATAAAATTGTAGTAACTTTCCTTTAATTTTTTGAGTGACTATAATCGGGTAAAATTAATACTTGCCCACATGAATAAAACATTTCACCCCCCTGTCTCTCGCTTTCTCGCTATCACACTATTAAAGTTCTTGTAACCTTCGTTAAAAATTTTGTTAGTAAATTTGTCTTAAATCCTTAAAGCTGAGATTGTTCAGATGTACGATTGTAGTTATTAATTTTGTACTGTCATTTTGCCACACAAACTTTAATAAATTTTTTTCATTTACATGCCACACTTGGCATAACAATAAAATTACTTACTGAATACACGCCTACATGCATAAGAATGAATGTGTGTGTGTGTGTGTGTGTTAAAATCAGTTTATAGGCTAGTAAAATTTAGTCTACTGTACAGTTAGTGATTAAAACAGTAGAGTAAATAACTTAATAAAGAGTTGTTCCTGCAAAATATGGTTCTATTCGTTAACTAGTATTATTAATTAAAATTTCTTAATTAACATTTCTTAATTAACATTGCCTAATTAACATTAAATTTAATTGAAGAAATCGAACTGCTTAACCTACTACTAAAGCCTTTTATTATTAGCCTTATAGTGTGGCCAAATTTTAAACGAACCGTAGTAAAATATAAAAATCTATTCAAGTCTCCGGCGTCTGCATCTGTTTATTAACTATATACGTAATAAGATATTTAATATATCCCAGTATGTGTTTGCTAATGTTGATATAAAAAAGGACTACGAGCATGTCACAAATAGTTTAATTTGTTTGCTAATATGAAAAACAATGTGGGCTAATACTAACAAAAACAAACCCACACACATGCAGAAAGACAATGGCAGCAGGGAACTATACGAGTACACACGGCTCTTCAACTACTAAAAGGAAGTAGAGAAAATAGAAGAAATAAGAGTGACCAGGCCAGTACAGGCTTCAAGTATTTTCAGAACAGCGTGTCACGAATTTGAATTGGCATCACTGCTTTATTTGAACCTGTATTTAACAGCTGATAGTTGCTTTTTGTTTAGGTTGATTTGAAATTTCATTAGGAATCGACTTACAGCAGAGCAACGCTTGGAAATTGTTGAAATGTTTTTATCAAAATAATTGTTCTACTCGTAGAACTCATACATTTAAAATTTTAGTTTCCAGTGAAGCCCATTTCTGGCTGACGTAAATAAGCAGAATTGTGGCATTTGTAATGAGAAGAATCCACTAGCTTTTGTCGAAACACCATCCACATCCACAGAAAATTACTATTTAGTGCGCTTTATCGGCCCATAAACCTTCAAAGACGATGATGGTCAGAATGTTTCTATCAATGGTGGAACGATATGAGAACATGATTCGAAATTTTATCGCACCTCAATTACATGGCATTTATCTTGCTGATATGTGGTTCCGGATAGGACCATATTTTATTTAATTATTTACTTTTTTTTTTCTCTCGAAATTAAAAAAATATTAATTTGCGTTGATTTCTTTTCTAGAAAATAATGCAACATTTCTTACACTTTTTAATAATAAATGGCAACATGCTGTTATTTGAAAATGCAGAATTTATTACAAATCAATTCAACATCCCCGACGAAGAATTACAGCTGTTTTGAAACTCTTCCAAACTACAAATTTTTAAAAATGAAGTGGAATAAAGTTGCATTTTTTTCAAGAAAAGAGAACGTTATAAAGCGAATCCTGTGAAACAAAAACCAAATTAATAACACATTAAAAACTCACAAGTTCACCAACTGTTTTCAGCCTCTTTTTTCACAGGCTTGGCAAGAAATCGGGAACATATTAAAAAATAAACTCTATATTATTTGTTGTTGAATTGTTACAACTTTAGCAAACTTTCAGCTGGCCTCTCTGCTTAGCTTGTCTCCTACCTTCGTATTAGCAAAAAAAAAAAGAAGCAAAAACTTTCGTTTTTCTGAATGAATTTTTCTTCTTTCATTCAAATTGTGCGAAAGCAGGAGAAAACAGAAATATGGTGCAGCAGGAACCACAGTGAAATATATAAAATAATGGCTCCTTAACAAACACCAAAACATGTAACTCATTTAAATAAAAAATGAAAATTATAATAATAACAATGAACAAGCAAAAAAGGGAAAAGAAGAAGCACAAAATAACAAGCTAAAAGGCCAAGAAAGGCATAGTTCCTTTTTTTCAATATTTAATTTAAACAGACAGGAAAAAGAGACAAAAACAGGCCAAACTGCTGCCGCCACACAACAACATTTGAACTCGAACACTATTCTCGGTTGGTCTGAGTGGACAGTAAAAGATGCGGCAAAGAAAGAAAAAATTATCAAAATGAAATAAACAAATAAAAACATTTGCGCAGACGACATAACAGGGCTTAAAGGAAGCTTAAGTTGAAAGGGACATTATGGCTAAGAACTGTGACTAGTTACATGTTGAATGTATTGTGTTGGAAGGAAATACATCTATGTGTGTGTGTGAGTGTTTTTTATTTATTTAAACAAAAACCAAACATGTAACAGCATTAAATAGGTGACATTAAATGCTTTAATAAAAGACACCACAAAACAGCCAAAGACTTGGTGTGTTTTCAAATGATGCGGTCCTCTTGAAATGTAAGAAATATGCGTTTTGGAATTACACAGACAAGTCGCACATTCCCAGCGGAATGGCTTCGAATCTGTAACTGCATTGCGGTCAATTTTTATGAGCTCTTCATACTCCGCTTAAGTTATTTAAAGTTAAATGCCTGTTGCGACTTGTTTTCGAATTTTCATTTATCGCTCCTAAAAGTATGCAAACTTCTAAAGCAGCCTCAGCTTATTGCTATATTTTAATTCCCTTTCCTATTTATTTATTTACTTTTAATTAGCCGAAATCGGTCTATTTGCTTATCAAATTTGACTCCAGATGACACAAAATCGTTCAAGAAACTCTGGGTTGGTTTTAATCTTTTAATTCTCTTACAAACTATTAGGAAATTTCAATAGGGCATAAAAATTCAAATTAAATTTGAATTTGAATAGATAAAAAAAATAATAATATTCAGACTGTAGAAATGAACTTAGAGTTTATTAAATAATGTTCTTCTAATATCCTCGATTAAAAGATCCACTTTATTTTTATATAAAGAACATATAATTTTTTTATATAAAAATGAAGTAGATCGTCTATAAAATTAATTCCAACTTATTAATTTACAATTGAAAGTTCAATTAAATACGTTCATTAAATGACATAAATTTTATATGACATTCATTCAACATTGTTTACGGTGAATTAAAAGGAAGTTGCAATAAAAAACTAATTGCATTTAACAATAACCATTTCCGCATCAAATCGACGTGATATAGGGTGTTTTTTATAGAGTGATACAAGTTTAAATCATAATAAAACATAGTAATATATTTTTGATATCAATGAAACGGTCTTTTTTGGATAGAAAATTTTATGACAATATTTAAAAGTGATTTCGGCCATGTGGCCGCCACGGCTGGCACGTACAAGGCGCAATCTGGAACACCAATTTTCACAAACAGTAACATTTTGACCATCATCGTTTTTGAAGACATATGGGCCAATGACTCCGCCAGCACATAAAGAGCAGCAAACAGTCATTTTCTCTATATGTGGATGTGGATGGTGTTTCGACAAAAACTTGTGGATTATCCTCAATCCCAATGCGACAATTCTGTTTATTTACGTACCCATTCAACCAAAAATAGGCTTCCTCGGAAAGTAAAATTTTGGAATGGACGAAGTGCACGATAAGTTTGACGAACAGAACCATTATTTTGATTAAAATTTTCCACAATTTGCACTTGTTGCTCTGGTGCAAGTCGATCAATAATGAAATGTCAAAGCAAACTAAACAAAACGCAACTATCAGCTGTTAAATGGGTGGTCAAATAAAGCAGTGATGCCAACTCAAAGTTGTATCACTCTGTTAAACACACACTATATTAAATAGGAAATTGCAGATCAATTTAAAAAAAATTTGAATAGTATTATTTTTCTATAGATGTTTTAAAAAATTATTGTTTTACACAAAAATTTAATTCAAATACATTTTAGCATTTCTGTCTAGAAATGAACACAAAACTAAAAAATCTTTTTATAAGAAGTCGCAAATTTAAAACTTTTTGGCTACAAATTTTAATGAATTAAAAAAATATCAGTCAATATAAATTAAAAAAAAATTTAACTACTTATTTGGGAAAATATTACGAAAATAAACGAAATTTCTTTTTTTGGCAATTTAAAATATCACCGTTATTTATAATAGTCAAAAATTGCTAAAATCCAACGAACAAAATAAATTTCCCTTTTTGGGACATTTTAGGTTTTGATATAATATCAACAATATAGACATTGTTTTTGGTAAATATGTGCAAAATTAAACAAATTTTGTTTTTTTACATAAAATTTCCTTTTCTAAGGAAATTTCATACATATTCAGTAAACACATATTTTTTCATATGCAATTAATAAAACTGCTTATTATTACAAATATTACAAGATTGTAAATTTCCCATCTGCGAGTTCTTTTTTCACAGGGGAAATTTTTCGATAAATCAATTTTTACCAGTATTCTCAGTAGAAATATAGTTAAAATGGACGTGTTATTAAAAATTCAGGGCAGACATTAAAATTCCCATTTGGGGAAATATTTTTAAAATGAAACCTTCTATGCAGTTATCAAATCGGGTTTATTTTATAAAATTTAAAGAAAGTTAAATATTAAAAAATTCTAAGGGAATGTATTTGTATTCTAAATTTTTATTAAATATTTGTATATATAAATTCAATCTTGATATATTTTACAAATTCAATTATTTTAGAAAAATGTCTAATCGGGTGAAGAATTAAATAGCTTCAAAAATATCAGAGACTTAACAAAGCTAAAATAATAACTTGCTGAGTTCGATTACGTACAGCTTTTTCTATGTAACTTTTTAATAGATTCAACGAAAAGAGATTTCACAGTGATTTATAAACCGTGATCCCCTACGCTAAGAGAAATTTAAGAGAAGCACTACAATGTTAAACTGCAACGGTAGCCTGAATTTAGAATAACTCTTTCAACGTTTTCACTCTGATGCTGTCAAAATAACATTCTTAACATCAACTCATTAATTATATTACAAACATGCAAACATATTATTTTTTTGCTTGTAGAACGTGTAACTCACCTTAAGATTAAGAAATAAGTGTAGGGAAAGGTGGGACACTCTAGTGGGTCGTTTAAACAAAATTAAAACAGACATAAACAAACATAAACACACGCAGTGGGATGTCAAGTTTAACAATAAAAACAAGAATATGAACAGAAACAGAAACAGAAACGTCGTGGTAGACTCAGAAAGAAGAAACAGCATAGTACGAACATTAAGACCCAAAGACCAGGGGCCACTGAGAGTGTAACACACACACACACACACGCACACAAACTTGCCGTGTTTTTGTTAAGTGTAGGCATATTAAGAAGGAAGCAAGCCAAATTGGTTTTGTTCTTGTTTAAGCATTTAAGTAATTTGCTCATTTGTCCTGTATTGTTGTTGTGGCACTCAACGTTTTTGTTGCTTTTGTTTTTTTGGGTGTCTGTTGTGTTCTTTCATCCTGTTGCTGCACAATATGCCTGCAACCTTAACCATATAAAATGTATCGTAGTAACAGCAACAACTTCACCTTTTTTGTTCCTGTTCTGTTGGCCGCACAAAAACCTTTTGCAAACAATTTCCCTTGTGTTTTTTCTTTTTTTCTCTTTTTTTTTTGTTAATAAGCCGTGGCTTACGTTAGCGTTCCCATGCAGTACACAAATGTTTTTGTATGCGTTTTTGTTGTAAAGTTTTACCACATTTAGTACCCGAATGAGTACAACTACTTGACTGTTTTGCTTTTCTTGCCTGCACTCGCATAATTGCTTTGTGGTTATGCTGAGTTTTTATACTCCTTTGGTACTTCTTGTCCTTGTTTCCTTCACCATATTTTTTTGTTCTTTTGCATATGAATTTTGCTATTTATTGCAGTGTTTTGTAGTATTTTTTTTCTCTTGTGTTTGCTGCTGCTCTGCATCAGTATCTCAGTATGTGACATTATAACAGGCGACACTAATACCTGACAAAATGTCATTTATGTGTATGCGGAGTAAGTGAATTAAAATCCACAGTCAAGTCAGTTTAAAGTGCTTTTAAGACTGGCAGCCATGCTAAGACGGAAAGCAGCAGAACCACCAGCCAAAACCATGCAGTTAGTCAGCCATTCAAATAACCGAAGGCAGACAACATTAAATCTTTGAGGAGTTTAATTTCTTGAAATGTGTTTCTTTGACAACTACTGGATCGTTTGCTGTAGAACGTGTACACAGAGAAATTAGGAAGAAATAGGAATGAAGTTGGAATAGAATTATGGATGATAGCGATATGATAGCTCCTGTGTTATGCAACTTAATGTATGAAATATCGTAACTGTGCCAACGAAACAAGTCATGTGGAATTTTTGCAGAAAATTTTATAAAATTTTTTACCATGATTAACATTCGAAATTTATATAAATTAAGTTGTAAACAAATTAGAAGGGTGGCGCATGCATTAAAGGCATCAGCAAATATTAAAATATCTTCTGTTTCCAAAACAATATTGAAAACAAATATATAAAATTAATAAATAAAGAAAAATCCCAAATAAATAGCTTAAATAATTGTTTAGTAAAAATATTATTGAGAAAATGTATTCTGAAAATTTTAATTCTTAATAGTTTTCTGAGAATCATTCAAGAAAATAAATATATCCCAGCGATGTTTTATGAAGTGCAAATATCTCAGCTAAAGAAATTTTTTTAAATTTCAATATATCTGTTACAAAAAAATAATATGAGCTTATTGAAAAATCCTTAAAATTTAAAATTTCCTCTCTGGGGAAATATTTTTTAATGGAGGGAATTTTTCAAAATGAAATTTATATAATTTTTGCTTTAATAATTAGCAAAAATACACATTGTTAATTGAATTTTTACGAAAAATAAAAATTTCCCCTATTAGGGAAATTTTTCAATGCCATGCAATTTTTTAAATGTAAAAACTATTTTGTGGCAAATATTTCTAAGACAGAGAAAATCATATAAAATCATGCTTTTTTTCAAGTAAAATGTCTAAAAACTAAAATTACCCTTTTTAGGGATATTATCTAACATACACACACACATATTCGTATGTAAAAGATATGCTCATCAATGTGCTTAGGAAACTGTCAATAAAAATTTAAAAAAAAAATTTTTTCAAATTGTTTTTGTATTTTATTCGACCATGTTTTTTTTTTTTTTTTAACTTATAACAAGGATTTTTAAAAATTGTAAACTACTTATTTGGGAAAATGTTTCGAAAATTAAGGAAATTTCTTTTCTTGGCAATTTAAAATATCACCGTTATTTAAAATAGTCGAAAATTGCTAAAATCCAAGGAACAAAATAAATTTCCCTTGTTGGGACATCTTAGGTTTTTATATAATATCAACAATGTAGACATTCTTTTTGATAAACATGTATAAAATTAAAGAAATTTTGTTAAAATTAAATTTTATTCTGTTTTAAATGAAGTGTCCAAAATTAAAAATTCCCTTTTTTGAGGAAATTTCATGCACATTCCGTAAATACATATTTTTTCATAAGTAATTTATTAAACTGCAAATTATTACAAATATTACTAGACTGTAAATTTCCCATTCGCGAGTTCTCTTTTCACAGGGGAAATTTTTGATATTAAAATTTTTACCAGAATTCTTAATAGGAATATAGTTAAAGTGAAGGTGTTATTAATAATTCAGTGCAGTTCTTAAAATTCCCGTTTAGGGAAATTTGTTTAAATTGAAACCTTCTCTGCAGTTACCAAATCGTCGTCATTTTATGAAACTTAAAGAAAATGAAATATTAAAAAATTTCTAAGGGAATGTATTCAGTATTAAAATATTTATTTTTTTTTTACTAAAAAAGTCAAGAAATGCAATGAAACAATTCTCTTCTAGGCTTTTCAAATATTGTTACTTTGAATTTTAAGATAAATTTGTACTGTTTTTCCTGCTACTGTTAAGTAAATTTCTTTCAGTGTCTACAATTTCGTTAAATTTTTATGAGTCACTTAAGTCATTTGTTTAAATACATGTTTTACCTCGTGTCGTGTGTCTTTCAAGAAAATTTCCTTTATATTTTATTGTCTTCTGTCGCATGATTTGTGGTGACGCGCGTATTAAAAGGATTATATATATATTTTTTTTTTCATTTCCATTTGCCTTCATTTAGTTTCAACTTGCGTAATTTTTCCAGCAACGAAAAAAAAACGAACGAACGGCTATAAAATGGAATATATAAAACTACTATTCTGCATTTTCTTAGTAATTCGTTTCTATTCTCGTTCGTTTTTTTTGTGTCTTTTGTGTGCAAAAGCAATTAATTTTTAACTGCAATCTTTTACTTAAAAAAAGGTAACTCTCTACGCAAACACATTAAACTCATTTCAAATGACGCTGTAGATTAACATTTCTATGCAAGGAGGCAGTCAGGCAGGCGGGTAACTCAAGGAAATCTGCGAAGGGAAAAAAGTATTTTCACTATAAATGAAGCGTACGAGCCCTGAGATACGTATCTACAGAAATTTACCCACACCAATAGAAATTACACAGGGCTCTGACTCAGCAGCTACATAAACTCGCAGCAATCACAATAACGCGCTGCGTTTTCATTATTAAAACATTAACTTGGGACTGTGTATAGGAGAGTGTGTGTTTGTGTGTGTCAACTAGCGCTAGGACTGGCATTGAGAACAGTGTGTTGGCACGGTGGTGCTTTAGTCGAAGGCGACATCGTCGTCAATTGTTTTGTTGCTTTAGGCTGGGGCCAAAGTAATTAAGTTGAGGTGTTAACCTTTTTGGATTTACTGATCTTTTTTATGACTTTCCTCCAGCCACACCATCCATTTTCCTCACTTGCATTTATTACTGCAGCAGCAACTGCGACTTTTGCTGCCTTGGAGGTAGATTTACTTCCGCTTTTTTATAGCAAATTTAATTTGAATTATAAGTTGATTGATGTTAGCCAAGAATACAATTTAATGAATGAGGTTTGAACTAAAAATGTTAAATGGATTTGCGGTTGGAAAAATGCATAATAAAAATAAAAGATATTCTGTTTTAAAATCGGTTCACATTTTGAAATGTGTGAATTTTTTTTCGAAACGTGCAACAATTTTTTAATAATAATTTAGTCAACCTTTTGAAATCTGCCACTTCATGATTGAACATGATTTTTCATGAAATTGGTTAAAGACTTGTGGTGTTTTCTTTTCTCGAAAAATATGCTTTCTTAAACTTCTTTTTTAAAAAGTGACAGTTGGAAGGAGTTTTAAAATATAAAACAATTTTCGTAAAATATTTTGGATTAATTTCTAATAATTGTTTTATTCTTAAATGACAAAATGGTGCCATTTTGTGTTAAATAGTGCAAAAAATGTTGCCTTTTTTGTAGAAAAGAAATCACTATTACTGCCTATTTCGTCATGTACAAAGACTGTTGTCTTTCTTAGGATTATCTTTAGTACAAAAACCATTTATAAAATTTTGTTTTTGTTTAAAAATAGTTTTACGAATGAAAGGATTTTTGTTCGACAGCGGAAATAGCCAACATTGAATTATGACTCGATTTTCTATTGCTGTTGTTTTGGAATGTGTTTTCAGGAATTTTTTTTTCTGATTATCCGCACGTTTACGTATATCACACGTTTCTTGAGAGAACGCATTAGCTTGTTTTGTAAAGGCAGGTGATTCGCGTTTATATAATTCACTGGAAAACTCTTCTTTTATTTAAATAATTCTCGTATAAAAAATAAACTCTTTGCAGAGATCTTTTCTATCATTTCTATTGTGGAAAAGGACAAAGGGAATGAATGAGTCTTCTTTACCTGATCCAGTTATGGGGAAATGAAATAATTTAGAAAAAGAAAATCATGTATTTAATTTCGTGTTGCAAGTGAAAAGGATATGAGGAATGCATATTCAAAAATAATGTTCATCATATTTCATGCAATATTTTATAACGAGAATTTCTTCTTAAGAAAATATATATAGGGTGTTTTTTATAGAGTGATACAACTTTGAGTTGGCATCACTGCTTTATTTTACCACCCATTTAACGGCTGATAGTTGCTTTTTGTTTAGTATGCTTTGACATTTCATTATGGATGGACTTACACCAGAACAACGCATACAAATTGTGGAAATTTTTAATCAAAATAATGGTTCTGTTCGTCTAACTTAGCGTGCACCTCGTCCTTTCAAAATTTTATTTTCCCATGAAGCCCATTTTTGTTTGAATGGGTGCTTAGATAACCAGATTTGTCGCTTTTGGAGAAAGGTAAAACCACAAGCTTTTGTCGAAACACCATCCACATCCACAGAAAATTACTGTTTGGTGCGCTTTATGGGCTGGCGGAGTCATTGGCCCACATGTCTTCAAAAACGATGATGGTCAGAATGTTACTGTTTGTGAAAGTTTGTGTTCCAGATTGCGCCTTTTACGCGCCAGCCGTAGCGGCCACATGGCCGAAATCATATTTAAACATTAATGTCATAAAATTGTCTATCCAATAAAGGCCGTTTCATTGATATCAAAAATATATTATTATGTTTTATTATGATTTAAACTTGTATCATTCTATAAAAAACACCCTATATTAAAAAAAAAGTACTAAAAAAGATTTTAAGAAAATCGAATTGAAAAATTAAAAATATATTTTAAAGTAAATTTAAAACATTAATGAAGCTAAAAATTAAATATTATTGTGAAGAAAAGTCGCTCATTTTGAAATTTATTTTCAACTGTTTAGTTTAATTTTTTTTAAATAAAATTTTTAATATTTTATTTTTTAATGTGCCTAGAAAGCGTGTAAAAATACTTATTACACCGTGTTCAGACATACCCCTTAATTGCGCAATTAGGCAATTTTTCTCAATTCAGGTCTTTATTGACCTCAATTAATCGTATAACAAGTCAATTAGTAAATTGAGCAACTAGTAGTTAATTGTCTCACTAATTGCGTAAAACTCGAATTGCAGCCCTGTTAATAAGTGTGTTTATTAAGAAAGAACTGTATTCAGTGAGCAAAAAAATGTCCTTTAATGGCGAGCCAAATGTCTGCCTGAATAAATAAATAAATAAACAAAAAGGAAATGGCTGCTGCTTTCTCAAACTTTGTAAAATTGTCAAGTTTTCCTTTTTTATTCTTTTAAGCACTGATAATTTTTAATCAAAAATCTATCACAATGACTTCAAGAGCTCCATATTTCTATTAGATGCCAGTAAAATTTCTTTTAAACCAAAATTTGCATCAATTTTTTAAATTTACAAACACGAATATTCACGAAACAAATAAAAACAATGTTTTTTCAACTGTCAAATGTTAATTGAGTCAGCTGAATTGAGTATGTGTGAATACTGGATTTAATTGCGTAATTAAAATTAAATTGGCTCAATTAAGAATGCATGTTTAAACATGGTATTATGCATTATGGCAAGATAAGAACACAAAAACCACACCGAAAATCTTGCAGGAGTACACTGTGACGTATGAGTAACATGATTAACAATGTTAAGTATACGCCAGGAAGCACGATGTAAAAAGGAAGTTGATATAAAAAAAAACAGTGGTACAAGAGTGTAATAAAAGCAACATAATTTTTTCATAAATTAAAATAAAATTTATAACCATTTACAGCAGCATTTAAATAACAATTTTCAGTAGATACAAAATTTCTTTCCTACAATTTTTTATATAAATTTTTTTGTTTGATCCAACTCAAACGTTTAACCTTAAAGTGACTTTTAACACACACATCAAGTGGTATTTTCGTGTCAATACGCATAATTTTATATGAACAAATTGTTGTACATAATGAAACATATTGAATGCCAGTGGAATGTATTTATGTAGCACTCGTTCATCAGAGTTTGAAATACTATAATTTAATCAATCAATCATCAATGCCAAATAATACTTGAACGCAACATAAAATTACACTCATTCGTTAAGTTCTTGGCTCTTTCGTTTGTTCATTTCTACCGCACAAGTCGATGGGAAATATGTACGTACATATTTATATATGTATGTGTGTGTGTGTGTGTGCGTGTGTGTGTATGCCCGTGTACGTGTGTTGTTATCCATTTATTTGCTACCATCTCAACCACTTGCCGCCAATTATATGATACTGGATACATATTAAATACCATCACAATTTCATTACACTCTCCTACCGACTGCGTGTGTAGAGTATTAACAGTATTAAGTCAATTTTTTATATTTATTTTTAATGCAATTGTCCATGATACGATGTACGACCAGATATAACCGTCATTAATTTAATTGGAAATCAATTGATTTTTGCAAAATATTAAATGTTGAACAAAATGCCAACATTTTGCCACTATTTAAACAAAACGATGAAAGTATTTCTTTTTTTTTTTTTTGCTGAGAAAAATTTGCTTTAAAAATATTGCGCGAAACTCTGTCACCACGAATGATTGAAGTTGTGCCAATAATGCGCGCAAATATATATAATGGGTGTTTTTTATAGGGTGTCACAAGTTTAACTCGTAATAAAACGAGGGAAATATATTTTCAATATCAATGAAACGGGTTTTATTTGAAAGAAAATTTTATGAAATTCACGTTCAAACATGATTTTCGCCATGGGGCCGCCACTGCTGGAACATAAAAGGCGCAATCTGGGACACCAATTTTCAACAACTTTTCGCAGCATTTGCAGCCTTATTTCGCCCATAGCTATTTCAATTGCTTGTTGATTTCAATTGTTTGTGGTTTATCGACGTAGACCAGTGAGTTCTTCACAGCTGTCAAATTTTACCCGCTCTATTATTTTAAAATTTAATTTTATATATTAATATGTGTGTTTTTTATAGAGTGATACAACTTTGAGTTGGCATCACTGCTTTACTTGACCGCCCATTTAACAGCTGATAGTTGCTTTTTCTTTAGTTTGCTTTGACATTTCATTATGGATCGACTTAAACCAGAGCAAGGCGTGCGAATTGTGGAAATTTTTAATCAAAATAATGGTTCTGTTCGTCAAACTTATCGTGCACTTCGTCCATTCAAAATTTTATTTTCCCATGAAGCCTATTTTTGTTTGAATGGGTGACAATATGGAAATAAGCAGATTTGTCGCATTTGGAGAAAGGAAAAACCACAAGCTTTTGTCGAAACACCATCCACATCCACAGAAAATTACTGTTTTTTGCGCTTTATGGGCTGGCGGAGTCATTGGCCCATATGTCTTGAAAAACGATGATGGTCAGAATTTTACTGTATGGGAAAATTGGTGTTCCAGATTGTGCCTTGTACGCGTCAGCCGTCGCGGCCACATGGCCGAAATCATATTTAAACATTAATGTCATACAATTTGCTATCCAAAAAAGACCGTTTCATTGATATCAAAAATATATTATTATGTTTTATTATGATTTAAACTTGTATCACTCTATAAAAAACACCCCATATTTTTTTTAATTTTATATTTTAATTTTTATATTTTCATATCAAGAAAATGGTTTTCAGACTCTTCCATTTCGAAGCTCAATTGATGCAGTTTCTTAAGAAAAAAATTAAATCAATTCCATGCAAGTTTTCTTAAGCAAGAAAGACTGCACCGCTTCATTTTAATTTATCTCAAAAATAATATTTCATTATAACTAAAAAATAAATAAACTAAAAAAATTAGCGGTGCTTTATAAAATATTAAAATGACATGGCAAAATTTGTAATTCTCTAAAAGTAGTTTTTTTGTAGCCCCGCGTTCCTCCAACTCATTTTTTTCATAAAGTAAGACATGAGGGTATCTTGTCAAAGCCAATCAATTTTGTATCCAGATTTAATTATTTTGTGGCCAAAAGTTTCCGAAATCAGCTAACATTTTAATTTGAGGAGTTAAAATTTAGGCTTAACCTTCCTTCAAGGCCAACTAACCAACAGTTTAGAAGTTGCATATTTGCTACCACTATGATGGTGTTTTATTTAAAGTTCCAGTCACTTGATTTATATTTAAAAAAAATCTGTATAAATAAAAAATCTCTATAAATTCGAGTACGCAACTGCACCCTTAAGAATGAAAAAGAACGTTTTTGAACCTGCTGTTTCAAGCAACTTTAAACCGCTTTTTTATAATTTTAATTTAAGAAAAAAAAGAAGAATTATTGCTATTGGACTTATTTACAGGCAAAAAACTTTTTAATAATTTATATTCCATAAATTTTGGTGGTCAGGAAAGCACTTACAAGGGTACCACAAAAATGTGTGTCAATCCTTTACATATAAATTATTATAATACGATTTAAATTTTCTTTCCAAAAGCTATTCCCAAGCCTGGTTGACTCCATTAAATTAATATTTCTATAAATTAACAACAATTGTGTCTAGTCAGAAGGGCATTAATAAATAAAGTTTGTTTTTGTTTTATTTTTGAACTATAAAAAAATTTTTTGTTTGTTTCATTTTGAATAATTTCAAAATTTTTAGTTCTGGCAAATTAACTATAAAACTTAATTCGTCGATCAGACTTTGAGTGCTTCTATTTGTTTAGGTCACAATTGTAATTCAAAGTTGCCTCAATGGCCTGCATAACAACTAGTCCTTCGAACTGCTAAAAAAATATCCTTCGCTTTTTAGCGTGCAGTCACTGACTTAATTAAAAATTGACTTCTTATAAAAACCGTTATTATTAAAAATGTGTATGTGTGTGTTTAATTGTTTTTAGCAATTTATTGTTCTTTTAGCAACCACCCGAAATCGAGCCCTTGCCCAACATCTAACAAGTCAATCCACCATCGCTCTCCCCTTCCCATTCATTTTCAAAGGACTCTGTCAATGACTATAGTTTTTGCAAATTTCAATTCTACAAAAACAACAAAAATTTTGTGCAATTTGCAATAAAATAAACAGCCATTAAAAGTCTAGCTAAAGTGCAGAAAACTTACAGGGTGCTTAAAACAAATGCTCAAATGCGAATAGTGCCAGAGAAGTAGGGGGGGGGGAGGCGGTAGCCCACAACAACAGCAACAACAAAAGCAACAAATATAGAATGCAAAAACATCAGCGAATGCACTACAATTGTGAATAAAATTTTCAATTAGTTTTATTAAGGAGTTTCAAGTGCAAAAGTTCAATTTGATATTTTCTTGTTTTTTTGTTGTTTGTTTTTGGTTTTTATTGTTGCTTTTGTGCATTTTGCATTGTGCATTGTCTTCGCTCTTTTTGTGTTATAGAAACTATTGTTGTTGCTGTTAATGCTGTTTGCTTTTGCCAAACTATTTTGCAATTTTATTTTTATTCGTCTCTCATTGTTTATTGGCTTCATTTGTCCCAATTGAATTGAATTGTGTGTGTGTTTGTGTGCGTGAAATTCATTTTATTTTGTTTAAATTTTTTTTTGCCATTTTCTCAAATTAATTTAAATGAAATCCTTTCTTTTTTCGCAAGATATTTTTTATAATACAACAACTGATGATGAGGGAAAAGTATTAGCAGCATTCAACTGCACGACCAACAGATCGCTTCAATTTAAATGATACGGTCCAGCTGGTTGATTCCTCGGCTGTGATATACTTTTCACAGGATGTTGACTTTTCAAGGTTATTCGGATGGCAAAAAAGCAATAAAAGACATTCAATTCAATTGATTCTTGTTTTTACGATTTCTGCAGTCTTTGAAAGTATTGAAAGAAATTGATTATTTTGTTGTGTTATTTGAATTGCTTCAATGTTGACCTCTTCATGCTTGTTTTTAATCAAAAAGTTTGTTTTGTTAAAAACTACATGATGGGCATTTTATTTATAATTTTTTATAAAAAGTAATTTTAAACTGATTTGTTTTTACAGAATAAATTTTTTGAGAAAAAGTACTTATTTGCAAAAGGCGTGTTCACCCAATTTATTTTTATAAAAGTTAAACTTGTAAAAAGTATTTTTTACAAAAACTAAGTTTTTACAAAAAGTACTTTTCACAGACAGTACGATTTTATATAATCAAAATTTTTTATTTACAATTTTAAAAACGGTCGGAAGGTACTTTAAAAAGAAAAATACTTCTTCATAAAAATACGTTTATTGAAAATGGGAGTTTCATTAAAAAGTCTTTTAATTGAAAACATACTTTTTTCAACAGGGTCTTAATTCATTACAAATTTATAATATTTTTTAGGAACTTTTGTTTAGCAGATACTTTTATTTTTAGGACACTTTTATTTAAATAATTTTTTTTTAAATTAAAAGTAAAGAAAGTCTTTATTTCACAGGAAATTTTATTCAGTAGTTTTAATAATAAAAGTGCTTTTATTTAAAAAGTACTTTATGTTTGGACATAATGTACTCCTATCAAAAAGGTTCTTATGTTCAAAATGTACTTTTATTCAAATGGTACTTTTACTCTAGAACTATTTTTATATAAAAGGTAATTTAGTTCAAAAAAAAATTTATGTCAAATGCACTCTCATTAAAAAGGTACTTTCTCTCTAGAACTATTTTTATGTTTGAAATGTACTTTTATTCAAATGGTACTTTTACTCTAGAACTATTTTTATATAAAAGGTAATTTAGTTCAAAAAAAAATTTATGTCAAATGTACTCTCATTAAAAAGGTACTCATGAATGTTTAAAATGTATCGTTATACAAAACGTACTTTTGCTCAAAAGGTACTTTTATCTAAAAAGTCTTTTAATTTAAAATGTATATTTTAGGAACTTTTATTTAAAAGGTACTTTTAATCCAAAGTGATTTATATGAATTAAAAAGATATTTTTATTCCAATCCAAATTTTAACAAAAAGGTATAATTTCAAAAGTACTTTTGACAAGAAAAAAGTACTTTTATTTAAAGTGCTTTTATTGAAAAGGTATTCTTATTTAAAAGTTATTTTTATTTAAAAGCTGATTTCTACGAAGGTACTTTTATTCAAAAGGTATTTCTGTTTAAAGGGAATTTTTAATAAAAGATATTTTAATTCAAATCCTATTTGAAGGCTACTTTAGATCAAAAAGTACTACTATTTAAAAGGTGATTCCATTCGTAAATTCTTTTGTAGACAAGTACTTTCCATAAAGAAATAATATTTTAGAAAATTGAATTTTTAGCAAAAAGGATTTTTCGTAGAAGGTTTTTTCTTTTTAAGAACATTTTTAGCAAAAGCTGACTTTCATAAAAAGTAAATTTGTGGAAAATTATTCTATTTTTAAAAGGATTTAGGAATTAGGAATTTAATATAGTTTAGGTTTTGTAAAAAGTACTTTCTGGCAATCTTTACAATAGGGAAAGTTTATAAGAACGCCAGGGTTTGGGACCAAAAATAGTTTCTATTTTTATTTTTATTTTTTTATTTTTTATTATTCATTGTGAGATAAGACCCATCACAGGGTATCGAAAGAGTAGTTATTGGACGACTACCTGAGTCATCTTCATGCCGAAGTGATTGTTGCATCATGCAAAAGGTACTAAACGCGAAAGGTACGCATTTACATTAGTGTAAGGTACGCATTTACAAATTTGTGTATGTAAATAATTGTGTGCCAAAATTTTAGTTTTCCTTGTTGCACAGAATATGAATTCATTCGAATTGAGTTCTATTGAAATTGCCAACCAATTTGAAACTATTTACAAAATTACAAATATATTTTATTTTAATGGGCGGGCATCCACAATAACTACAATAATTGCAGTCACAATAAACATCAACCATCAACTTTATTATGTTGCATTCAATAATCATAATAAAAGTCCATCGAAGCGCGAGCATAATCATCAAAAATTATGTTTATCAACTGCAACAGGGCCCAGCATGCAACAAACGAAAAATATAGAAAATTTAATAAAAGGAAAATCACAAATACGGAAACAATTTGGCGGGACTGAGGGGACGCAACTAAACATTTTGATACAAAAGTTTTATGATGATGACGATGATGATGATGATGATGATGATGATGATTGCAGTGCTTTTATTTCGTTAGTTGGTGTTGTGGGTAGAGAAAAAGGGCAACTAAAACCTTCAGTACTCGCAAAATAACAATAAAATATTGTTTTTAAAATATTTATTATTACAATTCGGTACCCTTTTTCACCGCTTGCAGCAATTGGTAATTCAGTTTTTTTGTTTTGTTTTTTGACTGCCTGTTGCCTGCCATAAACGAAAAATCCAAAGTCTATTAAAGTTCAACTAAACAGTTTTAATGGCCGGCAATAACAGTTACAGCAAAAAAGAAAAATTGCAAAAACGAAATTGAAATTATATCCCCTATTCTAGAAAACACAACGATTTTAGTAAGAGAACTTTTTTTGAAATTGAGTAACTTGGAGTTTTACAAGGCGTCTTCAAAGTGGCCAGTAGATCCACTTTCGACAATTGGCCAATTTCAATACTTTAGACGAACTTTAATTTCGCTAACTAAGAAATCCCTAATGTTTTTCCGACTCTTAGTAATTTTTACACACAAGTAAAGTTATATGAACTCGATGTGAACAATCGCAAACTACTTATATATCGTCACAAGAAATTCAAAAAAGCCTTATCTAACATATTAAAAGTTGAACAGGGTTCAAATCAGTTTTAAATTATACAACAAATAATTAGTGGGCCCTGTTTTACTGCTAAGATTTTTCTCAATATATATATTCCATTTGAACATGTGTTAAGCTTCTTCTCTTAAAATATAGTCCAGGCTTTTTATATATTTTTGTAACAAGATAAACGACATACGTTGGAAGAAAAGCCAACAAACATATTCACCGATTTCGACTTTACAGAACAGAGCACATTCTTGTTGTTATTTTCTCATCAGTTCAAATTCATCTGCTGGTTTGTTGAGGTGGTGCGAAATATTCATTGACGCTTGAAAAAATAAAATCATAAAACTCAAACCCGAAGTCAGAGTCATATAAATGTCACATAATAATAAACGCGGCAAAAATATGAATGAAT
The DNA here is from genome assembly GCA_963675445.1 of Linnaemya vulpina. Classification (NCBI taxonomy): domain Eukaryota; kingdom Metazoa; phylum Arthropoda; class Insecta; order Diptera; family Tachinidae; genus Linnaemya; species Linnaemya vulpina. The sequence continues at coordinate 12,466,438 of OY776277.1, read as the reverse complement.
AAGCAGCGATTGCACAAATCAACGAACTGTATTCTCGTATTTATCGTGCTGTATCTGGTTGGATTCAATGCAGTAAATATTTATCCACATTTTTCAGAATTGTAATAAAAAAAATATCATGATGTTTTGTACGTTAAACGTTTGCAGAAATTGCTTTTTAAAATGTATAAAATTTCGTTTGATGCTGGTGAATTTGTTGGTCGAACATGGCGCGGCGTATTATAGCGGATGATTATTGTGTGTGTGTGTGTGTGTAGCGGAAGGTGAAAATTAGGAAATTATAACTGAACAGATTGTTTTTTGTGAAAGTTTCATAACACCCGGCATAACAGATTGAAGAATATTTTTATTGTATTGTTAATCATTTTAGAAGTTAAAAAACTTCTTTTTAGAAAATAAAAGATGCGACAGAACTCTCTTCTCTTTGTTTGATGTGACAGTTCGAAAGGGTTATGTGGAATTAGGACAGCAAAATACTGGGTGATCGGTAAAAATTTCCTGTACTATTAAGCAAAACAGTGGACCAAGTTAAAGTGCAAAAGCATGAATTTAAATATTTCATAACTTCGAGGTCCCGTAGTTCCACTTCATTGAATTACATCAAATATAAACTTCAAAAATGCTTAATTGAATTAGGGGTCTAGAACTGATCTGATACAAATTATATTTTATAGTAAAATATTCCTATCCAAGACCAAAAATGGTGTGCTCATATATTGAAAATAGCTGTTGCAGTTAGAATATCAGTACGGCTGAGTAGTTTCCATTTTTTATATCAAAATATTCCCCCATTGTGCGCCGATCATCTACAAGCTTCAAATCATGGATTCTAAATCGGTTAAAACAAAAACTCGGTGAAAATAAATTCATCATTAAAATGTTGAATCTATTTTGTTTAAAAAGTTTTCAAATGGCCACTTTAAAAATTAATTACAAGCACTCATTTTATGATCTTCTATTATTATTTTCTTTTGGAAATTATCTGTTGCCGCTACAATGACCCAACGTCTGCCTGTCTGTCACCCCAATAGTCGCATATATTTTTCTAATATTTTACATTAACTTCGATTCAATATTGCACCTATTATTTGGTCGGTTTGTCACTTAAATACGCTGCTTTTATTGCCACATTATTACGATTGTGATTTCGCATAATAATAACAATAATAATTCCTTCGCTGCTGCTGAGGCTGATAGAGAACCTGATTATTTGTATAGAATGATTTCTTTAGTTGTTGGGCCATCCATGGGCACGGACATTGATATTCGGTCATTTAAACATAAAGTTTGCTTGTTCATCCAACCGTATTTATGACTATAAATTTTGCAATTACCACTAACACACACACACACACACACGCGCGCGCAAACAAAGAACAATTGTTGACATCGTTGTTACCAGTGCCACCAGAGCCATTCAATAGCAACATCATAATCATCATCTCATTGTTTAATGTTGTGCAAAAGCGGGAGTATTTTATTTATACTTTCTTATATTTTAATGCCTCCCAGCCTTTGCTTTTGCCTTAGACGAATCAATAATATTATCAAGTACTTAAATAGCCCTGCAGTTCGGAAGATTGTTGTAGTTGTGTGATGTGTTTTAGAGGCGTATAGTCGGACCGATTTGAAATGTATTAAACAGTCGCGGACAGAATCGGTTTTAGAACTTCGGTTGGCTAAAGTCGGGAGAACACATCTTATTTGTATAGAAAAAACAAATTCTTTTAATAGGACCAGCACTCAGGAGACGACCCCTTTATGTGTAGTGCGTTGTGCCGGAACTACAAGAGAAGGGAAAGTGTTGATCGGATTGATGAAAGAAGAATAGAGGTCTCATTGTAGCCATTTTATTTTTTATATCGCCTGGGAGTTTTTATTACTATGCCGGTGAACGAGAGCTATGCCTTCGTTGATGAAACAGGCCGACAAAAATTAACACTACCCTCCATTAATGCAGATCAGATAAACTCGTTACCATGTTCGTTGTTGATTGAAGTATGGAGCCCACCATTCTTAGGCTTCCGTAGTCTTATGGCATTTTCTTTTCTAGAAAACATGCAACATTTTTTCACTTATTTTCTAAAAAGTGGCGGTTTGGAAAAGTTTTTAAACAGATATAATTTTTCGTGAAAGATGTAGGACTCATTTCTAATAAATTCCCTATTTTGAAATGGCAAAATGTTGCCATTTTCGGTTAAAAAGTGTGAAAAATGTTGCATTATTTTCTAGAAAAGAAATCGACATTAGTTTTAACTCTTCCAGCCAAAAGTTCTTTCACACACACACAGGCAGCGCCCTAGACAGGTCTGGAGTTAGCACTTGCTTCCCTTTAGGGTAACCATGTTTGCCGTTACTTCTACGGGATAAATATTTTCCTGCCCTCGACAAAGGCCGATGGCAAACAGAAAGGGATTTTTAAAAAAATATATATTCTAATAAAAATATAATTATTTAAAGAAATATTCAGATATAAAAACTAAATGCAACAAAATACGTAGTACTTTCAATAGCTTAACTTGAAGAACAACTTATCAAACTGCTAGCGTCCTTGTAGCGCCTTCAGAGTGATGTCGCAAATGAGATTTTTGTGTTATACCGTGTTTTGGAGTCGCTGACACTGAAGCCATAATAAACACATGCTATTCGACACTGCAAAACTGTAAAACATCATCTGAAAGGAATCAACAGTTTGTGTCGTGTAGTAGCAGCCATCATTTGAATTACCACGATGAACTACTCTTGAACGGCATGCAAATGCATGCATAATATTTGAAATTTACCCCTTTTGGATTTGAATAGAGCAAATAAATATTCATATTCATAAGAGCAGCAGCATATATTTATTATTCGTGATGGAGAACATGCAGAGTATTAAAAGAATGAATCTTTGTAAATTGTTACAAACCATAGAAAACGGCAGCTGATAGAATTGTGCTCTTTTTAACACAATTTTTTAGTTCAAAAGTGCTGCGCGAATTTGAATCTACGGAAAATTAGTAACGAAAAAGAGAACAGTGACGATCTTTAGCTTTAAATTTGATATATTTTTGAATCTCTTAATCACTTGACTAGAAGCTTACAACACCATCTCTTGTTTTTCTAAGACAATTTGAGTAAAAGTTTATCTGAAGAACTCTTTTTACCTCCAGCGAAATGCGCTTCTCTACTTTTGAAAATGCTTTCTTTTGCAAACTGCAGGTAAAAGAGAAGGCGTTAACAATAATATAACCTTTTCCTTAATTGAGTTGAAATATAAAACTTGATTGTTAATTAGAAATAACCGAATACATCAATGGAAAACCTAATCAGGTGGCGATTAATCGGTTAACCGATTCATAATATTTGCCGTGTTTGAATTAAAATTTATTGTGTGACACAGAAAGTTTGGTTTCAGCATCGGAGTTTGATAAACTGGGTTTTGGTAAATTTTCGGCTTCGTAATTATTACCGAACTTTGCCGAACACCGAACACCGAATCGTTTTCGTTTTTTATTAAATGACAATATTCATTATGTGCTTATATCGAAATGCTGGAAATAATATTATTTTGGAAAAAAAATTAACGATTATAAAATAAAATTTTAAACACTCTTTAATTTTAATTATGTGCTGATTATTTTTTTCAGAAAATTTTACTAAAAAATTTTTCGGATTCGTATCCGTTTTCGGCATGAAAAACTACTTTCGATTGGACACTAAAAATCAAAGAAAAAACAAAAAAATATGCGCCATGACAGACAGCGTATTTTGGTCGGATTCGAAATAAATTTAATTGTTACGATTTATAGAAAATAAAGGGTGGTTTTTATAGAGTGATATAAGTTTAAATCATAATAAAACGTAGTAATATATTTTTGATGTCAATGAAACAACCTTTATTGGATAGAAAATTGTATGACATTAATGCTTTAATATGATTTCCGCCATGTGGCCGCCACGGGTGGCGCGTACCAGGCGCAATCTGGAACACCAATTTTCACAAACAGTAACATTCTGACGATCATCGTTTTTGAAGACTCCGCCAGGCCATAAAGCGCACCAAACAGTAATTTTCTGTGGATGTGGATGGTGTTTCAACAAAAGCTTGTGGATTATACTCACTCCAAATGCGACAATTCTGTTTATTTACGTACTCATTCAACCAAAAATGGGCTCCATCGGAAAATAAAATTTTGAATAGACGAAGTGCACGATAAGTTTGACGAACAGAACCATTATTTTGATTAAAAATTTACACAATTTGCACGCGTTGCTCTGGTGTAAGTCGATCCATAATGAAATGTCAAAGCAAACTAAACAAAAAGCAACAGTCAGCTGTTAAATTGGTGGACAAATTAAGCAGTGATGTCAACTCAAAGTTGTATTACTCTATAAAAAACATCCTATATTTTTAATCATTTAAAAAAATAGTATTTTTTTCATAATATGCTCGGAAATCGTGTCATAACATTATAAAATTAAAACTCTTTAATTCCCAAACTTTTCGATCACTTTGAATCAGCACGATATTAAAATTAAAGAGTCTTAAACAATAATTCCCAATAAAAGTACTAAATTTGAAAAATTACTAATTTAATTTTGAAATATGCAATTTTTATTTAAAAACAAAATTATAAACTTGGCCAATTTGGAGAAAATTTCAAATTGTGTTGAAATATCGTGTGGTATCGAATGCCCAATTTGGACACTGGCATCATTAGCAACTGTACTACAGCCTCGTTGAAGGCCCCGGTATACAAATTCCAATTTGCGGCAAAGTCCTAACAAGACTTGGTTCCAATTGGCAAGGAACTGAAAACATATTTGAGGTCCGCTTGACGAATATAAATCGCCTGCTGAATACTCATTTTGAAGATCACTGAATTAAAGTTTCATCTTTAAATTTAATGCAAAAGAATTATTTTTTAAATCTGTTTATTTTACTTCTCTCGTTTCAATGGTCTGTCTCTTTTTTCATTATTTTTTGTTGTTTTTTTTTTTTGTTGTTGTTAAGCCTTTAATCATATTAGCTTAAATTGTTTAATGTTCTGTGTTGTTGTTCTGATGTTGTACTGTTGAGTGTAGCTGTTGCTGTTGCTGTTGCTGTTTCCTCCCATTCATTATTCATTACAATTATTTATTTACATGCCAGTCCAGCTAAATTCATTCAATGTTTCTCTCCCCCCCACGCCTTTCGTTTCAGTCTATTGTGTCAAATTTTTTTTCCACACTTTTCTATGTTTTGTGGAGAGATATCAACGCAGCAACAACAACAAAAAAAACAGGCTCTTTTTCATTTCATTCAACACGCCTCAACGCGTTTCTCTACGCAATTATTTCCTATTGATGTTAAACCTTGTTGCTGTTGATGCCAAAGTTGTTGCTGCTGCTGCTGCCTTCGTTCGCTATTGTTGTGTCATTATTGTGTGTTAAGTCTGTTTTTTTGTTTGTTCTTGTTGTTGTTATATTTATATATTTTTTTTTTTTGCTGCGGTAGTGTTTCTAATTTTCTGATTCCAACTTTCCAGAAAAAATCCTAAAAAGTAAATTGTTTTTGGTGTTGTTGCCGTTGTTGATGGGAGAATGTTTGCGTAAGAGTATTTTTTCGAGGGTTTGTTTTGAAAATTTCGAATATATATATTTTATTGGCGTTGTCTTTCGTACTTTGCCACCCCTAGATTTTGTAACGGCAACTGTATGTCGCATTTACCCTGCAAACATATTCAAATAGGAAAGCCCCAAAGAAGTGACAACAACTTGGAAAAAATTGTGGCCATGGAAGTGATAAATAATGTTGACAAAAAAAAATCATCTATTTCAGTGATCTCTGGAAGTATAAAAATCAGTTGCATATTCATGTTACTTCAGAGATAGGCCAGTTTCGCTGCGAACGTTGCATTCTGCCGGACATTTCATTTGCATGATCTAATCAGTTTGTCATCACTTCTCAGTTATATCCCCACTATGAAATGTTTGCTGGGACTCATTCGTTGGGATTGCATTCGGCGCTGGGTTTGCATGCATGAACGTAATATGAGATTTTTACTTCTGGTCTCATCTTTGAATACTTTAAATGGGAAATTAACCTTTTTTTAGTTTTAAAAATTTAAATTATATGTTTTTTGTTGTCGTCTGAAGTTGAGATTGAATACTTGTGATTTTGAAGTTCAGGTAACAAGAGCTTGTCCTTTTTTTTTGAATGAGTTGAATTTTTATCTTCTGTGAAGGACTGTCTGTGCCTACAAAATTATGAAAGACATCCCAGATAATTGAAAACAAAGTTATTGCTGCCATAAATCAAAATTAGCTTGTGATTGTTTTAAATGTCGTTAATTTTTTTTTTAGATTTTTGCTCGAAGCTGGAGTGTTTGCTTTGATACAATCAAATTTTCATTTTGCTTTTAAAATTGTTGTTAAAGCCTTCCAATTTATATTATGACGGATCATTTATATTGAGTGAACTTTACAATCCCTTATTTTTATATAAAAAAAACATCGTTGTATTCACTCAATAAAATAATGTGAACACTTTTGAAATACAGTGAAATATTATTATAGACTAACAGAGTACTTGATTCAATTAAAAAATTATTTAAAGCTAATATTACTTTTGATTAAACTTTTTTATTGAAATATTTTTTTTATAAAAATTATTTTATTTGTTACAGATGAAGTATATCCGCATGCCTGTGTCTTATTGGCTGTTACCTCAAATTATTGGACAAATCTCAGGTAAGTCAGTAGACATGAATTTATTTTTAAAATTACAAAAACTCTTGGGTTATATGCGAACTGTCTAAAAACAATTGAGAATTACAATAGAAAATGCCTTGCAACTCGAACAAAAATATTCTGTTCGATAGGAATCTATTTTATTTTCTCTTCAATACTTATTAATCAAAATACGTAACGATTACAACTCTTTTTTTAAAAATTGTGTTTAAATTTAAAACAGCATTTATTTTCCGAATTTTTATTCGACAATAAAAGTTATTGCTTTAGTTTTATTTATTCACCAGAAAATAAAAGTTATTTTTTGACTTTTATTTATTCACCAGAAAATAAAAGTTATTTCTTGATTTTTATTTATTTATTTATCGGAGGATAAATATGTTGTTTGATATCTATTTTTTGGTGACTTTTATTTAATCACCAGAAAATAAAAGGTATTTTTTGGCTTGTTTTTTCCTGAGAAAATAAAAGTTATATTTTAACTTTTATTTATTTAAAAAGAAGTTATTTCTTGACTTTTATTAATTCATCATAAAATAAAAGTTGTATATTTATTTCTATGTATTCCTCACAAAATAAAAATTATTTCTTGACTTGCTTATTCCTCAGGAAATAAAAGTTATTTCTTGACTTTTATATATTCCTCAGAAAATAACAGTTATTTTTCAATTTTTATCTCTTCTTCACAAAATAAAAGTTATTTCTTGACTTTTATATAGTCACCAGAAAATAAAAGTTGTTTCTTGACTTGTATTTATTACTCAGAAAATAAAAGTTATTTTTTTCTCACAAATAAAAGTTATTTCTTGAATTTGTATATTCCGTACAACATAAAAGTTATACCTTGACTTTTATTTATTCCTTAAATAACAAAAGCAATTTTTCCTCAAAAAATAAAAGTTATTTCCTTACTTTTATGTATTTCTCATAAAATAAAAGTTATATTTTTACTTTTATTTATTCATCAGAAAATAAAAGTTATTTCTTGCCCTGTATTCATTCCTCTAAAAATAAAAGTAATTTCTTTGCTTTTTATGCCTCAAAAAATAAAACTTATTTTTTTTTTATATCTTGACTTCTGTTTAGCCAACAGAAAATAAAAGTCATTTTTTGACTTTTTTTCATCCCTCTAAATATAAAAGTTATTTCTTTACTGGTTTTGTGTTCTTCTAAATATAAAAGTTATTTCTTGACTTATTTTTGCTTAGAAAAAAAATTATTTTTTAACTGAAAAAATTCTAAAAATATATATTGAATGGTTTTTTCACGGAATAGGACGATTAAGGCGACTTATGAAAGAATTACCAAAAATTATGTTGACACAAGGCAGCAGTTTTTCGAAAAATTTGACAACTAAATTTTAAGCGTTTTAAATCGGTGCGTTCGGTGCAGTTTTTGAAATTAAATGAGCAAATAAAATTAACTATTTTTCGCATCGAATGTCTTACATTCAAATCAGTTGGTTCTTTGCCTCGTTCTGTATGATCGCGTCAATTTGTTTCAAGGATTATTTATTGAAAAATTTTATTTCCAAACCGCATCTCTTATTAAAGATATTTCTGGAAATTTAATTAATTTGAAAATTTCATAACAATTCTGGCGTGACATTTGGAAATTAGCCGCTTAAGGAGTTCAACAAAAATATACTTCTGGGAATTACTTAAATAATTATTGATTTTATATGCAAATTTGTTTAATATTCTGAAGTTATTGTGTGTGTGTGTATGTTTTATGTTCTTATTTCCAATGAAAGCAACAGTAGCAGCAAATAAATTAAAATTCATATTAAATTTAAATATAGAATAAGCATCGGATATGTGTTTACGGATAGATGATGGCTACAGAGGAAAACACTTAAAGTATTAAGATTTATAAGGCTTAACCTCCTGCTTCTCCTCCTGCTGGTTGCTGCATTCAAATTGTTGTTGCTCCACATAGAGATGGAGCTAAACATTCAGATACTTATTGTGTCGTACTTGCTTTCACTCTATGAGATTTGTTTGTTTGAAGAACCATTAAAAGACCTTAATGAAGTACTTGAGTACATTTTAGATTTTCTTCTCTTTTATTTTCATTTTCATTTTTATTACATCTTGATTTTATTCGAATTTTTTTTTTCTTTCCTGCTTCATAATTTATATATATATATTAAATGCTACATTGTGCAAGTGTAGGAGTAGCTGTGTATGTGTGTGTGTGTGTGTGTTTAGTAGTTAACAGCAGCTTCTTACAGGAGCACTCATTACCTTGGGGTCCTCTTGTAATATTTTGTTCTTGCTTTTCTTTGTCAGGGGGCTCTTGAGAAGTTATCATTACAGTGACTTAATTTCAAAAGTCAATTACGAGATGTAAATTTTTCTATACTTAATAAACATTCTTCTTCTTCCTCTTTTACTTGCTGCTGCGGAACATAATTTTACGATTTCATTCATGCAACAGTAGCAACAGTATGCCAACAAAACAACAGCAACAACAACAACAACAACTAATAATAAGCAGCATTTTAAATACACACAAAGTCAAAAACATGAAAAAAGGAAGAAAAAATTAAAAATTGTTTTTTTTTTACTTCAAATGCTTTTTATATTTTTGTGAAATTAAAAGATGATGTTTGATAAGCAGCAAAAAAGAAGAATTGAAAAAAAAACAAAGACTTTGTGTACTTTAAAACACGACTGTGACTATAAATGATTTAAGTAGGTAAATATTTACAGAATGATGCAGAAGATGAAGAGAAAGGAGAAGGAGACAAGAAAATATTAAAAAATAAATTGTGCACTTGTTGTTTGATGTTTTGCTTTATGCCACACGGTGTACTTGTGTGTATGGGGTTTTCCTCCCAGCCCTCCCCATCGCTACGGCCACTTGCTTTGTATAGCAGCAAGACGTTGAGCAGCAGCAGCAGCAGCAGCACACAGTTAAAATTGATTTCAGAGGAATTAACTTGAAAATGTTTCTTCATTTGTTTGAATTGTAGTACCGGGTTGTATAAAACCATTTAACAGCTGAGATAAGAAAAGTCTATAGATCTCTTTTCTGCCCATTTGTTATTTATTTATTTACTTTTTTCATTTCTATTTATTCGTTTAAGTGTGTGTGTGTGTGTGTGTGGAGACTATCTGATGGATAAAATACGTAAATTAATCCTAATTTCAATATTTACTTAGTTTTCTTTCTTGTTTTACGGCTGTTTGTTGTGGAGCAAATTGTTTTGGAAAACACTCGTAATTTCAACCTTTAAGTCAATCAAGATATCTGGCTAAATAAATAATCACAAGGCTGCAAAAAGTTGTTGTTTTCTTCTTTTTCGATTACAGCTAATAAACTAAAGCATCAATTAGATAATTATAGTATTTTGTTGAAGAGTTTTTCGAAAGCTTTAGGATAAAGTGAAGGCTCTTCGGGGAAGTATAGGGTGTTTTTTATAGAATGATACAACTTTGAATTGGCATCACTGCTTTATTTGACCACCCATTTAACAGCTGATAGTTGCTTTTTGTTTAGTTTCCTTTGGCATTTCATTATGGATCGACTTACACCAGGGCAACGCGTGCAAATTGTGGAAATTTTTAACCCAAATAATGGATCTGTTCATCAAACTTATCGAGCCCCTTCACCCATTTTTGGTTGAATGGGTACGTAAATAAACAGAATTGTCGCATTTGGAGTGAGGAGAATCCACAAGCTTTTGTCGAAACACCATCCACATCCACAGAAAATTACTGTTTGGTGCGCTTTATGGGCTGGCGGAGTCTTCAAAAACGATGATGGTCAGAATGTTACTGTTTGTGAAAATTGATGTTTCAGATTGCGCCTTGTACACGCCAGCCATGGCGGTCACATGGCCGAAATCATATTTAAACATGAATGTCATCAAATTTTCTATCCAATAAAGAACGTTTCATTGATATCAAAAATATATTACTATGTTTTATTATGATTTAAATTTGTATCACTCTATAAAAAACAGCCTTTAATTTTATTACAGGTTTTGGAAGAATTGGATTTTTACTTTGAGGCAGGCCATTTTAGTTGTTATTTTAAGTTGAAGTTATGGCCGCATTACGTGGCAACTGAGGCAGGAAAATATTGAGGAATTGAATGAAAATAATGGAAAATAATGAAACAAGGTTATTGACATAAAGCACTTTCGGAAAATGAGACTCTAGTAAGTTTATTTCGTTGCAAGTTAGAAGCCCGCTTATGCTGAATTTAATATACGATGAACAAGAAACCACGTAAACTGAGGCTGGAAAATATTGAGGCATTTCTTAAAAAATAATGGAAAACAAAAAATCGTTTTAAGAAATTGGTATTCATTTAACAAAACTTATAAGTTTATTTTGTTCAAAGCTAGAAGCCCGTTTTAAACGAATTTTATATACGATGAGCAAGAAGCCGCGTAAATTGGGGTTAGCCTGTATGTGTATGTAAAGAAGTTGAAGATGGAAAATATTGAGGAATTTATTAAAAATTATGGGAAACAAAAAAAAAGGGATGATTGTTCGCATAAATCACTTTTGGAAAGTGAAAACCATTTAAGTTTATGTTGTTCTGATTAAGAACCACGTTTTACGTGAAATCGCCTAAGTTGGGGTTGGCCTGTATGTGTTTTTAAAGAAAACTATTAAAATTGTCTTATTTTCAAAACTTTATTCTGAAAATAATAATTTATATCACTCATGAAATTGAACCAGAAATATTAACAAGAAAACAAAAAAAAAATGTTCTCAACGTTGTCAAATTACTTGACGTGTTGACGTCAAATAGAATGGAGTCAATTAAACGGGCAAAGCTTAGCGTATAATTTATTTTTGGACTGCCGATTAAACGTGTGATTTTGTTTGAAAAATTTTTAGGGAAAACTAGTATTTAAAACTTGTTTCTTAAACGGGTTGCACTGTATTAAGAAAATAGTTAATAACAGACTTATGAAATGACTTCCATTTAAAGTCATTATTTCTTTCTGTGTATTTCCTTACAAAAGAAATATTTCCACACATGAGACCTATTTTCAATCATTCCCTGGCAGCAGTGAAACATGTGGAAGGAAAAATTCATTTTAGGCTGAATTTAATTAATTGAAAAATTCGTTGATAAAACTTTTCTCTTCATACAATTTTCCATTTCAGCATAATATCATTTACAAAATCACATCCATCATGTACAACATCCCCCTCCTCTTAACACTCATTCCTCTTTTTTTCCTTCTTTTGTTAACAAAGTTTACAATTTTATAGCAACGTTTACACAAAATACTCCTACTTATTTGCAACTAATTTGCAAAATTCCCTACAGATAAATATCTCTTAATATCCCTTAAGATATTTAAGCCAAAAGTTTATGTGCATATTTCCATGGCATGAACAGCAAAAGAATAAAAAGAAAAGGAAACAGAAAACTGAACACGACAAAATAAGAAAAATAATACAAGAACAAAACGAAAAAGGCAAAAACGGGGGAAATATTATACAAAATTCAAATATTATGAAAACAATTTGAAATAAAGTTTTAACTTTTATTATTTTCATTTTAATAAACATTAATTAACTGTGCCATGATTTTTGACGCCATCACCACCATCAACATCAACATCAACATCATTATCATTAACAACATCATCATCATCGTCACATTTGATTGCCTTTATTGCAATCATCGTCATCAACATCGTTGCCGTAGTCGTCATTATCAGCAACACCATCTCCGAGTTATTTCATTAATTCAACAGCCAGCATTCATTCATTCATTTAAGTTCATTAAACGCAACGACAACTTCTACAAAATAACAACAATTATCATTGATTTAAATTATTTACTATTGTAGCTTCGTTTTTGTTATTGTTGTTCTTGTTGTTTTTCTAGTTGTTCACTTTGCCAAACACAAACGACCTGCTTGTTGCCTCTCTATGACGTTTTCAAATAAAAATTATTACAACGAAATTCTTAGACAGTTTTAGTTAATTCATAATTGAATGTCTCCAGTTTTTAAAAATTAAAAAAAACAGGTAGTTCTTAATGCGTATTTTTTTAGAGTGTCACAAGTTTGGGTAGGCGTCACTGCTTTATTTGAGTCTCCATTTAACAGCTGATGGTTGAAATTTCATTATGATTTGAAATTTCATTATGAATCGACTTGCACCAGAGCCACGCGTGCAAATTGTTGAAATTTTTAATCAAAATAATTGTTCTCTTCGTGAAAAACTCATCCATTCAAAATTTAATTTTCCTATAAAGCCCGTTTATGGTTGAATGGGTACATAAATAACCAGATTTGTTGCATTTAGAGTGAGGAAAATTTACAAGCTTTTGTCGAAACACCATCCACATCCACAGAAAATTACTGTTGGGTGCGCTTTATGGCCTGGGTTAGTCGTTGGCCCCTAAGCCTTTAAAAGCGATGACGGTCAGAATGTTACTGTCAAGGGTGGAGCGGTAGAGGAACATGATTCGCAACTTTTTCGCATCGCAATTGCGTGGCATTAGTCGTGCTGAAATGTTCTTCCAACAGGATGAAGCTTGAAACTACGCGCAGGTGCTGCAATTGATTGACTCAAGAAACTTTTGATGAAAAAATAATTTTTCCTAATCACCCAATTAAATGGCCACCAAGATCGTGTGATCTAACCCTATTCGATTATCTTCTTTGAGGTTATGTTAAGTCACTTATTTACGTCGATGAACCACAAACAATTGAACCCCTGAAAATCAACATTCTAAGAGTGATCGGCGAAATACCACCGCAAATGCTGCCAAGAGTTGTTGAAAATTTGTGTTCCACATTGCGCCTTGTTACGTGCCAGCCGTGGCGGATTCATGGCGGAAATCATATTTGAACATGAATTTCATAAATCTTTCAATTAAAGCCCGTTTCATTGATATTAAAAATATATATATCTTTTTATTTTTATTATGATTCAAACTTGTGTCACTCTTTATTCAAAGTCGCAAGTGGTTTAAGAAAACACGTCTTATGTACAACAAAATTACTTAAATTTGAATAAAATATTTCAAATAAATACTGCAAAAATTCTATTTTTAAATAAATCCGATTAGTTCTAGCATTTAAAATATATTTTAGAGGGCAATAGTTTCCATAAAAAATGCAAATTCTTATTAAAAGTGGCAAATATTTAAAAAAGGGGTGAAATTTGTCGAAAAGGTGCAAGTTTTGTAAAAAAAAACAGTAAATTTAGCAAAAACCACATTTTCTAAATAGTACCAAAAAGTTTGCTATTAAAAAGCACTTTTTACCAAAAAGGGAACAATTTAAAAAAAATTTGAAATAAGTTAAAAATGCTGAATTCACGTCCAGATGCTCTAAAGAGAGCCAGAAGATGGATTTAATTTCAGATTTCAATTCTTCTATTTAATTGTTTATTAATTTTTGTTTTCAAATAACTTTTCCTGAAGCTTCGAATTTAAAAATAAACACCTTCTTAAATTTTAAGGGCTCTCATAATATGAGTCATATTACGAATGTTTAAAAAGTTCCAGGTGATCAAGGGCTAGTGCCCAAGCATTTGGAACCTTTACCCAGCATTTCTTAGAATCACTAAAGATATTTTAATAAACATCCACTTCCATAAATAAGAAATTAAACAAACAACAATAAAGTCATAACAAGAAGTGATTGATCATTTCCCCTCCAGTTGTAGTTGTGAGAGATACAAAGAAAACAACAACAGCTAACAATTATTTTAGTGTAAAAACAGTTATTGAGAGTGGTGACAACTCTCTTTGTTTTTTGCACAGTAACAAGCAAAAAAATTCATTCAAATAAAAAGGAAATATAATTTCTATATTGATTCTAAAATTTTCAGCTCCCAATTGGGAACTCAAGTTGCATTTTTTGTTACATAAAACAAAGTAGCAAAATTTTTAGAATCTAAAATTTCAAGAAATTATCTCACGTTCAGTTTTAAAAAAGAATCGATTAAAAAGAATACAATTACCTACATGAATGAAAAAAAAATTATAAATCAAGTGAATTTTGTGCTTTAATTTTTCCACACTTTTTGTATTACGTGCTGCGTTGTAATATTTTTTATATATATTTTTTGTAATTTTAAAATACATAGTGGCATGATATAAATATAATAAATGACACACTGCAATCTGTGTCAAACAAAATTTTGTCCTCAACTCGTTCCTGCTCTGCATTGTATTCGTTATTTCTTTCTTTTTTTCGTGCTGTAATTCTTGCTCGTTAATTGTAAAGCAGCAGCAGAATATTCCATTTTAGGTAAATTATTTCAGTAACAAGTGAAAAAAAAAAATAAAAATAAAAATAAAACCAGCAACAACATCCACGACTTTGGCTCATCTTCATCATCAGCAGTGGTGTTGTCGTTGGCGTAGCACAGCTTTTGTAGAGCACTGCCTGAAAAGAGCCACTGACTACGGAATTGTGTGCGATATTTTGGAGGCGTGTGTGTGTGTGTGTGTGTGTGTGAGAGTGAGTTTGTGTGGAAGGAAATTGTAGGAAATACGACAGTATGAGTTCACTCGCATTGTACCAGTATAATGAACGCTGAAGAAAATGTAAAACAATCAGACAATTATTTAAAATAATTTCTGTCAAGTGTTATTAAAACAACAAGTGAAGGTTTATGTGTGTGTGTGTGTGTTTTACACATTCCAATTCTCTCTTTTCTTTTCTTTATTGTGAATTTTTCTATAGAGGACAATTAAATCACAGCTGGATTTAATTTATAAATGTACGATTATTTCAGTGAGTGTACACACACACACACACGCGCAAGTTTGTAAATACCAGATAAGTTGTAATAAAAGTTTACTTTTCCAGGCTTTGGAATTTAGCGATTATTTACTTTTTTCTAAAACTTGGCGATTTTTAGAAACTATGAAACTGAAGAAGGTTGAGCAGAAAAGATTCATTCATGTTGGTCATGGAATTATAGACTTGTCGAATGAGTACTTTTAGAGAATTGAAAAGTGTGTTCATGTCACGTCTTTTAGGGTTAAAAATAATAAAATGTTTAAATATATTTTTCAGGAATTTTTATATCTAATTTTGTGTATACTTCCATAAGTAGTTTTAAAGAATAGTTAATTAATTAAATTCATTATAATTAACTTTAATAAATTTAAGAAAAAAAATCACTATTCGCTCTCGGCTTAAAAAGCATAAATCAATTACATTAAGTTGTCGGTGATAAAGATTTTTGTAATGATTGATAAATTTACGTTGATTTAAAGACATGAGTAATTATCATGACTTGCTAATTTCGGTCAGCGCTTTAGAGAAGAAGATGTAGTAAAAGTCACGATTTTTTTGCTCCATCTTTTTATTAGTTTTTAATTGTTTTATTTTTTCTCCCTCTATTTTCAAATAATAGACGAATTACACACAAAATATGTAGTTGGCTGAGCTTAAATTTGTTGCTTAAAACTCAAGGTAAAATAAGAGATTTTCGAAAGATAATTTTAAAAAAACTGCAAGTCTTTTAAATCATCATGTGAATTGGTTTTAAGTTGTATTTAAATTTTTTTAATTTTAAATATATTTTTAAATAAAATATCATCTGAAAACCTGCGGCATATATGTCCTGTAGTGTTTTTGAAGTGATTATATTTGACTTAAACTTGGCTAATACATTTTGATAGTAAAAAAAACCTGCTAAAAGAACAAAAATGAATACAAAAATAACGTTTAAAAAAAATTAATAAATTAAATCACAAGTCGTGTTTTACTTCCAGATCTTCATTGAGGGCGATAGAGAACAAAGAAGAGCTGGAAATATAACACGACTTGTGATTTAATTTATTATTTTTTTTTAAAGTTATTTTTGTATTCATTTTTGTCCTTTTAGCAGGTCAAGAAAAAAGTCATAATTCTAACTCATCATGTAAATGGTATAAGTTTCTTGTCATGCATTGATTATGATATCAAACGAATTGTACAGACAGAAAGTAACCACTGAAATCGGAAACTGAAAACTCCGCTTTCAACCCACTTCCTGTGCGGTTGAATAGGTCCATTATTTTTATAATTAAATACCCCGTGGACATATTGCAGCAAATACTGGACTTTTGAGTTTATTTCTTTTAAAAAATACGGCTGTCAAATATATCCTTGTGGGCGCAATGCTTGTGTTAGCCCAGACCCTATTGATGTCGGAGAGTATTCTAAATTGTAAAAAAAAACTTCGGTTCTTCAAGCCAAGGTCTTTTTTTATGAGAGGCTAAGCAAAATTGGAAAGATGCGAAATAAAAGAAGGCAGTTAAATCGAAATTAATAAGAAAAGAATGTCGTACAAAAATTATTTCAAACTTTAAAAAATTTTTGTATAAAAACTTGTCTTAGAAGAAAAATTTCCAAAATGATTTTAATGCCTGAAGTTTTCACAAAAATTCTTATTCTAGAGTTTAGAAAAGTCACAGAAACATCGAGTGTTGTCAATGTCCGTAGAAAGATTTATTTTTGGGGAATCCTTTACAATCTCATTCCAAAGTGTGGCCCAGGTCTAACACACGATGTCAACAAATCAATAAAACAAAAATATTTCACATCTTAATATTTTTATTGTAACAAAACTTTCGGCCAGGTTAAATGCTACGCATTAGAAAAACATTTTTTTGGACTCGTAAAGATGTTAAGTTACGTTATTTCAAATTGGGTTTCAAAACTGACCGGTTTCAGCCATTTTCAGTGTGAATTTTTTTCACAATTTCTTAGTGTTTCTATTTAATTTTATGCTCTTCGTGTAGGATAAACTTTTCCTCTATTTTTCAATAGGATTTTTGATTCCCTTTTTGTTTTCCATAAAATGTAACGACATTTTACTTAATTTATATGGCAACTCTGCGAACAACATTGTGACAAATAAAGAGAATTTTACGTTAAAGAATTATAATGAAAACACAAAAGATTGTAATTTGAGAAATTAAATTTGCAAATGACAGAGTGTAATAAATGTTGAATAAAACAAAAAGTGAAATACACATAAAAAAAAAAACGAAATGCCGGTCGGTAGTCAAGGATGTTTGTTGTAAGTGGAGATAAAAGTTTATTTGAATTAAACATTTTTAAGGCAGGTTTGACATACTTACGGATTTAAAGTGTTCGTTGTACAGATGGGCACACACACACACACACACGCAGATGTGCAAATAAATTTACGTAATTAAAGCCGAAATTTGTTTGACATGAACATGAACATGAATGACGTTCTTTGTGCTACAAGTTATTTTTGTGTATGTTATTGTGACGAAAAAAAAACGCTTTTAACAAATTTTCAAACAATTTCGCATCAAACAAACAGAACTAAAAGGTTCAGAGGAAAATAAAAATGAAAGCCTTTTCAGCAAAAAAAAAAAATAAAAATTATATAAAAATTTATGAAGCCAAATTTAAACAAATTTGAAATGTCAAATGGAAGGCAGCGGGTGTGTTGAATAAAATTTGCCACTCAGCCAAGGAAAGAATGGATTTCTTGCGCAAAAAACTCAATGGGCGTATTATCCTAAGTCGTGGCGATGTTAATTGATTGTCGCGATCATGTGATTTGACACCGTTGGACTTCTTTCGTTCAAAGAAGAAATACGTGAATAAGCCGAGAAGAATTCAAGATCATTCAGCACAATAGCGACTTTGAAGCTCAATTATGTGTCAGTGTCATTGACAACATGGCCCATCGTATGGTGGTATGCTACCGAAGTCGCAGCATAGCATTTGGCTTGGCCGGTCGTTTTATTAAAATAAAAAATATTAAGATGTGAAACATTTTTTCTTTTATTTATTTATTTATTTTTGGTTGAATTGTCGCATTTGGAGTGAGGAGAATCCACAAGCTTTTGTCGAAACACCATCCACATCCACAGAAAATGTATGGGCTGGCGAAGTCATTGGCCCATATGTCTACAAAGACGATGATGATCAGAATGTTACTGTTTGTGAAAATTGGTGTTCCAAATTGCTCCTTGTACGCGCCAGCTGTGGCGGCCACATGGCCGAAATCATATTTAAACATTAATGTCATAAAATTTTCTATCCAATAAAGACTGTTTCATTGATATCGAAAATATATTACTATGTTTTATTATGATTTAAACTTGTATCACTCTATGAAAAACACCCTTTGCAATGACTTGATCGGATAAAAATTCACGGAGTTATTCATTATTAAGTTTGGCCATTTAAACTTAAACAAATTTCAAAATCTTTCTTCAACATGTATTTTGAACAAAATTTCGATCCGAACGCGTTGAAATTATTATCATCGGATAAAAAATGTAAAACTTAGGGACTTCCTAAACTCAATATGGCTGCCATAAAACTTTGAATTTTATATTGATTTTAAAAATCTCTCACTAGACGTGAAAATTAAAGCTCTAAATCATGGCCGCACTAATTTTTTTTTATTCTGCGTGATTTAAACGTTAGAAAATCATGGCAGATTTCTAACAATAACGCATAAAAAATTACAACAACAGCAGCAATAAAGTAACAGCAGCAGTCGGTGAAACGTTTTTGATTGCTCAACTCGATGGGTGCGTTTTTTATTCATTCGTATATAACTTTTGAGAAGCATCGATTCTTAACTTTTTTTTTGTAAAATGTATCTTTTTTCAGCAGCCAATCAAATTAAATTAAAAGTCTGCTGAATTGGGTCCAATTAACGAAATTATGTCCACTAAGAAGTACAAAATCACTTCCACTGGTATTAAAAATAAAATACCTGGTTTCATGTCTCACTTCGTTAAAAAATTGCTGAAGAAAAATATAATTTATAATTAACTTTTCTCTGCCTATTTTTTTGTTTTTTTTCTTTCTTACACTAATTAATTTCAATGGGTCACTATAAAGACACTGCTATCTGTTTGATATACTAATTTTTTTATTGCCTGGTGATGTGGAATTTCATACACTTAAAACGGGTGTATTTAATTTTTAACATCCTTGAACTTTTGTTTAATTAACCCTTGAAGCCCCCTTTTTTGACCCAGTGTGTATTGGAATAAGAGGTGGCTGCCGTATACTTTAGGGCGCAGTTGAAACTAATGCTGCAATAATAGATCAAGCGTTACGAAACGGTCTTATTGGTGGCGTGTATTTCTAAAATCAAGAGGCAAAAAAGAATCAAAAGAGCGAAGAATTAATCTCATTGATGTACTTAAAAATGTTGATCGTATTTCATTCTTAAAATATCAAGATTAAAAGAGGTTCTCTTCTGATTCACTAAGAAAAATGTATATGGTTTTGTGATCTCTCCAAAATTCCTAGAAAGACTAGAATCAGTCATGATAATCTTGCCACATATTTGTGTTGCACAGTGTTGATTAATTATGCCATATTCAATACGCAATCATCACGCCATCGCACCAAACTTTTTTAATGTTGCAGCGTATTCCTATTTAATTTTTTTTTTCTTTCCTTTTTCATATTTATCATATGATATTTTGCTTTTTATATATTGTGGCTCTTATCCTACATTTTAATAACCACTTATTCACACATGCACAGTATCGCTACTTACAATTTGTTTAAGTACTTTTGAGCAAAAAGTTTTTTCCTTTTTTTTTCTTTAAAATCAAGTGGCTTTAACACTTGTAATCATAATAATGAAATGGAGGAAAAAAAAATAATAATAAATTTATGGAAACGTAATAAAAATCTGAAAAGAACCCAAAACTTTTTAGCACACAAATTTTCAATTCACTCAAAAACGTAGACTCGTGCATATGGCGCCCACACCATCCGCTCCGAAAATTGCAAAATATGAAAAGCAAAAAAAAATTTTAAAAAAAAATTCAAAACTTAGCTGAACCTCAATAACACCCGCTAAAACCAACACCAAAAAATAAAAGAAAACAAGAAACAGAATTCAATGAGTAGGAATGGCGTAGCGAAAAAAAGGAAAAAAGCCCATTGTCAGCCACTTGGGCAACTGTGCTGACTGCCTTGTTCGCAAAATAAAAAAAATAAATAAAAAAAAACTAAAAACAAAAATTGCTGTTGATGTTGCAAGTGCTGAAGTGGCTGCTGATGTTGCTTCAATGACTGACTGACTGAATGACTGACGGGAGGCTTGTATCAGATGCGGCAGCAGTGCAATTATTCCAACTTGAAATAGGAAAACAACTTTTCAACTTTGTCAGAGTACGTGTGTGTGTGTGTGTGTGTGTGTGTGTGTGAGTGTGTCTTTACGAAAAATAAACTTTGTTTTAGAAAAAAAAACAAATTTTTTTCCTGCAAATTTTATGGGACATATTTTGAAATAAATTAAAATTTTATACAAACTTTTCAGGAGTAATAAATATTGAAATTTCTTTTGCGTAATAAATAAAAGTCAATGGAAAATATCAGCTGTTTCCTTTGCAAACTCCTTATAAGGCAACAACAACTTTCTTGTATTTTTTAATTCCGCTTTATATTTATTATTATTTTTCTTTGTAATGTTGTGTGCCAGTAAATAGTAAATAAGTAATAAACTTCCTTCTGTCTGCTTTTTTTAAATGTTGTTCATGTTGTTGTTGTTGTTGTTGTTGTTGTTGTTGTTGTTGTGTTTTTGTTGTTATTTCATTTTACTTCTTTCATTTTATTTATAAACCAGCGCGTTGTTTGTTATCCACCCTGTTTGGTCTGTGGCAAAATACCAGGATTTTATTGTTGTTGTTGTTGTTCTTTTATCCTTCTCTCCTTGTTTCATTACACAACAATAAATTCATCACAAAATTCGTTTTCACATGATTGCAAAACACCAGCACAAGAACTTTAAACTTCAACTTTCAGCTTGAAATTGGCTCATGTTTTTACCAACATCAATTCTATTTATTTTATTTTTTCCTTTTTAATGAAATTTATTTAATTGAAATTTACCTTTTTCTAAAATTTTCCTTTTCGTTGTATTCAATTTTTGTTGTTGACTTTTCACACAACTTTTTCAAAACACTTAATTTTCTTAACATCTCTTGATTTTGTTGTTTTAAATTAATTATTTTACAACTTCCTTCCCTTTTTGTTGTTGTTGTTGTTGTACCATTCGTCACAACATTCACACGCGTTTTTATTTGTTGTACCAAATGAAAATAGAATTTTAAATCATGTTTTATATTATTTTTCTTCTCAATTAAATTGGCCGTCGTTTGTTGTATTTGTGCCGCGTACGCGACTTTTTCAAAATGCGTTCAAACCAGACCCGCTGTTAGTGCAAGTCACCGTGCAACTGAATTCAGAACCCGTGCTACGTTCATCATCGCATTCTACATGTACTTACAACAACTGGTTGGTTGTTTTTGGAGTGCGATGCTTTATTTTATTTTTTGTTTTTCTGTTTGAAATATTTCTTTGGGTGAGTCTGATTGCTCTCACTTGTTTGTGGTGTGTATTTTTAAGTAGTTTTTAGTTACTCACCACCCCACTGTGTGTGATTTGTCAGAAATATACGTAAACGTTTACGATACTTTAAACAGACACGTTAAACGCCTTCGATGGACACGTAAAGACTGAAGTATTTCCATTTGTTTGGTTCACACAAGAGTGTTGAGTTTTTCCAGTCAATATGTTTCAACGTCTGCTACGTTTGAATGTTGTCAATTTAGCGCTTTTATCTTAACGTATAAGATTAAAGTTAAATCGGCCATATCACAATTTATATCTAAATTATTATTTAGAAATTAAGACAATAATTAAGAAAAAATATAAATGACTTAATTATTATCTTGATTCCTCTTAAATTTATAACCGAATAGAGTGTTGACAACTCGAAATTTTCATATAAATCACATCTAAAAAATAAATGGGGGTCGGCTGTAGAGTATTTATAATTTGCCGTAAGCATTTTTATCAAGCACTAATCGCTTGATGTGTTGAAATGTTTCCGGGCCGAGAGAATGTAGCCAGATATTGCAGACTTTGAAAATCAAATGGCAACTCTTCCACTGAAATTGCAGGAGTATTTTTATGAAAAGAGCTGCACAAAATCGATTTCAAATATCTTGAATAAACGCTTCAATATTGACTTGCAGTAGGTCAACCGTTGCGGGCTTTTCTCTATGGACATGAGCCTTGACACAGATCCACAAAAAATATTCTAAAAGCGCTAAAACGCATGATCTAAGCGGCCAATTGATTGGGTCCAAATGTGAAATAAACTGTCTACCGAAGACCCCACTCAATTAGGCACCGTTTTGTTCAAACCACAGCCAAGCCCAGCTCTTATTATTATATTTTTTTCAGTAGGACCAGCACTCAGGGGACAACCCCTACATATGCAGTGCATTGTGCTGGTAAGGAGGACTGGTAAGGAGGACTGGAAAGGAGGGGATAGTGTTAGGAGGACAGATTAGAAAGTGGTTTTTTGTAGCTGTTTTTACTTTTATTACTTCGTCGGTGAATTTTTTGCTAAAGATACCGACGAAGGAGGATGCTGCTGTATCCTGCTCTTTTAGTACATGACGGTGTTAATCGCTGTCGGTAATGTGCAGCGACCAGTCCTATGCCTTCGTCATTTAGACAAGCCGACAACAATTAACACAATCCTAAACTATTGAAGAGCAGAAAAATTCGACACCATATTGATGACTGAGTACGGAGTCGAACTCGGGACCTCAGGCATCGCAGTCTTGTGTCTTACTACGTCAGCCAACAGTATCCCTGTGAAAAAAAAAGAAATCATCATACACCAGCGGCCGCCATATACAGGGACGTTGCTGCCTTCGATGTGTTTGCAAAAGTACGGCCCAATGATGCCACCAAACAGTGCATATTTCGGGAATCATTGAGATTTCATGCAACCCTTCTGGCTACTTCTCTTACCAAATTTTGCAATTTTGCTTGTTCACGTCTTTATTCAAGTAGAAATGAAAAGGAAAAATATGAATTTCGATTATAGAATTCTATGATTTGCAAGCGTTGTTCGTTTGTAAGTCGAGTCATGGTTAAATTGTGGACCAAATTGGAGGCAAATTACAGCATTTGATATCCATCGAAATTTCCATTTTTGATTATATTGAAATTTCGATCGTCATCGATCTAATTTGGCCCCTGAACTTGTTTAACAGTGATTTGTTATACCACAACAGCTGAGCTGCCAAAAACAGCTGAAAGTTCCCGAAAACAGCTGAGCTGCCAAAACAGTGTTGTCAAAGAGGAAGTCGCTGAAAATTTACTTTTTATATAGCAACGCCCAAACAATCAGTCTGATTAGGGTTGTCGTTTTTCGCTTTCGAATACGACATTTTGTAAAAGATTAAAGAAAAATTTAACTTTCCCTCTTTAATCTATTGCCAACTGTCGCATTTATAGGCGAACAACGCTAAATGTAATCAGGCTGAATATCTAAAATACGATGCTTCTGTACTCGGTTTCTGCAGCAATAAAATATTTCTATTAGTCTGTTGCCAGTTTTTCAAGGCCTTAGAGGAAAATTACGAGCAATCAGAAGTTGTTAACTGTTGTCCTTAACGAGTAAGGAAATCTCCCATATACGATGTTGCTTTGACGTGCTGATGACAAATAGTTACAGAATAAAGGCGATTATAAATTATGCCTGTACTCATAAATAAATTAAAAGCCTTTCAGTTTATCACCTTGTATTTTATAATAAAATTTTGGGAAAAAAGAATTAGCACGAAAACAAAAATTAAAGAGTTTTGAAATATAATTCCCAAAATATGTGCTACTAAAATAAAATCTACTGGAAAAAAGCACCAGAGTAGCAGCACTGTAAATATTTTTATTCAACAATTCCATCACTCGTTTATTTACAGTCTCTCACTTCAGAAATCGTGTTCTCTTTTCACACTGCACTCTCTTCTTCTGTTAATGCATTTTCCTTTGGCACTTACATTTAGTCTGGCTGTCTTCAACAAACTGTTCTCATTACAATTGTTGCTTTAACTTGGCCAGAACGATAAACTCTGTTTACACATCTATTGGCTTCTTCAGTTTGTTTTTCTGTCTCTTTAAAAACTGAACGTTTTGTTTTGTTATGCTTGAGAAAATTTACAAAAACACATGTGAGCAGATGCTTTGTTTTTGTTTTTTGTTTCTTTTTCTTTTCTTATAAAAACAGTTTTGCGAGTGCGGTCGTTCGCTCGTTCTCTGTTTGTGGTTGCATGTGTGCAATTTGCTCAATGAAAATTGTCTTTTACGTCGTTTGTAATTGTGAACTTCTGAGAGTAAATTTGAAAAGGCAAGCAATTTGATTTTTTCGCTCTGATATGTTTGGAAAAAGCATCCGTTCCCATATCCGGTTTCCGCTGTTTTGCTACAACTTTGTTATACAATAAAAACGTTTAGAAATGCTTAAAGGATGTTGATTATAATTCATATTTCACAAAAAAAAAAAAAAAAAACAAAAAACAACAGCAACAACAATGTTGAAATAGACTTACTGAAGAAAACGGCAGATACTTTATTTAATTTATTCGTCGGTTAAATTGTAATTATTCACAAAATTGCGTTTTCATTTTCATCGCTACCAACGGAATGACATCATTTCGTTTGTGCAACACAAACGCTTCTACAAATATTCAGTGCTATTTTCTCCCCAAAACAAGGAAAACAAGAACAAACCAAAAAACAAAAATTCTTGTCTGCTGTCTGAAGAAGGCGTTGCTGAATTTATTTGCAACTTTATTTTGATTTGTTTAAGTGTCTGTCTGTGTTATTTAAATCAAATCAGATTTCTATCAATCATTTCAACTTCCTTTGAGCCGGCTAATCAGCATGTTTTTTTTTTTTTTTGTTTTTTTGCTAACATGAATCGCGGGGTTGTTAATGTTTCAAATGGAAAGTGAAAGAAAATAATAAAAATAGCAGCATCATTTGTCATTTCCTTGTTAAAATCGTTTATTTTCCAAATATATTATGGTGGCTTTTGTGGACGAACACACACACACACACACACACACACACAAACACATAAGCATGTTAGGGTGGCTCCAATATGCGCTTGCCAACAGGCAAATATTTTTACTCGCAATTTGTTTTGGTTTTCGGGGAATACCTGAAATGTTTTAAAATATATCAGCAGTTATTTTCAATAATATGAGTTGATTCAATTAATCTTTTAATTGAGTTTAATGTTTGTGCTAATTGGCTTTGCTATATCAGACGCTTCATTGTTGCCTTTTCGATTATTTTGTTTCCAATATTTTATTTTACTCAAATTTATAAACATTTTGTACAACCAGTCAGAAGACATGAGCTGAGACTCTTTAATGTTTTGAACCTCTCAACGAATACATCTTTAATTTTAAATACTTTTAATACCTGACAGTCAATAAACTTTAATACCTGGGATGAGATAAAAAATATTTGAAAGCAAAAAAAGATTATGGAAAATGGCAACTATCGGGTGTTTTTTATAGAGTGATACAACTTTGAGTTGGCATCACTGCTTTATTTGACCACCTATTTAACAGCTGTTATTTGCGTTTTGTTTAGTTTGCTTTGACATTTGCTTTGACATCGACTGACAACAGAGCAACACGTGCAAATTGTGGAAATTTTTAATCAAAATAATGGTTCTGTTCGTCAAACTTATCGTGCACTTTGTCCATTCAAAATTTTATTTTACGATGGAGCCCATTTCTGGTTGAATGGGTACGTAAATAAACAGAATTGTCGCATTTGGGGTGAGGACTCGTAAAGAAATCTCAAAGCGAATTAAACAAAAATCAGCTGTTAGGTGGGTGCTCAAATAGAGCAGTGATGCACACTAAACTTGTGACTCTAAAACACGCTGTATTTAGAATTCTTCATGTATTGCACTCAAGCGGTTCTTATATGGACGTGTATTTGTGAGTCCTTTATAAACGAGAAATTGTCATGTTATCATTTTTGCTACAAATTCGGTGCGAACGATTTAATTTTTATTTCAACGAAAACTTTTGGGTCTTCTTTCAAAAATGATATCCATAATTGAATCCATAATAAAACCAAAGTTTTTTATTTGTTTAACAAACGCTTTAATTATCTTGTGTATTTAATAATTTTTGTCTGCTCATTGGCGTGCCTTATTGATTTCAAATTCCAAAATAAAAAGAATAAAATTTACAGAATATTCAAAGAGATATAAAGCGAATTGATTGTTCACGGTGAACAAGCCCAATAACTGAAATTCACTTGATTGAGGCCACAATACGTCCGCCTCCACTGCGACCAGTGGTTCGGGAGGCTGTAAAAAACAAACGATTAAAATTAGAAATAAATAGAAAATGAAAGCAACTCAAAAACTAACATTTCAAATGTGAAGTACCTTCAAGAAATACAATTCTTCGCGTAGCAAAAACAACTCCTTCACCCTGCGCTGGCGGCGTTCACATAAATAGAAGACAAATATCATGGAATACAAGCCCGCTATTTGGCTGACCAAATAGATGACAAACGTGCTGTAGAAGTGGCCGGTGGCCACATAAAAGTCCAGCATGGCGTAAATGTTGCACAGAATGGTTACGAAATACAATAAAATGATCAGAAATATGCCGAATTGAAAGGTGTTGCGAAACAGGACAACGAGTTGGTACAGAGAATCTTGCAAATTTATCAATTCACACAATTTCAAATCGCTGGTTAGAGGTCGGCTGGCATCCAACTCCTTTTCCAATTGATGGTAACAAATCAGAAAGAGCAACAGGAAGGTGAAGATGTTCAATTCGAAAACTGCTCCCAAACCCTGCAGGTAGTGGGTGAACAAATAGGCCACCACACTGGGAGTGGTTAAACGCGAAGCGGCGGTAAACAGAAAGGGTAAATTCAAAAGCAGATCGTAAATGGTTAAGACCATTTTGAACAACAACGCCAACAGTATTTTACCATCCTCAATCGGCTTTTGCAGTTGTTGAGTTCTCAAAAGAATTTCATTAAATAGATTCAAAATCTTGACGATATTCTCCCGCTGCGAAATGTGAGTGGCTACGATTAGCAGCGCGCTGGAAACAACAGTGGCCATGGTGAACTTGGCTACAAGGATAAATAGATTATCCTGATGACGTCTTGTGAGGGAATACAAATCTGTGGACACTTTAACCGCCACGGGCGCAACTGCTGCATAGAAAATAATCAGAAACACAGACATGGCGGTGACAAAACGATGAGTACGAAAACGCCAGGTGACCGTCAATTTGTTGGGAAAGTTTTTGGTGAAAAATCTCGCTTTCGAATTTTTAAAATAAATAAATGGGGACATGACAATGGCTTGATTTAGAGCCACCAGGGCGCGGATGATCATGAAGAATAGTTTGTCGCAGCAGTGCGTCATCCTTGGCAGTTGCCTTGACCCGTGACAGTTACGAAAACGTTGTTTACTTTTATGGTTGGTTGTTAATACTTGCGAGTTTTATGGGCTTTGCAGGAATGTCCAAACCAAACTGTTGTAGTGTCCTTAATTCTTCTAGTTTCTCCTCTTTTTTTCTTCTAATTGTGTTTTCAGTTGTTTGCTGCAAATAAAAATAAATAAAGAATTAATTCAACTGAAGTGTTGAGCGTGTCAAAAGCAGAGATTTTAAAGGATTTTTATAAACATATTTTTTTATTCACTTGTATTAGACAGACTGGTGATATCATTCAAGTGACATGAAATGCTCGTACATGTTCTCCTCAATGCAAATCCCTTTCACCTGCATCTGACCAGTGTTTTGTTGAAGTTGTGGATGATGATGAAATAGTTTGAAATTATGCCGGTCGTACGTACGTGTTTAGATTTATTCCATTTTATTGTTTAAATCGATGTGGAATACGGCCGAAGTGTGATGAAAAATATAAATCTATTCATCAAGTGTTTATGTGACAGCTAAATTATCGCAAAATATATTTTAATATAAAATTCAAATTTTTTTAAATTGTATTTATAACGGGTGATTTTTTAAAAGCTTTAGAGAATTCTTTATCTTTATAATTCAATGTTTACAGATGATTTAATTTTTACTGCCACTGGCGCTCAAATACTTCGAACGCTGCATCCACTTTTGGAATACTATTTCCAGAAATTTCTTTAAGTGTATCAAAATGTCTGGCTCAATTGGTTCGTTATAAACTTCTTTTGCTTGAACTTCTTTTTTGCAAAATAAATTAACAGACAAGAACTCTGCAGGTGCTTTAATTTGAAGCTAAAATCATTGTAAATTTTTTTTTGCTTATGTGATAAAATAAATATTTTTAATTTTAAACACAAATACAAAAAAAAAACGCCAACATAACGCGCGATTTTCACAATACGTTTAAATACGTTTTTAATGCATTAGGCGTTTTTAAAACGCTGCATAGAAAATAATTAGAAATAAAGACATGGCGGTATTTGGAGTACTTTCTCTTTGTCTCTTTCTTCTCTCTTTAGAGAATTTGTTCACAGATGGTTTAATGTTTACCGCGACTGGGACTTAAATACTTCATATGCCGGATACAACTCTGGAATATTCTCTCTCTATCATATCGGCCATTATCTCAGGAAAACATTCTTCAATATTGGTTTTCAGCGTGTCACCCATTGCGGGTTTGTTCTTCTAGACATGAGCCTTGAAATAGCTCCACAATGGGCACGATGTACCCGGCCCATTTCACCAGCTCCAGATATGAAGCAAAACATTCTTCAAACCTGCCAGCTTCATAGACCTCAACATTCATAGTCACATTCCTGCCTTCGCCTTGGGAAAACTGCGGTCCAGTTATAGTACCAGCCGCTTAATCCACACCAACAAGTGGATTTTTCAGGATATATTGACTTCTGGATGATCTTCAGGCATTAAACACAATAACGACAGCAGGCTACAGACCACAACTCGTCAAAAATAGAATCCATGGGCGTATATGAGAATGATTATTTTTACTACTACAGGCAATACGGCTACGGGTTGTTGTCCCTGCTGTTTTTGTGCTTGTAGTCAAATTAAACTCATTTCTAGTTTGGTAAGCGACAATGAGTAGATGCAGTGTTGCCAGTATAATATAAATAAATTCAATTATTGTAAATTAAAAAAATACATTGTTTTACTATACAAAAAGAAACAACAAACTATATTTCCAAGCTAATGAAAGGATTTCTTGTCATATATTGTGGACTTTAAATATATGTTATCTGAATAACACTATTTAATAGTATTACATATATATGAAAGCGGCTACACTGGCCTATGAAGAGAATTCTGCTACAAACAACAACAACACTTGGTTATTGATTTGCTGGTGTCGTCTTAAAAATAATTAAGTAGCTGACTACGAGGCGACGATTGCAGCCAACGGCTTTTGCAGTCGGTGTTCATGCCTGTAGCCTGCTGTCGTTATTGTGTTTAAAGTTTCACGGCAATTTTGCCAGAACTGAAAGCATGAAGAAGTACACGATGCTCTGTCTAAAGAGAGCTTGAGTTTTGGCAATAAAAATTCAATAACCTGCAAGCAGTTTCATACATGAAACTGAACATGTTTAACCTCAACATGTGACACAAAAACAGCTGAGCTGCCATAAAACAAGTTACCAAAACATCACCCTTTACTAAAAAGCCAAACTTACCTTTTTGTATAAAATTTAAATTATTGAACAGTGCAAACACCTGGTGAACCGGAGTTTGTGTTAAATAACAAAATGCACGAGGGTAATTTGACAATTTGGAAAATAAAAAATTTTAATTCTCTATTAATTCTGTTCTAAAACCTCCACCAATTTGGTTAAGCTTTTTTATCGGCAAGAAAGTTTAATTTGTCATGACTCTCAAAATAAATAAGCGTTTTTAAACGTCAATTTGGCAGTGTTGTTGTCTGAAATAGTTAATTATATTGACTACTAATCCGGATGCTCCCAGATTATTTTCACACTCAGTCGTATGAACTTGACAACGAATTTGTATGAGCTGGCAACGCTGGCCATATGTTTAACATTGGAATCGTTATATTTCGACTACGCTTTAATCACGATAAGGCCCAATATCTCCGCTGTAGGTACAGGCTTCACTAGACATGTTGCTGGACGTTGGAATTTTCATTCTAAAAATTTTTGTAAATCTATAACTCATGGCAGCTTATTTTGCTTCATTTTATTTTACATCAGCTTGCCTGATGTAAACTGGATTGTAACACTGGATTGAGATGATGCCAAGATCGTAGGCGATCACTGAGAACAAACTTTGAGTGGAAGACGAATTTCACTTTTCCCGGTGGTCAACACCATTATTTTTCACAAACTCTTTAAGGATTTATAAACTTCTTTGAAATGTTTTTGACAACCCACATTTTCCCAAGATTTGTGAGCTCTTTTTTTCTCAATTATTTTTTATTGAATTGGCGTGTTGTTGAGTGTTGCTTTTGTGTTGTTGTTTGGGTGCATCTTTTTAAAATATTTCAATAAATTTGAAGCAGTTGTTTCTGTTTTTTTTTCTACTTAAACGGATATCTGGACGAGCTTTCTTTCTCAAGCTATCGAATAAGTGACATATGGACCTTTACACACACACACACACACACACACACACACCCATGCACACATTCGGAGGCACCCATGTGTAGATCCTCTTTTAAAAAGAAGGACAGCATATTTGCGCGCAATCTTGTTATATCCTGCCATTCATACTCCACTTTACTTACTTTGATTGTTGTTGTTGTTTGCTTTAAGTTTAAAGTTTACTCTTGCCGCCGTTGTCTCTGCCGCGTTGTAGTTGTTTGCTGAGTTGTATTTGCAACACTGTTGTCATTGTTTTTCCGTTCACACCGTGAGCGTTGTGCTGTGCGGTGTCGGGGAGTTTGGTTTTTCTGTTTTAAGTGTTTCTGTTTGTGTGCGATTAATAATTGAAAGTATTTAAATGGACACTTGGCTCGTTCGTATTGAGCCATTATTTATGAGCTCTGGGAGTAATTTTGCTATTTGTTGTCATTGTTTTCTGCTGATTGTTCTGCCAGAGTCCGTATTTGGATTTTTACAGTTGTTTCGTTGAAGCCAAAGCCACTGTTGACCAGGATATATGTTATGTGTGGGTGAGTGTGTGTGTGTGTGTGTGGGTGTGGGCAAATGTGGCAGATAGACACATACTTGTTTGTTTTGTTTTATTTAATTTTTATGCAGTTATTTTTTTACAGTTTATTTCACGTTTTATTTGTCACCAAAATACATGGCGCGTCTGCGATTGTGTTATAAAAAATAGGAAGCGGATTAGTGTCGTTTTTTGTTATTGTTTTTGTTTTCTTATTTGCTGGGGATGCTGTTGTTGTTGGTTTTGTTGCTTTTCTAGTTCAAATAAAACATGTTGCTGCTACACGTTGTCATTTCAAGCAAATCGAACTCTGCTTCTAGTCCTTATTCCCAAATATTTTTGGGAAGTGTTGAAAGTGGCAAAGAAAATAATTTTTTTCTTTTTGCTTCTGCTTTTGTCAGGTTCACGTACGAATGTGGAGTTGTTCTTAGACTTTTTGAAAAACTTTTTTTTTTTTATATTAAGTTTTTATATCCTGATTTGTGTGTCTGCTGTTGTTGTTGTTGTTGTTGTTGTTCTTGTTATTGTGTTGTGAAAAATTTGTCAATCGTGCAAAATTTTTTTGTTGTTTCTTTTTTTTTTGTGTCGACAAACTGAAAAGCCCGTGCTGATCCGTGTGTTATTTGGGATTATAAGTGTCTGCAGAATTTTAAAGTTTATAAATCATGTTTAGGGAGTAACCAATACGATTAGTTGGTGATGGAATTAAAAGTAAATAAATGGAGAAAATAAGAAAGGAACGCTTCAAATTAGTAACTCTGCTGGATTGTTACGCGATTTGTTTTGAAATGAAACTTTTTCGTATTAAAATGTCAATGAGCGGGTCTCAGTCTTTGTGAGTCCGAAATGCAGAGTGAAAAAAAAAACTGTTTATAAAAAATTATGTAACGCAGTTGATGGGAGAATGAATTTTAAAAATGATTGCTAAACTTGGATTTTATTTGGGAAGAAAATTGCTTAAATGTTTAAAGAAAAAATATAAATATTTTTTCGTTTTTTAAATGAATATATTGAAATTATGGAATTGTTTATACAAAGTATTTTGAATTAAAAAAATTGTGTTGCCAATTCGACGCTTTTCTTAATTTTGAAACGGTTTTTGAGACTTATTACCACTGTGATCAGACTTAAAAAAACAGAACGAAAAATTTTTTTTTTTAAAAGTACCTTAAAAGAGTTAAAAATTTAATTTACAGCAAGAAAATAAAACCAATTTTTGTTTTTACTAAATCTTTGGTAAATTTCTTAGATCTTAAATAACATATTCGGCATTAAATATATACTTTTATTAATTCTTCTAGTTTTTTGACTTCGTTTTAATTAAAAATATTCACTAAAATTTTTAAGCTTAAGGTCTCTTTATTTTTATAAAATTGTTTTTTTGTTTTTTCAATATTTCGTCACTCTTTTGTGTGACTTCTTGAGGAAATTAATTACAAAAATATTAGCTCTGGTGTCGATAATAAAAGTCATTAACATCGTATTTTGTTGTCGTTAAAAGTTGATGGTTGACAAATTAGTAATTGTGCCTGACAAAGAAAATGTCGGTTAATTTTTTGAAAATATTTAGATCAGGATTAAAAGAAATATATAGAACTATAATAGAAACATATTATGATTACCATAATTAAGTGCTAAATGCAGCATCATATTGCTTCTGTTCCATCTCTGACATGGAATCGTCAACATAATTTTGAGTATTAAAAAGTTTGGCATCACCTTCCATAGAGCAAAATTGAAGACATAAAATCTGATTCTCAAAATAGTTTTCAATAAATACGAACTCCTTTTTTTAACATTAAAAATATAATGAAAATAGTTATTTCTTTTGGGCCCGCTCCATAAAATATTGAATAACGAATTCAAATTTAATAATAATTATTTATAAAGAAAAGCACTTCTGGTGCCACACTTGTTGGTATAGAACAAACAAGAAATAGCATGACTCACAACCGTTTTTCAGATGTAGTTGGGCACACACTAAACCATATTCACAAACACTGTGGAATTGCTACATTTATACATCGCCATCTATCGGTTAGTAGGCAATGTAATTAGACTTTCCCTGCTACTGTAAATAACATTGATATTTACATGAGAATCAGCTCGTCATTTAAAATGTGAAATAATTTAATTACAATTTTATAAATTTTACTTTTACCGTATTGCAAATACGTGTAAAACAAAAGCAAATGAAAATAATATATTGGCAGTGAAATATATCCTGAACGGCAATAGATACAAATTTACAGCAGAGGAGTTTTGTTTAGTGTAGTAACATTTTCGCCAAGTTAAAAAAACTCATTTGGGGGATTCACACTGTAGTCATAAAATCATAAGTCATGAAATAATATGTAGCACGAAAAATATGACTAGTGTGAATAATCCGTCATAACTTAGTCTGCTAAATGAATTTGTATGCTTAAACTAAAACAGCTGCTGTCTAAATATGAGCTAAATACTTCTTTTTGGCGGCGGCAATAGGAAAAGCTTTCAGCGGCGTCCAGTTGCCTAATTTAAACGAGAGAAATTATTAATTAAATCATATTTTTATTTGATAAAAACGTGATTTAATGTACAGACATATAGGTATGAATAATTTTTAGCCATTGTTTAGTCGTAAACCATGTATAAGTAACGGCGGCAAACATAAACTATCGCCGTCTCGCCTAAAGATTTTCAGCCGTTCGACTCTAGAGCTTTTATATGACAAAACAAAAATATATGTAAAAGAGTGCTATTATTTTATAACTTTTTTATATGCAGCACAACAACAGCATTTTTAAACCAGTCTAAATTATTATGACTTTATGACAACATGACTAAATAGCACACAGTGTGAATACCCCAAATGTTTTAGTTTTAAATATTTTGATAGACAACAAAGTTGTTTGAAGAGTTGTAATTGTTGGTGAAATAATAATCTTGTAAAGCGTGCACCTTCAATAAAACAGCGTTGCTCGGTCAGCAGCACCCACATCTGACAACTTTGTCAGATTTTTAGTAAAACCGTTATATATTCGATCCAAGAATTACTACTCACTTTTGAGTGTGTATGTGTAGCATACGGTCACATGTGTTTTTTGTTTTTGCTTTCCATCTAACGTTATCCGTCTGATTGCTGACAAATTTCAAAGTGCGCTGCATACAAAATAGCGCCATTAAAAAGGGAATGTGATTTTCTCAGACATGGCGATACCGGTTTGAAAACGAAATAAATGCTCTACATTTTTATTTTTCGATTTAATATAAACATTTATTTCAAATTAATTTGATAATTAAAATAACAAATTTATATATTTTTAAGGCCTGATATGGAAAACGTTAAGCAAACGAAAATATGCAGTTAATGAGATATAAATTATAATAATTATTTAAAGCAGATGTCATTTGAATGCATAAATTTTATTGTTGTTAATTTTGTAACATTTTCAAAGATATTTTCATTTACATATTTGAAAGGCACAGGCAAGACGTAGCTGTCCTCAGCTTATCAAAACCATTAAACTAAATGCCTGGCCCACTATTTTAATAGAAAATTTATTATTTAAAGCGAAAACAAATTTGAAATTTTCGTTTCACAAATTTCTTTTACAAATATATTTGTAAAACTAGATTTTACTCTGGTTAATAATAATAAAAATTAAAAAGAAGTGCATTTTTAATAAAAATTGCTATAATTAAAAATTTAATTGTATTGAATTCCACATCCAGATATATTCGAATATAAATTTTACGAAACGAAATTTTTTTTACTCTTTTTTAATTCAATTAAGACTTATTGATGTTTAATTCGTGATAAATAGTCCAAGTGACCAGGGAAAGTGAGTTCCAATTTAATTATTCCACTTACACGTTAGAGCAGAACAGCTTTTTTCAAAAACCGCTACACTTTCATTATTAATATTTGTGTCCATGTTTGCTTATCAGCTTTTATTAGGAAAAAAATCTTGTTTGTTTAAATTTTTTAGTTCCTCTTGGTTGATGTGCTGTTTCAAAGAAACTCTTAGTGGAAGGAAATATTCTCATAAAAGGTAATTTCGTCTCTTATTAAATATAGGGTGTTTTTTATAGATACTTTTAATACCTGACAGTCAATAAACTTTAATACCTGGGATGAGATAAAAAATATTTGAAAGCAAAAAAAGATTATGGAAAATGGAAACTATCGGGTGTTTTTTATAGAGTGATACAACTTTGAGTTGGCATCACTGCCTTATTTGACCACCCATTTAACAGCTGTTAGTTGCGTTTTGTTTAGTTTTCTTTGACATTTCATTATGGATCGACTTGCACCAGAGCAACGCGTGCAAATTGTGGAAAGTTTTAATCAAAAGAATGGTTCTGTTCGTCAAACTTATCGTGCACTTCGTCCATTCAAAATTTTATTTGCCGATGAAGCCTATTTTTGGCTGAATGGGTACGTAAATAAACAGAGTTGTCGCATTTGGAGTGAAGAGAATCCACAAACTTTTGTCGAAACACCATCCACAGAAAATTACTGTTTGGTGCGCTTTATGGGCTCGCGGAGTCATTGGCCCATATGTCTTCAACAACGATGATGGTCAGAATGTTACTGTTTGTGAAAATTGGTGTTCCAGATTGCGCCTCGTACGCACCAGCCGTGGCGGCCCCATGGCCGAAATCATATTTAAACATTAATTTCATAAAATTTTCTATCCAATAAAGACCGTTTCATTGATATCAAAAATATATTACTGTGTTTTATTATGATTTAAACTTGTATCACTCTATAAAAAACACCCTTTACAATCGTTTGTCATTTCCGATATTTATTGTCTTCCAGGAACAACAATTTGCAACATTTGAAAAGGGCTACTGATTCTTCTTGATATAAATTTTATTAATTACGGAAATTGATTTACAATAAATTAACAACCAACAGAGTTTTATAAATTTTGAATTCAATATAAAAATTTATGAAAAAAATAAAATGTGTGTATTTCGGTTGGCAGGTGAACGACATAAAACGGCGAAAAGAAAAAGTGCATTAAAACTGGCAAAAAAACTTCTGTTGCCCCCATTTAAGGCACCATCAGTCATTTCGTTTTAATGTTAAAAGTTCATTTTGTTGGCCAAACAAGAATAATTAAACAAACCCAAAAAAAAAAAATACAAAAAAAATTACACACCAGCAACAAAACATGCAAATAAATAACAAACAAAAATTATATTTAAAAATAAATCATGTCACACGAGTACATACAACGACGATGTTTTGAAAGTTTTTTTTTTCTACAAAAACTTTTCAACAACAAATCGGACCTTCAAAACTAGGAACAGTCAGCATGACTGACTATTAAAATACGGGTCATTAAAAACTGATCTTAAGAGCGAGGAAAAGATGAAATTAAAACTGCAGAAAATAAAAACATCTTTCGAAACTGTTACGAGATGTCATGTCATAGAAACCACACGAGTACGAGTGCGAGTGCGAGTGTATGAAATTAAATTAAAAATAAATTTTATTTTGGGTGAAATTTGTGTTAACGAAAGTTTTAAGATGAACTCTCTTGTTTAAAGTACGAGTAGTCTGCAGCATTATTTCGTTTGTGGCAATTCAACATGAGCAACAGTTTGTTGCTGAACATCTCATTGAAGCAAAAAATTGAAAGAAAAAAATAATGAAATGACAGTGGCAGTGGCATTGCAACACACAATGCAACTGTTGACAGTTTAAATAAAGCGTTGAAATTTTGAATGTGCACACACACACACACAGACACACATACACGCGAACAAGCACACGTATTGTGTGAAAAGCACCCATACTCTTGAACTTGAAATTGTGGTAATTTTTACTCAAGTTTTAATGGAATTAAAAACTCCAAAATGATGATGTGGAGTTTAATGGGGCCGCATTTTTTTCGTAGCACTCAAACAATTTCTTCATGACTGCCCAAATGAGATGTTTATCTTAAATATTAATTTTTAGTTTTAAATGCATGTTTTTTTTATTTAAGAAGTCCTCTTCTGTTTAAGAAATATTACTTCAGTTAAATTTAAAGAAAAATTGGCGAGTTCCACAAAAACACTACAATAAAAGATGTTATATATTTTATTTAATTGGTTAAATATTTAGGCCTTAATTTTGTAAATCACTTTGCGTTAATACCGCTTATCCGAAAGCAAAAGTAAATATCTAAAAATTCAAAATGAAAGGATTTTGAAATTAAAATTAAATTGTGTAAAAGACAGCAACGAGAGTGAAACACTTTAAATTTAGGCTTTGTGTTCATATAAAATTCACTGACGCAAAGTGATTTACGAAATTAAGGTCTTAAAACTGTCTTTGTGTTCTATTTAATATCCCCTAATTTTCGGTTTCATTTATGTATCATTTTTACGTATTTATACCAGAGATAAGACCTGGGGAAAAAAGTTCCCCATAGTGGAACTAGTCCTACCTCTGAAAAATTATATTTATTTTCCTTTTTCCCATACTTTTATGTCATCGAAAATTCATAAACTTAAATTGGAATTCACAGCAGAATGGAAAATTAAATATTTCGCATCCGCTTCCATTCGCGCTCCGTGACATGAAATATTATTTACAAAAATAATGTAAAAACTTTTAAAGGAAGTGGGTTAATTATGTCTCAAGACCTAAAAAGTAAAAAATGTTTAACTTTTCAGGGCAGGACATAATGGTATCCTTCCAATCCCACTGCCGGAACATCCCTGTCAAACAATTTTTCTTGTCTACTCAAGATGAAATTTTCAAAAAATCGGGAAAAAAGATTGTGCAAAATTTCAATTCTGTAGTCAAAATTTTATCGTTGTGCAAAAAGTTTTAGTATAACCTTCACTTTGAAAAATTATTTCATGTTTTTGAAATATTTCTATTTTTAACTTCCCGCTACGAAAATTTTAAATTTTCAAAACTTGGTTTTACTACGTTTTGAACAAATCGAGTTCTCATCAGATCTCGACGTTTTGACGTCCCAGGAAGCTTTCTTGACTAATTCTGAGAACCCGTCACTATGTATATATGTATGTAAGTATGTGTGTGTGTGTGTGTGTGTGTGTGTGAGTGTGCAAGTATGTAACCGCTTTGTAAATTGAATCGATTCGGGACGCTAGAATTCAAGAAATTAAAAAAAGAACTTAGAAAACAACATTTTTTAAAGTGGATTTTTTTAAAATAACATTTAAACGGCTTTACCAATCGATACCAGATTAAAAAACCTTGTGGGCGACTTCCAATCGGGTCCAAATCGGTTAATTCATTCGCGAGATATCGTGAACGGAAAAAAATTCGAAAAAAGTGTT
The DNA here is from genome assembly GCA_963675445.1 of Linnaemya vulpina. Lineage (NCBI taxonomy): Eukaryota > Metazoa > Arthropoda > Insecta > Diptera > Tachinidae > Linnaemya > Linnaemya vulpina. The sequence goes on along the minus strand of OY776277.1, from coordinate 12,427,504 downwards.
TATTTTTCAAATTCCGAAATTATATATCAGATCAGTTATTATTCTCGATTTTTTACAGTCACCGAAAACTACATCAAGCGCGCGCTAGTCGCATGGGAATCGGTTGATTTGGAAATTAATATAAAAGTGTTTTAGCTCGAAGAGCTTAGAAGTATAAAATAAATAATATAAATAAAACTATAAAATAAAATAAATAAAATTTTGAAGGAGCTATTTTTACTTTTTACTTCGCCGTGAATTTTTTTTTTCTACAGGAGCCGAAAATGGAAAATTCGACATCATATTCATGACTCAGTGCGGAGTCGAACTCGGGATATAATTCATCGTAGTCTTTTTACTCAACTTTTGTGACTTTAACAGAGTCCCAAAACGACAAATCTGAAGCAGAAGTTTGGAAAATCAACTATACGGTGGGGTATCGATCAGAGTTTTCAATTTTCTGAATACAAGTTTTTCAGCGGGAAAGGCAAAAAAAATCCCCTTAAAACTCGGTGTCATACATACAAAGAGATTCCACTCATACAATCATAAATTATTAAAGTGATTTAGGCAAACGCATAACGGTTTAATTTTCTGTCTTCAACTTGATAGTCCAGAGTATCGTTAAAGTGTACATCTTGATTATTTAAACCAGTCCCTGGAATTTCAAATCAAACTTAAAGTGAAATCCACGCACACTTAAAACTCATCATCCAACTGTTTCAAGACAATTTCAATTTTCATAATTTCCATGTAAAAAAGAAAATTCATAAAATAAATATTAAAATACTTAAGCACAGACATTCACTTTTTTACATATTCAAATTCATTTCGTGGTCCAATTTCACTAACGCCACCTTCTCCGAAAATGATCAGATCACTTCATTAAGATCTTTAAATTATTCATTGAACTGCAGTTAAAAATATTTCTTGTGAAGTCCAAAAAAAAAGCCGATTGTTATCTATTAATTAAATTATATTAACCACATACGATTTGTATAGACGGAAACTAAAATGCATTCCAAATAATTAGCATAAAATTAAATCTGATCAAAATTACTAAATTAAATGCGTTTGAACAAGAAAGAAAAAATTTCATGTTAATAATTTTTTTTTTTGTTTTCAAAAATTATATAATAGAAAATTTATTCAATATATTGTTGTTTGACACGTTTCACATCATGACTTTTGAATGGTTTTATTTGTTATTTTCATTTCAAAAAATATGCCAAAAGAAAAGCACAATGAAAAAGGCCAGAATTCGGGGCAGTTGTTTCGTTTCAAAAAGAAGTTGCCAGACTGTTATTGAAAAATCATCAGTTTGGAAAAAATTTGAAATTGTATCAGCTTTAAATTTGGAAAAAAATAATAAAACAAAACAAAAAAACCCTGATGAAATGCAGTGGTAAACTGAAAAATATGAACTGGAATATTTTGACTAAAATTATTAAAATTTTCAAAATTTTCAAAATTTTTTGGAAAATATTAATATACGCTTTTAAGTGTTTGACATTTTTGGACTTTGTGTTCGCCATTTTGTACTAGACCAAAGAAAAATTAATTTTTTTTCCTAAACGCATTACAAATTTTCGAATTTGAAAGTGAAAAAGGCCAAACACAATAAAGGCGATTAACTGCCAGTTCGCCGATTCTGCAAGATATCCTTCCATCCCACAAAGAACATTTAAAATAAAAACAAATTCGAAAATTGTGTTTTTATTTTGAATACTTTTTCGACGAACGATCGATATCTGGAGACATCGGCAAACACACCGCAAATAATTTAACTGAATCAATTGAAATCACTTTAATCTTTCGACTGTTTTATTTCCTCTCGGAATTATGCTCCCATAAAATAATAATTATTTCTGTTCGGCCTATTCATAGACTATTAGGAATTATGTAAGACAAACCGCACATACATTTTTACAACCACATCAGGGTGTCTCCACACTTCCATCATTTTTTAATATGTTTCGATTAATTATTGCGCAAATATTTCCTTTCGTTGTAACCCATGATTGACTGATACAGACTGTCGGTATGCGAGCATGATTTATTACTCGCATTAAAAAACTATTTGAATTTATTTATATAGAGTTTAAAATTTTTTGTGCAGTTGTTATAAGAAAAAAACAAACACACACACACATGATTATGTATTTTTGCAATTACAATGCTGGCGATACTTAAAACATGTCTATTATTTAATTAAAAATTAAAATCATTTGCTTTCAAAGCAATTTTTAGCAAATAATTGCTCAAAACAGTCAGATGAAAAATTCCGAGCGACAGTGGATGAAATGAAAGATATGAAAAATATAACAAAAAATATCACGAAATTTTAGTAAAAAATTTAATTGCGAAAAAACAAATAAATTTCACACAAAAAATCTAATTAATAATGGAAATTCAAAGTCTTATTTAAAAAAATTTTTAGATGTTTATAAGCAGATAAGAAATTTGCCTTATAAGCAGCTTACAAGCATAATATATTTTTTATGAATAAGGCTTTTAGCTTTAAAATCTAAAATTCACAACAACAAAAAAAATTTAGAATAGTCAAAAATTCAAAAGTCTGCATAAGAAATAAAGTCATCCTCATATTTAAATTAAACCACAAAATCAAATAAATTATTAACAAAACAGAAGCATCAACAACAATTCATAAAAATAAAAGTAAAAAACAAAAAACTTCTCAAAAGAAAGTGCAAATTAATGAATTATTAAAAATATTAAAATATCTTACAAACGGATTACAAATAGAGAGATTTTATCACGAGATAAGTCGATTTGTAAGCTATTGGAAAACAAAAGGTGGCAACTCAGCGTTGTTAACAAAACAGGGCCGGGCCAAAATTACGGCCTTCATTAACCATCAAAATTTCAATTACGATTGATAGAATCAGAATTTTAAAAGCATCGAAATGATACTAGGAAAATAATTAGACACGAACTTGGTACTATTTGGTGTGGTACCTTTTTTGCAATCTATAGATCTTCTAAATTATTGAACGAAACTTCAATAAGCGTGAAACTTCTTTTAAGCGTGTTCTATTACTCTGGAAAAATCTCAAGTTTGTTTTGGCAACTTATTTTAATTCTCAATTGTAAGAGGAGAAACCGTTCTAGATTTCGGTACTCTTTTTGATAACGATAAAGCTCCAAAAAGTATGGAAAACGGTGTTAAAAATGGAAACAGGGAAAAATGGTGTGAATTATCAGTTAATTATTACTATTCTGGAACATGGGCCTTTAATTCATACTTTGAAGATTATTTTAGTAAAAAGTACTTTTCGGAGAGGGAACTTTTTGTAGGAAAATATTTATTTCAATACATCTTTTCGAATCGGGATATTTTGGAATAGTTGCTTTTGTAAAGTGATGCTTTTAAAAATGGTAGTTTTTAAAAAAAATTTAATTTTAGAATATATAATATTTGATAATATATAATATTTAAAATTAGAATTTCTTAAAATTTACCTTTGGTAAAAGTACTTTTTGAAAAAGGTATTTTATTTTATAAAAGTACTTAATGAAAAAAGTACTTTTGCAAAATATTACTATTTACAAAAGCCTCCTGAAAAAAGTGCATTTTATAAAAGGTCCAATTTTAAAACAACTTTTAAAACAAACTATGAAAAAGTACTTGCCTGAAAAGGTACTTTTTCAAAAGTGTACTTGATTGAAAAAAAAAATCTTTTTTAAATTATAATTTTTTAAAAAGGTACTTTTAAGGAGACGTACTAAATAAAAAAAATAGTTCCAGTAAAAGTACTTAAAACAAACTATGAAAAAAGTACCTTCCTGACAAATCGCTATTTCAAAAGTTTACTTAATTGGAAAAAAGACTTTCTTAAATTGTACCTTTTTAAAAAGGTACTTTTAAGGAGACGTACTTAATGGAAAAAGTAGTTCTAGTAAAAGTACTTTCCTGACAAGGTGATATTTCAAAAGTGTACTTAATTGAAAAAAGACTTTCTTAAATTGTACTTTTTTAAAAAGGTACTTTTAAGAAGACGTACCTAATTGAGAAAGTAGTTCTAGTAAAAGTACTTAAAATAAAATATGAAAAAAGTACTTTCCGGGAAAGGTACTTTTCCGAAGGTATACTTAATTGAAAAAAATAATCTTTTTTAAATTGTACTTTTTTAAGAATGTACTTTTAAGGCAACATACTGACTTGAAACATACTGACTTGAAAAAGTAGTTCTGGTAAAAGTACTTAAAACAAACTATGAAAAAAGTACTTTCCTGACAAGGCGCTATTTCAAAAGTGTACTTAATCGAAGAAGAGACTTTCTTAAATTATACTTTTTTAAAAAGGTACTTTTAAGGAGAATAACTTAATTGAAAAAGCACTTCTAGTAAAATTACTTAAAACAAACTATGGAAACAGTACCTTTCCGGGAAAGGTACTTATTCTAAGGTATAGTTATTGGAAAAAAGTTCTTTTCAAATTATACGTATTTGAAAAGGTACTTTTAAGGAAACATGCTTAATTGAAAAAGTAGTTGAAAAAAGTACTTTCCGGGAAAGGTACTTTTTCGCAGGTACACTTACTTATTGGAAAAAAGTTCATTTTAAATTATACATATTTGAAAAGGCGCTTCTAAGGTACTTAATTGAAAAAGTGGTTCCAGTAAAAGTACTTTTGTAACAGATATTTTATTATATATGAAAATAAGTCAAAGGTCACAATAAATCTCTCACCCAGTTGCACGAAAGATCCCATAGCTCGCGGTGAGTTGGGCCTTCTTGAATATAAAGAAAATTTTTTAAATTTCTTTTAAATGTAAAATATGCAAAAGAAAGATTTCGTCCGACATCTTGAACAACTCTAATCTGTGCATTAACCGCTATAAATACTTGTCTCGCCACTGTGCTGGAGTTGTAATTAAAATTGTATATCTTAAAGATTATATGTATTTCAATGCAGCCCGATCAGTGTATGACTGAATGTGTGTTTGTGTGTGTACGCGTGTGTTATATTGTTGCATGTTTTATGGTCATTTAACCAGCCAGTATCTTTTAACAATAACCTCTCGGCTTATAACCGCATTGCGTTCAATCAAATTTCTGTACGCATGGGAACTGGCGTTGTCTCTCTAACACCATCTTTCTCCCTCTTTCTCTCTATTTCTCTGGGCACAGGCCAATTACAAATGCACTGTTATGCTTTTTACTCGCGCAATACTATTTTTCATTTCATACTCTTTTTTGTGTTATTTAACTTATTGTTAACTTTTTATTTTTTTTCTTAAATAAGTATATTTATTTATTTTATCATCGATTTTCTACTGTTATTATGCTTGTTATTGTTGATGTTTTTGTTGATGTTTTTGTTTGCAGTTTGTTTTGATTTGATTTTGTTGGATGATAAATTGTAATCCAAAACGGAAAAAAAGAAATAAAGAAACACACAACCTTCTCTTTGATCTGCATATTAAAAAATTGTATATTCTTTGTTGGTGATTTCGGTGCAGATCAATTTCATTGCTCAAGGTTTAATGCGGTTTCTCCTCTTTCTTTTCCATCTCCCATATGGCATTTGTTTTCTTTTATTTTATTTAAAATTTTTTTTATAAATTCAATAAAACTTCAATTCAGTTTATGTAAATCTGCATAATTTTGTAACGACTGAAATTTATATGTTACCGTTAGACGAAAAAAATTGAAAATGTTAATGAATTTCAAGCACCGAAAGAGGAAAAATGTAAATCTAAGATGTACAATGAAAAATGTGTAAATATTGAAAGTTTGTTGTAAAATATTGATGGTAGTTAAGGAAATAGTTCACACCTTTTTGTTGTTCTTTTCGCCAAGAAAATTACCAACTTGGTAGCAAGAATTTCAACAAATTATGGGTGATAATTAAGTTGCAAATGTTACACAATTTCTTAGGTTAATGCAATTACAGTTGGGCTTTAGGTGAGAAAAAAAAGCAAAAGGCGGGAAATTTCTTATTTCTAGCGAAAAATAAAATTCTCCGAATATAATTTAATAAGAAACTTAAAATAAGAATATATTAAATACTAAAGTCGAAAACACACTATTTAAAGCATTTTGTGCCATCGCAAGGCAACTCAAAAGTGGGTACCAGTAGCAATGTTTGCTATTTCCGTTATGTAGCCTTGCCTTCCAAACTGTAAATATCTAAATGACCGCACTTATGCGATGTCACATAATGCCTTAGTGTATACTCAGCGTAGCATTATGAAAGCTCTCCGCAAATTGGAAATTTCATTGAAAAACTCTCAAATTGTATATGAAAACGAAGAGTTTGTAAATTTTGTCTATAAATATATCACACATATTTTGTGGTACATTTTGAAGCACCTAAGCTTTCCCCAATATTTGCAAGTGATGTATTATTTAAAAGGTATTTTTATGTAAAAACGCACAATATATATATATATATATATATATATATATATATATTTTTTTTTTCCTAAACTTTTAGTTTGAAATTGGTTACTTAGAAAGCAAAAACAGATTTTTTGTGAATACACCAGTGAAATGCGCATGGGAACTAGTCATTCGAAAAAGCAAATGCTTGTAAAAAATTATCGACATAATTCTTGTTCCTAATAAATTCAAAATTGCTACAAGAATGAATTCATTCGAATGGCGAAACGCTTGCTTCAGTGGAATGAATCCAAAAAAATATTTATTGTTCCGGAAATAATAAAATAAGTTTGTTCGAATGACTACAAGATTAGCTGCTGCAAATATAATAATTTTCTAAAAGAAAGAACTCTTTCGTGTTCGTGAAACAGGCAGTAAGGAAAATATATATATTTTCTACACACACAGAAAAATAACATTATTCGAATAATCTCTCCAAAATATATATATATATCTGTTAAAAGCACATAATTTTACCAAAAGAAATCTTTTGAATTGTAAAAGTTCAAATAATATTTCTTAGAGTCTTAAATTAATTGCATTTCATTAAGTCAGTTTAATTTGTGCTTTAAAATTATCACTTTACAAAGCACCACTCACTCATTCACTCATTCATCAGTGCCTTTAACACGCACTTGTGGCTTCGAAACTGAAACTAATTGCGTGTTTGTAAGTAAAACTGACGAAGTTGTCTGTTGAGTTCAGTGCGTTTAACTTTGAATTTTTTTTGTATGTTTTTTTGTATCACATCAAAGCACGAGTACGATTTAAGCGATTGTAGAAAAAATAAATAAAATAAAAAGTAAACTATTGGAAACATTTTTGAAACGTAAAGGAGTATAAAAACTATATCTCATATAATATTGTAAAGTAAAACGAAATTAAATATAAAGAAACGTTTCGGGCGCAGCTGCTACTAGTGGTTTCATAAGAAATCTTTGTGAGGAGAAAATTCTATTTACAAAATTAAAAAAAATCAGATTTTATGTTAAAGAATATGGAAGAAAAAAAATTTCATAATATTTTAAATTTTTTTCCAATCTCCTAGTGAGAACTTCCTGCTAATAAAATCTATTATGATAAGATTTTGAAACTTTTAGCTACAGAAAATCACTTGTAGTAAATCTTTCTTTCTAACTCTCTTTTTTTACATGTTTCCTTTTCATTTTCTAACTAAAAGATCACTTGTTGCTTTAAACTTTAAAATTGCCAATATTTTGTTAACCCATTTTGCCAATTACGTTTCACTTGTCAGCAATTAAGTTTGACAGCTACTGAAGTAATCAACGATTTAAGATCATGCAAATTTTTACAACCCAAAGAAATATTCACTCACGTCAATCATGTGTTAAAGCAATTTTTTTGTTTGTTTGTTTCTTACCTTAAGCAGGGAAGGCATCAGACATGAGACATATTTATTTCTTAATTTTTTTGTCACAATATGTTGAAGCAAAAAAAAAAAAAAAACAAAAAGCAGCACCAACGTCTGTTTATCTTTCTATTTAAACAACAGAATTTATTTTTTTAGAAATGAAACAAAAATTGAATGCAATTTCCCAGCACAATATCTAAGAAATAAAAAAGAAAACAAGTCTTCTTAAACAATATTTCCACACACACGCTCAACGGTTTTTGTTAAATGTATGATGGAAACAGTCGGCCCATTGTAAACCAACCGGTAGGAAAATTATTATTATTATTATTTTTTTCTTTGTTTAATAAAAAACTTGTTGCAATATTTTCGACCACATCAAGAGAATCTTTCAGACATTTTTTTTATATAAAAAAACTATTTAAACAAGTTTTCTTTTTCAAAAATTGCATCCATCAATTTAGAGACGAAAACAAATTGGAAACGATAAATAATGTAATGCGTTTGCCATAGTCGTTTAATTCAATCATTTTCAAATATCTTTTTAAAGTTTTTTGATGAACTTTTTACAAAAATCGCCTGAAAGTCATCACATTGTTTCAAAACAATTGCTTGCAAATTATTGTGAAAAACATACGTGTTCCATTGACTCTAGATTTATACGCAAACTTTAACAAACCAGTTGAGAATTACATCGAAAAAAAATCAAGTGGTTTAAAAGGTGTTATTGTTTTTTATTTATACTGATGCCTTAATAAATTAAATGCTTAATAAATTAATTGAGACAAAATATCTCAAATAAATTATAAAAATGAATCATTGAGTTCTTGTTATGAGTTTGTAATTTGTTGCAGCTTCTTATTAATTTATTTTGAAATTTAAAACAATATTTTTAAATATTCCAAGGAACTCGAGGCCTGTCTTATATCATCCTTTTGATTTAAAGTTATTTTAAAGGTTCTGACTAAATCAAAGAAATTCTTTCATTCTACAAGATAATTTTTTTAGTTTCGAAAATTCCCAACTCGTCCATATAAATTCTTTAAAGTAAAAATCGTTTGAATGTTTCCTGTAATTATCTGACTAAATTAAAGAAATATTTTTATCCTACAAGAAAAATATTTTAATTGAGAAAAAGCGCAACACGTCCATATAAATTCTTTAAAGTAAAATCATTGTAATGATTCCTGTAGTTATAAATCTGCGGCTTATAAGTGATGCTTAAATAGTATTTGAATTTCGCCTCAATTGATCAGTTCCCGATTCGGCTCTGGCTAATCCAACTGTGGGTGATAAAAGCAAAATGTGTCTGTTAATTCACTTCGTCAGCTTTCAATCGTGCAAAAAACAAATAGCAGTTCTGTTGCACACAACTAAGCGTTGGCTGTTTCTAACAATTATTGAAGCAACTAAATGAGAATTGCTAGACGAAATTCACTCATATATATTACGGCTTCTAAACTCCATTCCACGTAATTTTGGTTTTTTTAACGCCGTAGTACCAGTGCTGTTTTACACAATTAATCGTTGGATTTTTCTAACAATTATTGAAGCAACTAAATGAGAATCGCTAGACAAAACTCATTGATACGGAATACTGCTGCTAAACTCCACTCCATATAATTGTTATTTTTATAACACCATATTACAATATTTTTGAAAGTAATTTTTTAAACGTCTTCTAAAGGGTTAGTTTCATAGAAAAAATTTCTTATTAAAAATTTTACCTTGTAAAACAATAAAAGCACCTGCTTGTCAGGAAAAGTAACATTTAAAATTTATTCTGGAAATATTAGAAAAACCGTTTTGCTTTGATTCTTCTTTAAATATGATTTCCAGTGGGCATTTGATTTGATAAACGTGTTAGTTTTTATTTGTTACAGCGCTTTTTTCTTCTTCAAATTTTAATAGTCTTAACAAGTTCTCTGGCTTATTGTTTGGTGGAAAAACAAAATCTCAAAGACGGGCTTGAAACAGCTTTGCAACTAACACCAGACACCAGTAGATGTTTGAGTGCGGTTCGTGTTGCAAGTGTTAAGCGGTTGAAATAAAAGAAGAAGCTGTACAAAATCTAGAGTTCAGCTAAAAAATACAAACGTAGAAAATCAAATAAAAAATATATAAAACCTGCGTTGTTTAAATTCAGCGTTAATCCGTTAGCAAGAAACGAAAATAAATCAATTATTGAAATTGATAAATTATTATTGATTTTATTAAACGTAAAAATTATTTTAAAAAATAAAAAGTGTCATATAAAGTGCCTTGAAAATGTTGGAAAAACATGTTGCTGCATGCTTAACGTGTGTGGGTCAAGTTTATTAACCCACTTTGCCTTTTAAAGGATTTCTTGACAGCAACAACAACAACAACAACAACAACAACAACAACGAAAAAAGAAATACCAGCTGTGCAGTGTCCAACAGCAACAACAACCAACATCGGCAAGCACAACGACCTTAAAACCATTAAATTGTGGTTTGTCGTTTGGTTACATTTGCAGCGCCGCGTTACATTTCATTTGCAATATTCGCAAACCGCAAAAATACATAAAAGAAAATGCATTTTCCTCTTCTGCTTGTGGATATAAAAGCGCTTAATTGCTTCGCCAGTTTATTGATTTTGCTGATGATGTTACATTTTGCGAAAGGCAAGTCAAAATTTTAAATTCATTTCTTTCTATCGATTGCAGCCAACAAAGGACGCCTGCTTAATTATTCAATTGTTGTTGTAATTAGAGAAAAAAATTAAATTAAATAAATTTTGTGAGCAGAGCAATTAAAGTTTAAAATGTTGCCTCATCGGTGCTGTACAACTCCACCTAAAACGTTTTAGTGATTAAACTGGACCTGCTCATACACGACGTGTCCGTCTGCCTGCTGAAGTTCCACGAAATCTATGATGAGTTGCATTAACCATGAAAAAGTGTTTAGACCTCAAACTCCAGACAGCCTGTTATGTATGATATGTGTGTGTATGTGTGTGTGTGTGTGTGTGTCTGTTAGTTTTATGACTTTTTTCTTGTATCAGAGAGTGCGGACTTTTAATCCATTATTTCTTTCTTGTTGGCTTTATTGCAAACATGTTTGTCACTGAAGTCTTTTGTTTGCATTATGACTATTTGTGTGCGTGTGTGGATGTGTGTGTGTGTGTATGTGTGCAACTTTGTTTGAATGATCCGTTAAGTAACCTTATTTTTCGTTTTGTGTGTTTATACTCAAGTGTGGATACTCATACACCCATTCCACTATCACACAGTGGGTTTGAAAGAACTGAAAGTTAGAAGAAGAATATTTAACAACTTTAATAATTTAGGCTTAAATGCGTAAGAGGTTTCGACTTGTTGTTTTATGTTAATTTTATGTAAAATAAATTCTTAATAAATTCTATGGTAGCAAATTTTTTCTTATTGTTTGTTTAGTAAAACGTTTAAGAACGTATTCTTGTAATTTTGGGCTAACAAAATTTATAAAATCATCAAATTATTGTTGGTATGCTGCCGATGATTTTGTTGAAATAAATTAATTTGTTAAAACTTTCAGTACAGTCGGCTCTCGATAGTAGAAATTTAACGGGAACCAGAAGGAAAGTTGAAATTATAGAGGTTTCAAATTAACAGAATTACAAACTTAATTTTATTTAAAATTACAGATTTTCATTGCAAATCTTCTTGTGTAGGTGCATAATAACTCTTCAGTAAGTGTTTAATAAGGACATTTTTTTATATTTTATCCTTGTTGCACTGAAGGAAGATCTATCCCATCTTCCCCGTCCACAGAACCCAAATTCAGCAGTGACATGTCATTGCAACTAAAGTGAAGGATTTTAATTTTTAATTATTCAAAAAATGCACGAAAATTAAGAGTTCAAATTACAAAGTGTTGAAAAGAAAAATTTTAAATTATAAATTATTAGCGAATGAGATAAGGATTAGAGGATTTTTTTTTCCAATTTCATATTATATATCAAAAACATATTGAAATAATTCTAATTATATATCCTAAAGCCGATAAAATTCAGGTTGTAGAGCGCCAGTGACCAAAATGTGTTTTTTCTTGTTCAATGTAACGAATTTTTTCAAGGACCTGGAAAACAATTCCAATTTTTTTCGATACTCAAATTATTTAAATTCGAGTGTATCCAACTAAAAGGTTTTCGTTACTGTTTACTGAAAATACACTGCAAAATAAAACGACAGACATACAGACGGATGGTCATCATTTGCGGAAATGTGTGTATATCACAGTTCTACCTCCAAAAAGGATCCTATAAAAAGTTTTCATGTTGTTATATTTTATATAGTTTTTTTTTTTGGGTGTGGTAGAAAACAATATACCCACTTTCATAATATTCTCTACTGATTCCCTAAAAAATATCGTGACATGAAGCAGTATTTGGAAGAAAAAAAATCTGTAACCCTGGTCTCTGGAAACTTTTTAAATTTTAATTTGGCTTTCTTTAGAGTATCAATTGTGATCCTCTAAAACCGGTTTAATAGATTGAAAATTATTACTCAGGTGATATTCAAAAAATCTTAGCTAGGTATTTGCTGTCGACAACTATTGACTACTGTTGACTGGTCCTAACTACTCCGCAAGGCTTGGAAGCTTTCAAATCAATAACATGATTATAGATATAATTTGACTTGCTAAATTTATGAGGCTTTGATTTATTAAGTGTTTTACGAAATCACCTTAAATTTACAATTTTTTTATGAAAAAATGTTTTGAAAAATTTACAAAAGAGATCGCAAAAAAAAACGTAACCACAAAATGTTAATGAGAAAAATTTTAATTCTGACAGGAATTTTTTGTTATAAACAGTTCCCATGTTGAATTCTACACCACCGATTACCCGCTAATTTTGAGAAATACTCATACAAAATATTTTTCTTTACTGTTTGCTGGTTGCACTCTTTTGGGCAAATATTTGACAAGTGTGACCGTACTTTTAGCTTCATCGAAATCAGTCCTGAGCCGTTCTGCTAATAAGATGATTATATAAAATTTTTTTTTCATATTAAATTCTTAGAAACAATTTTGAATTAAAGACACATTTTTAAAATAAAAATTAATTTATAAAATCATAGACTTTAACATAAAACTATTTATGGCGTTTTCTTTTCTCGAAAAAAATGTTGCCTTTTTTCAATTGTTTTCTAAAAAGTAACAGTTTGGAGGAGTTTCAAAAAAATAAAGAGTTTTTCGTAAAGGATGTTGAATAAATTTCGAATAAATTCGTTATTCTCTAATGACAGAGTGTGGCCATTATCTACTAGAAAGTGTAAAAAATGTTGCACTCTTTTGTAGAAAAGAAATCAACTTTAATAAACTTCAAATTTAGTAATTGATTCTGCGCAGTGTTCGAGTAAAAACTATTTAAAAGAAATTCTTTATAAAATAAAACTATTTCTCTTGGTAGTTTCCAGGCCATGTGAAGTAACTACCTGGCCCACGATGTCACTCGATAATGTTCTGTAAACAAAATATATTTAAGTTAAAGTTTAAGTTTAGAATTTGTTGTTTTTTTAAATCTGTTCTTTCCAACAGAGCAATATCGAGTGTCGTCATGCCCCAGGCGGTAAGTTAGAGGCTGTCAACAGCAGTCAATTGTTGTCGACAGCGGGTACTTAAGTAAATTTTTTTTGGGTAATTCATAAAATAGAATCATTTTATAAAATGCTGACTTTATTGAATTGTTTTTGAAAATTTTGAACGCTTGTCCGTTGCGTTTTACAAGGGAACTGAAATTTATTTATTTCTTTTAATAATATATTTGTTTTGGTGGTTTATATTTTCAATGCGATACTTAAGCAAAAAAAAATTTCTTTCATTATAAACAATTATTAGTTCCTCATAAAAGTTTTTTTAGTTTTGATGTTGATGGCCAATGACACACTGCGACTAAAATAATGCATGATTGAGTTCAATCAAACCACTGCCTTGGCGTGCGATTTTATATTTATTTGATTAGTTTTTTGATATTTTATATTAAAATACACTCAACGAAATATTAATGTTATTCAATAAGCTTTTCTTTGTAAAAGAAATGGTTTTGTAAGAAATATTGTTTTTACTCGGTTAACAGTAGCGTGAACTGATTTTCCCAGTTTTTAGAGATATTCCCTTCAAGCACTTCAACGAGTCCAATAAATTTATTGATATGGGCTGGTGACTTTAAGAACACTCACTGAAAAGTATCCTGTTTCTTTTTTTTAACTGCATGAAAGCGAGCGATATCGACAACTGTAATTTGCCAGCTGACAATGTCAAACTGTGTTGCCATCTCTGTTGAGCAGGATTCAGAGATCAGGGATCGTTTTGATAATTTTTAATAAAACTGAAATTAAAATTAATGCATCTAAAGCTAGTCCATGTAACAGGAATTGCCTTGAGGTTCTCTCTCTTTCCCTTTCTCTCTTTGTGAATATACAAACATTTTCCTTATGCGACTACTCCCATTTTTCTGTATTGGGGAAAAAAGTTGGGATAATTTCAATGGGAATATCATCTTTGTTTCCAAGGGTGCGACTTTTTATTTGTTTTTGTAATGGAGGAATTAGTAATAGCAGGGATTTTTTTTCTTCTGAAAAAAGGTATTCTTCGTAGAGAATATTCGTGATGCATTGCCAGGTTTATATTTACGATCCTCATTTTTATGCCACTTCCTCAAATTTTCCAACAGTCCAGTTCCTCTTTATTTTTTAAAATTAAATTAAACTTAAAGAATAAAAGAAATAAAAAACTGCTTTTATAGTTTTCCATACCCACTGTTTCCATCTTGGCAAGTGTTTTTCAATCATGGATTTCTTTCTATTTTCAAGCTTTTAAATCGGGATAATGATAAGATTGTTGTCGCCGTGGTCTGCGCTGCTGGTTTTTCTTGTATTAAATCATACAAAAATTAATGTTTGAAATAATCGTTTACTTACGTCTGTCTGTTGAAATTTTGTTGCAAATCACAATGCAACAAACATGTTTGGTTCCTTTTACTTGTCTTTATATATAACAGATAGATAATTCGGTGGCTAATGTAAGAGTAAAATTTACGCGTAATTAAAGCCTTAACTTGCAATTATTGTAATAAAAGAAATTCTTCCTGATTTTTATGAAGCAAAAAACAATTGAAATGTAGTTGGGAAATCAGGAGGTTGCTTTGAAGTGGGTTGGTTATTGAACAAATTATTTTTATGAACGTGCTAATGTCTGCATTGTATTTGTAATAATAATATTAATTAAATGATAGATGGTGTGGTTGCCTACTTTTACATATCCTGGTGTAAAAGTAAATAATATTTTGATGAAATCTCAAGGAACGCAATACAAATAAAATGCAAACTTTTTGCCAGCTAAATTCTAAAAGCTGTTTGAAAACATCTTTATTTCTGGACAGGCTGCTCTTTACAACAACAAAACATTTCACATTCTCAGAAATAAAGTTCTGTTCACTGTGAGTTTATTGTTTTTTTTTCCACATATCCTGGTGTGTAATTCTTTGTAAAAAAAATTATATTTTGATGAAATGTAAAGGAATGGAATACAAATAAAATGTACACTTTTGCCCGCTGCTTTCTAAAGGCTGCTTGAAAACATCTTTCATCTTTCATTCTGGACAGGGTGCTCTTTACAACAACAAACCATACCACATTCTCATAAATGAAGTTTATTGTTTTTATATTAAATTATTAAAGTTAGTCCGAGTTTTTAGTACAAATTCTTTTATAAAGTTGTATGTTTGTGTGTCTTAATTGACTCACATTCTTGGCCGATAGATAGTGTCTGTCTTTGTCCTCAATTGCCGTCTATAAAATTGTATTTAAACTCTTTCATAGTTTGTGTTCAATAGAAAACAAAGATTATTAATAAATTGATTATTCTATAGTTCGCTTGGATTGATGGGAAGCAACAAACTGGATTGTTCAATACAAAGTAAAACAAAAGAAGAATATTCTTGTACTAGATTTTGTAAGACAAATTCCATTTTTATAAGTGGAGTACAAAGAAACAGGCACAAAGGAAAGAATAAATTTAGGAAAAATTGGGTTACAGATGTTATGCAAATGCGGAAAGAATTCTTCTATAAATTGTAAAATCGTGCTGCATGATTCATTTATTGAACGATATCGTTTGACCGAATTTAAAGAAAAATAATTATAAAAAATTATGTGTATGGAAACGATTTTCACATGTTCTAGGAGATCCAACGCACCATAAAAAGAGAAAATTAAACATTTTGCGTACAATAAAAAAAAAGAAGAATAATAAGTGAAAATCAAATAGTTTGATCAGGTGTTTATTTTTCAAAAATAGAAAAGCTTTTGCTTTTTGAATTTGGCCGTCGTGTTTTGCAACTTGACATATTTAAACAACGTATTTTATTTTAAATTATTAGTATTATTGTTATTATTATTACTATTATTATTATTATTATTACTATTATTATTATTATTATTATTATTATTATTATTATTATTATTATTAGTATTATTATTATTATTATTATTATTATTATTATTATTAATATTATTATTATTATTATTCTTTGTTTGCGTAGCATCAACTTCCCCTTGGCTATTTAACTGAATAAAATTATGCAACATTTAAATAGGTTATGAACAGACAAACAGTGTGTTATTGTGGTTTGAAAATATATGTAAATGTTACATTGTGCATAATACACGAGTTTTTAAAACTCCTTCCTCTTGTGCAAATTAACATAATTTATTTAATCATTGAAAGAAAAAACAATAAAATGCATTTGAAAAGTCTAAATTTAGTTTTATGAGTGTTTTCCTAGTTAGAAATATAAACTTTCTGTACACTTTTTCCACACTTACAAAAGCAGAACAAACAAACAATTCGAAATTTGAATGTAAAAATAAATAAATAATAACGTCTTCGTTGCATGCAATTGAGAAAATGCGTTTTATTACGATTCCATCGGTTTTTGATATTAATTTCGCTTGAAAAGCGAAAGAGTTTCACAACTCAGACGAATTATTTTTTTATATAGTACAATTGCGATGAAGTGAAAACAATCTAATTTTTACTAGCGTATCTCTAAGATCGTGCGAAAATCTGTAGAAAAAAATCCAACATTCGTCGCACAGATTTAAAAACTACTCGTGTTTGGTTTTTATAGCAAGAAAAAAAAAATCGTAACTTTTCCTCGCTTCAAAAGAGAAAAACATTGAAAAATTTACTTTATTTGCATTAAGGAAAAAGGTAAAAAGAAATTTTTTCTAAACAAAAAAAAAAAAAAGAAAAAAAAAGCCTTCCACCACCCACAACAACAAGATAAGAAACAAAAACGAAAGAAACTTTTGCTTCCAACCACCTCCTGCCGCCACTTGAATCGCATCAAGTAGTTTTTCCTCTTTAAACTTGCTGACGATTGCAACACTTGTTCAAGACAATGCATCTGCATTTCAAATGCGGACAAATTTTTTATTTGCTTTTGGAAAGGCAACAGTGCAATTCATGTCGTCTTCAATTTGCTGCTGGCTGTTTTGCTGTTGAGGGAAAAAACACATCGAAACATATCAAATATTCATGTGTCTTTATACGTTTGTTAGTTGATGTTTATTGTTTGTGTTTTTATGAACATTTTCCCACCCTCATGACATAATTAATTTAAAGTCTGTGTTTTTGTTTTCCTACAAAAAAAAAAAAAACAAAACAAAAAGTTGCATCCGTTTGTAAATATTGAATTGCTTCCAATTGCAAATTTTTATGCAGTTTTTAAGGTAATTATTTATTTTAAAAAAATGGTAACAAAATGCAAAGATATTTGCTTGTATGGGTATGTAAATACAGTGATATTCATAAGTATGCTGACATTAGCTCAATTTAA
Organism: Linnaemya vulpina; assembly: GCA_963675445.1. Classification (NCBI taxonomy): domain Eukaryota; kingdom Metazoa; phylum Arthropoda; class Insecta; order Diptera; family Tachinidae; genus Linnaemya; species Linnaemya vulpina. Next base: position 12,409,896 of record OY776277.1, on the reverse strand, counting down.
ATATCCAGAAGTATCAATAATAAAAAGCATCCATTTGGATGAATTTCTTCAAGAAGCCAGCGTGTTTATACTCAATTACTGCAACAACTTGGCTTTAACTTCTAAAATGAAATTTTGCCACTTAAGCGCTTTTTACAAAATTTCGCAGACTATGAGATCCCGCAGAGTTATAATTGCACGAGCGTCCAATCAAATATCCATGCAAAGAAATTATTCCTGCTGGCTGAAGTACTTCTTATTAGTCCGATTTCGGTCAATAACAACTTACGCATTAAATTGTTTAATAAATTGTTACATCTTTTAATAGAAAATTACACTTTTTTGAGAAAAAGGTACTCTTAAAAACAGTTTTATTTTTAAAAAAAAAGCTACCACTTTTTAAGAATAATTTACGAAAAAAAAACAGTATCTTGAACTTTTTATCAAATAGTTACACCCTTTACTAAATCGTTACACACATCTGTTTTTTTAACAAAAAGTCTAACCTTTGTAGAAATCTGCACCTTTTCATAAAAATGTTGCGCACAATCTCTTATTAAGAAATAGCTACACTTTTTAATGAAAACTTACACCTTGATAAAAAAAAACAACTCCTTTTAATAAGAAGGTGGACTTTTTAAAAAATAGCTACATATTTTAGTAAAATGTTTTTTAAGAAAAGTTACACTTAAACAAAAAAAAACGTGCGCCCTTTTAAATAAGTTACATGTTATTAGAAAAGGCTTTACCTTTTATTAAAAAATTATAAATCTTGGATTGAGAAAGTTTAATAAAGAAATACTCTAATTAATTAAAAAACTACACTTAATAATAACAAAAGTTGTATTACCCGGATGCGCTTCTAAAGAAACCATTTAATAAAGCGTACATGTTCCTATAAAAGAATTATTCTTTTTAAGCAACTAAACGAAAGTTTTTAATAAGAAGTTGAATTTTTTAATAAAATTCTTTTATATGCTTTTAATAAAAATCTTTTTAGTAAAAATAGCACTTCTTAATAAAAGAAATCTTACACTTTTTCAGAAATAACTGCACTTTTTGGTGAAAAGTTACACTTTAATGAAAAATAAATCTACTCCTTTCAATAAAAAGGGTGCACTTTTTAAGAAATAGCTACACTTTTTAGTAAAACGTTACACTTGCTAAAAAAATTTTTTCACTTTTTAAGAAAAGTTACACTTAAAAAAGATGGGGCTTTTTAAATAATATCAGAAAATACCTTTTATTAAAAAGTATCTATCTTTGATTGAAAAGTATTAATAAAAAGTGTCACTCATTAATAAAAAATTACACTAAATAATGAAAAGGTTATCCTGTTTAGATGCGTTGCCATAGAAAGTTTTAAAAAAGGTACATGTTTCAATAAAACTAGTTCACTTTTTAAGAAAATAATCTAATTTTTTTATAAAAACTGGAAATTTCAAAAACAAAAACTACATCCTTAAAAAAGATTTCATCTGTTAGTAAAAAAAATTATTCTTTTTAATAAAAAGCTCCACTTTTTAAGAAAAATAGTTATACTTAAAAAAAGGTGCGTCTTTTTAAGCAAGTTACAAAATTATTAATAAAAAGTTGAACTTTTTAATAAAACACGGCATCTTTTTATAAAAATCTCACACTTTTATAAAAAAAAGTTGCACCTTTTGATAAAAGGTTACACTTTTTGTGAAAATAGTTACACTTTGTAATATCCAGTTCCACTTTTTAATAAAAAAAATTATACTTAAAAAAGGTGCGTCTTTTTAAGCAAGTTACATGTTTCTCTAAAACAATTACACTTTTTAAGAAAATAAACTAAAGATTTTAATAAAAAGTTGAATTTTTTAGCAAACTACTGCATCTTTTCATAAAAATCTTACACTTTAATGAAAAAAAGTTGCACCTTTTAATAAAAGGTTACACTTTATAGGGAAATAGTTACACTTTTCAATAAAAAAAAAGTTTTACAGTCTCTCAAAAACAAATTACACTTCAAAAAAAAAGAATAACTTTTTTTAAAACTTTTTTTATATATATTTAAAAATGTAAGACTGCATGTATTTATGTCATTTTTAAGTGAGTGTAACTTTATCTGTTGTCTTTTACAAACCGAAATTATATTTTAGTATTTTAAAGATATAAAAATAGTTAAAGGTCTCTAAATTAAACAAGGCGATTCTAAGACTATCGTTAATTTCTAACTTTCGAATACTTAGAATAAACGCTGCATATTTTACATCCGTCATAAACAGTTTATTAATATATAATAAAACGTTCAATATTGTTTGTGACTTTTAATTGCATTCGTTGATGTGGTTTAAAGCATTTAAAATTATTAAACAATTCAAATGGCTTTGAAATGAAGCAATAAAAATAATTTGACACTATTGTATCCACAATCAACTTAATTTACAATAATAATACCAACAGTTGGAGCTGTTACCATGTGTGAAGAACGTTTGCGTTCATTCCAAAAGAGATTGTTTTATTAAGTTAATTTATATAGATCTGACCTCTATAATGTGTCCACTATTAAAAAAATATTGACGAGGCATTATTGTTTACAATAAATAAGATTTAGCTTAGCAACTGCATTTTATTTGCATTTACAACAAGTTTATTTATGCCATCAAAGAAGAAGCAGCTTTCAAAAAGCTGCATTTTATTCCAGCCTTGGCCGTTGTTTCATGTTTGTATGTTTGAAATAACCAGATATCATCCGCTTACAGGAATGTTTTACGGTTAAGTTCAGGGCTACAAAAATCATAAAGACAAGTAGTAGACACACAACAATGATGCAAGTAAAACGACTTGGGGTACTCCACATTGAACCAGACATAATCGTTATCAGTCTGGAACTTCAAGAACATAAAAACGAATTTCAAGACCTCGTGAAAGTGAGTAGTTTTTTCTTCTTTCATTGCGTGTCTCACAGACTTTCCAAAGGCCCCAAAAAACGAATTAAATGTGGATCAATTCATGCTGCGTTTCAACAAAAATTCGCATACTATTGTGGCGCACTGTAAAACAAAAAATATTTATTTCCACAGTTCCGTTTCATTACTTCACTACATGAAGTGCAATAAAACTTGCGCACAGATTTCTTGGTATTAATAAGTTTTGCCCAGAATAGTTTCAAATTTATTAGATTACCAAGAGTTTTGTTTGATTTAATTTAAATAGTTTTATTTATTTGGCATCTGTCTTTTTATTTTTTGCATTTAAATGTAGTTGTTGTATTACCAAGATTCTCAAGCTGATTTTTTTCTTTATTGTAAAATAATTGCTGTTAGAAAATGATTTATTAATTTTTTCATCTATTTTTTTTTTCATAATTCTACTGTCACTTTCTTGTTTGTGGCTGCAATTTTAAAAGTTAAATTTTTAGTTTTTGTTGTTGTTCAAAACAACTATTAATAAACTGCTGTAGCTTTTTATTTCATTTTTTGCTTTAATAACTTTCAAGAAATTTTTAGCAAAAGCATAACAAATTTCAGAAAAGTAGGTGAAATTTTCGTGTTAGCGAAAGAAGATTGTGCGCAAAAATTTATAAAATATATCATTATGAAGTGTGTAATTTTGAAAGTTGTAAAATACATAAATTTCTTGCTGAAATTCATTAACAACGAAAAGATTGTGGAACATAAAAATGATTTTATATTAATTTTTAAATGTCAGCTTTTATCTACATATTCAAAAATCCTCTCAAAGGGAAGTCCTAGTACATACGCTCTCTTCAATGTACGTGTTTCGTCGGTGACGTCACAATATAATAAATATTTAAATAAATAAAAGAAAAAAAATATTTCGATATGAAATCTTCGTCAACTAAAAGAACAACTTCATGTTTTATATTCCGTGTATTCAAGCGAAGAACTTCACTTAAAGCTAAAATTTTTCAATATTTTTTCTATATATATTAATTTCTAATAAATATTTATATAAATCAAATTAATATATTTATTTATTATTTAATATAGTAAATGTAAAAAAATGTATCTCCCCGACGGGGAATTGAACCCCGGTCTCCCGCGTGACAGGCGGGGATACTGACCACTATACTATCGAGGATGTTGAAAGCAAGATGGCAAATACAATAGTTGTTTTGCACAAACACTAACAAGACACGGATATACAAGTATTTAGTGCTTCCCTAAACCGTGTCTTAAAGTTGCCAGAGTTCCCGTTTATGTTGTAGTAAATCCCCTCAATAAAAGTATAACAAATGAATAAAATAATTGGTTGTTTATCTCTCTCTCTCTCTCTCGCGAATAATTGTCAAATATAAACATTTTATAAATAAATTTAAATATATAAATAATGCAACTGTTTACAATGCGTAGTCGAGTATGCCCATATGCCAGCGTATTATTGGTTCTTACACCAAATCATCCGCAGACTTAAACCCAATTTTAAAATAACGTACTGGATCGCACACAGTAAATAAAGCCCTAGTATTTATCACAAACAGCAATCATTTTATAAAATATTTAATATAATTTGTTTTTTTCGTTACAAAATTAAAACTGCAAAAAGCAGCCGATTTTTATTGATAAAAACTTTTAAAGGGAATCATATATGAGATCTGTATCAAATTACATATCTGTCACTTCCGTCTCTAAATTATAATTTTTAAATAAATTGTACGCACTGTTTGTTAACAATTTTTAATAGAATTTGGAATAGAAACTGAAATAGTTTGAGTTGGATATGGAAGAGGAAATTTCATATTGTTCAGAATCTCTTATTCATAACTCCGCTTTACAGCAATTGAATGATTTGGTATTAAAAGCGAAGTTACTATTTTACAATGACTGAGAGAGTTTGATTCTGCCCCTCTCTAACGACTTTTTGTGACGTTTTCCAATTCTTTTCATAGCGTCAATCTTGATCTCTGTCTTATTGATGTTTTACGAATATCAGTTTCGATATTTTTGTATGTTTATTTCATTCAAATAATATTCAAAACTTATCAAAAAATCTCTTGATTTTTAATATACTAAAGTTTATACAACTTCGACTTCAATTTCAGGTCACTCTGGCTGCGCTTTTCATGATGGTGTGTCCGTAGAAAGCGAGGGTGTACGTTTCATACGCCTGCGCGAAGATGTTCCGACCGGCAAAGATATACTCACACTTAAAGCATATCCACGCTCAAGGATCTCCCTAAAATCGGCAGACAATTCCGGAGATCATAAATACTTTGCCCTGCATGAAGTTAATACCACAGCAGTGGTAGTAACATTGATAAGATCTCTAGAAGATCTCGTTGATAGAGATGTGCCGAAAAATCTACTGAAATTTCGCATTGTGTGCACGGGGAAAAATGAGAAGCTAGAAGAGGGCAGTTATCTCTCTGTAACGGTGTATATAGAAGATGTCAATGACAATAAACCGGAATTTCTGAATACCCCATACATTGTGGATATTGAGGAAAATACACCGCCCGGGACAATAGTGTTTGAGGCTATTCAAGCATTCGATCGTGATAAACCGAATACACCCAACTCGGAGGTACATTTTAGTATGTCCACAGTGCCGGAGCAGTTGTCAGCCGATGGCAGTCCCTACTTTGCTCTGAAAAGTCCTCACAGGCCTTTGCTGATTCTGAAAAAGGAATTGGATTTTGATAGTGGCATACGGTTATTCAGTTTGCCGTTATTCGCTTGGGATCGTGGTACACCAGCTAATCAGGTCAACACTACCATCACCATAAATGTCAAAGATGTAGACGATTTACCGCCGAAATTCACCGAGGGTGTATATCGCACCAAGATCAATGAGTTTTATCCCATGACGGTGAGTTGAACTATTTGTATATGAGGTATGTTATAAAATTGCTAAAATATTTTGTTCCGTTTTTAAGGGCATGACTATTCGAATACCACTGTATTTCAATCCACCTATTATGGCCTTTGATCAAGACTCCTTAAATGCCACATTAGTCTATGACATAATATCGGGAAATGAACGCAAATTGTTTCGTGTGAATCCCCATAATGGCATCATCTATTTGCAAAAAGAGATCGATTTAGAGGAGGAAAGTTTGCCGGGAAATACTTTTGTACTGCAGATAGAAGCCAGGCAAAAGGATAATCCGCTAAAGAAAGCTTTGGCCAGGTAAGTATTTTTTATTTAGAATGTCTTTCATGATATAATTTTTACATATTAAATACTTTTTTTTAAAGAATCGAAGTGGAAATACTGGATCTAAATGACAACGCTCCCGAATTCGAAGCAGACTTTTACAATATTTCGATTGTGGAAAATTTGCCCACCGGCTTTAGTGTCCTACAAGTGAATGCCATTGATCGTGATCAAGGAGAAAATGCCGAATTCTTGTATAATCTTAAAGAGGAGTCACAGGCTAATGGCGCTTTTCGCATAGATTCTCGCTCGGGTTGGATTACCGTACGCGATGATCGCTTATTGGATCGCGAACAACGCAAGGCCGTACATTTAGAAGTTGAAGCTTTAGAACGCACACCCTCCTACATAGAAGATGTTCATCTAAAGAGCCCCGGTCCAAGTTCAGTTAAAGTGGAAATAACTTTACTCGATCAAAACGATAATACACCGAAATTTGAACATGGAAATTTATATGAATTTAAAGTTCCCATAACGGCTCAGGTGGGCTATGTAATTGGTCAGGTTGTAGCCTTGGATCCGGATGAAGGACCCAACGGTTTGTTGGTGTATGAATTGCAAAGGCCAAAGAAGAGTGGCTACATACCGTTTGTATTGGATAGTAACAATGGTACCATTTATGTATCGGGTCCATTGAGGAGAGGCAGAATTGCCGTGTTTGTAGAAGCCAGCGATCAGGTTAGTAGTCTTTCTAGAATGTAATGTTTTGAAATAATTCTACTTCAATTCCATGATTATTTCAATTGATATTAGTCGGCCTTAAATTTTTTTAAGCTAAAATATCATTTTGACCGAAGAACTGTTTGTAAATGTTGGAGGGAAGCAACTGCTCAACTTCAGTAGTCTCAATTTTTGTTATTGCAGAAACCGATCTGCTAATAAAACAGGTTACATACATACGTCAAAAGAACAGGAAGCTAATTACTGCATGCGTTATAAATCGACATCTTAATTTCAATCGATAATAAATAAATTAATTTGGTAGCAGCATAACTGTCGATAAAAAATCATATTGTTTCTTAATTGAATAAACATAATAGCGTTTAATTACTCCTGGCCTTCTAGTATTTGTTTGATAATAATTTTGGAAGCTTGAGGTCTCTTTTTTATATAAAAATTTTCTTTATAAAAATATATGAATAAATTGTATTTCGATATAAAAATTTATGGTCTTAAAATATTATATTCTATTTTTAGCCCTTGAATCCTTCTGAAAGACGTTTCTCCTTAGCCGTTATTACTATAGAAGTCTATGCGACGATTGATGATCAAAATATTGATTTTATTGGAGCTCCTTATGAGTTTTGGGTGGGAGCTAATGCACCCTTGGGCACTTCCGTGGGACAAGTGCGCACCACACTAATATACGATGGCGAAGATGAAATCATGTACGATCTTTTGCACACCTACTCCGAGGGAGTACCCTTTGCTATAGAAGAGCGTTCCGGCATTATAACTGTGATACGAGAACTCTCTGAATTTAAACGCAAAATCTATTTCTTTGAGGCAGTGGCCAATTATGTAAGTAAAACAAAATATTTAAACTAATTATTTCATTAAATAACAATAAACACTTTCAGCTTTTTGCCAATGCTACGCAGCCTTTGATTATGTCACGCAGCTCGCAGCCATTGACCACAGTGCCTGCGCCAGACTTGACCGATGAAGGTGTGCTAATAACAAATGTTACCATACATGTGATATCAAAACCTGAGACTCGTGTACCTTTAAAGCCGGTCATAGAGTAAGTTTAAGAGATTTATTTTTTTTTTTCTAGAAACAAATTTAACAATTTAATAATTTCATGTTATTATAGAGAAATCAATATGAACATAATAAAATTCCACATTGAGGAAAATATTGTGGGCGGCATTATAGGGCAATTGGTGTATAAAAATGGCATCAATGTTATAAACAACGATTTGGAGTCCTTCAGAAGCTTACCGGCCGAAACAAATGTTACCTTAAATTCCCGTTTTCGTAGTAGAAGTCAGAGGCAACAGTTGAGAAAGCGTTTACCACGTCGTCTGGTACAGGATAATAATATAAAGCTGCGATATATAATAGCGAATCAACAAGAAGTTATCAACAAAATAACCATCACTGAAGATGGAACTCTGTTGACCCTGACCGGTTTGGATCGTGAGCTAAAAGATAAATACGATATGACAGTGATTGTAGAGTACACGACTGGTTTGGTTAGTGGCGCTGGTATATATCAAGTGGAAATAAAAGTAGATGATGTTAATGATAATGCGCCGGAATTTGGAGATGTCAATTATGTGGGTTTGATTAAAGAAAATAGCTCAAAGGGCGTAGAAGTGGCTCTAAATAAGCCTATTCTTATAGCGGATAAAGATTTGGATAAAAATGCCGAATTTAAAGTCGTGCTGCAGGGAGATTACAGTGACATGTTCAAGGTGGAATTGGTGCAACAAGATAATGCTACCGTTTTAAATACTCCTCAAATATTCGACGTCCACAATTTAACGGAACAGTGGATAGAGGACTTTAAATTTCTTGAAATGCAAACAAATTTGAAACCCATTAACTTAAAGATGAACAATCAGCCATTTTTTAAAATATCCTATTCGGGACTTAAGCCTTTGGATCGCGAGAAAGAGCAAATGTATTCTTTTAAAATACTGGCCATAGATACTGGCGGCTTAACATCTTATGCGAACTTGAATATTCTTGTAGCAGATATTAACGACAATGCGCCCATGTTCGAAAGAATTTCCGTATTTAAAGACTCTAGAGTGGAGATAAGGGAATATACTACCGATATGGAAATATATTTTGTTGAATCATCTAAAAAAAATATACCCTCCTTAACTTCTTTGTCTTCGAATATTGTAATAACGCCATATTTTCTACCCGGTTCTCCTAGACTAAATACAGAAGAGAGTAGTTTTAATGGTACCCAAATGCCCAGACCACGTTCTAGATTGCGAATGCGTGCTAGATCGCGAATAACTAGAGCCATGCTGCCTTTAAATAAATGTCCCTTGTTTGCCGTTTATGAAGATACTCCCGTGCTAACAAAAATTCTGAAAGTTACAGCCACAGATGAAGATTTCGGGCCTAATGCTCACATCCACTATGAATTAGTCTCTGAGCATGTCGATCGTTTGGCTGGTGCTCAATTGTTTAATAAACATCAAAATATTAAGTTTTTTGCGGTAGACAAAGTAAGCGGAGAAGTGATGATAAACTATCCACTACTGGCCAACATTGAAATTGTGCTAAATATCACTGCCTCCGATATCGATAATTTGCAAGATTCTACCTGTCTAAGATTCGTTGTTATCGATGTGAATAATCACGCTCCCGTATTCAAAAAGTCTTGGTATAGTTTCGACACTCAGGAAGGAGATTATAAAGATTCAGTGTTGGGACAAGTGTTGGCTGTTGATCTTGATTTTGGTGAAAATGCTAATGTTTCGTATACGCTTAGTGAAACAGATTTTCCATTTAGAATAAAGCCCGTATCGGGAGTTATTAAGATTATTGCTTCGCTAGACAGAGAAATCAAAGATAAATATAACTTCCAAGTAATAGCTTCAGACAATGCAGTGCCATTATACCGACTGTCGTCTTCCGTTGAGATAGAAGTCAATGTTCTAGATGTTAACGATAATAAACCCCAGTTTATAGGTTACGATGATGTTACTAAAGCAGAGCTTTACATACCCGAAGTGGCTGATAGAACTTTGGATGTGCCATTGTACAAGGCCTTCTTAGATCGCAATACCCAACCGGGCACATTTGTAAAACAAGTTAATGCCATTGACAAGGATTATATAGGAAATGGCAATGGCCTAGTGTTGTATTCTTTACTGCATCAGGAAGCTCATGGTGTTCCAATATTTTATATTGACTCCAGAGAAGGCTCTATTACCACTATTAGTAATTTCAAGGGCTACAATGATTACGAACATTTAAATCTCACTGTTATTGCCTCAGATTTGGGCAGTCCTTCGTTGAGTTCCACTGCCATTGTGTTGGTGAATCTTCAAGGCCAGGCTTTAATAGAGACTACCACACCCAAGCCGGAAGAAGTAATCAACTTTCAAAATTCAACTCTCTTCCAACATCAATATTATGAAATACAAGTGTTGGAAAATAATGAAACTCCGACGGAACTTTTGAAAATTAATTTTACTAAAGACTTTAATCTGGAATCTCTACGTTGGTTTTTGTGGGTTGAAAAGGGCTTAAGTGCTCAAGAAGACGCTCAAGAATATTTTGAATATGATGCTAAAACGTCCACACTTTATGCTTTAAAGTCATTTGATCGTGAGCAAACTGATCGCTACCAGTTGCGACTGAAAGGTGACAAACCTAATCGAGAGGCGAGAACGTATGCCCGTCTCTCCTACCCCGTGGTTGACGAACGTTTAGAGGGTTTGGAAAATAATGAATGTCGCTTAGTATTGAAAATCTTGGATGAAAATGATAATGCTCCCAAATTCAAACAATCGGGACAGCCCATTATAGCGGTAGTACCACGTTCAGCTACTTTTGGCTATCCTATAACGCGAGTAAAAGCTTTCGATCCTGATATGGGCCTTAATTCCGAAATACGTTATCGTTTACTGAATGAACATTCACACTTATTTGGAATTGATGAAACTTCTGGCAAGATACGCCTCATTGCAAATATAGAACCTTCGAACGATCGTGTTTATGGGTTCGATGTTAAGGCTACCGATCGAGCGGGTGCTGATGATGGTCGCAGTAGTATTATTAATGTGTTTGTTTATATCATTGATGAACACAAGCAAGTGAGAATTGTGGTGGCTGGCAAACCAATTGATGTGGAGAAGAAAATCGATGCTTTAACGCAGGGCTTGAGTGAAGCAATCGCCATGGAAGTCAGAGTGCGTTTGCTAGAACCTCATGTTGGCGGCTTAGAACCAGCGTAAGTTTCTTTTAATTATTTTGTAATATATTAGCCAATTGTTGTCTAAAATTAGTGTGTCATTTGTATGTTGTCTTGACGTGCTATCGACAAATGGTTACAGAATAAAAACAGATTTTAGTGATTCAAAATAGGAAATCTTATATATAAGACACTATGAATAGCAAGTTAAAGCCCTAACCCCTAGATGTATAAATCTTTATACTCTCCTCCTTGAGATAGAGTGCGTAACGCTACTCTTAAATAACGTTATAACCAAATAATTTCGTCTACAAAAATTTTTGTCATTATAATATTGGTGCATGAAAGTTAAAATTAATTTTAAATGCCATAAATTCTTTCATATATTTAATTTTGTACTTGTTTAGAATTTTTAGCGTAAAACAATCAAGGTGAACCTTTTTCCCCGATGTATTCAGAGAACTTTAGTACAACTTTACTAAAATATTCCTAATACTTTTTAATCGGAGAATTAAAATACTACACGAACATATTTATTACAAAAATCTATAAAAGCCTTTAAATGTATAAAAATAATTACTATATTTTTTTAATAACAAGTGTAACTACTTCACACTTAGCAAATCGATCAGCTATTTTCTTTTATGTCAGTTACATTATATTACAAAGGGCTACCTGAACTTTATTTATTAGCGCAAGTAATTTAATCGAGTATTTAGGTATTAGTAGAAAATTTTCTCTATTACTAGTTAAACTAAATTATATTAAATATAATAAAATTTTTTTCCTAGAACCGATGCGTACATCTATGCTGTTGATTATCGTTCAAATTCCATTGTTGACATGAAACAGCTGCAAGAGTAAGTTGTCGTGTCACAATGTAAATAAAATTTTATAAAAAATATTTCATTTTCACAGGTCTTTGGCTGCCATACAATTAGACACGCTACAGCACCACCAGCAACAACAGTTATTGCAAAACAATCCCAATGGACCCTGGGACTCAAGCAAAGCCATGCCAAGAATTATCGAATTGGCTGAATTCGGTAAAATGCCTCACAAGTCCAAACGCGGTTCAACATTCTGGAGTAGTTTGGAAATTTTAACAATTGTACTCGTGTCGTTTTGTGGCATCGGTGCCGCCATGACAGCATTGTGTTTCATGTGCATGCGACAAAAACGGTAAAATATTACTTTCATCTGCTTTAAATTATTACTAGTTTTTAGGATCGACTATATTCATATTATACTGAAACAGACTGATGATTTTAAAATGTCCCACTTATTGCTAAAGAAAGTAAGAGCATTTATTAAACATAAGCACTTAATTGTTAAGCAAAACTTTTAAAATATTCAACTAGAAATAACAACTAACTCATGATCAATGGAAAAAAATAAAAGATAACCTTGGAATTGTGTTGTTTTAATAATCGTTTGTTTCATTTCGTCTCTGCTGTTGGAAACAATAAAAAAATTAAACATCAGCAAACCAACGATAATAAAAAAATAACGGTACTTTCCATATTGGCAACAATTTAACCTAATTCCAATTGCAAATGTGCCAATAGCACACTCAGACATCAAAACGATACACAACAACAATTCTAAGCTTATCTTGCAAAAGTGTAAAAATATTCCAATAATTCGAACAATTTTGTAGCTAATTAACAGCCAACATGTTGGCAGATGCTCTGCTTTCAGCATCTTTTGATTTCAATCGCACATTGAATTGAAATTTTCTTTTATACTCTTACCAACAGCGGTTTATGGTCACAACGAGAATTTCCAACATCTGAAACTGGTTTAACTTATACAATAGCACGTGCTGGACTGGATTCATGCCGTAGACGTCATCATCAAACTCAGCCAATAACACCAGATACTCACCATCATCAGCAACTGCAAAGACAAAGTCAACGTAAATACCACCATAATTTTAATTCCTCTCTTTTCTCATTTCTAATTTAGAATTGTTTTCCTTAATAAATACATATAATATATATTCGATTTTCCTGTATTTTAGAATCGTTGTGTTCCTCTGGTAAAACTCAGTCGACAGCTGTGGCTACACAAAAATTATCCCAAGATTGGTCTGTTTCAAAGCTCCAACCACCGCATCATCCAATACAACCTCCAAGTCAGACTCATTCTTCATTATCCAAACAACATTCTGCATCACGTTTTCATCATCAGCATTCCCATCATCATCACAATCATAATAATCAACAAGCGCAGCAGCAGCAACAGCAAACCACTCCACATCAATATGTTCCTCAAATACAACATCAGCATCAACATCATCATCAGCACTTAAATAACGAGTGAGTACAATTTTTTATCTTATACATATAATTTTTATAAATGGGTTGGATAACTAACACACGAGTAAATGGCACAATTGTTATGTACATTAATATACACACTGCTAATCACATAAATAAGCTGGCGACTTATCTTAAATTTCAAATAATATAATTGTTTGGAAATACAAGTGGGTTGTTTTTTTTAATTGCAATAGATTTAATGAAACATTTCCAAAAGCTTAAACATTTTATGTAGAAAACTGAAATCGTTTTCGAAACACAAATATCAGACTATGAAGATGTAAATGTTTTTGTTCTATAAAATTTTTAGCTTTATTTGAAAAAAATTAAAATTATGTAAAATTTATTAACGTATTATTTCGGCTAAACAAATTTTCGATGATAACAAAAGCTTTCTAAGTACCTATTCCTTGGTTAAATGGTTTACAAATTTTGCACATGACCCCTGTACGAAATGTCTGTATACATATTTACTTTATTTAAAATTCTTTGTGGTGTTTGGTGAAAAATGCAATAAATAAAAAAATAACAAATTGAAAAGTACTAAAAATTCAAACTGTGTTGTAGTCAAAGGCAACGTGAATATATTGATGTTCCTTTACCCAAAAGTGTAGCCAAGTCTGCAGCTTTAAGAAATGCCACTCTATCGGAAGATGATGGCAATGCTCCTTCGCCATTTATTTTGAAATATAACACCTGCCAGCCTGTAACGAATCTGTAAGTATTAATTATATAAAATAAATCATCACAAAATATATAATAAATTAAAAACAAAAAACTATTGACAGCTCTCCACATTCCTTCGAAACGTCAAGGTTTTCACTACACTCCAACGGCCAAGATTCGGGCGTTGATTTTCTCAGCAGCCGAGAGCTATACGAAACTTCACCAGACTCATTTGATTCTCAAGCACGCAAAGGCACTCATCAGTCCTTGTGTCCGCGTCACGCCAAAGAACACTTGACTCTGAAGCATAATAAAACGAGTTTAATAACTGCCACCAGCAAAATGGATATAACTAATACCGATTCTAGGTAAGATGTTTATTTGCAAGCCAAAAGCCTTGAATAAATAATTAAAATGTTTTTTGTTGTTTTATTTTTCAAGTGATAATTATGAAGATTCATTGCAAAATGATGATGCCCTAGTGGTCACCAATTGCCGGTCGCTGTGCGATCATCATTTGCAACAGCAACACCAACAACAACGTCACCAAGAACTCTATCAAAACTCACAATTTGAGAAAAAATCTTGTGTGCGTCACTCATTTTCGGGCGTCAAGGATGACTTGATGCAGAGTTCACCACGAATATCTTTGAGGTCACGTGGCCATATCCTACGTAATTCTATGAATGATTTAGAAGAACGTCTGCACAATTTGGAACAGTCATTCAAGAGGCCCTTAGATTATGCCAGTAGTAGTAGTAAAAATAATAGTAATAATATGAATAATTCTTTAAAGTTTTAGTTGAAGTGCGTAGGTCCATGTTTAGCAAACAATTGTGCAATATTTGTAGGTTTAACGATTAATTATGATTATAAGAATGTTGTAATAATTATTTTTATATAGTGTAAAAAGTACCTGCTTCATAGAGGGAGAAAGCGAAAACATTGAAGATTCATTGCATTTGTAATATAAACCGTACGATTACATGAGAGTTAATTAGTTTGTAGTATTAATTTAGATATTTATAAGTTGTACAAAAAATATTAGAATTTAATTCAAACATACTTTAAATCGATTGTAGAAAAATAATACATATAAATAATGATGCGAAATAGCGTATGTTGTTTTGATCAACGATCGAAAATAGTTGCTTTTTTGAATTTTCAAAGAAGCAAAGCAAATTCGAACACACCATTTTGATAATTTCCTGCTATATTTTTATAAAATCATATTATCTTACTGACAAAAATAGTGATTATACACACATACACATATTTTTTGCCGGAACTAATTGGTATTTTCAGATTTTCATTTATATTTTGGGATAAATAATTATTAAATTTAAACACGAATTAAAAGAACTTCTAATGTTTCATTATCTACAACAAATAAAAGTTTTTAATTAATATGAAAAACATATTAGCTTAGCCTGAGAACCCAAAGTAAATTATTTCGAGGTTTTGAAAATTTTAAAACATTTCTTGTCTGATAAGGGGTTCCGCCGTCAGTTGATTGATATGTTTGTAGGCATCCCAAAAGTTTAGGAAAAGTTCGAATGAGAAAATTGCATATTAACTTCTTCATCTACTTCGTTAAACGGTTTTTCTAATACGTGCTTCATAATATAATATAACTGAAGAAAGAATGATTTTAAATTGAATTTGAAAGAAAATACTGTGTAGTTGAGAATTGAAGCCAAATCAATTTCCATCGTTAATAATTAAAGCAAATTGTTGTTTGCTTTCCAATAGATGTTGTTATTAAAAATCCTCGCAAAAAAAAAATTTTTCAAATACTAACAGTCTAGAGTAAGATCAACCGTTTATTAAAATTTGTATGGGTACTAAATTGTATTCTGCTACGACACTACTTTTATTACAACGCAACCAAGGCGAACTAACAATAAGTATACTCGCCGCAACTGCAACATTTTCGGTATCTGTCAAATTTTTTCTATTTATAAAACTATATTGTTTGTGTCATATGACTTTTATTAATTAAAGTATACGTTTGCTGCGCTTTTATTGCCATCAGCTTGTGCTTGGGATCCAGTGTTCGAAAAAACACCGTTTACACAGTCAAAGATTTTGACGCAGTCAAAATTTTTACAAAAAAAAAAAATCAAATTGTTGTTGTTTATTTTGATTAAAAACGGTTAAGTACATAATTATTATTTATTATCACTAAAAATATAAATTATGAAAAATATTTCAACATAATTTCAAAGGCTTATAAAATTAATTTTGTCAAATAAGCCTTTAGTAAACACAAAATATTTTTTATGTATACGGACATAAGGAATAAAATTAAAAATATAAATAAAAATTTATTTGAAGAATTTCTTGAACTCCAAACAACCGGCCCAATTTTCGTCGAAACCGGGAGCAACAGTCTTGGCATTGGCATACCACTTGGCAACGTTGACGTATTTGCTAAAATCAAAACCGGCAACTTCGAATGAGCTAACGGTGGCCAATAAAGCTAAATCGGCAACGGTCAATGAATCACCAGCAGCATATTGTTTACCTTCCAAAAAGATGTCGAAAAATCCAAAAGCAGTTTCAATTTTCTTATACATCTCTGGATCAGCGGGGGCCTTGGCAAAGATTTGTGGATAGTAGTAATCAGCAAAGCTTTTGTAGAGGGTACCCATGTCAAAGTACAAACGCTGGTTAATGACAGCACGCTTCTTGGGACATTTGGGATACAAGGAATCGGTCTTACCGTACTTCTCGACCAAATAAACCTGAATAGCACGAGATTCCCATAAAGAGAAATCACCATCGACCAAAGTGGGAATAGTGTGTTGGGGATTAAGTTTTAAGAAATCAGGTTTCAAGTGCTCCCCAGTTTGTAGTTCTAACTGTTTCTTGTTTAGGTCCACGCCAACAGCTTTAGCTGTCATAAGTACGGCGCGGCAGGGAGAGGAACCGGGCTTGTAGTATAAATCCATCATTTCTAGAAACAATTAAGAGAAGTCAAACATTAATTATATTTTTTTTCATATCTTTTTTTGGACGTTGTTAGTAATTAAATAATTTTATGCAATTAAAATTTATATATTATACACTTAACATGATGTGTTACACACAAAACATGTTTTCTCTTTCATTGTTGTTTACACAAGGTAACAGAATATATTCATTTTTCTGTCTGTATGCTTGTCCTTCTGTTATCTTGATATTTTCACAAGTTACAAAATTACTGTAACACCTGCCATAAATTTTACGAATTTATTTCACAGTGTGGTTCGGTGAAGTAGAAGAAACCTTCGTATCTTTATTTGAATGTTATGCGAGCTGATCAACGAAATATTCACATCTAAAGACATTCAAATTAGTTAATTTTCCAGATTTTAATTTTAGTGCCATCTTTTGTGTTATTTAATTAATTTATTTATATTTTCAATGGAATTTTTTTTATATATTTCACTGGTTTTTTCAGGCGAACTTAAAACACTGTACTCTTATTTTAGTTGTTATAATGCCGGTTACAAAACTATAAATTATTTGCTTACTTCTAATGCTTTGGCTGGTTTCAGCTGTGAACGTTTTAAAATCCAACGAACGACTGTCGTTATACGCTGGAGTTCCAGCTATTTAAACTAACCGATGACGAATCATTGTATTAATTTTTTCAAAGTTCGCTCTTTTAAACTCCATCTATGAATAGAAACTTGATCGTTTATATTAATAAAATGAGCCAAAGAGAAATAGCATTTGAAACAATACAGACATCCACACACAAGTACGAGCTATTATAAAATTATCTAAAACTGTTGTTTATGTCGATACAAAATATTTTTTTAAATTGTGCTCGTGTGTGTTTTCGTAAAACTATTTGTATTCAAGTTAATCAAAAGGCAAAACTTGTTTGTTTTTTCTTTTTGGCAATACAAATCATGGAAATGTATTAGAAGGGTTTGTTGGTTAAAAGGGAGATTAAAGATCATGATTCGGTAGTTGCGAACGAACTGAGTTTTATTTTAAAATAAAATTCGGAAGTGAACACCGAGACGTACCTAAAATATGTTGAGTTGTATTAACTTATTTATTTATTTGTTACACTAGTGTCGTGAAGCCCAGTTTTTTAAATCTTAAGATAAAATCAGAGTTTGCAATGTTTTAAAAATAAAGTTTGCTAAAAACTGTTTAAGTTTGGATAATTATAACAAAAATGATTAATTTTTTATTTATTATAAATATTATACAATTGACCATCAACAGGTTTAACATTTTTTGAATCGGTAGGTAATAATACCTTAAAATAAATTTAAGTGCAACAAGTTTCAATTGAAAAAAATTGGGGTATTCAAACTGTGTGCTATAGTGCTATTTTGCTATAGTAATTATTGCGTTATATGTTCAATTTTTAGACGTTCATCTCTTGCTTAGTTTAGTTTTAACGCATTTTTTATATCTGATTGATTGTATAACTTTACACTTTCGATGGCCGTATAATGATTGTAAAACCTTCCGATAGCACTAATTTGGACGAAATGTCCAGCATATTAGAAGAGCTTTCACTTAAGACTCAGCCAATTTTTTTTTTGAATGCAGGCTTTACAAACGGTGAAAAAAGTTTAAGTAATGCGATGCAAATCGAAAGCAATTCCTTTCGTATCGTATTATAGAATAATATCTCCGGTCTCACGCTCACTGGTCGCGCAATGTTACCATTTTAGTTTATCCACTTGTTTTTTTCGCATTTTAATGTGAAACCTTTTTTTTATCATCTGAGTAAATTGTGAAACAATGCACAAAATTCGTTGAAAGCTGTCATATATTTTTGTCTTATTATGTTACAACTTATGACTTTATGGCCATCATCTGAAACCCTCAAATAGTTGTTAGAAAACTTTTTCCAATATAAATGCAAGGCAAATATTTTTAAAGTTTAACCATGACATATTTTTAAAGGAAGGAAAGTAATTGGTTTGCAAAATTGGAAAATAATATTGTCACCTCTTTCGAATCATAATGCTGCATTAAATAAAACCACATATGAGACCTTTTAATCATCATCAGATTTGAATATAAAAAATATCTGCCATTGAATAGAAACTTGAAATCAAAATATTTTATTTCTAAGTTAATTGAGTTCTTAAGTTGTTGTTAATTACTTTCCAAAACTATAAATTCTCATTAAAAACGAAATTTTATTAGGCGAAATATTGCAAAAAACTCAAAATATGTAAGTTTTTTATCTAAAATAATTTGTCTCAAGCTGAAACATTTATTGAATTAATTTATAAGATAAAAAATAATAATAGTGTTAATCTAACACACATTCAATTGCAAAAAAATATTTATTTGCAATGTTGATTTGGGTCAAGGCTTTTTGACTTTTTAGATCACGATATCTCTTAAATAAAATACATTTGAAAAAAATCGTGTACAACTTTTTTAATACATTTTATTAATTTTCTTAAAAAAATAGAAAGAACTATGTGCAGTTTTTCAATACTAATAAATTAAAACATAAATTATATAAAGAAGAAAATCAAATGCAAAACAAACAAAATAAAAATCAATAATTTAGTTGAAGAATTTCTTGAATTCCAAGCAACCTTCCCAGTTCTCATCGAAGCCGGGAGCAACAGTCTTAGCATTAGCGTACCACTTGGCCACATTCTCATATTTGCTGAAATCAAAACCAGCTACCTCGAATGTGCTGACTGTGGCCAATAAAGCCAAATCGGCAACGGTCAATGTATCACCGACAGCATATTGATGACCTTCCAAAAAGGTGTTGAGGAAATCGAAGGCAGTTTCCATTTTCTTATGCATCTCTGGATCGGCGGGGGCCTTGGTAAAGATTTGTGGATAGTAGTAGTCGGCAAAGCTCTTGTATAAAGTTCCCATATCGAAATACAAACGCTGATTGATGAGGGCACGTTTTTTGGGGCACTTGGGGAACAAGGAGTCGTCCTTACCATACTTCTCAACCAAGTAAACCATGATGGCACGAGATTCCCATAAAGCGAAATCACCATCGACCAAAGTGGGAATGGTGTGCTGGGGATTTATTTTCAAGAATTCTGGCTTCAATTGGTCGCCAGCTTGTAAGTTCAACAGCTTTTTGTTCAGCTCAATGCCAAGAGCTTTGGCTGTCATCATGACAGAGCGGCAGGGTGCAGAGCCGGGTAAATAGTAGAAATCCATGGTTACTGAAATTAAACGAAATTGCAAAACAAAAAACGATTAGAAAATATGTTTCTATTTTTCACAGCGGATATTGCTTAATTAAATGGATGCTATACATGCATATATTTCTATTTATTTGTGTATGTATCTATGTATGCATGTTTGCATTGTGTCTGTTCTCTGATCAATCAGACATTTTCACTCGCTGTACATTTTTCGCAGCACAAAAAACTGAGTTATTTTTTTGGCAACTGTTTCGCGAAATTTCTCCCCAAACGCAAGTTTTTTAACAACAAGTAACTGCTTTGTGTTTTTCCCTTATGTTTTTTAAAATAATTAAGTTTTGATATTTTTTTATTGTGACACCAGAACTTTATTTGTTTGTTTGCCAACTTGAAATTGATTAATTTTTCACTGCCTTGTGATGAAGCAAGACAACACTGTACTTTTAGTTTACTTATATCCGGTCTTTGAAAAAAAAAGCTTCAACCACTTACTCTTAGCGCTTTAGTTTGACTTGGTTGTGAACGTTACAAAATTCAACGTACGACTGTCTGTATCTGCTAGAGTTGGAGCTATTTAAACTAAATGATGACGAAGCTCTAGAAAGGCCTCTTAAAGAATTCACTATTACAAACCCTTATCTCTCTGCGAAAAATAAACATGAAAATACACGCCATGCATTCACGAACATACAATTCACTTGGAATCAGTGTGACCACATCGATTGTTTGTAAGCAAATTAAGCTTTTTGTGTTTTCTAGTAGAACCAAGGTTGAAGGTAGGGGTCATAAATTCTGTTGTGTTCTGCTCTTTAGTACATGATAATGCTGATCGCTGACGATCATGTCCAGTGACCAGTTCTATGCCTTCGTCATTGAAACAGGCAGACATTAATTAAAACAACACCAATGCGGATCAGAAAATTTCGATGCCATATTCATGACTGAGCACGGACCCGAACCCGGGATCTTAGGTTTCGTCGCCTTAGCAAAGTGAGATCAAGATTGGTATTTACTATAATTAAATAATTTTGTAAAATGTACTAATCCACTCGCTGTTTTTAAATTGAACCTTCAGTTTCGTTGAATTGTCATACTGAATAATACAAATTATATCAAATTTAAGTCAACGCAACTCTGGATTTTAGACAAACAAAAAGAAGAAATTCTGTTTAATAAAATTATGAAAAAAAATTTAGTAAAAATTAAATTTTCGTCGTTAGTGTTAACCAATTGAGCCAACAACACAAAACTTATACGAATTTGTTTTCAACTTCTTCTCAGGTTCGATGTGCTCAGGATTGTGTTATTCACTACCTGGTCACACTGTTTGCAACAATAAAAATCCAAAAATAAATGAAAACTAAAAGAGAGAAAAAGCATGGGAGATAGAAAACAGACAGCCGGTAAACTTTTTTTCTTCCAGCTAAAAAATATTATTGAAAATATAGTTTGTTTTATACAATTTATAATAAACTGTTTTTCTGCATGTTTGCCAGAAGAAATACTTGATTTTATATCGTAGAGGCTCTCTCTACCATTCAGAAGAAGGTACTATCAGTTACTTGTTACATATGTATAAAGTTACTTGGAATTGTTACATGATTGTCCAACAAATTGAAATTTGTTCAATAGGGCTTTGATGACCTTTAAAATTGTTGCAATAAATAAAAACAATTAGCACAAAAAGATCACATGAGAAATATTTCTGGCTTAAGATTTAGGGAAATGTTGCACTATGCAATAAAAGAAGAAAAAATATAATAGTGATTTAATTCCAAATATATTAGGAAAGTTTCAGAGCTTTTGGAATTTTAATTTAAAAAAATATTTTCATTGGAACGAAATAAAAAATTTATATATGCACACGTAGTTTTCCTCTAATTAAATTGCATATGTATGCGTGTTTGTATGCACTCGTATGTTAAAATATGACTTATGTGCAGAATGATGCGATATCTGGCGTAAATAAAGAAAATGTAACAAGTCCATTTCAATTATAACTGTAACGATGCATTAATTTTCTGCATACAGTGGAACCTTTGATAACAAGTACCGCCCGCAACTGGACACCTCCCATAACAAGACGAAAATCGGAAACCGCTTTACTACTCTTTCCATACAAAATGTTGACACAATATTGGAGACACGAATAACCAGATGATATTAAATTAAACAAAAAATATTTTGAAAATATTTCATAAATGCTTAGAGAGAGGCTTTGAAATGGACCAACTCATGACAATATCTCATTTGCAATGTCTGCAAATTTAAACAGTCTTTTCGGTCAATCAAATGGACTGACAATCAAAAATTGTTAGCAAAAAATAGATTTTCAGTTTAGACGATTCTAAGAAAACCTTACAATTTCAGAGCCAAGACAGGCAATAAATTATTCTCCCAACTAAAGTTTTCAGTTCACGCGACAGGGTTTATTAATTGAAAAGTGTTCATCCATTTTTTATACTATAATTTTCAAATATTTATTTCATTTCAATACTATTTTTTTTAATTTTGTTTTTCTCTTTTACATATATATATATATTATTTTCAATATAAACTGGTTGTTTACACGATTGAGAGATGTCTGGGTTTTCTGACAACGTTACTGAATTTCGCTTGTTCTTTGTGTGAGTTCTTTAGGAAAATATTTCTAGAGGCGTGCACACATACATTAACGTGGGCTTTAGGGCAGGCTTACCGGAATATTGACGATACTTTTTCGGGATACAGTGTGGTTTAAAAAATAAAAAAAGTTTCTATTAACTGACAAAGGCAACAGTGCAAACAATAAAAGTAACTGTCTAAATGTTGCATGCTGAAGGTGAACTTAAGCAGAAAGAAAGAAATAATTACACAGTGCAACAAACAAAACAAACAAAAAATAAATAAATAAATAATAATAAAAACAAATCAATAAATAGACTTATTCCAGCAGATGGTATTGGCGTTTAAAAAGTTTAGTTCAGTGGTTACACTCAACTTTAGGGAACACTTAAGGTGTAGGGGATTGTAACCTCCTCTATATCGTCTAATCGCATATAGTCATATTCGCACAGTGGCTCTATATCGTCTAATCGCATACAGTCATATTCGCACTGTGGCTGTATAAATATTCATCGTGATAAAATAAATAGAACATGTTTTTACCTCTTCGCAAGATTCTATATTTTTTTATTTAAATTTTATTTAAAAAAACAAAAGAACACTTTAAAAATTTATAAAAACTTGTGTTACAAATTATATACGGATCAGATGAAAAACTTTCTAAACTCCAAAAAACCCTTCCAGTTTTCAGCGTAACCGGGAGTAACAGCTTTTACATGATCGTACCACTTGGGAACCCTGGTGTATTTGGTGATATCAAAGCCGACTGCTTTAAATGTGCTGACTGTGGACAGCACAGCCAAATCAGCAATAGTCAAATGATCATCGGCAACATATTCATGATGTAATAAAAAACTTTCGAGGAAACTAAAAGCATTCGTAATTTTATTGTACAATGACATGTGGGGGAGCTCTTTCTCAAAAACTAGCGGGTAGTAGTAGTCGGTAAAGCTTTTGTATAGGGTACCCTTATCGAAGTACAAACGTTGATTTATAGTGGCACGCTTCTTGGGACAACTGGGATACAAAGAATCATCGTTCTTGCCATACATTTCAACCAAGTAAATTAAAATTGCATGAGACTCCCACAAAACTAGATCACCATCGACTAGAGTGGGAACAGTGTGTTGGGGATTTAGTTTCAAAAATTCTGGCGTCAAGTGTTCGCCAGCCTTCATATCCACCATTATTTTGTTCAGTTTAATGCCCAGAGCTTTGGCGGTCATTAGGACTGCGCGGCAGGAAGGTGAACAGGTTACATAATACAAATCCATAGTTGCTGAAATTGAAAAAATGAAGAGTATTTTTATTCCTTTTAATACTGTTTGTGATCGCTCAGGAAAGGAATGTGCTCCGGAAACAAATTGATTGTGATGTGAAATATTTTAGTCAGGCAAATTATAAATATTTCTGAGGAACTTTTCCTCAGTTTCCATCAACTACAACTAATTTTTAACTGATTTCAAATGCATGTTATCAATTCCTTTACGTTTTTTTTTTCTTTTCTTAGAAGCTCACGAGCTTAAAACGATTTCTAGAAAAATTTTTAAAATATTTTCTTTCTGCAATTTCGGATAACATTGAAGAGGGTCTCTCGCAAAATATGTAATAGGATTTTAAATAGAGTGTAATACAATTGAAAGAATAATGAACAGAAGTTTAAAAAAGAAACAAATACTTTCAACGGAGAACTCTTTAATTAAACAGGAAATCAGACGAAATTTAGAAATAAAATATTTAAATAAAAATTATATGTTTTAATTAACAACAAATAAAATTTTTGCAAAATTCTAATTTTCTCTTTTGAACAGCGTTTATTTATAATCAGAAGACTTACTCCAAAGTCCTTAAGCATTGAACATTAACTTCCAAAATTTATATTATTACATGATTACCTTGAATTTTAATTTAATTAATAATAATTTACTAATATCCTTCCCACTTGCTTTAAATTAAAAGTTGGCGTACAATTTCTTTTTCCACTATCTTATTGTTTTAATTTCTTTGGTAGCAAATGTTACAAAGTTGACCGCACGACTATTTCTTCCAAGAACAATTCTAATTTTTTAATTTACCTTTTCACCAAGAAAACCTGCTTTGTGACTTTTCGATGAACTACACGAAATATATTCTCATATAAAAGAATAAACGATGACAAAAATGCTGAAAACGGTTTTAAAAGCAGTTTTATAATTGTTGTTTTTTAAGTACCCATAATTTTGAAAATAATTATTCCCAATTAACCAATTCGAAAGCAAGAACAAACTTATCATAAGACGTTTTCTGTAACTTTTAATAAGCATTGTTACACCCAATTCACACGATGAATATTATGACTTGTAGTTTTGCACGGTACAAAGGTGTAGTGAGGAAAGTGGGGTAGCGAAATTCATTGGATTTCTGTTTATTTATTTTATTTCTCTTTATTCTTTTTAAGTTCTTTTATTTTTTATTTTAAAGTTATATACATCTAATAACAATAAATAGAAATATGTAGATATGAAAACCGAATTTATCACATGACCTCATAGAATTTTTGGAAGCGATTTCGAAACAGATTTGGACGTAATAAAATTCATCGTTTGAATTGGGTGTTATTATTTGCACTGCTTGCTATACGCTTGGGTCACCATAGTCTTGTATCAGTTTTTTATAAAAATGGCATATTTTTAGTTATATTATTTATTTTTCGTATTATAGAAGGCGTTGTTTATATATTTATTTTGAGAAATATGAAAAATGTGATCGATTTTTTAATTTTGTAAACAATTTTATATTATTATTTGCCTATGTCCCAAGCTTATAAAAGTATTGTTAATTTAAAACTTATGTTAATTATGATTAAAAAACAATTATTTTGTTAGCGTGTCTATTATTATAGACTTCTAAGAATTTTATAACTTGTGACTAGCAATATTATCACAGGAGATCAGCTTTCTACAATTAATAACAATCTTTTCACAAAAAAATTTATAATCTTAAGACTTACAGCAATAAGCTTGTAATAAAGTTATAATAAGCTTGCTATAAGCTGATGCAATATAGTTTTGATTTCTTGGATTGGGACTAATATTTTCAGAATTGGATTACTTTATATTGAAGTCCAAGCTAAAATGTGAATAACATATTAGACATGTGGCCAATGGGTTTGTTATCTAGACATGCAATTTTCTTGGTGGCCAAATTTCCATACATTTTAAAATTACGAATTTCGAGATCTATTATCTTAGAGCATAATATCTTGAATATCATGTAATTTGGGACTCGCACAGAATCTCGGTTGTGCTTAAGTTTTTATATGAAATTAAGCATTTCAAAAGTCAATTTTAGTAATGCAGTATATCAGAATTTCCTTCTACTGCAGATGCTTCGTCTTAACACAAATAAAAATTTATTACCTGGCATATATAATTTTGCGGAAAAATTATCACTACCATGAGATATTTTTTAAGTTAATTTTTAGCTCTAAAATGAGAAAAAAATTGTGCAATAAAAAGTTTGCTATCTTATATAATGCTGATTTCAATCAATATATAGCGCTATAGTACCGACTTTCAAGTATGCTATGATGCGCTGTTTTAGTACAAGTTAACACAGTTTGCTCTTCTGCCATTTATATTTTGCTGCTGAAAATATTTTATTGTAAATGAAGTTATCAAACGTTTTATATGATTTTCGATTAAAAAGGGTACTTTAAATTCTCTGTAGCCAGCTCTCCATCAAACTGATGGAATGTGTGCATTCACATGTTCACATGTATACTTGCATACATGCATAAATACATAATATATACATATTATACAGGGTTTCCTGCTAAGGCAATAAATAATCATTTTCGAAGTAAATTAATGTAAAGAAATTTGATATTGCAACTCTGTAGAATTAGTTATATTGTACCTTGATTGGATTTGGAAAAAATTGAATACAATCCGCTCAGAAAACAGGCAGCTGAAGGTACGTTGATTTCTTTCAAATATTTGAGCAAACAGGCATAAACAATAACACTGCTCAGCAGCCAATTTTGTTCTGGTGTTTTACTTTTTAAAATCGGATGACGCGTTCTCGAGTTAGGGTGCAATATGTCTACGTACCTGGATAATTTAGGGAGGAAAAAATTGCCACGCCCATAAAAAAAATCTCGACCTGATGGAAAGCAACCGAAAACGGATTCGAGTTTAGCGCATCAATATCCATATAGTGCACATAGTTATATTTAAAGGAGCGGCAAAAAAATATTTTTTGCAGAGCAGTGTAATTTCTGGTTGAACTTTTTTTAATCTTTTTTATAAGAATGTGTCTATTTGGCAAAATAAAAATTTAATAGACATTCAGTAGTGTCTTCGACAGCGAAATATTGAAGAAATGTTTATCTTTAAATATATGATAGATGTAGGCGTAGCGTAAGAGTAGCTGGTCAAAAGAACTAACAGTTAATATCGCCTGTATTTGGCTACTGTGGAGAACGAAGCCAATGCCGGGATACATACAATCTGTTTAATTTACTACACACCTGGAAACCCCCTTTATATTTACTTATATACATACATTGTAGAAATGTACATCCATATGGGAGTAAACAAAATGTAAATTTAATGACACGCCAAACATTGGAGAGCGTTTGTGAGAGTATTTGGAGAACTATTGAATGACATTGCAATTTTACTATCGGCTTTTTTTAATATAAGTAAATTTGTTTGCTATTTATTTATCTCTTATATAGTAAAATAAATAAATAAATAAATTAAATCTATTGTATTCTTATAACAACTTGAAAATTATTTAATAATATAGTATGTAATATAAATTAAAAATGAAATATCTTTTGTAATATGTCATAAAGCCCAGTAGTTCAAACGTCTTCAAAAAAGGAAAAGTTATTCCAAAACTCTACATACAGACATAAATATATACTTACATACTTATGAACATCAAATCCACTAATTCATATAATAATAGGTTATGTTTACTTCCAGATTGTTTAATATTTTATAAGCACATCGTTCTGCTTATGACCCGGCTTTTTTTGTAGAAAATATTTATGCATGTTCGAAGTAAGCAAATGAGTTTAAAAGTGGGCTTTGACTTTAAGCACTATGTACATATACATATATGTATGTATTTTTAAATATATATATATATATATATATATATATATATATATGTATATATATATATATATATATATATATATATATATATACATATATATACGTATGCGTGTATGGAAGTCAAAGAATTATCTTTGATCAAAACTCCACTTATCATATAAGAAGTAAAAAAATTCTTGGTGAGAAAAATTTATTAAATTATTTTCTAGTTTTAACTAAAGATTTAGTTTGTGTATGTATGTATGGATGCATTTTTGTATGTATGTAATTATATGCTAATATTTTATATATAAGAGAAAAATATGTGTGTACATATTATATGTCTATATTTAGCGACCGGCGACTTAGTTTTTTCTTCCATAATTCATATATTATCGTTGGTCTCTTTTTGGCAATTATCCAATTGTTTTCTTGACTTTTGCTTTTCGATTAATTCAATAAGTAAATAAATAAAATTTTTCAATTACAAGTATTATATTTTTGTAATTGAGGATTAAGCTAGGCGGCAAAAAATTAAAAGCTGCCGAAATTACAGGGATCTCTGCTGGTGAAGATGCAATCGTCTCTCAAAAATGGTATTTAGGTAGTTTTAGCTCTTATTATTAAAGGACACACATACCGACGCATGTACTTACATACATACATATATATTAAGCCCAGGATCGCGGGTTTAACTCCGCACTAAGTCGTGAGTAGGGCAAGGAATTTTAGTGCCATATTTCGTGGTGGTGTTAATTGTTGGCGGTTTGTTTCGACGATGAACAATCGCTGGATATTACAAGTGCTCTCCTTCGACGGTACCGTGACAAAAATTTACTGACGAAGTAACTGCCTGTTCGCCGATGTTCGTTCGAATAAATAACATTTAAAACAAAAACAAGTTTTGAAAATTGTTTTTATTTTAAATGTTATTTATTCGAACGAACGATAGCTTTCGACATCGCCGAAGAGGCAGTAAGACATAAAACTCTAGTTTCTCATCTTTCTTCATCTGTCTTTTCAACACTATCCCCTTCTTTGACAGTCGCCGATCGATGCATTGCTTCAATTGGATTCATATCCTGAGTGCAGGCGCAATGAAAACAATATTTAAGTGTAACGAGGGAGGGGAATAAATAAAATACAATCGAATACTAAGATTGAAAATATATTATAAAATTTTGGTTTTTTGGGGTGAAGTATGTGCCACTTTCAAATAGTCGGTTAAAACATAA
Organism: Linnaemya vulpina; assembly: GCA_963675445.1. NCBI lineage: Eukaryota > Metazoa > Arthropoda > Insecta > Diptera > Tachinidae > Linnaemya > Linnaemya vulpina. The sequence continues at coordinate 12,380,817 of OY776277.1, read as the reverse complement.
ACTGGAAATGCAACCCACATCCTGCACACCGATATTCTGGCACACATTGTCCTACCAAAGCACCCATTTATTTGTTTAATTTCACCTAGTCTTGTAATAGGAAACTTAATTAATAACAATTATTTTGTTGCACAGCAGGGACAATAACTTCAGTACAAACAAAAGGTACTGAGTACTTCAATAATAGTATTTTACTAACAAAATTTCTATTGCAGACTTAAATTTTTTTAGCTTGTGATTAAGCATTTCTTTCATGAAACATATTTCAAATTTAATAATAAAGAATGGAAATCTCCTATGCAAAATATTCCATGAAATATAAAAAAATCGACTAAGTCGTCAGTTTTGAATATTTTTAATTGTTGCAGTCTGGCTTTTCAACCTCATCTACTCAATACAAATATTACAATCCACTTTTATCTGTTTATTTAATGATGGAATAATCGCTCCAATATATTGTGATTCACATAATATGAACGTCCAATGGGAATTGCATGAGATGTTGAAAGCCTCCTCTCTTGCAAAACATTAAAGGTCTTAATTATCAAAAATATTTGTTGCTGCTGATAAGAAACATTTTATATACTAAATTTGTCTATAAGCAGCTGTTAAACATAATTTGTAAATAAGGCCTTAAATAAATAAAATCAAAATTACCCAAAATATATTATGCCTGTTGGTTAGCGAACTTTTAAAAAATCATACCGCCAAACTTGAAAAGTCTCAGGCAAGACAAGGCGGCTTTAAGGATTTTTAGAATTTTCTTCATCAACACCACCTACAGATTGGCTGATATGTGTAGCAGCCATATATACCGTAACTAATATTGAAGCCAATTAACCAAATGTAACCAAACGCCGGCCGCTTTAACTGTAAACAAGTTAAACCTGGTTATGCTGGAAATGTTGGTGGCTGCCTGAAATGATAAATTTTGCTTCCAACCCAAACAGCAACATTTAAATATATAAATAAGATATTAAGCGAAATAGAAAGAAGTAACTATTCATGTATGTTACTGCCTGCATACAATAGACACACACACACACACACACATTTATATACAACTAGATTAAATGCTTAAATAAACTAAAAATATGTGTTTTTTATTAGAAAAGAAATGAATGGCACGAAAAATGCAATAAAAATGTTTTTCAAGTTTCTCTTTTCTATAGAAGACAAGAAAAAATTTTAAGAAAAAAACCAATTTTTTTCTATTAAAACTAGTTCCAATTACAACCCACCACATTCACCAAATTTACATGCAAACTTTTATAATATTTGCCAAACTGTAGCAACTGCAAGCCGCTTAACCTTTAAATGGTCTGGGAAAAAAGGTGAGATCTGATAAGATCACCAATATAAATTAAAAGTCGGTTGTATTATTTCTTTTTATGAAAGGATTCATAACATTATATTGTTATTACCAAGTCCAAAAACGGAATGATGTGAAACGAAAGAGTGGTAGTTTTCAGTTCAATCACGTAAAAATTGTTAAGCCATTTTTACACCATGTGTCGTTTTACAATGTCCTTGTCAAATATGCTATAGAATTTTTTTAAAATAATATAAAAAAGCTAAGAATGTGATTTGTTAATTTTATGAACATTTTATTTTTGCTATATCAATATTTTTATAGGCTAATTGTTCTAACTTAGTTAAAATCTCAGAAAGACATGATGATAAATATCTCTAGACACACTGGAAAGTCAACATCAGTTTTATTCAACTTACACAGCAGAGCAGAACAGCTGTTTTCGAAAGTCGCAACACTTTCATCTTCAGTGCTCATGTGTATATTGTGTTTATCACCACTGTTTGCTTCGGTATGTGTCAGCCTGTCTGCACTTACAGTGTAAAAAATTTCTGTTGAAAGTGTTGCACATTTTGAACTGACAAGGCACCTCAAATCAGCTGTGTGTGCTGTCAAATGTATGAGTATTAAAATCCATTTATTTGCCCAAAATGAATCTATTCCGCGGGAAAAAAAATTATATAGTGCCATTATTAAATTTTAAAGCTTTACTTAATGGCATTTACGACCCAATTTTTTAAACCACGTCATCGAGGTGATATATATATATATATATATATATATATATATATATATATGCATAAAAAATCAATATTTTAAAGCCTTCGAAATATTCTTTTTGACATTCATGTAAGTTTAAGGAATGCTAAAATAACGAAATTTCTATGTGTTGTATTAAAATAAAAATAAAAATATCACTGACGCACAATGGGGACTTTTGAATAAAAGTGAACTTAATTCTGTTGTTTCTAAAAGGGTAATCCATTTGCAATAAAATTTCATATGGTATAAAAGTAGTTGCATTTTTGTCGTTGATATATAAATATTTAAGTAATTAATTTTTGAGCACCGGCTTTTCACCGTAACGGCTATTAATTTCCGATTACGTTGACCATAAAATCAACGAAGGGCTTCATAAATATCTCGAAATTAAATTTACTCAGTGTGGCTTTAAGCTTTTCGTATTTATTAAATCATACTGAACAGAAATGTTAAGACAGTTTGATATTTTCTGCTGTCAGACTATAAGTATGCATGATGCCCATAGTGCACATGCAGCTGAAAAAAAAAACACCCGATAATATGTCTTAGTCGATATATCTGTTAAATTTGTTCAATGTGAAATTTGGCAGAAAATCGTTGAAATTATTGAAATATTAACGGATAATAATTTTCAATCTTATTCCATTTTAATAAAATTACTTTTGAATTAATAAATCATAATTTGGAAATTCATTTCCAATTTATTTCCTTGTTAGTCTGCTACTTTATTTTGGCAAATTACTTTATAAAAACGTTCTGTTTCAATTGGTCGTGTATTGCGTTAACGTTTGTTAACTATTATTTTAGGCATGTATCCGTTCTTCTTTATCATTTTATTACCTTGTTTTGCAAAAGTAATTTTAACTTTTTAATAAATTATTTTTAATTAAATCTAATCTGACTGCAAAGAGAACTGTTTGTATATCTGTAATTAAACACAGGACATTTTTGTTTTATCTCCCTTTTCTTAAAATACGTTGAACTCAAATCCAACTACTGATAGTGAATAGTGAAAGTTGGTTGTAGTTCTTATCAAAGAAAACCACACATACGCAAAACATTTATACCTGCATTTATATGCGTCATTTGAACGCCGTATTTAAGATCTTAATATGTCACAGTAGTGAATCATTATTTTCAGAATTTTAACTACCGTATTTAAGTTGCAATTCAAAATAAAACTTCTGTAAATATTTTCCTTAAAGTACTTTTCAATTAAGTGTTCACCTGCCTGCAGTTAAAATCAAGTGTTTGATGATACAAAAACGCGAACTGCAACAAATTGTGCGAACTGATTTGTTTTTATCGAGAGGCAAATGCAATTGAAAAAAGTAATTAAAAAAATACGAAAATAGTACTTGTAAGATAATTGCAAAGTTTTCTTGGTAGTTCTGAATTATGCAAATACTTGTAAGATAATTGCAAAGTTTTCTTGGTAATTCTGAAATATTTAGTAATTTTATTTTAATACAAAACTGTTGCTGATAGTAAAAGTTCATATACGCTTATATTTGATATTAATAATGATAAATATTTTTTCCATAAACATAACATGCGATATTTCGTTTGTATATCTGATATTGTTTAATCTCTATTGTTTTGTTTGCTTGTACTAATTTTTACGCTGTCTTGTAACCCCCTCCCCCCCCCCCCCCCTGATCACCTACACTCTAATTTCTAAAATCATCATGATGAAGCAAAAATAAAAACATAACACACACAAAATAAAACAATAAAATTTTCAAATATAGAGGGTATTTATTTAAGCGCTGTAGAACTTTATATTTTAACAAAGAATTCAATTAATCTTAAAACTTCATTTAGTTTCTACACATTTTGCTTGAAGTAAGACATATTTATTAATATTCTTTACACAACTTTAAAAAATGAATGTTATTATAATTATTAAAATTGCTTCTATATATTTTTATTAATAAACATATTATTAAAAAGTTATATTCGTGTTTATTCGAACAGCCGATACATGAAATTCACATTTGAGCATCATTTCTGTCAAATTGTCTCCGTGGCTGTGCTTAACGAATCTCATTGTGGACGTCCTATCTTATGTCACTTTTCTGAGCATATTTAGAAGTATGTCAAGGTTATCATGATCACACGAATAGTACTGCTGACGTATAAATATAAAAAAAAGTTTCACGCGACCCCACAAAAAATCTTTAAAATTTTTAAGATCGTAAGATCATGTGCGACCGCCATCAAAGTTAAAACACTGTGAATTCACAGAAAAATATGGTAAACATTTCCAGTAACAAGGGAAAATCAACATCAATTTCATTATCCAACGTTTTCACCAAATGAAAACAGTCCTGTTTTGGGAAGGCGCTATACTCCCATCATCAGTATTTAGTATCGCATAAATGTGACAGAAGCTTGTGCGGTCTGGGAGGCCAATAGACAGATACGTTTCTCTAAATTTATAAATTTAGATTTTAATAAATCAATAGGGAAGATTGTCGTGCCATTCTCTTGAAATCAAAACCCGATCTTTTCCATGTCATGCTTTTAAAGAAATTAAAATAATAAGTGATCTCCATTGAAGGTAAATCGGACCCCGGCTTAATTTTTGATGAAATAATACCAACACAGTGTCTTGCGGATTGGTTTCACAGCATATGCTGCAATTTTATTTATTAAAAAATTAAAAATTAAAAAAAGTTCCTAAAAAATAATGCATCAGTTCAACAATTTATTTATTTTGCAAGTAGTAGTAGTACTGGATAATCCGATAGCATTGCTAAAGACTCTATATATCCATAATGATCTAATAGATAACATTGATCGTAAATGCCTGTTAACTTTTTCACAATTTATATCGTTCTCATAAACACACCCTTTATAAATAAATTTTATGAAATAACACGTCATTGTTGACAATTAATTTCATCGCTAAACGATGGTCGAAAAGTGAAACACTTTAGGAATTTTTTACTACTCATGCTGCGAGTATCATTTGTTAGAGTTATTTCACAACATCGGCAAATTTTAACAATAAATAAAAACTGTATAAAATTTTTTTATAATATGAATGAGAATTTCGTTTCCCACATGACTTACACACACACACACACATACACACACATAACTAATATGCGTACTTGCATGCACATGTTTTAACAATTTCTAATTGAACTTGAAGAAAATAAAGTTCACTTGAATTATGCTGTTTGTAAGAAGAAAACCTCAAAGCGGTTCTCTATTTTTAGAAAAGAAATATTTGAGGTTTCTTTCTAAGATAGTTAGATGCCAGCATGTACGAGTATCTTGTGATTATTGATGACGCACTATTGACGGTTTAACCACAATCGGCATAATGACTTTAAGAATTTTCGCAAATATAAAATTATTTATTTCACATTATGAATCACTTAGACCAGATAGGAAAAATGTTAACATTTCAAAATGCATAGATTTATATGGTGCTAAAATATTGCACAGTTTTGTAATATCGATCTATTTTTTTTTAAATTGAGAAAACCAAAATTTAATTCAATTTATTGTTAAGAGCAGTCGTGCATGTTGCATGTTGAACAAAATCTTACTTCACATTTTTAATAAAATTTTCTTAGTAAAACTTCAAATTTACACGCTTTTGCGTGAAACTTCTTCGTTTTAATTTTTATTTATGTTGGGATTAAACAGGAGAAGTGGAATTTGTAAATATTTCTGAAGCCTTTTTTTGCAATTAATGAAAACCACAATTAAATAATTGCATGATAAAAGTGAACTCTGGAATAAGTCGAGTCGAATGCCGATAATTTTTAGGTTTTGTATCAATTTGTTTCAATTTTTTTTTTTTTTTTTTAGTAAAAAATTTTGATAATTTGAAGTGCACAAAACTTCTTTGTTGTTAAGTAATTTCAGAACCAAGTTCTTACACCCAGAGCGGCTTATAATGATATGAAAAAGTGTTTAACCTCTTTCCATATCATTCTCTCTGCGTGAAAGCTGGATGCTGCCTGTGGTGATCGAAAAATATTCCCAATTTATATCTATTGCGTCCAGTGTTGTCGTTGGTTAGTTAATCCTGTATCTGGCTAACCCCTTCCTGCAGCTTTTTGGCTCCCCTTTATAACCGTGCTCTTAATATAAGACGAGATTTCGACTTAAATAAATTCAGATAGATTTTGATTTGCTAAAATTATCTCCTATTAGTGCCTCAAGTACTTTTTAGATAAAAAGGTGGACGCAAACCAATATTAAGATTAAAATTTGGAGGATTCTCATTAATGAAACCAACTGCCGATAAGAAATTCAATTTGACCAACTGTAATTTATTGTAATTTATTATATCATTCTCGTGACTAGAAAGTCTTGCTATAAGTAGCTTTAAAATATCACAAACGTAAGGATCAATTAGCCACTGTATTGATTTATTAATAGTTTTTGAAAGCCAATGAAATACGTTGTGATTGACGTCTGTTAAATTGTAGTTTATTTTATTTCTTCAATTATATTGTGGATTCCATATGTGAAAATATATTCTGATTTTATGTTCAGAACTCTATAAATGTTTTATTATAAAATTTTAAGTGTTTTAAATTTTTCTGCAAATTTAATATAATATTTTCCTTTGAGCTTAGCAATAGTTAAAAATGAAATAAATGCAGCTAATTTGTATCATATAAATAATGATTTCTTTATAAATTTTTTTTCAAATAGTGCAACATATATTTTTAGTTGCTTTTTTTTTTGTTGGACATCTGCTGCAAACTAATAAATTATTACGAATAAAGAATTCTATAATAAAAAAAATATCCACTCATCTGTTACTTAAATACTTATTTAGAGTTGGAATCGTGGATTATTTTTGATTCACGATCATGTGCGACTGCGATCAAAGTTAAAACATAGAATTTACAGAAATATATGGTTCGCATTTCTAGTAAGAAGGGAAAATCAACATCAATTTAATTATCCTACTTTTACAGCAGATGAGAACAGTCTGGTTTTAGGAATTCGCTGTACTCCCACCATCAGTTTTTAAATTTGCATGAATGTGACATCAGCTTGTATGTTCACAGATATGATAATTTTATATATTTTGTCAACGACTAGCACGCATCGCTTTTATGCTTTGCATGGTGCCAGAATTCGAAAGCAGTGGATGTTGTTAAGAAGACAGAGAGAATACAGAAAACTTGTTGTAGATACTTTTTACTCTCCCCTGTTATTATTTAACTATATTTTTAGTTATCCATTTTGATAAGTACATGTCGACTACTCTTGTTATAACATTTTATTTTGTTATATATATTTTGTCTTGTAAAAAATTATAAAAATTAACAGAATTAACTATCAACATATAAATGAGTTTTAATATGGCCCAAAATTGAAATCTTTTGGTATGAGCAATTAATATTTCATTCACGCTAATTATGTGAGGCACGGTTATCTCTAATTTAAATACTCAGTAACAGCAAAAAAATACAATTTCAGTGAATAGTTTAGAATACAGATTAGATACATGCGAACAACAAATAAAATGCATTTAGATCTGGGGCGGATGAAAGTGTCAGCGATTCCAATAAATGAAACACACATTTTGTAGATGCACACCTTGCATGTGCTTTTGTATGATAAAAATAATTAAGGTTCGGCTTAGTCAGACAAGTGTATAGAATGCTATTAGTTTTTTTTAGCAACTGTTGCGCTCTATCGACTAGAATGACTGCAAATTCCGGGAGCAAAAATTATCGCAGTTTTTCAAACTAACAGTAATTTACGGAAGACTTAAGAGATTTTTAGGCAGGCTATCAACTGGAATGACTACAAATTCCGGGAGCTACAATTATCGTAGTACAATCAGGTCCCGAATAATTTTGAAAATAACACCAATAATGATGAGAAAATATTTGTTATAGAAATATGCATCATTTCGATCCATTAATAAAATGGATCACAATAATAAAATTTATTGCTTCCGGTACAGGCCCATTGTCTTGTAAATAATAAAGCCCTGCACAAACACAAACAAATGGCTAAATCAAATGTATGTATAAATAATAAATTTACGATCAAAATATTGAAGAAGAGAAACAAGGTTGAAGTAATTCAAGGATGAATCAAATTAAAAATGATGTAGAACATTAAAATTGAAACAGAACATTCCAAACTTGGTGTAGTACAGCCAAATATTCTTCTGAGATAACCTTGCCAGTATATTCAGTTTTAAATACAACTAAAGATAATTACAAAACAACAACATTTTTATAAAATATGTTGTTGCCCATGTTACATAAGAATTTGTAACTTGTGCTTTGTGAAACGAGGCCCAAATATTTTCTCAAAAGGGTCAAACTGCTCTACAATTTTATTTTATTATGCCATTATATTCCAAAAAAGTTCTCTTTTGTTTTTTATTTGAACAGGCGGCAACTAAATTGAGCAATAAACCTGTCAAACAAATATAAATTCAATGTATTTTAATCTACTCTTTCTATTCTACAATTGGTGTCCTACTGCGGCCTTGTTATTTGTATCCTGAAACAAACAAGAAAGAAAATCCTGTTAAGAATTATTGTTTGTTTGTTCATGTACAAGTACAGCAAAATTTCGGATGTTTATATCCCTTCTTGTTCCGCACACCTTGAGTTCTTATAACATTTGCGTCGTGGGTGTGTGTGTATCTTCTTTAACAGAAAAAATTATGCCAAAGCAAACGCAAATGTTTTGGAATTTTCATTATAAAATTATTGATAAAAATATCATATTGAAGTGCACTTCAGACACACGATAAGAATGGAAATATTAATTGTTGCTTTATGTATTTAGTCTGCATATTTATACAAGTATGTACATGCATATGTATGCATGCATGCATGTGTATTGACATTATTTAATGATATACTACAGTGTTGGTTAAATTTGAAGAAATGGGTACTAAAATCCCCAAAGCAGTTACTCGCTACTTTTATAAACTTTTTATAATTATTCAATTCAACGATAAAATTTGTTCAGTAAAAATGCAACTCTGTGTAAAGATAGATCTCCACTTCATGGATATTTCACCGCTTTCCTTCGTACTACAGCAGCAGTAGAGTAAAATTTTTTGTTAACAAACGAAAAACTATCAAAAACTGTATGAACCGCTAGACCGGTGGGCGGATTACTGGTTGAACTCACTCGTTTTATTTCTCAAATTAAATTTCCACAACTTGGAGGTGTTGTTCTGGCGCTAAACGATTCATGATGACTTGATAAAAATTAATGAACAGAAATATCACTACTAATCCGACATTTCCCAGTCACGCTTTAGCTATCGCTAGTTCTCATGCTCTTACAAAAACAAGTGATTTAAAAATGTTGCTTGTTTTTTATGCATAATTCAGGACAAAAGAATTACTTTGACTTCGGTGCTTAAAAAAACCACTAGAGAATAAAATCAAGTGTTCTCATGATATATTTAGACGTCAATAAAAATCAAGTGCTCGCATAAAAATTATCATATAATGGAAATTTCCCAAATCCTACAAAAGTAGGGAAAGTTTACTTCGCAAAGTTTTAATTTAGTTGGTAGAAAGACAGAGAGTGAGATATTTCAACTCTCCATTCTCTACTAGAGCTGTACAAAACAGCTCTTTTGAATGAGCGCTCTTTTTAGCTCCGCTCACTTTACTGAATTAATTCATTCAGTTCATTCAGTTGTTTCAGTTCATTCAGTAGCTCAGTTGTTTCAGTACTTCAGTTTATTCAGTAACTCAGTTGTTTCACTAGCTCAGTTCATTCAATCAGTTGTTTTTTTTTTTGCTGGCAACTCTATAAATAAAGAGCACTATATCCCTGTATGCATTAGCACATGTGTGTGAATGAATTAATTTTTTTCGTATGGATTTTGACATACAAACTGAAACATCACTGAAAAGAGCTACTGAAAGAGACAGATCTAATGAATCAACTGAAACAACTGAGCTAAAAACGCTCAATTGACTGAATGATTCAATTGAATTAATTCATTCAGGAGCCGTACAGCTCTATTCTCTACCCGCTGAATTAAAACTTTCTTAGGGCAAAAAGGGTCAAAGTTTTAATTCAGCTGGTAGAAGAACAGAAACAATATATTCCTCTCTCTCTCTCTCTCTCTCTCTCTCTCTCTGTCTTCCTCATATAAAATAACAGCAGCCTGTTAAATAAAGCCTGAATATATTTTGGATCCACTTTAAATTATAACACTCATGATACTTCATATGAATTCCCCATTAATTATGTTTGAGTTATTCAAAACGAACTAAAAAATATAAAAAGTAGGTTTTTTAAACCTTAATCACGTTTGGCAGTATTTAAATTTTTTTGTACATATTGTTATATTCTATTTACGTTTAAAACCGGTTTAGAAAGGGATTTCGAAAATTCCGCTACAAATTTTTAATGACTTGAAATATTTCTACAAGTCATTGTACGCCCAATTGTTGCGGCTTGAGTGTTAGTGAGTCACACAAAAAGTGATATGAAAAAATTTATGTTGTTATTATTATATTTAGTATGTGTTTGTTATAACCTTGAACTAAACCTACATTTCGTAAACATGTTGAATAAATAATAATCTAAAATTAAAAAATATTAATCACAATGAACTGTAAATGAATAAGATTGCAGCGTTTGGATAATTTGGTTTGTAAAAATTTATATAACATATGGAAAAATTAATAATAAATAATACAAAGAAATGGTGGAAATTATTTATGAAAACTCTATTTCAAATCAATTTCGAAGTTGCCATTCAAATAATAAGCAAGCACTCCAAGATTTTGTTTAATTAAACAAAAATACTTTTCACGTGAAATAGCCTTGGAAAAAAGTACTCTTAGCTTTAGCCCTGAGAATTGGAATGATATGGGTATGACATAAAAAACTGGGATCAATAAAACACACGAATTGTCCAATAAATTAGATCAAAATATCTACTAGAAATAAGTAAATTTTTGTTTCAGTGTTCTCTATCTTTCATAACACTTAATTCACAAACTATACTTCAGCGGTTTTTGTTTGTATTAAAAATAATTAAAATTCAAATATTTTTTACCCTATTTTTTGAAAATTAATGTTTAAAAAGTCAAAATTACTTGAACAAAGTTAATAAATGATTCGAAATCACATTTTTAATATAAAAATTACTAAATTCTGAAGGAGAAAAAGCAGATGATGTGAATTGTTTCTGCATTTTTCAAATTTTATCAGAAAAACTTGGCAGCACCCCATTTAGCCCTTGCAAAAACAAGGCTTAATATCATAAAATCTACTAAAAAAAAGTTTACTGAACCCATGCCAGTGTAAAAATTCTATAACTATTCTATTTTCAAAAATAGAAATAGTACTTTGGAAAAATATAATATTTTGATTAGGTTTTCTAATTTTGGGAACTGATCATGGCGATAAAAACACTTGTAGCAAATGCTAGTTGCTGAAAGAAAATAAATCTGGACTAAAACTACCCTCGCAGCGATAACAGGATGCAAGGATACGCCTGGTACTTGCCAGGGTAACACCAGAGATAGCTGGAGAAGAATCGGAACCGGCACTGGCCAAACTTGATTTCATTTCGCTCACTACTGGACTTGAGGCGAGGACATTAAAATGATTCCTGTTGGCATGATCTGCCAGCAAAAATATAAAGGAAAAGCAAAAGAAAAGTTTTAATTGCGGCTTTTATTTAAAATAATAAGCAAAAGTCACTAGTATAAAATTCAGTTCATACATACATACATACATCATGCATACATATATAAATACTTGCCATTTATTAATTCACAATTAGATTAAAACACTAAAATTAATATCGAAATTTGAACTGTAAATCCGTAAATCGGTAAATTGGTAATTCTTGTGTTGCCACAATTATTCATTGACATCTTTCTCTGCGGCGATTTCCTTCTGCATTTCCCTATATTTGCGAATGGCACTGCGCACAATTTCCGTAGCGCGTGTTACTCTTTCGGGTGTCATTTCTTCAGCCACCATGCGACCCATATCGCCAACAGCATGTCCTCTCAGATAACTAACAGCCTTAAAGGAAATATCGCACAATGGGGTTAAATTACAAATGGCTGTGGTAACAGCACCACCAAACAGCAGCATCAAAACGGCACCTATTACGGTGATAACGATACGAAATATTGTAGATTCCATAAGCGTTGGGAGAAGATTGGTGAGGGCTGTTAGTACGCCTCCGTTGTTTGTGGATGAGAGTGAACCACTAGCCGATATACTAGTGGCAGCCGGTGATGGTACCAGTAAGCCATCATAACCAGTTTGTACAGCATAGGGGGCGGGATAGACGGGGGCCGGTCCATAGCCTGGATAGCCATACGGTCCGAAAGCACCAGCAAATTGTGCTAAATATTGTTGAAAAGCTTCGGGCGTTAAATAGCCGGCATATATTGAGGGATCAAAGGGTGCTGTGCCAGTGCCAGAAGATGAATGATTTTCGGGTAACTGCAGGAAAAGAGATTATTTAATTTAGACAAAAAGACATTTTATTAGACTGCGAGTAAAATTTTGTTTTAAAACTTGACTGCTAATTTTTGGACATAAAACTGACATTAACAACTGAACGTGTTGTCCCATTTGGAAAATATCTATATGAGCTTCGATAATCTAGTCCAAAAAAAAATTTTAGAATTTGTTTTGATATTTTTAAACCTTTTTTTCAAATTTACCCGTACGAATCGGTTCCAATAAAAAAAAAAAGGAATCGGTTAAGCCGTTCAAAAGTTATAAGCGGCTCAAATACTTATACCCACATCAACCAATATCTTTCCGACTTTTTTAATTTTAAATTTTCTTAACGGGAAGCACAAAATTATTTTAACTTTTCATGAAAATTGTAAAGATTCGTAAAAAAATATGTACAATAAAAACCAAAATCGGAAGAAATCTGCCATCGAATAAAAATTAATTTTTTAATTTTTTTTTGTGTACGAACGAATAATATAAAATAATATAAAATAGAAATCTTTTTTTGTAGTACACTTTTAGATATCTTATTGTCCACCAATATTTATAAAACAGATAAATTTTCAAAGCTCTTTGGATGTAGAAATGCTCTATTTAAATATATATTTTGTTAGCTTTTACATCGCTTTTATTTTCCACTTGCAATCAGGCATATAACTAATAAAAACGTTTAGCTTACCACGTATGTTGTCTTTTGATTTGAATTAGATGTCTCTAAATCCTTGTCTGGTTTATCTGCTGGTCTTGGGGTTATTGTGATTTTGGTATCCTCTGTTTCTTTGATTTCACGATTGGTGGCTTCAAGCGGCTCCTCCGTTGATGATGGCTCAACTGGCACTGCTGTTATATGAGATCCCAAAGCTATTATGGCTGTTACAAAGAAGATTTTCTTTAAAGGTTTCATATTTTTTTCTTTCTTTTTTTTTATTAATATATCTTGAACCTTTGCGTAGTTCACTTTTTCGTTAGCCAAACACGACTGATTGTGTCCTGTTGCATGTCCTTAACTATTTATAATAAATACACTTTTGCTTATGAGTTCTTTCGAACATGATCAGTTGCAACGATTTCCTTATAGTTTTTAAAAAAAATTTTACTTGAGTTGGCTGTTTTCGCACTGATTTTCTTAGGTATCGAAGTAGCAACAAAAATCCTTTTGAATTTCTATCTCACTAGCTCACAGGTATTTTGGTACTCTTTTGAATCCTTAAAAATTAAAATTGTTTGTTACATTCGTTTTTTTTGTTGTTCTCTTGAACAATTCTTTGAACTGCAGGTAAGCGCGCTTTATGTAAAGTATAGCCTCGAAGGAATGTATATCGACAATTAATAAGCAGAAAAACATTAGTCTCACCTGTTGTGTTTCATTGCTTTAAGATGCTGTGGGTTGCTTCAGCAACAGTCTGTCATAATGTTTCTTCTTTGTTAATATTTTTAAAATGTTTTCATATCTTTGGTCTCATCTGTGCTGCTTCCGCACTGAGGATTTGTTTATTTAAGGTTTTTAATGTCACCAGATATCTGATTCTCGCCCTAAAGATATTTCTTTTTATAAAAAAAAAAAATTAAGAAAAAGTAATGATCCATAGGAGGCAAATGTAAAAATATCATTAGCACAATACAATTTGCAATTTATTTCCTCTCTCTCTGTTTCTTATTTAAAATTCAGTTTAGTCTGTTGATTTCCAGTTTAAAAATCCAAGAATACGAGTAGAAAAGAATTTCTTTGATAAATGCGAAATTTGTGCTGCATCATTTTTATTTGCATGAAAAGGTTTTCGTATTTTGTTTTCATTTCTCTGTTCTTGACAACTTTTCCTGCTGGTTTTTATATTAATTACAGCATGAGTTTCCTTAACACATCAACGTTTGGTCTCTCGAGTGAAAAAGGTGTTCTTATTGAAGTTCTTCCCTCTGTTCTCCATTCGATTTTCAGTTAGACATTTTAGCGCATCCCTTTCACTCAGTGTGATCTTCATGTTTGATGGGTTTCGATACTTGCTTTCCAAAGATCTTTCAAATAGATGTTAAATAACAGTTTTTGTTGTAAACGAAATTATTTGCAATTGTTGGGCAAATAACAATGTTCAATTATTTCATTATGTCAATATCAAGATAAAAAGATTAAAGAAAACTATTGTATAATAAAAGGTGGTTTTAGATAACATGCTAATGTTAAGTCTGAGATTGATTTTAATAAAATGTCGTAATATTTATTTCAATCTATTAATATATCGAAATATATTAGAAATTTAAATATTTATGTTATAACTGTTGATATTATTAATATATATTCTTTTATAGAAGAAGATCTGCTTGTTTCTTTCGCATAATTCAAACAAAAACGAAATTGGAAGAAAGAATGCATTCGACATCGAAAGATATCGAAATTGGTTGTGATCTTATTAAAATATATCTTAAGCGTAATATTAATATAACAGATATAACTGAAGGTTGAAAAATCATTGACAAAAAACGTATCAAAATATTTGTACTGAGACCAGGGGGCAAATTACGGCATTCGATATGATTCGAAATTTCAAAATATTTCCATATAAACTCTATTGAAATATTTCGTAATTTCGTTCGATAACGAGTGCTGTAATTTGCCTCCAGGTCTGGGGATTTGTTATTTTTTATCTTGATTATTTAAAACAGTTGTTAAATAAATTTTATTTATTTCAGTTTAAATTTCAAACTACTGCAACCCAATTTACTTATCGCGATAAACTCATAAATACTATTGTAAAAAAATTATTACAAATAATATTAAAATACACGTATTGATTAATACAGAATAAAAATATAGATTTACAAATCAAAAGAAATAAAAATACTCGACATTTCGTTGCTGCGACTTTGTATTGATGTAAATTAATATCTAATTATTATCGTCAAAGTTTGTAAATAAATAAATCGATCTAAAAAATATATTAACTTGAATTCCCATACCTGACTAAAATAACTATTAATTTGACAATTTTAAATTGTGACGTTTAAAAATACGACAGCATAACGTTACAACAAATGCGTGTGCACAAGCTTAAATCATAATTGTAAACGATACAATTGAGCAGCTTGTGAATCGAACAATTGTATTATAACTTTGAAAAAATTTTATTTTCATGCAAGTTGCCTCAAATTATAAAGTGAACTTATCATTTAACCTTCAACTAAATTTTTAATAATCCACCACACTTTTTAAAAAGCCTTGAACTTAAATCGTTGGTTGATTGAATAGCAAGCACGAGGGTTTATTATAAAATTGCAATGAAATTGATTTTATTAATAATAAATTAGACAAGAAGTAATTGAAATAACAATATTATTTTCTTATACACACCGTCACAGTTACAAGGAAGTATATAAATAAATAATAAATTTTAACTCTTATAGATTTGGATTTAAATAAAATACTACCAAATTATCAACAAACATACTGCACGATAAGCGACATGCTACAAAGGAAATGAAAGACTCTCCTCCAACAGCTTTAGCAAACGTGATGAGCCTTCGAATGGTACAAAGTCTATCCAAATCAGTAACTAGAATATTTTGGCGTTTTATAGTTCCATAAGGCTGATAATTATATATAAATATATATATATATATATATATATATATATATAGAGAGAGAGAGAGGCCTAGTTTGAGTCTATCAATTAAAATCCTAACAGATAATAACTTCCAAAAAAATTTTATTTGAATAAAATTATTTGAATAAATTATGTTAGCGATATTACACTGTATTTTTATATGGAATTCTAAAAAGTTGTCCCCTTAACGGCATGGCTGGATCCGGCCACTTCTCATATGTATTTTTTTTTTACAAATTTTTCTATGAATGTTTCCATTTTTAAGCCACCTAATCAATGCCAAAAAACAAATTGCAAAAAAGTGTAGCGGCTTTCGAAAACAGTGCTGTTCTAGTTTTCTGTGTGTGTCGAAATCTCCATTAATCCTTAAATTATTTATATATCAATTTGATAAATTACATTTATGTGAAAATCATACAATTCATTAAAGTTATGACAAATTTTAGGGACTAGATTAGCAGTCCATATGCCGATATTCCTTTAACCCTTCAATAACGGATTATAGCCCCTACCGCTGCTTTCAACTGTAACTCATAAAGTGCACTAACTTACATTTAATATCGATGTAGGTTAGTAAAACATTAATTAAGTCATGCATGCCTTTCAAAAGTATAATGACCTGGTCCACTGTTACTACAAGTGTGAAACTTTACTCTTGCACACATACATAATAAATATTTATTTTACATCCGTAAATAAATATTTTTATGTGGAAGTGTGTGTGTGTGCATGTGCCTTAAAAACAGCCAATCAAACTGGTTGTATGTCCAAAACAATAATACATTCTTTCACATAATTAATGCGCATGTATGTGAATGTTTAACAAATATTTCATTTAAAATTCGAAAAATATATATATATATATATATATAGATATAAAATCTTGTGGACAGACATTGCAACGTGATGTCAAACTAGGAATAGGTGTATTCCTAGATCAATAACTGTTTATGTGTTATAATAAAAAAATTACACAACTGCTTTTATAACAACACCGCTAATGGCCAGAGAACAAAACAACACAAACACGTCATTGATTGTGGATGAGCAATAAGAATCCCACAAATTTTTATTAGGATGGTGCAAATTAATGTAAATAAAATAATATGATTAACGTATAAAAAATTTAAAATATATAAAGTAAAACTATCATTATTTTTTGGTTAGGAAAACGAATCAGCTGACTGTTTCTTCTTGAGGCAAATCAGTGGAATAGGAGCAATTTGAAATTGAGAGATTACTCTCAAGTTTTGAGGAGACATTAAAATTGTAGTATAAATAAGCTTGACTACGAGCTGCTAATACACGCAACATATTCTCCAGATTTAGCCTCTTGCGTCTATTTTCTCTTTACAAAGCTGAAGAAATAACTGGGGGGAAAGAGGTTTGGGTTGGTTGAAGAAATTATAACTCAAACAAACGCCTATCTTGAGCACTTTGGGAGGAATGAAAAAATTAGGGAAAAATACGCTTTTTATTGTTGAAAAATAAAAAGCTTAGTCCCAAAGTTATCAAGCAGACCTCGTATCTTTTGAAAATAAATTCTGTTAAAAAAAAAATGTTTTCTTGTCAGATTCTCCTAGTTTTTTGTCCAGCCTTAAGGACGTGTATACCTTCATATTTAATTATGGGTTCACGGAAGGATAATATTGACATTACAAATAGAATGTAAAGGATATTAAAGTTACTTATTGTATGAATATTTCATATCGACATTCTCATGACCTTTATTTGTCCGGCATGGTCATACGTTTGTCTGCCAATGATAATGACAAATGAGTACTGCATATGGGTACTTCCATCTGAAAACGATGTGAATAGCATGTAGTTTGCTTAATACAGGCGATTGACAAGTGTAGAAATTTTATATAGAGATCAAGCAGTTTTTTGTGAGATATTCATAAAAATGTTTACAAGAATTGACCGGCCGTCTACTTTATGAAAGAAGAGGTGTATTTCATAGATATAAGACTGTTTCGTATCAAAATTTCCGTTATTTCTAAAATATTGAAGTTATCTTAACTTTTTAGTGGCTGATATATATACAACATCTATGTAGTCTCCCGTTGCCATTTAAGGATTTTTCACGTCTTCTAATAGATTTAAATAGTACGCACAATAACTATGCAGTTTACTTCCCTTTTTGCACCTTTAAAATCCTCTTAATGAAATCACCTCTTAAATATTTTATTTTTAAAGTTAAACAATGTGTCAATATAACATGAAATACCCCTTAAAGTATCAAAATATTTACTCATTTTACTAAAGTCATGCATATATTGTCTAGGTTTTTGTAAATGAATCTCTTGAACCTGTTACCTACGCAAATATGTGCATGCAAACATCACCACCCGCATGACGAGTGATACCCCATACGGTGTTGTTGCCTAGCAACCACTTTTTTCCCTCAAAGGAAAACCTAAACAAAGAAGTTAATAATATTTTAAGCACTTTTACCAACAGCACAAGTTCCTATTTACTATTTTAAAGTTGATCCAAGTCAAATAAACCATAACAGACAGGACAGTTCCCACTTATCTTTCGTATTGATTTTGCAAAATTATCTATTTAAAAGTTATTTAAACATTTATAAGTCACAGACAAGCCTCTGACAAGAAAGGACTAGTTTGAATACCAGAGAGAACGGTTGTCTGCGAAACAAAACTGGGGAATTGCATAGAAACAGTTCAAGTGGTGCAACATAAATTTGTGCATCAGTTTAAGTAAGTTGTCTCCCAAGTCGCAACGCGTTTTGTTGTTGGTAAGAAATGGCAAAAGTAAATGAAGGTGGTGGTGCAGTTGGTGTTGTAAAAGAAAAAAAGCAAATTAGATCCTTATCTAGTGTGTGTTTTTGTATGCCGATAACTGTAATTATTTAAAGCATACTTTTCGGTACTGGGAAAAGAAATATTAAAATAACACTACCCAACATGACAATTGTTTTAATTTTTATGTACGAATCTTGTTCTTTTGCTGCATATTAAAATTTCTTTACCGTCCGTTATGGCTCTTGTGGGCCCTGTTGTATTTTTAGCATTTAAATCGATTGTTTTTCTTTACATGTGCGAGAACTAGACTACACACATGTTGAGTGGCCAGTCAGTCATATCAATTATATCTACGTATTGATTTGGTTGTACTGCTATTAATAGCACTATCAATTTCATTGAAAAATATTTGTCATTTTAAGTTCAATTATGTTAGAAGAAACTACAAACATTGTTAAAGAATTTGTATATTGCCTTTTAATCAGAAGCGGTAATATGGCACCAACATTATATTATCTACCACCGAGTCCACCATGTCGTAGCATTTTACTCTTGGCCAAAATGTTAGATCTCGAACTCGACTTGAAAGTTATCAACATTTTGGAAGGCGAACAAATGAAGCCTGAATTCCTGGAAATGAATCCCCAACATTGTGTGCCAACTATGAACGATGACGGCTTAATACTGTGGGAAAGGTAAATGAAATGTTTGAAAATATGTACTGCATTTCGAAGTTAATTATATGTGTGTGTATGTATGTGTGTATATTCTTGTAGTCGTGCTATATTATCTTATATGGTGTCTGCTTTTGGCAAAGATGATAATTTATATCCCAAAGATGTGCGTGTACGTGCTTTGGTTGATCAACGTTTGATGTTTGATTTGGGGACGTTGTATCAAAGGATGGGGGACTATTTCGTAAGTTTAGTAAAATTTTTTTCTGGTATTTTGCACATTTCTATTTTTCAAAAGATAAGAAACCACATTTCTTACATTTTATGTCCACTTAAGACATTCTTATATATTTTATGATTGTCCTATTTTATATACAATTTTTCCTAATTTTTATAAAAAATTTCTCAATTAAGCCTTTAATAATTATTTAATATATAATTTCTAATAGAAAACTTAATTAGGGTAGATTTTCTTTAATAAAATATACCAGACAAGAAAACATAAATTTTTCGTAGTAGGAATTTAGTGAAGTTAATAAATAATAAAGCTTGGCTGAGATTGAAAGGAAAGTTGTATACAAATGATTTGATAATATTCTCATGTATTTTGATTTGACTCAATTGGCCATTTCTTGTCTTTTTGAGGCCGTTTCTTTGTGAATATTTTAAAAATTACTTAAAGTAACTGTTTTAAAGACAAACATTTGCAATATACTAAAGTTTCCAACCATGTTTATGGGAGCACCACTCGATGAGACTAAAAAAGCCAAACTCAATGAAGCTTTAGGATGGTTCGACATTATTCTTAAGAATAAAAAATTTTCAGCGGCTGAGCATTTTACCATAGCCGATCTAACACTAATGGTAACTGTATCCCAACTGGAAGCCTTTGAGTTTGATTTAAATCCTTACAATCGCATCAAACAATGGTATCAACGATGCAAACAATATGCCGAGCCATACGACTATGAAGTGAGTACAAACAAAATTATAAATAAATAAATTCATTACATCTTCTTACTTATAGAATTTAAATGGCAACCCCTCTTTGGTTTTGGCTGAAATGTTTAAGTCGAAATTACAGAAGTAAGCGTTGAACAAAACTGCAAACAAAATGCTTGTTGGGCAATACGAATTTAATACAACATAAAACTATAGCATAGTTTAAGTTGTAACTAAAAGAATTTAGTGTAAAAATGAATTATTCAAACTATGTTACAAATGGATTTCTATAATTATATGTAAACAGTAGCATTTCAAATAAAAACATATAAAATTTTACTGTTATTACCGTCATTTAAAATTTATTTCTATTGATTTAAATTTGTCTATAATTTGTACGGCTGAAGTGTTAAAAACTAGTTGTTTACTTACGCTCTACTGACTCATTTATTAATTGGGTCAATTCCTGTTACAATTTACAACATCTATAAAAAAAGTTTTATTTATACATAAATAATTTTGCCACCAACAACAATTTGAAACGTAAAGAAAATGGTTACAAACTGTTGAATTAAATCAAAATGAACAGGACTCACTTGGGTTTTTGCAGAGCTGATAGCCAAAGTTACTTTGATTGTTACATTTATTACAATATTACTGGCATATTAAGTGCAAAAAAAAAATTACTATCAGTCTCGTGGTGTCTGACGACTAGTAGCATGGATGTTGGGTAGAAAAAAATTATTTTCAATTGCTTATTCCAAGAACAGTGTGTCGATAACAAGCAGTGTGTTGCATAATTTTCTTGGGGGTAATACACAGCTGATGTTCCGGACGGTGAATCTTAGCGTTACGTTGGCAAGTCAAGCAAAATATATGCAAAATTAGAATCAAAGTTGTGTGTTGTTTGTAAAAATTTAGTAGGCTTCATACATAATTTCTAACTGCCTGTCCCACGATGTCATTCTCTGGAATAATTCTATAGGAAACAATATAAAAATTTTTGCAATATATTTTTGTGAATATGTTTTGTTGTAAACCTTTTTGAATAAATTTGTTTTGTTTGTGATGTCCTTTCGGCTATATTTTTGTGTAAAATATAATTGTGCGACAGATCGATATTAACTGCGTGGTTCACGTTGTCGAAGGAGTTCTTTCGTATAAATACATTTGAAAGAACTCATAAAATTTTCTTTTTGCTTCAAATATTATTATACGACGTCTTTCAACATTGAAAAATAGGCAGTAATTCTCTTATTCCTACTTTACATTGACATTAATAACATTTTAAATAAAAAAATTTATTTGTAGTCTTAAGTGTGGATGTATGTTTATGTCAATATATATTTAATTATATTGGAAAACATCCATGGATACTCGCATGCACACTGAAATTGAAAGGGTCTTTATATACACATTTTCGTAAATCAAGTACAGAAAGATTGGCCAAACTTATGGGAAGAAGTTGCCAAAAAAAAATTAGGCTGATCAAATGGACCGTATAACTCGTGGCCACGGCAGACATAACTCGAATATTATATTTAAAAAAATTATGCGAAATAAAACTATCCACACAAAATAATAACTCGTATCAATTTATTTATTTTTTCTCAAGTTACTTTGAAATCTAGCTGTACTCACAAATTTAAGTACGAGTATCTTCAATATAAAATGAGACAAACTGGGATTACATTAGAAAATCAGTTTGCGAGTCTCGCAAAATTATTATAAAATTCTATAACCGCGTACAAAAACTTGATTTAAGTACGAAGATTCGAAGCTCACACTTAATTGATCTCTTTGTACTTGATTTAAGAAAATCCGTGTATATGAATTTACATATCTCATGGTCTCCTATACATGCGTTTGTGAGTCCAAATAAAAGTTAAATACCAGACTGTCGAACATAAATTTATATTCCGTACACACTTTGCCACCGGTTAAACATGTTAACTTAGTTTATGGTATAAATATGATGCTGGTGTTTTTCAATATAATTAAATATATATTTACATAAACATACAAGTACACATATGACGACATACACATACTAACATATCTGTTCGTTCTATATATTTTAATACTTTATTATTGTCCCTTAACTGGGCAAGAATTTGAACAGCGTGAAACAATAACACACATAAACATACACATGTGATTTAGCTTTGTTACACTTCTGATGATGATGCAGTTAATTATATTAATGATGATGGCGATTATGATAAAGACGATGTGTGAAAGTATGTAGGTCGCAGATGTGACTAACTGTCAAAGTAGCATTATTGAGAAAAAGCTTGATGAAAAACAGCTACAAAAACAACTAACCTGCTAGACACTATTTATGAAAACCCATATGTGCATGTGTATGTGTGTGTGCATGTATTCCTATGTAGTTATGTATGTATGGCATGGATCTCCTGAACATACATTAAAACTATCATACATATACACCCAATAACTGTTATACACCAAAATAAATTCCTAATCGATTAATTATTCATATAGTTAATCGAACGCAGAAAATTTTAATCGCAATTAATTAATCGATTAAGCGAATTATGCAGTATTTAGTTATGGTTTTACAGAGGAAACCATATTATCGCATGTAAAAATTTGATTGCTGTTCTAGAGAAAAACTTGATTTTAAAGTATCTAAAGATGATGAATATATTCAGATGTAAATGTAAAGCATGTGGCAAAATTATAAATAGTGCAAAATCGGGAATACATAAACGTGTTTTATTAAATTAAATATAATTTTGTAGACCAAATTTTCGAAAAGTGTTTTCGTAATCTAGAAACGCATGATAAATATTTGGAAGCACAAGGTAAAGTTCCAACTATTTAATTACACAGCGAAGCAGAACAGCTGTTTTCGAAAGCCGTTACACTTTCAGCATCAGTACTCATGTGTAACGTGAACAGTATTGCAACAAAGTAATCGATTATTATTAAACGTTCGTATAATCGTTCCATCACAAATAACCGTACATGTATGTATGTATGTATGGGTGCATGTATGAATGCATGTTTGCTTGAGCATACGTATGAACGAATATAAATATATGTTAGCATGTATGTGGGTGTGTATGCCGTTACAACCACAATAGACAACACACATTCATTTAATGCTATTTCCGTTTCCTACATTGAGATAAAAACACAAGGAACAAAGTCTAAATGGAGCATACGAAAAACAAAGTAAAAAAAAATTCAAAAATGTAGGTATATAATTCTGTATGTAAAAAAAATGCAAGGAACAGGCTATAGTGACCACACAGATTCGAAAATTTATGTAGAAACAGAATATAAAATTTATTATGAATTCGCCGGCTAAGATGAAAAACACTCTCAGTCAATCAGTAACAGTTAAAAAGCGCGGAGTTTTCAATGGCTCCTGTTGTTGGTGGTGCTAAAAAATTTTCTTAATTCTATTTCTTTTAGTGGAAATACATATAAAATTGAATATAAATACTAAAGAAATGTTAAAAAAATTAAAAGTATATTTTGTTATTATCATAAATATTTATAACGTCCAATTAGCGGCGGCTAATAAAACTAAAAATCTTTTTTTGGGTAATATTACAATAACTGTGAACATTTGAAATATCTTTTGTGGAATAAATAAAAATATATTGTTTTTTTTTTTTGTTTTGTTTTAGAATGTTCGTGTTTACATGCTCAAGACCACAATGGCACTTCAGTATTGCCTTCGACTGTTAACTTAAACGCCACAATGGCACGCCAGGCTAAAAATAATTGTCTTGTCATATTTGTCTCCGGTTCGAATGAAGAAATCGTTTCAGTACGTTTTAAACGTTTACAACTAAGACCAAAGTAAGTCAATTAAATTGAAAAAATCTACAGTAACTTGATTATTAATTAAAATTAGAATATTTTACGTGAATACTTTTTTTTTATAGGAAGCACACTGCTTCTGACTATTCTTATATATCTATTTTGCCAAATAAATATGATATTTACAAAATCACTTCAATTGAAAAATATAAAATAAAAGTTTATAATATTAACCTTGGGTGGTTGCTCTTATTTTTTGTGCATTAAAGCCATTAATTGTTTCAGCGGCGCAGTTTTTAAAAACAAAAATAAACGAAGAGAACATGAAGAAAATAATCAAACGGTAACACGGGTATTACAACAAAAACGTGTTAACATCAGGTTGATACAGTTCTCGGATTGTTTCTCAAAATAAAATTTGTGTAAATAGGAACTGTTATCACATTCAACTGAGCCACCTAAAAAGTGGCGACAAACACAATACACATGAGCGCTGATGATAAAAGAGTTGCGACTTTCGAAAACAGCTGTTCTGCTCTGCTGTGTAAGTTGAATAAAACTGATGTTGACTTTCCTGTGTGCCTTGGAATATTTATCATCATGTCCTTCTGAGATTTGAACTAAGAACAATTAGCTTATATAAATATTTATTTTTAGTTAAGTATTTTATTTAAAAAAATTATAAAATTAAAAAAAAATAATAAAAAACCAAAAACTTTTTTTCTCTCTTAAAATACAATACGAATTTCAGCAAATATAAGGAATTATATGGTAAAGAGTAAATGAGTTTTGTCGTTTCGACGAGCAGTAACCATCCAAGGTTAATAAATTAAAAGAGATTATAAGTGAAAGAATAATAACGTTGTAGAACAAATCAACGTTGTTTTCGCGTAACTCCCATCATCAGTGATCATGTGCAACTTAATAACCGTTTGTGAGGTTTAAAATCAAAAACTATAACATGGAATTAAATCTAAAAAGCGAGAAAGAAAAATATCAGCAACATATAGAAATTTTACATAAAACAAAAAAAATACTTGTTTAGAATCCAAGTGATTCATAATTTCGAAACTAAAGAAAAGAAAGAAAATGTGAAAATTAACAAACAGAAAAAATATTGGACCTCATAAAAAAAAGTTATTAAAATAAGAGCGATGTTGTGATAAGAAATCTCAAAACCTTGCCAAAAAATTTTAATTGCAAATATAATTTGAAAATTAAATAAAAACACGCAATTTTCCCAAAAAGCAAAATTTAAAAAATAAACAAAAAATAAAACAAAACAAAACAAGAAAATAAAAAATAAAGAAGAAACAAAATACAAATACTTCAATGAAAACCAAAATATTTAATTTCTTAAAATAAAAAGTGTGTGAAACAATTAAATATCGCAAAAAATTATTTGCAAATAAATCTAAAGTAGGCAGAAATAAATGCCAACACCTAATAATAATACCAGTAACACGATCTAAGTGATGTTTGCTCAGACGACTTTGTGTTTAACTATAACAGAAGACACGTTCTGAAGCTAACACATGACATGCATAAGAGCCAAAAAAAGCTTAACACGTTCGCTACCAACGTGTCTAAAAAAAACAGATAATTCGTGTGCCATAATTACAAAATATGAAGGAAAAGCCACTGCTGCGAAAAAGGTATTAACCTTCTCCAGCGATTGTGAAGGCTATCCAACATTTAACTTGGAATGCTGTAACAAAAATCAACAAAAATATTGTTTAATTTTTTCAGTGGAAATTAAGTGATTTTTTTAAGTTATAAAGCCATGAAATAATATTTGTTATTTCCAATTAAAATATATATAAATAATTTTTAAAATAGTGTCTCATGTGAACTATTTGAAAGAAATGTTTGATTCGTAGGACGTGGTGAAAACAGTCTTTTAATATTATGTAGCATGTGAACCACCGGTGGTTGGTGCATATGGCGTCACGGGAAAATTAGTTGTGCCACATGGTAACAAACATGTTAAAGGACATGCTGTTCGAAAATCGTCAGAGAATCAAAGTCGTGAGAAGTAACTTTAACGAAATACAACATAATAAATTTTTAGTTTAAGTGCACTTTCCTTTTAAATTATTAATTTGTTTAAGTTTTTTTCGTAGTCGTGAAGTTCATTGAAACTAAAGTTCGTGATTTTTATTTTAATGAACATTTTATTTTTGCTATATTAATATATATATATATATATATATATATATATAGGCTATTTGTTCTAACTTTGTTAAAATCTCAGAAAGACATAATGATAACAATACACATGAGCACTGATGATGAAAGAGTTGCGACTTTCGAAAACAGCTGTTCTGCTCTGCTGTATAAGTTGAACAAAATTGATGTTGACTTTCCTGTGTGCCTAGGACTATTTATCATCATGTCTTTCTGAGATTGTAACAAAGTTAGAACAAATAGCCTATATAAATATTAATATAAACTAAAGTTCTATTTATCAAGTAGAGCAATTCAGAGATATCAATGACACACATAAAGAACAAGTTGCCAAGGCCAGCAAATACTAGTTTTAAAAAAACTTTTTCTTAATTAACTAATATTTCATAAAATAAAAAATGTCGTAAAACATTTTAACCGCCACAAGCATTTGTTGTCTTAAGGGAAAT
This sequence comes from Linnaemya vulpina, assembly GCA_963675445.1. Lineage (NCBI taxonomy): Eukaryota > Metazoa > Arthropoda > Insecta > Diptera > Tachinidae > Linnaemya > Linnaemya vulpina. Next base: position 12,353,856 of record OY776277.1, on the reverse strand, counting down.
TTGTTAACAGGATTAATTTTACATATTAAACCTCTAAAATCCTTTGTAACAGATATGGAAACTCTATTTAAAAAATACCTCCACTATAAAATATTCTTTTTGTTGCTTAAGCTTCTTTGGCTGTGAAAGGACGATACGTAATTTGTAGTGAGAAATTTCATATGTCAGATGTGCAAACTACTGTCGTGTGCGGCAGCCTGTAGTTCTTCCTTTTCCAGTGTGCATATACTTTGTTTTTAATTTCCTCAATTCAATGAAATGATCTGTGAAAAAAAATTTTCAAAATTTACTGAAGCGTTTACATATAAATACATTCGTGTTCACAATTAAATGGGTTCATAATTTTTAAAATTCATATATTCTTTTCTTTGCCTTATTAAACATATAATAATTTGCACAATGAAATCTTCATTTATTTGTGCTTATTACGAGTATTTATGTATCGTTCAATACATCTGTTAAATATTTATTTATCAAAAGACATTGACCAAAAAATATATGTATTTCGAATTGTAATTTTGTTTGAATATCAAGAAAACGTTTTATTTTTGTCTGCATGATGTACATATTTACAAATATGCTTATATATATATATATATATATATATATATATATATGTGTGTGTGTGTGTGTGTGTATGTATGCATATATGTTTGTTTGCATATTGGAAATGTTTTCATAATTTCTTATTAAAAAGTATTTTGATGCTGCACTTCATTTGTATCAATCAATCTTTCGGTACACATAAAGCGTTACTATTTTAGTTTCGTTTCGCACAAAATTGGTGGTATTTTAGCGATGGCACTTTGTCGTTCGATTGCTGCAGCTGTGATAGTATATCATATAAAATTATTTGCATGATGTTTAAACGAATAAATACTGTGGAAGGGATGTGCAATTACGAAATTGAAGATACAGCACTACATGTTGTGTAAAAAAAATGTGGAATTGTTTTTGCAAATTTAATGGGGTTTTCTTTTCTAAGCAAAAATTTTTGCATGTGTTTTATCATCATTTTTAAATGCGCACATGGTTTTAATAAATTCTGGCTTAAACGTTAAAACCAACTGTTGAAAGCTGGTTTTACCATACAAAATAATATTGTTAAAAGCAACTCAAAATCACTTTTGAATTGGTGTTATAAAATGCAACACTGTTTTTTTCAGTGCTAAATTGAGTGCTGCCAAGTTATATATTGAAAAACTGCATAATATATATATATATATATATATATATATATATATATATCTTTCAGTTTACATGATTTTATATAAAATAATGTGTTTCTAAAGCTCGATATAAGTATTTCCATACTTTCAAAATATTAATTTGAAATCTATAAAACAATTTCTATTTTCAACTAAAATTTAAATATTTTTATGATATAATACAAACCAAAACAGCTGCAGTACAGTTTGTGCATTAAGTTTTACCAAATATAGAGGAAACAAACAAATACACCAATTTCTATGTGACATTTAATTTTTTGTGAATTTATAAAATCTGCAGTATGAACGCAAACTCTCACGTTTATGGTTTTGATATTTTTAGAAAAATTTTTCTTTAAAAAATATCATGTCAGACTGACTCATTTCGCATGTCTTTGATCACGTGAACACTACCACTACACTTTTGCTACTCTATTCCCTAAGTATTTTATACAAAAGACATTTCATATAACGAGATTGACAGCATTTCCCGCGAAATCTTGAAAAGAGTACCAGACTTTAAGCAATAAAGTACAATTACAATAACAGCAACAATAACAAAACCAGCTGTTAACAGAGTTCTGCACTCATGTCCCCCTTTTACGGGACATTTTTTTCTTGTTAAGGGGAACATTATTAGAAAAGAACATCTTCAAGTTTTAAAATAACACATATTCTTTCAGAAAAGAACATAAAGAAAGGTAAAAGTGAATAAATGCAGCATTTTATTGAGAAAAGAAAACGCGTTACGTTAATTAATTCAGATATTTTTCAAAGCAAGTGTTCACCCTTCACCCTTCAAAAGTATTCCAAAAGGATTAGTATTGCAAATGTGCACCAAAACTGCAGAGTGTTGCCTATAAAAATTGAAAAAGAAATTAACTCAGGAAATATATTCAGCTCTTCGCATAATAAACGATTTCATTGATTCATGTCTTGTTATGGACGTTTACGGTATAAATAATAAATTATTTTACGGAAATCGACCACAATCATGAACCAGAGAAAACATAAAAATCCAAATCCAAATTCAATAAAAAAAAAAAAATACTAAAAAGTGATTAAATTGTAATGACATTTATCTTAATGCAAAATCGGCAAAAGGAATAGAAAAAGTGGCGGGCACGACAACGTTCAGTTGAATGAACGAAACAAACTCAATGAATTCTTTAAAGTCTTATTAATATTTACGTAGGAGCATTTGCAGTTAAACATTTGCGCGAATGTAAATCTTAAAGATGTGGAAATTTGTGTCAATTGTAAATCAAATAAGTTTGCAATAAAATTGATTTACAAAGTGCCTGCCGATCATTAAATCAAAGATGTAAAGAAAATTTTTATTTTAGTCACAATTGAAAACTCAGCGGAATCGTAAGGCAAAAGTAAAAGTGCGAAAAAGTGCGAAAAAATCCCACAAGGATAATCTTTCGAAAAAAAAATACAAAATGACTAGTGAACATGCGATATCATTTGACGATTTGGAAAAGGTACGCGACTATAAGTCATTCAAAATCGAAAATTGAATTGAATTAATTATCATTTACAAATATATTGATTATTTATATGTGTGTATGTATGTAGCGACGACAAAAAGCGGCAGCGGCACGTAAGCCATCCAACGTGCAACCGGCAGTGGAACCTGAGTCCGAGGCCATGCGTGTGATTAATGAAATCTTTAATCCGACCTTAAAATTGCCCGTAACGACAGGACCTTATCGACCTCCTGATGAACTGTCAACTGATGATTTTGATGCGATGAGGGATTTGGATGTGCGAAAATTAGCCGAATTGAAGGAAGTAAGAGCGCATCTTAATCCATTTCTTAAATGCTTTTCGACATGAAACTTGAAAATTTTACTACGATCTTTAAATTTTAGTTTCTGTTTAACTAAAGGATAATGTGTTAAACAACATATTTCCATTTATTGCAAAAGTTCTGAAAAGGATACGACATCATTGTATTAAGAATTGCTTACGTCACGTAATAGTTATTATTAAAACGCAGTTAGATATTTACGTTATTTACATTTCGCACTAATTTTTCAGAAATCTTAAAATCCCTTCTTTTTCTAAATGCAAGAATTTTTTAAATCATATAATTGAAGCCTTAAATGTGAAGTTCAAAACAACAGAAAGTTTATTGATCACTGTAGAAACTGTTTTTCACTGCTTGTGAAAATCGTTAAGTGAAAAGCTTTGGAATCGCTTAAAAACTCAATATCGTAAAAAATACAAAGTAGGGCATTTCTACTTGAGACCAGGAAAATGTACCCGTTTATTTAAAAAAATTTCAATAAAACATCATAATTTCTATAATAAATAACTCTTTGACAAAATTTCACTTATTACAGTTTGGCTGTAAATCGTCTTCACATCGTTTTAAGTATGCAAAATATTTTGTCAATTATATATCTACATATAAGTTTTTGAAAAATGTCACTTAGCACAATTTAGTTCAAAGAGATCCATATATCGTTTTGTTATTGATAACATTTTAACTTCAAAAATAAATAACGTTTTGAATAATGTCACTTAGTATAATATGGCTTTGATTGATCTATATATATATCGTATTTATGTTGCTTTGAATGACACATAACTTCCTGAAAAAAAACACTTAGTATAATTTCACTATAAGTCATGAGATCAATTAATGTTAATATTTTTTTCTTTTTTTAATTTCAATTTAAGTTTAAGTCGTATATGTATCTTATATTATCCACTATATCTTGATTGCAATGATAAATAACTATTTGAAAAATTTCACATAGCATATTATGGCCCCAAGTGTTGTATGTACCTTGGTTGTTATTCACAACATATTGATTTCAATGATAACTAAGTTGTTGGAAAATGTCACTTAGCATAATATTGCTGTAAAGCGTCTTTGTGCCGTTTTTCTTCTTCATAACCTTTTGGTTCCAAAGATAACATTTTCAAAAATGTCACTTGGTTCAATTTGGTTCTAAGTGGTTTATATCAGTTTTTGCAGGCTGCGCGATAATCAAAAAATGTTAAATGAAACGTTTCTAATTTCGATATCAATCGACATCACATACTTTTGCAATTTCGAAGTCTTGCGTATACAATTTTTTATAAAAATAATTTTTCATTTAAATTTATTTCCTTATGAAGGTATTTTTATTATTCGATACCGATTGCGATGGTTTGCTTTCCAAAGATGATTTAAGGTTTACGTTCGGAGCTCTGGGATCCGATGTTACCGAAGAAATGCTAGAAGAGATGTTGAAAGAGGTGATTGTCTTAATAAAAAGAAATACATGCTTGTGTGTGTGTGTGCGAGTGTGCGTTAAAGTATTGATACCCATAAGTAACTTTCTTTATAGGCCAAAGAACCCTTGGATGTGGATGCTTTTGTAGAGCTAATGAGTTATCGCACAGTGGAACTGGACCCTGAGGATGTTTTGCTAGAAGCCTGGAGTAAATGGGATCTGTACGGCACCGGCAAAATTGAAGAAAAGAAGTAAACTGCGTTTTCGTGCTGCAAAAGCAGGCGTAGATATAAAATAATAACAAGTATTTTTTTTATTTCTTAGAATGTACGAGGAGCTGACAAATTTTGGCGATAAAATGTCTTTGGCTGAGGCGAAAGAAGCTTTGAAACATGCACCGTTGGCCAAACCGAAAAACTTGGAAGATCAGCCCATGATAGATTATCCAGCCTTTTGTCGTTTATTAAGCGGCGTGAGAAAGCGCAAAGAATCTTAAGATGAATAAAACTTTCTATCTTTTCTTAAATATTTTTGTAATTAAATTTAAATTGTGACCGTGATGCTCTTCAATTCATTGTAACATTTTCAGTTTTTATTCGTTTATTTTGGCGACTATTGAAAATAAAGTTTAATAAATATGTTATTGATTTAAAATCTCTGTAGAAATTCAATTTTTATTCTTCCGTTTTATTTCCTACATAAATTAAACATCCGTTTTATACCAAATTCATGGATGCACTTGTATTTGTATCTGGTTGTGACTGCTTAAACACTCTTTTTTAGGCTTAACATCTCGTTTCTTTTTCTCTTTCAATTGCAGCTGTTTAGATTATGTTGAGATTTTCCCTTATTTACGTGAACCAGTTGTTGAAAATACCACTCTACCAGAATATATATTTTGTAATCAAACACGAATATCTACAACAGTGTCGCCGCAAACTGGCGATGCTGGCAGCAATAAGAATGACAACAACATCAATAATAAAAATGTGTCCAGTCCATTAAGCATATCTAAAATTGGCTCGTATGCCAATATGTCTTACGCAGCAGCTACCACAGCCATCAGCCATGTAGATGATTTAGCGCCATATGAATTTATTTATAGTTCAGGTAAAGTGTTGGCCATACGATTGCGTTTCACTCAGCCTGTGCCACAGAAAATCAATAATTGGCATTTGAATGTCAGCGTGGAATATCGATTTTTAAAGAAGGGTAAATAAATTTGTTAATGCTTCTGCCAGATTATTTCCAGTTATTAAATTTTGTTGCAGATAATTTCAAAAACGATGGTCGTTTAATTCCCAGCACTTATTGCGATTATTATTTCTTTGCCAATCCCGAAGTGTCGCCCAGGGCCTTGGAAATATGGAAATATTTTCACTCTCCCCGATTTCCAGCAAAATATCCCGGCCATATTAAATGCTCTTATAAATTTATAGGCAGACCTGAAACTCGTGTCGAGGTTATTTTTGAAGAGCTAAACATACCCAAGAAAGGCACAAGGCAATTTACTTAATTTTTAAAACTTTGATCCTTTTTATTTTCCTTTTCATATCATCTTTAGTTGCAATTTAGATAAACTAACGATTTTTGATGCCGAATCTGCGAATATGAATGCTGTCATAGATGTTTTATGCGGTCTGGCTACAAATTCTCGTCACATTCTTAGCACTGGTCCAGATTTGCTAATTGAGTTCAATGCGAGCTCCAATACAACAGCAAAAGGTTTTAGGGGGAAATTTAAATTCGTGCAAAATGACATAATCAATAGTATAGCAGTGGGTGAGTTAAGGAAAACTGTTACGTTTTATTTTACGGTCTTAAATATATATTTTTATTTCACAGATTCAGCAGATATGATTGGCGAACTTCCTGCAGGTGTTAAGAGACAGAATAACAACATGCTGGCTTTTAATGTAATAGGAAACAGGCAAATCTCTAAGGAATGGAAAGAAGGGGGTAAGTGAAAGGAATTTTATTTTATTTAAACATGTTTAGCAGCCACGTTTTTAGATTTTGGAATTTGAATATTTCATCTGTTCCGTATTATTTTCATATATATGAACGATGCTAATTAGTTTTTATAAAATACTAAAGACGCAATGGAATAACACCGAACTTATTTCATAGTTACATATTAATTAAGTTGTTTTTAATTAATTTTTTTTGTGTAAACTTGAAGAAAACCAACCATTTTGCATAACTGCTATTGAGTTCGTAGGTAAACTAAAACAAAGTGGTTAATGTGTTATTGCTGGAACAACACTAAGAAGGTATTCAAATTAATCGATAACTTATAAAAAAAAATTACAGTGTGTGACAAAAATTAGCTTAGACCGCTTTAAGGGAATGCGCTATATAATTGCTTGGTTCGTTTGGTTGTTTTTCTTACTGCATGGATATTATTTTTCACTCTATTTTCACTTTTAATCTAAAGAGAATTGTTCAAATCACAAATTTTCAACAAAGTCGAACTATTGTACAATCGCCTAATTATACAATATCGTATGTGTTTTGTAGTTCTTAAATAGTTGTTGTATTGAAGCCTCTTTACATATTTTATGAAATTATATTGGAATTTGAGTTTGTTGAAAACTATTAGTTTCAATATATTATCAAAATTGGCTCAGAAGTTTTCAAGTTGTAAAACTTTTGAATTGAATCAGAGATGAAAAATTAATATATTTCTTCTACTTAAGAAAATATTATTCAAAATGCAAAATTTTCTAAAAGTTTTGTAGTTTGCAATCGAAAATTTGATTTATTTTATTTATGTGCTGAAAATCGCCTGCTTTGTTTTAATTGAGAACGAAATCAGCTGTGCAGTATAAAATCAACAACTCTAAAGCTAAAATTTAGGGGCAATTAAACTACACAAGGAGTTTGACGAACACGCACCATCTTTCGGTTTGCAGATAAACGATACAAATATAAAGTTTTCATTTCTAAATTGTTTCCAACAATTGTGCTGCGGCACTTTTGCTTGCCACTTTTTTTAAATATAAGAAAAGAAGCGGGGGAAAAAGGAAAAAAAATTTATATCGAATTTCTGTGAGTTGAATTTAATTGTAAAACTTTTTCGATGTATATATTTTAGTTTGCGATCTGCATCTACGTCTTCATTCCTTCAAAGTTTCATTAAAATAATACAATAATATTAAACAAATATATTTTGATTTTATTTTTTACGATTACGGTTTTTTAATGAGAAATCATAATTTAACATTTATTCCATTGCTAATGCAATTAAGTTATTTATGCAAACAAGTACAATTTTGAAAAACTGCAATTATTAAAGCTTCTTTTTTTGTTATATAAAATCCCTTTGGACTTTACTTTGGAGTTACGTTACTGTGGTTTGAAATTAACTGCTACCATTTTTTGTCAGTACTATTCACATGCGAGCATGTACACGTTATGTACGAGTATATAATAAAGAGTACTACCAGTTAGTCTGCTTACGCAATGGGAATGATGATAAAGCAGATCAGACTGCGGTTCTAAATTTTTTAACTTTGACAGTCTTGCAAAAAAAAAACTTTGAGAACAATTTCCCTATTTATTGTCACAAAAAGATTAACACAAAAACTTCGATTGAAATCCCAACTTTAACAAACGATTGTTTTACATAAATTATTGTGAGCTTTTATTAAAGAAAAACTGCTACTTGCCTCTACGTACTTTGATATTTGGCCTTAATTTTAAGCGGATACGGAAATGAACCTAAGCAACGGATGTGGTTGTAGTTGTTATAATAGTGGAAACAGTAGTTGTGATTATGTTAGTAACAGCCAGTTTGTTATTGCATTAACCAGAGTTATTTTACAGACAACCCAGTGGAAAAATAAAATTTCAATCAAGTAAGATCAAATAATGATTGCGAAAATTTCCAAATCGTTGGATGGACTACAAGTGAATAAATAAACATAAACAAAATAGAAACGAATGATAACTTCTTCGGTTTTAGGTCCTTTAAAAAAGGAACAATCCAGTGGCACACGAATGTGTGACCGTAATTAAAAATATAATTGGGACAACCGTATTCATGTGCTACTTCTCAGAGTTAGAAAATCTGAAAGTAATTTGAATATATAATAATAAATTTATTATGTTTAATATACATATATTAATTGATCATATATATTCGTCTTCATCATAGACATTGTAGTCTTAACTACTTCAACCAAAGTCACTATTTTTTCCTTTCGAATATTCGGGTTATATATTTTGTATAAGCGGAGATAATCTGTCACCTGAATGTCGGTCCACGTAATATAAAAATAATTAATAAATAAAATAAAACAATCAATTGATTTAAAAGGATAACTACGTGAGACTTCAAAATAAGCGAATGTTTGCAAAAGCGAACCATTCTAATACAATTAATATTTATCAAAGAAAAAAATATAAGTATTTAATTTACGTTAAGAAATATAAAAAATAAATGATAAGTCGGGAACTATTTTCAACCCTTTTGTTAAATAATCGAAGATACTTGCTTGATATTTAATTGAATACCGCCTCCATTCTTAAGTTTCTAATTGTAAATTGAAACGTTTTGTCTCTGGCATGTAGATATATTTTCAAAATAAATTTGAAGGCAATATCATTATCGAAAGTCTTGGAAACATGGTGATGATTACCAGTCCAGTTGTCAAATTCTGACATTCGTTTTTGAATCTATTGATACCGACTAGCGTAGTTCGGTCCCATTTCTGAGTTTCTAATGGTAAATGCAAACGTCTGGTCACCATGTAGATATATTTTAAACAAAACTTATCCCGTTGCCACTTCATTATGTTTGCTGGGACACTATATAGTAAATATAAATGTTCATTGTTTTCGTGTGATGTTTCGTGTTTGGCTGACTGCATGTCTACTTTTACTTATCCTCACACACATACATATTTACACATACATATTTACTTAACTCCTTTATATATAAAGTCCCGCTGTTTTTTTTTTTTTCTTTCGACTTTTGCAAATTGTTTCGTGTTGCATTTTAATGCTCTCTACACTAAACAAAATGTCACGAAGAAGTTTATTTAAAAGTACTTCTATTTTTAATACCTTTTTTTATGCTGTACTTTCACTAAATTAGCACTATGGGTTAGCTTAAAGTATAATAAGGATTATTAATTAAATTAAAAAATTATAAAGAATATTGTAGTTGCTTTACAACCTGAATAAAGTTATGGCTGCTTGTATGTTTTCATGTCTGTACTTTGCAACGGAAACTCATTTCCCATGGTGTTTTGCTCAAACAAAAAGTTCTTGCAAGCGTTTTTCAACATTTTATTTTCGGAAAGAAACACTAAAATGTAAAAGAAATTGTAGCAGAAATTATACAGAATTATGTTTGTAATGATAGAGCAGAAGATGGTGATGTTGTTTGAATGTGTCCTAAACGTACTCCGTATAAAATAGTTTAAATGCCACCACTGTCACTCAGTGTATATTGGGTTTTCTGGTGAAACGCATCGCCAAGCAATAAAATAAGAAAATAAAAATATAAAATATAATATCGAATACGAACAACATATTATATTAACAGAAGTGTTTAAAGTTCAATTGGGCATCAACAACTTCAGTGCAATAGTTTTTTCGTGTGCATTAGCATTGTGTATTTGATGTAACATAAAACAGTTTTGTAAACAAAAAGTTTGTGCAAAAAGATGTTGGCATCTGTACTGTACGTGTGTATATTATTTACTACTGCCTGCTGTTTACTGTGCTGCCCAAAAGCTCAGAGCTCATCGCCATCGTCTTTATTGCTATCAACTTTATCATCTGCATACTCGTATTCTGCTTGGGAAGATGTTACGCAGAATCCTTTATGTCTGTCTAAAAATATATTTGTAATACAAAACAATACAGTTAAAATTATATCATCTGATCTTAGTAAGTTTCCGACTGGGCGTATAATTAAGTTTTGCTTTTGTTGGTAACATTAACGCTATTGTGTTGTTTAGGATTTTGTTATATATGAATAAATTGCTTAATCATCAAAAATAAAGAAATTCATTGCTTTGGCATATAGATTTTGGTAACAAATCTGGGTAGTGCGAAGTTTTCTTTTCTTTAAAGAATAATTAATAAAATAAAGATTATCTTTAGTGATTATCTTTAGTTTCTTGGATTAGTGTTGTTGGCTTATTATGTTTAAGATATTTTTTCAGTTATTAAAATTTTCTTTGTTTATTTCTTCAAATACTGCAAAGGAAACTGTAAAAAATGGAGGAATTCAAAACGTTGAATATTAATCTGTTATAATTTGTAATTTTGTATTTCGTGATTAGATTTCTTTTAAGTGAAAATATTTCAATAATAAAATTTAAACTCGTTTTATTCCATAAATGTTAGTTATTCAAATTTAATGGGAACTTAAAACAAACAATAATGAAATTCTCCGAAAATTCATATTGTTTAATATCTTATTAATCTCATTATTTCAATGTCTTGATTGATTACTAAAACTTAAGGTTTTCCGAATAACAACTTGTTGACTGACTGATTATATTAAATGAAATTATAGAGGAAACATTTAGAATTTGAATTTCAAATTAATGCACAACTAAAGTAATCAACACTTTTGCATCCGTATCTAATAGAAAAAAAACGTTGTTAAAAAGTCTATGCAGCTACAATCAATGAATAATAGTTATAATGCCAAATGCTTTCGTTACAACAAACGACTCGCAATTGTTTTTTTTTTAATTTGAAAAATTATTTCAGTGCAAGGGAAGCAGTTTTCATCAAATATCCATGGTCTTAGCAAGATGTATATAAGTAAAAATTTCAAACGGCTGAATCGACCGATAGCAATGAACTTTATTTCATTCACATGATAAAACATTTTAACATATGAAATGTTTTATATTTAAATTTAAATTTCGCCGACTAAAACTCATAAACTTGAAGTTCGAAATATCTGAAAAGATGTTCCCTTTACACCACATGTAACAAGTTGCATGAGTGGCATGCACTCAGTTTGGTACAAGAGAGTTTCGCAAAAGAAAAAACTAAAACTCCATTAAATTTCCATTTTATTTTAATTGTGAAAAAAAAAACCTTAACAAAAGGCAAATTATAACTTTAAACGCGCCCAACTCTAATAATTTTACAACTTCGAAATTTAAGCCGATAATATTGACTTCAAAGTAACCAACATGCTAACTTTGTTGTTTAAATTCTGATGCGGATATTAATTACAACCCTGACATTCGGATTGAAGTCCAAAACTTTATTTACTTTTAATTGCTGATGTTTCTGTTGTTTCGTTTTAAATCTCCTCTACAAAAAACGTTAATAAGAAATTATATTAATCACATATGGACAGCCATTAGTTAACACAAACCAAATAATGTTGACCCCTCAAAACGAAACTGGTAAATGACAACTAATAAAATACAAACTGATTAAACGAACAGATTAAACTTAATATAATATCTTTTTTCTATGTAACACAACACGCTGTAAATGTGGATGACCTTGACCATGGCAATAAAAATTTACATACAAACATAAATTTTATGAGGTATGCTAACAATAAAGTGTTACAGATTTGTTTTTTTTTTTAGTTTTTATTTAAAATTTCCCAGCGGAATAAAAGCTGTTAGTTGACTATTATGTTTGATATAATTTAAATGTATTTATACGTTTTTCAAAGTCGTTATATATTATCTTACGAAACATGATATTTTAGTTGAAGAGTCTCTAAAGCAAAACAACAAAAAAAAAATAAATAAAATAAAAAATCAAGTTAAGCTTGCGTCCTTTAAAATCTGTAATTGCTTATGAAGTATATTTCAGAAAGAGTTCAATTTAAAGCTTATTCTTGAAGTTGTTTTCAACTTGAAATACTACACACGCTATAAATAACGCCATTAAAATTATTTGTATGCAAAAATGTTTAATCGATTGAAACTTTCAAGCACTGCCCTACTTTGAAGTTACTGTAAGAAAGAATAAATGGATATTAAATTAGGAAGTGAAGTCTTAGACTGGGTCTGTAGGGTAAATACATATTCCGAATCAGCTTATGATTACAGTATTAGTTGTTGAACCTAAAGTTCAAAATTTTTTTAAAATAGATTGAGAAAAAATAGAAAAACATCAATTTTATTTTCTAAAACAGTTACTAACTCTGTAACTTACTAGTCTGTAAGTATTTCTATATGATAAAATGCGTAAGTGTCAAAACAAATTGTGCGATTTGACAATCGTGCTAGTGTCAGAACTTAACTGTATATGACCTACCTGAGTTTCAATGACAACCACAGAAATATTACTGCATTGTATATAAGACAACACAGTCCATAGATTTAAGTATGTAATAACTGAAAGATTTTCACATAAGAATGGTGAATGGAAATTTTAATCAAAATTAATTACCTTTGTAACGTGTTTTATTTCAAAGGAAGTGCACCTTTGATACGAACCTGGAGCGACTGAGTCATACCTTACCTGGAAAAATAAACTACGTTACACCTTTAATCTGATCCAATCAATAATCATCTTTAATACTTTTACACAAAAATATTTTTCTAAATATTGTAAATTTTTTAATTCATTTATTTTAAAATCCCATATAAATGTAAGTCTAATTAAATAACAATTACAAAATATTAACATAGACTACAGTGGAAAAAATATTTTTAAAATAGACCATAACAGCCACAGAACTCCAGCACAAACTAAACCTTGAACAGCACAGTGGGCAAAATATAATCTGAAATGAAAAAAAATTTATAAATAAACATATTGTTGCAAACGTTATTTTTATTTTTGAGATTCAAATTTTTTATTATTTATATTAATATTTTTGTTTGTTTTGCAAATATCACAATGAGTTGGCATTCAGCTCATATCCTTTTTAAACCTATTATGTATATTGATAAATTATTAGACTATATATAAGAATAGCTTCAGATCCAGCCTAATTACCGTTGGCGCTTTTCAGCTTCAAGGTCCACAATTTGTAATCGGTCAAAGAAAAATTCGGCTTTTCTCTTTTAAACTACAATAAACAGCCGAGATATATTTTTATATATCCTTATATTACAGACATGCTTGTGCACAATTCCGCCCTAATAATTATTGCAAACCTTTTGTTTCCCTTAATACATCACATGCATCTACAGGGATAATTACCTTTTTAATAGTATTTTCGCTTTGGGTATAGTATCCGGATTGTCCTTAGCCAAAAATCTCCTTAAGCCGTGTAAGCTATTGTAAAAATAATCACTCCAATTCAGGGCGACCATATCAAAATTAAACATTTTTTGATCTTCGGGGCTCATCGATTTCCACAATTGTTTTGCATTTGTTGTATCGAAGGTAAATTCGTTGTCCAAAAAATAGCGCAGTAAAGCACACTGCTTGTGAATCTTTTCATAAGCTTTTGTCATTCTGCAAGTAAAACTTCAAATTAAAAAGAAACACAGAAATGGATACAGTGTAAGCGTCATTGTTACCTGGGCTTCTTGCCGATAATTAATAAAAGAAAATCAATCAAATAGCCGGGCACAATGTGATAAACGAAACAACAAAATTTATAATACCATATATTGCTGGCAAAAATCAAAAACGGATACCAAATCATGGTGGACAATGGAATTTTGACACCGTGCTCCTGCACATATTTCTTGTAGTCTCCCCACTCTAATGTGTTTGATTCGTCAGGCACCAAACTATAGATGGGCGGATCTTCGGAGGGTCTTAAATTTAAAAAAACGACCCAAAACAATTATGTACGAAAATAAATAAATTTATTATCTTACATTTGTTTGACGGCAGTAGCTGTGTACCAACCACTGGCCAACAGCATATTGGCACAAAAATCGACTGGAACTAAACCAGCTTTATGCGTGGGACAACCGTACATGACTCTGAGCACACCATAGGCGCTGCCATAAAGCACACTCATCGGTCCATACAAATTATCTATCCAGCCTGTCAGAGGCTCATCACTGGTGGGCAAAACTGAAATTATATGTCAATAAAGTCATAAAAACAGAAATCAATATCGAATTTGTACAATTCATAACGTCTTACTTATTCCTGGCCTAAATATACAAATGGGCAGTGTGCCTGCATTTCTAGATACGGCTTCTTCCGCTACCGATTTGGTAAAACAGTATGTATTTGGAAACTTTCCAACCAATTCACCTTCCATTTGATCCAGAGTCTTATCACCCAAAACGTTTTTTATTTGTAATAACTTTTCACTGGAAACACTTAAATATTCGCTATAGTAACGTTCGCTGGAATTCAACACCAAACAGTTGGCAAAAGCCGACGAGACATGCACAAAGGCCTGCAAAAAGGTTGAATAATTTTTTATAATTTGTAATAATATAATCTCAATAATTTATATTTATTTAAATATTGTTGGTTAATTAATCCCGTGCATAAAGCTGAGCTTTGTTGGTGTTTCAGGCAACTAGATTAAATTAGTCATCAAACTTTAAATCAAATAAATGCAAAAACGTGATACCCCTATTATATATGACGACATTGAGGTAACATCAACTCGACAGCATAAACAGATCACTTACCCTCTAGTTGTTGACAACAATTAACTAATATTGTTAATATCTTAACCATATAATAATGACAAAGGATTTTAATAGTAGTCAGTTCGTGTCAAGAAAGAGTAGACAAGTGATTCTTTTTTTTTTTGCTGTTGTGGTGACATGACGTCGATGTTGTCATCTATAAAAGGCGGAAATATCGTAAAAAACAACTGCTGGAAATAATAATTTTAGTTTAAATTTTAGTAAAGAGAATTTTTGATGAGAAAGTTTGCCGCTTTAATTTAAAATAATAAATATTAATTTTTTTTTAAATTGATAACAGCGGCTTTATTGAAAAAGGCATGTGCACGTGGTATTTCTCAAGTCTACGTTTCAATTATTCGACGAAATATTCAATTTTTCTTTAATAACTTAATTAATTTGAAAATATCATGGCCAAACTAACCAAAACTGTTATCAAACAGTACAGTGCTGCCAACTTATAGATGTCTAGGGCTAAGTCAGTTAAAATTCGTATAGTTTGTGGGTTGCATAGGGTTACCAGATAGTCTTGATTTGTTTTGGTTCACAAAAACTTTTAATGTTCGCCAATAATTAAAAAATATATCTTAAACTTTAAACAAATTGTTATTTGTTAAGCTTTTAAGTAGTTAAAATGGCTTTTAAGCTTCTTCACTTTAGTTTTGTTTTTTATTAATAAAATAATACACACTAAAAATAGAAAACAAAGTCAGAGTTTTAATATACTTTCCATACATAATTCTGATTTCCATATATAATGCTGATTGCAATATTAATGACCTATTTTTCTTTATAAATTTTATTTTATAAATAAATAATATAATATTATGTCAAAAATAAAAAGCACTATATAAATTAAAAATATGTTTTTTGAAAAGAAATAATAAATACAATAATATGTTGTGACTTAACAGAGTTATACAAAAACCAAGATGTTCTGTGAAAGATGAATCTTTCCTCATATCGATATAATTATTAAAAATTATATTTTATACAACTTCCAGTTCTATCAATGAAGCAATAATTTTCAATTCTTTTCTATACGACATTTGGGAAGTGAATTTCTTGAAATTTGTGTGTATTAAATTTTTGTGAATTTTAACTAGCAGTAGAAAGAAAAAGTTGAACGTGATATTGCAGCATAAAAACATTCTATTTAAGCGTAAATTTTCTGAACGAAATGAAACACTACTTGCTTCAAAGTCACGAAATTATTTTAAGCACGTAAGAAAAAACTAGTCTGTTTATTATTTTAATTTGATATATTATCCAGTACACAGAATCAACAATTATATCACGAGAATAATAAATAATTAAAATATATGAATCTTCAAATGTCAATTAAAGCAGCAAAACCCAATTAAGAATGCATTAGATCGTTGTTATTCTCTCTTTATTTTTTGTAAAGTGAACAATTTCTCATATATATTTTGTTTCAATATAATAAAAGGGGTTTTTCTAAATTAAAAGGTCGTGCGTTTTACACTTTTGTTATTATAATATTTATATGAAATTCATTTTATTTATTACTGTATAAAGGTCTAGAAAAATAAAAATAGAGTCATATCGAATAAAAGTTGTTCGTTGGGTTTTGGTTTGTATAAGTTTCATAGCCTACTACACTTATTATAATGTGATTTTTTAAAATCTTTTGTGAGTTTTAATTTAAATTCTCAAATGGCTTATAAACGTCTTTTGATAAGATGAGCGGTTTGAAACTTTTCAAAACTGGCTGAAAACAAATATATTTCTTATATTAATAGTATAATGACAGTGTGTCTAATAGTTGATTTATTATTATTATATATTATTTATTCCAAATACTAATTTAATAATGATCATATCGCAATAACTTTATAAGTTAAATTTTTCTTTGACCGCTATTATATTTTAAATAACGAAGCGATACGACTGCTCAATCCGTCATTCATAAAAACTGCATTTGATTGTAGATAATTAAAAAAAATAATTTAGTATATAATTATATTGTTTATTTTAAAAATTTTGTACGGAAATTTTTTTCAAAAATGAAAATATAAATAATTTTGTTTTGAACCCGTCCTTAAACATAATGATGCATTACCCACATTCTTCAAGGTAGACACAAGTATTATTGTTCCTTAAAATATAAAAATAATACTTTTTACTTAAAACTAGCAAGTCATTTTCTTAATACGTAACTTCTTCTCGTAAACTACTTTGTTCAGTTAATTGTTTTGTTTATTCATAAATAAATCGTTGGCGAAAATGGTAAACAGATCAATTAATATAAACTGTTAACCGAACTCTATTAGCTGAAAATACTAATTATTAATATACCATTTTCTTTTTTTATTCGTTTTTCTTTACATCATAAGCCAAATTGATTTGAACTGCAAATAATTATAAACGTATGTATGTGTGCCTATATAAATACATACATGTATAATTTTTGTTAAACAAAGTTGCAGTAGCGAAATTGTGTAATCAACAATTTTTTCCAATTTTCAATATTTTGTTTACATAATGTTTCATTCATCACTACAAGTGCATAACAGCCATTTAAAAAAGTTTATCTGTTGGATGTATTATAAAGAATGTATGAATGAAATTTTCTTCCTAAGTTGTAGAAATCTACGCACACTTGGCTATTCAAGATAGCCAGCGTTACTGTTGTGCAAAACAAATAATATATGTCCTTTAGAGATGTGTTTAGGGTAAAGGCTTCGAATGTTTTGCAAACCTTCACGCCGATCTAGAACTCAAAAGCTCTACAGACTTTTTAGGTATTTCTACTTAAGCGAAAAATTTATAATTTTCTTGAGCTTTTCTTTTCAAATCGCAACTTGAAATAAATTAGTGCCAAGAAATTCAATTAGCTGACTTCGTCAAATGGATATATAGAAATGTTTTGGACTCTCAAAATCGATTTAAATTGCCAATATAAAATTTTCCATTTTCTTGGGAAAACTGCCTTTTGAAAACTTTGCAACGGTCACTCTGAATATCGTGAAATAAAGCTTGCGAAAAAAAAACTTATAAAACTGGCCACAAGAAATACAACTAAAATTGTTTAAAAAAAATTGTCTGCTTGGTAAATTAGAAAATCGGCTGTTAGAGAGTTTTCTTTAAACCAGTCAAAGTATTATTTTATTATGGTTTTCCTCCTCTTTAGTTTCAGTTTGTTTGAATATTGTTACATATATCGGTTACATGTTGCGTGATATTTTCAAGTGTTATAAAACCATAGTAACTGGCCAATAAATATTAATGTTGGTTGTAAACAACTAAAATGTGAAACATGTTGCTGTATTGACGCTACATTTTTTACAGACGTAGACGTTATTTATTCTACTGAAATGTGTGCGTGTATAAAAATTAATTTCAATAAAAAAGGTCCTTGACTTGAGGCAGTAACGCATTGACTAAACTAATTGTAAATTTCTATTAAATGTTTCATCAAATTAGTATTGTTTTCCAACGAACTATTTGATTAAAGTAATGAAAACATAAAATATTATTTGAAAAAACATCTATTCAAATATTAGTTATTTAAGCGATAATCCGTATTAACAACATATATATCAGACGCACTATAAAGAAGAAGTTCTCAAGTGACCTTAAAGATGTCTGCATGGGGCCATCTGTCGGCAGCCTTTTGAGGGCAGTACTTGAAAATGCAGATCACAATAGTACCAGTACGGTATGAATTACGATTCAGTATTAAAGGAATTCATAGCAGAGCCTGCACTTGCCAGCTTTTCTGCAAGTTCCTGTTTTCTAGCCCTACACCTCTAAATTAGTATATCGCTAGGTGTAGCGCTAAATAAATTCGTTCATGCTTAATGAAAACATGAAGATAAATCTTACAGATGAAAATAAATAAACAAATAAAACTGTTGTGCAACTTGTTTGTTTTGTTGTTTTGTAAATCCTTTTACGTAACTAAATCTAAACTCGCCGTTATTATTGCATCACTTTGGTTTTATATATTTCTGCAAATGCATCAGAAAATCTCTCTTAAATTGCATTAAATTCAAATTTCAAAAAGAAAACCATCAGATAGATGGATGTGTTGTAAAATAGTGCGAGTATTTATGTGTTAATTCTTTGTTAGTGTTAATTTTTTTGTACGACGGCAATAATGTTGGTTGGTAATATAAATAATAAATATACGAGTGGCATGTGTGTAACTCACTTTAAGTTTTTTCATTTCTTTGGCTAAACTTATTAATTCCACGGTGGCTTGCACATTTATTTTTGTAGCGTTGCTCAGTGGTTCATTAAATCGGACAGTTGCTGCCACATGCATAACAATATCAACATTTTCAATTAGCTCTTTACGATCTTCCGCACTTGATATTCCCAAATTTGACAATGCACAATCACCAGCAATGGGTTTAATATATTTCATTGGATTCGGTTTGATGGCGCATAGTTTTTCGAAAAGCTGCAAAGACATAGTAATAATATATTTGTAGTTTGTGCAACCAGTGTTTTGTTCAATAGTCATTAGTTTTGTTTGTTGTCACATGTTGCTTTTGTTGTTTTTGTTTTTGTTTTTGTTTATTTGTGCTACTTTTAATTTCTTATTGTTTTGATTAATACTTACGGGATCTTTGAAGATTTTGCTGAAACGTTCATCGATATCAATTCCTGCTTTGGGTCGTGTTAAAACGTAAACTTTAGCAACATCGGTGGAGCGTAAAAGTTTTTCAATAAACACTAAAATTTTTATTGAAGATAATTTTAAAAATTATTAGCATGAAAGCATTAATTAGATAAGATATTCAATATGACATGATAAATTTTTTTAAATAATTATTTCAGCAACTTATGAAGAAACACAAAACCTGCATGATTTTATTCATAATAAATATATATTAAGTTTATTAACGGTTTGTTTGATAAATTCCTATACAAAGTGAAGGTCAAACTTCACTTATATCTTCACTTTATTATATCTTAGAGCTATAAACAGTCAATATAAAGTTATTATTGATATTCCCATGTCTCCACAACTATAACAATGCGACTCTATAAGACTTAGAATCAATTGCATTTCTAGTAGAATCTTGCCATTTTTGAAAGTGGAAGACAGGTACGCCGCACACAGAAAGAAATCACTAGTTACCTTATTAATGTCTGCACCTCTATAATAGTAAGACTCTACGTTGGATGTTAATTGCTCTAACAATAAAGTGGATTTGGAAATAAGACCATGACATTATTAATATCCGTACAAATAGTATATTTACATATTATTGGAATGCCTATTGCAAAGCTCTTCGAATGTTTCGAACAACATATTTTAACATTGAAGTTGAAAAAGAATTGGCATTTATATGTTCTAATATGTAATAAAATAAAAAAAGAGTTTTATTAAACGAATACAAATACGGTATCCTTGAGTCTAAGCAACATATTAAATTTATGCAGCAAAAGGTGGAACAAAATAAATAAGTTTTTCGTTCTGCTTGTGTTTAAATAATTAATTTAAATAACATATAAAAATAGAAGAAACTAATTTTTCATTGCAGATATAGTGTTTATCATTCAACTCTAAAACGATATCTATCAAATAAAATCATATAAAATATTTTTTGCTTTTATTATTCTAAAGACTTTGGGGATTCCCTGCAATATTCCATGTCGTAATGTTTTCTTCACATTTTTTAATTACAAGTAAAGCTGATTTTGCTGAGTCAAAGAGATTAACGAAGTTATAAGATTTTATAATTCTCATGTATATCATATACGTTTTTTTTTTGTTGTGTTTTCCTAAAGTATATATTTTTACTTGTGTAATTCTCAAATAGTTTTTGAAACGTTGTGTAATCTAAGAGCTTTTTGTATTATTTAATTAGATTGAAGTCTACTGATGAGTTGGTGTAAGAATCAAAGAAGTGCTAGCATATGCAACTACTCAAACGTACAATAAATAAAATGGTTTTGCTTTCTAGCCTCAAATTTGCCCACCGTTTAAATATATTAAATAACACTAGCTTAATAATGACATATTTTTTATAATATTAAACTTTTTATATTGAACACAGAGCTCAATTCCGCTCGGAAATAAATTTTATTCCGTATTTTGGAATAAGAAAATCTACATCAAAGGTTATTTGATTCCCAAAAGTTGTTTCGTTCTTAATTTTCTGAAGCACTAAATACGTTTCTAAACATAATTGAATTTTTTGAAATGACTCTCTTATTTACATTTTTATCAATCACTTCCATTTCGTAAAAGTGAACTCTAATAAGAAAAGCTTGCAGGATCATTATAATATTCTTTGCACTTGTCCAAGTACTTGCAAAAATATTCTTTATTCTTATCGCAAAAGGTAATCAACAAATAATTCCCATTGTAATAATTTAAAAGTAAACTTTTTCGAAAACAAATATATGCAAATAATTATTTTTCATACTAAAGGGAGGGTTACTCAATTAAAATAATGTGATTTTGTTGTAAAAGCAATTAATAATATTAATATTGCAGTGTCATGTTTATTTATATTTATTAAATATTTGAAAACCCACAACAATTTTGTTTAATTTCAACGATAGAATTTCGAAATTTCTACACATATTATAACACAGGGTGATCCAGTAAAACGTTTAATATTTAATACTTGGCAGACGACAAGAAAAAACTACGCGTTTAACAATAATTAAACGATATACGTTTCACCAATAATATTAAATTAAAAAAATTCGATAAAAATATTGTGAAAGTTTCTTGATTATATTTCGAAAAACTACAACATATTTGGGTGCTCATGAAGCGTCTTTTAATTGGGAAACTGGTGGGAAAATTTGGGCTTTGAAACCAGCTCAATACCGATTGAATGCAATTTAACTCTTTTAATTACCCTACACTTAAACGTCTTTCATGCTTATATACTTCGAGCTTTAAGTTCCCGGTTTTTCGCTATTTTTTTTTTGCAAAAAAAACCTCCTTGTCTTATAGCCTTACGCTTAATTGCACAATTTATACAATGGTCTTACAAACTTAATTCCGAAAGAAGAACGTTCCTTGAATTTTATTGATTTACTTGCAGTAGGCTCCAGTTGAGATCGTTACATTTCCAAAGTACTTTGAATTCAGAATATAAATTACAAATCTTTTTAAAAGCAGAATATTTATAATACTTTAATCATTTTCAGCGTCCTTTGCGAATTTTATTGAAATTTGCCAAAGTTTTTAACGAAAAACATTAAAAATTAGTCTCGTATCTCATTTCAAAATAAAAAGTTTTTTTCTTCCAACTGCGGAAGAACAAGAGCATAACTTCGTTCGCTCAACATTTTAAACAGTAAAATTGATCAAATGTAAGAAAATTTGGGAGATTGCAAGAAGAGCGTGGCAACATATTGTATAGGATCTAAAAAAAATGTTCTCTCTTTCCTGACAATAATCCCTACGAAATGCAAATTCCGTTTTTTTTTGTTTTTGCTATTAATTTTGCACTCACAATCACTTCAAGGCGAACGCAAAATGTTCGAAACTATCAGTTTTTGTGAATAAATAAAATAAAAAGTTAAAATTAATTGAAATCTTATAATATGTTTCATGTGTTACATAATATCATTTTTTTATTCTTCTTTTATAAACTAATAAACCGAGTGGGCGTAAGTAACGTAACTTTTTCAATATCAAAAATAGCTAATTTTAGTCAGCAGAAATAAATGGTTTCCCTTTTTTGCTTAAATTTTGTGGTAATCGCCAAATTTTAATTTTAATAAGTTTTCGGGTTTTTCTGTAAAAATTGTAATATAATAGATGGGGCGTTTTCCAATTTTGTGACGTTATACGAATGTCAAATTTCGTTATTCACTAATACGAATTTAAATACGAATATTATATGTATGTAAGTAAAATTTAAAGACATTTGACATTTTTGATAAAAAAGAATACTTATGTCTATAATATCCAAGGAAAATATATGTAATTTGAAATTATTACAGAATAGTCATCTTATATGAAAACATCGAGACAAATTGTAGTCAGTTGTAAGACGATCTCATAACAAACCATAACAAATATAATGTCATATAAATGAGTTTGGTTCTAAATTTTTGCCTAAAAGGAGCAAATGAAGGAGTTCCACCGCCCATTTGTAGACATGTTGCTCTTTTACAACAAATTAATGTTGTTATCAAATAATACTATTTGCTCCTTTCATTGAAGTAAAGTAACTTTTTTCTAATCTGCCCTCGTAGCACTATGCACTCCTCCATATGGGGCTTGTCCTATGAGTGCTGGTGGTCCAACAAAAAAAAAGTTAATAACAATGTGCCGATTTGTGGCCTTCATATCCAGTTTTAGCAACCTTTAAATAATTTCAAACACTTTTTCTGAATATTTTATTTTTCTGTGTTATAGTAAATTTTATTATCTTTTTGACACCAGGTTTTATAAATTTGAAATAAAATTTTTTATGTTTTTTGCTGCACATACAATAAGCGTAATACTTCTGGCTTGTATCGTCATCATCACCTACACTTTTTTAAAATTTATTTTTTGTTTTAAATGAATATATATTCCAACAAGTGATAACAGTTTTTAATGATTTATTTTATTTATTCCAGTTAATTTTTTTTAGATTTTTTATTCTTATATAAAGCGATCTATTTACATATTGTAAATATTTAAAAAGATGTTTTAATTTATTTAATATCACACACAATCAGTTGTTCGATATTCTTTATACGAAAGCGAAATACCAAATTTAGTTAATATTTCAACATGTTTGTATGTATATGGATGTATGTACTTTGTTATGTACATGCATTTTTATATATGTTTGGCTTATTTTATCAAATTGCAATCATTAATTCGTGGCAATTTCCGTCCAATATTTTTCTATCTTATAAGCAATTCATTTTTTTTTCTTGCAGCAACACTATTCAATATCGTTTTCACGTTCGTTACAAAATTTTTAATTAGTTATTAACATATTTCTTCATACATATAACTACATATTTTTATTATTGATTTCTATTTGTTATTGTAATTCAACACACCTTTTCCTAAAAATCCGGTGCCGCCTGTCAAAAATACAACTTTATTTTTATAAAAGTTTTGTATATTTGTCTCCATTTCTTTTGTTTCCATTATTTTTTACTATGCTACACTATTTTTTGTCGTTGATTTTTATTTATTTAAAAACTTCTTGCAACCAAAAAATTTAAATAATAAAATTTGCCAAATATCAATTAATTCCGTTTAAAGCGCACGCGCGTATTATAATATCAACCGCACACCAACTGTTTCTGGTGTAATACGAACTAAGAAATGACTATGGACAGTTCCGCTTCAATTTATATTACAAATAAAATCACAAAGTTGGCTGATAAATGCTTTTATATGCAAAAAATAAAGCTAGAAAATATTAACAATATAAACTGGAAATGTTTGATAGCGAACCGAGCTTTTAGTATATGGCAAAAAGCAGCGCGTATACGCCACCAAACTTATTTATTTCCATCCTCCCTACCTAATACAGGTAGTTGAACATTTGAGTTGTAAAACTGCTGTTTGTTTCAAAATATAAAACAAATTAAATTGAAATAGTAAATAAAAGTAACAAACAAATGAACGAATGAAACAAACGGCCAACCAACAATGCAATGATCATACAACCAACCATTCAATCATACAAACTTAAACCAGCTTAATAACGTCTCTTACATCAATCCAACTCAAACCAAAACTGAACGTGTGGTTTGCTGTAAACAACCAATTGTTGGTAATTGTTACTAATTTGGGGGGAGTCGCAAAACAGGTAATTAGTAAATTCAGTCAGTTAGTCGGAAATTTAATGGTTCGTAACGTTGTTTGTGGTCGTCTGAGATTTTGTGTGTCATCATTTAAATGTATTCTTCACTCTTTCAGTTACTTTATTTACACGTTCTTCATTTCATTGCTGACTATACGATTATTAATTTTAAAAAAAGCACGTTCTTTATTTGAAATAGTTTAATGCTCTACGTACAAGTTCTTAGTAAAGGTCAAGTAAATATGAAATTTATATTCAATAAAATTTAAAATTTCATCAGAATTGTAACTGATAATTGTTTGAGTTTTTATAAAAAGAAAGCTGCAGATATCAAATAAAATAAATTGTGGACTAACAAAAATCTTTTATTATATTAATATTTATATAGGCTAATTGTTCTCAGTTAAAATCTCAGAAAGACATGATGATAAATATTCCTAGGCACAAAGGAAAGTCAACATCAGTTTTATTCAACTTACACAGCAGAGCAGAACAGCTGTTTTCGAAAGTCGCTACACTTTCATCATCAGTGCTCATGTGTATTGTGCTTGTCACCACTTTTTAGGTGGCTCAGTTGAATGTGATAACAGTTCTTATTTACACAAATTTTATTTTTAAAAGATTTTATTTATAATTTTCGTGTCTAATTTTTTTTTATTTTTTCTTTTAATAATTAACAGTTTTGTTTGAGTTTTGAGGTTCTTTAAATATTAATATGTAATATTCGATATTTCGCTAACCATTAGCGTTAGGTTAGCTTCTTCAGAAAATTATTTAATATTGTGGAGAAATAATTTCTTAGTACATATCGTTTTCAGTTGTCATATTCCAAATTTTTATCGAAACATTTTGTCAGTTTCGCCGAACTACCTGGTCAAACAGTAATTGTTTAACAATAAAACAAACGAAAATTAATATCAATATAAAAATGATATTTTTATTGAAATAAAATAAAATTGATATACAAAATTGAAAATAGATAAAAAGCATTATTAAAAAAAGATATTACATGCCTATAAACTTCTTATATGACAAATTTATGAATAAAATTTGTCAAATAAGCAGTTTATAAACATAAAATATATTTTTTATGAATTAGGCTTTAAGTGTATTGTGATGTGCAAAAGGAAGTATTGATAAAACTACTGATTTAGGTTACTTAGCCAACGAAAAATTAAATAGTAAAAACCACACAGCGAAAGCAAATAGATGTGTTTTATTATATCCAACGGATCTGCCAAAACAAAATAAGAATTTATCGAGTGAACAATATGATTCTGAATCGTAATTAAGACAGTGCAGTAAGTGCTTCATATCGTCGTGTAAACATGCTATAAAAATTTTTATGGTAACAAAAACAGAAGTGGAGTGGACCACCTTCTTCTGAAACGTTTAAGATCGTATTCATTATCCACAAATATAAGCAGTTTCTACTGAGTTAGTGCTTGTATCAAGACACGAAATGTTGCTCGTGTTGGCAGTCGGATGTGAAATACACGGAGCACATATCCGTTGTACTTTTGGTTGCACTTCAGTCGCGCCTGTTTCTGCTTTGTAGCAAAGCTCGCATAAGTCTGTTATCTTTTGATAAGACAAACATCAACAAAAACAAAGTATTTCGGTTTAAAAAAATTTCGTTTTATAGACAAGTTTGCTCTGATAGAAACATGTAACGATGCCGTTGATTCATTAATGAGAGAATAAACTTCAAAGAAACCTGTATTGGAAAAACAAAAATATTGTTAAAACTAATAAATTATCATTATTATGTTGTAGATTCTTCTTTTTTGTTTATAAATCCATAATTAAAGAACGTGTAATCAAATTATGTAACTGAAGATTTTACATGTATTAATATAATGAATAAATTAATTTAATCATATATGCACGAGTACATAATTATATATTTAAATATATTTATGAAAATTAATTATTCTATTCAAGCGATTTACGCACAATTCAGTGTTTTAAATAATATTTTTTTTTCGACGTACACAAACCTGTTTTCATACGAGTTAACTCCTTTTGCTCTTCTTCTTCTGTTGTTAATTACAGGCATATAAACGCATTACACAATATATCAGCGTTTTCATTCTTGTATTATCTACAATTTGTATAGCATTCAGATGTTAGTTTTATTTGATAAAGTCTTATGATAAATTGTTTTCTGTTCTAGCATGTTTTGTAACATTTTTATATAAAGTTCTTCGCCAAGCAGCTCATTTGTTAGCTGTGTAGCAAGTGATCCATGGAACTTGGAATAATAATTTATAATTTATATAGGGTGTTTCTTATAGAGTGATACAACTCTGAGTTGGCATAATTGCTTTATTTGACCACCCATTTAAAAGCTGATAGTTGGTTTTTGTTTAGTTTGCTTTGACATTTCATTATGGATTGACTTACATCAGAGCAACTCGTGCAAATTACGAAAATTTTTAATCAAAATAATGGTTCTGTTCGTCAAACTTATCGTGCACTTGTCTACTCAAAATTTTATTTTCCGAGATTAAGCCCATTTTTGGTTGAATGGGTAGATAAATGAACAGAATTTTCGCATTTAAAGTGAGGAGAATCCACAAGCTTTTGTCGAAACACCATTACATCCACAGAAAACTACTGTTTGGTGCGCTTTATGGGCTGGCGGAGTCATTGGCCCACATGTCTTCTAAAAACGATAATGGTCAGAATATTACTATTTGTGAAAATTGGTGTTCCAGATTGCGCCTTGTACGCGCTTTGTACGCGCCAGCCGTGGCGGCCACATGACCGAAATCATATATAAACATTAATTTGATAAAATTTTCTATCCAGTAAAGACCGTTTCATTGAAAATATATTACCATATTTTATTATGATTTAAACTTGTATCACTCTATAAAAAAAAACACCCTTTATTTATGTATTAATGCTAATTTTATTAAAATTTCGATCGTTACCAAATGCCGGGATTGGGTATTAAAAGAACACGCAACACAAAAAAATAATTATTGTTAAAAGAAGCTCAAATATAAAATTCCAAATTAATTCACGATACTATAATCGCTTCTTTTATTTTTAAAAGACCTTAAGCATAACTTTTCTATTCGTTACTATTCATTGACTTTTATATATGTGTTGTCTAATAAAAACAATAAAAATAAATTGAAACTAAATAATATAAAATTAAGTTTAGTTTGATGGCTTGTACAAAAAGTTTATGGGCGACTATTTCATTTTATATGTTATAAAAAATTATTTTGAACTTAATTACCGTCACCAAGTTTGCACATGTAAATAAAACAAATCATATAATTTTGAAATCAATTTAGTCCCTGTTGCCACAAAGTCTTCAAAGCAGTTTGAAAAATGTGCGAAATCTAAATAAAAAAACTTTAAATCTGAATAAATAAAAACAACTTAATCTGTTAATTGTTTAAACTTATATGTGCTATGCAAAAAACAAAAATAATAATAATATTAAAACTCATATGCTTAACATTCAACAAAAAAAAAAAATTGTTAAAAGAAAAAAGATGTATATCTCTTCTACATTTTACATATTTATTTGTGTTAAAAATTATACAAATACATGCGCACTTGCTTATACATATGCTTTGCTTGTGGCAAACAATGTATGTGATAAAGTTTCTAAAAGATTTGAATTTAGTGACAAATTTCAAGTTTTAGTGGATTTAATCCGAATAATAATAATAAGACTAATTCAATAAATGAAATTCAAAACAAAGCAGAGAAATCGTCTGGCGAACGATTTATTGGAAGGAGTTTTTTTATGCCAATGACTTTCTTAAATTGAAACAAACAGTCGATTCCATAATATTGTGACTGCTGAGACGGTAAAAATGTCGGATATTCGGTTATTACCAACATACAGTCACTTTAATTCTTACGAAAGTATAATCACATACATGTTTGAATTAAAAGCAGTAAACAAAATATACTGGACATATACAGAATATTTAAGATATCTTAAAAATGTATGATACGAAAAGGATGGTCATCCTTAAAACGTCAACTGCATGGATTAAAAAAAAACTATCGTGTTTCGAAACGTGTGTAAAATTTCACAATTTTCAAATTTATGCACTGTTTCGCAACGATGCTTATGTGCACGATCGGCGCAAAACTCTATTCAAATTTTCATTAATACATTTCGAAAGAGTTTGGGAGCATATTAAGAATTTTTAAATATAAGTATTATTATAGACAAGATATCATATTTAGATGCTGGTTAAATTCAAAAACACCAGACATACACATAATTATTTTTAACATTTATTTGTTAAGCCTTTAATTAATATTAATATATCTGAAAGCAATTATCATTTCTTAAGTACTTATATATTAACAAATAAAATCGTATGTGCATTTCTTAATCTCTAACAGAAAATTTCAGCCAAAAACCATCTTTAGGAATCATTTGAAAACCACTCCCCGATAATTTCAAAGGAACGCAACTCTTCTTGGCAGCTAGAATATGAAAATCTCTCACCAAGTAATAAATAAGCACTTTGGTCTCTAGGAGAGCAAAACGAGATCCTAAAACACAGAAATTTTATTTAAAAAGTGTTATTAAATTATTTCTGTTTTAAATTTTATCGATTCTTTACCTATGCAATTACGTGGCCCCACACCAAAAGGTAGAAATGTAAACGGATGAATTTTGTCTTTATTCTCATCACTAAATCTCTCGGGATCGAATTTCATTGGATCAGGAAAATATTTGGGATCACGATGAAATCCCACCACTGGTATCCATATCGCTTCTCCACTTTTCAAATCCAACTTCTCGCCATTATCAAAAGTATATGTTATATCCTTGTTGCATACCCGATCAATTGCAATAGCCCGAGGCCATTTACGCAAACATTCTTGCACAACCATATCCATATAACGCATATTTTGTAAATCGTCATAAGTCAGTTGGTTGCCATTAAGTTTCTGTTCAACATCTTGAATTTCTTGGAATAGTTTTTCCTGGTACTCGGGATTCTCCATTAATTCGTGAGCAGTAAAACATGTCAAAGATGCAGATGTATCAAAACCAGCAAAGAAGAATAAGAAACATTGCCCGACAATATCTACGTCAGTCCATTCGCGATTTATCGTCTTAGGAGTATCCGACTTTATCATGCCTTTCGCTTCCATCAGCATATTTATCATGTCGGGTCTGATAATATTGTGTTCCTTGCGATATTTCATGGCATCCAAAACCAGATGCATAAAGTAATCGGTATGTTCTTTGTCAAAAGGTTGAATATCTAAAAGCTAAAAAGAATTATAAGTTAATTTTTTTATATGTATTTTATATTGAACACGTTTAATTGGTTGGCAAAAAAAGTCATTACATCTCCGTCATATGAAAAACAACAATGACGATAAAAAAAAAGAGCCGGTAACACACTATGGGTTTATTTGGGACATCACATATTTACTGTCATTTGGAAAATGACAAACGTTGGAACTAGCACCCATTATTGTGTTTGCTTCCTTTTTAAAATTAAAACTAATATATTTTTCAAACGAGTTGTCCTAAAACTGTAATGGGATTGCTAACTAAAATCGCAACACTGTTACCAATTGCGTTCAAAACACGAACATCTACGTCTACATCTGCCTGATGATAGTTTAATTTTCCCGCTAAATATTTCGTGGAGAAGATTTCATTGACACCAAAACTTACCTTCATAATTTTTTGGAAATTGGCGTAACACATAAATTTAAAATTTTTCATAAACGTAAATGTGGTAACGTCTTTTCCCATCGTAAAAAATTTATTATTTTTATCTTCATATGAATTGATTTTTAAGCCAAATGCGGTTGATGCTATAATGTCATTTGTGAAACGTGTTATAAAATCTTTGATATCAACATCCAACCCATCCTTATCACAAACACCCGGCTGTTTCTTTAAATATACGACAGTCTCTTGAGCCACTTCATTCATTAACTGGAAAGTTTGGCGCATTTTACTGCCTGTAAATGCAGGACTTAATGTACTGCGCATATCTTTCCATTTGCTATCCTTCATGAAAACCAATGAGGCAGCAAATAAATTTTTTTCAGACTCCGCCCCGAATATTGAACGATGATTGACAAAGTGATCGAAATCCTTAATAGCAATTCGTTTGACGATTTCAGGATCACGTATTAAATAAAGAGGTTTACGTTGATCGAAGACTCCATATATTCTGAAATGATACCAAAAAAAAATCATATGTGTAAATATATTTTATTATATTAAATATATACGGTCTAGAAATTTAAAGTTTGGAGATATGAAATATTGCATTCACTATCTTTCATTTCCTCCTTTTTCTGGTTCTGTTTTCTGCTCCCACAACAATTCGTACATATATTCATACATACATACGTATGTATATAATACCTGTATTAACCAAAGAATCCTTCAATTGATCGTATCGCAGTAGTTGATAAGATTTGCGACAGTGTTATAGATAATGTGAATTAAAAAATATATAATAGAAAAAAATTAAAAAAACATTTCGGCCGGCCTTTTCTTTTAAATCCACTAATTTATATGTACATATACACACGTGGTAGGAGTTTTGAAGCAGGCAACAACTGTAACGTTATCTTTGCGAACATGCCCATATTTGGTAGTTTATTTATTTTTCGGTGAGAGTGTGCGGGTCAACATATTTTAACAGCAAATAATGGTGCTTAAAAAATAAGTTTCCAAGTTGTATTTATGGATATTCGAATATCAAGCAATTATAATATTAGGAACCGATGACTTTCCATTAACTGAAAGTATTTTCTGAAATTAATTCTAAGACAAGAGTTGCATATTATTTGGCTTCTATTTGGCTTCTATAATAATACGAATAAAGTTTCATTATTGGATTTTTGTTCGAACAGCCGAACAGTTTTGAGCTTTTATTCGAGTATCCGAACGAATAAAAATTAAATAAAAAAACTAAATATTTTCACTACATTTTGAAAGCGTTATTATTATCATAAAATTGTTTTAAAAAGAACGTATTAGCACACGGTTTTGTTTCCAACATTGGGGCATATATAGAAAAGTTACTAATGAATGGAAAATTCTCCGAGTTGAGTAATAACATTAAAGTATTTAACAACTTGATTGTCGTTCATTAATTCGAATTTTAATTAAATTAAATTTATAAAATCTGTAGATTTTTATTTTACTACAAAGCAACACAATTTTATTAAAAAGGTATTATATATTTATAGCTCCGTAATTGTTATATCCAGAGGCTGCACAGAGTTATTCAAATGAGATATCACGATCTGCATACACTGGCAGCCTTAACGCATCCTAATTTCAACAACCTCAAAATTGTACAATTTTGGGGTCTAAAACGCAATTTAGTTTCGCAAATACATACCAATTTTTATAAAAAATTTTGAAAAAAAATAATTCGAACATTAGTAGAATTACTTTTTAATCTAAATTTAAAAATTTTGTTCGTTCGAACAAAAACGAAAAAAAACTGTTGAATATTCGTATTCTAAGAAACTTTATTTAAGTATTTGTTTCTAGTGTGATTTTAATTTGACATATTTTTCAGCTAGTAACTATTGAAACGTTTGAAAAAATGCTTGTATGAAACTTATAAATTGAGCGGATTTCATGTAGTTTTTTCTAAATTATTAATCCGGACATTAAATTCACATACTATGAAAAATCTCGCTCTATCAAAGTATGTATATAAAATTTATATCATATTTTATTTATTATTATATATTATTATTTATATTATAAATATATATATATATATATATATATATATATATATTTATATATATATATTTATATATATTTATATATATATATATATATATATATATATATATATATATTTATATATATAAATATATATATATATATATATATATATATATATATATATTTATATATATATATATATATATATATATATATATATAAATATATATATATATATATATATATATATATATATACATATATATATATATATATATATATATATAAATATATATATATATATATATATATATATATATATAAATATATATAAATATATATATATATATATATATATATATATATAAATATATATATATATATATATATATATATATATATATGTATATATATATATATATATATATATATATATAAATATATATATATATATATATATATATATATATATATATATGTATATATATATATATATATATATATATATATTTATATATATATATATATATATATATATATATATATATATTTATTTATTTATGTACGTTCGTAAAGCTACATTCACATCTATCAAATTCTTGACGAAATAATCTTTTTGACAAGCAGATAGATATAACTGAGCTTTTCGAAACAAATATACTTTATATACATACTTATATTAAAAATATTTTCCTACAAATAAAAAGTTAAACTATAAGTTTTTGGTTACGCTTATCACGTCAAATATTTGATTGATACGAACATAGCTTAGACTCTTCTGAACAAAATTTTTATATAGAAATATGTAACACATTTGTTAATAAAAATTTTGATTAATCTGATGTGAAAAAATGTTCTCTTATCATTTATTCATAAAAGTTCACTAAACCCACATTTGCACACTTAAGATATGAGCATACATATGAACGCACATACATATAAACACACATATGTATGCGCCACATCTATACATACCTATTTGTGTTTTGTTTTTAACTAAGAGACTAATTAGTTAAATTGATTACATTCCATGAAGATAATATTTGGGTTCTTATCTTTCAAAGTCATTGTCTATTTGAAAGTTCCATGTGCGGAGAATATTAATTAACGGGTAGTAATCATTGACTACAGAGAATCATTATTTGGTGCAACGTTCAAAATATTCGGGTCATGAAAAATATTCACACTACATAGTAAAAAATGTCATCAATTCAGTGTTAACTCAAGAGTATGAAGAAATATTAACGATTTTGTAAAAACAATTTTTTTAATTTAGTTAGGAATTATTGTTCTAAATGCCACTCTAAATATGGACTATGTATAAGCGAAACCCCAAGTAAAGTTTAGAATTTTCCCAAACTCCTTTAGATTTAATCATAGACATTAAAAAGTTCGCTATAGATATTCTAGACTTTCTTGCTGAAATATTTTTACATATTATTAATATAAACTAAGTTGTTATTATATATTATTTAGGTTTGTTTTAGGATAACTAATTCACAATGCAAGAAAGCTAAAAGATATATTTTTAATTTCACTTCTTAAATTTAGACAGAAAATCTCCATTTTCAATACAAACGGACGTCCACTGGAGTTTCTAAACTTCTGCAGTGACAATTGAGGTAGATATACATGAACGTAAAAAAGATTAAAAATAAAAATAATTGGGCTATTCAAATAGTAGTTACAAAGTCACATGCTGCTAACAATCCGTCATAATTAGTCTGCTATTACAAAATTCATTCAGCTGTGGCTTGTTCAAAGTATATATTTCTTAATGTATTTCAATGTAACCAAAAGAAACAACGATTTTTGGGACTTTATTCCACTAAATTTTTATCAAATATTATTATTGTAAAGTCGCAAGATGACATACAATATCATACATCCCACTGAATTAACAAACAAAATAGAAATAATAATAATAACTGCGTATTGATCCAAACTAATGTAAATTTATGCAATTAATATTGAAAACATTTATAAAATGCGTAATTATATATTTAATTAAATAAAACAATGGCCTTGAATATCATTAATTTTGTTAAACAATGTTTTTAGAAGTCAAGTTCAATGTAAAACTTTTCTATTTCCAATAGAAATGCCGGCTAATTACTCAAGTAACATAATATTTAGTTTATAACTCAACTTACTTGCCATCATGTTCATTGTATAAATCTATCATCAAATCAAACATTGACTTTTTTCTTATAATCATTTTGAAAAAGTTTCCGAACAAAAATATTGGCTTCGAATACGGTATGCCGCGTTTTTCGAAGTAATCATTGTTTGCAACGGCCCAACGATAAAATAAATAAGCGGCCAAGACCAGCAAAATTAAGAATTCCATCCACATTTTTAACCAAAAGTTTCTTTCACCGTTTTGTTTAATTTTATTTATGTTATGAAATGATCACTTCTGTGTTCTATTCTAAACTGATTTGTGTTGTGGGAATGTTGTTTATTATATTATTTAATTGAATTTAAAAACAAAAAAGCAGCTTTTCTTATCTTCATGGGTTTGATTGATATCAGGTTTGCCGTTTTGGTGGGATTCAACCAAAATTTATTGCTCTAGTTTGATAAATTGTTTTAGGTTATGGCATATTTTTTAATATTTTTATATATGAAGTTCTTTGTCAAGCGGTTCATTTGTTAGTTGTAAAGCAACCGATTCATTTGATATAAAATAATAATTTGTAAATGAGCTTTAAGATTAAAAGAATCGGAATTGTGAATTGTCTTTTAACAACAAAAATATAATTATTGTTCAAATAAGGTGAAGTAAAAACTTTCAGATTTTATGGCATTACAAGCACTTGGTTTATTTTCAAAAGACTTTAAGCATATTTTTTCTCTTCATTTTATTTCTTGATTCTTATTCATTTGTTGTATAATAGAAACTACAAAAATTAACTAAAATTAAACAACATAAAATTGAGTTTAGTTTGATGGCTTATATAAAAGGTTTACGGGCAAATTGTGACAACTATTTAATTTTATTTATTATGAAAAATTGGTGTTTTCTTATTTTTCTATCACCAACTTTGCATAAGTAACTAAAACAAATTCATTCACAAATAAATTCTTCAATATTGGCTTTCAAAGCATCAACCATTGCATGCTTGTCCCTATAGAGGAGAGGCTTAATAAAAAATTGCCTAAAGACCCCAAACGTGAAATAAACTGTTCACCAAAATCGCCGCCTTCAAATTCGACAATGGTTATGTATGTGTACTATGTGACACAATGCACCATCTTGTCAGCTAAGTCCAGCTCTTTCATTTTGGAAGAAAAAGATCGCATGGCAGCTCTCGCCGCCTTTAAATTTACAGTCCAATGAACCCACCAGCAAGTAATCCGCACCTGTTTCGCAACGTTGAATAATGCGATCTGAATATCGCTTCGGAACTGCAGGCAAATTTCGTATTGTTGCGGCATATTGAAATATCAGGATTATTAAGGAGTAGGCATTATCTTTAGATTCGGGTTAACTTGAAAACCACCCAATATATAATTATTCTGAAGATGTGTTAGAGTGTTAAGGTATGTTCACACTTGTCATATATTTACTAAAGAAAACGCAACCACTAAATACTAATCAAGAAGATTTTGATTCAGATACCTGATTATTAAGTAAAACAGTTTCTTATGGAATAAAACTTGCCTGAACTGAAATATTTTAATGCTTATGAAATTTTTATTTCATAATTATTTCAAAATATTAACAAAAACAACGTGTTTGTGCAGTTTTTAGTTTCTAGCTGAAAATTTTAGCCAAAACCCGTCTTTGGGAATCAATTGGAAACCACTTGCAGATAATTTCAAAGGAATGCAACTCTTTTTAGCGGCTAGAATATGAAAATCTCTCACCAGGTAATAGATAAGAACTTTGGTTTCTAAAAGAGCGAAACGAGATCCTAAAAGAGGGGAAATCAATAAGAAAAAATGTATTACATTATTTCTGTATGTAAATTTTAAATTATATCGGTCGCTTACCTATACAGTTGCGTGGTCCGACACCAAAAGGTATAAAAGTAAAGGGTTGAATTTGGTCCTTATTCTCATCACTAAATCTCTCGGGATCAAATTTCAATGGATTAGGAAAATATTTAGGATCACGATGAAATCCTACCACTGGTATCCATATCGCTTCGCCACTTTTCAAATCCAACTTCTCGCCATTATCAAAAGTATATGTTATATCCTTGTTGCATACCCGATCAATTGCAATAGCACCGGGCCATTTGCGCAAGCATTCCTGCACAACCATATCCATATAACGCATATTTTGTAAATCATCATAAGTCAGTTGTTTGCCATCAAGCTTCTGTTCAACATCTTGAATTTCTTGTAACAGTCTCTCCTGACACTCTGGATTCTCCATTAACTCGTGAGCAGTAAAACATGTCAAAGATGCAGATGTTTCAAAACCAGCAAAGAAGAATAAGAAACATTGCCCGACAATATCTACGTCAGTCCATTCGCGATTTACCGTCTTAGGAGTATCGGACTTTAGCATGCCTTTCGCTTCCATCAGCATATTAATCATGTCGGGTCTGATAATATTGTGTTCCTTGCGATATTTCATGGCATCCAAAACCAGATGCATAAAGTAGTCGGTTTGTTCTTTGTCAAAAAGTTGAATGTCTAAAAGCTAAAATAAATTAAAAATTCATAATTTTGTAGGTATTTTGTGTCGAACTATTTTAGTCTATATTAAATTCAATGAAAACTCGAAACAGCTATTCTGCTTTGCTCTGTAAGTTGTGCAATAAATTTTTTGACTTTCCCTGGTGATTTGGAATATATTATGTCAGGTCTTTCTTAAATTTTCACTTTACAGTTAGCTTTACTTTAACACAAACAATAGCCTATAAAGCTTAACTTAATTATTTATATATATGCAGGGAATATAACTGGGACGAACGAGAAATTTTTCAGTGTTAAAAATGAAATGTGACCTTAAATTTCAAAACTTTTGATGATATGGACAAATTTTAGCGGTTAAAACGAAATTCATCTGAAGATAAATAAGTTTCATTTATCTGTTAATACTTGCAAACTTAATGAAATTACACAGCCAATCGTAATAACTGCATTCTCATTCTACGATCAGTTAGTTACTAAAAGCAATATATTTTTCAAGTGAACTGTAACGGAATAGCTAATTTAAATTCCAACACTGTTACCGATTGCGTTTAAAATATGAAAATCTACGCCTACATCTAATTGACCATAATTTGCCAACCTGATGATAATTTAATTTTCTCGCTAAATATTTCCTGTAAAAGGTTTCGTTGCGATCAAAACTAGTACGTACCTTCATAATTTTTTGGAAATTAGCGAAACAAATAAATTTCAAATTTTGCAAAAACGTAAATGTGGTAACTTTTTTTCCCATCATATAAAATTTATTATTTTTATCTTCATATGAATTGATTTTTAAGCCAAATGCAGTGGATGCTATAATGTCATTGGTGAAACGTGTTATAAAGTCTTTGATATCAATATCCAATCCATCTTTATCACAAACGCCCGGCAGTTTCTTTAAATAAACGAACGTCTCTTGAGCCACTTCATTCATCAACTGGAAAGTTTGGCGCATTTTACTGCCCGTAAATACAGGACTTAATGTACTGCGCATATCTTTCCATTTGCTGTCCTTCATTAAAAACAAGGAGGCAGCAAATAAATTCTTTTCAGACTCTTCTCCGAATATTGAACGATGATTGACAAAATGATCAAAATCTTTAATAGCAATTTGTTTGATAATATCCGGATCGCGTATTAAATAAAGAGGTTTACGTTGATCGAAGACGCCATATATTCTGAAATGAGAGCAAAATCAAATCATAAATGCCAATATATTTTTTTTATTTTTGTTGTAAAAAATTGGTAGATATATAACAAATAAAGGGAACTCTTGATGCGGATGTCTGGTTTTGCCAAATAACTGCACATACGGTCTTGCAATTGATGTTTTTAGATATGAAAAAATGCGTTAAATTTCTCACGTTTGCTCATTCTTCTGCTTGTACAGCCATACGCACGTATGAGTAAATAAATATGAGTAACAAACTTCAATGGCAGTGTTCACCATGTATGAAATATATCCATGAAAAAATCTTAATGTTTGGTTTACATGATTGTATGTAAAAATATCAATTGAACTGCGTAGTTTATTCTACGGTTTAAAATTGCGAATTCGAAAAAACTGTTTCGCTTTGTGTAGAACATTCATATGACGTGTTACATTGTTGATTCTGTGCAATTAAAATATAAAACAGTTAGATGACTGTTAATAAATAAATTTAATTAAGAATCTATCTCATAGAAAGCTTTTTAAGCTCAATGCAAACAAGCGAAAGTTTTTTTTTTCTTAGCAGAAAGTTAAAATCTACATGCTACCGTCTATTGCGGTTCATTCAATATCATTTCTTTTCAGCCGACTTTATTTAGCTGGGATATTTCGAATAAACATGAACATACTTATCTCTCTGTTCTGTTTTTTTTTTGCAAGAATCATTGTATTGTAATCCAAAAAAATCAATAATAACCTCGTCTGAATTCTGCATAAGGATCCCGAAAAAAATCGCTGATTTGCTGCATATAAATTTTTAGAAGAACATCCATACATACGCATTCATATAGCTTTAGGTAAATCGCATAATATAAAATGAAAATATTTCAAATGAAACGGCAATCAAAGTCAAGTGAATTATTGATGGTACTAAATGAAAAACACATTTCCCAGCCCTGCATGAAGTTCTAAAAGCTTTTTTTGTTTTGCTATTTTGATTCATTATTTTAAATTAGTTATTTAGGGTTTTGTTTTTCATTTGTATTTTAGCTAATAAATTAAATTGTTAAATGGAAAATTATTAAATTATTATTCAGGCTTAAGTTCAAGTCTGCGAGTTTACAAGTTACTTCTGTTTTAGGAACTTGTATAAATTATACGAGTATATAAAGCAAATATGTTAAATTAAAATATATTTAGCAAAATTTTGAATTTAGATACATACTTACAAGTACGTATAAAATGGTTTGTTGTTTTTTATGAAATCAATACAAAGTTTAAAATATGGAATTGCAATAGCAAAAACAAGGTCAAATAAAGTACAAAACCTTGCTGAAATAATTACGAACATGTAATAGCTTTCGCATTAAAGTATTCCAATGTCGATATGAAAAGTAATAATTAAGTATAAAATTGGTTCAACCGAATGTTATAGAAAAACCAAGAAACTGCAAACACATCATGACTTAAGAGATTTTTTTTATTTTCATCTCAGTTGAACTAACAACTCGTTGTTCGTTGTATTCAAATGCTGAGAATTTTCAGTACTTTCATTCAATTTCATTGCAGCGTCAGCCTCAGCTCAGAACTTGTTTAGTTTTATAAATTAAGTTTGTTACGTCATAACTCTGGCGTCTATAAAATTATTAGGATCTTGAACTTACAAAAATCTTTACTGATTTTGTTATAAAACTAAATTTTTTATTTTGATTTGCATATTTTTGGATTTTTCTCGAGGTAATCGTCAAATAATTTGCTTTATTAATTAACTATTAACATATATTAACAGCCTGACCCAGAATATCGAATATCTTATTGTAATGTATTGATCAGTATGATATAGTAAATATCGAGTCTTTGCTGCAATAAAGTAATAACTCAAAATATTTAATAAAATGTTAATGTATCTCTATTAACCTTATCAGTTTATTATAATATTAATCAAGCTTGTGGTCGTTTTTTTTTAATTTTATTTAGTTTAATTTTTATTCGATATTTCGTTAACAGTTTGTTAACATCTTCAGCAAATTTTAATAATTTTTTTTTATGTTAATAAACCATTTCTCTCAAAGTTGTCATTTGTCAATTAAGTCTTTAATAAACTTAAAATATTTTTATGAATAAATCGGTATATATATATATATATATATATATATATATATATATATATATATAAATTAGGATATGGAACTCACTAACTTCACTAAAATTAGTAAACATCATTAAAATTAGCAACGAATACATATTTTTATCGTAAAAGTTTTGTTTTTTATCAACTGGCAACACTGACTTTAACAATA
Organism: Linnaemya vulpina; assembly: GCA_963675445.1. Taxonomy (NCBI): domain Eukaryota; kingdom Metazoa; phylum Arthropoda; class Insecta; order Diptera; family Tachinidae; genus Linnaemya; species Linnaemya vulpina. The sequence goes on along the minus strand of OY776277.1, from coordinate 12,313,275 downwards.
AATATTAATAAAATCAACAATATTGTTCACATTTCAGGTAAAGTACGGGGGGATATGTTTCGTATTTTTGTTTGCAAATACCTGCTTAAAATGCAAATAGTTAGACACGTTTAAATATATACTGTATTGAGTGTAACACTCATACAAAACAATCACTTCAACCCCCAACACTTATTGTTTTAGCGAAATAATTTATAATTTGTTAAGTGCGTATTAAAAATTGTTTCCTCTAAAGTAACATATTGATATAAAAATTATAAATTGTTCAGACACTTGCAAGATACATATTTCTCTGAATATATGAAGTCTAAAGGTACGGTCACACTTAGCAACCATTTGCCCAAAAATAAGCGTAACAGATGTTGTCAGCTACTTTATAATATAAGATGCAAGAATTTTCTTAGATCTGGGAATAAAATCAGGGTATATTTCTCTGAATATATGAAGTCTAAAAGTACGGTCACACTTAGCAACCTTTTGCCCAAAAAAAAGCGTAACAGATGTTGTCAGCTACTTTATAATATAAGATGCAAGAATTTTCTTAGATCTGGGAATAAAATCAGGGTCAGACGGAGATGCTGTCGGAATTAAACAATTGATGCTCATTAAACTAAAAATTTTATCACTTTTAAAGAAGGTTTTTCATGCATTTAACAACTTGTAAACATAACTTTTCCTGGTGACACTCCTTTAAGCTTTTGACGTATCTGACAGTCTACATGTCCAAGAGAACTCGCAAAAAATCTCAACGTCAGATAAAGCTATTGTCGGGGATATCTGGACAAAAACATCTGCCGTGTAAAGTTTAAACATTTCAAAATAAAAGTATTCGATTTATATATGTGTTTTCGAATATTAAGATAAACTGATTAGCAATTAAAATTTTAGAAATCGATGACGTCAGTTGATTTATCTCTAGTCTGATTTGATACCATTTAATTCTGTTTTTCTTTTTGTAGGAAATGAAAAGACGTATAGCTACGGCAATTAAATTGTAACAATAAAACTTTTAATTTAGCTAATTTCAAGTTTATTGCAAAATCTCCCTTAACTAAAGTACATACATGAAAGAATTTTTGTATATACATAAATACATACAAATGCATATTTGTACATACTTAATACTTTTGTCAATAAAGTTAAAGTTAATTTTGAGTGTTATGATGTGAACAAAGGTTCTATTATCGTTTCTTCAAAAAAGTTCAATTAACTCAAATGTGCACACTTAAGATACCACATACATGTATATATTTACCATTTACATAAGGTTTATATCATATATACTTGTTTTGTTTGCAAACGATTAATTAGCTGAATTGATTAATTTTTACGAGCGAGATAACTTTTAAGTTGTTATTCCTACAAAGTAGTGTCTTTGTTAAGTTGCAGTATTGACAAAGTATTAAATAGTGGTTAGTTACCACTGAATACAGAGAAACATTAATTATAACGCCAAAAATTTTTAAAATGCACTATTTTTGCAAGTTCAATTTATTTCATTTATCATTCATTATTGTATTGATAATAAAGGAAGGAGCTTTGCCAACAATTTACTTTAGCACAGCGAATTAAATATTTCATATATACTTTCAATATATACCGAAGTGATACATAAGTAGTTGTATTGCTTTTCCTTAAAAATGTAATTAACATTTATAAAATGTGATCCAAGAGACGTGTTGCAACACGTAATAGGCCTCCGCCCTATTAGTTAAAAAGGGACATGGAAAATCAAGTTCCTTTTGGCGGCATTCAGTTTTAAGTTTTTGACGGAGACAATACTCTGTACATTTTTAAATATTTTCTCTAAATTAAAAAAAAATTACTTCCAAAATATGACGACAAGTGTAACTGTGGAGTTAAAATAATCCGCCTTATGAGTGTTTTAGCATTTATTTCTCAATATGTTTCAATACAATAAAATTATTTCTTTATTTCTTTATTCACACGTTCGTTATCCTTAACCACTAGATATTCTAGTAAACGAAATTATTTGAGAAGCCAAAAATAATAACTAAATATTGAATCGCGAGATGACATGCACATGCCACCAAATTAAGAAAAAAATATAAACAAAAATGACTGCGTAGCTGTCATGCTATTTGATCTCCACTAAACTAAATTTATTCAATTAATATTGAAAACATTTATAAAACGCGTAATTATATATTTAATTAAATAAAAAAAAATTTCCTTGATATTAAACATTGATTTCAAAAGTCAAGTTCAATGTAAAACTTTTTTTTTTATTTCCAGTATAAAAGCCGTGTAATTACTCAAGTATGTAACATAATAATTAGTTTATAACTCAACTTACTTGCCATCATGTTCATTGTATATATCGATTATCAAATCGAACATTGACTTCTTTCTTAATACCATTTTCAAAAAGTTTCCAAACAAAAATATTGGCTTCGAATACGGTATGCCGCGTTTTTCGAAGTAGTCATTGTTTGCAACGGACCAACGATAAAACAAGTAGCCAGCCAAGGCTAACAAAATTGAGAATTCTATCCACATTTTTATCACAAATTTCTTTCAGCGTTTTATTTGATTAAATTTCTCTTAGGAAATGATCACTTCTGCGTTCTATTCTAAACTGATGTGTGTTGTGGGAATGTTGTTTATTATATTATTTAATTGAATTTCAAAACAAAAACAAAAAAAGCTTTTGTTATCTTCATGGGATTGATTGATATCAGGGTTGCCGTTTTGGTTTTATTGGACAAAAATATATGAATACATTAAGTTTGTCAAAAAAATATTTGTTAATTTCTAAAATCGTAAATAAAATTATTTAACTTAAATATAAAATAGCTTTTTGTAATTCTTTAGCTAACAGCTGGATTATTTTTGCGTTACATTTATTACAAAACTGTTTTACTCTAGAGAAAACTTCTACTGTATACGAGTAGTAGGAATAGTTTTAAAAATTCAGAATGCGCGTTATCTGAACGAACTTGGAGGCTAAGCATAAAAATGTATAATTTTCGAGATATCTTCAATATCAATATGCAATAATAAATTGCTAACTTCAAATAAAGAACACATAAATAATGAGAAAATAAATGCCAATCTAAGACTAGTTCCTTATAATATTGAAGAAAAACTCGATTAGGTACCATGTAGGTAGTAGGACCAGCACTCAGAAGATGACCACTACGCATTGTTCCGGAACTAAAACGAAGGTCAGGAAAAGATAGCGAATTTGTTGCAGTAATTTTTGCTTCTTACTTCGCCTGTGAATTTGTGTTATAATAGTGAAGCAGGAGGCTGCTTTAAGGATCAATAGTTGTCGGTAACGTACAGGGACCAGTACTATGAATGCCTTCATCGTTGAAGCAAATCAACAACAATTAACACAACCATGCATTAATTCACATCGAAAAGATTTTATACTAGTTTCTGTCCTAAATCGTAAGTTTTTTTTAATCTTAGCAGTTCTTTATTAATTTCTTTGTCAATTGTGCATCTTCTCTCATCATTTCTAATTTTACTAAAAATCTTGCTATTTTATATAACTTCAAAATTAGTGCAGAATAAACTTGAAATTCCGATGGGTGATTTCTGAGAATCAGCGGAGTTTCAACACCAGTAATTACTCTAAGAAGTGCATGGTTTTCGATAAGGTTTTCAAAAACGTTGCATATAATTTTTCCTGAGCAGAAATAGATAACAAAACAAGTGCTAGTACAATTTTGCAATTCATCAAAATAACCGTGTTTGTATATTTATTGAAAACTGATAAAACCGATAATATATTTATAGCAGGCAGTTATCAATATAAGCTTTTGTAACTTTTTTAAGTTATTGGGATGATGAAATACACGAAGAAATTTACTTAAATCTTGCCAAATAACCAAAAGGGTATATCAACACAAATCAAATATGAATACAAAAGTGTTGGCTAATACTTAGTGTGATTAAGCCATAATGCTACTCCTTCAGATGAAAGTTTTTTGCTCAACCATTGTTTGGCTAAATTGTTGCCAAAGTTCTTGTGCAACACGTCTTCGTTGTGTTTGGATATATGAGCGTTGTTTGCAATTGTTGAAGTGCGCAGTGGTTTGTTGCAATAATTTTTCAGGTGGACCATAACTTTGCACAAACAATAATTATGTTGGTTCTTGTAATGTTGTATTTGTTGCCGTAGCAAGGCCGTCTTATTATTCCACCATGGGTTAAACACTATTTCTGTTATAACTTCCTTTCGTTGCAAATTGGCCAAATACAATTTCATCAGTAGTATGGAGGAAACAATTTCTAAAATCTACAGTCCTTTCTTTTTTAAATCAGCTTAGTTTTATTTTTAAATCTTTTTTTACAAGTTGCAACTAACCAGCAGTAACATCTCGGTCGAAATTTAAAAAAAAAAACCTCTTTGATATTATTGGAATTGGCGTGTTTACGCTAGGTCCACGTCGAACTAGCCGAAAATGAAAGATGAGTTTTTTCTTCAAATCCGTTACCTTCGCCCTTCATTGGATAAGTATGACACACATGATGATAAAAAGATGAACGCTGAGCAGAAATCCGAGAAATGCCTTTGACCAAAGGGCCAAAAAAAATGTTGGTTTGAATACATTGTCAAAGTATTCAAAATGTGCATTATATTTTTTTTCACTGAATGTTAAGTTTATCATCAAACGTTACAATATCTCTGATCTAAACCACATAATAGTCGAAAGGTCGACTTCCGAAATTATGAATTCAAAACATTCAATTACAATTACCCAACTTAGTTCTAAGAAAATTTAAAAATTTTCTAGCTTTATTAAGCCTCAGGTAGTAGATACCTAATTTAGGGATTCTCAGTTAGAAGTTGAGAACTCTCTTCATAAGAGAGAATAATTTTTGAATGTCAACATCAGTTGGCAAAATATTTGCAGGTTAAATGGCATTAAATTGCAATTATTAGCCTTAATAAGTTTTAAATATTAATTAATTTTTATTTTTAATTAACACTCTTTTAATGTCTGAAAACAAATTGTGTATTTAAATTACTATATTATTCAAATATATTACGTGAAATTAGTTGTTGTACTGAATTATATTTTCGTTCAACTTGATTGTATATTTGCTTCTAATATCTATTAAATGTGAAAATTCAAGTATGTGTAAATTCAAGTATTTTAAACTCTTCTGCATGATTTAAAAAATCATTCACACTCTCGCTTTGGGGTTTTGAGTAGTAGAAAATTTTACCGTATCCTCAGTTCTCATGGAAGAGTTTCTTTCCAGTCAGTTTTCTGAACCACTACAAATTATTTTATCAACGCGACGAATTAAGACTGTCAAATAATTCTTAAAATTATATCATGATTACGCACATTTTATGTATGTTGATTTTATTACTTAGATACATAAGTCCCATACCATGCATTTGAATCAATGTTTCTGCATTATATTTCGTACAACTGACTGATCAGTTTTAGATCTACTAACGTAGTCTTAAACGATTCCTTTCGATAATATTTTTAAAACGAATATTGCAATTGTTGGCCAGTTAAACTCTTCATACAATAAAACAAAAAAGTTCGAAACTCAAATAATCTTTGAGAGAGAAAATATATTGAAATAGATATGAAAATGTCTCTAAAATTTGCAATGTCATATGAAATATTTTCGTAGAGAATATCAACACCAAATACATCTATTGTATAATGTTAACACATAAAACAGTTAGAACATTTAGGACAATCTTGTGAATTGTTTTCATATTGTCTTAGTATTATAGAACACTGTCTCCAATCAATAAATGATTCGAACTAAAACTTAAATTCATCCAATAAGTTCACAATTCTGATACATAATAAGAATACATATATAATATTTTCTGCTATTCAAATTTATTCTCTATTACTATTGATAAAACTAGTCATCATAAAACATAATTTTTTGTTAAGTTTAAATATTTGTATGATATGTACAGCTTTATTTAATATTTACATTTGCATACTTGTAAAGTTAAATTATTTACAGTTGACAAATACAAATTTTGGAGAGTATAAATGTGTCTGAAATTGAACTATCAGATGTAAATAAAATTAAACTAGTTTTATAATTGCTGATGTAAATAAGTGCATTATTATGCATTTATATTTGTTAACAATTGATTGAAATGAAACAATTTATAACAAAAACTAATATCAATTATTAGAGTTCATTTGACCTTTTTCATTGTTAAACATATAATAAATAATCAAACTTGAGGTTCAAATTTGATATTAAAAAGCGTTCACTGAATTTTCCCATACATTTGGATATGTACCACTGGGCCGCTAGCAACTTCAGGGCTAAATATTAAATTGTTTACATAAAAACCAGTATAACAGAATGAAAAAATGTCACATAGTAAACAGAAACAAAATATTAAATAGATGTGCTACATTCGACTATGCCGAATCCTATGTACACCCTTCACCAAAGCATGAGAATTGTATGCATACATAGTGCACGTACACGTTTGTATATCTGTTGTAAAGAAAATATTTATGTACGTCTTAATTCATAACTAAAAAATTCATAAATGCTATAGTAGTAGATCTTTCTCTGCTCTCTAGTTAACATAAATATAGTTTTCTTTTTCTTACCAACCCAAAGAATTCGGTATTATATCAGAACATATTTTATTCCGAACTTATTGTTTCCAGTTGTAAGCTTTCAATATTAGTTTGAGTAATTGAAGCTACATATTTTGGTTTCATAAATTTGTTTGCAATTTTTTCTCTTTGTTACTTAAAAATTAATGCAGCACATCGATTAATCTCAATAAAATTTCAAAATATATTAAAATCACAAGAAGCAATATAAAACTTATATTAATATAGTGAAAAATAATTGTAATTAAAAGCATTGCGAAAATTGTGCTCTCTTAAAACGATTGGTGAAATACAAAAATTCATAAAGAATTCGATAAAATGCTGTTTCATAATAAAATAAAACCTCCAACGGCGATACGTAGGAGCATGTTTGTACGTATCGGAAATGTTAATTGAATCGTTAAATATGTTGGTGATTTCAGCTTTTACTATGCGCGAATGTTTGCTTTGAATTTTTATAAGTTGTGAAAGATGAGCAAATTTACCTGACTAAAATACTAAAATGTAAGCAGAGACTACAAGCGAAATGCAAACTATTTGATTTTAATAATAAACTAGTTTTACAATTGTTACTGTAAATATTAACTGAAAAAAGCTTTTGTGAACAAATTTATTAACTTTTTAAGGTTTTGTTTTGTTTTTAAACAAACGTTGGAAAACTGCGTATAGTGTTATTCAATTGTACTAAAATGCATAATTGAATTATAAACATTACCTTATTCATAACAAATTATCCGAATCAGTTATGTAAACCTATTGATAACTGTCTTCGATTTTCTAATTGTATAGAGCCAGATCTATGAAAAAAGGATATAGTATTGATAGTATAGATGGTATACCATTCAAAGATAGTTTCTGTGTCTTCATCGTATAAACAGCAGGACAAAAATTAGCACAACCAATGCGGATAAGCTCGATTCCTTATTAAGGATACGGTTGAGTACAGTATCAGGGTCAGGCGGTAAAAGTCAAATTGCACAGCTTTATTGAGTTATCTTCGAAATATTCTCCAAACAAAATACTTGTAATAAAAACTAACCGCCAGCAGAACATCGAGGACAAAGTAAAAAATATAGCTCGATTAAGCACACCCCATGAAAAGTGCGACGATCATCCATATGAAATTCACTAATAAGAATATCTAAAACAATACTAACGAATATAATGTTATAAATATGCCAAATTTAAAGATGTTTCATTGTCGCTCTGTTAACGCTTGCAAAATGAAATATAAAAATTTTTTTAAGAAATTTATACTCCTGTTAATAAAGAGTATGCAAAATGTTAATGGTCTGCGTTAAATTGCATGTTAAAACGACACAAAACACAAATTTCTAATACAAATTAATTTCAATGTCCATGACCAATTTATATATTTACATTTTATGTATAAGCCACTTTCTAGCAAACAATATACATACATAGACACCAATTGTAGTAGACTTTGGTCAATTTCGTGTATTTTAACATTTTACCCAAAGACCCATGATAAAATCAATGTAATTTAAATGAGTGTGCTCATAAATTTTATTTAAAACGTGCAAATAAAATAGTTTTATCTATTCGAATAAAAATTATTCGAATATTCGAAAAACATTTTTTAATATCTGTTCTAACGAACCATATTTTTCAATTTAAAATAAAAATTAATTCGAATAGTTTTTGACGAAAAATTTGACTTCATTCGCAAAATGCAAAATATTGCTTTTGAATGCAAAATTTTAAAATCAAGATGCATACATACATATGTATATAAATATATATGCATATTTTCCATTTAATTAAAAACAAAACAGTTCATGATCTTTACATCACTATCTTCTGTGATAATTGCATACTATTTTACTTATTCGGTTATATAAAATACAAATACACATTTATGTGTTATATATAATGGCATAGTAATTATTTCCGCGGTATGAATTGTATCCAAAATCCGTTTTCAGGAATCACTACAAAGCTTTTTTTCAATTTTATTGGCATCATAGTTTTAAGTGAAGCTTCTAAATGAAACTCGCGTATAATATAAAATAGAAAAGCCTTAACTTCCATTATTGCAAAGCGATTAGCTAAAATATTAAAAATAAGTTAATTTTTCTAACAACAAAACCAACGAACAAATAACATACCAATGCAATTTCTCGGACCTAAACCAAAAGGTAAATAAGCGCCATTTTCGATTATCGATTTATTTCCATCGCCAAAACGTTCAGGATTTATAACTTGTGGTTCTGGATAGTATTCAGGATCTCTGTGCAAAGCACACATGGGTACACGTACTATTTCCTCTTTTTTGATGTCTAATCTTATGCCTTTTGCTTCATACACAAAATCTTTTGTACATACTCGATCCACTACTAAATTAACCGGCCATTTGCGCAACACTTCAGATACCACTTTGTCCATGTAGGACATTTTTTTCAATATTTCATATGTCAACTCTCCATTTTCCAAATATTCACTGTATTGTAGTATCTCATTGAAAAGTTTTTCCTGCACGTCAGGATTTTCCATGACCTCATGAAGTGCAAAACTCAATACAGCTGATGAAGGCTCCATGCCGGCAAAGAAAAATAAATAACATTGGGCAACAGCTTCAATGTCAGACCATTCCTGAAAATGAGCTTTCGGTACGTCTGTTGGTAACATGCCTCTGGCCTCCATTAACAAATTTATCATATCGGGCCGTATAATATTATGTTTAACACGATATTTCATAGCATCTAAAACCAAACGCATAAAGTAGTTGCTGAAATTCTGATCAAAGATGCTAAGCCTGAGGATCTGAAATGAAAAGATAAATAATTAATTGTAAATATTGATTTATTTTCAAATTTATTAATTTACTAGAAACGGTAATGAAAGCAGTTTTTAAAACTAAACTGCTAATGTTGGTTTTGTTTTATACAAAAATCTCAAAGAACAATTTTTATTTAATCAGACAAATTAATTTGTAAATGAACTTACATACCTGCGCAACTTTTGGAAATAGTGACATGAATATCATTTTAACTTGTTGTATCATCGTAAACTTAATCCCTTTCTGTGCTTTAGTATAGAATTCATTGTCTCGATTTTTGAATGAATTAACTTCGATACCGAACGCTGTAGATGCTATAACGTTGACAGTTAAACGCGATGCAAAATCTTTAACATCCACTTCTAAGCCTTTTACCTCCAAGTCAAAGTCTTCTATTTGAGTTTTTAAATAATTTAGAGACTGTTCAATTTCAATTAGAATAAGTTTAAACATTTGTCGCATTTTACTTCCAGTAAATGCTGGACTTAATGTATTACGCATGTTTCGCCATTTTTCATTTTGCATAAAAAATAAAGAATTCGGAAGTAAATCATTGCCCAAGTCGACATAATTCATACGATTGACGAAGTGATCGAAATCTTTAATCATTATGTGTTTAACTAGATGAGGATCACGTATTAAATACACTGGCCGGCGTCCATCGAAGATACCATAGACACTTGAATTAAAATATATATATATATATATATATATATATATATATATATATATAATATATTGTTACAAACTTGTATGTATCTTCAATGCAACATACTTACATATCAGAAAAAATCTACTTACATATCATTTCCTTTATTGTATAATCCACAGTACATATCGAAAACTGATTTCTTACCAAAAAGTATATCTTTGACACTGCCTAATAAAAATGTGGGCTTATCATATGGTAAATTGCGTTTTTTAAAGAAATCATTGTTTTTTGTAGCCCAACGAAAGAATAATAAGGATACTACAGTCGCCAAAATAATAGACTCTAACCACATCTTTAGTGAAAAGGAACAATTCCACAGATATTTTTTATCCAATCTAGTTGTTTTCTGCTCTATGTATTTAAGAATACTGATTGCACAAAAATACGAGTAAAACGATTTGATTCCAATAAAAATAGCTTTTAGATTTTCTATGGCTTACTTTTAAGGTTGTTCAAGCTTTTGTTTGTTTTATTTTCTCTGCTATGTGATAAGATAAAATTTAATATTTATTGATAATTGTTTCTTCGATGGGAAAATGTAGTGCAAGATCATTTGCATTTTCATTTAATTAATATTTCGAGCAACATAAATATAAACAATTTGCAATATGTAGAAAAGAAATGTAAAATTTTTCTGAAAAATTAGCAAAATTAAGTCTATTACATTACAAAAATTGGATAAGAAGTTGGACCATACAACCGTTAAAACTCTACTAAGCAAAATGTACGAATTAAAACAAATAAGTGTTACATTTGATAACACAATGATAACAAACAATTTTCTTCATCGAATTATTTATAATTTTTCAAAAAAAGTTCATACTGTTTATTCAAAATAATTTAATTTATTTTATTATAAAAATATTAATATATTCTTAAATTAAAAAAATTACTTTATAACAATCGCATATAAACCATAATCAATTATTTTTTTCTCTTTTATACAATCCAATAACCATTCTATACTTAAATGGTGACTACACCTTCGATATTTCTCTCTACAAACACTTAATTCAATTTTAACATTGTATGATTTATAAAAAACTAAATCAGCTTTTTTACTATCTGTGGTAACTATGCCACTATTGGCCTTAAATTTTTCAACCACGTCATAAGAGTCATCCAAATTTTCGAAACATGCGACCACATTTTGAAATAGTTTACTCTCTTTTTCTACTTTAACTTCTTCCAGCGGTTCTTCATTTTTGATATTCTTCAACGTTTTGAACGCAGTATCCAAAGTCAATTGTTTTTTATATGTTTTTTTCTCACTTTTTTCTGAAGATAATTGTTTTACTTTTTTATTATTTAGCGATAAATTTTGGTCGTCAACATTGTGTTCTAATTTCCTTTTCCGACTACTGGAGCTTGGAGTTTCTACTTTAAGTTCTGCGGTTGAGCTTGGTGAAATGTTTTTCTCTAGTTTAATAGCTTTCGCAGGCGTTTTTTCAAGATTAACTTTGCTATCAATTTTTAAATTAGATTCTTCAACGTCACTACCATCATCTTTACATCCCTTAATTAAAAGGTCGACATTTACATTATTTTTAGAAGCATGAAACATATTTTCAAGATGTTCCAAATCATTAGCTTGCTCGGCTGACTTATCTTCCCTTAAATTTGTTATCCTGGGAAAACGTATTGATATACCTGATGCTGTATGTTCACTTGATTTTGTGAATTCCGCTCCTGTTATCTCCCAAACGGGCATAACTTTAGGATCTTTTGCAATAAAATCTGGTATTAACGGTTTATTGCACAGAAACCATGATGGTACTTGTTTTCCATCAGATCTTTCCATTAATTTCATTAGATAGTCATGCATTTCCAATCGCGTTTTATCATCAAGACCTGTATGTACTTTGGTGACTGTTTTCCACAAACGATCGCGGCGATCATAACAACCCATTAGGAATATGCTTAAGACGCCACCCTTTTTGCCAGAACCATATGATGCACCTAAAACTACTAAATCAGCTGTATCTGCCATGCGACCACCGAATAGATAATCCTTTTTTACTTTTAACCAACCACGCTTGCCAGGCTGATAAGTGCCTGAAGGATCTTTTAAGACAACACCTTCTAGATTAGCCTTCAAGACTTTTGCCATCATTAGAGATAGTTCACTTTTTGTCTTTAGAAAATGTGATTCTGATAATTGTACGTAAGATTTTACTGGTTTAATATTATCTTCCAATATCTTTCGTCTATCCCTAAAAGACCTAGTAGAACAAAGAGGATGTTGTAGTGGACATATTCATTATTTAGTTATATTTTATATTATTACGTGTTTGTTAAATCTTCTCCTTGGAATAATATACAATCAAAAACAAAAAGGCAGACTTCGGCATTTGAATACTCCTTTTTCTTATGGGCACCTAAAGAACCAAATGGTAGCAATTCGCCAGATACAGTATCCACTAAAATAATTTCCGAATCCAATATCATATCTCCAGCTCCGGGAAAAGCCTAAAAAAGTAAAGGTTTAGCTTGGGATAAAAACTTACTATGAACGTGATATTTTACTTTGGGTATAAATTCTTTAAATCGCTTAACTTTATGGTCCATGACTGGTTTTAAATTACGGCTAAAAAATCTGAAAATTAGAATTGTATTTACGTAAATTTTGATTGGTTTATGAATTTCACAAAAAAAAATCTTACTTAAATTCATTGCCCTTCTTATGAATTTGCACTCGTTCCCCATCATATTTGATTTCGCTAAACAAACCACTTGGACTTTTTTTAAATGCTTCTTCCACAGAGCTGCAGGCATTTGCTAACATTGGTGATATTGGAGTCATGACATGAACATTGATTACTTTACCCTAATGAAACAAAATTGTAAATATATTTTTGTAGAGTTCTATATAACAACTACCTTTTTGTTCTTTACTATTTTCGCTGGGCTTACTTCAGAGATCTTGGATGTGTTTTCATTTTTAAATGAAAATTGTTTAACAACTGTTGACAAGTCCCTTGTAGCTTGATACGTAGCATATGCCATTGGTCCGAAAGCAGCCAACACATGACTAGCTTTTGCATTCATTCTAAGATCTTGTTTAATAATACGAATAATCTGAGAAAGACACGGTTATTTGAAATTATAACACATTTTATTTTAAAAAATACCGTTTTTAAATCGGCAGATGTAGATTGTTTGCACAATTGCCTTAATAATTCGGTTTGGTCGTCTTCTTTGGTAAACTGTTCTAATTTTTGTAAATACTCTTCTACCTCCTGCAAGTACAGAACGCTATTCGTTTGTGGTTTTAACTTTGTAGATGATTCGAAGAATTTGCGCAAAGTTTCGGAAACATCTCCCTCTGGCGACAAACGTAAAAGATTTAATTTAATATATACTAATAAAGTAAGATCGAAGTATGTAAATAAACCTTGTTCCAAATCCAAATGCATTTCGCGAACATCACAATTGAAGAGCCGGGAAAATAATTTCACCATTTGTTTATTTTGCAAATTGTATACACGTTGAGAGTCTCCCGGTATTAGCATGCGTACCCACAATAGAGTGTCTCCTTGAAATTCCTTTTTGTTGCAACCTCTGTGTAAGAAATCCTTTAAAATTTGCGCCTTATTCAGATAACTGCGTTCTTCTGAAATTTCATCACAAATGCGTGTAAATGTCGCTAGACGATTGTCTTCCACTCGCCACATATTGCCTGCTTTAGTGCAAAACTTAGATTGAATAATTTTCACAACTAACTTAAGTTTATTTAAATTCATTAATTGTTATATGTTTGTTTCATAAATCCATTATTCTTTATTTTTGTTTTATTTATTTTCTGTTTTCAGAAAATTGTAAGGAAATTTACGACTCTCGATGGAACAAATCTGGTATTTTTGAATCGAGTCAGCTGTTTGCGCCAAATGTCAGAATGGCCAGTGTAAACAACATAACACCAATACTCAATACAGGGAGAGTCGAATGTATATATGAATTTTATGCCAGTGGCGATGAACGTATTCAAATAAAGTTTCTGGATTTCAATATACCCAATGACCGTAAAAACTCATCCGAATGTAAGACAAATGATTCATTGCAGTTACTAACGGAGGTAAAAGGAAAATATGAACCTGTGGACTTTTATTGTGGCTCTTTTCTACCCAAGCCTGTTATGTCTAAAGGTCCTAAACTAGTATTACAATTTGTTGGCAAATACCCTAGTAATCAACAAAAGTTTGGATATTACGGTTTCAAAGCGGAATATAAATTTTTGACAAGTAAGCACATATATATATATATATATATATATATATATATATATATATATATATATAAGCATCAAAATTGCTTTTCTTTTACTTATTAAACATAACTTATTAAAAATTCAACCACATTTATATGAAATTTGTATTTTAAATGTCCATTGCACTTCGTCGCATTCTATAAGATTACGGCATAGCGACAGGTAACCAATTGGGCCACAATTGCAGCTTTGTATACAACAGTACCAGCAAAAAAAATGGATTATTTACATCGCCTAATTTTCCAGGACTTTATCCGCAAAACATAGCTTGCCATTACTTATTTTATGGCAAACTTGATGAAAAAGTAAGAATAAATTTTAGCTATTTTGATGTGGAGGGAATAGACAGGTAATTTCTATATTCATTGTTATAAGCAAATGCCTATATATCAGTTCATTTATAAAGTCTTTGTTAAATTTTCTTTCTCCCTCATATATATTTTTATCCATATTTAGTTGCGGTTATCTCACAGCGAGTGATTATGTAGAATTTTCCAATTTTATAAGTACTGATAGAAAATTTCCCAAATATTGTGGCAAACGTGACAAATTTGAAATTCGTTCAGATGATCGTTTTTTCAGAGTTTCATTTTATTCAAATGATCGTTTCGATAGAAACGGCTTCCGAGCTTTTTACGAATTTGAAGGGAAAGCATCATCTTCTGAAAATACCTCATTGCAAAGCTATACATCAGTTTTGTCAAAAGCATCATATCATAAAATACATCAACATTTTCTTAACTCTTTAGTATTGCTATTATATTTTACAATTTATCGCACATAAATAGTGGAAAATATATTGTGTATAATAAATCTCTTAACAAAAATGCATTGGTTAAAAATGTTTTGCTTTTGCTGTCTGATTCGTTGTTGTACCATAAGGTTTAGGAATTTGCTAATCGAGTGTAACTATTAAATTTCCGTTTGATGCACATGAAAGCTTTGTGTTCTGAAACATCAAGAGTATATGATAAAATTTCATTTTAAGAAAATTTTCTTTTGATTGGTATTCGTAAACAATATTTTGCAGAGAAAAGAGAGATGAAATTTTAGTACTTTGTATATCCAACTGTGTTAGGAAAGTCAGAGAAAATATTAAAACTCACGTAGTCGTCAGTTGAAAAGCTTCATTCAACGAATTTGGTTGGATTTCTGTATGATTTAATTGGCACGTGAGTTAAGCAATACTAGCAAAGTTTCAGATAAAAACCGCAGAAAATTTGCCCATAATAAAAAATCTGTGTGTAATGTGTTATTAATAATTTAGTGATAGTTAAACGTTTATAAAGGACGAACAGCCATTTTCATCTATAAAATTAAGGCGTTAATATAAGCAGTTTCATTTATAATCAGCAACAAATAGGAATAATCAAATATGTTCTCACGACCCAGGTAAGTCAAAATCTACATAGTCTTCAAACAAAAATTATAAAAGAGCTTATGTAATAATTATTTGCTCATAATTTGTTGCTAAAGTTCGTGCCAAAAATGCGTCGGTGAAGGGTTGCGCACATCCAAGAAAAGTATTCAAGAGATGACAAACAATTTCATTGACTATGTATTTAAAAATTTCAAATTCTCTCCCATTGACCCAATATCGTTCATGTTTGGTAGCCAAGAGACTGCTTGCATATCTACTTTTATACATATATTAACATGTATCTATCTATATATTTATATAGAGCTGCAAGATAAATTGTATTGTCCCATTGCCTGAGTTCGCGCTGCCAAGGTGTCTGCTTTCCTTAAACTAATTTTTATTAACACACATCTGTGTCGTTTGGCCATGAACCAAATGGTTATACATATATTTGTATATGACATGTATATAAATATGTACCCATGCAAACGTGTGTGTATGCATGGATGAGCGAAAATTTTTTTGTTAACGGTAAACTTTCAATTTCTTTTGCATTTGCCACTATGTACACTCATGATACCCCGACATATTTTGTATATTGGAATTCAATTTTGTTGAATTAAGAACAACCTGTTTATATTAGAAAATTTTACAATTCTTTTGCCAACAATTATTGCATAACTCGGAGACGAAAAAATTTTTTGGTTGCTTTTGATTCAAAACTGTTTATTTTATAATATCGTAGAAAATTTTTTTGGCTACAAAAAAATCAATAATTTTACATGTTTGATGTTCGTTTTCTTTATATACATAAGAATCCATATGTACATACATAAATAAATATGTATGTGATAAGAGGGCTGTTAATATGTCAGGTTGCTTAAAATATTTTAATATTTTGCCATGAACCGGTACACAGATGAGTTTTGAATCAATTCATTTTACCGTTACATTTTATTGTAACAATTTGAACTTCACTGGCGAATTTTTGCTTCAGAACGGACGCAAAAAATGTGGAGAATATCGCTCCATAGTGTTAATAGTTTGTGTAACGAGAGGAAAAATTACAAATGAAAAAAATGATGGGCAAGTTTCTCACACATCGATAATGGGATTAAGTCATCAATTGATTGACATATCGCCAACAAAAGTTTACTTTTCTCTTGAAATTTATGGGTGTTTATGATGTATTTTTTCTTCCCAAACTTTCTTCACTTCAAAATTAAATATTGAATTAATAATGGTATAAAAATTATATTGTAAATGCATACGTATATGTATGTATGTATTTCACGCCACAGAAACTGAAAACGGAATTGAGTATAAAAAATTTAACAAGATACATAAAATATTACTAAGAAATCTAAGATTCAGAAATAGACTTATAAATATATATATATATATATATATATATATATATATATATATATTTTTTTTTTTTTTTTGTACCAGAGGCAGAAGAATTTATAATTACTTCGTTTCTCATAAGCTACAATTATTTTTCCTGCTAAAAATATTAAATATTAGTAGGTATTTGTATATTATAGTAATTCTTACATTATTCATAGTCTTTTTAAATCAGTTAGTAGCGTATTGCCATTCAGTTCGAAAACGTCGTCTTATTCAAGAAAATGGGCTTCTAATTTTTAATAAGAATAATAAAATAATCCTAAAAATAAACTATTAGTTTTTAAACTTTGGAAAAATCCATCGTCCAGCTTTAGTAAATAGGAATTATATTTTTCTAGCGCATTAATTGATATGTCCATGTGTTACCCAAATAAGATAGCAAAGATTTGTTTATTTAGGCTTCAGCCAAATTTCTCTTGATACAAATTCCGCTCAAGAAAAACAAGGAAATATAAAAATTAAAGACTTTATATATAACTTAATTAAAGTTGGATATATGTATATTTTCAATAAAAAATATATATCAAATATATTGATATATATTTTCATGAAAAAACATATATATATATATATATATATATATATATATATATATATATTTATATATATATATTATATATAATTTTGATAAGTTAAATATGTACATACATATATCCGATACATAGTACATGCTGATGTATTTATATTAGTCATTGTGCAATCTATTTAACATGGTTTCCTAGTGAAACCGTGAATATTAATTTATACAAGTGTTCATGAACTTCAAAGCTAAATGATAAATTTGCAGTTACACAGTTAAACAAACAATATGAAGTAATATATACGTGTCCGATTGTAATGTAACTTGTTTTTGAGAAATACCTGTTATCTATTGGTATATAAAATAAGTGCGCGCCATATTTTCTAATAACAAAAATTTATCAGTTTTGTATACAAAGTCTAGATAATTTAAAAAACTACGCAAACACACGAAATGTTCGAAAAAAATTTGTATTACTTAGTAAAAAAAAAGTTATACATAAATTTATTTTGATATACGCAAATGTATATATGTAGATAAACGCTTTCTATAAATTCTGTAACAAAATGGGATAATTCGACTTAACAGCGTCTATTTTCTTTAGTTTTTATGACTGCTGAGATATTTACAGGCTTATATTATTTATTTCTTGTGTGATCGTTCTATTTTTACTTATTGTAACCTCAACTGATTGCAGTAATCTTCAAGAAAAATGTTAAACAAAAATTAATTAAGTCCACTTAAGTACTTATACCCTATCGCGAGAAACTTTATGGAAATATCTTGTTTTAACTGAGCCAATTAAATCAAAAACGCCTTAAAATGCCATTTCTATACAAAAATACGTTACATCTTATAAAAAGAACTCACACAATTACAAATAATATTGTTAAATATATAGCTTTCCAAATTTCATACAAAGAAAAAACTAATGGAATTTTTGATTAGAATTTAGTGAGTAATACTCACGCATAAAAGTAGGCTTGAATACTCTTTTTTAAGTGCATTTCGGTGATTTTCTAAACGCCAGAAATTAACAAGTCACAGCCAACTAAGCTGCCATTTTTGTAATATACTTTTTAAGTTCTGATTTTTTGTTTTCACCAATACATATTAAAAAAAATGAAACTCAAAGGCAAGCTATATTCGAGAAGCTAATCACTCTTGTCTGAAACAACAATTCAAAAATATATAAAGTAATGTTTAACAAATTAAAAAAGCGAGAATAATATACTTCCGACAGTATTGGCGCAACTGTAACATTTATTAGTTTGTTGAATTATTATCATATCAGTCATTGACCTTAATTATGATTTAATGTCACATTAAATGTGTATTATTTACACAAGCCATTCATGGCCACGGTGTACATCAGAGTAAGAAAAGAAATTTTTAAAATAATTACTAAATATCAGAAGGTGGGTAAATATGTATGTGGACAATTTAAACACTTCAAATATAACAAATGGAACATAATTAGTAAAAGAAATAGAGCAATAGTGCATCTAATGAAAGCTTTTGTGTTTTATTCAACACCATCCTTCTATGTACAAAAAAATCTAATTTAGCTCTCATCCTAACAAACACATTCATAAAATATATTATTATCGTCATATGCAATTTGTGGTTTTCACCAATAATAGCGTATGTCCATCTTTTTAAGAATTTACTATTTTAAATTAAATTATAACTTATAATAAATAATTTGAGGGTTAAAGGAGGAATCAGCATCAATTTATTTTTCAACTCATACAGCAGAGTAGCTATTTTCGAAAGTGGCTATACTTTCCCATCAGTACTCATGTGTATTTGTATTATCTCTGGTTAGGTGGCTCAGTTGAATGTGAAAACAGTTTCCGTTTCATAAAAATCTTTTGTGATGAATTTTCATACAAGTATATATACGAAACTTAATTGTTATGTTGTTCTCCTTGTTGGAGGAGTATTCCTTTTCTAAAAATAAAAAAAAAAGATTTCAGAAGGTACTTTATCCTGTTCGAAAGTTTAGATCGCCATAGTGTTATTGTTATAGTTTATGGTATAATGTTTTTTATAATATTCATTGTTAGAGACTATGCCGGGTGTCGTAATGTTGCACGCCATACTGCTACAATATATATATATATATATATATATATATATATATATATATATATGTATATATATATATATATATATATATATATATATATATATATATATATATTCGTACTAGGAATTTTTATATATTCAATGGTAGACCAAAAAAGATTGTAAAACTGCCTCTGTAGAAAAATATATTTCAAGACATATGCGGTTATTGACGCAAAACATACGTTTGGTAACAAGTTCTATTTTCTTCTTTATGTTTATATTCTTTATAAACAAAATAAATTATTAAGTACATTGTATGTGTTTTAACTGCTAATTTCTGGTATAAAAACCTCCAGTTAAGTGTCAGCTGACAAGTAACTGATGATAAAAACTCATGCTGTATTTGACGATTCCACATATGAATATTTTTTTTCTGACTATTATTGTGTCGTCATTATAGTAGGTACGTCAGCATGTTTATTCTTCATACAAAATATTGTTCAGAGAAGGTGCGAGATATTTGTTATAATTAATGATATGAGAAATGTAGTTGGAATTATATATATGTTATCTTATGTCTGTTAATCTAAATATGTATTTGCTGTATTAAAGATACATATTAACTTTAAAGATTTTGTTTTTAATACATTTTAGGAGAGCTTACGTATATTTAGTTTAAAATTTCATAAATATGTATATTTTTGCAAGTTAAAAACTAGTCCATGTATGTCAACATGTGTATATACCTGCTAATTTATGTATGTATGTATATATACATCATATCATATCAGTAGATCTATAATTTTTGAGAATGTTTCAAATTCGTACGTTAAAATGTATAAAATCTGTCAAAACTCAAATATCGCAACAGGCAACTTTTATTTTATGTAGACTAGCTTATAATCGGATACAAAGAAATATTTTAAATAAATATATATAAATAAATTGTATTTAATTAACCGTATATCATATATTCTGTATCGCTTCCTTAATTGTTTGAGATTTTTCTTTAATCGAATAATTTTGAATTGATCAGCTAGCTGTTAAAGCAAATTTTCCGCTTACAAAAAATATATTATATATTATATCTTGAATTTATTTATTAGTAAAGAAAAACAACACCTACTTGATCAACTATGGAGATATTCCTAAATTTTTATTATTAAAATGTGACTTCCTTTTATTAGATACTTAAAAGTATAAAAAGATATGTTTATTGAGTACGTACTATTCAATAATTTGCCAGCAAGAATTCCAAATCTATAAAGCATTTCCTGATCTGACAATATTGTTAGGAAAACGCTATTATTGAAATATTGTGTTTATTATGTTACAGTTTAATGACACAGTAAATCATAATTTAGAAAACGTCTATAAGCGTACAAATAAATCACTCCAACTACCATTTAAAACTTTTGGCTGGAAAGTAAAATATAATATAATAATTTTAAATACTCGCTGCAATCTTGTTTAGTAATAAATACTCTACTTGCTGTTTGTCAATCTTAGCTTGAATTTAAATGAAAACCAGGTTAATGTGGATTTTAATATTGTTTATTTAACATAATAACATAAAAAGTCTTTGCCCCAAATTTGATTCCAAAACCATGCTTTATTCACCTGTTTCTTTTAATTTACTAAGAAGCGGTAATCTGGCAATCTGTTCAATATATGACGATATAATTGCACCTGCAAAAATAATCAGTTAAATATAGTTGTAAGCTGAAATGAAAGAAAAGAACGAGTTAAACATCAAATTAATTTTCATGACTTGTTAAGCACTTGATCTCCGAATACATTCTTAATATCGTATTCGTTAAATAAAATCACATTTTCTATAGGTCCTAATTCCACTGTCTCTCGTATTTTTCAGGAGCAAATATAATAGAACTATCTTTTTGTAAAAAAGTCATGGAATTATGTGAGTTTTTGATAGATAGCCATAAAGTCAGAGGTTGATAATTTTTTTATAATAAAATTTTTTTATAATAAAGTTTTTTATAATAAAATTTTTTAATATTAATAAAAAGTACCAAAAATATCCAATGTCCGTTGGCTTTAAGAATTCGTTTAAGCACTTTAGTTAAATTAGTCGGTATTTTAAAATAGACTGTTTTGACGTAAATTTTAACGAGAATAACTTCTATAATTTGAAATAATCTTTTTAATTCCTGCTAAAAAGCAATGAAAAGAGGATGATTGGTGTTATACGCCATAATTGTCAAATAGCATTTTTAACCATATTCGTAAATACATCTCCGAACCAACAAAATCAATTCGAAGTACATATGAAAAAATCTAAATGTTTTTGAAAAAAATGTTTGTAGTAATTAATTAATTACTCCTTGGATCAGCGTTTTAAAGGAACACAATGATAGTTATTTTCAAATATTTTATATTTTAAAATAATAATATAGAAAATATTAAAGATGTAGCAATCGTCGTTTTATCCCAAAAATTTGTATGCCCCATTCTATATATTTCCGTTATTAAATACAATTATATAAAGTGAAATTTCTTTCAAAGATGTTATTTTGCGAAGGGTAAACCGCTTAGAGTATATGTTAGTCATTGTTTTGACAATCTCCACTAACTGGGTAAGAGTTTCTGTCTTGAGATTTCGAAGAAACTTCCTGCAACTTTACATTCATTTATTAGCTAAATTAGCTCTCATCCAATAACACCGAACACGCTATATTCTGTTCACAAATAAGTCAAAATGTTTAAAAGCGGACAGAGAAAAGAAATGCAAAAATTGAATTCAAAATACATTATAAAAAATGTAATAGTTGAGATCAATTTAGAATTAGTTACCTTCGAACACAAATCTTTTTGAAAACGAAAAGTTCAGTAACCTTTTCATTCTTGCAGCAACATATTTGTTTTATTTTATTTCAAGTTTGTAATTACTTTTTTGCTTTTACGTTTTCGTTCAATAATTTTGTAATGTTCTGGGGACAGTCTCTTTGCGCCATAAACAATTGTAACAATTTGAAATACAATTGATATACAACGTTTTGATTAAACATGTCCACTAAGAAACTATACTTGTATCTATAACTAAATGAATAAATATTTAAGTCGATTACGTGTTGCAGTTTATATGGAAATCTAACCAAAATATGTGCGACGGCATCAGCACGAATATCAAGCAATCAAACTACGACAGCAGCGGCTGCAGCTGTTGTTCACAGCAATACACAAGTGCGGGAATATCATGAAGTAGTGGGTGATATATTATGCCCCTCACAAGTAATGGGCATTGATCACATTAGAGATCCTCGTTTAAACAAAGTGAGTATTAATTTAACATGATACCCCATTGTTTAATTCAATGCAAGGTTTGTGTGTATTTTTAGAAATGTTTATTCTTGTTTAATGCCGTTTCATTTACATGTAGGGTTTAGCATTTACCCTCGAAGAACGCCAAGTATTGGGTATACATGGCTTGCAACCTGCTCGCTTTAAAACCCAGGAAGAGCAATTGCAATTGTGCAAACTTGCAGTTAATCGCTACACAGAATCACTGAATAAATATTTATATTTGAGTGATTTGCAAGATCGTAATGAACGTCTATTTTTCCGTTTTCTGTCTGAGAATATCGAAGAATTGATGCCGATTGTTTATACACCAACAGTGGGTTTGGCATGCCAACGATTTGGTTTAATTTACCGTAGACCCCGTGGTCTTTTTGTAACAGTTAATGACCGCGGTCATGTATTCGATGTCATTAAAAATTGGTGAGAATTTTTAAAGCAAAGCAATATTTTGACTTTCTGATAATAATTATTTTTTTACAGGCCAGAACCGGATGTACGCGCTATTGTTGTTACAGATGGTGAACGTATATTAGGTTTGGGAGATTTGGGTGCTTCTGGCATGGGTATTCCTGTAGGCAAACTTGCTTTATATACTGCTTTGGCTGGTATTAAACCTCACCAATGTTTGCCGATTGTCATTGATGTTGGTACCAACAATATTGATCTTCTAGAAGATCCTCTTTACGTTGGTTTACGCCAAAAACGTGTGGTGGGTCGTGAATATGATGACTTTATTGATGAATTTATGGAAGCTGTTGTAAGACGATACGGTCAAAACACATTGATCCAATTTGAAGATTTTGGAAATCACAATGCATTTAGGTTCCTCGATAAATATCGTAATACATATTGTACCTTCAATGATGACATTCAGGGTACAGCTGCAGTAGCGGTAGCTGGTTTGTACGCATCAAAGCGCATTACAGGCAAAAGTTTTGCTGACTATACCTTCTTGTTTGCTGGTGCCGGAGAAGCTGCAATTGGCATTGCTGATTTAACCGTAAAGGCCATGGTAGCAGAAGGTGTACCCATTGATGTTAGTAATCTAAAAGATGTTCTTAATCTTTTTAACGAAAATTATGTTGCCAATATTATATTTTTAGGTAGCCCGAAGTAAAATTTGGATGGTTGATGTTCACGGGCTATTAACTACAACGCGCGAAGATGGTAATTTAGATGGTCACAAGCTCAATTATGCCAAAGATGTCGAACCAATGAAAAATTTGGAACAAATTGTCGAAAAAATCAAACCTAATGTAGGATTTTGTCCTAATAATTGTATTATTTATCATTTTTAATATATCTGTTTTCAGGTGCTTATCGGTGCCTCCGCTGCAGCTGGCATTTTTACACCAAAAATTTTGCAAACTATGGCTGCTAATAATGAACGACCAATTGTGTTTGCTCTATCAAACCCTACCAGTAAGGCAGAATGTACAGCAGAGCAGGCCTATCAGAATACAGATGTGAGTAATTTTTAACCCAACAATATTTTTATAACGCTTAGCTTACTTGACCTTTAACCCGAAAGTTGTTCGGTTGAATGAAGTAACTAATATTGACGCCAGAATTGCGAAGCTCAAACTTTGTTCTTATCGGGTTGTCTGATTATTATGCTTTAAAAAGTATAAAAAAACTATGTAGGTATACTTTAATTGAAAAAAAGTGAAATAGCCGCATTTCACGAGCAATTACATCGGAAAATATTCAACGCTTAGTCAGATATATATGTAAGGCGCTAGAAAATCATTTAGGCGATGTCAAAGTTGAAACTTCCGATTTTTAATGTAACGGTTAATTTATTTTGTACAATCTGTTTTATTAATTCTAATTATGGTTATAATACATAATAAAACAAGAACAGCTAATAATTGTTTTCGCTAAAACAACACTTGCAATCTCAACATTTTCTTGAGAATTATGGTATTTTTATTTTCCAACTTTATAACAAATAATTCTTTTGGACCACGCTGCTATTAGTAAGAAAATTTTCCGCTTTAGTCCTTTGACAATAAAATTCTGCATTATTATTTTTCGCTATTAAAGTGTGATGAAAATTTGATCGAATTTTAAAAGTGAAGGGATAATCAATTAGTGCCCTCATATATTTATCTTGTTTATTATATTTTATGTGCTTAGATTTTAATCTTTTCAGGGCCGTGTTATATTCTCATCCGGTTCACCGTTCCCACCAGTCACTATTAATGGAAAGACTTACTCGCCTGGACAAGGCAATAATGCGTATATCTTCCCTGGTGTAGCTTTGGGTGTTATTGCTACTGGTACCCATCACATACCTGATGATATGTTCCTAATTGCTGCCCAAGAACTTGCCAACTACGTAGAACAAGCCGATTTAGATCGTGGTTCTCTTTATCCACCTTTAGACACCATCCAAGAGATATCGATGCGTATAGCTATCGGAGTTACAAAATGTGCTTATGACAAAGGTATTACTTTCGTACATATACCTAAATGCAAATTATTAATGAAATTTCCTACCTTTAAGGTCTTGCCTCAACTTATCCCGAACCTCATGACAAACGTAAATGGCTGCAGGGTCAACTATATAACTTTAACTATGAATGTTCATTACCTGTGACCTGGGCGTGGCCACGGATGCCATATATTAAGACTCGTGATTTAAATCCCACTAATCTATTTGGAGAAAAACGTAATTAACCTATTTTCCTTTTTTTGTCTAGGCGAAGAGAGTCCTCTTTTAGCTGCAATTAAATAAAATGTTTTGGCTAACATCTGTATCATTTTGAACACATAAATGTCACATCACCAGTTAAAATATGTTACTTTCAAATGAACCAATCAATTTCTTTCCCTTTCTAAAACTGCTACCAAATGCTTGTGTCAACTTCATTTAATAATTTAACAATTGGACGTGGGTTTTTATATTTTGTCTAAAATGTATCTATAATTGTAATTAATTTAAATTTTTAGATATAACAAACAGTATTTTCAACACTTAAGCAGTTAATATGTATATAATAATATTGCTTACAGTTTTTTCTTTCGTGATATGCTTTTGTTCATTTCAACATTAAATTTTTATTGCTGTCTTATGAAATTATAAATTTCTGTCTTATGAAATTATAAATTAGCCTGCAATTTGAGCATTTAAAATCATTCTTTGAAATTACAATATTGAATATCCTCATTTTATCTTGTGTTAATACCTTCACGCTTTTCAGGTGTGCGATAAGAATCGAGGGATTAATCTTAAATTATATTATTATTCTTAATATCAAGTCTTTATACATACATTGATTTATGATGGTATAGTCTCGATAAGCAACGTCTTGGAATTTCATTATCAAATATTCAAATGTGATTGGCACTTGTTACTATATCAAAACGATAATTTTGAATTCGATTGATTTTTATCGCACACCTGCTTATTCAGACATGTATTCTCCAAATATCTTTTTTTATATATATCTTATCTTTAATAACAGCTTGGATTGCTAAGAATATTAACTAAATTTTAAAATAGCCAAAGATACTGAGAATAATACTGGATATTATTATGCATTAATGAATTAAATTTATATATGTTTTATGTTATTCAATATATTTTATAAGTATTTTATATAAGTATTTAATATTTGCAAAATGTTGCTTTTAGCGTCAGTATTTTAAAAAAAATTATCTTATGATTTATGTATTTTAATGTTACTGCTTTAAGCATCATTAACTACTATATTTTTTTACATTACTGGCTTTGCATAATTGTTATTTATATGTACTCCTGCAATCTTCCTTGAAAACAAGCTTAGAGCTTCTTTTCATAAATTCATCAATGTTCTATTTCGCATGCAGAAACTTCATATTAGCAACGTAATTTAAATTTTGCGGCGTTGCGTAAATTATGATTTTACGATTCAATCTGAAAATGAATTTATGAATAATAAAGCCATTCATTATCAATGGTTATATAAACTTATTGTTGATTTCTTATCTAGTTTCTTTATATAAATTTAATGTCAATGTATTGCTTATTTGGATAATTTTCTTATAGGTTAATTAGGAAACTTGTGAAATCTTTTTTAACTCATTGGCCCATTTCTTTAATTTTAATACCAAGTTTAACTTCTTATTTATTTTAGAAACTGAAGAGCATGCATAATTATTCGTAGATAAACACATCTTCAAGATCCCTTTTGAACTTTAAAAAATCGCGCCGCTAGTTGGTACTCCTCAAGTCAACCGACAATTTAAAAAATTATTTATTCATCTTAGTTGAAATGTACTTTTAATTATTTTTAGTTTTTTTGTATTAACATGAGAGTATTTTTAGAAATTGTGAATTTTTCTTAAGTTTTTCTTTCTTTTTAGTAATATTTATGAGATGAACTAAAATATTTTTGAAATTTGTATAATTATTTGGAATAACATTTGAATGTCAATAAAACACTGGAAGAAAATAATGTTAACATCAATTCAGAAGTCTTTTCTCCGGTACAGTGTATGGGTAACGGCTTCCATCACAGCAATGCGGAATGTCTCCGCCTAGGAGTAAGCTTTCGTTCTTTAAAGATGTCAGTTTAAAAAAATATTTAATAGTGTCACCTACATATCGCTCATTTACTAAAACAACGTCACAGCCAAAAAACAGAAGAGCTCGATAAGTTTGGTTAGTACCCCTTATGAAATTTTCGATTTTAGCAGTTTTTCCATAAATTAAATTGTAAGCGTTTTTGCTTTCTAAAATGTTTTATTTTGAAAAAGACTAGCAAAAAGAAGGTTGCTGACAAAAATTTAGCCATTTCTAAGAAATTTTAAATCGATTTTTTAATTCAGTGTTTTATTTAAAACATTTGTCTAAATGAAGGTAAGTTCATAGCATGTGTATATGAATGGAACAACATGAATCTAACGAAAACTACAAACAAAAGTCATGCAGCCACTGGCAAAATGTATTTCGGGTTTTTTGCAGCATAATTTCAGGCGGAAAATTTAATAGTGGCTCACGAACTGTATTAGCCAGTGACTCTCAAGTCGTTTTTCTTCCAGTGGCTGCTAAACTTTAGCTAGAAAAAAATCCACCTACTGCTTTTTAGCACATTCTGGGGGCCTGGTGTTTTACAAAAAAAACAAATTTAAATTTACACGATTTTTGAGGAAAAAAATAATGACGCGACCAACTAGAACGTAAAAAAGGACTCGAATGACTACTACTAGATGGTGATAAATTAAAACAAGTATTTTTGATTAATTAAGTGATATTTTTATTGTCATCTTTATGCATACAAAAGAATGGTGATTGATTTATTATTGCAAATAGATTATTAATATAATAACTAATTTTGTTTACAATTAATTAATTCATTTACTACTTTTTTAACAACTTGCCATAAAAACTACGTAATATTAGACACTTGTATATATGAATTAACTATATATATCAATATATGAATCAAATGCGGCTGCAGGTGGCAGGAATCCATTTCTAAAGCATTTATTAGAACCAAAGTAAAAGGAACATGCATCATTCATTTACCCATCTGACCGGACCACCAAACGGATGTCATTCATAACACTGACGCCTTTTGATACTTCTCCTGCGCGGTATACACAATCGATTACTGCGGCTGAAAATATAAAATAAAAATAAGAATCCATTAAAAGAAAGAAGATGTATGATGATTCATATGAAATTTGCGATTTTACCAATTTTTCTAAAAATTAAAAAATTAACGTTTTTACTTCTTAAAATGCTTTAGTATCAAAATATTGGCAAAAAAGGCTGCTGTCAAAAAATTAAAAAA
Source organism: Linnaemya vulpina (assembly GCA_963675445.1). Lineage (NCBI taxonomy): Eukaryota > Metazoa > Arthropoda > Insecta > Diptera > Tachinidae > Linnaemya > Linnaemya vulpina. The sequence goes on along the minus strand of OY776277.1, from coordinate 12,284,427 downwards.
ATCGATTTTTTGAACAAAGAGGTACCTCTTATGACATTTTCAATTTTCGCTTTTGTCCTGTAAAAGTAAAAATAGGCCCCCATACTTCAAAAATCGATTTTTTTAGAAAAATACTGGCAAAAATAAAACTTCAAACAATAATTCAGCCATTTCTAAAATTTTTTTTTTAAAATCGATTTTTTGAACAAAGAGGTACGTACGTACCTCTTATGAAATTTTCAATTTTCGCCTTTGTCCTGTAAAATTAAAAATAGGCCCCCATACTTCAAAAACCGATTTGTTTTGAAAAATACTGGCGAAAATAAAACTTCAAACAAAAATTCAGCCATTTCTAAAAATTTTTTTTAAAAATCGATTTTTTGAACAAAGAGGTACGTACCTCTTATGACATTTTAAATTTTCGCTTTTGTCCTATAAAATTAAAAATAGGCCTCCATACTTCAAAAATCGATTTGTTTTGAAAAATACTGGCAAAAATAAAACTTCAAACAAAAATTCAGCCATTTCTAAAAATTTTTTTAAAAATCCATTTTTTGAACAAAGAGGTACCTCTTATGACATTTTCAACTTTCGCTTTTGTCCTATAAAATTAAAAATAGGCCCCCATACTTCAAAAACCGATTTGTTTTGAAAAATACTGGCAAAAATAAAACTTCAAACAATAATTCAGCCATTTGGAAAAAATTTTTTTTAAAATCCATTTTTTGAACAAAGAGGTACCTCTTATGACATTTTCAATTTTCGCTTTTGTCCTATAAAATTAAAAATAGGCCCCCATACTTCAAAAACCGATTTGTTTTGAAAAATACTGGCAAAAATAAAACTTCAAACAAAAATTGAGCCATTTTAAAAAATTTTTTTAAAAATCGATTTTTTGAACAAAGAGGTACGTACGTACCTCTTATGAAATTTTCAATTTTCGCCTTTGTCCTGTAAAATTAAAAATAGGCCCCCATACTTCAAAAACCGATTTGTTTTGAAAAATACTGGCAAAAATAAAACTTCAAACAAAAATTGAGCCATTTTAAAAAATTTTTTTTAAAAATCGATTTTTTGAACAAAGAGGTACCCCTATGAAATTTTCGATTTTAGCAATTTTTCCATAAATTCAATTATAATTTTGCTCTGTCGCTCATCCTCAATAGTTAGTTTTAATTTTAAAATATTTTTGGAAAAAACAATTGTTATAAAAGAAAATTTTAGTGCTTAGCAACAATTCCGAAATATATAAATTTAAGCGTGGATATATTTCAAAATTCTTATATCACGATTGATTGATTGTGTGAACAATCTGATGGTTTTGTCTATTCTTTTAACGTTCGGTATAAGTAAACATATAAAAATTGCAAGAATTATTAATAATAGCTAACTTTTGCGAAACAATTGCTTTGCTTATTGTCTACATTTAAATTCAATATTTAGAATAAATTATTTAAAAACGTTTACGTTGAAATGTACTGAAATACAATAAAAAAAAATAGTGTGTAATTGCCGAATGCTTTAAAAAATAAATTTCACAAAAATTTGATTTTAAATCATTCTTCACTTTTTTTTATGAATCGGGGCCTTCAAACTGCGACAAAGAAAACAGTGATTGACACTGACATGTACTAAAGAGCGGATTACGTTGGTACTGTCTTGGAAATTCGCCAGCTAAAATATGTTCTCTTTTCATATTTTTAAATCTGTTCTCTTATGGATCATTACGAGCGCCGGGTCTAGTTAAAAAAGCAAGCAAAATAAAATATAAAAAAAATAAAGGAAAGTTTCAATTCGTAGCAAATCAGTTTTTGAGTCTTCTCTCGATTCTTATACAAAGTCTTGGAAGGGTGTTGTGGGAATCCGTATGCAACTCTTAATGAACAGGTAGAAAGAAGAACAATTAATAGTGCCACAGATAGTGTAAACACGAGCTTTACACTTGTATTTAGTTGACTTTCAAGTGTGTTCAGTATTTTACGTGGACGTACGAATGTGTGCTCATTAGGGTGGGTCAATAATTTTAGCAAGAAGGAATATAGTGTAGTCTGCGAAAAATTCTGAGACAAATTTCTAGAAAAATCGAGAATCAAATATATAGAATCTCTAAAGCAATTTCAATTTTTTGAGTTAATACAGTATTGTTGAATAAATGCGATATACTTTTTTGGTAGCAAAACACATGCTTTTATAAAAACAATACGTATTTGAAATGTATTAAAATTTTTTTTTTAAATAAAATAGATTTCAAATTCACTTCAGTCATGTCACGAGTTCAATTGCGTACAAAAATAGAAGTCATTCCGTATTTTGTTTCCTTAAAAATCGAAATTTCAGATATTAATTATACATGTAAATAATTTTTAGTTTAATTAGCTGGTGGCTAATTGAACTCTGTGACATGACTGTAGTATTCATTTTAGAAAATCTTTAGATTAAAGTTAGACAACATTCAAATCTCATAGATATATACACCATATTTTTGTGGTACACATTGAAGCATTTTTTTGTTTACAAATATTTGCAAAATATATATGATATAAAAGGCGATTTTGATCGGAGATGCACAATATACACATTTTTTAGACTCTTAGCATAAAGGATTTAAAAGAAAGTTTAAGAATTCGCTTAAGGCCAACAACACAGTCTTTCTATTCCATTAATTTTTTTTCACATGCATATAAAAATAAATAATTATTGTATTGGTTGTTGAAACAGAACAAGTGTTTTTTGTTGTTGTCTTAAATGTGTTTTGTAACGAAAATATATTTAAACACAAAAACCCCTTTTTCTTCAGCTCCATACCAGCATCTCCAACAATGTCCGGCATTCAGCATATCATAACATCTTTTATGCAGTGCAAAAGGAATAAACTATGAAAAGAGGAGAGTATTGAGAGGACATAAGAGAATATTTTTTTATTAGAATCTTGAAGTTTCTCGTTAAAAATTGGTGGCTCCGTTTTGATTTTAGAACAATGATTTCTTTATTTCTACTTTCCTGCTACGTTCATTGGCAGTTTCTATGGTTCGGAACAAATTGACCCACCCTAATGCACAGGCGTATGTACTGAATATTTGAAATCTATAAATTAAGCACGCGATTGAGTATCAAGACCAGTTCATTCTTTAAAGTTGTGAGCTTTAGAAAGAATTGTATGCAAAAATATATAGTTAATAAACATTTCATTTTACAGCGCAATGTTTTGGTTATTGATTTTTTCTGCTTTATCACTATTAACGAGTTCACATGGTCGTGAGTAATTCAGGTTTTTAAGAAGTTTCCTGCTTCACCTTAATTCGTGTAAATATTAAAAATTTCTTTTTATTCATCAGAATATGATGAGAGTTGCTTGAAACCGAATCAGCAAAGCGGTCGCTGTGTACCCATCAAATCATGCAGAAGACCATTTGAGCTTTTGAACAAAATTTTAAACGCTGGCGGTACTCCGACAACCGCTGAGCGAGACGAATTGTTGGCTTTACAATGTGGTACCATGAAAAATGTCGTAAGTAGAATAAACGAAATTAAAAGTGATTTTTTCGTATGTTTCGAATATAAATATTAAGAAATTTTAATTAAAAATTCAACACATGCGAAACTACATTCAAAATAATTAAAGTCGTGTTCTTCCTGAAGTAATTTCTATATCTATGAAATAAAGTTTTCACTGGCTTGAAATAGAAATTATGCCGATTTAAGAAACAAAATTTCCAATTGAACCATAAATCTGTACTCTACCTCTTGGCCAGCAATTTTTTATTTCTTCCACGGCAGAAATTGAGTGCTAAAACTTATTTTCAGTTAACTAACTTCTATTACTTGATTAACTTTTACAGCCTTTAGTTTGCTGTGAAGAATCAGAAATCCAGCTAAATGTTGGCGGTTTGGATGTATTAAAGAATAACACGTGTGGAGTTTATAGTATAGACAAGGTATCACATGGCCATCAGGCAGCAATTTTTGGTTATCCATGGATGGCTCTCTTGAAGTACAATGACACACATGATCCATTTAAATGTGGTGGTACCATCATTAGCGACCGTAAGCTTTTTTTGAATTTTTTTTAAGAAACTGTGAATTGAATTCTTTTTATTTTTATTAGAATACATTCTAACGGCAGCTCATTGCGTATATAAACTGGAACGTTTACTGTAAGTTTAAATGAAATCAAATAACCGTTTATTAAGCAATAATTTGATAAAATTTTAATGAAAGTACATCCATAAATATTAATAAAAAAAAGTTTATGTTTATAACGTGGTTATTTGAAAAACTTCCATAAAACATTTGTCTAATAACCACTTTATAAACCTAAAATATTTTGAATGAGGAGTTTAGTATTATTATTAATTTTTAATTTTGGAACAGTGTTGGTGTACGCTTAGGAGAGTATCAAATCAGTACGGAGACCGATTGTATTATAACACCTCTGAAAAATATATGTTCTCCTGCAGCAGAAGATGTTGGTATTGAGGAAATAATTATCCACGAAAAGTACAGAAATAATTTGTATCACGATATAGCGTTGTTACGGCTCAATAGGAAAATTATTTTCCAACGTAAGTTTCATATTAAAATTAAGATCCACATAGTTTTTGTGTTTGGCAAAATTACGTGACATAAACAATAGAAAGTCGTATTCAGGGGGATGTAATCAAGTGTCATTATTACATTACATACATACACACACATACATACTCTTATGTATGTGTATGAAACTTTAATATTTTAACAATTAAAGTCACGGAGATGAGGTTCAACTATCGCAAGTCATTCAATATCATTTATTGTGATTCCGAAATCAGTGTCTTTTATTAATGTTATATGCTGTTAGACATTCCAATAAAAAAGTTATTTGACCATTTTCATTTAATTTCAAATCTTGCAAGTAACGTAAAGTTTTGGACGTAATTACAAGCAAAAGTAGTTTTGAAATCCAATGAAAATCAAAGCCCAAATGATACTGTGACATTTTGTGTCAACCACTCTGTTGGTGTGTTTTAGTGGCAATATTTAGCGACTTCGTATATTTGGTTGAGTGGCATTGTCTTCCACACTGTATTCGTGTATTCCTGTAACTTAATTTTAAGGCACGTGAAATTTTATTTCACTAAAAAACTGCTTTAAAATCTTTCAAATAATTTCTCAAGCCAAGAATAGACTATGGAACTTTGTGTCATAAATAGGATGTTACAAATTTATAATTTTGTTTGATCAAAAAAACATTAAGAAATTATAAATTTACGGTCACATTTGGGTGTCTATTTGAGCAATAAAGCGTAACTACTAATCAAAAACATATAAATTGAAAAAAGTCTTTCTTGTGTCAAACAGTTTCTATTGGCTATATATGCAACTGTTTTAATTATGAAACATAAATAAATAAATATTTCTTTAGTATATAGTGGTTACGGGTTTTGGGGAAAATGTTAGCCAAGTGTGACCAAGCCTTAATTATTTCTATCGAACTATTTATTAGTATTTTAAAGCAATTAATTCAGAAAGTCATGATAAACATTTTGAGGCATAAGGAAAAGTCATCGTGAATTTAATTATTCAACTTACGCAGCAGAGCTGAACAGCTGTTTTCGGTAGCCGATACATTTTCATCATCAGTAACCATGAGTATTTTTGCTTGTCACCACATACTGAGTGCTTTAGTAAAGTGTAATAACATTTCTTATTTATACAGATTTTATTATGAAATAGAATCCGAGAACTTTATAATATTGATTGTAATATGAAAGCGTAGTGGCTTTCGAAAACAGCTGATTTGATCTGCTGTGTCAGTTGAATAATTAACTTCATGATAACTATCCCTTGTACATCAGAATATTTATCATGCCATGAATTTAATTTAATATAACATTAAGAAATTTTATTCTAATAAATTTCATTCAAATGCCACTAACAGATAGTGAATTGATTGTCAACTAATAATGACAGCATGTAACCAACTTCTACTTAAGTCGCTATTAACTGTCAAGTGACACAATTTACTTTTTAATTTTGAGAATACAAGAATCAAATTAATACATATTTTCTTTTAGGTCATATTAAGCCCATTTGCTTGCCCATTTATGATAATTTGCGAAATAAAGATTATAGCCATTATATCGTCTCAGGTTGGGGTACAACAGAGAATGGTTTGTTAAAAGCACTAACTTAATAGTATTGCGAATTTAAATTGATTAATTAACCGATTTCTTATTGTAGGTACTACATCCGATATTTTGTTAGTTGCGGTTGTGCCTTCATTTGATCGCTTTCAATGCGAAAATTTATTAAAAAGGCACCGTCTTCCTTTGCCGCTAACATTAGGACAAATATGCGCCGGTGGTGAGGACTTGGTGGATACATGCAAAGGTGATTCCGGTGGCCCATTAGGCTTTCGTGATTTCTACAATGGCGATCCACGTTTTATACAATTTGGGATTGTTAGTCTTGGTCTGCAAGCTTGTGGAGCTTACAATTTACCAACAAGTTATACAAATATTTCCCATTATATAAAGTGGATAACGGATCATATCAGATGAATATTTCTTGACTGAAACTCTGCTTTTGTCGAACATGCATATCTGGCAGTGGAAATGATGAAGGTCTAATTCATATATAATTTGTTTTGAAATAAAAAAATATAATATGTCTGGAGTAATTTTACGATATTCTTTACAAATTTACAACATAAATAATTTTCATAAAATACTATATCTGTTAAGTAAATAATTATGCTTCAACAATGTGAGACTATTTTCATCCAACACAAACAAACAACTCATTTGATAGTTTAGTACGTACATGTGCACACTAATTTTATATACTTCTATGCTAAATATTTGTGAAAAATATTCATATTGTGCACATATGCATAAAAATACCTTTTACATTCTGTGTTAGTGATAAGCTAATGGTGAAAGATAAAATACTTCAAATTGTACCACAAAAAAAGTATTGTAATAAAAATAATAATTTTTATAAGCTAAAAATTTATTGGTTTTTATAGATTAAGAATAATTAATTGTTAATGTAACAAACAGTCGTTCGTTTGAACAGTTAAGATTTAAGACGAAAACAAACAATTTCAATCTGTTTTTGTTTTGTATGTTATTTGTGCGTTCGAACGATATCGTGGGACAACGGCGAAGAGGCAGTCATTGGTTTCATATTGGAAGGCCGTAATAAATTTTTTCATAGTGATTCCAATATATATATATATATATATATATATATATATATATATATATATATATATATATATATATATACATATCACAAATACAATAGTATCCAAAACAATGGTTTTACAAGCAATTGGTAACTACAGTTTCTCATATGTCTTTCAATCCTTCTATAAAGTCGTAATTGTGCGAATTGCGCATGTTTAAACAAAATAAATAAAATAATATCTCAAGCAAATTACGGGAAATGATAAAAAGTAAATAAATATGTGTAATAAAAAAATAACTTTTATGTTGTGAAAAATATCCTTTTTAATGACAAATTATTTTCACTGCTGGTATTAAATTTTGTCATTTAAGAAACCGAGTACAAGTCATTTGAGAAACGAGTGGCATGTGTGAAATATTTTGATATGAACAAAATATTTATCGTTACCATAAAATGAAAGAAAATGCGTAATTTTTTTTTATTATCAATCGCTACCGTAAATCTTTGTTGGCATTTTACGAAAAGAAAATATTGAATAAAAATATTTAAATGCATTTTTCATTATTCCAATTTGAGGATTAATTGTTAAACTAAGAATTATTAAAAAATCCGATTTACTACAAATTAAAAATTATATGCGAATTCACGGATTTAAGCTGAGCCTAAATAATAACTCGTAGCTTAATAAACTAAGAAATTAATAAAATAAAAATACACATATGAAATAGAGCAAGCAAATTGTAGTTTTTGAAGGAACATTTTTAAAACTTAAATAGTACGGAAATTACTATATAAATAAAATAGAACTTCCTTAAGTCTTCGAGTTTGGAAACGTATTAATATCTTTTTCCAGAAGTTGCATAAAACTTAGTGCTCTAATTTTTATCTATTTGAAACTATTTTGACCTCTTTCTATTTAGTTTTAGATTTTCCAATTACTCTTATTATGATAAATATTTTAGTTAAGACTGGACTATAATTCCTAATAGTTTTTTTTTAATTACTTTATTAGTTTTGAAAAGAATCTTGAGACTTATATTGTATTTTTTTCTATCATACAAAACTATTCAATGGCCTATTCATACTTTAATTTAGTTGACTTAAAAATGTTATTATTAGGTGTCATACACAGTGTTGCCCTGTGTAATCATATTGTTTTATAAGCAGAGGGCATTCCTGTATTTCTTTTATATAATTGGGTTTATCACAACATTTGTGCTTTTTGTTATTTCCAAGTATTATACGACTAACAGTACACACACTTTGATAAGACCATTTTTAAGCAAAGAGTGTTATAGAATGCTTAGATTAAAAAAAAATACTTTAAAAGTTTGCTTCCTAAATTCATTTTAATAGAGTTTAATTTGAAAATAATCCATAACTAATTTTATGTAAGAAACTAATTGGAAAAAAATAACCATTTCAAAATATATTAATTTTTTGGTTTCACACAATTCCTTTGAAGTTATATCGACCCAAACAATTAAATATATATATTTTAATTTTGAGGTGAAATATCTCCTAAGTTACCAATGATACAAAAACCAATTTCATAACATTTTTGTTTACTTTGATTAGCAAAATCGAATACGTTTCAATTCTTTCAAATCGGTCATTATTTATGGAAGTTACACTTGAGGTTACCAACTTTCAGCCAATCCAGCCCTACTTAAAATATTTCAAAAGACAAGATTCTGAAAGTATGATTCCTCTTCTGTAATGATTTATATTCTATGCAAATCCATTTTGTAGTTTAGAAGTTCTAAACTATTACTCTTCTATTACTATTATTAAGTGCACGTGAACGAATTTGATAGCAAACATTTTGATCGTCTTTGAATATATTTTAAGTTGTTGTAGAAAATTTGGAAACGGTTATTATAATCGAACAAAAAAAAAAAACAGAGAGCAATTCATACATTTAAACATCTTATTTCACTAATTTGAGTCATTCTTATATAAACTGTGGGTAGACCAACGATTTCCTAAAACTAATAAAAAAAAAACAAACAAAAATTACTTTTCTTTAGTCTCGAACAATATACACATGCTTAAGTCAATTTATATATATGTATATTGATGTTTTTAAAATTTAAAATAATTAAATGTTATTTCAAAAACTGTTGTTCAGTAACTAACATGTTGTGGATGTTGTTCTTAGTGTTTTCAACAACAGTGAATCATATAAATTCCAGTTAGTATTTATATTAAAAAAAATTATAATAATAATATAAAACGTGTTTATTTTTATTTAATAAAAACTATCTGTAGAATATGCTTCGCCATGCATCACCCCCGAACAACAAACTGGACTCTGTATGCCAGTTAAATCATGCAAAACTATTTACAATTTTTTTGATCGAGTGAGCAAAAGTGGCGGAACTATTTCCGAACAGGATAAAGCCAAATTAGTTCCATCATTTTGTGGTGTATTTCACGATGTTTCGCATGTGTGCTGCCCCGAAGATGATATTCAACTAAATGTTGATGGATTAAATATTCTTAAAAATAAAACATGTGGCGTTTATATCGCAGATCGAATTGCAAATGGCCAAACTGCTTCATTATTTCAGTTTCCATGGATGGCTCTGTTGATATATAAAGATGAAGCAGATCCTTTCAAATGTAGTGGTACGCTAATAAGTGATCGTAAGTCGCAAAATACTTGGATTTTATACTTTTTATACAACTTTTACTCATATTTTGTTTCATTTTCAGAATATATCTTGACAGCAGCTCATTGCATTAAAGGAAGAGAACATTTAATGTAATTTTTATATCATCTGCTTATTTGGCAATTTTTGTACAGAAACTAGTCAAATAACAGCGTTATATTCATAAAATTTTTGTTTTTTATTTAGACCCTTTTTATACTTTCTCTAGCAAAGAAGTTCGTTTGGGCGAATATCAAATAAGTACCGAACGCGATTGTACAAATTCTACACGAAAAAATGTGTGCGCCCCGCCCGTGGAAGATATTGAAATTGAGGAACTTATAGTGCATGAAGAATATCAAAGTATTTATAACGATATTGCTTTGATACGACTAAATCGTAAAGTGCAATTCAACCGTAAGTTTATAGTTTAAATCATTTTCCTAAGGGAAAGTTAAAACTATTAGTATAGGAGTATTCTATTTTTTTTGATATTATCTTGACGTGATATTGACATATAATTAGAGAATAAGGGGGAATATCATATGTTCAAGGGTGGACTTGACTTATTTTGTTCAATTTTAACAGTGTGATGGTACCTGTTTAATTATAATTACAAACACCGAAATTTTTATATAACCACAGCAAATTAAGTTTTTTTTAACTATTTATTCATAATATGTTTGAACAACGCATTTTGCTGTTTTCGTAGGTCACATTTCACCAATTTGTCTACCGATTTATGAAAATTTGAGATCGAAAGAGCATGGAAACTATGTCATATCCGGATGGGGTAAAACAGAAAAGGGTTTGTATTTCTATTTTATCAAGGTGATTTGAAATCATAAGAAAGGTGTCCTGTGTATCGAATTTTGTGATTTCAAAACGTTTAGTTGTTTTATTGAAGTTTTCACGGTGAACGTTCTAAGAAGTTACTCTAATAAATTACTGAATGTGTTGTTTATTAATTTTTATTTAAAAGAAGAACAAAAAGGATGTTATTTATAGAACATCAGAAAATCACATGTGTGTTTATAAAAATACGTGTGGTTTCAAATCACTTTCAGTTTTCTTTTTTCAATATATGAAATTATATTATGATTTTTCAGGCAGAACTTCCGACATATTATTGACGGCATTTGTGCCCAGAGTAGATCGTACAGAATGTGAAAATCAATTACGTCCATACAAGTTGCGCAACCCTCTAAATGATGGACATGTGTGTGCTGGAGGTATGAACTTGGTCGATTCATGTCGTGGAGATTCTGGAGGACCTTTAGGATATGGAGATTATTACGATGATCGGTTGAATTTCATACAGTTTGGAATTGTTTCAATTGGCTTGTACAAGTGCGGAGTTGTGAATGTGCCCGCGATTTACACAAAAGTGTCACATTATATACAGTGGATTACAGATAATCTTAGAAAAGGCAGTCAGAACACGCCCATTATTACATCGAGATTTGGTTGAGGTTAAATTGAAATTAATTATGTAATAAAAGTAAACGAGTACCTCAATTGTCTGTTTGACGGTGTCGAAAGAAATTTTCCTTTCGTGTGATTGCATTTGATATAATAACAATTTCTATTTTTTCTGTTCCAAATATAATTGTACGAAAGAAAGAACTTCTTCGACATTGTGAAATAGATTGTAAATATTGAGGTGCAAATTAAATGCACTCACTGCTTGAACTTTGTCAGTTAAGAACATGCCCTCTAAAGGCAACGTTAACATGTGAGTAAAACTGTGCATTTAAGCTTTTTTTTTTGAAAATTTTCTCTTCAGCAGCTTAAAATGTAGTTGCCATAATAAAATGCCAATGAAATATATTAACATTAAAATGTTTTAAATATCCATATAATTATGCAGTTTGGCTTGAGGTCGGTCACGACATATTCAAAATGTTTTTAAAGAAATAAATTAACTATTCATTATGAATATTATTATCGATATTTCAATTGACATCGTTGATTTAGTTTTTCCCAACTTGTATTTTGACACTTTACTTGAAAATATTGAAATTTGTGTAACCCATTTAAAATTTAAGGGCTATAATTTGAAAAAATTCTTTAATCAAAAAAGATATTTTGAGTTTGTTGTCAGTTGTGGTATTTTATATTTTAGGTCACGATATGTATTGAGATCTTGCACGCTTTTTAATCAACGTAGTATTGTTGTAAGAGATTTAAAGCTTAAGAACAATGTGTGGTCAAAATTTTCCGTGTGGATATACGGCTATACATCAGACGTTGAGTTTCTAACGACCAGATTCTAATAGTACACAATTAAATTACTATATCCCAGCATTTGACCAACAAGTTCTAAGGTAAAACGATATAAAATTTAACTTCACAAAACTTTTTCTAAATATGACCCCTAATTCTGAAATGTTATAAAGCTCGTTTAGTCAAAAACAGCGCAAAAAAGATGTTTAAGTCAGCATGACAGCATGATAACCAATTTCTGATATCGGGCATTAGTGATCGCTGAGACAAGGAAATACTTTTATAAATTTGACAAAACGTTTAATGAGATCAATCGATTATAAATAAATGGGAATACCCATTCACTGCATTTTAGTTTTTTTTTTGTCGTCATCCACTTGTTTTTAAAAATTTATTTCATAAATCGTCCAACTAACTACTGATAGAGATTATGTGAGAATATATAGCTCGAGTTAGTTTCTCAAATGTGATTGTTTAATACTTTCATACCCATACATACATAAGATCAAGAAAATTCATACACATACAACAAATACAAAAGCGTGCATGATACGAGTATTTGATCGGTAGGGTTTTAAGCTTTCGGAATTCTCGAGAAAAGCCATTGAACGTTGGCAAAACTTTTTTTCATGCTTTTAACAAATGACTTCTGTTATATCTAATATTTTTTTACGTTCCCGCATAAAGTCGGGAGAGACATATTCGGCTGTACTAAATTCTCAACATCGGATCGTATTCTTTTACTTTATCATCTTTTTCAAAATCGATTATTTAATATATAAACAAAAACATATCAAGCGATTATTATTATTTCACCTTGACGGCTGTTAATATAAAATATTTTCGAATTCAAGGATCATAGTGTTGAAATAAATTTATTACATTAATGTTCTAAAAATGCCGCTCGTTGGTGCGAATGTTTTCAAGTTTATTTATTTATATAAATCGTCATCTAAAATACAAAATAACGTATCATTATTCAAAGAAAGTTTACAGAAGAAGTGATACTGAAACAAAATTTTCCAGTCTAGATTAATATCAATCAATTTAATTTAAATTTCGACTTGAAAATTTTGTTTTAGTATACCAAGAAGTTTCTATTTTACAACATTTTTTTCTTTGTCTGTAAACATTTGAAAAATGATGATACGTTATTTTGCATTTTAGGTAACGATATAAGGCAATTACAAAAATATGCAGCACAAGAACTACTTTCTACAATATAGATGAATAATATCTTAAAGAAAAAAATTATTTTTGAATTCGCATATTTGAACTCAACCCTGTTTACAAATTTTTAATTTAGTAATTTCCCCAAAACTTATTGTAATCTTAGGCAATATATCCCGCTCAGGAATTTTCAGTTTGTAAACCCTGCACAAAACCAAAAGGGAACTAATTTCGCACTAATCACATTTGCTAACAGTGCAAAATTAATAAAATTAATTATTGATTAAATAAATGATAATTCTAGCAACTGGCAGTTAGAATAAAAATAAAAAACATGAAGAGGGGAGAGAGTTCAGCGACCTCCGAAACCTGTAACCGTAGTGTTTTACATTAAAAAAGTCTGTATTAATTATTTTTTGTGTATTAAGCAAATAGTTTGAATTAATAATTTCGATAAACAAGCTCACATCTAGTTTAATCAACGTTTTCAAAATCAATAATCAATATAGTATTTTATTAATAAAAAGATATATATTGACTTTTTCAAATTATCAAAATTATTCTAAACATATCAAAATGTGGCAGATTTGGATAAAATCGTGTTACCTTAAAAAAGATCAGAAAACACGCCGATCCTTGCACATTCTCTTGTAAGTAACGTTCTATTGCCATCTAAAGGGAGACGTGTAAATAAACTCCTTAATAATTATTTTTATTGTGACTTTACACTTTTCTAATAAAAAAACATTTATAAACTAACTTTTCTTTGTCAATCACGATAGGAAACCTTGCAATGATTCCATTTCCATTTTTATTGTGATTCTACACTAAAACAATTTACAATAAAACAATTAAAACATTTTGAGTTTCCTCAAGCTTTGCCGACAACATGCACGTGTAGCCAAAAAACTCGACGGGACGCACTCAACCATTAATCGAAGTAATTTTTTGAGCATCTCCAGGCCACTTTACACTTTATTGCGATATATCGATATTTCTTTGAGATAAATTAAGTTCCCAAAGACAACAGTATTGTCGCCAATAAGTAGACAAAAGTAAGTCAAATATATTTGCACCAAAAACTTAGACAAGGAACTGAATATTTAAGTACAAAACGTATCAATAATATGTCAATACGGTGCTCATACAGATGTACTTACATACATACTATATTTATAAATATTCCTGCGAGAATAATTTTGATATATTATAAAGTGGGTGCCATTTGTTTTACTGATAAAACAATAAACAACATTGGAAGTCAGTATTTTATTCTTATCAAATTTTTCTCAGATAGACATCAATATAATTCTAAATCGAATTATGCATAATTCATGCCTTGAACTCAGTAGTATCTGCATCACTAGTTTATAAATATATACCAATACAGTGTATTAAAAATCAAGTTTATACACGATTTAAATTCTTGACAAAGGAAGCCGGTTTATTCTATACCAATTAAAATGTTGTACGTACATATAAACAAAAATGTTAATAAAAACTGTGCACAACGTTGGTTTGAACAAACAGTTGAGAATATTACTTCGCTGCAAAACCATCGTTATACTTCAAACTTGAACTTGAGAAATTGGCGAATAAGAAAATAGTTAGTCAATAAATAACAAAGAAAAAAATGCCAAGTTTTCATCGAAATGCTTTAATTATATTAGCAATTTTTTGCTTTTTTGCAAATGTAATTAGTGAACGTAAGTTAACTGCTTTCAATAGCAGCTAATTAAAAATTAATAAAGATATTTTGTATTCCTTTTTGTGTTAAAATTAGACGAAACTACAACGGCTAAAAGAGATTCGAAAATTACAGAGGATCTAGACTATAAAAAGGATTTTAGTTCGCAACTTAATTCAGAAGGTAAGCAGGACAAAAGTGTGTTGGCTGAAAATGTATGTTGTGCTAAATTATTTCCAATTTTTATAAAAATTAGGGTAGACTTATGGCCTGTTGTTGTGAATAAAGAAAAAATTGTCTTTTGAGTATTTATGTTAAAACAACAATAAAAAAAAACAAATTTGTTCCGCTGTTAATAATCAAAAGGCGTAACTTTTGATGGTTTGTTACAATATTTGCTACTTTTAGCAGTTGTAAAAATCATATTGTGCAAGTTTTGAAGTAAAAGATCGATATTCTTAATTGTTTCTAATTTATATGTGCGTATGTATGTATTTACATTTATAGGTTTAAATATTTTGAACAAATTAAGTTGCGGCAATCCTGAAGCTGATCATGTGACTCAGGGCAATGAAACCGATTTGGGAGAATTTCCTTGGTTGGCTTTACTGCGTTATGATCAGCAAAATGATGATTTTAAATGTGGTGGATCTTTAATAACGAACCGTTATATATTGACAGCTGCTCACTGTGTCGTTAATGCATTATACGAAGTGTAAGTATAAATTAATAAATCAAAATAATATTCGCAAAGCAGCTTTGAATCAAGCTTTGAGTCAAGCATTGCAGGCAATTATTTTTTAACTGCAGCCAGATCACGGACCATTTACTTTCTCTCGAGAGTTTTGGATCTCACTCGCTCCATATCCTTTACAAGTGACTGTATACGGTTCTTCTAAGGAATTTTCCGTGCTTAGCTATGTTGTCGCTTCTTATGTGAAGGCATAAGTCGTGTACAGTCAGTCACACAAATGAAATCAAATACGGATTAACAACCGTCATCCGTCCTCCTCTGTTCACCGATTACTGCATATTTATTTTCAATACAAATACATAAAAAAAACAAATTAAAATAATTTTTCCAATAAATTTTTCAGCGTTGGCGTACGTTTGGGAGAACATGATCTTTCTACAAACCCTGATTGTCGACAAGGTGTTTGTAATCCCGAAGTGGAAGATTTCGGAATTGAACATATTATCAGTCATCCAAATTTCAATGCCAGGAAGCGTATATATAATGTTGCTCTGATAAAATTGGACCGTAATGTAGAATTCAAAAGTAAGTATATTTCTTCCACACACATACCCAATTCCACAGACCATAACCAATTTTGTTAGAATTAATTCAATCCAGCCGTTTCATAGCCAATTTTTCTTTAAGCTAAAGCAAGCACTATAAGATTTTTAATTCAGCTAAAGAGATATTTTTGGTGCTTCACCAAACGCAAAGATGAATACTTTAATGGATTTTTTTTAACAGAAAATTGTAATATTTTCTTTTTCTCGACTACATTATAAAAAGAGATAGAAATTCCATTTTAAAATTATCCTATCAAAGCATAGAAAGTTCTTATTACATATTTTTTGGGAATTGTCGTTTTAACTATTTAACTTTTATTTTCGTGCTGTAAATTAATTTATCTCCCTTGTGTTCAGTGAACACTTTTTTCGTAACTTTCACACGCAAAGTCAATTATACATATTTGAATCTTATCTTTTTTTATTCCAGAACATATAAAACCGATATGTTTGCCGATAACCAAACAATCTTTTGAAAGTATTGAAAAGAATTTCACCATCGCTGGTTGGAATACTGCACAAAGTAAGTGTCACTTTGAAGATCTGTTATCGAACATGAAAGTGATTTTTATTTAAAATTCCTTCTTAGGAGCAAAGTCTCTTGTACCTCTGAAAGCACCAGTGTTCGAACAAGAACGATCAGTTTGCCAAGAATATCTTGGGCAGCGTTTGGAACTAGATGACAAACATATTTGTACAGGACATCTGGGAAAAGTTAGTGAAACCTGCAAGGGAGACGGTGGTGGTCCACTGATTTCTTCAAACCTCTACACCGATGCAAAACGTTTTATTCAATACGGCATTCTTGCCGCTGGTACTTCAGATTGTAGTGTTGATATTTATACAAACGTTTTAACCGTTCTGCCATGGATTACAAGCAATATCGATGGTTAAGATGTAAACGTACCGCTTATGGAATATAATTCGAAAAATGTATATTATGTCGATAGTTAGCAACAACTTATATCTTAACTATAATCAAACCATAAACATGCATTAAATTGAATTGTGTGTATGTAATCACACGATTTTTATTTTAGAATTAGTTTCATGAACAAGAACGAGTATGTAATAAAAACACATTTGAATACACAATTTATATATTTTTGTTTAGTTTTTTCCATAAATTTTAATAGAAATGTATTAGTTTTTTTGGGTTCCAGCCGTCATATCAATATAACAGCGTTCTTTACGTTGAGAGATCATAATAATGATCACAACAATAAAGATCTAACGGCTTTTTTTGTATCTAACGCCTGATTTTCAAGAGAAAGTTATTAAAAACTTGTACGAACTTAAAGTCTAATTTTTCCGCTAGCCCAAAAATGAGAAATCGGTTGATTTTGTGAAAATAATTCTGTGTGCTATAAGCCCGGAAGTTACTAAGACATGACACGGTAACTAACGACGGACAAGTTGATCAGTTTTGTGAAGAAAAAAGAAATTAACTAACTTTGTAATACATTTTACCCGCTTTACATACTGCGGCATTTTTTAATAAAATTTTTTATACCAATACATACGACTATAACATCAAAATTTTATAACTTATCTGTCCCTTCAAGTTTTATAAAAATTTTTGCTTTTTCTTCAGTGTGTAGATGAGTAGTTTTTTCTTACATAATTCTCAATTGGTTTTAGAAAGTTTATACATAAACTAAAAGATTTTTTTATTTCGAAATCAGAAGGAAGTCTACTGATCTACTTTTTTTCTATTTAGATTTTTTATTCATCACAATTTTAGAAAATAAAGAAAATGGCGAAACCACTATTAAAAATTTTCAAAATTGAGTATGAACAAATTATGATTAACTGAATGTCTGGTAGAAATTTACTGTCGGTCGTATACCACAATGAAAAAAGATTTGCCAAAATCAATTATTGTAGAAGTGGCTAAAATTTTAGCAGTATGAAAATATCAGAAAACTATCCTAACTTTTAAATCATTATTTTTAAAAGGTTGGAGTAGATAATATGAAGCCTACGAAACTCCACATTATTAGGGTTTAGGTTCGAAGAAATAATTTGTCTTATATAAATAGAAAAACTTGTAGATCAATATCAATCGTGTGCGAGATTGCACTATTTCGAATCCTAAACTTATTATTAATACATTTTGGAATATCAATTGAAAATGCCAGTTATCTAATCGAACCCTATAGTTTCACTGTCATTACAACCATGTGTTTACTAAACTATTCCCTTCAAAGAATTTATATTGTTCATACAGATCACGTTACACACATTACAAGTTACAGTCATTATTGTATACTAGTATTTGTTAACGTATTAAATTCAACTACAAAATAATGCAATCAGTTGTATAAAATCGATATTATCTGAAGAATAGAATAGATTTTTTAAACAATTTAAAATTTTGCGCCAATTTAATTTCAAAGCAAAAATAAATAACACAAAAGATTAATTCTATGATTCGACAGTCGAACTGGAAATTTGTATCAAATGTTTACAAGTGGTATTTTGTGGGAAAAGGGATAGTAATATAATATAACATATATTATATTTGTTGTATAATTTATACCACTTTGAATTCAGATTTTAATTATTTTAAATTTAAAGTGAATCCAAACCAATTTCAATAATTAATTAATTAAATTAACTTAATACAGTTTTATCAAAACATACCAAATGGAATTATATAGTTGGATTTTATTTTTTCAATGGAGAATATTAACTACAAATATGCACTACACAATCTATACCACGATACAAGAGCTTTGTAAATTAAGCAAACAATATCGTTGGGCTAACTTAGAAAGGGCCTAACTGATACAATTGTAAATTTACAGGAGAAGATAAAAAAAACAGCACAAACTCTGTATTGATTATAACATAAACTGCAGACATCAACTGATAAGCGGTGTATTTGTGTGAAATGTTTTAGAATTAATGGACAACAATATTTTGTATTATATACGGGTTAGGGGCTTTCTTCTTGAGACCATCGATATGTATGTATGTATGTATATATGAAAAACAAATACATATTATTAATTATCTTTTTGAAACGTACTATGATTTTCTGTGCATTTAATCAAGTCAGAAAATGCTTTTTGCTATTTGTGATGCTGATAACACAAATACAATTTGAGCACCCACCATCCTACATGAGAGTTTCCGGCTTTTCCAAACATATTGGCAATTACTGATAGCAGAGAAATTCATAATAGCACTCAATATAGTATATTATTCGAAAATATAAAATATTTTTTCATACCATTGAAAAATTGTTATTTGATTATTTTTAATATTTTAATCATTATATATATACACTAATTAATGCATTATTTATGCAATTACTTTCCTATGGGAAATCAAGTTTTGTAAAAATACAATATATATTTTCCTACCCAATTCTCATGTCATTTAAATTAATCAAAAATTAATTACTAATTAATTAATATGTACATATTTTGCGCTGATCACGCCTGCCTAAATTCTGCTAAAGCAAACCAGTTACATTTTGAAAATATTTATTTTTTTTCACCAACTTTATTGTACAACTTTTCATATAAACTTATTCAAATAGTTATTACTGGAATGATAATATCTACAAATCATAAAATCTCTCACCGTTTCAAACAATATTTTGTCATAAAAAAATGACTTTATATTAATTTCGCCTTAATATGGTAATCAGGTTGTTTTACATAAACTTTAGCAAGTATTTTAAGTTATGCCTGCATTCCTATTATAAATGTTTCTACAATTTGTAACTCTACGTAATGACGACCTTTCAGATGAAGCATAGACATGAACATATTTTCAGTGTAATGGTACATAGTGAGGTATTTAATCAATTTTTATTCTCTATTTATCGTTTAGATGCTGGTTTGATAATTTATTATAACGATTTAGGCGGGTAAAAATCGTTAAACTTGGCATTAACCACTTAATAAAATATGCAATTTACTCTGGTTTCAAGAAGCACAAAAATTATATGATTTTCTATAAATTTTCTATAAATAATATCTTAAAATAAAAAGTACGTTTTGATTCCAGATGACTAGGCAACTGAAAGTTTACAATTGCCAGAAAATCATAACATTGGAAATAAAATTGATAGTCCGCATTTGCCATCCATAATATCGTTTCAAGAAACTGCCAAATGAACGTTCACTGTTTTAAAATTAACTTAATACTTAAAGGTCTTTGAAATAGAAATCCAAAAATATTTTAACTAATTTATGAGGAAGAAGAGTTTATCATATATAAGAAATACTTAATTGAGTTTATTTATTAGCAGAGTGTATATAATTTATTAGAAAAATATTACGATTCAAATGTTATATTTGTTTTGCTTTCATAAAACTTAACTTCATGCTAATACATGTTGGGTAGTATGTGCTATTGGCAACGAACTATTTTTCACAAAGCCCATCTCTTAATGGTTTTTTCTATTAATTATAGATTTTAAAATTTCAATTTGTCATAAAAACTAGTTGTTAAGAGTTTTAATTGATTTGATTGGGTTGATCTTCCGAATTAAAAATTTTATACCCATGATGTTTTGGCGTGATGTGTGTTTCAAATGTTAAGAGTCTGATTAGAAGTCCACATCATTTCAATATATGCTTAATGACTCATATTTATAGTTTTAATTACTCCATGAAATTCTGTTCATTTAAATTAATGCAAAATTATAAATAAAGTCTAGAGAGTTTGATAATAATATGTGAAATCCAGTATTAGAATATTATGGAGTTTAAAAAAATAATCAGTTGTCCAAGTTACACCGAAGGCTTAATAAATTTGAATCGTAGCATAGAATTTACCAGTAACTATAAGTTGATTTTTTTTAACTACATGCGAACTATCGATGTAACAGCTGATATTATGAAACTGTGTCGGCATTTCTGTTCAGTAAGACTTATAAAAATTTATAAAAAAAAGAATAAAATAAAACTGTTCGAAAAGTTCATAGAACACATCGCTAACTTTACGCTCAACATAATCGGCCTAGTTAGCAAGTAATTCCTACAGTTACTTATCGTTTTCCACTATCCTACTCTTCCCGATTCAAAACCATCATTAACACAATGAAATGTGCGTACCGAAGAGAATATTGTTGCTGAGGTTTATATTTTTCGATTCTCGAGCTCCATATTTATTAATTTTAATATTTTTCTTTATTGACATTTCTAAAACATATCGATATTTTAATATACAAAAAGTGTAACTGAATTTCTTTTAATAGCTTTTGTGTTTATTCTGGTGAAGTGTCATTAATATACTAAAATACAAATTGATAAAAATGTTTTACTGAGAAATTTTATCATCATTTCTATCGGAAATTTTAATAGATTTTTAAGATATTTCTTTAGTTCTTTTCGTATTAAGTCATCGATGTACAATCCTGCTCGTATTTCATTCGATATGAAAAAACCGGGAATTAAGGGGAATAAAATGTTAAATGAAAATTTACAACAATTTTGAAAAAAAAAATCCACATCTGTATGAATGTAGTATATATTAGCATATATTATCTAACTCAGTTCTAACATGTTAAAGGGTTTCTCAACAAGAAGGCGCTGGCTAAATTTAGTGTGTATTTTTGGGAAGTGGCTACTCTGATATATGATCTGATATAAATCACTTTACAAAACAACTACGAGAATAAACTATTTCCATCTGAATGGCTTCGTGAGCACACAAAGTTGTCGAACTCGAAACTCAGAAAGAGATGCAATCACAACGAGCAACTGTCTAGAGCGAGTTTTGGTCTGCGAAAAAGCCATGGGAAATTTTATCCTTAGACCATATATACATATAATGCTTGACGGCATGATATTTTATACTTAATGGTAACATATCTCTTTTACAATCTCCAACAAATATATTTCAGGTATCTCCAACAAGACGTGTTTCTACCACAACTGCATTCTTACTGAGA
The DNA here is from genome assembly GCA_963675445.1 of Linnaemya vulpina. NCBI lineage: Eukaryota > Metazoa > Arthropoda > Insecta > Diptera > Tachinidae > Linnaemya > Linnaemya vulpina. Next base: position 12,262,328 of record OY776277.1, on the reverse strand, counting down.
CACCCTATAGTTTAATTAGATTTCTAGTAGAGAATCATGGCTGTACTTAAGCAAGTACAGGTTTTATTTAACGCTGTTTACAACAGTTATTATTTTGTAATTACATATTTTAATTATTAGAGTTTAATTCAAAATGTTTGCTCTGAAACAAGTTTGACAACGTGAAGCGATAAATCATCGTATAATACGCCATAAGTTTTAAAAAATTTTGTCTTCCTCTGTTCCGGCTACAATTACAGCGATTTAACGTTTCTATTTAATACTTGAATATAATGTAACATACAAATATATTTACTCGTATTTAATTATTTGTTTTAATGAACAGCAGAAAAAAATTTCTTCCACTGAAGTTTAAACATTTCACTGACCAATTGAACTCAAGTGAATGAACCCTTAACATGAGTTTGGTGCAAAGTGTCTTTCCAAAAAATTAAATGGAATATATAGTGGGGTCTACAATCGGCAATTAAAATACATCAAACTTTTTTTATTTTATCCTCAACTGGGGAATACTTCTAGTATTAGATTTTTTGATTACAGCACAATAACGGAAACTACATCTCTAATTTATATATAATTATAATCAATAACAATAGCAGTTTGAGGAAAAGAGATATTGCTAAGGAAGTTTTAGTACTAAATTTTGCGACGATATCTACGACACTATCTAACATATAAGGATTTTTTTCCTTTTATACAAAGATTTTCCCTGTGGTAAACAAGAATCATTAAATAAGACAAAATGAGAAATAAAATGTATGCTAAAACATTTGCGCCCTAATCCATAGAAATTACTTTGTCTATGAAAGGCCAAATGAAGTTATAATAAATATCACATATTTTTTAGAAGTTAGACAGTTAATGTAAAATAGATCCATATCGAATAGAACATTCTTGTTGTTCTTTTCAAGTTCCAAAGTCTACTACATTAGCTTGTGCAAAAGCTAACAGGTTTTGAAATGTTCTGATGTATTTTTATAACACGTACACTAAATGTTTAATAAATTGACTGAGTTTTAATGTAACGTTTAAAAATTTGAAAAATTACATTAAAACGTTTGCAATGTTTTGGATTTTCCTACTGATAAGTCTAAGAAAAAAATCTGCTAATCAAATGATTACGGACGAATGTAAAAGCTTGCAATTATTTGCGGAAGATAAGATTTGAGACTAAAGAGTGTTCCTGTTTATTTTCATTATCATTAATTGGATGAGATTTTTTCAGTTTTTATATATTTTTCTAATTCTTGATAAACCCGTGAGCGCAGTTAGATGACCACTGCATTATCGCAAAGTAAATGAAAAAATAAGCTAAACTAAAATGAATTAAATCTATTTGAGATTTAGATTTTAATTTTTCAAAAAATTGTTTTTATAATAAGTCATAAGCTATTCCCTATTACCAATTCAGCCATCTTAACAACAAATAATAAAGCATCTGATATTCGATATGAGTCTACTTATTTTGCTATCCATGCCATCTATAAATTAAAAAATTTGCTCCGAAAGATATATAAGAAAGTGTTATGACATCTGACCAATATTAAAAATACCAACTGCATTTAATTAATGATACAAATTCATTCTTTTGACAGTCTGACTAAAAACATATTCAAAAATTTATTTTTACGTTCATTCATAAAAGTTTCGAGTACGTTAAGAGAGCATTTTGAAATAGACACTTACACGTGAATATTTTTTAATTCACACTCACGGTTATAGGAAAGGTTTGTAATATGGACAATTCCAAGTAACGATGAAAAACTGATGTTAATTAACTTTTTGGCCACAAACAACATCATAATAATGCCTCAACGTCTTCGATACATTTGGCGTTTGCGATTTTTTCTGTTCTTAAGATTGGACTAGTTCCTAGCAACCAGTCAAGAGTATTTTGCTTTATTAACGTTAGAGTCGTATGTAGACAAATGCATATGCGTATATGAAATGTATGTAAACTATTCCCTCTTATTCTGTATCCATTTTTCGATGTCGAAAAATGCATCGTTCTATTCTCTGTGGAATAGGCAGAGGCCGTAGCGCCAGTAATCATAACGAGGTCGTAAGAGTTTAATTTTGATAATCCCCTTTATTCTGCAACTATTTATTAATGTCACGTCAAAACAATATCAAAAACAGGGCACTCATCCACTCTTTATAGACAACAATTAACTACTCTGTAAGGCCTGGAATGTCGTGAAAGGATACTGGAAATATTGGATTGGTGAAGAATACAAGTGCAGAGGTGTCCTATTTTTGATATTGTCTTGTATCCTTGAAAAATATTTACGATATATGTATGTAAGTGTAAATGTCTTGAAGTTGACGTCGGCATATAGTTACAGAATAAAGTCGATTTTCAATTTTAGTTTTTTTTTATTTATGTTTCTGTACTTATGCTTTATTCAGGAAAATACTGGGACAAAGAAAAAAATGTTTGGCATTTTTAAGAAAATTTAAAAAATTCTACTTTTTTGTAAAACTTTTGATTTTAGCTTCTCTAATTTTGAAAATGATTTATTTTAAAAATACTGCTAACAAAAATTTTGCCTTTTTTAAGAAAATTTTAAAAAATTCGATTTTTTTTTGGAAAGAGGTACGTACACCTACCAAATTTTAAATTTTCACTTTTTTATATTATTTAAAAAATATGCCTTCCTTTTTTTCAAATGAAGCCTGCACATGATGCTTAACGTCTAAATGTACAGTGTTTCAGTCCCAAATTGTAGCAGTAATAATATGGACTGCCTTCCAAGGCGTATCAGTAAAAAACTTTTATGCAATGTGACGATTTTTTGATATGGTATGCGTGTCAATATTCAGTACTACGGTATTATTAAACAATACATTTTATTCCAATGGGAAGTATTGTGTGGGTCAAATCTTGCGAAATCTGATGATTACAAATCGGTTGAATGGACAAATCAGTAATTGGTGTTGTTTGTTTATAATTATTTTGGATTGAATTTTAAACAGAATCAGGCATGTTTCTTTACATACATATATCCAAATCTTAATTAATTAAAACTTTTGCTGTATGAAAACAAAATATATCCACATTAACATTCATAAGTGCTCTTGCTCACGATCGTAAATAATTCACGCTAACAACTTGTGGGATGGCCATCACTAGTTTAAATATATCAACTACAGAGTATTCAAAATCAAGTTTATGCACGCTTTAAATTCTTGAGAAGGAAAGCCGGTTTATTGTGTACCAATCAAAATATCGCTTATATGTACAATACATTTGTTTTATACACAAATTTTAATAAAAACTGTGTACAATGCTTGTATTAATAAACAGTTGAGAAGGTTACTTGCTTGCAAAATCATCGACATACTTGTTTATAACTTTATACTTAGAACTTGAACTTGAAAAACTTGCGGATAAAATATTTAATAAACAACAAGCAAAAAAATGAATAGTTTATACCGAAATGCATTAATTATATTAAATATTTTTTTCTTTTTTGCAAATGTCATTAGTGGACGTAAGTCAACTGTTTTGAATAAAAGCCAGTAAAAATATTTAAAAATATATATATTTTACGTTTCCTTGTGTTCAAAAATTTAGAGGAATCTTGCACTACACCAGCATTGGAGAGTGGTCGTTGTGTGCCGTATAAGGATTGTCCATATGTTAATGACTTGGTAAAAAGTTATGGAAGTACTGATGCCATTCCACAGTACTATATAAAATATATATTCAAATCAAGATGTTCTAAAGAGGGAGAACCGGTAAGTCTTTGAATATTTGAAGTGATTCATGTTTTAAGTGAAAGAGATAAGCGTTTGCTAATACCCTGAATTTTGTCTTTGTGGCCTCGTCAATCTGGTTTAATAGATTTTCACGAGACAGAAATCGATTAAGCCATTTAAGAGATGCGATGTCACAGACAGAAGTGCTTTCAATTTATGTTTTACATGTATTATTGCTTTTTTGCTACTCATAAACAAACACTCTTATAAATGTACTTATTTTATTTTAGATAAGTCTTTGTTGTAAAGTGCCAAACAATTATGTTGCACCGAGTACACAAACAACCCCGAAACCACAAGTTCAAAGTGATCCTACACTTGCGGAAGATCTGGACTACGCAAAAGACTTTAATTCTCAATTTCATCCAGAGGGTAAGCAGAGCCGAACGGTGTTTGCTAAAAATATATGTTGGAGCTATTTTCAGTTACTTTCGGTTTATTGAACTTTTACGGTTTTCTTTAAACTTTAAAGTTTAAACTGTCGGTGTGTGTTTATAACGCAAATATAACTGTTTCATCTTGATTTCAAACTTCCGGTTTCACACAAATATTGGTTATATCAGCTGATTAATTTCTGCTCTTATTTTTGTTTGTTTGGTTTTTATTAAACAAACAACATCAGCAACAACGTTATTGTTGTATTTACAATGACAGACACAAGAGTTTATGGAAGACATCCGAGCTTTTGTGAAATTACACCTCAAGAGTATATTCGGATACAAGATGGAATTAAAACTTAGAAAGACATGATAAGAAAACTTGGCTTAAGTTCTTGTTTTTAATAAACTAGAACAAGCAAATTGCATTAGTTCGTTGACATATAAAGAAGAAGCGTAACTATCGCCAAGTAAAATATTCACGAATTAAACTGAAGGGAACGAAATTGAATATGGCTACAGTTCCTTGTTTAATAAGAATTATAAACAGTAGTTGATTACAATAGATTTTAGCAGTTTCAAAACTTTTTTTTCGCATTTTCTAAACATTTCAAAAATCATAGCATCTTATGTATATTTTTGTAGGCTTCAGTATCCTGAACCAATTAAATTGCGGCAATCCTGATGGTGATCGTGTAGCTGGGGGCACTGAAACCGATTTAAAAGAATTTCCGTGGATGGCTCTATTGCGTTATAATAGGATTAAAGAAGACTTTAAGTGTGGGGGATCTTTAATATCAAACCGTTATGTATTGACAGCCACTCACTGTGTCAACGTTGCAGCCTCTCCAGTGTAAGTAAAACAAACATAAATACGGAAGAATAAAGACAATAATAATATTGCACGAATGCACGTATAACAACTTTCTAAAAATTTAAATTTTTTTTGGAAATTTCACGTGGCTTTAAGTGATTCTAACTTGGCATTTTAAAAAATACTTTCATAATTCGAAAACTAAAACGTCAAATGTTTTTGTCAACTTCATTTCTTCTTTGGTTGGAACATAAACATTTTTGAGAAAATTATTCTAAAAATCGGTACAAAAACTTTGTTGCAATAACTTTTCTCTTTTGACAGCTTTTTAATATTTTCATATTATAAATAATTTGTTTGAATATGTGTCGCAATTTCAATAACTTTCAACATATTATTTATTTGATCTGAAGAAAAACTAGCTTTTCCTGTTTAGTAGATTGTTGAGAAATTTGTTAGAATTTAAAAATTTCTTTATAGGACTGTTTCTAGAAATCATGCTTGGATTTTCAAGCTATAAATATTTCCAACGTAATGACCACATTTCAGGTAGAACAAAATGATTTATTACAATTCGGAAAAGAAATGTTTAACTCTAAACGTTAAGCATTTCTTATTGATTACGTTTTTTGTTATGGAAGTTAATTATTCAAGAAATTTTTATTTGGCGTTTCCCTCTTTTTGTTAATAAAAATTAATAATGAGAAATTCTCGATGATTATACTTGTAAATTGAAACAACACATATAACTCATACTTGTTTTTGTTTCAATATAAAATAAGTTTTACATTATGGAAGAAAGGGAGGAACTAAAAGAGTATATAATATACATTTTAAGATTCGTGTGTTCATACAAGATATATAAAATATAAATGGGAATTATTATTCAATATAAGCAAAATTTAGCAAAACCTGGGTTTTTGCAGATTATCGTTAACAGCAATTTTATTTGTTTATTCAAACATGAAAACAATGTACATTATCAAAATTATTTAAATATTTTTGCAGCGTTGGCGTACGTTTGGGAGAACATGATCTTTCTACAAACCCTGATTGTCGCCAAAGATTACATAAAAAAATATGTAATCCTGTGGTGGAAGATTTTGGAATTGATAAAATAATCCCTCATCCAAGATACAATAGAAGAAAGCGTATAAATGATATTGCCTTGATAAAAATTGATCGTAATGTGGAATTTAAACGTAAGTAAAAATAGTTCTATTGGAATATATTTCTGAATTATATATTTAGTTTATAATATCTAAATTGAAAAGAAAATATTCATTAAAAATTTTTATTAATCATCCGCCGTATTTTTGCATGGATTATATTAAACTAAAAGTTTTTTTAATTTTTAAAGTAATTTCTCTTTTATAGACCGTAAACAACCTTTAGTGTCACAATTGATTATTTTTGTTGCAATTTACAAAATTTATAATTTTTTTAAATATCATTTAAATTAAAAAATTACTATTTAATTTTTTATTACAGCGCATATAAAGCCTGTATGTTTGCCTATCACTAAACAATCCTTTGATATAAGTTCTAATGCTTTTACCATCGCTGGATGGGGAAATACAGAGCATAGTAAGTGTTACTTTGAAGATATTTTAGGGAACGTAAATTTTTAACTAAAAATTTGTTTTTAGGAAATAAATCAAATGTACTTTTGAAAGCAGCAGTCTATGGACAGCCAGGCTCAGCTTGCCAAGATATTTTTCAGTATGTGGAAATAAATCAAAAACATATTTGTGCTGGAGATCAAGAAACAGGTCGTGACACCTGTTATGGTGACAGCGGTGGCCCTCTGATTTCATTAAACATCTATACCGATGTGAAAAGATTTATACAATACGGTATTGTTGCTTCAGGTGGTGTAGCTTGTAATCTGGAACAAAAGTTTCTTGGAATTTATACAAATGTTTTAACCTTTTTACCCTGGATTACGAACAATATCGTTGATTAATATGTTACTCACATTGATTGATTGATTTTCCTAACGTTCTAAAAAACACATTAAATTTTTATTTTAGAAATGGTCTCATATAAACATAATTTAATATGTAACACAAATAAATACACAATACATATACAGTTTTTTCTTTGAAGTTGTCGCTTTAACTAAATGGTTAATTGAACCATGTTTGCGATTCTCAACAAATTGTTTGATAGTATGAATCCAATAGTCTTTTTTTTGTATTGATATATAAAATGGATTTTTCGCAGATCATAAAAAGTTTTGATTGCTTTACATTATAAAAATGTTATTTTCCCAGCTGCCGAAAATTAGTTATTAAGACGTGACACGGTAAGCAATGAAAACTAATTTTACTGGGTCAAGTAATTTGGGTACACGTTTTCCCCATTTTAGGAATTTGGACATTTAATAGTAAAATACAATCTGTATCTGTTAAAATTGTATGAAAATTCGAAAATTCAAATTCTGTAGTAAAAATTAAAAAGATCTGTCCGCAAAAAAACTCTGAAATTCCACGACTTATTGCGATGAATTCGTTAGCAAACTTCCAAAATAGAATGCGTAATTACAAGTACTTTCAAATTTTTCATTAGAGGATAGTTTTGGATGTTTCCTATGTTCCTATCAAACTTTGACAACCTTTTTAAAATAAGTGTGTTGCAGCGAAACTAGTGAAGTAACAAATGCACTACTACTTATGGGAAGAAGCACTAGATATCATCTGATAAACACACCAACAAAACAAAATAGATGAAAAAATAATGGGGATTAATATCGTATTATTTCTGCTTGTTCTGTTTTCAATAAATTTCAAAAATGTTGACATTAGGTTGGGGCTACCAATGATATGTAGGCATATAGACGTACTTAACAGTACAACAAACTGGCTTCAATTTCCTGGATATTATATACTGACATACATATTTCAGCAGAAAATTGAAGGTAAAAAACAAACTTGCTTATTGCCGACACAAGAACGACTAAAGAGATTCATATAACAGATAAAGTGATACGTAGACGTTATATCCAATTTTATTATATTATGCTCATACACTCACATTTTAGCATGTCCGTTGGCTTTTTTCTACGTTTATCTTTAAAAAATGGGTTGTGCTAAAAGTTGAAAGTGACCCCAATTCCTACAAAATAATTATTTGTATAGATTGGGCCCTTACGCAAGTGCATCACTACTGTGATGATGACGCATTTTACCTTACAATGTTATAAACTCGCTGAAGTGGCTATGTATTTTTGGACGTGTTTGACAATTGTTTGCGCGTCAATATGTTTAACGAAGTATTTTAGAATATTTGGAATTGCATAGAAGTGATTTATTTACGAACTGATTCGTTACTATGATCGCCCTGACAGTGTGCTTGCTCTAATACCTTCAACCACATTTTCCTATGTATTATACGTATTTATGCACTGTAAAACTATAAACAAAAACTAAAATCTAAAAAAAGGAACTGATGGGTTTAACGCTATCAATAATGTGTTATTAATTTAAATAATTATTTATACAATAAAATCAATGCGCAATTTAATGGCTTTTTAATGCTACGAATAATATAACTGATTTGTCATCAATGAATTTGGGAATTCACTTGTAAAGATATTAGGGGACTTTTTTATTTCATAAACAAAAGCGTTAAATATTTATTTATTGAAAACAACAAATGATTGGATATATATCAGGTTTATTATTGACCTAAATTGCAAATTAAATATATTGGGACAATTAACTATTTGATAACCAAATTGTAAAATCAGAACGATTAATATTAAATTCAATTGCGAAACGTTTTGTGAACTTTTGCATCTTAGTCTGTAATAATATCCAATTTTTTTTGTTGATATATGTGCATAAATATTGATTTCAATTTGTATAGAATTTCTTAGAATTACAAATGAAAATTTTTTTATGTAATTAGACTGAATTGAATAATATGGGCTATACAAAGGAAAAGTATTTTAGTGTGGATGACAAATATGTACGTTTGGAATTTATGTATTTATGAAATTTATGAAATTATGTATTTTCAAGCAAGCTGCTTTACGTGTGATATGAATATGACAACTTAATTTTTTTCACGGTCATTCTGAACATATAACATATTTACATTATCATATATGTATGTAAATATAATAAACTCATAGTTTCGTATCAAATTCAATAATTTAATAAAAAATTATACATATCGGAACATCAAGTTCTGAGACAGTAACAAGTTTTACTCCAAAAAATTTTCAAAATTTTGCTCATGTCTTAAGTTCGAACCAATCCCGGTTAATTAAAAGATTACTTAAACTAATTTATTGCATGCAAGGTAACTATTTAATCTTAAAGTAAAACTTTTAAATGAAGCATCATGTGCGCCTTTTTGTATGTTTATTCTTCTCTGGAAATACCAAACCAATATACATTAAGAGAAAAATCTTTACTAATGTCGTGGAAGTATCTACCCATCCTTATTTTTATAACATAAAATACAATGTACGAAAAAGTGTTTTGTTTCCCATGAGCTTGTTAATTTGGAAAATAAACAGTGCAGAACGTGGACAATGTGAGTGTATGAATGCTGAATATAAAATTACTTGTAATTTAAGAGATGAGTAAGTTTGTAATTATGACAACACAATTCATGATTTGATTTAATTTTACAGATTAAAAAAAAATAGTCACGTTTAAAACTATCAATAAAGCGATATGGGAGGCATGTAGATTGGACAGAATTATTGAGCCAGTAGAAGTGATTATTAATAACACACTCAAATAGTTTTGGTACATGTATTCGATGTTCTTAAAGATTCATGTATAAGCTGTGGCTTATAATAATCAAAATATGCCCACATTTTATTTTCAGTAACCAGCCAAAAATTTAGATTCTTTTATTTTGGATCTTATTCGACTTTTTTTGAGCAATAGCAACTTTTGCGTTTACTACAATCCTTAGAAAAAACAAATTGAAAAAGTTAGTCAAGGTCGTACTCATTGCATTTGTTCGCCACAACGAGATCAAGTGAAAATATAAATAAACTCAACTGAAAATAGTGAAAACAGCGGATATAAAACATATGATCGCAATAGCGACTTGTTAAAAAATTATATTACGTCTGCAATACTTCAGTTCTACTCTAAATAGGTAAAAAATTCATAAAAAAAACTTCGCTTATAATCTGAAATCCGAAATGAAAGTGCAGGTGATTTATAACCCATATTTGGCAGTGAAATGGTATATCTACACAGAATATTTGGCGGATTCATAATACATATTGATATGTGCTAAAATATATATTTATTATAAAAATGTTATTTTAAAGATGTCTTCAAGTCCACAGCAAGTATTATGAATATGGCAATATATTTACATGACCGATGGAAAACGAATTGTCTTGCTTAAAATACGCTATAAACACAACATTATAAAGCTCACACCATCATATACATAAGTACATACAACATATTATTTTTTTATTTCCTTTTTGTTATCTTATAAATACAAAATGTGTATATTATTTGTGCTTTCCTCTTATATATTTCAAATTTAAAATTTAAAACGAAAAGGAATTGAGATTTTCTAATTCGTTATATCAAATTAAGACAACAAACTTAACATGGCGCTCAATAATTATATACTAAATCCTTAAGTCCTTCTTTATGTTGTTGAAAAACATTTATAGCTTACAGTTTATTTAACAAACAAAAAGAAATAAAAAAACTAAACTACATAAAAACAACAAAATTTAACTCATACTTATCTTATCGCTTTGTAATATAGGCGTTGCATACGATGATGGTTTTCTTTCTTGTTGAAGGGGTAGTGGTGATATAAATTGCACAAACGTCTCAATATATGAAGGCAAATAAACATAACTGGAGAACAAAATCAATGCAATTATTAGAGCCACGAAACTATCTGAAATTGTTCAGAGGAGTTTATTTATTTATATGTGTTATTAATTATACTATTCTGTTTGTTCTTACTTATTAATTTCTTTTCCCAAGGCTCAAACATGTAGATACATGTTACCAATTCATATTGCATGTACAGGTTCAACAATGATTTCTTAAAGAAAGTCAGCATATTTAAGTTTTCACTTTGTTTTCTGGTTATATTTGTAAAGTATAGAGTATATCTAATCACTCGAAATATTTTATTTGTTAATTTATCACTGTAAAATTCCACTAGATTCACAGAAAGTTGCAAAATTTTGATAACATATGATTAACGCGCTGCCATCTTGTTGTTTACACAAATATATAATTTTCATGCTGCCAGATGATTTAAAGTCTCCCACTGGTTTGTGCCGTTAATGCGTTCGGTGTTTCAATATGTTGATACAATGACATATAGAAACCGGCGGTTATATACACTTCCATATATATTTTCTCCAAAATTTCATATCGCTTAAGTGACTGTAAAGATCTGAATAAAACTATTAATATGCTATGTTGAATACCTTGCCAATTCGCGATTCCACTATAAGGAAATATTCGTTATACCGAAATTTTAGTTTGTACGAAAATCGATGATATTACTTTTACTACTTTCTGTGTTTTCTGAATATTGCTACTCTTATGAAATTGAGAAAACTAATATTACAAACTAACATATAGTTGTACGATAAGTACACTGCTCAAACTACTTACAACATGTTTATGACCTGCTCCCACTATTTTTTATCGACAAAATTGTCACGATAAAAGTGAAGCTTTAAGTTTACCGTGTATTTTCAAAAGGTGAAGGAAGGTTGTTTACATATTTGTCGAAGGGCATATTATTATATGTAGATTAAAAATTAATGTATAGTTTAATTACATATATATCAAAACATTTACTTTATTTAGTTATTCTTTTTTTTCGTAAAAAAACATATTTTTATAAACTGAAAAATAAATAGTTCGCTAATAAAAGTTATTATTACATAAGATATATTATTTTTATAAAAATAATAAAACATAATTGCAAATTACATATTAGCACATCTCAAAACTATAAAACGCATTTTTTAAATTACAAAAACATACAAACTACAGGTTATATCTAACTAATCGTAACGCTACGTATAATTAAACAGTTTTTAATTAAGCTATATTATTAAGTTAATTACATATAATTACACTTGGAGCGTATACATATATTGATTATATAATCTATAAAGTAAGCTGTTATATGGTAATTAAGGAATAGCTCTTATATATTACAATGTTTACAATATACATAAGTTTTTGAAGATTTGAATTTGAGTATTTACAAAAATTTATTACAACAAGCAGAAAAATTTTTACACAGTATTTCGAAAACTGTGAATTTATTTAACTAGTTAATAATAATTTAATTTAGTTTCTGGTTTAAATAACTTTAATATCACACTGTGTAGGATTTTTTATAAAATATTTATATTTTACTCTACATTATATACTAAATTATTTTTAATAACTATTAATGCTACTTAAAATCTGTGATTTATTTTTAGAAATATTCGTACTTATATTTAATTATATTTAGATATATGTTAAGTCGTATTTATATGTTTATTAATTTATTATGGTATATACTCTGTTTCCACGTCTCATACATAACCAGGACTACCTGATACTTTTGCCATTATACCCCGACATAGAGAATATAAGAAAAGTTTACAGATGAGAATACAACAGCAGATAGATTTATATTATTAAACAAATATTAGAAATATTTCAACTTTGAAGGGAAACGCCCAATTATTATATATTTCCAATATAAAACATGGTTTTCTTATTGTTGTGTTTTCGAATATTTCTATAGTGAGTATCAAACCAATTCCCTCAGAAAATATTTTATAAATTTCCGTAATTTACAAGGCGTTTGCTGTTAACATTTTTATGTAAAAATCTATATATGTAGATATATTGCGCTTGCTTTTTTATTTGAATCACGGTAGGCAGTTGATGTTTGCATAGTTAGATATATCTCAGCAGTCCAATAATTATGTTATTTACAAATCAATTAAGAATAACGTCATCGTAGAAACACAGCATTATATACTAAATATTTTTAAGTAATTATAATTTCTAACATATTAGAGAGTTTGTTTACACGGCTTTTAAAAGGATTTCCTGTTGCTTTTGTGGATAAATGCATGTATAAGTTGCGAGGAAGCTTTTGATTTTTTCATGCTTATGCGTCCCATGTTTTAAATTTTATCAGTTTTACTAATAGATCTTTGACGCTGCTATGTTTTGTACTCTCTTGAAATGAAATTGGCCTTTTTTTAAATATTGAGATCAATACTTTATGTGGGTAAGTGTATTAATAGTTCCAGATCTATTATAAATCTAGTCACCATCATAAACACGGTAGATCTTTGCAATTCGAATCGAAAAATATTTAAGCTTGTAATATTTTAAAGACCTAGAAGGATGTGTATAGAAGTTTTATTATCTATTACCAGTTTGTTTAAATTTGATTTTTTCAAATGATTTGTTAACAAAAGAGCTTTTAAATGAAAATATGAATATATATTTTTGCGATTCGAATTACAAAACGACTACCCAGTTTAGATTTTTCCTTAAACATTTAACAGTTCTAGTAGCATCACATGTAGTTTTCTATTAATATTTAATATTATGTTTCTAACTTGTCTAGGCACAAACAATTTGAGTGAGCATAATATTTACAACTCTTCCGATGTGTAGTTTCAACACTTTCTTTGTATTATACTACACTAAAACTGTTAAGATCTCTGAATCGTTACATTCCGTCACCGCCGTCGTCACACTGCCAGTTGAGGACGGTGGTGGTGGCATTGACTTACAGTTTATTGATCTTTTGCCAAAATCCTTTCGAGGACTATCAATAGAACCCACAGTATTTTTCTTCATGTCCGAATTTTGCGTCTTATGCAATAAAATTTGAGAGGTACGTTTTGTATGAAATTCCTTACTTTTTGTTGTGGTTTCTAAATCACAATCGAAGTTCGACTCAGGATACAAGGGCTGTGACCTATGTACTCCAGAGCTGGAAGCGGAAGCGTTACCTAGTGTGCTAACGGTAGCCAATTCAGGGGCAGGGTTTAGGCTTAGTTCCATCCCATTTACCCTTCCCAATGAGCTGGTACTTCCTTTCAAAGGATTCGTATAACGCCTTAGATTTTCTTCATTTTGTAAATTATTTGACTTTTCTTCGTCGTGTCTCAAAGCATCCATAGAGGGAGCCAGATTAATGCCCGAAGAAGATGACATTACAATACGTTGGCGCCAGAACAGGCTTAGGAATATGGCCAAACCTATGAGCACAATGAAAATACCGCATAAGATGCCTATTAAAAGGTTATTGTTATTTCCCTCAGCAACTAGAGCCGTCTCCACTTTCACTTCTAATATAGAAACTAGAGCAGCCAATTTAGCACTTTTTATATCGCTTTTCTGCTGCAAGGAATTCAACTGACGGGATGACAAAAGCTCGCCCAGCAAACCTATAGCGTGAGGAAGTTGAGAATCGTCTTGTTGGGTGGAAGACTGAAAGAGTATGACATATTATAATCAACATAAATATCGTTTGATTTATTTTTACTTACCACTGTTACTTCTATGGTATCATTAGTACCCGTCTTCAAATCGCACACTATCATTAACATGCCTTCGTTGTCTCCTTTGGGAAGTTTAATCAGTCTCGAAGCTAACAAAAATCTTAGAACAGAACATAAACCCTCCACTGAGGAGCCGATGCCAACTCTTTGACGATCCAATAGTATAGTAAGCCTGGCGCAATTGTCATTTAAGTTGGCTTGGTTGGGCCAGCAATCTGGATTAGCTGGTAAACGGGGCGGGGCTACTCTGTGAGAAGGCTCCAGCGAACGACAGTCCCCTCTCATAGTACAAGGCGCGTTCAAACAATTCTCCCCTAATGTGGGCACACATACCTCATGCTGCTTACAAATTCCGGAAAAATTCGATGACTTCGAATTCGTATCCGTTTTAAAGCAGTTTTGTAGCCCACACCACAGATTAGTACAGCGAGAAGTTCCATTTTCACAAACACACACGTTACAGTACTCATTTGTTTGTCCCGTTATTAATTGTGCCAAAACGTCTTGGGTTTTATTTAACGGCGAATAAGGCGAGTTAGAGCTGCTGAGATTGACGCAAGCAGACTTCGGATCAGACAGCACTGTTTTAAAGAAGAATATAATTTTTTAATACAACATCCATGCATACGTACAATATAAAAAAATATTTTTAAAAGAACTTACAAATCTCACAGCGTAAGCCATGCCTTCCTGGCGGACATATACAAGTATAACCACCAATACCATCAATACAGGTAGCTCCACCTTGACACGGTTGTGGTGAGCATTCGTTAACATTTATGCGGCAATCTGGACCAGAAAACCCCTGCGCACACACGCAACGAAACCAACCAGTACCCGATTCACATGTACCACCGTTGTGACAAGGTTGACCACGACATTGATCTATAGCATCGGTGCAAAAAGTTCCATCCCAACCGGGAGCACAACGACACTGCGTTTGGAAACCTTTTTCGGGGGAGCCTGCCACACAAGTACCACCATTTTGACACTGCCCATTGTAGCATGCAGTGGCACGTTCAGAACACCGTTTGCCTGCAAAGAGATTATCAAATATTTATTTCAAAATTCATATCATCATGTTAAAAAAACAAATTCAAAACACAATATTCAGAGAATCGCTTGGATAACAAAATCAATTAAAACAACAGAAGCATTTAAACACATTTTGTGCTATTTATTTATTGCTTTTAATCATAAAACCAACACCAGTGTAAATCATATGAATTATTAATACTTAAATTAGCTCCGCAGTAATTTATATACGGAGTTTAGATGAAGTACGAAAATTAATGCAATAATAGGCCTGAAACCTATAGTTTTCTTTTAACTAAATTATTAATTTCCATTAAGAGTTCAGTTTGAAATTGAAGTGCATTTGCCCGTCAATATTAATATTTTTTTCTCAAACTGAAATCGCGAAATAAGAAGAATTAAATAAGAAACCAGCAAATACTAAGAAACACCAAAGATTAATATTAGACATTTAATCGATTAAATATATTAAATTTAGTTTTAAACGTATTAAAGAGAAAAAAAAACAAACGTATACACACGTTAACGCCTGTCAGCACTTTCAGACGGCTGCTGTAACTGTGTAGTAAAGGGTAATTTTTTTAAGTATAAAATTTTAAAATAAAGAAAATACGGTTTTAACAATACCTTTAAAAAAAAACTACCCTTTAAATCGTTTGTAGTCAGTAGTGGCAGGTTGAAATACGACTTTTAATTTCTGTTGTTTGTGGCTTGTGTACTCCTTAAGCTTTTGTGGATTAAACAAAAGAGAAGACGTTTAAATTAGTCTATACAGACACGAAAGCGAATGTTGTTTTATTTTCAGTGTTAACTCAAAGATCCTTGACTTGGAGCACATATACACTCGTATGAATTTCATTTACACGCAGTTTTAGAAAACTATCTTTAGTTCTTAATTTAAAGGAAAAAATCATTAAAATATTCGCATGTGCATAAAAAAGGTAAAGCAGCACAACGATTACTTGGCCTGGGACTTTTAAATGTTCCTGTCTGTTAAGTTTCCAATTTAAAGTTTCGCATCAGTGGCAGCAGGTTGTATATTTTTTTTTTTCGAAGCAACAACAACATACACAGACCCTATAATATCCTCTCTTAGAAATTTTTGTGTTAGAATTGTTTTATATGGACACGAACCGACTGTATTAGTTAAACCAAACAACACAAGCGCAAACAACATGAAAGAAAATGTGTTTGAAAAACAAAATATTTTAATTAAAAGTTTCTAATCGTGTGAGCAGTTTTTTTTATCTGATTATTAAACCAATTACCCATCGACTTATTCATTCCACATTTGTTTCTCTCATAAGCTGAAAGTAAACGCATATAGTAAATTTTCACAGAGTCATATATAAGTCGTAGATAAGTACTGATCAATTCGTTATCAAGTCATATTCAGCTCATAGGAAAGTCATAGTGAACTCATAATAAGTTAATCGTTAAGCCTACTGGTGGCTGAAGTAGTGAACACTAAGATCAGTGTTGAATTTTTCTGTTAATTTTTGTTGGCTTGTTCCAATGACGAAGGCATAGTTCTTGTCCCTGAACATTACCGTCAGCGGTTAAAACCGTCATGTCTTAAAGAGAAAAAAAGAACATCCTCCTTCATCGGCACTCGTAGCAAGATTTTAAATATACTATATATACTATAAATTTTCTATATTCTAATCTAATAAAAATATATCCTCTTAACACTATGTGCTGCTTTCTAGTTCTGGCAGAATGTACTGCATATGTAGGGGTCATCCCTTCATTGTTGGCCCATTAAAATAAGAAAATTTTGAGCAACTCTATAATAACTCGATTTGTTATGCTTGCAGTCATTTTCGAAAGTCAAGCTTTAAACTGGACCCAGTTTAAAGCTGCAAGTATTTTTTTGCACAATTTTTTTTAATCTACTTTTTATATTAAATTTTATGTTTGTAAACCTGCCCTACACAGCACACAACTGCTGTTTAGCATCTTAACGTTGTTCTGTCTTGTGATTATTTGTTTGTATAGTTCTTTTACTTAATTTTATGATTAATGGTGGTTTAAGAAGTTTCTTATGCTACATGCTCTTTTATAAGTGTGAGTTTTTAGATGTATTTTTAAATATTTTCTCCTTAATCTTTTTTATCTGTAATTCTTTAGATTTAACATTTATTATAATGCATGAACAAATAAAAAATTATAAATTTTTATGCTAAGAAATGCTGCACGTGATTTTTATAATGAAACATAGAATTTTAGACACATTTTCGAAATTCTATTATATATTTTTAAAACATATTATTTGTTAGTACTCACCAGTCCAGCCAGATGGGCATTCACATGTGAAATCACCATCGCCATCTAAACATATACCTCCATTGCGACAGGGATTGGGTGAACACTCATTAAGATCTGCAAAATAAACAAGAATACAAGGGATATCATCAGTATACTCAGAATAATATTTTTTGTTTAATTATGATGTATTTTATTTAGCTTATATCGTAATCAATCTCAAATAATATTTTGGTTTTTTGGCCATTTTTTTTAATTTCTTCATTGATGCTGTGGATCGATTAATAAAATTTCATTGACAATAAGCAACAATTCATATATATATCTACTAGATATTACAATTTCGCTATGTTACTCCTAATTCACACTGCCTGAAAAATTTAGTTGTAAAGATAATCACTCTGGTGCTGTAACGTCAACACAATATTAAAACTTAAGTACCCTTGTTCCTTAGAAATTGACTGGAATAATCGGAGGCTATCAGTAGTAGTCAATTGTTGTTCTCATTTTTTAGTTTTCTTTTTCTATTATTAATTTCAAAGCCTTATTATTTGACATTAATTTTTGGCCTGACGATTTAGCGATCTTCTTAAGTTACTAAATATGTTAAATATTTGTAAAAAAATTTATGTAATATTTTATATTTTTATTTTTAATAAAAGGAGCTGACGGCATATCGCTATATTTTGTGATAATTAACTATTATTAAGTTATTTAATAAATATATATAAAATAAGTCCGAAGCGCGCCAATTCATTGAATTTATTTTATGTTTAATAAATTCTTATAATTATAAACAAATTTGGAATGAAATTTATCAGATAAGCAACTAATAAATATAGAATATTTTTAAAGAGTAAGATTTTTTTTTAAATAAAAAGTAACCATCTTTGTCCCCAGCGAGCGGCGATACATAAATAATTATTTTTTTAGTTTAAAACGTTCAGATTATTTAAGGTTCAGCTTTAATTTTCTTTTATCTTAAACAATTTTTAAGAATATAAAAGTTCTTTACAGTATTTTGCCTTGATAAATTAACATGCACAATTTTCTACTTCATTAGATTAATTTTTTTGTTTTTATTCAACGTGAAATTTAACCAGAAATTAATATATGAAACTTTTATATGGGAAAACTTTTTGTGCCTTAAGTGGCCTACTCTAAATATTTTTTCTAACTGAATGGATAATTTAGTGTGTCCCTATCAAAAACAAATTTAAGTAGCGCGGCTACAATCAACCGAAAGCTTTGAAATTAGCTTAGCAGAGAGGAAAGAACAACATGGAGCACTAAATACTTACTGTGTTCACAAAATGTGCCGGTATAGCCAGTATGACATTTACAATATGTACCCACATCACCCATTTCGCAAGTGCCATGACCAGAACAGGGTAAATTGTTTGAGGAATTAATGGTGACGTTGGCAAAACAGCCGTCTGGTTTTGGAGGATATTTTATTGGAAAAAAAAGAGAGATTAATTTATTTTTATGCGAATCTCTTTTAAGTAACACTTACCATTGCAGTGTGGCTGACTGCACATGGGTCTGACATGTTCGCAGTGTTTGCCAGAGCGGCCAGGAGGACAGTGACAGTAATAACTGCCTGGCGTATTCATGCAACGACCTTCCAGGCAGGGTGAAGATGTACAGTGATCATTGGCTTCCTAAAATATTCAAATAAAGTTATGAATCAGTTTTAACACAAATTGTACGAAAACAAAAGACTTAAGCTACAAGCATTGATATAATTTTCATGTTTCTTGTTTTTAAATGAAATTGTGTTGTTTCTGTTTCGCTGTTCAACTCCTTAAATCAATTAATTCAAAACTCCTTTCATTAAAAATATTTCACTCATTTCCTGTATTGTTTGCCAGCTTATTTATGTGTCTCGGCTGATTTTTGCCTTTCACGTTACAGAAATCTCCAATTCATGCTGAACGGCAAATAACAAGAAACATAATTCATCTGGATCATGACGATGACGTTGTTAAGCTTAAAAACGATGTTCTAATTTTGTTTTTTGAAATCTAAGCCATTTTTCATAAATAAAAACAATATTTTACTGTTCATACAAATAAAACTGAATACAAAAAAGATCAAACAAGCACGTGAGAAAATGTTTAAATTTAAACAATCTAAAACTTTGTTGGCGAGTTTTGATATAAATTGAACACTTTTTATCCGCAATATCGGTGGAATTGTGTGTGTGTGCTCGTGTATATATCAAAGTTAAAAGTCATTCTCTCATGTGTGTGCGTGTGTGCGCGCGTTTATGCGAGAGGTGTATTTTATATTCTCATCACAATTGATTGCTCGTAATGCGATTAGTGTTAAAAGGTATTAAAGCATCAAATTCGTGTGACAGATACTGTGTGTTGGTGATATCGTATCTACGTATTTCTGTCTTTAAGGTTTATGTACGTCGTGGACGTGTTGTTTGTTGACGGTGCTCTTCAACAGCAGAAACATGTTTTAACATGCATGCAAAAGTATTCAATTTTTACACACACGACTTCACTTGATATTATTTTATTTTATTTTTTTCATACTTAAAGGAAATTTGTTTTTTGTCATCTCGATAAGTTTTTTTCCAACTTTTTTTTAGATCAACTTCTTTTTTTGTTACTCTCTCAACATTGAACCCATTTATTTCTTTTGTTAAATGATGACTATTTGGTAAAAATACGTTCAATAATTTGTTTTAGAAACTGCCAACATTGTCTGTAAGACTGCACACTTTACTTTTGTTGTTGTTGCTGTTGTCGTCGATATGAAGGTTTTTATTCGTTCAACATGATTTTTCATGGAATTAATGTGATTTTTGACCATTTAAGAATTTTAAACATGATCTGTTATTTACTGTTTAAATATATTAAATTTACGATTTCATGAATATAATATTGGAGCTTTACGTTTTGGACTACTTTTTTCCGTTGTTGTTGTTGTTGTTGTTGCTTTGTCTTGTTGTTATATGAATGTGTCATATCGTTTGTGTTCGGAATATTTAATAGATTTTAATGTATCTGGAGCAAACATTAAAGGTGTTAATTTGTAGTTTAGCTAAAGACATGTTAAGGTAAATTAAATTACCATTTAAAAAGTAATAGAAATAATTTATATATTCCATCGTTGTGTGCAAGCAATTATTATTTGAGTTAGTATTTAAAGGTTTAGATACGCAAGTCATCTAAACCAAGATGTTAATAAATTTACTTGAAAAGAGAATACTAATAA
Organism: Linnaemya vulpina; assembly: GCA_963675445.1. Taxonomy (NCBI): domain Eukaryota; kingdom Metazoa; phylum Arthropoda; class Insecta; order Diptera; family Tachinidae; genus Linnaemya; species Linnaemya vulpina. The sequence goes on along the minus strand of OY776277.1, from coordinate 12,241,288 downwards.
CACGAGAGCCCCAACCGATCAGTTTACTGGGAAACTTTAGCGTGAGTTGTTCCAAATTCTAAAACACTTCGTTGAGAGAAAATAATAACATTCTAGAGTAAAAGGATGTAGTCATAACAGCGGTGAAATCATCGAAGTTTATCGAAATTATTTTTAATAGTAATAATTTTAAACATTTGAGAAATTAAATTTTTTCTTAAATATATTTCTGAGACGCCGTAGCTTTTCATTGTTTTTATTAATTATTTTGTGTTATATATATATATATATATATATATATATATATATATATATATAGTATTTATCGGGGTATTATATTGCAATGAATTTTCTTGTAACCGGTTAATCAATTAATTGGTTAACTGATTGAATACCCTAGTATTTATCTCTTATATTTCTTGTTAGATAGTGTAACATTATTATTCTTTAAATAATTTATATAGAAACCACGAACTTTATATATAAATTGACTTGAGTTTCTATTTGTCAAAAACCAAATAAAAACGTTTCCACAGCACCTGTTACGTAATTGATCTATTAAAAATATGCAGTAATTTTTCTAATGAAACAATTTAAATTCAAATTAGCCACTCGTTAACAATGATAAATGTGCATTGAGAAAACAATAAAAGAAATACTGCACAACAACTACGCAGCACAGCAAAATCATAAAAAAAAACTGTTGCATATTAAAAATTCATTAAATTTAGTAAAAAACAAATTGTACACGATACGAGTGCGAAATAAGAAACATAATAAAATATAAATTAAAAAAAAAGACGCAACATACCTCACATAGTGTACCGGAATACCCCAGTGGACAAATGCAATTAAATTTACCAATCATGTCCACACATTCGCCACCATTACGACACGGTGAATTAGCACATTCATCAATATCAGTTTCACAATCGCGACCTGTTCACAAAAAGTATACAAGAAAAAATAAATAAATAATTTCAAAATAATAATAATAAAATGAATAAAATTGAAAGCATTAATAATTGCATTACAATTATGCCATGAGTAAAATAAATGGACATTAAACTTCATGAGTGCAAATATTGAAAACAAGTTGGATGAAAAATTTTTGTTTGCAAAGAGAAAAAAAAACATTCTTAAATCTTGTTAAAACCGAAATAACTTGTGTAAACAACCAACAACAACACCAGAAAATCATTGCAAATCCCCTCAAGAGTTAAAGTGACTTTCTGGTGTATGTGGGTAATTTTTTTCCATTTTATATTGAAATTCGTTTAAATTGCAAAGGCGCACTGAACGCAGTTTCGGCACACAACTTCGCATTCAACTTCCAGCCAGCCAGTCGGCCAGCCACCAGCGTGAGTTTTCGAAGCACATGTTTTGTTATTTTGTTTTCTATTTAAAAATCTGTTATGAATTACTTTCAAGTGTGATTACCTGTAAATCCAGTTGCACAGGCGCAGTGATAATCGTTAACCATGTCCATACAACTGGCACCATTCTTGCATTGGCCCACGCAATCATCGATATCTGTTGCACATGTTGGACCACCCCAACCCTCGAGGCAAACGCAGGAAAACGAGCCGGGCAAATTGTTGCATTGGCGAGCATTAACACATGGACCAAATAATGCCTTCGAGTCTGAGCTGGCATTTGCAGCAGCAACAGCAGCCAAAGAGGATGAGGCAGCATTTAAGGCGGCAATTAATGCTGACGATGAAGTACTTGAGCCAGCAACAGCAGCAGCAGCAACAGCGGCTGTTGAGGTACGCAAAGTCGATGTATGCATTTGATGTTGTTGCAGGTGTTGTGTTGTGGATGAGGCGGCATAAGAAATTTCACATTCGTTTACATCAATCTGACATACATCGCCTGTCCATTCGGGTGGACATTCACAACGGAAACCGCCGATTAGATCAATACAAGTGCCACCATGTTCGCAAGGGCCACCAGCACACTCGTCGATATCTGCAAGAGAAATGCACCGGAGGAACAAGATTAAATGAAAATTGTATTAAAGCATCGAATTCAATGGCTAAAGATGTTCAGTTGCTTTTCCAGAGATTTCATTTTTTGTTTGCATTTTTTTTCTCATTTTTTGAACAAACAGAAAAGCACACAAACAAACTGTTGCCACAAAAGAATGGTTTATTTATGTTTTTGTTGTTCCTTTTTTATTGCAATACGATTTCAAAAGCGTTTGTTAGTATTTAAGCCTTTAAGCGAGGGAAAGGAAATCAACAGCTACAGAAATATTAAGGAAATTGTTGAAAATAAATTATTATTTAATTTATGGAAGAACGTTTTGCTTTAATTTTTCAATCAGACCAAATTTCAACCGCAAATATAAAAGAAGGAGTAGAACCGGCTGTTTGTTTTTAATAATTTCGGGGTTGTTTTTGGAAAATTTTGAGATTGAAAACGATTTTGATAGCTGCAGCACTCACGTTTGAAATCGTGTTTATTCTGTGTAAAATTTATTACAATCATTCAGTCTTGAGAGGATGTCGTTCTTATCAAAATAACTTTGATTGGAAAGAAACGTCTCATTAATTCTTCTAGAAACTTGCGGGCTTAGCGAAAAAATATCTTGCGAAGAATTCTGCTAAAAACTTGGCGGAATAGCTGGAAAATGTCTCTCCACTATACGGAATAGTCTGAAAGGATTCATCCAGAAGTGGGCCCCATCGCAGATGATTTACCGATGAATATTCGGATCAGTTGCAACTGACCCAGAACACATTCAGCGAACAAACATCGTTTAACTTCAATTTCTGAGCCTTTCAATTCTGCACAAGAGCGTTGCCAGGTTACGATGCACAATTCGTCAAATGAAGCGATGTAAAATTGACTGGCTCAAATTGTCCTGCACTCTATCAGGCACTCCTTCGATGTTTTTGGGAAATCTTGCATTTTGTCTAAGTACGGGTGTTGACGGATTGTTTACTGAATTAGTGGAGTTAAATTTGTCCATCACATTGTGAATAGTCTTCTCGGTAAGACGTTTGTAGCGAGTTTGAAAAGGGGGAATCACGCCGTATGTTACCCGAACAGAGCATCCACTTTGACAAAACAATTTTATTATCACGCGTGTTGCTTGCCGATTTTCAAAAAGACTGAATAAATGGCAACCATTCCGACAGACGTAACTTCAAAAAGATGGCTGCCATCAACAGTCAAAGTTCGGATGTAACTGGTGGAAGACTGTTCGCAACAAAAGAACAAAGAGACCTATTTTACATGAAACTTTTAAAAAACATATTATTTTTATATAAATTAAAACCTATAATTTGAGAAAAGATCTCCAGTGTAGGCGAAACCTACATTCCCTTTATTTGAATAACTGATCTCGACCAGCCGCCACTTGTACGCTCTGTGAAACCCCCATCTTTAATGGGTTAAATTTTATTTGTTTGTAAAATGCAGCTAAAAACTTTAAGAGTTGAAATTTTATTTACTTTTTTTTCTTCCCTCTATCATTCCGATTTATCTTTTCTTCAAGTGCCATCTCTTTAGATCTTCAAGTTGAAGTTTCTTTTTTGCCGTTTTGTCTGTCTGCATTTTAGGTGAAACGTTTAAGATGACTTGAGTGATGTGTTTTATGTGAGTGTGGACATTTTTATCTGTTGTCTTGAAATCTTGTGTTTGCATATTGTGTTCTTCTTATTACTTATTTTCGATTCGTTTTCTTTCTGTTTTCAATCATCATCTTATTTTGGTTAGATGTGTGTTTCCTTGTATCTGTTGCGTGCTTAAATAAACACAATTAGTTAAGTGAGAAGCACCAGTTGTGGAACGTTTATTTTTACTATTTTTTCAGTTGTTGTCCATGAACACACAAAACTTGCATTTTAACTAATATTTTTCTATTGGGCGTAATTTGTTTGTACAGTTCTTGGGAAAAATGGATTTTAGTTAAATCATTTAAAGTTGCACCTGATTAAGATTTCAAATTAAATAAAATATTTAAACAGTTTCTTTGGGAGAGAAATGAAATATTTAAGTTTTAGCCACAATGGACGTGTGAACGTACAGAAATCAGTTGCTAAAACACAACTTCTATTGTGTTCTTTGAAAGTTTCATTAATTTTTAATTATAATTTTATTTCCTAATTGAAGTCTACAAAGACGGTTCCAAAATTTCGAAGACTAACAGACGGTTGGACAACAATTTCTTACACAGTCAAAGTGAAAAAAATTGCATAAATTATATTATTTATTTATTAACTTGTAGCAACTTTAAAGCAATTTTTATCGTTTAAAAGAAAAATTTCTTTTGCCCGGAAATGCAACCTCATTCGTAAAGCTTTTAATGACGGAATAATCCGATCACTTAATATATAAGATCTTCCGTTCATCATATCAAAATAACTTTTATTTCCAGAATGTAACCTTCTTTTCTAAAAACATATTAGGAAATATTGACATTGTTGTAGTGTTATGGGTAGCGTAAAATAGAGTGGTCGAGTGCTTCAGCTAAAGCAATTAGAAATTGATTTTGGAAAAGTAGGAATAACTCTTGGTGTTATATAATGCTTTAATACGACTTATCGATGTTATTTAAGGCTTCGAAGGACCATATTCGCAATGTGATCGATATCGATAACATATAGATCACGAAGAGGGAGTTATATATAGAAAAAAAGTGAATATGTGGAGTATTCTGATATTGATCCCACAATAAATTTTATTAAGTCTCCCACCAAGAAATCATTGAAATTAATCCAAGTATTGAAAAGATATTCTGCAAACATATTCCAAACTTTGCAAGAGATCGGCAAAGACGGCTACTAAAATATGTTCGCTGCAACCTTCTCTTTGTATTTCTAATGCTGCCTTCTCGTAAATATCGGAAGTTGAATTGAAAATTTTGTAGCGATCTATAAACTACCACTAGATACAAGTTAACTAATTAACTTCATTTTTCATGCGGAAATTTAAATGCGGTGTATCAAAAATTTCATTTATTTTATAACAGAAATATTTTCGTTTTTTACGATTTCTGATGAATTAATTTGGCTTAACATTCAAAATGTATTATTTTTTGTGTGTTTAACAATTTTCTCTTCTTTATTTATAGTCCAATAAATCATAAGAAAAAGAAAAGAAAAACTAAAACTCAAAACGGTTACAATTCAGTTATCAGTCATCTATGAAAAAGAGAAACAATCAAACTGAATTGAACATCAAAACAGGCAACAAACAATTTATTACAGCCATAATAAAAAACAGGAATCAAAATAGGAAATATCTCACATGTAAGCAGACGGATAAAGGAATTCATTTTACGACGTTATTGAAAACGAAACGACACAATTTTGTTATCCCACACGAACGATTTCTTTTAAAATCTGCTGCAAGGAAACAACACGTCTCTTGCAACTGCTAACAAAATTGTTAAGCAAAACGAATCTTTGAATAATTATCTCAAAAGCGTATGAAATCAGGCTTAAGACATTAAAGAAAAAGTAAACAATTTTTAAATGAGTCTTTGAAATGGTTTATATTAAACGCTCACACACGCACGAGTTGAAGATGTTTGCAAATTTGAAATATTTATGAGAAAAAAGTAAAAACTCTTTAAGAAAAGATTTAAAAAAAATTAAATTAAATCATACAAGATTGAATATGAATTGTACTCGTAATTATATTTGCAGACAAGCCAACACTCGTCTCCGCAATGTGAAAGGCCCGAACATCTTGAAGCAACGAAACCAGCGGGATTTCAAATGATTAAACATTTAAACAACAACAGTTGTTAACTTTTTCTGAAAATATTTTGCCAATTCAGGAAAACGTCCATTGCAAACAATAAACTTGTTGATGAGATAATTATGACGAGAAATGCGTAAAAACTGTTTTGGAAATTAACGAAAACAAAACAAAACAGAGCATCTAACGAGCAGCCATTTTGTGTACTCGCATCTCTAATTTAACCCAAATATTAATGAACGCTATTGTGGTCTATTAATTAAGCACATGTCAGACCATAAGCCGAATTTCGTATTGAATGTTAACCTCATTTTGTTAGTTACGAGCGCATAGACGTTGCAGTTTTTGCTTTTTCTATTTGCCAAATTCAATGGCTGACATTAAACCATTAGAAATCTGCACATAAAACAAATAGCAACGCATGATATGTTAACATTTTTTTATTAATTAAGTAAACGTTGCAGACAAAATAGCGTGCTTTAGGCCACATTTCCATATTAACAAAGTTGAGTACAAAATATAATAACAACAACAGCAAAAAGGTAGATACACAAAAACTTAAAAATTGAGGTCTTTAAAAGATGTTGCAAAAGTTCACGTTTAAGAAAAGTTTCCCAGTAGATATTTTTTTTTTCTAAGTTTCTACTAAAAAAGCAAACGAAATGTTGAAATTAAAATAAAAACGAAAGAAATGTATTAAATTCTTTTAACACGCAGTGTTAAATTGTTTAACAAATAGCGCCCTGACAACAACAACAACAACAAACGAAAAAAAAAAACAAATAGTTTGAAAAATGATTTAATATGCTCTTAACACCTCCTTGACAAGACATGCCATTTGTCATAACAGACAACAAAACAACAGAACAACAAAACAACTGACAAACTAAAAGCATTAAAAATGTTTGTTTTTGTTGTTTTATTTTGTTTTCTATAAACAGACATCTTCTGTAAATTGAAAATCTTTAAAAAGCCTCGAAAATTTCTGCAAGAAAGCGTTCAATTTATACTCGCATAGAAATACTTATTTTCGTAGTAGTAAATTTGTAATTGACACCATTTCCAAGGTGAAATAATTATATAAAATATTTTTAGTTTTTTTAAATAACATTTTGGGAAAAAAGAGTCAGCATGAAATTAAAATTAAAGTGTTGCAAACGACATTTCCCAAAGAAGTATTAATTTGAAATTAACATATTGACATTTTTAAAATCAGAGACAAAATGATTTTCACTAGTTAGTTGTTCGACAACAGTTAACAAAACAAGCGAATCTGAATAATTAAGAGTACTTTTTCATAAGAAGTAAATTGTAAGAACAGCGTTCATCCACTGACTGACGGATCAAGTGAAAGAAAAATATTATAGAAGTCAAACAACCGTTCTTTTTGACTTAACAACTTTCAAACATAATTTTAGTAAACATTGTTTTTTGAAAATATCCCTGAAGAAGCTACACATTGTTGGTAGCGAAATACTGGATTCAAATAAAAAAGTTATGTTTTTTATATAAAAAAAAATACAGTGGATCTTTTGCTCAAAAATAATTAAAAAATAAAAATCAATAAGATCGAAGAAATTAGAAGAACACTTTTTAAATATCTTTTTTTGGGAAATTACTGCTTTCATTGTGGAAAAAATATGTCATTAAAAAGATTTTTTTTAATAATTTTAATTGTGGAAAAAATATATTATTAAAAAAATCTTTTTTAATATTTTTCTTCAAACTTTACTTAAGGAAACTTTAAAAAACGATAACATTGACGTGTTTTTCAATTGGAAACAGTGTTATCTAATAGAATTTTGAGAGCAGCACGTAATTCGTATTTCAGTTTGGCTTTTTAACTTCAAGACAGCAATAAAATACAAAGAAAAAAACAACAAGAAATTAAGAATCTAAAGATGCTGTTCGTGTACGAAAACAGTTTGCGTTTTGGCCATTATTTATGAACTTTTTCACATTTTGCTACACATACCGAACACATTTTGCTTATGTTTTATTACTTACTTAAGAAACAACTCCGTTTGTGCGACAAAAATCTTAAGTGTATTTAGCAAGTGTTGAAGATTTATCTTTTTTATTACACACACACACACACACACGCACACATACAATTTTTATTGTGTGCAGTGCAAGCAATTCTTGTTGGTTGCGAGGTTTTGCAAAGTGCAGCAACATTAGCTGGCAATTTGTCATAAGTGACTTTTTGTTTTTGTATGCTGTGTACGGTCAACAAGTAAACATTTTTAGCTGTTTTTATGTTAACTAGTTGTTGTTGTTGCTGTTGTTATTATTAACGAATTTCTTTGAGATTTGCATGCTAAAGTGTATCTGACTCGTGTAGTGTTGGAAACGCACTTTGGCGAACGTGTTAAGTCAATTTTTTTTTGTGTTTCTCTATTTTTGTTAAGAAAAGTGCTAGTTTTTTAATTTACACTACACATTTTGATAAGGAAAATTTTCGAAATTTTTCTGTAAAAGGATGTTAATAAATTGCAGTGGTTAATTCTTTTATAGCGAGATTAATACACTCTTCTGCTTTAATTTAGCTATTTTGCAATTAGATTTACCTTTTTGTAGTACAAAAAGTTAAGCTCTAAAGCAGCACAACTCTGATGACAATTTGGGAGTTTGAATGAAAGCTTTTTTAACTGCAATCAGTGCCTCGTTTCTGTAACGGATGTGAGAAGTTTTCACATCGAAAAACAAAATAATTATGGTTGTCATGCTTTTTATAGTAGTGTCGTCCATAGAATAATATATTTATTATAATAAAAGACCAACAAAATTTTAAATACACTAAGAAATGAATTCTGATCCTGTGTTTCACGGAGTGATGACTATTTTTGCGATGCGAGAAGTTCTCACTTCAGTTAAAAAAACGAGGCACAGTTTTGAGTTTATTTTTGTTTGTTAGAAATTTGATTTATTAAAAAAATAGACAATTTATTTAAATAATTTGTCGTGTTATTAGCAATTGTGCTGTTAAGATCAGTTCGGCGAACTTTTGTTTGAACATTTAAATATTTGAAACAGATAATAAGCCATCATTAATCAAAATAACGAAAATATTTTGTTGTTTATTTTAAAGTGTAAAAACAATTGTGAGTGTGTGTGTGTCATTGATCATAACGAGTCGTCTGTCTATCAAAAATTGCCCCACACCTTAATTTTTGTAATTCAAATTTGTTCTACTTAATTTTACGTATCAGAAATTAATCAGGTTACCGTCTGAACAACTTAAAACTTTGCAAAAACAGCAATCAAGTTTGTTTCCTAAATGTTTTCATACAATTGGCAACAAGTAAACAAAAAAAAACAAAAAAAATTAAAAATTATTTATAAATAACAGCTGAAACTATTTGCATTAAATAAATTTATAAAATATTTTAGTTTTGATTTTCTTTTTTCAAGTTTGTTAATACAAAATCAAATAAAAATTTTTATTACAAACTTGTTCGCCGCAACTGTTGTTGAGTAACAGAAATGTTGAACGAAAATACTCGCATGCATTTGCCACAAATTCAAGAATAAAAACTGCAGACGGCCAACAGTAGTTTTTGCTGCTATTTTTTAAATTTTATTTCGTTTGCATAATTATTGGAACACAAAAACTATTAGCAGCACGTTAGCTAAATTGAAGTGTTAGCTGTTAGTCTTTTCAAGTCTAAAACGAAAAACTAGTGCTTTCAATTAAAACTTTTAATTCACATTTTTTCAATATTGAAATTCACATGTGATTTTTGCTCCTACTCATAAAAAAATACACGCAATGGCACCGAGAAAAAATAATTTATTAATATACAAATATTGTTGCTGATTCGCCTAATTTTTGAAAAGTTGATCTGGAAACAACAAACCACCAAATAAATGCTTCAAACTAAAATTGTATAATTTTATAAATCAAATGCAATTTAGTAAGAAAATATAATAAATAAAAAAATAAACAAAAACGAAAATAGCCAACTTACAAACGGCAGGTATGAGCACAATATTTATTTACAATTTTTAAATCCAATCAAGTGAATGCACACACGCAGTCCTAATGGAAGCACAGCACAGTGGTGCCGATGGAAATATAATTACATACAAAGAATATTGACACAATTACGACTTAGGGAATGCATAAAGCTTTTGATTTAGTTTTCATAGCATTGTAAGACATCAGAAAAAATTGTTCAGCTTTTGAAATTATTTGCTTGTAAGTTCTTTTATATCTTGAAATCCTGCTAAATAAGCCGAAGAATGCTGATGCAATTCTATCAGTAAATTTCATGAAAAATCGCATATATCGATCACAGAAACATAAACGAAGTAATTTCGAACAATATATTTGTTTGTTAAGCTTTTTAAAAAAGCTAAATTTAATTCCGCTGCAGTTTTAGCTTTGTTTTAGTTTAATAACCTTTTTATTAGGACCAGCACTCAGAGAACTTCGAACATACTCTCTCTCGTTTCCAAAACATGCACAAGAAATCAGCATAAGACAAAAAAAAAAAAAAATATTTCAAATATATATATATATATATATATATATATATATATTCATATATATTTGAGCAATTTTCGAAATCTCTAACTCAGTTTTTGGGGCTTTCGAAATTCAAGATTTCTTTACATAAAATAATAAATCACACAAACTAACATATTTTAAGGACCAAATTACAACAGACATAACCTTTTCTTAAATATTCGAGAGTTCGAATTTTCGACAATTAAGTTGAAAATCATATACGAAACACAAAATTTTACGATGTGGCACGTCACAAGCAAAATTAGTTAATAACAGTATTTTAGTGCAAATAATTCGAACTTTTTAATATTCTAGCAAGTTCGAAATTTCGAACATTAACGAAAACAAACAGGAATTTTGTATTAAATTTCTAAAGAATTTCAGCTATTAAACATATTTTTATTATTTTAGCATGTTCGAAATTTCGAACATTAACGAAAACCAAAGACAATTTTATATTGAATTTCGAGAAAATTTTAGCTATTAAACATATTTCAGAACTCGAAGAATGTACAATTTATCATCGAAATGCTGAAATAAAATTCATATGAAACTTGTAAAAAGTTTACAAACTTTTGAAGTTTGAAATGGAGTTATATTTCACTTTTAACAACAAGCGAGTTCCAGAATTCTTGGGAATATTTTTCTAGCTTTAAAATTCAATTTCGAATTTTCGAACATATATTCGAATTTTCGAACATACTTTATAATTTTTTAAATGTCAAAATTAAGTTAAGTACCACTTATAAGAACAAAAATATTTAAGAATTATTTATAATTTAGTTAAATTTTGTATAAATAATGTTTAAGTTAAATTTGGAATAATGTTTCAAAGACGTTTTAATTTGCTTCAGAATTTGAAAATAATTTAAAATTTTTAGGCTTGAGATTCATTAAGTGAGAAATCGTTTCAGTCTAAAATTTTTGAAGTGTCATATGAGTAGCTTACTTGCAAGCTTCACTAAATTAAAAGAAATAGAAATTCTGTGCAACCTGCAATTAATTTGCTTTATTTTCTAACTGCCTGTCTATGACCTAATCAATTTGGAAAGTATTGTTGATTAATTTTTTATTTAAAAATCATTGCAAATTATTTAAAAATTTCACTAAAAAGATTCATTTACTGAACGGCGCTTTTGCACAGAACTTTTGAAACGTTTGTTTTTACTCTTGTCCCACTGTTCCTTAAATAAACAAAAATCAACGAAAATAACTAAAAAATATGCAACTCACTTATTTCACATGTTGGACCTGTCCAACCGGGCACACAGTCACAAGTGAATTCCGAGACTGGTGGAATTTGTTGGTGGTTAAAGTTTGTATTACTAACACTGCTACTGCTGCTGCGTCCACTTGCATTATTATTGCTGTTGTTTAATGATGACGTTAATGCCGCCAATATCGAAGATGATGATGATCCCAAGCCCAATTCTAGCAGCGGTAAATTATGTCTACTAACTGGTTTCCCCATCGAAGAGCTCATGCCACGCATTTTGCGATAAGATGGCATGGCGGTTATATTTGGTATTTTTGATTCCTGGAAAAACAAAGGAAATATTTTTCAGTTTTCAATGAAAGGATATAAATAAAATTATAAAAAAATATATAAAAAAATATTGCAACAAAACCCAACACACAAATAACATCATGCATTTATTCATTTATCTCCCTGCATTTCAAAGTTACGGCCAGAAAAGAAAAGTCTTTTCAACAAAATGAAAATTGTAATAAACAGCGTGGAAGTACTCACTCGTAGCAACACATGCATTAAGGAACGACCGATCGACTATAAATTTTGTAATAGTTATTTTGCTCCCAGTTCATGAGCGTTCACACGATAAGTATTATTCGTCTGCGGAAATTCAAATATGCGGACAGAGAAGTTCATTCGATTTTATTTTAAAATTCGTTAAAACAATTCGTTCACTGAATGACACGTTTGCACAGAACTTTTGGCCGATACTTTTTGAATATTTCATTATTTTAGGACGATGACTCAAATCGAACGCATTCTATTAAAATGTGTCAAGCCTCAATTAAGACTATGAAAGTTTTCTTTCAAAATTTTTGATCTTCTAGTAGGAAAGATTGTGAGAGAGAGAGAGAGAGAGAGAGAGTGAGAGAGAGGGGGGAGGAGCACAAATGGTTTATATTTTCAGGCCTTCATTCTCATAAAATTTTTTATTTTAAAACTATTTCTCAAGGTCACGTCAAGCAGTTGGCTGCTTAAAGAAGAGTCAGAGGCTTCAGCAAAACAATGAGTACGTAACCATCCCATTTTATCTGAATATAACTTCGATAAAGAGTTTCAGAATAAATGGCATTATCTTCAAGAAAACTTCCATAGTGTGAACCGGGACTAAACTGATTACCAATACACATCGTGTAAACACAACTTTGTTAAATAACTGCTCCTTTTACTCACATATTTATGCGCATCGCATCGTTTTATTTCATTTCTTTTTTCCTTTCAGCCAGTTGTGCTGCACGGCTGAAGCATTAAATTAATAATAAAATTGTAATAAAGATTTGTACTTCTTTGTATGCGTTCTGCATGCACAATGAGTTTTTGTTTTTATTTCTGTTATTAATATTTATATTATGCCATAAAACATATGTTACGCTTAAATAAAAAATCCGGCCTTATTGACCATATACTCGTATTTATATGTAACTATAATATTTAAATGGCCATAATCGTTGGTTAAGCAGAAGTTGGCTCATAACCGATGTTTACATTTTGCACTTTAAATAACTTTTTTTCGTTCGTATATGTTCAGACTTGTTCCGTAAAGTGTGCAATTTTCGTGATTATAACTAAATTATGATTGTTTTTGTTATAAGAAGAAAATCTTAATTGTATAAAAGTGTAGTTGTAGGAATGCAACGAATTGCAATTGATGAAGTTTATTTCTAAGATATAATTTATTTATTTGTATGCTGAAATTGGTAGTTTTCTTAAATATTTATCAGGCCAAATTTCTTAGGGTTTTTATCTGACGTATAAAAAGCTAAAATAACCAGTATTACGATTACATTTGAATCCAAGATAAAGACAACTTCATATTATCTGACGGGTTAAAGTAAAGTTGCCGAACTGTCACAAGTTTTATACGTCCGATGAAATACTTGAAGATTACAAGTGTGTCTTTAATATTTAATTCAGAAAAATTGTTGGAGTGATAATTCCGCAGAAAAAGTTAAAAATGGATCACACAAAAGTGCTTTGTGAATTTTATGGTAGAATATATGTCTATACTCTACCTTCTTTAAAATTAGAATTCCTTTAAAAAACAATGAAAGTATTTACAAGGTAAAACGATAAACGAAATTAATATTCAAGTTGAAAAATGTATGTTATTTTATATTTTTCTCAGTCTATTTATTAAATAATAATGAAAAAAAACATCAAAACTGAAAATTAAAATGTAGCGGCTTTCGAAAACAGCTGTACTACCCTGCTGTCTTAATTGAATATTTTAAACTGATGTTAATTTTCCCTTGTACTTTGTAGTATTTATTATGACTATCAGAACAAAAAATAGTGTTGGAAGAGTTACCCTATCGAAATTGAATTTTAAAAAGATTTTTGTTATCTTTCTGCCAGCCAAAAGATATTGTACAGGAACTTATATACGCATGTGTGTACTCGTGCGCATGTGTTTTGCAAATAAAAAACAAATATCAATTAGAAAATTTTTTGTAGCTTCAATGCAAGTTTAAACAACTTTTTTAAAACTTTTATGCCAAAAACTTAGAAACTCTATTTATATTGTGCACATCTATTCAAAAAGACCTTTTAAATCACATATCTTTTATAACCATTCGTGGACGATAAGAGAGTTCGAAGTGTACCACAAATATGCGTGTGCCATGTTTATACAAGACTTTTTTCAAAATCTACGACTGGGCAGCTCTGCAGTGAGACACAGTTGTCAGGTCTAGCTAAAGTCTAAAGCTAGTCATTACATTATTATACGAAAGCAATTTTAATATTTTTGTTATATTAAAAATAAACGTATTTGCTTCTAATTGTTTCTGAAAATAGTCAGCCTAATTTCGTTTATGATATTAAAAATGATTCCATTCCGAAAAATTGTTTCGTTTTGAAATTTTTGAGAAAGCAAAATAAGAAAATGAAAAAATAAAAAATGAAAAAGCTTTGGAGTAAAACGCTTATTCGTGGAGCTATCAAACAGGCCTCGTATATTTAATGTATTATTTGTATTCCTTTGCCATACAAACTTTATTAGCTTTATCACGTTTTTCTAAGTAGTCAAAGTTGGAGGGGAAGCACGAAACTAAACTTCTTTTAGTATTTTTTTAAGTAGGACTCCTACATATACAGTGCATTGCGCTGGAACTGGGAAAAGAGGAGATAGTGTTAACAGGATAGATGAAGACAGATTAGAAGATAGAGTTTTTGTTGTAGCTGTTTGTACTTTTTACTTCGCTAGTGGATATTTTTGCTACAGGTACCAACGAAGGGGGATGCTGTATTCTTTTCTCTCAGAACATAACGTTGTCAATCGCTGCCGGTAATGCCCAGCGACCAGAGCTATCCTTCGTTATTTAGACAAGCCGAAAAATATTAAAGCACTAATGCCGATCGGGAAAACTCGAAAGCATTCATGACTGAGTGCGGAGTTGAGCTACGGACCTAAGGCATCGTAGTCTTGTATCTTACGACTTCAGTCACAGCACCCTCAATAGATTTTATTCAAAGTAACTGGTAGTAATCGGTTAATTGCAGTCAAAACACATCGATCGTTTAACCAATTTTTGGTAAACAAATTTTTATGCTCCAATAAATTCCGAAGTTTGTGTGGGATTAAATAATTTTTTATTAAATTTTGCAAAATGAAACACTCCAATATCAGACTCGATTTTAAAAAAGCAAAAATCTGGATACTTTTCCAACTTTAAAATGCTTAAATATCATAACATGTTTAGAAACCGTAGCCCCAATTATGTTTAACTAATTTCTTAGTCTTGCAGTTCATTTAATTGAAAAAGATCGATTTGGAAAATAACTTCCCATTTACAACAAATTTGCTTTGCAATTATTTCTTAACTAACAACCTTGAGACGGTGTGAAATTTACATTTTCCCTTGCACATACTTTATCATCATACAAACAACAATAATTGCAAGAAATAAGAAAAGATATATACGAAATAAATTCCATAACAAATTGGCTGGCAGAAAATATGTACAATAATTTTCAATCACGTTTAACTCCGTGGCCTATGACATGCTTAATTCAATCTTCTTTCCTCTGCCAGCGAGCATACTCGCGTACAACCATAATAAACTATTTGCAAAATTTACATGTCTTGAGTCCTCATTTAAATATCCCTTTTATGTGCATTAAAACTTATCATACGAGCATGTTGTGCCACTAAAACAGCACAAAGAAACTTCTAAGCATGTGTTGGTAATGATATATGATACTGATGTTGCAAGAAAATTTATAAAAAAAACAATATAAAATATAAAAGTAAAAATAAAAAAATATGCAATAAGTGCTCGTACTCGTACTCGTATCATTCAAATCTTACCTTAACCGTGCATGAGCCACCATTTTTGCATGGTTGTGTAGCACATGGATGTTCTATGATTTCACAGCGTTCGCCAGATAAGCCCTCTGCGCAAGTGCAACGAAATTTATCAGGTGCGGTATTCTCACAAGTACCGCCATGCTTGCACGGTTCATGAGTGCCACAGTAATTTAAATCTAAAGCAATAACATGAAAATAAAAATAATAACCAAAAGAATTTCAATCGAATTGTAACAACGACTGCAGAATAAACATGAATTATTGAAATTTTAAAGTTGCAATAAAATATGCAACTAAAAAGTTTAAATACTAACCCTGATCGCACAATATGCCGCCCCAATTTGTATCGCATTTGCATTTCCAGGCTTCGCCATAACAGGAGCCGTGCTTGCAGCCAGGATAAACTACACATTCGTTGCACAAGGGGCCCTGCCAGCCAGGTCGACAGCTAGAAGAAAGAATTATATATTTAAATAAGTAAAAATTTCTCTGCTTTCCATTTAGATTTCTTTTTCAATTGGAATTATACCAAAAAACCGAGAGAAATATTTGATTATAAGAATTTCAAGATTATTTGCAACATTGTAATTTGCTGGTTGCGTGCATGCGTGTGCATGACCTGCTGTGCTGCTTTGCAACAGAACACAACTCTGATCAATTTATATATTTTTCTCTTAAGCCTTTTCCATTAAGCATTTCTTTTCTTAGTGATTTTAAACTATTTAAGCTTTAAGGCCTGCTGGTTTTTTTCTTTCTTTCTTAAATGAGTTGAGAATTAATTAATCTTTACGTGCAACTAAATTAAGCACCAAAAGCTAACAAAGTGTTTCCACAAGACTCTTTTAAATTGTGCCTTAAATTTGTTAGCAAGCGCGTCTGCATTTTGGCAGGCTACGGAATCAGTAAATTTTGTTTCATGTGCTGAATTGATATAAAGGGTGTTTTTTATAGAGTGATGCAATTTTAAATCATAAAAAACCATAGTAATAGATTTTTGATATTAACGAAACGGTCTTTATTGGATAGAAAACTTTATGACATTAATGCTTAAATATGATTTCGGCCAAGTGGCCGCCACAGCTGGCGCGTACAAGGCGCAATCTGGAAAACCAATTTTCACAAACAGTAACATTCTGTCCATCATCGTTTTTGAAGACATTTGGGCCAATGACTCCGCCAGCCCATAAAGCGCACAGTAATTTCCTGTGGATGTTTTTTCGACAAAAACTTGGGGATTCTCCTCACTGTCGCAAATGCAACAATTCTGTTTATTTACGTACCCATTCAACCAAAAATCGGCTTCATCGGAAAATAAAATTTTGAATGGACGAAGTGCACGATAACTTTGACGAACAGATCCATTATTTCGATTAAAAATTTCCTCAACTTGCACGCGTTGCTCTGGTGTAAGTCGATCAAAGTTGTGTCACTCTATAAAAAACACCCTATAAAACTCGTACGCTCCTGGTAATTTATGCTTCTCTACCACATGATTTTTTTTTAAATCCACGTTTTTTTTTATTAGTAGTCGTATATCTTTTTGGTAGGTTGACCTCCGAAAATAAGTTATTTATCTACTGTTTGCCATCGGTATTCCTTAAAAGATATGAGTGAAAAGATTCAGCCAAGTTTTTTAGCTCAACCAACCAGTAGTTAGTTGTGGGCTTAAAATGTTGCATCTTAAGGCCTTCTCACTGACTTTCAGATATACTTGTATTACAAGCGCAGATTTTGGCTTCAAGCCTGCTGTGCTCAGGCGGAAGTTAAGTTCGTTTCGTTTGCGTTAATTTTTGTTGTTGTTTTCTCTTTCTTTCATTTTAATACTTCAGTTGCATTTCAAAACGTTTCAAGCCAACGAAGCATATTAAGTTTTTTAATTGGTTTTAAGTGATCTGATTAAATATTTTCATCACAAGATATCATCTTTTTGTAATTCTTTGAATACGGCAACGAAAAAAAATATATAAAAAAAATAAATTAACAATAAAGACTTAAGCATGTGTTTATTATAATTCTGCAACGCTGGTATGTGTTACAGTAAGTATGAGAACCTGTCGTGTAATGTCAAGACTGCTGATGTCAAAAGTCGACAAAAGGGTTGGATTACAACTATAAGAATTTCCACAAGATATAATAACGAAAAGCCAAGTCTTCGTACATCATATTAAGAAAAATTACTACCTGTTACACCGACTGAAAAGAATATTAACAACCAGCGCGCAAAATGTGGTATTTTAGACAGAGAGACACAGACAGACAGCCAGGCAGGTTTATGTGTAGTGTTTCATATAAAAAAAAACGTTAAAACACACTTTCAACGTGTAACTTTTAACCGCACATTTAATAAATACATACGAAAAATATGATTTTATGTTAATAACTATGAAGAGATTAAAGATTTATTACGAAAAAATTCCTTAAAGAATGTTGTTTCTATTTTTAACTGCAAAATAAAGTACTTAGAACGGTAAGTGGAAAGCATTGCAATACACTGGCCTACATGATATTTCTTACCAGTAAATTTCTATGAATTTTAATTTAAAAGTCAATAACAATAACTCGCTTGTCACTTGATGACAAAAGCGGCAAAGCCTTATTTCAATTTCACATGAACTTTCTGATCTTTTAGATCAGCTCTAACAGATGTTGGAAAAACACTCAAGCGATTAACAAATCATATAGGGTGTTTTTTATAGGGTAATACAACTTTGAGCTGGCATCACTGCTTTATTTGACCACCCACTTAACAGCTGATAGTTGCTTTTTGTTTAGTTTGCTTTGACATTTCATTATGGATCGACTTACACCAGAGCAACGCATGCAAATTGTGGAAATTTTTAATAAAAATAATGGTTCTGTTCGTCAAACTTATCGTGCACTTCGTCCGTTCAAAATTTTATTTTCCGATGAAGCTGATTTTTGGTTGAATGGATACGTAAATAAACAGAATTGTGGCATTTGGAGTGAAGAGAATCCACAAGCTTTTGTCGAAACACCATCCACATCCACAGAAAATTACTGTTTGGTGCGCTTTATGGGCTAGCGGAGTCATTGGCCCATATGTCTTCAAAAACGATGATGGTCAGAATGCTACTGTTTGTGAAAATTGGTGTTCCAGATTGCGCCTTGTACGCACCAGCCGTGGCGGCCACATGGCCGAAATCATATTTAAACATTAATGTCATAAAATTTTCTATCCAGTAAAGACCGTTTCATTGATATCAAAAATATATTACTATGTTTTATTATGATTTAAGCTTGTAGCATTCTATAAAGAGACAACCATTATAAAATGTTTTGTAATTAAAATCAAACGTTTATTTGCCTTAAAAACAGATCGACTGAGAATATGGCTTTTGGACCAAAGTCTTTATTTAAAATAAACTGGAGTCAAGTTCTTCAAACAAAAATGAGTTTTTTAGTAAGATTTTGGGAAAAAAGAATCAGGACATAATTAAAATTAAAGGGTTTAAAAAACAACAATTCCCAAAAATTTGTACTCATTTAAACATTTTTTTAATAAATTATTTTCGCAACAAATAAAGTAAACACATCATTTGATATATTGAAATTCAACAACATTATTCTTGTTACATCGGGTGCTTTTTTAGTGACTGTATCATTTACAATTATTATGCCCAACTGAATGGAGTGAAAAGTTGTCTTGTTTCATGGCATTTTCCGTTTATAAATGATAAACGTGTGCACGGACATTTAAGTTTTGAAAAGCAGAAGCTAATAGAACGTGATTTTGGACATATATAAAAATAATTTTTTCTAAGTTTTATAACAGAAACTTTAAAAAATATTTATACAGTGCACATCTACATGAAAATGCCTCTAAATTAAAATATGTTTCATTAAAATTATTTGAAAATAAAATACTCAAAAGTGCACCACAAAACATGGGTATTTATATATAAGATTTTAATTAAATTATTTAGAAAAACATATAGAAGTCATTGGCCATATCCGCAACTTCTGTTTAATAAAAATATTATTTTTTAGAGTTTAGTGATTATGTTTTTTGGGTAATTTTTTTTTTTTAAAGTGTGACCATTCCTATAGGGTACTGCTACACGTTCAATATATATTGTGATATTTGGATCGCGATCCATTTTAATAACGAGCGTATGCTACATTTTCAATATTTATCGTATCAGTATTTACGTTATTTTTATTTTATTTGTTTTATTTCACTTCTTATCTGTGTTGCCATCAAAAACTGTAAAAGACTGACATAATTGTAAAAATCTTATTTTTTTATATTGAAAACTGAAAAATTTTTCATCACTCCAAAAAACTGCAAAAATCAGTTAAAACTTAACATATCGCGATATAATATCATGAAAATGCTACACGTTCAATATATATCACGCGATCCGCGATCTGCGATCTGGATTTTATAATTTAGGCCATTCTGCGACATGGATCGCGATCCATCAATACTGCATGCTACAGGTTCAATAAATATCGCGATACTGGATCGCGTTCAATATATATTGAACGAGTAGCAGTGCCCTTAGGCTTCAAGTATTCAAATATTAATTGAAATCTCTTTCAGATGAAATCAAAAATTCTCTGCTTACAAAAAAGATTTAATTGGGTGATGCAATTATACCTGAGGATTAAGGGTTTTATTTTTTTTTTTGCAACATTTAAAAAACTTCTATGTGAACTTCTTCTTCTATGGAAAAAGAAGAAACAAATATTAGAGTTTATTCTAATTAAATAAAGCCCAAAACAACAAAGCAAAAATATATAAACATTTTCAAACTCCAGTTTATGGGAAATTGTTGGCTTAACACAAATCAATCTGTTAAAATTTATTTATAATAAAAAGTAACACCAAAATATTTCGACGCCATCGCTGACGATCGTAACACAAAACGTTATACAAGCAAATACATTAAAAAAAAAATAACATTAAAAGAGTCTATAAAACAAGACTAAACAAGGCAACAAAAACTAAAGCATCTTAAACGTCGTTTAAGCCATTTTGAGTCTAATCCTGCTGCAGCAATAACGCCAAAAGATTCGCCAAGAAAAAAAAAAAAGAATTAAATTGCAACAAAATAGCATTTTCAATTAAGCTTTTCAACACGCTTAGACACGGTCTTACGGACAGCTTTTTCTACGAGTCGACGACGAGATCACAGCTACAACAACAAAAAAGCATTTAAATATAACAAAAGGAATCATTTAAAGCAGACGAAGACGATCCATTAAATAAAGAACAAAAAGAAATAGGAGTTGTTGCATTTGATGTTGTGGCAGCATTGTTGCGATGTGAAGGATGTTATGCAAATTCGATTCTTGAGCCACAAGAATGCCGAAGGAGGATTTTTATTTTAGTTTAATTTTTTCTGGTTTTATGTGGCAAGAGAAAAACTATTCTAAATAAAACAGAAAGAAACTATAACGTATTTCATTTTTTTTATTTTATTTTATTTGTTTTTGTAAATGTTTGATTTGGGTTTATTTTACGGTATCGGTATTTTCGAAGTTTTGCTAAAGTAATTTGATTAAAACCCGAAGAAACAAACAAACAAGACTTTTCAACAAACATCACGAAGATGTTGTTTTAAATATAAAAAGAAAAAAAAAAACAAATAAAAAACAAAACTGAAATAAAACTAGGAACTAGTGAACTTAAAAACTCCGACGTAGACATTTGCTAAATGTTTTTGTTTTTGTTTTCTTTTGTTGAGACAACAATTTTTCCATACATATTTTTTGTTGCTGCTGCATTTTCCTCACAGCCAAACAGACATGTTGGTATGTTTCCTACTGCACAGATCTTTGCCCGAGGAGTGTATTATGTTCTACATGTCACTGTTGCATGTTTGACATGGGGCGGTATATATAATTAACCAGGCGAATAGTTACACCAAAACAAAAAATCAATTCCTGTTAAACTAATCCCGGGCATTTGTGTTTTTAATAAAGCAACTTTAGCATTTTACAGTAAAATTTTGCAACTTTTATAAAAATAAAAAAGCCGCTTTGCCTCCGTACAACTTTTCTCCATAAAAATGCTGGTGTTGGAGTCATATAAATGATGGTGCAAATGATGAACTGAACTTGGGGTTACTTAAGCGAACAACCGCGCTAAGCGAAGAGCATTTGCGCTTCTCTGAGTAACCTGGCAGTGGCAACAGCAGCAGTGCTGCTGGCAGAAAGATGTATAAAAAATAATGTCACATTATTTGCAGCTTTTCAAATATCTACAAATAAGTTTATGCTTCTACTGCAGGTATTGTTTAGCTGCTTTTTTGTTTTGCTTTTTAATTTAAAATCATGTATTTTGTTTTAAGTGACTAATGAGTTGGCGAAATGACAAATTTTCGCCCTTAAACAAAAAATCGTACAACAGTTTGAGGTTCGTTCATTCGTTTTGTCTGTTTCTGGTGTCTTAAAGTTGAGATTTGAAGTTCTTTGAGAATCATGTTTGTTTTGCTGGTGATACCAACAAACACTAGACACGTTTTTTTCTCAACAACAAAAAATATATGTTTTTTCTAGTTACCAAAACATTATTGTTTTGAAGTTCAAAACAAAAAATCGAATTTTCTATTTTGTTTTACTCGTTAATGTTCGTTAAGAATCTTGTTCAACAGTTTTGCTTTATGCAAATTGATTTTCTTTTTCTATAAATATTTTCTATTTTTTTCCTGCTGTTGGTTACTGGTTTTGTTGTATAATTTTCTTAACGAAATGTGTCACTTGTTAAACAATTTTCCAAAAGTAGTTTTTTTTTCTTCTTTATACTATTTATTTGAGTTCTTTTTTGTTTCAACAATTTAATACAGCGTTTTCCCCGATTTCCACAATTGAGTTTTTGCTTTCTTAATCATTCCTGCTGCTGCTGCTGCTGCTGCTGTTTTGTGTTTTTATTTTAACTGTGTGGCAGTTGTCACACTGCCATCATTAATGTCAGTTTAACAAACACGACTATTCTCTAGAAGTTGGTTGAGTTGCAAATAGAGAAAACAAAACTAATCGTACCCGCACATTTTACATTTTGGTTACTTTGAAAAAAAGTTTCAATTGCTCAGTTGCTTGTTGTACGGTATCGTTTGTTTTTAAATTCTTCTTGTTAATTAAATTAACAATCATGAGATAGCCACGAAGTTTTTTGTTTCGACTGCATTACATTTCGACTTTTTGTTACAATTTAAATAATTGAGACAAGAATTTACAATTAACCCTTTTTAGGCCAATATCTTAATAGCTATTTTACTTAAAAAAATCAGTTCATGAAAAGCTCCCAGAACTTTTTCTCAATAGCACTAATTTTAGTAAGTATTTTTAAATTAAATTTGATTTGGATAGGAAAATTTTTCAAAAAGTTGGAATAATTCAGAAAGACATGATTAATATTCCAGCTTTTAAGAGAAAATCAACATCAGTTTTTAAATAGTTACAGCAGAGCAGAACAGCTGTTTTCAAAAACCGCTACACTTTCATCATTGGTACTGATGAGTATTTTTATTTATTATCAATTGTTAGAGGGCTTAACTGAACGTGACAACAGTTTCTATTTGTACCAAGTTTATTATGGAAAACAATACGAGAGTTGTACCAAACGAAGGCGGAGGTAACACGTTTTTATTAAGTCCTTCATCATCAGTTCTCATGTGCATTTCTTTTTATTACCACTTGTTGGGTGGTTGAATTGAATGTGACAACAGTTTCTATTTGTACCAAGTTTATTAAGAAAAAGAATACGAGAGTTATACCAAACGAAGCTGGAGGTAACACGCTTTTGTTAAGTCTATGTGTTGCTGTTTGGCAGAGCTGTAAATGAAAATTTCTTTTTAGTTTTAATTCGTTACGAATTAAATAAATTTTGAATTGATTTACGAGTCATGCCGTGAATTAACAAATTTTTAATTAATTTTTTTTTCATATCAAAAATTAATTCAATGAAATTTTAATATATTCAAGCGAATTAGCTAGAAATTAATTTTAATTCCTTTTTGAATTCAAATCAATTTGTGGTGTGAGCTGCAATTCGTTTTCAGTTCAAATTAATTTGTAAAATGAATTCCAACACATTTTCAAATTAATTGAATTGAATTAATTCAAATGAATCAAAACAATGCAATTGAAATGGGAATGAAATCAAATATCAGCTGCAATCAATAAAATTCAAGGGTAGATCTATAAAGAATAAAAAAATTTAAGTTTCTCTTATCAAATTCTTATTCTCTTATCAATGGAAATTAATTCCAATTCACTTTTATAAATTAATTTGAATTAGAAACGAATTGTAATTCATTCCAAATCTGAAAAGAATTGTAATTAATGTCACAAATTTATTTGATTCCAAAAAGGAATTGAATATAATTGAAATGAATGAAATAAAAATTAGCTACAATCCACAAAAATTCAAGAGCAGATCTACGAGGAATGAAAAATGGAAATTTCAAAACTAAAATATTCAGTACAAACATTCAAAACTCTCGATTCTGTCAAATTTCAATCAATACAATTCACATGAGTTGATAATGAATTGCTAATTATTTTTTCTAATTCCTTTGAATTAATTCAAAATCAATTCCATTTAAGTACAACTTAATTCCAATTCACTTTTATAAATTAATTTGAATTAGAATCGAATTGTAATTCATTCCACAAATTCATTTGAATCGGAAATTTATTTGAATTTAAAAAGGAATTGAAATTCATTTCTGCTTAATTCTTTTGAATTGATTTAAATTTTATTCAATTCTTTTTTGTTAAGAAAAGAATTTATTAAAAATTTTCTAATTCACAGCGTGACTGATTCGCGAATCAATTCTAAAATTAATGTTACATTTATTTTCTTTTTCCTATTTTAGGAATTGATCCATATTGAATTGATCCATATTTCTAAATTTTTTTTGTTAAAATTCTCTTAAATATATATGGACGTGTTTGCCTTTTTATTGGCTTAACTTAAGTCTTATTTTTATATTTTAATTGTATGTTGGACTATTTATCATGTCTTTCGGAATTAGAAACATTTTTCGAAAATTTGGCGTATCAAAATTGAATTTGAAATATTCATAAATACTTCAATATGAGTTTGTTCAGGCATTTAAATATTTCCATTGGGATGCAGGACTATTTTCATTGTGCTAAACTTTTTATTTAGTTTTTTTCCCCTGTCGAACGTGCAGTTTTGGGGTCGCCCTTTTAATTATAATTTTTTCACCTGTTAGTAATTTAAGGTTCTTTGCTTAAGTCTTCTGTTTTACAACAACGCAGTAGGCGGTTTCGTGTTTATTTAAAAATTACTATTTTTGCTAAAAAAAAATATACTCTTTTCTGTTCTAAGTTTTAATGGCGCATTTTGGAGCCACATATAAAAGAGAAATGTTGCTCTAGCGCATCAGATCGCTTTAGTGTTCTAGACGAAAAAAAAAAAACAAACAAATTTTAATGATCTGCTGTGAGTTCATCAAATTTGTGTTAAAATTTATTTGTACACTCATTTAAATGACCACTTTGGCGTGATTTAATTAAAATTGCCAATGGCCACTTGAGCATCGTATTGATTGTTTTGTATGTAAGTGAATATGTGTATGTGTGTGTGTGTGTGTGTGTGTGTGTGCAAGTTTTAAGTATCATAGAATCCACTTTGTTGTTAGTTAACAATTGCTAATGAACTAAACTTGTTAAATTTTTGTAGTCTTTGTATTGTTAAAATGAGGAGGAGATTTACACACATCAACCTATTGACTGATGTATTTACCACAAAAAATTTTACAAATAGAAAGAAGAAGAAAAACAACAAAACAAAAGAATAAGAAGAATAATAATTGAATGAGTGGGATGCCAACATGACTTGTTAATAGTTATTTTTTTTTAACTTAAAGCTTTTTGTTTTTGTTTTTCTTAATGAAAGTTTATATTTACACAAATCATTTTGCTATCGAACGAATATCTTGAATCATTTTCGTTAAATATTGACGCAAAAGCCCAAAAAATCCCACAAAATTACTCAAAATGTTCGTTCAATATTTACCCGAAATATTAAGAAAGATTTTATTAATATTTCAGTTGTTGTTGCTGTTTTGTTTTAATAGACAATAACAGTTTATTTTATATTCAATGTGCTTTAAAAATTGTGTCGAAGCATGTTTAGTTTTGTTTGGTTTTGTTTCTATCGGATGTGTGAATTAGTTGGGTCAGCTTATTAAGATTTCCAACTGAAAGGCAACAAAGACCTTTTAAAACGTTTTTACGCTTCGAGAAGATTCTTTTTAACATAAAAAAATTATTTTAACGGCCAACTGCTAACTACAACTGCCAGTGGTTAGCAATTTTTTAAAGAATAGATTTTAGAGAGTGAGTTATGGAAGATAAAGTCGAAGATGTCGAAATGCTGATTAAGTGCTAACAGCACGGTTTTAAGATGTACACATACTGGCATACATGTCTACATGTGTATGTATGTATGTATGTGAGTATGTGGATACATACAAAGATACTTATACAATCGCATTCAGGCAACTGTTTGCTTTCTGTTTGAAAAATTCGCTTGATCAAAGTTACGCATTTTATTAGTTCGGACCGATTTCAACGCTTTTTTGGTTCACCTTGAAATATTTATCATGTCTTGCTGAATTCACAACACGTTAAAATAGTTCATCCATATTAAATGAATTTACTGTGGTATTAAACAGTTCGAAAAACAATTTCAGTTGAAACATATTTTTCTTGAAAATACTTTGATATGTATGAAATAAATAGGCAAAATGATTCATTGTTATTTGAAAAAAATATTTAAGAAGAAATATAAAGGGTGTTTTTTATAGAGTGATACAAGTTTAAATCATAATAAAACATAGTGATATATATTTGATATCAATGAAACGGTCTTTATTGGATAGAAAATTTTATGACATTAACATTTAAATATGATTTCGGCCATGTGGCCGCCACGACTGGAGAGTACAAGGCGCAATCTGGATCACAGTAACATTCTGACCATCATCGTTTTTGAAGACATATGAGCCAATGACTCCACCAGCCCATTAAGCGCACCAAACAGTAATTTTCTGTGGATGTGGATGGTGTTTCGACAAAAGCTTGTGGATTTTCCTCACTCCAAATGCGACAATTTTGTATATTTACGTGTCTATTCAACCTAAAATGGGCTTCAACGGGAAAATAAAATTTTGAATGGACGAAGTGCGAGATAAGTTTGACGAACAGAAGCATTATTTTGATTAAAAATTTCCACAATTTGCACGCGTTGCTCTGGTGTAAAGGTTGATCCATAATGAAATTTCAAAGCAAACAAAACAAAAAGCAACTATCAGTTGTTAAATGGGTGGTCAAATAAAGCAGTGATGCCAACTCAAAGTTGTATCACTCTATAAAAAACACCCTATATTTATTATTGTTGTTGTCCACGCTGCATGTGATAATAAAGAGTGCTTTTTATAGAAGTATAAAATTTTCGTATGGAATAATATAAAGATATATTTTTTACTTTATTCGAAAGACGGTGATTCTGAATTTAGAAGTTAAATGCGGCATATGACCGCCATGGTTGGTTCGGACTTAGTCTAACCTGGAGGTTAAATTTTCAATGATTTTTTCCAACACAAAAGGCCGTATATCAGCAACAATTGCTACGAACTTATCAGCGTAGATTAACTACTTCACATTTTCCCACAAAAACTAGTTTAACGGTGTTGGCCTTAGAGGCCAATCCGTGGGACCGAAACGTGAAACTATGCGGTTACCAGACGTTGCCCTCAATAAATCAATTGTGGCACGAGCTGTATGACAAGTTGCAACGTTCTGTTAAAACCACAGCTCCGGCACATCTCGATTAATCAATGAAAGAAAGAAAAAGTCAGAAATCATGGCTCTATAGCGCTCAGTACTGGCCGTAACGTTCTGGCCAGTTTTGTTGTTTAAGAAGTACAAACCCATGATTCCTACAGCCCAAAAAAGCACACCAAACAGCCAGTTTTTCTAGAAGAAATTGTGTCTCTACATACACTTGAAGATTATCGTCACTCCTAATTAAGGCAATTTTGTTTATTAACGTGTCCATTCGGACGAAAGTGTGCCAACAGAATTCGCTCGCTTCGTATTTCCAACAGAATCATGATTTCCAAAATAAATTTGCACAATTGGAAAAAGTTGTTCAGGCGTCAGTCTATTCATATTGAAATGCCAAACCAAACTTAACATGAAACACTTAACAGCTGAGAAAAATTACCTCTTAAAAAAACTCCCTTTATAAATATTCATGCAACAGTGATAACAGCTGCATGTTTTTAAAAAGAAGCTCCTAAACATTTTTCAAAATATTTGGGACCAAATAACCGCATTGAGATCGATAGAAGTTTCAATACAATTTATATACAAATTTGGCTCGATATCGAGTACCATAATTTGCCCCCTGGCAAAAAAAGCATTTAAATGGAAGTTTTAGCTTCCGCCAGAGCATTTTATTTTGCTTCATTTATTTCTAAACAAATATAGAAAATACTATTGAAAATGTCCTTGAATAATTACAAGCAGATCAGTTTAAGATCATAAAGAGGAGGGGTAAATACAATTCCTTAACCTCAAAGAACTTTCTTTACACTCGTTTACTTAAAACCTACTTTATAAACTCTATTTTAATATTTTTCAATATAATTGAGTTAATCTGGCATAAATTTGGTTTAAAAAGCAAATAAATTTCCAAATCTAAATAAAACTTCTGGCCAAACAACATGACTTTTTAATTAAACGGTCTCTGGAAATTATAATCGATATAGACATTTGAAAACAGGACACGATATAGAATTAAAACACAAGCATAAAAAACTGATTATCAACTGTCAAAAGAAGAAACCAAAAATCTAACTTTTAGCACCTTGAAATTTTTAACTGTTTCTCTAAATTAACTAAGGACAACTGGCAGAAGAGCTGGAAGTGGTTATTTAAAATACTCTTGAGCAAAAACTGCATTAAAATAGAACAAAAAAAAAGAAACTTATAAAAATATATAAATTTAGTTTTTTATTTTCTAAAAGTCATCTTTAAAAGTTCAACTAATTTCAGCCTGCGACAACTAACACCGATAAGAGACGTTGGCTCTATAGGAAGCCATTTAACCAGATGTGCTGAGAAATGAGTTTTAAATTTTAGTAAATTACTTTTTACTTAAATACTCTGGAACAAGACAAAAAGCTATAAACTTTTTTTCTAAAGTATTAAAAGTTGCAGGGGGAGTTGCAATAGGATTTGCCAAGGATTTGCTTTGCTAAGAGTTATTTTTTTTCTTTGATATTTTGCTGTTAGTTTTTTTATTGGTAATTTAATTTTTGGGTTACAAAATCTTTATTGTTCTGAGAAATTGTTATTAATTGAGTTGTAGCTGTAAGCTGAGATAGTTGATATCAACAATCAATGAACCCACCATCTCCAAAAATGCATACTGCCTGCCACAGGCAGCAAACCCCCCAACTAACTGACTAACTAACCACTCTTTAAAACAGCCAGCCAAGCCAGCACTCACCCAGCTAACCAAGCATGCACCTTTAACTAATAATAATAAAAAAAAGAAGAAAATTCTCCTCTATAATGATGGCAAAACCCCAAAAAAGGTTGCAAAAAAAGTGTTCATAAAACTCACTACGAGTTTGGTTAGTTGCGAAGTATGTAATAAGACTGCTTTTGCTGGTAATGCGATAGCCATTCCTATTTAAGTCGTGGTTTTATGATTTTATTTCTTATTTTTCCAAATTTTTTGTTGTTTATTTCTGCTTTAAGACGGCTGAAAAAACTTTTGGTTTCTTGGGCTGCTGGAAGTCATGGTTAAAGTGTGGTGTCTATGCTAAAGCATCATAGAGTGATAGAGAGAGAGAGAGAGAGAGAGAGAGAGATAGAAAGAGGGAGCGCAAGGGAGAGAGAAAATGTAGGATTAATTTGCTAAAACTTATTGTTTTTTTGGACGACAAATTCTTAATGTGTGGAAAATAAAAAAGCATGAACCTTTTCATTAGGAACTACCTTAATTAGTCTGTTTTAACTTACTCAGGTAAAATTTGTGAACCCGGGGCACTTAACAAAAGCGTGTTACCCTCCGTTAGATGCTGTTTTCGTATCGTTTTTCATAATAAAATTGGTACAAATAGAAATTCAGTCACATTCAATTGAGAAACAAAGAATATAAAAAAAAGTACGCATAAATACAGATAATGAAAGTGCAGCGGCTTTTGAAAACAACTCTTCTGCTCTGCTGTGTAACTTAAATATTTAAAAATTATTAGTATATATTTTGAGTGATTGTCGTTTTAGACTCTTCAATTTTAATTATGTACGGTTTCTTTTTTCCCAAAAATCTTACTAAAAAGTTCAAAGTGATTAATTGAGGGGTTAATGCAGATCATCAGGGAACCTTTATCCAACATTTCTTAGAATAACTAAAGATATTTATTTCAAATTTCCACTTTAATAAATGAGAAGCATAAAAACAAACATTAAAGTCATAACAAGAACTCACTGATCACTTTTCCTTTTTTATTTTCTCACGTTTCATTCTACAACTGGTTGGTTTTTTGCCGACTCTATTGATCACTTTGAACTTTTTAGTAAGATTTTTGGCAAAAATTATTCTTATTTTTCCTTAAGCTTTGATATATTTATCAAGTCTTTCTGAAATGAAAGCACTTTTCAATCCAATCAAAATTAAACAAATTAAATTATATAAAATAAAATGAAATTAATAAAAAAAATTGGGCCATAATTTGTGCTAATTTTGTGAGAAAAAGATCCAATAAAAGATCAATATTTATGACATTATTTTTGAAAAAAAAAAAATCAAAATATATCCTATAAAATTAAAACTGAGCTAAAACTTATATTTCTGAAGGTACATTTTCTACAAAAACTATGCAGCAACAGCAGTTGTAATTTAAATCAATAATTTTTTATAACTGTTTTTAATAAAAAAAAACATTCAAACTTAAATAGTCAATTTGAAAAAAATCTTAGATATTTTCGTTTGGTTTTATTTCTATTAATTAGAATTTTTTCAAATAAAATTATATTATTACACACACACACACACGCACACTATAAACACATTTTTAAATTCCTCTATGAGACTCACAACAATTTTAATTCTCAGCTAAAATTCTTTGCTAAAACATTAAGTGTGTTAAACTAATTTAGAATATTTCAAATGATATTATTATACTCATTAGTTTTGCGATCTATCACTAGAAAATTTTAAGAATTCAGCACAAAAAATTTTATTTAAAAAAAAATATGTCTTTAGTCACTAAACTGCACTACAGTGCGCATGAGTGACATTAAATTTGATTTTTATTGAAAATACCTTGAAATCAAACACTTTAATTACACATGACCATTAAGATTAAGATTTTTTCTCACAAAAACAGCTAATTTTCACACACACACAAACATGAACACATACACACCACACACACACACACACCACAAAAACTTGTCAATAGATTTACAGCAATTTTTCAGCCAACCTCAAGTACAACCGACTGAAACTTCACTCCAGCAGATTAACAAACTGTAGACAGTAAAGAAACGTAGTCATGGACAAACTAACTAACGAACGTCTACATTTATGTGAACGAAATGTCTCTACAAACGTTTGGAATTGTTTGGGTTGGCAAAAAGGAACTAACAAACAAACAAGCGTTACATGCAGCCAACATCATCAGACAGGGATGGAAAATCGATTCTATTCCACAGAGAATGAATGTATTTTTATTTTAAAAGGATTTAAAACAGATTCGATTTTGTGTATTTTATTCGACCTTATTTTTATATTTGAAATAAGAATTTAAGTAAAAAATAGGTTTTTAAACTTATTTCAGAAGTATGCAGACATATTTTTGAATAGGTAAATTTTAGAAAATATTAAAAACCTTCAAATGTATAAAAAATATTAAAAACCTTCAAAAATTTTTAAGAAACTAATTTTTTAAGTACTTTTTTATAACGAAGAAAGTTACTTTTTTATTTAAAAAAATTCTTATTATGCAAAATAAGGTTATACTTTTTTTTAAAAAGAGATGTTAGAATGTAGAAACATTTTTTATCCTTTGAAAGTTCCATGAAAACCAGAATAGTTTGACAAAAGAAACATGGATCAAAAAATTCAGAAATACCTTCGCCTTCGATTTGATACAATTCTCGTATGCTTTTTCATAATAAAATTGGTGCAATAGGAACTGTTATCACCTCCAACTAAACCACCTGACAAGTGGTAATAAATAAAAATGCACATGAATACTTAAGGTGGAAGTGTAGCGGCTTTCGAAAACAGCTGTTCTGCTCTGGTGTGTAATTTGAATATATAAATTTAAAGTTGACTTTCTCATGTTCTTTGGAATCGTCTTTTAGAAATAAAATTTTAAGAATGTTGAAGTCTTTTCCAAAAACTGTTTTTTTAAAGTATTATTTACAAATGCCTTTTTATAGGCATTATAAAAAATAATTTTTTGAAATTTGCGTCTATTACAGTAAGTGTCTTAAAATAAAAGTACGTTTTTTATTTGTAATTTTTTCATACCAGGCAATTTTGAAAAAGTAAGTTTTCTTACTAAAGTTTTTAGAAAGAAGAGATATTTTTAAAGCAAAATAATTATATTTCAAAAATCTTGTTCAAAGAATTTTTAATAAAAATTATTTTTAAATTAATTTTTTCCCAAAACATAAATAACAATATTTAATTTAAATTTAAAATGTTTTTTATTAAACTTTTTTATAACAAAATAAATTATTTTTTTATTAAAAATATTTTTATACTTTTTTTAAAAAAGAGATGTTAGAATGTAGGAAAATTTTCAATCGTTTGAAACTTCCACGAATTTCCGCATTATAAAAATTCACCGTTTTCCATCGCAGTTTTTGTTTTTGCTTTTTTTTTCTTGATTAAGTTTTTCCGCGTATTTGCTGGAAATTCAAAACTCTCTCAGTTGCTGCTGTAGCGTTAGTCACAGCAGTTCTTTTTCCACTATTAAATTCAGTGTTCGACTATACGAGTGTGATGACAACTTAAGATTCACATGACATTTGATGTTCAATTTAATAGCTTCAGTTTTTATTGAAAAGTGGCAAAAACTAAAAGAGATACACACTCACACACTAAATGACAAGAACAGCTGCGTGTGGCCGGCCGGCCATTAGATGAAATGTAAGCAGTTAGAAAAAGTAAATAAAATGTTACAACAAAAAAGTGCTGCATGTCGGAGAGGAAATGATTTAGACCGGCATAAGAAAATTCAAAAGAGTTTGATTTTTTTTTAAATGTTGAAAATGAAGATGAGAAATGGGAATTTGAATGGTTGCTGACCAGATGCGCTTTTAAAGATCTTTTTATGAGTTTTCGATTTTTCTACCGTTTCTTTTCACAAGACAATTCGCATACTGGAAGGAGTTCTGTAATTTTATGGGCGCATGTGCGGAGTCCAATGGACACAATTTAGATACCCTGTGATAAGTTCCAATATAGCCTTAACAGGTTTATTCGTGCAGTTCGAGTCCATGTCCCAACTCATTTCTTTGACTGTCTATTAGTCCATTAAAGAAGGCCCCATTTCCCCCATAAACCTCAATCCCAAACTTGCGATATTCAGTCCCCCATTCTCTTCTATAATTTTCCCTAAACACGCAGTGTATTGATTTTCTTCCTCCCTCTTTTTGTTAACTATTTCTTTTTTTCTTTCTTTGCGATTTTCCCGTAAAACGCATCAACTTTGTTGGTAACAGCTAACTGCAAGGAAGAAGAAGAAGCGGAGAGAAAAAAATTCAAGCAGCAGCAGCAGAAAAACCTTAAACTGAATATCAAGTCTTTATAAATTTAACAACATGACATGGCCAAGATTTTGTTGGCCGATAAAAAATTTGCTGCTTTAATGAAATCATAAATTATACTCTGGCGGTTTAAATATCCATTTAAACATCAGTTGGAGTCTAGGAAGACAGAAATGATGCAAAGAAAAGAATAATAAATAAATAAATAAATAAATAAACGAATAAAAGAAAAACGATGTGCAGGGATCTCAATTGAATGATGCGAGTGTGCTGCAGATGCGCCAAAATAACAGATACACGTTTCATTACACTCGCCGTATTACAAACAGATGAAAAGTGCAGGTAGTGCTTGTACAGCCAATATTTTTATAATGCCAGGCCAGCACACAGCCATACTCGCATGAAGATATTTGGAAAAAGCTAAAGCTGATAGATTGAGAGAGTTGTTTTCTATCACTTCGAACTCAACTCTGGTGTTGCGATAACGTGAACTCTTTTCCTTTAAACAAAAACAGTGTGTGCGTGTGCATTCAGTTTTGTTGTTGTTGTTTGTTTGATGCACTTTGTTGCAGTTACAGTAGAGTGGTGTTGGTTGCCTGGTTGGTCGGTCTTGTTGTTTTTTTTTCTCAGCTTGAATATTTTATTAAAATTCAATTTTTTGTCATATTATCAGCCTGCATTTGAGTCCGCTTTTTGCAACCATATTTCACTTGTTAAACCAGGATCACTTGACTGGTGATCTTTTTTTTTTTTTTTTTTTTGAAACTTTAACAATATTTATCTCAAGTGTTGTCTTTTTTGAGCTGCTTTGTTTTGAGTTTTTAATAAACGTCTGTTAAACAAAGCCCAGGTATCTGGCAATTGCTTTTATTTATTTATTTCGTTGTTTTTTTTGTTTGTTTGCCTCTCTGTTTAAGTATTGAAAGATATAAATAGAGTATTAAAGTGATTTGCTATTAAAACGTTTACTTTTTATGGCATCACCATGTACAGAGATGGGCGAGGTAGTGGCTTTTTTTTAATGTGATTTTATTTTTTTGAATTAGTTTAGCTTTGATTTTGCTAAAGTAGATGCAATTTACTTTCTAATGGAATAGAGTTTTTTTGTTTGTTACTCACTTGGCCTGCTAACAATGTCAGACTAAAATCTATAGATATAATAAGAGAAGATGGAGCTAGAAAAACTGGCCACATTTTAATTGTATTTTTAATAAGACGTACTTACTTTTTCATAATTGCCAACTGATTAAGTTAATTTTAATTTTTCGTTTATCTTTAATTGTGTGATTTTTTTAAACATGTTGCTTTTGTTCTCTTTATTTTTCCTGCAGGAAGCTGTTTGTTGTATTTAATCATAATTTTTTTAGTTGTTGTTGTTGTCATAATTGCTTAGAAAAAAAAGTTGCTAGTCTGAAAGTCATATTTATGATCATAATGATCTTTGGATGACTTTTAATTTGTTACTTCAGTTGCTGGTTGATTGCAAAAGAAAGAAGGAAAAAAAAACTGAATATTATTGAACATCAAAGGCTGCGCTTTATAGGCAGGCAAATGCAACGAGAGATTGTAACTGAAAGTTTGGAGAAATCTATGAAAAAATTCATATTAAAGTCAAGTTAGATAAACTGAAAAGTATCAAGAGGTTAATAGCAAAGATTTTTTATTGCCATTTTCAGATCTAAATTTATGGCTGTACTATTTGTCGTGTAAGCTTTTTCATTTTGGTTTTGATTTTCAAATAAAATGAAAAAAGCAAAATTATCGAATATTGGATGTCCTGATTAGGCTGCAGTAGAGCCAGCCTTGGCGGTAATTTAACAAAAGTCCTATTTAAATCATAATGCTATAAGAATATCTTAGGGATAAAGTAAATTTCATTGCAATTTAAAAAATTTCCTTTTTTGTTTTATTCTCTTTCAAAGTTCTATACCTCATTAAAAATCACCCTGTATAATATGGGAGTTAAAAACGAAAAACATTAAAAATAAATGCAGTTTAATTCAGTTTCTTAAAATGATCAAAAGAGACCTGCTGTAGAGTCCAACCCCAACTGACATGCTGGAAAACAAAAGACTTGAAAAAGGAACTTTATTTTCCTAAAAACAAACTTCATGACTATTTTCTTTTTTTTTTGTCAAAATAATGAAGCACTAAAAATCACAAGCAATAAAAATAGTTTTCCTCTAAAGTAGTTTCCAGCCCAGGTAATATTTGTTTTCCCCACCCCCTTTTGCTTGAAACAAGGAATGGGAGAACCCATTCTTTCCAAAAATTTCCATTCAAACATTTTTCCATCAAATAAATAATTAACAAACTGTCAGTTTAAGGTTTAAATGCAAGTTTTGGTGCGGGCAAACAAATTAAAGAAGAAGGAAAAATGTTCAAATGATGTGCATCATTTGTAACATGATTTAGAATTAAAACTAAAACAACAACATGACACACAGAGAAACAAAAACAACAACCATGAAACAACGAGTGGAAAAAATCGTACATTAAAAACAAATTTTTCACAGGCTTTTAGCTAAAATAAAGGGATTTTCAACATGTTTTTATTTGGTTTCTTTTTTTTTTGTTTTTTTTGTAGAGATTTTTACTAAAACAATGATTTTGTTAAACAACAAAGAAGGAAATTCATACAATTCAAAGCCAACTTTGATATTTTTTCTTGTCTCTTCTGCGAGTTTGTGAAAATGTTTTAAGGTTCTCGCCAAAACAAAAATAAAACATAAACGAAAAATGTTTGCAATATGCTGGTTGGCAAATAGAGCCTTTTTGCCAATTGTTTGTGTGAATATTTTTTATTTCGGAGTTTTGTTTTTTTGGTGCTGTTGGATCTTCGGCTGGTGAGTTTTGCGGTGGCAGTTTTATATTTTGCGAGGGCATCTAAGATGAGCCATCGATACATTAAAACAACATTTTCTAGTACAACCACTCTACTACTCCGCCTGCCGTCTTGGATAAATATTATTGTTGTTTGAAGAAGCGAATAAACAGAAGAATATATTTTTTTTATATAGAAAAAGAAACTACAATAAAATAAAAATAGAAGCCCAAATAAAGGGAGTATTTTTCTTTATATTTTTTATCAAATAAAAATGTAATTCATTTTTATTGAAGGCAGAAATTTTAAAGAATGGAATTTGAAGAATATTTTTATTTAATTTAAAAGGTTTTGTGGATTTAAATTGAACATGAAATTTAATTAAATGAAAAATAATTACAATAAAATTTAGCGATTTTGTTGTAATCAAATACTTGAATAACTTTAATTTTTTTTTTTTTCGAATACTATTCGAACGAATAATGAAAAAAAGGTTTTATGAATCCATTTGCAGAGGAAGAAAAGGCACATTGACCAACTCTTAGCAGAAAGGGTCCACTCTGTGAGTTCCTCATCATAACCATTAAAAAAACACACAATGGTTGCGAATGGCGGGCCCAGACGTGGGCACATAAGGAAAGGTCCTTTTTCAGGACGTTGATTCTGGGCTTTCACGAAGTAACGCAGAAAGCGGTTCCGCAAAGGCAAACACCAGAAAAGGAGGGGGAAGTGTTTTAGTGCCAACACCACTCGACGCAGCTGGTGACGGCCGCTATAAGTGCGAAGGGATTTTAAACCCTCCTCACACGAAAAAAAAATAACAAAAAAAAAAAAAAATAATAATAATAATAATAATAATAATAATAATAATAATAATGACATGGAGTTAAAATTATTGTGGAAACCTTCTTGGGTTTTTCCATATTCACATGATACATCGGAATAGAAACTTGGAGTTCCATCTGGAGGTCGTGTTTGGCTGATTTATGAAAACCGTTGCGTTAAAATATAGACCGCCAACTCTTCACTACGTTGCATTATTTAAAATGTTTCAATAAAAGATGTATAACAAATAATCTTGGACATGATTGAAAGTGTTACAACATTATTTCTATTGGAATTAAAACCATAAACGTGTGATTTTGCGTTCACAATGCAAATTCAATAAATTCATGTTTTAAATTATAGTATGTCCAATAAATTTAATCACAATATATTAAATCTCTCATAGAAATCCTCTACATTTTATAATACTTAATGCAAAAACTGTATCGCAGATATTTCTGCTTTTGCAAAATGGTAAATATTAATAGAGAGAGAGAGAGAGAGAGAGAGATAGAGCGAGAGAGAGAGAGGGAGAGCGAGAGCGGAGAGAGCGAATAAATACTTCAAAAACACAATTAATTCATATAAAATTATGCGAACTGTGAAAGAAAAAGTTGCAGATTAAGTGAAGCTGTCCGTGCATTCTTCAAACACTATCTGATGTTTCTAATATATAACTTGGCAGCACTCAACTTAGCACAAACAAAAACAGGCAAAAACAAGGTTGCATTTCATAAAGACTATTTAACAACAATTTAAAAAAAGTTTCAAGTTGATTTCAATCAAATTATTTACTACAGTTAAAACGGATTTTAACAGTTGATCTTAACGTTAAAGCCAGAATTTATTAAAATTATGTCAGTGTGAAAACACTTTAATTTATAAATTAAGGCAACATAACATGGCAGACTTTCTTTTAGGCAACTCTTCCTAAGCATTTAAATAAAATTTATTTCTGAGTTTTCTCAGTCAAATTATTCAAAATAAAAAAGTTTGATTATGTCCTTCTATAAATTTCAAAGTCTGTGCTTCTGCTTTTATAATTCTCAATTGATTTGTGAAAATTCGTGCATGATATAAGAGGTTTTTATTACTTTGAAAGTAAGTTGAAGTCCACTGATGACATTTCAAATAAATAATTTTTCAAATGATTGATTTCCGGAAAAAAGGAATGCATAAATATTAAGATTTCACTCCTTTAAACAGCTGCCATTAGGGCTTGATATTTGTTAGCTATTTTCAAGCTTGTTTTCGTTATTGTTTACCCAACAACAATTGTTGCTCAAGTTAAGCTCAACAATTTAATTCATTTGTTACGTTTAGCAATTTAGTTTAAGTAAAACATGGATTTCGAAGCACTGCCAGGCCACAGTTGTCGTATATTGTTTTATATTGTTTCAAACGATTTGAAGCGTTTTTTTTCTCTCTGTGCAATTCGTTGAGAAATTGATGGAAAAATATGTATAACACAAATTGTAGGTGGAGCCAGCCTCCTTTTAATGCAAAAATAGCACAATAATGAAATCTTTGTGCTTCTGACTATTTTAACGAACTACTGGCAAAACTGAACATGCACTTCTTGTTGTTATTGTTTTCTCTCTACGGTTGTTTGATGTTTTGGCCATTATGGGCACACAAAAAAGTGGTTGTTGTTCTTCGTTTTTTTTTGTAGTTTCTGTTTTTTCTTCT
Source organism: Linnaemya vulpina (assembly GCA_963675445.1). Taxonomy (NCBI): domain Eukaryota; kingdom Metazoa; phylum Arthropoda; class Insecta; order Diptera; family Tachinidae; genus Linnaemya; species Linnaemya vulpina. The sequence goes on along the minus strand of OY776277.1, from coordinate 12,202,380 downwards.
TCTTTTGTTTGATTTAAATTACTTTGGCCATCATCAGACAACCTCATCAAGCACAAAACTACCAGCATCATCAGTTGGAAACTTCAAACTCATCGATCGATGTTTTAGTTTTGAGTTTTATTTTCTTATAAACTTTTTTTCTCCAACGTTGTTGTCAGAGAAAAATACTAAATAAAGAAATACGTTGTATTAACTTGGCTTTTTTCTTCTTCTTACTTTTCTTTTATTGTTTTCTTTTCGGTTGTTTTGTTGTTGTATGTTCTCGTTGCTGTTGTTACTATTTTCCTACATTTTGTGTTGCAGGCACGAACAAACGTTTGTGCTTTTTATTTTCTTTTTTGTATTGTAACGTCGAAAATAGTGTAACACAGAATACGTGATTTTTGGTGAAGTGCAACAAACCACAAGCTGGCAGCCAGCTAGATGAAAAACCTCAAGCTGGGAATTATGGAAAAGGGGCGTCATGATCTTCTGCAGCTACAAAACGAAACGAAATTTCGTTGCAACCATCGCCAGCCAGACTATAAAGCAAATCACAAGCGTGGTTTATGATTTTCTCCTACAAACAACACATACAAAAAGCAACAAAAAAAAAAGAATATATAAAATAATATTTGAAAACCTAGAAAACATCAGCGGCCATTTGGTATATATTTTCAACATACTCCTCGTACTTTATTGAAACTCGCCTGCAAAGGTCTGGCCTTTTATGCAACATAAATAGTTTTTTGTGCGATTTGTTTTATATCTGTTCCAAATTTAATAGTTTTGGCTTGTTTTTCGTTTGTTCTTCTTCTCCTCTTTTTCGTTGGCATGTAGAAATTATTATTGTAAAATAGCAATTTTAAATTATGATTATAACTTAAACTATAATTAGCAGCAGTTGATTTGGCCCAGAATTTCAAATGTCCGATATGATGTGGCGAATTTTATTTTTTAGGTAAAGAGTTTTGCTCTAGAGAATTGTGAAAATAGTGGTTGAGATAACAAGAATAATATTGAATTTTTTTTCATATAAAATCGTTAGGCAAAACAACATTGAAAGCGCAGGTCAAGTCATTGTGGTGTTGGAGCTGTGAGACATGATTTTAACGAGGTGATAAGGAAAACATTTGGGCGTTCTCAAGTATCGCATCTCTAGTTTGTGAAATTTATTATTAATCGCATTAATGAAAAGGCACTCACTTCAGTCCTATTTTGTAACACCAAAAAATATTTTGTTTGTATTTTGGAACTCGATTCAGTGTTATTCGAGCACCACAAGCCGGGAAGGAATTGTATTGTTTTTAAAGTCCTCGTGTGTAAGTTTCTTTCTTCCATCGTTGTTTTATTTTTTAACACGGAACGATATATTTTTGCACTTTCAAATGAAACGCATTAACATTAAGACATTTCGCAAGAGTAAATTTTTTAGAAATTCATTTATCAATCCCTATAAAAATTATAATTTAATTGGAACTCCATCTGAAGGTCTTTTTAGAATAGAAGAAGGAATATGTTACTTGTTTTCTAAAAAATAAAACGCCACAAATGCCCAAATGCCTACAACAAATTCTCTATTTTTTTATTTTTAGTCACCTGGTCGGTGAACACTATTCTTTTCATACTCCCAGCAGAATGCATTGCATGGGTAGAGTTCATATCCTGAAAGACGATCCAAGGAAATATTAAAATCAAGTGAAATAAAAGCATATCGTCGGCTTAGAGCGCAAATTTGCCAATTCACTAGACATAAAATTTACACAAGAGACAAAATACGTTTAAATTTTTAATAAATTACTTTCTTTTGAATTGTGAAGCCTCAAGTTTAAGTAAATTTTTTAGCCAGTTAAAGGGGCATCTCTTTTTCTTTTGGATGATATTAAAATTTCATATTTGAAACAATGGATTGGATTTGGCATGTTTACACTCTAAGGGGTTCTTTATATATTATGAAACGCTTCAGATTGGACGGGAATTCTATTTTTTCTATAATTTAATACGAAGAGGGGGAGGGGTGTCTTTAAAAATGTTATGTAACAAAAAATTTATTAGTTTTGTGCAACATTTCGTTATTATTATTATTATATTTTTTTTCATTAATTTATTTATTATTAACTAGTTTAGAGTAAAATCGAAAAAAACGCTTTACTTAATATGTGAATAGCCTCCAAGCTGACGATATGTTACGGAGTATTGGGCATTTTTAATGCCAGTACGAAGCGTATACTGTACAGTGAAATTAATATCAATCATACGCACTTCAGTTCCGTAGAAGTCTAGTCTTTAATTTATATCGTTGGATGCATGTGTAGCTGTAACCGTCTTTTTGACGATTAAGAGTAGCCGCTATCCCCTGCAATGTTGCCGCAATATGTTAATAAATTTATCAGACAGTTGTAATAATGGAATAATTTTAACGTTCATCTATTAATCAGGTTAACTATTGCGAACATTATCGTTAAGTTGTAATATTGGCCCTAAATAAAAAAAAAATATTTTATTCAGCTAAAATTAATTTCGAATAAAAAGATATGGCTTTTGTTAACCCAAAACACGCAAAAAGGATCATATATACAGAAAAATTAAAAAAACAATCTCTGGCTTAAGAAACAACGAACCAAAAAAAAATTAAGAAAGTGGGACATGAAGAACATAAGCAAACGGCAACACTAAAGCGTGTCGGTTTGGTACAGTTCTCGTATTGTTTTTCATAATAAAATTTTGCACAAGTAGAAACTATAATCACATTCATCTACCCCACCTAACAAGTGAAAATAAGCTCTTGAAAACAGCTGTTCTGATCGGCTGTGTAAAATAAATATTTAAAACTGAAAAATTTTTTATATGGCCAATTTTTTTTATTTATTGATGTTATTATCTTTAGCTAATTGACCAGAAGTTTTAAAAATGTAAATAAAATTCGTTAATTTACAGTTTTTTGCGTTGTTGTATCGCAGGTTTTTTTTCTTGTTTTTAAAAGAGTTCGAGATTCTGTAATATTTATTTAGAACTAAGTTGGATTTATCATAATTTTAATTTTTCTAAATTTAATTTAAAAGAACATTTAAGCATTTCTTAGAAATATAACCGTAGTTTTGTTTTATTTGTTAAGAACAACACTGTTATGATATTGATTTTCACTTGTGCTCATTATTTCTCTCCGAATTAGAAAAAAAACACTATGCGAGAAATTATATTTTATAAATAACTCTTTATAGAAGTATATTTTTTAGATTTAGTTCTGATATTCTATTTTTTTCCTGCCGTCAATTAAATTCCTGCGGCAGTTAAGGGCTTATTCTTTTTAAAACTTTACACTGTGATTTTGTGTCATAAAAATCCCTAATAAATTATTTTATTGAAAAAAAAAAAAAATGTTTTCTATGAACAACATCATATAAAGGGTGTTTTTCATAGAGTGATACAACTTTGAGTTGGCATCACTGCTTTATTTGACCACCCATTTAACAGCTGATTGTTGCTTTTTGTTTAGTTTGCTTTGACATTTCATTACGGATCGACTTGCACCAGAGCAACGCGTGCAAATTGTGGAAATTTTTAATCAAAATAATGGTTCTGTTCGTCAAACTTATCGTGCACTTCGTCCATTCAAAATTTTATTTTCTGATGAAGCCCATTTTTGGTTGAATGGGTATGTAAATAAACAGAATTGTCTCGTTTGGAGTGAGGAGAATCCACAAGCTTTTGTCGAAACACCATCCACATCCACAGAAAATTACTGTTTGGTGCGCTTTATGGACTGGCGGAGTCATTGGCCCATATGTCTTCAAAAACGATGATGGTCAGAATGTTACTGTTTGTGAAAATTGGTGTTCCAGATTGTGCCTTGTACGCGCCAGCTGTGGTGGCGACATGGACGAAATCATATTTAAACATTAATGTCATAAGATTTTCTATCCAATAAAGACCGTTTCATTGATATCGAAAATATATGACTATGTTTTATTATGATTTAAACTTGTATCACTCTATAAAAAACACCCTTTATTTGTGCACATTTACTTAATCGCTCGTTTATTGCAAAATAGTCCCAACTCAAAAAATTTATAATTTTAATTTTTATAAACTAAAATTCACGATTCTGTCTCAATCTGAACCGAAGTTATAGCGAAATATAGTTTATGCAATCGTGCCATAACCCCTACATTTTGACAACTTTAATCACATTTTGGCAAGTTTGACTTTTTCTGCGTTATGACTACGTTGCATGTACCAGTTACCACTTGAAAGTTGGAAGTTTTCTCATCACATTAAAAGCAGGCAAAAATTAATTACTATTTGCTTAATAGCTGCAAAAACGTGATTTAAAATATAATTATTTTTTGTTTCTTTTCATACGCTGAACATATCAAAAACCGACTTTCTATTTAAAATATAAAGAAAAATCACTTGCAAAAGAAAAGACTAACAAATTGTCACTAACATTTGCCCTTTTTCAAAAATTTAATGAATAATAACTTTTTTTTGTTGTTTTTGCACTCTACTTTTAACTTCAACCGAATTAACAGTTCTGCAACCAGCGGACACCACTGTTATACGTGTGCATGTATTGTGTAAATATAACAGCTTATAACAGTACAAGTAATTAAAATCGTACTAATGAACTCGCGTATGTGTAAGTAAAAGAAAAATTAATGTTAATTGTACTCACTCGCATTCGCCGGGCTTATCGCATTTGCCATGGATGGGATCACAGCCGGGCTTGCAAATCGCCTTTTCACAATTATCGCCAATCCAGCCGTTTAGACAGATTTTTTCACCCTGTGGCCCACAGTTGTAATGACCGAATTGATCGTTGCGGGGACGACAAAACGTTGTACATGTTGTATTATAATAAGTAGCTGCACATTGAACTCTGACACGATATGTAATGCGAGCATTGCGGCCAATATGATCCAAAGTTTTCCATTCGGGTGATGGTAGAATCACGCTTGAAAATGATGTTTCTTCAATTAACCTTTCAGAGTCTTTTTTACATTGTTGTTGTTGTAGTGGTTGTGTTTGATTGTGAAGGAGGTAGAGAATTAAGCAAAAAAAAAGATAGAAAAATTGGAAAATTTGTTAAAAACAAAATGAATCTTCTAGTATTTTTTTATTTTTATTTTTTTTTTTTATAAATGAAATGAACACAAGATGGGTGGTGTTTGTTGTTTTTAAGAAATGGAAATTCTGTTTGTTGGTTTTCTGTTGCTGCTGCTGCCGTTGATGTTGTTGTTGTTCTTGTTGTTGTTGCTATTGCGAACATTAGTTTGACGTTTGCATTTGAAGTTTGGCTGTGTTTTTTTGTGTGCCAACACGTTTGAATTTAAATTTCTTCAACTTTGTTGTTGTTGGTGTGTGTGTTTTTTTTTTTCGTTTAATGCCAAAAACCTTTTGTTGGATGTTGTTGGCTTTAAGGAAACGATCATGGTGGCAATTGTTAACAAAAATGTAGATTTGTTTTAAATCCAAAACAACATTTACAAAACAAAAACATCGGTTTTTCTAAATTGAAATCAACGTTGGCGTCCATACAAAAAACAAACAAAAAATATGTTAACGACAAGTTCAACGAAAAGTATCACATGCCTAAGTTGTACTATTTGTTGTTGGTTTTCGTTGTTGTTGTTGTCGAATTTTATTTTAAATTTTCGTAGACACATTTTTAGTCAAGCAGAAGTGTAGAGGAGTTATTTCATTGTGGAGGAAAATTCTTTACAACATTTTTATTTTGGGCTTAAAAAGAGTATTTTTTAACTTTCTTCCAAAACAATATTTTTCAACTGATTCAGGTTTTTATCAGCTGAAATTTCGTTAATCTATTTCATAATATTTTCAAGTTGTTATTTAATTTATTTATTATATTTTTGTACGAAATTAAACTCAGTGTATTTGTTCTTAAATTAAGCGATTTTTTTTTGTTCTAGTGGTTTTCGAAATTGAAAAGCTGACAGCGTTGCCACAAGCAAATAGTAGAGGGCCGGGTTGAAAAAGAATTTGTACTTTTTTTTTGGTACAATGTGCGACTAAAAAGTACAATGGTACTGCAATTACTAATTTGCTACAATTTGTGAACTTTTTCAGTTGATATTTTTAATTTAATTTCCCAGGTTCATCGTTCGTCATTTCTTCGTGAATTAGTTTTCATACAATTACAATTAACTTCAGTTTGTTTTTTGTAGTTTTCTTGGGTTAAAACAATTCCAACAAAATTTTTTATAATTTAGTTGAAAATAAAAAGGAGCAACAATTACTAAATATTAATATGATTTTAAGTTTCCATAGTTTAAAGAACGGAATCTGCTGAAGATGGGAATGTTTGTTTCTAGATTTCAAACAAAACATTTTACAGAGAAATCAGCTGTTTTTTTTGCATAATTCGTACCGAAAAGGTACTATTTTTTAAGGTTTTTGGTACCCAAATATTTATTTTGAATTCAAAAGTTTTGATTCCTAACAAGTTCTGATTTAAGGCAAACTTTTCATTAAACGAAAAGTTGTTGAAGAATAATTGAAAATTGTTATTAAAGTTTTAACAGTCGAGTCGATATAAAAAATGTTCTGCTAAAACTCACACACACACACACACAAAACAAACACTTGCTCTTTTGAAACAAAATGATTTTTGAACTAATTAAACGTCCAATCGTTTGTGAAATTCAACATTTTACTTTACTTTTGTGGCTGCTGCTGTTGTTGTTGTTGTTTTCAAGTTGTATGTTTGTTGTAGACTTAATTACATACCTGGATACGATGTGTTGTACATATCCAACGCCTGCAGTATTAATGTAAATGATTTCTGTAAAAATAAAATAAAAAAGGAAATATAATTTAAATACAATTATTTTTGTAGCAAAAAGAAAAAAAAAGAGGAGATTTCAGTTTGTTAAGTTGGAAAAAAGGCGGGTTTCATTGTAGCTGGTTTAAGCTTGAGAGGGTTACCTTAAGGTTAAATTATTTTGTCAATTCGTTGCTATTTTTTTTTTCTTTTTGTTGTTGGTTGTTTTATTTTATATAAACATTTACAGAAGCTTGTACGATTCTTGTATGTGAATGACTGTTTCTCTTTATTGTGTATTTCTGGGTAAGAAATTTATTTCTTTCTTTTTTTATAATTTTATTTTAAAATTGCTGTTAACAGGCAGAAAAGTGGAAACGGTAGCCTAATTGAATTGGGAGAAAAGTAGAGGTTGTCATTGTTCGTTAAGTGTTAATGTGTTTCTTTTGTGTATAATTTAAGCAAATTTTAACATGAAACGATTACCAGCAAATCACATCAGAGTTGGAAAAAACAGAAACAGAAACAGAAAACGCGAAACGTGAAGTTTTAAAAATTTATTAACTTTAAAGGCAAATTTGTTGAAGTTGTAAGAATTTACATAATCATCAATAACAATTACCAAGAAAGAAAAATATATGTGGCGAATGAGCTGTCAGTTAGTGGCATTGAAGGAGAAAAAAAAAGTATTTTATTGGTCGCAAAAAATACGTGCAGGAGTGTGAAAAAACTGCATTTATTTCTGTAGCTAAAAGTACAAGTTAATTTCTTTGATTCCAGTTAAAGAATTTATTTAGAAAAGCAAGAACTCAAAGGGATCAAGAGAGTTGTCCTAAGAAATTGATATTCTATTCGTATATGTATTTCATAATTTACAAAAAATATATCCAATCCAGTACCGAAGTCGGACTCAATATAATTGCTATTCAAAATCATTATTTATTAAAGGGTGTTTTTTATAGAGTGATACAAGTTTAAGTCATAATAAAACATAGTGATATATTTTTGATATCAATGAAACGGTCTTTATTGGATGGAATATTTTATGACATTAATGTTTAAATATGATTTCGGCCATGTGGCCACCACGGCTAGCGCGTGCAAGGCGCAATCTGGAACACCAATTTTCACAAACAGTGATATTGTGACCATCATTGTTTTTAGAAGATATATGGGCCAATGACTCCGTCAGCCAATAAAATGCACCATACAGTAATTTTCTGTGGATGTGGATGGTGTTTCGACAAAAGCTTGGGGATTCTCCTCACTGTCGCAAATGCGACAATTCTGTTTATTTACGTACCCATTCAATCAAAAATGAGCTTCATCGGAAAATAAAATTTTGAATGGACGAAGTGCATGATAAGTGTAACGAACAGAACCATTATTTCATATTAAAAATTTCCACAATTTGCACGCGTTGCTCTGGTGTGAGTCGATCCATGATAAAAAATAAACTAAACAAAAAGCAACTATCTGCTGTTAAATGGGTGGGCAAATAAAGCAGTGATGCCAACTCTAAGTTGTATTACTCTATAAAAAACACCCTACATTAATAGATTTTTTTTTTTAATTTCTTTATTAGATAGATTTTTTCTTCTATTGTTTACAAGAAATAACGAAAATATTGTCTCTTAGCTTAGAAATCATTTTACAGCTCCAAAACATGCCTACGGTAACATGTGGGCAAATTTGAGGTTAGGAAGTAAATTAGCTGTCAAATAATGAAATGTCAATAATTGAGCTGTCATCCTTTGACATTTATTCAGTACAGAGTTGGAAAATTTTGAATGTGAACTCAGAATTTTAATTGTGAAAGTTGGCTGCTTGAAAAACTAAACGAAAACCACACATTTTTCAACAAACTCATCTTAAATGATCAGTCTAATTTTTAGTTGGTCGCCTCATTCTTGTGGCTTAATACCGTTCTCTGGGGCCATTTGAAAGACCGAGTCTACATGAACAAATTACAAGTAAATGACGTTTTGTGAGATGAAATTTGACAAGATTAAGGAAGCTCTGCTGGAAAATGTGGTTCAAATTTTTGCGATAAAAGTGGACGTCTGCCGACATGGCAGCGGTAGAAATTTGTCCGACGTTATATTTCCTTATTCATCCCCATATTTCCTGTTTACTTTCTTATTAACAAAACTGAATTTGTCAAAAAGAAAATGTGTCTTGAAGCCAAATTACTTACGAACCTTAAATTTGTCCATCCTTTTTAATCTTCTGTGAATGTTTAAAAATCAAACCACTTGTACTCTTGCAGTTTGAGTGAAATTATTCTCGCTTTAATTAAAGCGCTTGTTATTGTCATAATATGTATTAAGATTCACTTAAAAAAACTCACGTAAATTGTCTAATTTTATAGCAGATTTAATTCAAATGTCAGTTCCTAAAAATGTTTGCCTTATCAGTTTTGATTGGCTTTGAAATGTCTTAAGCTTTTCAAAATCGCATAATAGAAATCATTTTTCCAACGTGAAATTTTCTGCACTTTTGTTTTACTGAGCAATTAAGGAGTTAAAAGTAATAATAATAATGAAAGAGCAGATACGAAATGTGTAAAGAACTAATCTAATCTTGAATTAACCGTAACCATGAAGGCATGCAGGCAGGTACGTAAGTCTGTGTGTGTGTGTCTGTGTGAAAGTTCGAATGGTTATTAAAAGCACACACTCGAAGCAAAGTGCAGTTAAATGCATCATAGCTTAAATATGCCATCCATGATGCCAAGACTAAATGTGGAAATTTAATATCCTGGAGTTAAAATATTGCGTTCTGAAGCACAGACATATAAAATAGGGCTTCGCTGTCTCCTCCAACCTTCAAATTTAAATCTCGTTTCAAGCATACAAAAAGATCACGTTTCTTGGCCATACAAATTCTGAGAACGAAGCATGAAGGCTCTGGACGTGCTCTTGAGGTTTTCAAACCGTCGAAACAATCCAAAAAACTCACAATATGAGACCGATCGCAGATTGAGATTTTCGATCAATAATTTTTAGACGATTCTGATAGATCCTTGACATGGAGACTGATCTCTTTTTAAAAAAGAAACTAACCATTTAATAAAACTGTTGAGTTAATAAAACTACATTTCAAATTTATAATTAAAATTGCTTTCGATTAAAACTTTTATCAAAGTGCGCTCGCTGGTCATTCTGAAAGATTTATATTTCCAATTGTCGACATTTCTCGAGTGTAATAAATATAAAATTTCTAAATTTCTAGCGTCTTTCGAGAGGATTTTTAATTTGCGGTCAAGTAAAATAAGTTTTTTTCTTTTCATCTTTATGGCACATTTTAGCCATCTAAGAGGATTAGTTCGCTTTGCTGTTGTTGTTATTTTTTATTTATTTTTTTGTAGTTTCCTTCCAAGATAGATATTAGATTTATGGCAACTCATGGTGTGGAAACATGATTCAAAACACACTGTATGATTAAAAGAATTTAAAACAAAAAAAAAAATAAGAAATACGTTTAGAGGACTTGAGCAAAACTAAAATAAAAGCCAAGAAATGAGAAGTTTCAAATATACAAGAAAGAAAAAAAATATTATGACTTTGAAATAGTTTAAGTTTCTTTTTTTATTTTATTTTATTTTTTTTGTTTTCCTACAAGTAGAAGATGCAAACATGCGGACGTACGAATAAATTGTGGTTGTGTGTTTGTAACTAAAATAAAAAAGCCTTTAAAGCAATTAAATTTGAACGACGTTGCCCAGCTGGAAGCCAGGAAATTCTCATTTAAAAGTCTATAGACGTTTCAGTTTTTTTTTCTGTTTTGTTTTTTGCACTCGTAAAAAAATTCAAGTTGCTGGAAGTCTCTAACTAAAGACTAGACTAGACTGGCAATATTTAAGCGCCAATATGTTGCCACAAATAGTTCGCCACTAAAACGTATAGTTTGTAGCATCTACACAAGACTCAATACATCGGCAGCAGTTTAATATAATGACACGATCAGCAGCACTTGCAGCAGCATTGCGCTCATAATGATACTGATAATAATAATGGTGACTGAATGCTCATAATGATCTTAATGTTTATCATCTTTTCAAGTATTTCTGTGCGTATAAGCTTCAACTACGACTGGCCAAACGTTGCAGGAATGTAACTCGTCTTAAACAGATTGTCATAGTTAAGGGAGTCGGACTGTCAGTCCAACATTTTCTAGGCAGCAGCCACACTCACTCTGCAATTCATTCATATTTTAAACAAATTATTTCAAGTAAATAAATAAAATTTTACTATGATTTCTCAAGATCATTTAATGGTTGTGTTTTCTTTTTGTCTTTGCAAACTTAAGCATGCGTTGACATGCTCAGCATATAAAGATCACATGCAAAACATATAAAAAAATTGAACAACCACTAGACTCATCCGTTTTATGCAGTCATTGTGGTCTGGCTGGCAGGTATAATTTACTTCGAAATACTATAGGGTGTTTTTATAGAGTGATACTAGTTTAAATCATAATAAAACATAGTTATATATTCTTGATATCAATGAAGCGGTCTTTATGGGATAGAAAATTTTATGACATTCATGTTTAAATATGATTATGTCCAAGTGGCCGCCACGGCTGACGCGTACAAGGCGCAATATGGAACACCAATTTTCACAAACAGTAACATTCTGACCATCATCGTTTTTGAAGACATATGGGCCAATGATTCCGCCAGCACATAAGGCGCACCAAACAGTAATTTTTTGTGGATGTGGATGGTGTTTCGACGAAAGCTTGTGGATTCTCCTCACTCTAAATGCGACAATTCTGCTCTTTTACATACCCATTCAACCAAAAATGGGCTTTATCGGAAAATAAAATTTTGAATGGACGAAGTGCATGATAAGTTTGACGAACAGGACCATTATTTTGATTAAAAATATCCACAATTTGCACGCGCTGCGCTGGTGTAAGTCGGTCCATAATGAAATGCAAAAGCAAGCTAAACAAAAAGCAACGATCAGCTGTTAAATGTGTGGTAAAATAAAGCAGTGATACCAAGTTTTAAGTTATATCACTCTATAAAAAACACCCTATATTTCACAGTATTGAGCACACCAGCAAATTAATGACAAACTGAATTCGCAATCGAGCAGAATATAAAATTTACAAGCAGGGCGGTCATGTCGCTCAGCGATTTAAGGGGAATTTGGTTGCCTTTTTTAAATATTTTTCTTTTAATGTTGGTTTTTCTTTTAAATAAATTTTGGCTGAAATAGTTTTGCGCAAACTATCGACTGATCGAATACAAAATATTTACAATTAAAATAAAATTTTTAAAATTTATTTTTTGTTAGCGATCAGCCAGTATATCCCAAGTGACATAATTTTATAAATTTTTAGAGCGCACGAAAAAATTATAAATTTCTACTCGCACGTTTCAAACGTTGTTAAACGCCAGAATCTGTTATATGAAACACACACTCGCGCAGTTACTAAAGAAGCAATTAAATTAGTTACGATCACAATCATGTCATGTCAAACTTATTTCTTCATAAATTTTTTCAACCAAAACAACAACAAAAAAGATGATGCAAAGCATCATGTGAAATAAATTCTGGCCGATTTGTTTGTGTGTGTATGCAGGACTAAAGGTAAGACAAAAGGAGAACAAATTGCAAGCAAACATTTTATTTTCGAAAGCGTAATAAATCAAGCACTTGTCTAAACTGCCGTCCGTCTTGCCATCTTTCCAACTGTCTTAACTGATTTGACTTGACTTGACTCAACTTAATTCGACTATCCATCTGTTTCTCTACGGAAAAGAAAAAGAGTAACTTATTTTTACAAATACATTTTAGAGCTGAAAACATTTCATTCTTGTCTTTTGCTTTTTTATGACTTTCCTGGTTGTTTGGGGTCAGTTTTTAACAAAACTTTACTGCCATTTAATAAATATTCTCTTGCTCGGATTCGTTCACACTAATTAGTCTTCGTTTGTTTAGCTAAAAATTGCACACAACAACAACAGAAACAACAACAACAACAAAAATTATTCTAAAAATAGAAATGTGTTCCGTATTTTGATTATTTTACAATTATCAATGGCTAAATTGGATGGCTGACTGGACTGATGGATGACGGTTTGCTGCCTGAGAGCTGCGAATAATTAAATAAGACAGAGATAAATAACTGATGGAATAGTGACACAATTTAAGTTACTTTTTTATATCTTTTTTAAATTTTATTTTGATAAATACAAGACTTTCATATGCCCTGAGCAATTTCAAATAGAAAGCATGACAAAATATGAACCACTCAGTGGCAAATTTCAAGCGACATGATACACATTTTGACAAAATTAATACACAAAAAAAGAAGCAGTCAATTGTCCAGCAGTTTGTTGTTTGCTGTTGCGAAAAAATATGTTTAAAGATTAAAATTATTATTAGCAATATCCACTAATATTTTTAACCTTAAGGTCCCTTTATTTTTAACAAATTATAATTTTATAAAAATAAAGAGACCGTAAGCTTAAAAATATTAGTGGATATTTTTAATCAAAAAGAGGTAAAAGAAATAAAAGAATTAATAAGAATATTATTATTATTATTATTATTATTATTATTATTATTATTATTATTATTATTATTATTATTATTATTATTACTATTATTATTATTATTATTATTATTATTACTATTATTATTATTGTTATTATTATTTTTTAAATTATTATTATTAAAATTTTAATAAATTAGAGAGAAAAAGCAGTAGCGACTATAGGCTACCGGGTTAATGTCGTCAGAAGATTCACGAAAAGGTGTACATATTTAAAAGTGATAAACAAAATTTAACAAGTTTTAATTGAATTATAACCTGGTTGTTATTAAACAAATACGACATTTAACATATTTTTTACAATTGATCAATTCAGAAGTTTTGTTAGATCGTTTCATGGTACAAAAACAATTGAGACGGACTATGACTTTTTCACAATACGACGAATTCGTTGATAAAAATTCGTGTGAAATACAGTAACGGCTAATAAATAAAAACAGTTTTCTTTTATGAAAATTAAGGCGAATTACTAACAGGCAGCCTTATCAACCTACTACGGAAACAGCTGTTTTCAAAAGAACTCAGCTGTTCATACCCCAACCGTCAAAATTTGCTTGCATTTAAATTTGAATTAAAAAATATATATCAAAACAAAATTGTTTAAATAAATAAGTGATTTGATAGGGATGTTAGTGCAGTGTGCAAAAAAAAAATATTGCGGGGGGATTGGAACTTTTCTCTTTGTAACAAGAAACCACAGAAAAGAAAAGTAGTGTGAATTGTTGGAGATCACTTTTAAAATTTATTTTTAACTTTTTATTTCAATTTTCATAATAGACGTTCTTTTAGTTTCTTTATATTATTTTATATGTTACTTTATGTCTTAGTTTAATGCACTTCGAAAGCGTGTAAAAATACTTACACTTTATGAGAAGATAAGAACATGAACCACATCAACAAGTGACGTATGAGTAGCATTATTAATAACATTAAGTATACGCGTGATATAAACATACAAGTGAAGCTAATAAAATTCGACCTTTCGACGAATATTTTACTTCTGTGAAAGTAGGGCGAATTCAGAACACGTAACGTCGCAACGTGGCGAATTTATAACATGTGGCCTCAAGAGAACAGCCGACTGGAAATGGCTTTATATTTACCCAATCACACATGTGGGGTATTCACACTTCGTGCTATTTAGTCATATTGTCATTAAGTCATAAAAATTTAGATTCGTGCTATTATTTTATGACTTATGACTACAGTGTGAGTTCCCCAATGATATATAAATTAATAATTGTAAACAATTTTAAATAAATTTTTTTAGAAAAATTAGAATTCTTCAATAAAAGTTTTGTTTAAAGTGGTCATTAGAGCATAATTAGAGAGGTTATTTGGAGGTGATTTCACTTCTTTTGTTGCGTACAATAAATTGTAAAAAGAAATAAAATTAATTGTTTTTTTTTTATATTTACAGTGGAGTCTCGAAAAAATTAACCCAAATGTTCCAAGAACTGTCAACTCTTGTAAGTGATTTTAAAAGAAATAAATAATATAATAAACAACGCTTTTGTTTGATTTAATATTTATGAGTTCGTTAAAGCAGCCCAGATTTAGTATATTTTTAATTTTAAAATGACTGTTTTGGATGCACCACTATTCAACGTCAAATGTTTCCATGAATATTTCCATCAAGATATTTTAAAATGTTCAATTTCTGCTGCAAATCTAGTATTACAATTATTACAAAAAATAAACACTGCACAACACACAAGCTTGACACTAACGACTAACACAATATTGTTTGTTGTTGCTAAAAATTAAGTTCTGCGAAGAACTTCACTTTTACAGTGAAAGTATTTTAAAGGTACTCAAATCACCACATTAATATATTAAAAAACTCCAATGTACGTACTGTCGTGCAGTTGAAAAATTCACTAGATTTTTACAACACACCTCGTACATTTTTCATTACACAGCATAACGGCTTGTTACAGATTCCACCGGCCATGCTAAACACGTGTTATATTATGACAAGTTTTATGTAAAAATTACATGTTCGTACATATTAATTACTAATTAATTTATGAATAATAAAAAAAAAACACAAATAAAATGTTAAGAGAGATCTATTGGAAATATCTTCCCATAATCCAACCGTAATAATTTCTAAATAATTAAATTAACATTTTATAGAAACATGTACTACCTGTCAACGCATCCAAACGACGGGCTATAATTTTTGAAAACCACATAAATTTCCAATAAAACACTCAAATAAACAATCTAATTTTGTTCGAATTTAAATACGTGTTTTGACAGAAAACCCGAAAGTCAAACTCAACAAACAATAGCGCGATGTTTTATGCAAATGAGCGACTATAAATCTAAATAAATTATGAAAAAAAATAATAATATTTGCCTTAATAGCCAACAATTATAAATTTGAACTTAAATCAGAAGAGAAAAACGAAATTTAGAGCAAAATAAAATTTTTTTAAAATAAATAATTAACATAAAACAAGAGTTATAAGAAATAAATATTTTGCATGGCGAAATTAACAAAACTGTCGTCCGTCTCCTTTTATTGCCGCCATGGAGTTTCAAAACTTGAAGTGACAATTTTATAGCGAAAATGTTTAGCGGCTACAAGCCCATTCATTTAAGCTTTTTATTATTTCATAGTTTAAGCCACAAGCCGATGAATCAACGAATTAATTATGTTAATAAATTTAGCAAATTAAGTGTGAGTTTAGTCAGCTTCACTTTTTTTTGTTTTCGGTTTAAATACTTTTTTTTTCATTTCAAAAAAAAGAGGAGAAAATCTCGACTTGAAATCTTTTTATTTTGGCCGTTTTTGTTTTATTGCAGTCGATAAACAAAACTAATGATGTCTGCTTAATGTCAACATTTAAAAAGACACAATTATTTGATTTTATTTAATTTGGCTTATAAATAATTCACACCAGCCACCAGCAACGGTGAAGCAGAAACTCTCAGGTGGTTAAGAAACAAAAGACAAAATATACGAAATAAAAATCAAATAAAATAAGTGTCTTGACATGTTTATTTGATATATTTTTATTTGATCGTACTGGTACAGATTGTGTGTGTGTGTGTGTGTGTTAAATATTTTATGCATGAAATCAAGTTTACGACTCAGAATTGAAGTTAACAAAACGATCAAATATCAATATTATCGCCCAGCACCATCGCTATTTTCATAATCGGTCTCATTGTTATTTGTTGTTGTTGTTGTCACCATCAACAATCATCATCATCATCATCATCATTATGACTATTATCATTATCAAGTTTATCTTTTATTTCCCTTTTGTCTTTGCTCAAGAAAGAAAGCAGAATGAGCGACAAATATTTTCATCCTTTTTGGCTTCTACGATTTCAAATACAAATAAAATTTGCCGCAAAACTTGTGGCACCACACACACACACACTCACTCCGCTATTCTTGGCTATAATAAATTTTGTTTTTATATTATTTAATATAAATTTGATATTCGTTGTGCTTTTTGCCATGGGAATTTATTTAATTTGATTTTTTTTTTGTTTTGTTAAACGAGTAGTTGTTTTGTTCTTCTCGCCGCAGCTGAAGAACAAAAATCAATAACCTTTTTAAAGCCGATTAATAAGGATGAAAAAGTAGAGCAACAGCGTAGGCAGTCTCCTAGAAAATATTTATGCTTTTGTCTTTCTTTGTAGCGTCCAGTATCTCAAACAGTTGCATTTCTTTCGTAAAAGTAAAAAACATAAATAATGATATACTCTGTTCTCTTTTCTCTTTTTCTCTTTTGAGTCAAATTGGAAGATTATTAAAAAAGAGGTTATTAACTAATTTTCGGTGTTTTACAGTAAATTAAGAGTCCGTCTCTTTGAATGCAACAACAATAATAAAAAAGCAAACAACAATTTTATTTTGTAACACTAAGAGAGATATTTTCTTCCGTATTTAGAAGAACAGGATCCCATTAGACGTTACTGTAAACACCAGAGATCTGCTGTGAGTAGTGTTTTTTGGTGTTTAAAATCATTTAAGAAATTTCAAGTACAAGCGAATATGAACCATCGGTATGAAAATTATCCGGCGTTTTTTCCATTCAAACTGAAAATCGTATGCGTGATGAATACAAAAAAGGTTATTTTTCTATTAAAATTATAATCAACTATTTGTGTTACCAAATCGCCCAGTCTATAGCATTTCATTTATGTAAATAAAAACCAGAATAATGACACATAAAATTTCCCAGTCCGAAAATTATTTCATTCATGTTTTGCAGTCGAGCTTTCAAAACTTTTTAAAGAACACACACACAGAAATTAATATTCCATACAAATACGTAACAGTTGTAAAACATCATCTAAAGCGAAATTAAGAAAAAAAATGTACATAAACAGGCAACAACAAAAATCAATAATGTTAACAAATCTTAACAAAAAAAAAGGAGTTAATAAAATATGCATTTTTAACAAAATGCCGCCTTTAAGTTCCTTAACTTCTTGCAGTCTTCTTTTTTTTTTTTTTTTTGTTGGCTGCTTCTTGCAATTTTATTTTTAACAAAAGATATTTTTGCTTTAACAATCAATATCTTGATCGGCTTGTTTTCCTGTGTGTGCGTGTGTGTGAATGTGTGTCTTTTTCTGGTTAAAAACTGCTGCACACGGTTTTGTATGATGGCATGTGTAGAAAACTGATCACTCGTACAACAACGATACGAGTGGTGATGATCGGCGTGGAAGATATTGACTTCTTTTTTCTTTTTTGCTTTTTTCTTTTCTTTTCGTTTGTTGCTGTTTTGTATTTTATGCTGTTCAATTTTGTTTAAAGTGTATCTGGCAAACACGATCGAGACAAAGTCGCTTACTTTCGCTTGGTCATGAATATTAATATTTTTAAATATGCCTGCTGCATTTATGGGAGTATTTTTTATTTTTCGTTTTCCATTCAATTCAATTCAATACAATTCTTTGGCCAACATGCATATTGGCAACAAGATCTTTTTTTTTTCTTCCATTCCACATTTTATACAAAATTACAGGATATAAATTGTTCGCAACAGATATTTAGGAAGTTGGACAATGTTTTTGTCCACATACTCGCTGGTTGCTCGTACATTCAGATCGCTATTGTTTGTGGCTGAAATTTTGCCAGCAAGAATTTCAGACACACAGAAACGTGTCCTTAAATCTTGTGTACTTAAAAAACGTGAGTATGTGAATTTTTATTTCTATATTTATTTTATTATTTAAATAAAATATATTAAAGTTTGAAAATGATATTTTTTTTATTATTGAGCTGAAAAGAAACAAAAAATTTGAAGTTGAACATTTTCAAGTGCCATCTGTTGTGGCTGATCATGCCAAGTTTTCTTGCTTTTTTTTCGTCTTAATGACAAAATATTTTTAACAATTTTAGCTTCTATCCGACTTGATTTCCCTGACGTTATTTTGAGAAAATTATGACACATTTCAACAAATATTTAGGCAAAATGCTAAAGATCACTTGTTTTCTTTTAATGTTGTTTCTTTCACATTTAATTGACCTGTTGAATGCTGTTGTTAAAAACATGAAGATTTTATTATATTTTTACATTAATTTTCAAAAAAGAAATTTTAATTGTTTTTTTTAGATCAAGTGCGAAGTTAATGTATCAAATCTTGCAGTTACTTTGGTGCGTTATTTTGTTGGAACTATAATTATTTTATATGACACGATTTTATATTATAAATTTTTATTATTATAGTTATTTATTTGCTTTAGTGTTGCAACTAAAATGTCAGCTGTAAATAAAAAAATAAATGCTGAAGAAAGCAATTGGTTGAATAAGACTGACTTACAAAACCGTCTAAATGAAAATAGGCCACATCGCTAAAGATGATTTTGTTGAAATAGGCCTCGTTTTCGTATAGTCATAATTAAAATTCTTTGTTTAAGAGTGTAACGTGCCGTGCATAAAAATTCCCCAACTTTTTACTAAATCAATGCCGAAGGATGACAATTCAATTCTGGAAATTTCATAATTTTACAGTCAATTTGCTTCCTAACCTCAAATTTGCCATGTCTATATAAAGCCATGGTGTCGAAACACCATCCAAATCCACAGAAAATGACTGCTGGTTGCGCTTTATGGGCTGGCGGAGTCAGAATGTCGCTTTCAATGGTGAACGGTATGGGAACATGATTCGCAACTTTTTAGTACCTCATTCACGTGGCATTAATCCTGCTGATTTGTGGTTCCAACAGGACGGAGCCACATAGCACACAGCCGGCGCTACAATTGATTTAATCAACGAAACTTTTGATGGAAAAATTATTTCACGGATTGACCCAATTAATTGGCCACCAAGATCGTGTAATTTAAC
Organism: Linnaemya vulpina; assembly: GCA_963675445.1. Taxonomy (NCBI): domain Eukaryota; kingdom Metazoa; phylum Arthropoda; class Insecta; order Diptera; family Tachinidae; genus Linnaemya; species Linnaemya vulpina. The sequence continues at coordinate 12,182,726 of OY776277.1, read as the reverse complement.
CCTATTCGGATTACTTTCTTTGGGGTCACTTTTCTACGTCGATGAACCACAAACAATTGAACACCTGGAAATCAGCATTCGAAGAGTTAGCGGCGAAATACGGCCGCAACTGTTGCGATGAAAACTTGAAAATTGGCGTTCTTTCTACGTGGCAGCCGTGGCGGCCACATGGCAGATATCATATTTAGATACTCATTTCATAAAATTTTCTTTCTAATTTAAGCCCGTTTTACTGATATCAAAAAAATATTTCCGTGTCTTAATGTATATTTCAACTTGTATCACTCTATGAAAAAAACACCCTTCACTTGTTGATCTTAATTCCCCAGGATACAAATTTCCGCTTTAAAAAAAAAAACACCCTTCATTTGTTGAACTTTATTCCCCAGGATACAAATTTCCCAAGTTACAGGTTATTTATTCTGTGGCTTAGGGAAGTATTAACACAAACTTTTAACTTAAAAGCTTTTTGTTGTTCAGTTTTCCTTCCCCGTTAAATGGTAAAACAAATTTTTTTAAAAACCAAATCAAATCATTATTATTTATTGCCAAAGATATTTTTAATGCTTCATTGAAAGAGAACTGCATGCAAAAAGAGATAAAAATAAAAAATGCAACAAACAGCACATGCAAACGAAACGAAAAAACAAACAGAATTGAAAAAATTGGTTAGTGGACGACTGATCTATAATTCTGCAACAACAAATAATCGTGACTTACATCATGAAGCACAACATACGAAATAGTTTGTACTCATATAAAACACTGGTGGACGGACAAGCATAATGCATGGCCATCAGACGGACGGCCGGACGGACGGACGGACATTATCAATAGTTTTAGAGTGGCAGTTACAAATACAATATCTGCCAACAAATTTAAACCGAAAAAATCGTCTGCATTTTATTTCGAAATTTACAAACTGGGTGGAGTGAGGAGTTTATGTACGATGGGACGCGGCTGATGATCGCTCTTAAGCAGCTAAAGAGGGAGGTTTTCTTTTTCCCAAACGTTATTTCAGCACAGGTAACGTGTTCCGCAAGTAAGAAGCTCTTTTCTGCAAAAGCCCAACACACAAAAAAAAGCAAATAAATAAAAGAAACAACCAACAGAAATAAAGAAATCCTTGACTGGCGTTCGTTTATGAAAATTTATTCATTCGTTTTTTATTGAATGCATGACTCGAGGTGGTGATGAAAGAGCGACCATTTATTGATGGATACGAGTATTCAAGTTGATTGCTGGGACAGGTATTAAATTATTTGTAAATCCACAAAATTCATGTGAAATAATAAATTTTTTTCCCTACATTCCATGATCGTTCTTCGTTTTATTTATTTATTTATTTTTTCTTTTGCCTGTTCAAGCAACTACTGGGAGTACTCTTTAGCTGACTCAGAATGCATGTGACGGCTGGTTTGTTTGCTGCGTTCGATAATAAAAGACACTTTATTTTACACAAAATTTGCATAAGTGATGGATATTTATTTTTAAAAGTAGGAAAAATTATTTAACAAAGAACAAAACGCTGGATTATAATGATTTGTAAAGTCTGTTGAAACATTTTTTCCCTTTAAATTGTCCTTTATAACAAATGTATGGTTTCTTTGTTCAAATTACTTGTAAATTTGGTGGATTCTATTTTTATGGTTAATTGAATTGAAAGTTTTAAGGAAGTGAAAAGAAAGTATTTGGAGAATTAATAATTCTAGTGCAGATTTTAAGATAAAAATAAAAACTTTTATATTTTTTTATTATACAGAAAACTTTTCTTCGTTAAGGATTTAGAAGTATCCTTGAACCAAATTTACCAGTGCACTAAATACTATAATTTCATTAGTTTTAATAGTCCTCAATTATTTGACTGAGAGTCAAATTATATATTCAGCTAAAATATAGTATCAAAGAAACATGATGTGTGGGCAGGACATCTAATCCTTGAGCCGAAAGATACAAAAAAATTACCCCGAAGCTTAGACGCTTGAATTTGGAAGTATTTTAGTATCTCTAACCAACGCGAATCCCAAATCCGTCAAAGATTAAGCTTTTAAGAAAAAGGACATATGGGAGGTAGACTCATCCCTGCACCGAATGACACGAAATTCATATGACAGCTTAAACGTGTATTTTTAAAAATAATTGTAAATTTTTAGTCCATTCGAATCATAAATGCAGCCAAAACCAAGTTTTTAAGAAAAAGGACATGCAGGACAGGACTCTAAATTTAAAACTAAGATAAATCGCATAATTTTAGACACATTTCATGATTATTTAGTACTTAAAATATATAAAATCTGCCAAAATTAAAGTTTCCAGAAAAAAGGATATATGGGAGGTGGATTCATCCTTGCACCGAATGGCACGAAATTCATATGAGAATTAAAAGGCATATTTTTAAAAAGAATTATGAGTTTTTAGTTCATTCGAAACATAAATGCAGCTGAAACGAAATTTTTAAGAAAAAGGACATGCAGGACAGGACTCTAAACATAAAACTGAGATAAGGCGTATAATTTTAGATATATTTCATGATTATTTAGTGCTTAAAAAGTATAAATGCTGCCAAAATTAAGTTTTCCAGAAAAAGGATATATGGGAGGTGGACTAATCCTTGCACCGAGTGATACAAAATTTACACGAGAGCTTCAGCTCATAAATTTTGAAATAATTCGAAAACTTTTAAAGCATTCCAACTCCAAACACTGCTAAAATTGGTTTTTTAAGAAAAAGGATATATGGGAGGTAGTCTTATCCTTACACCGAATTATTCAAAAATTAAAAGAGTGGCAAGGCGCACAAAAAAAGAAATATCTTTTGCTATTTTAGAGCACTATAATCATAATTTTGGCTAAAAGGTAGTTTTTGCAAAAAAGAAAGTATGGGAGGGAGTCTTATCCTTACTGCGATCGTCATAATATTTACTCGAAAACTAAAGCGCATATTTTTAGACTTAATTGTAAGATTCTAAAGCATTTGTATAATAAATGAAGCTGGTATTAAGTTACTAAGAAAAAAAAAGGATATATGGGAAGTATCAATGTCCTTCAACAGTATAAAAAAATTGTAGCAGAGCAAAATTATATCATTTTAAAGATAATTACTAATTTTAAGTTTATTGTTGTCATAAATATTGTTAACTTTTAGCTTTCAAGAAAAAGGATATATGGGCAGACGTTTCATCCCTGCAGAATACGAAATTTACACGAAAAGCATCAAATGATGTAAAATTTACATAAAGCCTAGGACGAATAATTTTTTAATTAATTTTTAAATTTTAGTGCATTAAAGTTATTTATCTATGTTGATATAATTGAGTTGTTAAGAAAAAGGATATATGGAAGCTAACAGTGTCCTTATGCCACATGATATGATAATGAAAACATCATTTTGATTAAAAAAAAAATATTTTTAGCGTCAAAAAGAGATGTCTTATCTAAGACTGTGTCTGGTTGGTTTGCTGAAAATTATCAAAAGGAGTTGCTAAAGTTAGTATGATCGCTGCTACAATTTATTCACATCAATTAGCTACTCACTAGTTTCTTCCGAACGTTTTAAGTATAACAATTAAAGAAAAAAAACACAGACACACACACACCAAACCGCTAACAAATAATATTAATAAGAAATATTGAAATATTTAAGATATCTGTGCCCACTGTAAACCATAAAGCCTTTGCAACCTCACCACGTACATTCATAATAGACATTGTTAAGGCTGATTAGCATTTTTGGGCATGTTACAACGTACGGACCCAAACAAAGAACTAAAAAATAAAACTATATAAGAAAAACGAGTAAAAATGTAAAAAGAATTATAGAATCGTTAAAATTGTAACACGAGGTGTGTTAGGAAACACATAAAAGTAAATAACAAAAGCCAAGAAGGCCAGACACACACACACACGCGGATGGACGGACGGATGCCAACAAATAGTTAAATGGTGTTTACATAATTTATTACTAAACAATTGAGTTAATAAATTTACATGAAATGCAGGCAGTCATCAGATTCATAATTATGGAAACGTTGCAAAATAACCAACAACAGCAACAACTTAGAATGGGTTTTATAATGAAAAAAAGAGAAAAAGTTTTAAGCAATAAAATCCTGTCTTTTTTTTAAATATTAACAACAAAAAAATAAACAACATAAAATTTCTTTTAATTGAATTTCAAATTATTTGCACGTTTTGTTCCAATTAACAAATTTCAAACATTTCACGGCTTGAAAAAAAAACTTTTTAAATCAATTTTTTTCTTCTTCTTCCTCTTCTTCTTCTTTTGCAATGTTGTTTGAATTGTAAGAATGCAAAAATCATGTTCTGTTTTGCTGCTGCTCTTGTGTTGTTCACCAGAGCTTTTGCATTGCAGCTGAGGTTTGTTTGTTAAGTCTTTTGTTTTAAGCTTTAAGCCATTTATAAGGCGTATAATTAGCTGTTTTGCTGCTGTTTTCAGAAATACTTGATTTTTTGTTGTTGTTTGTTTTAATGAAGTCTTCATTTTTAGTTTGTATTCAAACGAAATGGTTTTTCGTCTTTAACTTTTATTTCAACTCTCTTTTTCCCGCTGCTGCTCCCAGCCGTTGCTGTGCTTTAACTTAATTATACAAAACAACATATTTCTTACATTTTAATGCTAAATACATATTGTTAAATTAAAATAACTGTATTTGCAAGTAGGTAGTGTGTGCATGTGTGTGTGTGAGTGTGTTTGAAATTTCATTTGTAATTAAATCAATTTTAATCAGACAATTAACATGACTTGGTTTTCTTTTCTTTTTTAGTTGTAACTTTAGAAATGAAATTGAATTGCCGCAAATAAATTTAAATGGAAAGAAATTTATATTTTGAAGTGAATGTTAAGTAGCTCGTCTAGCCAGTGATTAAAACTGAAACTATAGAGATTCCTAAAGAAAAACTTAAAAGAGGTAGAAACAAAAATGTTTATGTTCCAAAGCTTTGCAACACTCTTCTCTTTAGTTATATTTTTAAATTATATTAAAAGCTCTCAACTATCGCCCCAAGACTAGACGAGGCTTCAAGGAAGTTGCTTGAAAATAGTTTTCAAGTAAAACTCGTAACTTATTTTTAGGCATACAATTGTGTGTGTGTGTGTGTGTGTGTTATTAGTTAATTACTTTTGATATTTGAGGAAGATATTTAAAAGCTTTATTGTGTATAATTAAACTCTAACAGCAGCTAAGCCCCTTGAAGCAACAAAACCATAAAAATACATTTCGGCAACAACTCCAAATTAAATGAACAAAAAGAAAAAAGTTGAGAAGAATTGTGGGTCTCAATTAGATACCGAAATTTGCATAAAAATATATTTTCACAAAAAAGAAAACAACAAAAATTACCAGCAACTATTTTGCTCAACTTTAAACTGGCATAACCCCCAATTAAAGTATAATAAAAATGATATATAAATTTAATTAAACAAGAAAGAAGATAATAAACACTATGCCTGCCTGCACACACACAACCACAAAACACCAAACCGAAATAATAATTTTTAATGTAACAAAAAAATCTCGCTAAATGAAGGCAACAGAAATAATTTGGGAGTTTTGTTTTCACAACAACTGAAAATACTGAAAAATAAAAGTCCGAAAAAAATAAACACGAAACTAAATTACAGGGTTTAACAGCAAATTACATGATTTAACACACGGAACAGCGAAAATTGTAATCATATTTCGCGGAATTAAGAAAAATAATGTTTCAAACGACCACAAACAAAAAAAAAGCCAAAGAAACATTTTAAAAAACTTAACAATCATTGATAACACTTTAAAGTTTTTTCCTAAATTTTTATTACTTTTTTGTAAATTAAAATGGAACGCACGAAGAAAGCTGAAGAGACTTTCAAATTATACTCATAATCCTGTGAAACCAATTTTCTCTTGTTATCTTCATTTTAAGCGGAATATGTTTTAAATTTGCTTAAGCCAAAGAGTGCTTGTGTGTGCATGCTTTTTTTTCTCCGTGTATGTGTGTTAAACAAAATGAAAAGCCATAAGCTTGATTGCATTTAAGCCAAGTTTAATCTACAATTTTGATCTTGATTAAAATGCCACCATGCCACCTTAAAACGCAGAAAACAACGTCAAGTATCTTCACAAAGACTGCCACCAATAAAAAAATACACAAAAAAATAAACAAAAAAAGAAACACTCACATCCTACTGTAAAAACAACAATTTAGACATTTTTAAGTAAAACAAGTCTGAAGAGGAAAGCAAAAAAAAAAAAACTTTAAACATAAAATTACAAAGTCATTTGGAAGGGAAAGCAAATAAATCCGTCTGTAGGCGACTTGCAAAACGTCCTACACGGAATTGAAATATTTATTTTAGAAAAACGCCACCCTTTTTCATCTGAAAAAATATTGAAGAACTTTTTTGAGAAGGTAAGCTCGTTTAAAGGGGACTTTTTAAAAAAGTTCCTTTAAAAAATATATTTTTTGAAATATATATTTCGAAAAAGTACTTTTTGAGAATCTACTCTTTCACAAGTATTTTTTGAAAAACTCCCCCTTAAAAAGTACTTTTCTGAATTATTTGAAATGGTACTTTTTAAAAAAGGTTTATTAAAAAAAAACTTTTTTAGAAATCACTTTTTGAAAAGATTCTGTTGAAGAAATACTTTTATAAAAAGTTCTCTTTCAAAGTACTTTTCTGAATTATTTGAAAAAGTACTTTTTGAGAAAGTTTTATAAAAAACATTTTTAAAAATAACTTTTTGACAATTTTTTTCCGTTGGAGAAATACTTTTTGAGAAAGTCCTCTTTTAAAGTACTTTTCTGAATTATTTGAAAAGGTACTTTTTTCAAAAGATCTACTAGAAAAGTTTTTTGAAAAGGGACTTTTTGAAAAGGTTCTCTTGCAAAGAGACGTTTTGAAAAATTTTTTTTCTGAAAAAGTACTTCTCGAAAAAGTTTCTTTAAAATAAAGTTTTAAAAAAAGCTCTCTAAAAAGTGCTTTTTAAGATTGATTTTTAAATTACTTTGAAAAGGTACTTTTGAAAAAAATTCTCTTGAAAAAGTACTTCCTGAAAGAGTTTTCTTAAAATTATATTTTTTTCAAAATAAATTTTTCAAAAACACTTTTAAGCAAAATATTTTTTTGAATTATGAAAGGTTTTAAAAAGGTATATTTTAGAAAGTGTTCTTAAAAATCTAAAAATGCTATTTTGCTTTTTTGTTTAAAATATTATCTCCTAGAAGTTGTATTTTTTCTTTCTTAAAAAATTTTTAATACTTTATTTTTTAAATTTTCTTCTTTGAAAGGAACTTTTTCATAAAGTACTTCTCTATTAAACACATTATTTAAAAGTACTTCATTAATAAGTACTTTTTAAAAAGTACTTTTTACTAAGCCCCTTTCAATAAGAGTAGTATTTTGTTATAAAAATAAATTTTTAAAAAATTTCTCTTTAAAAAGTATAATTTAAAAATATTTACTTGAATAAAAATTACTTTTTATAAGTATTTACTGAAAATGTATATATTTTTCAACACACATTTTACAAAATATAATTTCCTTTATTCAAAAAAACGATTTCTAAAAAAGAGCCTTTTTCCAAATATATTTTTCAAATCTGTAAAGAAACTTTTCAGGCGTCACATGCATAACAACACAATTAACACACCACGTGACTCGTTTGAAGCGGCGAACGAAACGGGTGCAAAATTGTGGAAGTTCTTCAGTTAATGTTCCAACTTAATGCAACAACAGCAAACAACGCACGTTAAGAGTTCATAACAGATACAACAAACATAATAACAATGCGAACAACAATATCGTGTAAACAACAAGTCACCAACAACATGAGTTTTTGTATGACCACAACAATAACACACACACACACGCAAGACACAAGAATATAATAACAATAATAACAACAATAACAAACACGATTAACATTTTGTGATATTTTTCGACATTGTAAATGTCCATTCCATGCGACTGTAAAAATGTAGAACACGAACGTGTAGTCAAACATTTTGAAGTATTTCATCAAAAGAAATTAAACAGAACCCAGAGAACAACAATAACAATAACAACAACAACAACCCGAAACACCTTGAACAACTGAAGAAGAACTACAACATTATGAAGCAACAAAGTACAAATGAAATGTAAGAGGATGAAACAGAACCACAAAGAAGTTGTTTGTACAAAAATTAATTCTCGGGACAAACGAGTTAAAAGAGCTGAACAACAAAAAGAAAATTAAAACAAAAAAGCAGCAACAACAACAACAACAACAAACAATAATATAAAACAAAACATTAAATTTCATTCATTTAACAGGTTTCATTTAGGAGTTCTTCATAAAGACACGCACACAAACACCTGAGCACGCACGCACACGACCACAAGCGAAAGCATTTTTGATTAACAACTCATTCTTCGATCATTAAAAGTATGAATTCGTTGTAAATTTTAATTGTTGTTTGCTGGCATGAATTGATGTTGTTTTTTTGTTTGTTTTCATCTAGATTTTTTTCAATTGCATAAATAAATTACAAATACAATTTTATTGTGTCATTAATGTTTTGCAACAAATTAATTAAATGCAATTAATCGTTTATGTGTTTTTCCATTTTCATTTATTCAACGTTTAATTCAGTTCAAAGGAATTCGAAAAATTATAATTTTTTAATATTCATTTCGTTGGCTTTTTAAACGATTCCAAATCAAATATGATGGGAATAAATTAACTTTTTTCTGCAATTTCATAAGTTTTTTTTATACAAAATTAACTATTTTTAAGATCATGGATTTTTTACTGCATATCCTTTTGTTAAGAATGAAGAGAATTCTTTCATTCATAGAAATAAGTATATCAATCACAATAAGACTATCGATATACCCCTGCAAGAGTTTCCTATAGTTGCCAGCCCGGAAAAAGTTTAGTTATCACCAGAACATTTACCGTTGTATTCATAAAAAAATTGAAAAATTGTTGAACCTAAAGGCCATCCCTGTAACTTCCCGCTAATTTGTTTGCTTTCTATGCTTTTGAACTCATCGAGCTGAAACTGTACTATTTTAATTTCGAAATGAACCGATTCCCACGTGATGAAGGCTGATTGATGTAGGTTCCGATTGCAATAAAAAGAATCGATATCACTAACTGATCAGATATATAAAATTGGAGCCTTTCAAAATAAAACAATTTTTTCTAATTTTCTCACAAACGGATTAACGGATTTTCACCCGGTTCACGGTGATCGACATGATTTTTAAATATCATGAGATGATGATTGATTTGATCGGTGAAGCCGTTTAGAAGTGAATTTAGAAAATCTTTTTAAATAGTGTCTTTTTCAAAGCTCTTAGATATTTTGAAATCTACCGATTCGAATCGGTTCAAATTCACGCTTTTACATATTTTGAAATCTACCAATTCGAATCGGTTCAAACTCACGCTTTTAGATATTTGAAATTTACCGATTTGAATCGGTTCAAATTCACGCTTTTAGATATTTGAAATCTACCGATTTGAATCGGTTCAAATTCACTCTGTTAGATATTTTGAAATGTACCGATTCGAATCGGTTCGAATTCACGCTTTTAGATATTTTGAGATCTATTGATTCGAATCGGTTCAAACTCACGCTAGTAGATATTTTGAAATCTACCGATTCGAATCGGTTTAAATTCACAGGGTATTCTTCAGAACGCCACCCAATCGGTTTGATTCGGTCAGCTCGTTTCAAGGTTATGAGCGGGACACTTTACTTTCACACAAACACGCATACACACACAAATACACCTGCATACATAGTGACGGGCTTTCAAAACTAGTCAAGGAAGCTTCCTAAAACCTAAAAAGGTTGAAATTTGATAAGAATTTTTTAAACACATTATTTTTTCCTATAAATACCGCAGATGAAATTTCGAATAACTTCAATATTTCGAAATTTTTCATTCGTTACTAATCGAAAGTTTCATACAATTTATAAGATCGGCCACTACGTCCAAATCTGTCTTCCTCACGATTACGTTGGGCATCGAAGTTGTCTACACATTTTTACTGGCGCAGTACTCTTCTTTTCAGATTTTTTTCACTGACCGAAAACAACAATTTCTTTCCGAACCCATTTCATATTCAGCAGTCAAGGGACAAGTACGTGCTAAGTTAGCTTCAGAGATTCCCTGCAGGGCATAATTATCGACTAAAATTGCAACAATCGATTTGCGACAACTGCACCTGCTGCCATAAAATATTGCATACTTTCAAGCTGCTGCCTTAACCCCAAGTGTGTAGATGAGTGCAAGTGTGTGTGTGTGTGTGTGTGTTAGACAATTTGGTCAGTTTTTATTATGATGAAGAGATGTAGAAAATAAAAACAAAACCAGCAACAGCAACAATAATACCGGCCTAATGTTTTAACGTTTTAATATTGACGGTTTGTGTGTTGGTTTAACTGTCTTTTTATCCGTTTATTTAGTCTTGTTGTGGTACGTTATGAGCTCATGAAGTTTTACAAAAACGTTTTTTGTTTTGTTTGTTGGCTGGTTGGTTGGTTGTTGGGTTCGTTGGTTGGTTTGTTCGTTTGTTCGTTTGTTTGCTGGCTTGTAATGTTGTGTGGCTGCGTTGTTGTTTTTGTATGTTGCTGTTGATTTTCGAACTCCAAGCAAGGCAATGTTCCCACGAAACAGGTTGCTTTTTTCCAGTACGTATTTTTTAGTTTTTTCTTTTTTTTTTTTGTTCACTTCGTTTAAAGAAATATGCCTGGGCCGTGTCGACTAACTGAATGAATGACTGTTTGTTTATCTGTCTATTGGCTGGTTGGCTGGTCATCCGTTCAAACTCAACTAACCGTCAGTTGGTCTAAGTGCAAGTTAAGACTGCATTAAATACTCTACTCTACTCTACTGCAAACGTTGTTGTGTTGTTGTTTTTGTCTGCTTGTGCTCTCGGTAAATCGCAAGTGCACTCTGGCCATAATGCATGCAGTTGGTAGTCGCGCTATTAAGAAGTATATTCTGTTGGCTAATATCGTTTTAATATACTTGATTTTATTTTTTTTTTTTTGCTTTGTTGTACTCCTCTTCTTCTTCTTGTGCTTCATCTGCAGTTGCTTGCCACACAGCACCACTGCATGCTGCACTAGTGCAAAATTAAATGAATATAAAGAAAAACATTTCATTTTGCAATGGTTTGTTAAACGTTTCTATGAAATGTGGCCAGCCAAGTTGCCCAGGCACACACATACAAATACACACAAATACACATACACACTATTATTGCAGCGGCCGTGGTGTGGTGGTACGTAATTCTTTAACTGAGTATAAAAGTTGCATTTAATTTTGTTCTTTTTTGCTGCTTTTTGCTGTCGAATTCTTAAGAATAAATAGTTAGAATTACAGTAGATGAATAAATTCAATGTTACTTTTGCTATTAACCGCAGACAGAGAAGAACGAGAAAAAAAAAGAGGCGACAAGTTTACAGTGTTGAAAGCAGAATGAAATGCAATAAAAATCAAAAATGATCTACTGCCGCTTTCATACAAATTAATTTTAAATTAATATACTTTTTAACACAAAAAAAGAACGTCTGCAAAAATATTTAAAAAAATTTAATTCTTAAATTCAATAGTTCCCGCTGCAAACCCCACAGAATAAACAGTCAGTTGCTGTACTTCTCATGTAACTTATTCGCACTGAATACCGAGTGTTTCCAGATCTGGGACGTTATACGAAAGGGGTTCAACAATTATTGCCCTTTATAGAGTAACACAAGTTTGAGTTGGCATCACTGCTTTATTTGACCACCCATTTAACAGCTGATAGTTGTTTATTGTTTAGTTTGCTTTGAAATTTCATTATGGATCGACTTACATCAGAGCAAAGCGTGCAAATTGTGGAAATTTTTAATCAAAATAATGGTTCTGTTCGTCAAACTCATCGTGCGCTTCGTCCATTCAAAATTTTATTTTCCGATGAAGCCCATTTTTGGTTGAATGGGTACGTAAATAAACAGAATTGTCGCATTTGGAGTGAAGAGAATCCACAAGCTTTTGTCGAAACACCATCCACATCCACAGAAAATTACTTTTTGGTGCGCTTTATGGGCTGGCGGAGTCGTTGGCCCATATGCCTTCAAAATCGATGATGGTCAGAATGTTACTGTTTGTGAAAATTGGTGTTTCAGATTGCGCCTTGTACGCGCCAGCCGTGGCGGCCACATGGCCGAAATCATATTTAAACATTAATTTCATGAAATTTTCTATCCAATAAAGACCGTTTCATTGATATCAAATATATACCACTATGTTTTATTATGATTTAAACTTGTATCACTCTATAAAAAACACCCTTTATATGCCGGATATCATATTGAAATTATAATGAAAGTAACAGCCTGGCCCACGACTTAACTCAATACCGTTCTGTCGACAAATATACATTCAGAACAAGAACAAATTCTACAATTTTAATTTTTTTAACATTTTCTCGACAGAACGATATTGAGTGACACGGTGGGTCAGGCAGTAAATTTAGTGTTAATTTCAACAATTCCTCTTTATTTGCTACCATTTGCGAAATCTATTCCTCTTTAAAACTTAATTTTAATTAAAAATTTTTTAGAAACTTCCAAATCTTCTAAACCACTGTGCTTCGTGGCCCAGCAATTTGAATTTCAAATGGAACTGCAAACAAATGCCCATCAATGCATGTGTGAATAGGAACGAGCTCTCGTACCTTTTAGTTTTAATAGCTTCAAGCTATCGGTTAATATTCCATTTATTTCTGTTTATTTTTCAACAACTTGAAACACATGAGTTTCATTGTTTTTTTTTCTATTTTTGTCTATTTTTTTCGTGCTCGTATTACACCGTATATGGGCAGTTAAAAAAAGTTAACAGCAGCAATAAAATATATGCAACCAGGGAGGAGAGTTTAAGACTTTATTTTATTAACTATTTGAAGAATAGATGGTGTTTAAAATTTAACACTTTTTGCCACGATTTATAAGAAATCATTCAGTATGTTTGGCCGGCTAACTGGCTGGTGTTGGCTGGCCGTGTTTGGTGTGTCATGTTGAAAGATTTTGGCCTCAAGTTATTTTTGGAAGGAAAATGCAATAAAAATTAGTTGCTACCACACACTATCGACAACAATTGTTTTTCGAAAAATATTTCCAAATACCAGAAACACAGAAGTTTTTTTTCTTTTATTTATTTTTTATTTAAATGCCATTATTAGCTGGTGTTATGGAATGCCAATAAGTTTTGAACAGATGTGATAAATGGAATTTTTCAAAATATATGCAAAATGATAGAAAAAAAAAGAATTTTGTTTTATTTACTCAGCAAATATTTCACTTTTCAAAAATTTGTTTTCATAAATTATTGCCTTTAAAACGCTGTAAATAATGTAACCAGGCCACAAGCAAATCTATCAAATCTTTTAGAATAACAATAGAAAAACAAAAACACAAACAAAACTCAAGGTTAAACAATTAAGCTAAATGAAGTGGATTTTTCCAATTTCGTACTTGACGTTTTAAGTTTCTCAAGCATTTTAACAGACTTGAATTTGTTGTCTTAATTGCACACCAACAATTCCAAATAGTACTTAATGGCCAAAACGACATTAATTTTATTGTTAATAAAATCTTTGCTGGTGTCGTCAATCCCTAGCCTTCTGCCCGCTTGCTTTGCTATTGTTTAGACACAACAGCCATTCAAAATATTTTTTTATCAAACTATTAATGAAAAAAAAAAACAAAAACAAAAAAAAAACAAAAATAAACAAAAAATAAACTAAAATTAAAATGTGTTTATCTCTTATTTACAGACTTTCATCTTTCGGTAATTTAAAGTTTATTGGCAGCCAGCCTTTCATTTAATTAGTGTTTAATTTTAGAACGTGTTTTAAACACGATTGTGTTGCTGTTCATAATAAAAACACTACAAACGGAATTAAAAATAAAACAACACTAACAACAACAACACCTACACAGTAATTTTCAACTGAATGATAAGCAACAAGTGCAATTTTCAACACAACTACGGCAACAATAACAAAAAAACAAGTGCAATTTTGAAAAGAGGAAGAAATAAAATTGCAGACAACAATACAAAAGACTTAAGCAGCAAACCTAAATCCCAAATCTATATGAAAGAAACAAACAATCAGACAAACGCTACAAAAAAATTTACAGTGGGAGGAAAAAGTTGTAATTAAATTTAAAAATATATATGATTTTCCTACCAGAAGGTATTCCAACAGGGCTTTCCGCTGTTGATGACAGTTGATGACGGCCATTTTGTTGAAGCCTAAATCTGTCAAATTAGTTGCCCTTTATTCAGTTAAATCACTGCGAACAGTTTATGAAATTCAACAAGACGTGGGAATAATAAAATTTTTCTATGAACATAAAAACATACCAGCCGCTATAATTGTCCTTTCAACAGGACTATTCCGCAAAGTGATGGATAAATTTGAGTGCAGTGGTCCCTTAAACTATCGACTAACACGATCTGCCGAAAACAACTCCGCTGTTCATGATAGTATGCAGGATACTCTGAGCTAGTCGATTTCGCATCGCTTCCAAGAACTCGACGTTTTGCAGGCTGCAACTTGAGGATTTGTAGCATCGCGACTTAGGACTGCACCCGTACAGACTTCAAGTGATCCAGAGATTGAAGATAAACGATCGTAGAAAATAACTTATGGTCACTGAATAAGTTGTAGAGCAGCTTCCAACTGCGGTTTTAATTTTTATAAAAAAATCATTTACAGGACGGGTGCGTGGACGAAAAAGTTGTGGAGTTCGGGATGTCACTAATCCGCCAATAGTTCCAACAGCGTCAATTGAATCCCGAAAAGGTTACTGTTTGGAGTGGTTGGCGGTATCATCCGTTCATATTTCTTTGAGAGCGATCTTTAACAGGGAATCATTGTCAACGGGGAGCGTTTTCCTACTCAATTATTCTACACTGCCTGGCTATTTTTCCTATGCCAATTGCAGTTCTAGAAGATAATGACAACAACAACAACTAACAATTCTTTTAATGTAAAACAAAAACAACTTAAAGTCTTGACATGAATTTTTATTTAAAGTTTGTATTCATTTATGATTCAACTTTTCAACTGCTTTCCCAGGGCTCATGGCTGATCTTTGATTCCTATTAAAATTCAGCTTTTCTTGAAACATATTTAACATGATCCGCGTCAATCCATTTACAAATAAACAAGTTGCGGAAAAGCTGTCAGCATTAATCAAATATGCCGAGACACTTTTGCAAAACTGTTTCAGTTAGAACCTGAATACTTTCGCTAAACTGATTTCTCTCTTTCAATCTTAAAGATTTAAAGCCACCCAAATTTCTTAAATTTGTTTGCTGGATTATTGAACTTTTAATACGAACCAATCGTTACCACAATTATCATGAACGATGCGATATAAGAATTCAATAAGATCACCTAATTAATGGTCCAGCAAATGATTGATATTTCAATATAATTTTTTTTCAAGTCTTTAAACGAAACCTAATTAACTGGCCATTGCGGTCGTTTTATTAATTTTTCATTGTTTTTTTTACCAACCACCCACTGTGCCTGATAGTTTACTATCATTTAATATTTTGAGAAAACTAAAAACAATCTCAAGACAATTTTTTAAGCTGGAAAATGTTGTAGCCTTTTCATGGCTAAAGAAAACCAAAAAAAAAAAATACATCAAACATAAATTTATTATGATTTTTTGGCTTTAAGAAAACAAAGGCCAGAATCATCTGGTTTACTACCCGTAGCTTTAAATCATTAATTTTAAAAATTAAATACACAAATAACTTTTAATCATAATACGAGTGGATACTTTTTTCTTCTTCTTCCAACTCACTTGTACATTTTCTTAAACGTTGGCCAAGAGATCTGTAGGCTAAATATCGAACGAAGAGCAACCAAGTGTGGCAAGTAGTGATTGCTGACGACGATGATGATCATGATGATGATGATGATGATGGTGGTGGTGGTGGTGGAAGTAATAAGTAGTAAAACACAATTTTATATGCGAGTATAGAGGCGGCGGCATTTAAACAGAAAATGCCTAAAAAGCCATAATCTTTTCTTATAGAGCGTTTGGAAGGCACCCAAATAGACAGATTTTTGCTGAACAAAAACATTAACCTACGAACTTGTGTAGATTTATAACAAAAACAAGGTTAAATTTTTAAAATGTATAAAAAACATTAAATTTTAATTGGTTTTATTACTGTTTTTTTAATTTGCACTGTCAAAAGTTTTACGAAATTTATAAAGATATTAAAAAGAGTTTAAGAAAAATTTTATATTCAAAAATAATTTAACATGTTTTTAATCGCAAGTGGAATTTATTAGCTTAATATTTGATGTAAAACGTACTCCCATATTGAACGCAAACATTCAGAAAATAATGAAAACGGCAACACAGGAATTTAACTAATTATTAGTATCGATCTGGTATACATACTTCTCGTATTGTTTTTCATAATAAAATTTATACAAATATAAATCGTTATCACGTGCAATTGAGCCTCCTGACAAGTTGTAATAAATAAAATAGCGTATTAGTACAAATGACGAAAGTGTAGTGGCCTTCGAAAACAGCTATTCTGCTCTGCTGTGTAAGTTGAATAAAAGAAAACGATCTTGATGCTTTCAAATATTTATCATGTCTTTCTGAATTAAAAAAACATTTTTCAAACAATTAGCCTATAAAACTCAATTTAATAAAACCGCTTCAATTTGTTTTAATATAGGGTGTTTTTATAGAGTGATACAACTTTGAGTTGGCATCACTGCTTTATTTGACCACGCATTTAACAGCTGATAGTTGCTTTTTGTTTAATTTGCTTTGACATTTTATTATGGATCGATTTACACCAGAGCAACGAGTGCAAATTGTGGAAATTTTTAATCAAAATAATGGTTCTGTTCATCAAACTCATCGTGCACTTCGTCCATTCAAAATTTTATTTTCCGATGAAGCCCATTTTTGGTTGAATGGGTACGTAAATAAACAAAATTGTCGCATTTGGAGTGAGGAGAATCCACCAGCTTTTGTCGAAACACCATCCACATCCACAGAAAATTACTGTTTGGTACGCTTTATGGGCTGGCAGAGTCATTGGCCCATATGTCTTCAAAACGATGATGGTCACAATGTTACTGTTTGGTGGCAACATGGCCGAGATTATATTTAAACAATAATGTCATAAAATTGTCTATCCAATAAAGACCGTTTCATTGATATCAAATATATATCATATATGTTTTATTATGATTTAAGCTTGTATCACTCTATAAAAAAACACCCTTTATATACTACGTGCTACGTGCTTTACAATTTCTGGCAGACTGGAAATGTGTAAACATGTGGTGTGACTTAAAACTGGTAGAAAAGTATTTCTTCATGAAATTTTGTAATTCTTTTAATTTCGGAGAATTTTCAATTACATAAGAGAAATAAAAAAAATTGTTTCTGTATATTTTTTGAGTCTCTTAACATGTCGAGTTGTTTGTGGAGTCAGTGTGACACACTTCTCGTATTCTTTTTCATAATAAAATTGCTACAAATAGAAACTGTTATCACATTCAACTATGCCACGTGACCAGAGGCAGTAAATAAAAACACACTTGAGTTCTTACGGCCAAGATGTGGCGGCCTTCGAAAACTGCTGTGCTGCTCTGCTGTGCAAGTTTAATATTCAAAACTGATGATGACTTTCCGTTGTGCTTTGGAATATTTATCGAACAAGTGGCCTTTCAAAATTTAATATAATTAAGGTTGTTTTTTGTTCTAATAAAGTTGTTCTCAAAAGCACACGCAAATATCAATCTGGATATAGAATCAGCGGCTTAACTTAATAATTATAACGTTTTCCTATCTGGCCAAATATATTTCTCATTCAAATTTACGCTGCAGAGAATACGATTTTCATAACAAAACTTGGTTCATTAATAATTCTTGTAAAGAAAACTAAAATCTGTTTATAACAAATTCTTTAATCTTATTTTCCATCTTCACATTAATAACACGCTGTTTCTCTTGTGGTAAAACAAAAAAACAAAAAAGGCAAAAGAAAAATTATGAAAAAATTCAAATTCCATAAGATTTGATTGCAAACAATAGCGACAGGTAATAGAAAGAACAGGCAACTGCTTAGATAAATTGAGGCATTTATAAATGACGTTGAATTTATTAATCAGACTTTATTAACAATGAAATCCAAAGAAAGTTTAGCCACTCACTATAGACGGCTTTATTTTAAGCAGTTGTTCCACAAGAACTAAAACAAGTGGCCAACTGGAATATGTGGTAACTAAATGGGTGTTTTTTATGGAGTGACACAAATTTAAATTATAATAAAACCAGGAAATATATTTTCAATGTCAATGAAACGGGTCTTATTTAAAAGAAAATTTTACGAAATTTATGTTTGAATATGATTTCTGCCATGTGGCCGCCAAAACTGGCGCGTAGAAGGCGCCATATGGAACAGCCATTTTTAACAACTCTTCGCAGCATTTGCAGCCATTATTTTGCCGATAACTCTTCGAATGTTGATATCCAGGTGTTCAATTGATTGTGGTTTATCGACGCAAACAAGTCACCAAAGAAAGTAATCCAAATAGGGTTAAATATCCAATTAATTGGGCCATTCCGTGAAATAATTTTTTTATTAAAAGTTTCTTTAATTAAGTAAATTGTAGCGCCCGCTGTGTGCCATTTGGCCCCGTTGGAACCACATATCAGCAGGATTAATGCCACGTAATTGAAGTACTAAAAAGTTGCGAATCATATTCCCACATTGGCAGCAACATTCTAACCACCATTGTTTTTGGGACCAAAGACTGACTCCTCCAGCCCATAAAGCGCACCCAACAGTCATTTTCTGTGGATGTAAATGGTGTTTCGACAAAAGCTTGTGAATTCTCTTCATTCCATATCCGACAATTCTGTTTATTTACGTACCCATTCAACCAAAAATGGGCCACAATGGAAAATAAAATTTTGAATAGACGAAGTGCACGATAAGTTTGACGAAAAGAACCATTATTTTGATTAAAAATGTCCACAATTTGCACGCGGTGCTCTGGTGTAAGTCGATTTACAATGAAATTTCAAAGCCAACTAAACAAAAAGCAACAATGCTCAAATAAAGCAGTGATGCTAACTTAAAGTTGTGACACTCTAAAAGAAACACGCTGTAGTTTAAAGAAGAAAATATATATATTTTTATAGATTTTTTATAACAATTTTGTTTCATAAATGATGAGAAAATTGACAGTTGGCTTTATGTGACCTTAAGGAAAGGCAAAGAACTTTTTGTTTTTGTTGATTGTTAAAGTAGAAACTACGTGTGCACTAACCCAATAAGAGTTTGCAATAAACATTCTTTCAGTTCGAGTTATCAGTAACACTGTGCAACATATCAAATGGAGGGAATTTTAACTAAATAAAAAGCAACTATCAGCTGTTAAATGGGTGCTCAAAGAAAGCAGTGATGCCAACTTAAAGTTGTGGAACTTGTCGAAAATAGTGGTTACATTGATCTCATCAAATACATCTGCCCATTATTTTCTACCCAAAGAAAATAATCTGTTATGGAGCACACAAAAGGCCACCACAGTCGTTTATAAGCCTTTAATAATACAAACTCTTCTACTCGTAGCATTTTAAATTGTTCAATATTTTTTGAGTCCAAACAACAATTTGTTAAACTGTTGCTTGTGTTGTTGGTTTGTGGGTAGGAGAGTTTAACATGTTATTTCTTGTAGCCAAATATTTTTATAAATTTACAATATGATTTTTTCATTTATCTTATTTTACATGAAAAGCAATCAGCACTTATTTGTTAAGAGAAATTGATGGCCTTGCGATGTCAGTTGTTGTGGTTGTTTAAATTATGATTTTTTGATAAAATAAATGATTAATATTTACGAAATATGTTTAATTTTTCATACATTTTTTTAAAATTAAACTGCTTAAATTATTTTATAAAATCTGGGTCACATCACATGTTTTCAATGACAAATTGCATAAAAATATTTCAGTATACATGAGCTGCAGAAAAACAAATCCCATCGAATTCTAAACTTTTTGCTGTTTTATTAAAAGAAAAAAAAAGAAGAAAAAAACAAAAGACGCAGTATGTAGAAAATAATTTATGTTACTTTTTTGTTTGAAACTCTTATCAGTACTTTGCGGTTTTGGCATGTGCTAAACAAAGTTCATTTTATTTTATTCGTGTGTGTGTGTGCGTTTATTTTTTCTTCTGGTTTTGATATAAAAAAGAATATCAAATATGGCACAAGTCTTTACAGAAAAACACAAAAAAAAACTTTTAAACTCCCTTTCGTTTGTTTAAATTATGATAAGAAATTTAAAAAAAACATAAATCTTATAAAAAAGTGTTGTTAGTTTTTGTTAGAAGAAGGAAAAAATAAAACTAGAAATAAAAATATTTATGAGTTTTGTTTTCAATATCAAACACTTACCGTCCAACGAAACGTAAATGGCAGTACCATGGCTCCTCTTCCGGGATCACTTAAAACGAAACTAGAACCGCCCAAAATTGTGGTGGTTGTGTTGCCAAACGAACAGCCAGTCGCTAAACTGGGTATACCCTGTTCAGCGGCGGAATACTCTTTAAGGCACAATCGAAATGCTGTAGAACAAGGCGGACAGCCTGGAAAGGGAAAGATAAATTAATAAGAAATAATCTCAATATTCAAATGTTAGATGGAATTCAAATATTTATTAAACTGATAATAAAAAAAAGTTGCATAATTCGAATTAAATTGGTTTTGAATCCGCTATGATTTTATTGGTCTACATGTTAGAGAATACTTTTTGTTTGCCTCAAGTAGTCGAAAACACTCCGAAAATAGAGGAATTCCAAAATTACATCAACAATTATTTTCTACCAATAAAAATTAGTCTTAAGTCTCGTGGTTCAATTTATCTCACCACGTTGTTTACATTTTTCGAGTCTGCTCAGAACATGTAAAGCCCGATATTTATCTGCGAGGGAGTAGATACAAAAACAAACATACACGATTTTACTTCATAAACAGCGCGGCTCACAAAAGATTTAGAAAAGTATAAAAAAACTATTCGAAAAATTACAAAAATTATTCCGGAATATTCAAAATTTATTCGGATATAATAAAAAATAATTTAAAACATTCACAAATTATTCCGAAAAATCTAAAATATATTCCGACTAAAAATTTAAAATGAAATAAAAATTATTCTTAAAATTTCAAAAATTACTTCGGAACGTTCTAAATTTACTCCGAAAAAAATCAAAATATACTCAGAAAATGTCAAAAACTACTAGACCGAAAATTGAAAAACTACTCCGAAAAACTTTAAAATTATTTCGACCATTTTAAGAATTACTACGAAAGTTTTAAAAATTACCTAAAGATTTAATATTGAATTTAAATTTTAATATGAAATAAAAATTATTCTCAAAATCGCAAATATTCGGAATTATCTTAATTTAACCGGAAAATATCGCAAACTACTTCGAAACATTAAAAAAAATTACATTACTCCGAAGACTGGAATATTATGATATAAAATTATTCTCAAATTTTCGAAAGTTACTTCGGAACAATCAAAATTTGTTGCGAAAAATTCAAAATATACTCCGACAATATCTGATGTATTAAAAAAGCTCGACGAAATATACTGCGATCATTTCAAGAATTACTATAAAAGTTTTAAAATTAACTTAAAATTTAATATTGAAGACAAATTTTAATATGAAATAAAAATTATTCTCAAAATTTCCAATATTTATTCGGAATTATACTAATTTACACGGAAAATATCGAAAGCTACTCCGAGATATTAAAACAAAAAATTAATAAATAAAATTACTCCGAAAATGGAAAACTAAATATATAAGATTATTCTCGAAATTTCAAAGATTACTTCGGAGCAATCTAAATTTATCCCGGAAAATTTAAACTACACTCCAGAAATATCAAAACTAATCCAATGTATTCAAAAAATTACTCCGAAGATTGAAAAATTACACCGAAAAATTCGAAAAATACTGCGATCATTTTAAGAATCACTATGAAAGTTGTAAAAATTTACAATTTCCGAAATATTAAAAAGTTACTCTCAAAACATTATAAATTGTCCAGATATAAAATATTAAAGACAAACATGATTTCATTGAAAATTTAAAAAACTACCCATATTCGCTATTATTCCGAAACTCAAAATTTCTAAATTTATCCCAAAATTTCAAATGAACTTAAGCGCCAACATGACATAATTGTACTGCTGTAAGATGACAGTAAAAAGTTCCCTACAAATAAATATTTTACTACGAAATAATTAAACTATTCAGAAAAAGAGATATTTGTAAAAGCAACGAAATTATATTAAAATTTCTAGAAACTCAATTGGACTATAACAATTCTGTTCTGGGGAGGAATTACAGCATTTGATTCTTTAAACTAAATCAGGCACAAGAAACGAAATATAAGGCACTTAACCCAATAATTTTCAACGAGCAATTTCCGAATTGCATTGAACCTTTTTTAAATTACGGCTAAATGCCAAATTTATATATTGAAGATAAATTTTAATATAAAAGAAATAAATTATTTTAAAAACTTCAAAAATCACTTCGAAAAACAGTTCAATGTTTCACTACAAATATTTCAATAATTGCTAACCTTAATTTCAATCGCAGCTAACTTCACGTTAAAAATTAATTTCAATTTAGTGCTTTTGATATCATTATCCACAGCATAAACAGTGGATATACTTTTGATTCTTAAAATGTTCAATTGAAATACTTTGCACTGCAGCGTTTAGTGGGTTAAGCTAATTATGTCGTTGTAGTGAATAGTTCGTGAGCGAACAATTCCTGTACTTACCCGTTGTTTTTGTACTTCTTATCTCTAAAGGAACACCACAACAGTAACCACTTAACAAGTGACTATTTGTATTTGAAATTTCTAATATTTCTAATTCAAAATTACCAATGGCAGATATCTGAAAAGAGAAACGGATAGAAGAGGTTATTTAGCAAGTCAAATAAACATTTTTTTGTTTTGTATTTTTTTTTCGTAAAAATTGCTGATATAAAAACTAAACGCAGCCAAACACATTTAATTGTTCCAAGCAAATAAATTTTAATTGAAAGCCGATTTATCACAGAAATTGTTTGAATCTTTATTTCCTCCGGACATACGAATACTTTATAATCTAACAATTTAAATGCGCTTAAGCTAAAGCTTTCGTTGTTGTAGTCTTTATCTCTAAAGCTCTTTTGCCGTCTCTCTTTCTCTTTCTCTTTCATTTTACTTTTCGCCCATGTCAAGTAATTGACAGCTGTAAAATGTTACTCGTTATGCGTATGACTCTGTGCGCGAATCTTCAAATGCGCACTTGTAATTACACCGGCGTACGAGGAGCAGTTGGGATCCTGGACTCCACGTTTAATTGCTTTCTAAGTATTAAATTGTTGGCAATCTAAATTAAAAGTCACAACACATTTATTTGCGCGCAGACTTACGCACAAAAAGGCAAAAGAAAAACTTGTTGTGCGCTCTCGGGCAGTCGTAAAAGGAATAAAAAGGCGCTTAAATAAATTATAAATAGAAGACGAGGCAGAGTTTCTTTCTTCTTTTTTTTTTTTTTGTTGCTGTTGTTGTTAGATACTTCCATCAATTTTGATTTGATTTAAAGCCATTCACAAAGAGGGAGAGAAAAAGGGGGGCTCATAAAATCTCTAGTTGGTTTCAACATGACGCCACACGATTTAAAACAGGAACGTTTGAGTTTCGCATGTTGCATTTATTTTCATGCATGATGAATGATGTTCTAAAGACTTTCCTGAGATTTTCAAATTAAACAGAAACGTTTGTGGTGTGCGAAAGCAAACAAACACACACACACACACAGACAGACACACTTGCCGTAATAGTATTTTTAGCTGACAATGACATTCCAGTTAAACATACAGATGTTGGCTCGTTGTACCCAGTGAATGGATTAAATTTTATTTACGACTTCAATAACTTATTTTTAATTTATTTTTTTACAAACTTTAGAAACAACTTAAGGCCGAGTGTAGCCAGTTAAGCATATTGTAATGTTGGGAATGGACGCCTTTTTTATATTATGAAGGAACTATGAAGCACAGGGGTTAGTGTCGAGAGGACAGATGTACGGAGATGAGCAGATTTATTGTAAACTTTTTATCTATTATTTTACTTCATCCACAAATTTTGTTTTCGTTACTAAGCCGCCAAAGCAGGACTGCAGTAGTAGCAGTAATGCCCTCTAGAGTACATGATCAATAGTGTTCAGTGACCAGTGTTGTGCCTTTGGGAGTGAAACAGGCGGACAGTAGTTAAGACAAAAAAACAAAATAATGTCTTCCAGAAAAATTCTATTTCATATTCAAGACTGAGACTGAGGAATCCATCCTGGGACCTTCAGCTTCATAATCTTCAACGGGGGCACTAAGGAAATGGGTGACTTTTTAAGAGCTTTCGGATTGGATTTATAAAAATTATATAAAATGTAGAGAAATCTACATCTTTATTTGAGCCGATGAAATGATCATAATAATTAAAGATGATTTCATTTAAATATTGACGGGCTTCGTACGCTGGCCGCAATTTCGGCCCTCCCAATTCAATATATTAGCTGGTAACTGGCATTAATCTTTGCGGGCTTGTCCCTTTAGAAATAAGCCTCAAAATATTTCCATAAAAATTGTTAAATCGCACGACGTAGGCAGGCAGTTAAACGTCCTCAAACGTGAAATAAACTGTTTGCCAAACTCGCCTCTCAATTTGAACCCTATTTCTGATGCTTTGGGGCATGTGGCACCGTGTTTAGACAAAAATATCTTTTATTATCGTTGCATGGAAGCGCCAGTGATTCACAGTAATGTTCCCGCCATTCACAGTGCGGTCCAATGATGCCACCAGCTCACAATCCCCACCAATCGGGATGAATGGAAAGTTCTTGCAATACTTCTGGCTGCTCTTCACACAAAATATGGAGATTTCGTTTGTTCTTGTACAAATTCATTCAGAAATGAATACGTGAAGAAGTGCACGATGTACTTTTTTAATCGAGTATGAGTTTTTATAATAGAATTTAATAATCTGCAAGTCCTATTCGCTTGTAAGTCAAATCATATTTTAATTATAAACCAAACTGAACATGTTTAACAGCATCATGTTACAGGAAAAAACAGCTGTTCAGCCAAAAACAGTGTTGCCAAAAATAAAGTTACTAAGAAACTCTATAGAGTTAATGCAAAGACTACGAGACCGATTAGCCCGGGTTTCACTTTGCACTCAATTGTGATTAATTCGATATACGATGACTGATTGTAAAAGTTGCAACATTTTATAAAAATTTCTTGGATATTAAAATATATAATGACTTTATATATTTTATATATTGGGACTTGTCGTCCCAATATTTGGAATAGCTTCGCTATTCATCTTCAGGGCAATATATAATAACTTATGAAACCAAAAATCATTATTCAAACTGAAGTCGATACTCATGCATTATGCTGGTGTGTTGATGACAAGAAATTTTCTGAAAATGGGACTCTTAATAACAGAAAATAATATCGAGTTTAATACATATTAAAAATTATTTATGATTTGAATTTGAGCAGATTTGAATTTGAGCTCATAAATGTTTTCACACTGAATGTTAAGGGCGATTTTAATGTTAAAACAATAAACAAGTAATTTTACGTTCGCTGTGTTAAATAAATTGAGATTTTAAAAGTCGGATTGTCGAATAAATTGAAACAAAACAAAATGAATCTCTTATAAAAATAAGCACTTCAGTGATCTTTTTGTACTTTTTACAACACTTAATTCACAAACTGTACTGTAGCTTGTTTTTGTTTGTATAAAACTATAAGATATTTAAAATTTCATTCTAAAATATAAATTCTATTATATTTTTTTAAGTTAATATTCCAAAATTTTGCAAATACTAAAACAAACTGAAATCACATTATTTCATATAAGAATTCTAAAAGAAACATGTAGGATCTACATGTCATATTATTTATTAAACTCAATTATTATTAAATTATGAGATAATTTATTAAATTATATGTTTTGAAAATATAAGATAGTATTTAATTTTTAATTAACATTGTAGATGTTGTTCTGCAACATGTAACTTGGCAGCACTGAATTTATCACAAACCAAAACAAGGTTGTATTTACTAAAATTTACTTAAAAATAAAGGAGAGATCGTTTTACTTTGGACTTTAACAAAATGTTAAATTAATATTTCTATATCTATATTCTATATCTATTATTTTTCTATAAATTAGTAAAACAGTGCGTAGGACCCAAAGATCCTGGCGAACAACTTTATGCTCACAATAAGAAATATTCAGATATAATTTCTAAAACAAATATCAGGAATATATAGAGAAAAACTGCTGGAATTTTTTGCAAGTTAAGCTTAAGTCAAGTTTAATTATAAACTTGTCCAAAATTTTATAAGTTTAAAGGCACATTCACACTTGTCAAATATTTGCCAAAACGAATGTAACTACTAGCAGAAATATTTTAATTTATATATTTTAGTTAATTATTTATTGAGTTAAACAGCTTTCAATTATATTGAAGGCTACGACATAGCTTTACTTATGGCGTTTTCTTTTCTAGAAAACATGTAGCATTTTTTCACTTATTTTCTAAAAAGTGGAAGTTTGGAAAAGTTTTACAGCAGAAATTATTTTTCGTGAGGGATGTTGGACTCATTTTTAATAAATTCCTTATTTTGAAATGGCAAAATGTTGGCATTTTCTGTTAAAAAGTGTGCAAAATGTTGCATTATTTTCTAGAAAAGAAATCGACATTAATAAAGACATGTTTAATAAAATAATTAAAACATTTTTCAATAATATTGAGTGGTTACGCTTTTTTAGGCAAATATTTTATAAGTGTAAACGTACCTCAATAATAAATTTGACCAATTAATTATATAAAGAAAAAGAGATAATGAAAAATCCCATTTTTTTGTTTTATAATATTAAAACCTCTTCCAAATGTTTGCTGGGTTAGTGCTAAAGGAAATAAATTTACTTGCTTTCATAATAACAATTCATATCTTTATGTATTTAAGATTTGTGACTGGTTACATGACATTCAGTCTCAAAGTAACAACCAAAAAAAAAAAAGAATAAAACAAGTAAAAATATACTTCTTGCAACAAGTGGAATTAAAAAACTCTTTCAACTTAAACTGACTTTCGAGTTTTTGTTACGAATAACATGGCCAAAGGCTACAAAGTGATTAAGTTGAAGGCTGAAGGAATAATGCAAAATTCTAATTTTGTTCACTTCAAATTGCGATTAGAAGCAGACGGGAAAGAAAATCCATCAACGAGTTAAGCCAACGATCTTAATTATGGAAACGGCAAAGCAAACAAAAAAAATGAAAAATAAATGAAAAATAAACTAAAAATTTATAATCAAACAGGCAACAACAACCTGCTGCAATGGTTGGATTTTTAGGCTGCAGATTCAGATTGATGTCAGATTGAAAGAAATAAACAAATAATTTTTTTTTTTAATTTTCATAAATCCTTTTACTATTTAAATAGTTTTTTTACATCACGCTGGGAAAATTTAAAAATTTAAACGGGAATCGGGAAGTTATTGGTTTCACCCTGTTTCCCAAAAATTGAGTTCTCAGCAGATCTCGGCGTTTTGACTCTCTAAGAAACGTCCCTGACAAATTTTGAGAGGATGTCAATATATATGTCCAACTGTATATATATATATGTGTGCAACTGTGCGTGTGTTGAAGTATGTGTATGGGTGGGTGCGTGTGTCTGTACGTGTGTGTAGGTATGTGACCAGGTTATAACTTTTGAACTGCAGCAACGAATCAAACCAAACTGGCAGCGTTCTAAAGATCATTCGTGAGCTTAAATTTCCTGTTAATTTAAACCGATTCCAAGCAGTAGATTTCAAAATACCCCAAAAAACTTAAAGAAGAATTTTTCAAAATAATTTTTTTAGATCGATCGATTCCACAAACTGGTTCAAAATCGGTTAATCTGTGCCAGATTTATCGTGGACGAAAAACTCGATACAGGAGATTTTTTTTTTTAATTCCGATATTATATATCTGATCGATTAGATTTCTCGATTCTTTTATAGTAATCGAAAGCCACATTAATCACCGCTTATCACGTGGGAATCGGTTGATTTGACAATGAAAATAATGGCATTTTAGCTTGAAGAGTTCAAGAGCATAGAATAGCGAAAAACGATCAGTGATCTTGCTGCCCTTAAAAAATAACTGCCAATGAAACTTGATGTCAACTGACTCAGATCTGAGAGAGCTCAAGGACATACCGAAAAGCGCATGTCAGAATTACTGCGAACGCTGGCATGAGTTGCTTTAAAATTCTGGTTCAAATATGTTGTTGTTCAGCGATGTTGTTGTCTCCACAGACGGTTGTTATGTTCTGTTTTGTATATCAATTTATTGCGTCGTGTCCAATTGATTCTACCAGTCTGAAGAATCCAATTTATTTACTTAAAGCAACAGCAAATTTTTAAATAAAATCTGAAAAATTCAGAGACCCCAAATAACGGTTATTTTCCAAATCAAATTT
This sequence comes from Linnaemya vulpina, assembly GCA_963675445.1. Lineage (NCBI taxonomy): Eukaryota > Metazoa > Arthropoda > Insecta > Diptera > Tachinidae > Linnaemya > Linnaemya vulpina. Next base: position 12,154,052 of record OY776277.1, on the reverse strand, counting down.
AAAGAATTTTCCTTTCAAATTATATAATAAAACGAAAATATTTCAAATCGTTGACTCGGTGCTCAGGGGGCTACAAAAAAATTGTTCCTTAACACAAAGAATTCGAACACATAAACACACACACAGGCAGACACATAAATACGTTAACACACACACAACACATGCAGTGTAATTTTAAAAAAGATTTGATGATCAGCACATCACAGGTGGGAATCTGGGAATATAAACGTTGATTTTTTTTTATAAAACATTTCTGGAGTTGAACAAAAATTCTAAAGGCCGTTACAAAAACTCAAAGAAAATCAAAACAAAAGATGTATAAAATAGGAAAAACAACAAAAAGGAGAGAGAGACGGAGAGCTAGAGGGGGCAAGAAAGAGGTGGATACCAACAACAACAGCAACTGCAAATACTTGGCGTATAAGACAATATTAAACCGACATCGATCAATCCCCGCAAATGAAGACGATTTTATATTGAATGCATCAAGATGCATGTAATTCATTCTATTCTTTTTCTTGTTCTTATTCTTCTTTTTTTTGTTGTTGCATAAAATCGTATCGTATCGAACTGATGATGATGTTGGAGATTTAGCATGGCAAAGACAGGGAATGATGACGATCAAATAAAAGAAAATAAAGTGAAACGATGTGATGTGTGGTGGCTGCATGTTTTTGCCGAGGCTCCAGTCATTTTAGCCCAACAGATGGACAACAATTGTCAATGTTACATACCATTTTACCAAACACCGATCCTTTTACAGAAATTACAAACCCAGTCTGCTATAATTTGCTTTTTATTCGTGTTGTTGTTCTTCTTGTTTTTTTGTGTGTGTGTGTGTGTGTGTTCTTTTCATTGTTCTTTATGTATCAGTTTACAGACAGAATTGTCTACACGGGGAAATAAAAATTGCTTTTAGATGAAAACTTGTTTGGAAATATTTCAAGGATCGATGAGTTGATTCCTGCGACTTTTTCCTGTGCCATGATTGAATTAATATATTTTTTTTATCGTTCAGAACAACATTAAAAATATTTTTTCTTCTAGTACCTCCCAAAAAATATTTTGGAAATACTTGTACATACTTTTACATGCGTGTTTGCAAGTACAAAAAAAATAACCAAACGGCAACACGGGGACCTAACAAAAGTGTGTTACCATTGGATTGATACAGTTCTCGTATCGTATTTCATAATAAATTTGTTACAAATCGAAACTGTTATCACATTCAATCAAGCCACCTAACAAGTGGTAATAAATAAAAATACACATGAATACTGATGATGAAAATGTAGCGGCTTGCGAAAACAGCTGTTCTGCTCTGCTGTTTAATTTGAATACAGAAAGCTGATGCTGGTTTTTTTTCAGGCTTTGGAATATTTATCATGTCTTTCTGAGTTAAAAACAGTTTTCGAAATTTTTTTTATAAAATTAAATTAAATTAAATATAGCAAAAATATTTTTACAATTTGTTTTTCTAGCCAATCAAAAACCCTTTTTAGCATTCACACTAAAGACTGTATTTATTTAAAAAAAAATTTGAATTTGATTTGTGCTTGAAAACATAAATTTTGTTAAAGTATTTTTTTACTTTAATTTTTATGAATAAGGCGTTAAAAATTTAGTTAGGATAATTATATTGTGCATATGTAGACACAAATGCCTTTCCGATCATACTATTTTCAGGAAAATTCAACAGTTTTCGAAATTTTTTTTATAAAATTAAATTAAATTAAATATAGCAAAAATATTTTTACAATTTGTTTTTCTAGCCAATCAAAAACCCTTTTTAGCATTCACACTAAAGACTGTATTTATTTAAAAAAAAATTTGAATTTGATTTGTGTTTGAAAACATAAATTTTGTTAAAGTATTTTTTTACTTTAATTTTTATGAATAAGGCGTTAAAAATTTAGTTAGGATAATTATATTGTGCATATGTAGACACAAATGCCTTTCCGATCATACTATTTTCAGGAAAATTCATGAGTTTTAAAGCATCCAAAAATGTACCACAAAAATGTACTGCTTATTTATATTTAAAATGTTAACTCCGCAAGTACATAGTCTCAGACATGTTGGATTTCTAGCACTTCCATGATGTCAAATGCAATTATTTAGAACACGAGGAAATAAAGTTGGCGCTATAACCCATTTTTATAAAAAGAAATCATCTTAGAAATCACCTGGACTATTGGCGCTTGTATATGACAAGTTAAGCACGCACTTTTCCAGTGGCATCGTATTTTAGAACCACAGCAAGTGCCAGACAATTAAAAAAAAAAATATTATTATTATTTATTTACTTATTTTTTTCAAAGAGGTACCCCTTGTGAATTTATAAATTTTAACGATATTTTTATAACATGACTAGTTTTTCTTTTTATGAAATCGCTTAGTTTGGAGGCTACCGGCAAAAAGAATACGCTAACAAAAATTCAGCCTTTCCGAAAAAATGTTTTTTTTTTAAAGTTGAAAACCACAATTGTCAGCTTAAGAATATATGGAAAGAGTAACAACATATAGGGTATTTTTTATAGAGTGATACAATTTTGAGTTGGCATCACTGCTTTATTTTACCACCCATTTAACAGCTGATAGTTGCTTTTTGTTAAGTTTGCTTTCACATTTCATTATGGATCGACTTACACCAAAGCAACGCGTGCAAGTTGTGGAAATTTTTAACCAAAATAATGGTTCTGTTCGTCAAACTTATCGTGCACTTCGTCCATTCAAAATTTAATTTTCCATTGAGGCCTATTTTGGGTTGAATGGGTACGTAAATAAACAGAATTGTCGCATTTGGAGTGAGGAGAAGCCACAAGCTTGTGTCGAAACACCATCCACAGAAAATTATTGTTTGGTGCGCTTTATGAGCTGGCGGAGTCATTGTCCTATAAACCATGATGGTCAGAATGTTACTGTTTGTGAAAATTAGTGTTCCAGATCGCGCCTTGTACGCGCAAGCCGTGGCGGCCACATGGCCGAAATCTTATTTAAACATTAATTTCATAAAACTTTCTATCCAATAAAGACCGTTTCATTGATCTCTCTATTACTATGTTTTATTATGATTTAAACTTGTATCACTCTATAAAAAACACCAAACAACAAACAAACTGGCCTTAAGAGATATTTTTACTGCCAAACTACTGCCATTATTTCTCACTGTGCAGCTTAACCAAATAAACGAAAAAACTGTAGAATTCTTTGGCGAAAAAAGATAACGTCAATTTCCGTAGTTAATACCCGCTCAAACACACAACACACACACTAACACATGCACACATAAAGCAAAAGCTTAAACGGATATTAAAACGACATCTTACAAAAGCAAAACAAAAAACAAAAACAAAACAGAAACAGAAGAGAACATCGATGCGAAACATTTAAAATGTATTCAGGCGCTGATTGTCATTAAAGTCGGTGTACGAGTTTTGTGACATTGATGTGTGCTTGATAATGATAATGATGACGACAATCGGCCAATGACTATTTTTTTCTTGCTGTCGATTGTTGTTGTTGTTGTCATTTAATGTATTTTTGATTTTTTGCCAAACACTAAACTGGTGGCAACTGAAGAGCAGCCACCGAACTGATGATGGGTAATGAAAAGATTTCTGTTCATAAGACGGCCTGACAAAAACTAGAACTTTAATAAAACTCAAAATCGGTTGTTGTGCCCGCACGGCCCACAAGTGGAGTGGTACAACAGATGTTAATTTGAAACAAAAACTATTTTTGAAGGGTTAAAGCGAAACCCACAAAAAAGTCTAGTTTGATTTGCTCAAATTTATTTATTTACTTTTTACACAAAATAATTGCCACAACTGTTGTTGTTGTTGTTGTGTTTGTGTATTTAACACAACAATTGCAATTATTTTTCAACTTGTCAATATTTAGAAAAGAAAAAAGAGCAGATTTTTTTTCTTCATCAGACTACAAGAAATTGCCGGAGAAATTGTATGTGATATCGTGTATTAAATTTAAATTTTAAATGTTATTTCATTTCTTTTGATGGCACCAGTGAAGGATCTGCTATGCGGGAGAAGTTTTTCATGCCACTCACTACTTTGTTGTTGTTGTTATGAACTTTATCAAATTAACTGTGTCGTCGTCTAAAAGAATGTTTTTGTTTCTTTTTCTCAGTACGTTGTTAAAGTGTTTTTTTCTTTTTTGTCCGACTTTTTAAATCGGGATATATAATGATGACCATGTGATTGCAAGTTCTGCAATGCAACCAACAATGATAATGATGACTAAGAACAACAACTACAACAACAACAACAACAACAGCAGCATGGGGAGAAACAACAGAAAATGGAAAAACATTGGCAATTGGGAATGAGGCAGATGATGAGGACGATGATGGTGTTTCTTGTTGCAGATGTTTGTTGTGGCAACTTAAGCAGTTTGAGCCGAGATGAAATAAAGAATTGGCTGGTTGGTATTTGCTAAGAAGCAACAAGAAATATGTCGCTTGACTGAAACCATTGGAATTTGCATGACATCGGCCTCATTAATGAGTTGTCATCCTCGTTTTTGGTTTTTTTCTTGTTTTTAGTTTCCAACTCTTAACTTTTTTCCACGGTACTCGTATCAGCACTCAACACAATGCCAAGTTGCAAGCAGAAGGTGTATGAAAGCGTGTGTGTGAGTGTTGTGGTGGTGTCTTTGAAAACCAGGTGATGAACCAACTAAACAAAAAACCAAAGAAAAAAAGAAACAGTCATGCTGCTCCTTCAGTATGACCAGGATTTCGTTTCCTTTTTCTTTATTCTCAGTCCACAAATTGGGAATTAGGATTGTCGCAAGTTGTTTCATTTGATATGTTAAGTGTTGCAGAAGGTAAAAGCTCATGATATCATTATTTATAAATTTTTTTCATTCATTTTTGATTTTCTTTTTTCATTCAACCGATTGTGATTTAACTAAATTAAATGGCAAAGAAAATGATAAATGCGTTTAAATCCATTCAAACGAATTATCTGCCATTTCGAAGACAATCTCTGCGAAATTTTTATTTAAGAAAAAAAAATTGTAAAATGAAAGGAAATAATTATAATAGTTATTTGCAAGAGAAATGGTTTTAAATATTTTCATGTACGTTTTAATGGTTTTAATAAAGATAATAGAGCGACATGTCACTGGATGCAAAATTATTTGTTTGAGATGAAAGACATTTTCACCGGCGAAATTTCAAGAAAGTTTGAAGACTTTTGAGGAAAAATCATGTGCTTAAAGAAAATTCATATAAAAAATTAATAAATAATCTAATAAATTATATAAATCAAAAGTGTTTGAGACGTTAAATTTTATTTGAATGAGAGCCTCGTTTCTGTAACTCATGGGAGAACTTTTCGCATCGAATTGTATGAAAAATATTTCGAAGTACAAGGAAAGTCAAATCAATATAATTATCCAACTTACACAGCACAGCAGAACAGTTGTTTTCAAAAGCCGCTACACTTTTATCATGAATACTCATGCTTATTTTTAGGAACCGTAGCGGTTGCAATTTGCATCTTTAAAATCAAATTTAAATAATTATTTTTGCTCAGAAAATAACAGTTATTTCCTGAATACTTTATTCTTAAAAAATAAAAGTCATTCTTTGATTTTGATTTATTTTTCGGTACATAAAAGTTATTTTTAGATTTTATTTTTCGAACAGAAAGTAAAAGTTATTCCGTGATTTTTATTTATTTTTCGGTATAAAAAAGTAATTTTTAAATTTTACTTTTCGAACTGAAAATAAAAGTTACTCTTTGATTTTTATTCGGAATTTACTTTTCAAACAGAAAAGTCATTCTTTGATTTTTTTATTTATTCTTAAGCTGAACAAATAATACTATGATTAATTGGACTTTACATCGGCTAATATTTACTAATTTTTGTCGAAATAAAACTCAAGATAAAACTTTTATTTTCTTAGGATTTAATAAAAATCAAAAAGTGACTTTTATTTTCTGATCGAGAATTTAAAAGTCAAGAAATAACTTTTATTTTCTGATGACGAAATAAAAATCAGTGAATTACCTTATTTTTTTAGGGAGTAACAACATTCAGAAAATAACTTTTATTTTTTCGGCATTTTAAAAAAACCAAAAGTCTTAAAAATGAATGCTTCGAATGTAAGAAGAAGCATTACTTTGGTGTAGGGTAACACTTTCAGTTTGATTTCTTTCTTTTTTTTCAAATTTAAATTTGAAAAATAATCGTTATTTGCGGTCTCCGGCATTTTAGTTGAATATAAAACAGTTTGTTTTTTCATAAAAATTTTATCACGAAATAGCAAACGAGACTTGTAACATAATAATTGAGCTGGCAACTCATTTTAAATGCCTGTGTTGCCTTTAGAATATTTTCTTTTTATTCTAGAAGCGTCTAAAATACACACGAAAACAGATGGCGAAAGAGCAGCGGCTTTCGAAAACAGCTGCTGTGCTGTGACGTGTAGGTTCGATAATTATATTGATATTCACTTTCTTTGAGCCTTCAATTATTTATCATGTCTTTCTGAGACAAACATTAATTTCTCATCAGTAGATCTTTAAAAAATCATGTAGCGCATGCGCATACTCGTGTAAAATTAAGAAATTTCTCAGTTGAATGGTAGAAGATCTAAGTGATCAGATAGTTTTCATACGCCAAAACTGGCCTTAGTCACTATGGATCTGGTCACGTGATCACTTGCATGGCATGTTCTCCTCCCTCTAGGGTTATATGATGGGCCTTTTAGTTATTTTTTGTAATATTTTTTATTTCACTTTTTCATTCCAACAAAACAATATTCACACGCTAATTAATGATGTGCTAAAATTATGTCATACAGAGTAACAAATTATATGTTGGCATGTGCAAAAACGATCACTCATTAATCAAAAGCATTCAAATGAAATAGTTTTCGAAAAAAATTAATATAAAAAATTATAAAATATTCAAAATTATGTTCCCACCACTTTCAATGATATCAAAAACTGTAGAGTTTTCCTTCTCTATATAAAACTCTTTCCGAATCATACTTTCATTTCAAACGGATTAATGAAGTCATAAAATATAATGGCCCAACAAATTGAAAATCTTGTAGCCTTAAAAATTTCAACATCGCAAAAGCTTGAACAATAACAATAAAAATATTAATAAAAATGATCTGTACAGGAGCCTGCAGTGTTTTAATTAGAAGCACCATAAAGTTTAATTAGAAAATATGATTTAATAAAAAGTGTAGAAAATAAACTTGTACCGAATCGTTTCTCTTAATAGTTGTAGTCCAGCGTGCAAAAGCAGAAAATTATGTGCAAATTTAGCGAGAAAACATTTTTAGACACTCAAATAATTCATGATTTATGACAAAAACTAGTCAAAGCGACGAACGCTTCTTCTGGACAAGACATATTTTCCATTTTTATGGCCAAGTTGTCGGGCTTCTTGAAATAAAAGCAGGTAAAAAAATTTCTAAACACTTTCAAATCTCATGCCATTCAATAAAATGCGATCTCCAGCAGTTTTCTAAATCAAAATATTAAGTAAAAATATGAACTGAACAATAGAGACAATAAAAATCATAATAAAACTTATTATTTATAAAACATTAGAGCCAAATTGAAATTGTAAAGTAAATCAAAATGAAAGAAAGAAAAAAAAGAAAGAAAAAAAGAGTTATTAAAAGTACTCGCACATTGTGATGAGTTAAAAAACGATCTACAGCGTAAGATCAGTTAAAAGGTGTTGGCAGCCTTTAATAAACCAGTCGCTATAAAAAATATTGTAATAAAAAGTGATTATGAAAATAATGCCAACTAACAACATGATTAAGCAGAAAATTATCTCAGAGATAAAAGGAAAAATAAAACATGAAAACAAAGCAAATGTTGAGATGTAAAACAGCCATCAAATTCTCCAACTACGGAAGACATCTGACCATGAAATATAAAACAGAATAACTAGAATTTGGCTGGAGATTCTCAGTATCTTGTAAATGACGGGTATTCTTTAGAGATAAGAAGAAGAAGAAGGAAAAGAAGAAGAAGAAGTGTTAAGGAGACAGAACAACATGACAGTGAAGGCGTTTAGTGAGAAATATAATTTTTTCAAATACCGCTTTATTTGAAGATCGTTTTACAAGTAGTAAAAAGTTATTTCAAACTGATTTTTTTTAAAATGAAAAGCATAGAAAGATATACATTTTTAGGCTTTCAAAAATTTCAGAATTTCTTTTAATACAACATCTGCTCCTTTTGCAAAGAGCATTGATTTTAGAAAATATCGGTTGTTTTTTATAGAGTGATACAAGTTTAAATCATAATAAAACATAGTAATTTATTTTTGATATCAATGAAACGCTGCTTATTGGATAGACAATTTGATGACATTAATGTTTAAATATGATTTCGACTTTACAAATAACGTCACTTGTGTACGGTGTTAACCACACGATCTTGAGGGCCAATTTATTTGGCCAATTCGTGAAATTATTTTTTCGTCAAAAGTTTCCTGGAGTAAATTAATTGTAGCGCCCGCTGTGTGGCATGTAGCTCTGTCCTGTTGGAACCACATATCAGCTAATTGAGGTACGAAAAACTTCGAGCCATGTTCCTATACAGTTGTTCATCATTGACAGCAACGTTCTGACCACCTTCGTTTTTGAGGCCAATAACTGACTCCGCCAGCCCATAAAGCGCACCAAACAGTAATTTTCTGCGGATGTGGATGGTGTTTAGACAAAAGCTTGTGGATTCTCCTCACTCCAAATGCGACAATTCTGTTTATTTACGTAACCATTCAACCAAAAATGGGCTTCATCGGAAAATAAAATTTTGAATGGACGAGTGCACGATAAGTTTGACGAACAGAACCATTATTTTGATTAAAAATTTCCACAATTTGCACGCGTTGCTCTGGTGTAAGTCGATCCATAATAAAATGTCAAAGCAAACTAAGCAAAAATCAACTATCAGCTGTTAAATGGGTGGTCCAATAAAGCAGTGATGCCAACTAAAAGTTGTATCACTCTATAAAAAACACCCGATACACTGTAATTTGTAAAGTACCTTTTTAAAATGTTTTCCCTACAAGACAAGTGATATTTTTGACACAAGTCATTTCAATATATTAAAGTATATCAAATACTTTTTAATATAAATACCTTTTTCAAAATGTTGTTAAAAACTACACCAAATAAATATATAAGAATATGTCATTTTAATAAAAGTAGTCCTTTCAGAAACACAAAATAACTTCAATATATATTGAGGTACGCGTCGTACAGGTCTGAAAATATTTTAAAACAATTTTTAAAAAATCTCTTCTTGATATATGAAAAAAAATGTTTTTAAAGATAATTAAAAAAAAAAACATGAAAATAATTTTAAAAAATAAGTTTAACGATTTTTATCCTTTCAAATAAATAGACCTTTAAAAGTTTAAAACTCGTAATGGCCATATTAGGCAATTGTTTTCAACACTTCAATAACATTAGCTTTCTGTTGGAAATATTTTTTAATAAACTTTCATTTCTATTAGTTATAAGTACGCTTTCAAAAAGAGTATTTTTTACATAAAAGCACCCACAGAATAATTATCATTTTAGTTTCATACTATTTTAAAATGTTCTTGCATTTGATTTGTTTAATATATTTTTCAAATATTTAGTTCTTTGTTATTTATTTATTCGTTTCATTAGGAAAGGCAAACTGCAATATTCAGCGGCAGTATGAATTCCTTTTAAAAACAAAAAATTGTTTGAATTTTTGTATTGAATTTTTTGTGTGAAAGCACACGTAAAAACAAAAACTTTTCATTTACTAAAACATGGCAAATCAGTCTGTCTCTGGTTACTAAATAGTACCGATCGATATCGATTAAGGGCATAACTATAGCCTCTTTGCTTAGTTATGGTACAATGAATACCATGTGTAGGAGTCGTTTCCTGAATGCCGGTCTTAGATAAAAAAGACTAACTTTCTTATAACATAAAATTTTTAATAAAAATAAAATCTTAAAAAAAAAATAATTTTCATAAGAGTACCTTTTGAATAAAAGTACCTTTTTTAATCAAAACACTTTTTTCTTAATGAAAGTACCTTCCTTCCTTTTCATTAAAATTACATTTAAACAAAAGTACATCTGGCATAAACATTTTTTTAATAATAATATTATTTACATAAATATCCACTTATAAACAAAGTACTTTTTTTGTAAAAGTACGTTTTTAATGGAAGTATCGCTTTACAGAAAGTACGTTTTTAAGACAAGTACTGTATCACTAAAAGAATTTTCATAAGAAAAATTTGTAAAACAATTTCTGTACAATTGATTAAAAATAAATAATTTTATAAATAAATCAAATTTAATACAAGTAAAATTTTAATAAAATAGAATTTTCATTAGAAAAAATAGGGGAAAATTTTTAATATACGCACTTCCAAAGGAAAATCATTAAACTATTTCTTATTTTTCAAAATTAGTGCTGAATTAAAAATATTTTATTATTTTCACAAAAATACTCATGACCAAAATATAACAACACCCAAGTTGATAAAATATATAGTTTTCACTTTATTATTAACCACCGGTTTTTGTAAATATAATGCATTTAAAAGACTATATCTTAAATTGGTCCTGCTTGTTAAATTAAACGAATTATAACGAGCAGAGATGGAAAATGGGATTTTGATTTTAATATGTAAAAGACAGTGCCTGTTGGTTAAGTTGATTATAAAAAAAAAAAAAAACATACAAAAAAAAAAGCACCCGAAATCATATTTGCAACTCTTTATTATACCAGACATGAAACAATTTATTTCTTGATTACTGATTCACGCAACTAAATTATACAGCCGCGTCTGGAGCCAAAAGTAAGTTTATGACTTTGAGTTTTTAAATTTTAAATTTCAAATTATTTTTAAATTAATAGGAAAATAGATTTCCATGCCTGCTATCGAGGATATTAAGGAGATATCATAAATCGTTTTAATGGTTTTCCAAAAAACACCAGTTGACAACTGGAACAATCCTTGAAAAATTTTCCAATTATTCGTCTAAAATGTCCCATAAAGTTTTTAAAACAAATTCCCAGCACAAATTATTTTTAGTAGAAAGATAACTGTAAATGTTAGTTCTCCCTTATGTCTTTCCTTTTTAATCACCTTCTTCTGCGCAAGTGTATTCGTTTCTGTTATTATTGCCTCTGCCATTTCAACGCACCACTGTGCTGTCGCCAGGATTTGTGCCTGCATCAAAAGACATTTTATGTTTAACATTAATTTTGTAAATTTAATACTTTTTATGTGCTTCTTTTCTTCTTCTTTTTATTCTTCTTCTTCTTGTTGCGTTCGTTTAGTTGGTTCCTCTGCAAGCTGGAAAGACCTTAACTGCAATAACCAGACTACCGTCTAATAGCCATACTTACTTACGTTAATGCTACTAACTAATGACAACTAAGCTTTAATAATTTTTTTATTATTATTTATTCTCTCGTTTTTTTTCTTTTTTTTTGCCCAGCCATTATAATAAGTTACGCTGGTAATATGCTTGTAATAGACTTCAAGTCAGGGATATTAAGGAGCCATAAAACTATTGCATATGCGATAGTAAAAATACAAGTTTCTGTCATGTGTCTGGCTAAGAGAATGCCCCTAATATTTGAAAACGTTTTTCATTTTGTGCCAACACACGTACCGTCTGAGGTGAAAAAAATTGTCCACTAAATGTCCATAATTCAGTTAATTTTAAATCGTGGGATTAAAACTTTTATACAATTTCAAACTTGCCAAACGATAAAGTTAAAAAATTACATCGAATAGAGAGGAGAAGAGAAGAGAAGAGAAGAGAAAAATAGAGTCAAAGAAATGTTTGCAATACTCGTACATACAAATTAGTAGCAAAAACAAAAACAAAATGCTGTAACAAAAAAGAGTTGTGGTATCTTCGACCAGGTACGTGTAAGTGTATCTGTATCTGTGCTTGTGTTGAGTTCTGGTGTATTATTAATGCTGTTAATTTTATACGCGCGTAAAGTGGCAAAATGTGTCAGTTAATTATGTAGATATTTAAAATGGCCAAAGTGCTTTTAACCGCTCTTTTTCCAGCCGACTGTCTGAGTACTTATTTTCAGGTTAGTTCTAACAAAATTTTTCTATCACTGTCCCTGTATTTACATGAGGGTGTGTGCGTGTGTGTGTGTTAAATTATAACCTGGCAAAGTTTTAATGCTTAATAAATTTCCACTTTGTGTTGCTTTATCTTTCTTTGGTAACAAACATTCATAGAAAATAGTTGACTCATTCATTCATTATCTATCTGTTGCCTGGGATTATTATTATTATTGGCATAATGTATTGTTAATGTTCTTCTATATATCTGTTCCAATTTAATTAGAAATTATAAATAACGCTGTGCACTCTTAGCCAAGTTTAAAGCGGACAAGTATGTGTGCATATAAAGTTAAAAATGCTTATTATAACGGTAGAAAATGGTATTTCAGATGACTTTATGTTCATTATAAAATTAACATTTTTATGACACACACAACAGATAGATTATTTTATTTTAGATTATCTCTGCAAGGCTGAGATGAGGGTCCAGCGATTTTCAGGCAAATAAATGAAATGGTGCTGCTGATAGTGTTACAAGCATTTATTTTCTTATATAATTGTTTTAAATATTGAAGGGGAATTGGCAGGATTTATTTTATGAAATTCTCATTTTATTTTCTTTTTATCAGGGCATTAGTTTTGTTAATATGAATTTGATTAACAGTTAAATCGTGTTACATCTGTGAATGTTTTACCAAGAGAAGAGAAAATCTTTCAGGATTATTTCAAATTTATTTTATAAAAATTCCATCTTTCAGGATGATGGCGCTCGTGAACGTCCTGTACGTTGCCAAATTTATTTCAGATTAATTCACCATGTCTTACGAACACCATCCCGCCAGCAACACTTGAGTTTGATATAAAAACTAAAGTTCAAAATTATTGTCCAAATATTAATTATTTTATATTAAATTTAATTTATTTTGTATTAATCAAATTTAGGCTAACTTTTTGAAAATTTTTTCAAATCCAGAAAGACATGATAAATATTCCAAAGGGAAAGTCAACATCAGTTTTTTCGATTCAATTTATTTAGCAGAGCAGAACAGCTGTTTTCGCAAGCCGCTACAATCTCACCATAAGTAATCATATGTATTTTTGTTTACTACCGTCTGTCAGGTGGCTCAATTGAATGTGATAACAGTTTTTATTTGTAGCAAATTTTATTATGAAAAAGAATACGAGAAGCGTATTAAATCCCAGTCCTGCCCCTTGATTATTTCTCTCCATAACCTACTTTTTCTAAATTTTTTCTTAATGCAAATTTTTAGTTTCAAGTTTCTTAAGTAAAATTTAACGTCCTTGTCCTTTTATTGGGTTAATACATTTTATAAGGCTTTAAAATTTTTTTATTATAAATAATTTGTATCGAACTATTTTTATTAAATTGTATTTAATAGAAAATCGTTCGTAAAATGGTTTTTTAATTCAATAACACATTATAAATATTCCAGAGTTAAAGGGAAAGTCATTCGCCCGTATTATGAATGACGACGTCGCCGTCACATCAACACGACAACGTTCGTTGTCGACAGAAATTGACTTTTGATAACATGCTCTATTAATAATATACGCCTTAGAGAATACCAAAAGGCTGGTAATAATAACTAATTATTGTCGACAGTTAAGTGACAAGTGGTGGCAATTTTTTGCTGTCGTGTTGATGTGACGTCGACGTCGTCATTCATAATATGTGTGATTAGCAGTTTTTTCTTGACGATGTTAACAAACTTTTAAGAACATATTGAAATTCAATTTAACTAATTATAATTTTTTTTAAATCGACAACTCATCAATGAAAAAGTATGTTTTCTTTTTCACTTTTAATATGCACCTACATTTTTCACACGTTCTTTTTCAGGCAGATTAATAGCGAATATAAAGTGCGAATAAAAATTCTCAAGACGAATTCTACAATTTAAAAAAATTATTGTCTACAACATAAAAATCATTTTCTTTTTAATTTTACTTATTGCCTGATAATCTTTTTTTTTATTTCCAATGAAAGAAGGAAATAAATTAGTTATTCGACATTAATCGAAGAACAATTTCATTGATATTCAACCAACGTAACGCTTCGTTGGGTTAATGAAACAAATTACTTTAATATTATTTCAATTAAAATTTCTCAAATAAAGGAAATAATTTTGTTACAACGACACAAGTTTCATAAGACAATGAAATAATTTCTCTTATTTAATGTAATAACTTCATTGATACAATGAAGCTATTTCATTGATGACGAATTTCTATCATTAAAAAAAAATTATTGTCTTTTTAATTTTACTTATTCCCTGATAATCTTTTTTATTTCCAATGAAATGTGGAACAAAATTAGTTATTCGACATCAATCCAATGAACAATCTCATTGATATTCACCCAACGTAACGCTAAGTTGTATTAATGAAACAAGTTTCTTTAAAATTATTTCAATCAAAAGTTCGTCAAAGAAATGAAATATTTCCTGCTTCATCAAATAAATGAAATTCCTTCGTTGATGCTATGAACTAATTTCGTTGCTACAACGACATAATTACAATGAAATTATATTTCATTAATATAATAAAACAATTGCGTTTATTCGATGTAATAATTTCATTGAAACAAAGAATCAAATTCATTGATAAAGAGATAAGATAATGAAATAGGATTGTTAACAACATGAAATTATTTTATTGTTATATTGCAAATAGAATTGTAATTGTAATTGAATAATTAACAAAATTAAATTAATAATTTGGTTGACTACCGCTCAAATAAATCAAAATATATGAATTTGTAAACGTTTTTTGAGTGATAAAATTGTGTAGAAAAGTAAAACCGATTTTACAAATTTTTAAAAATTTATTGTTGCTTTAATATAAATTTCATTAACTCAAAACGGTTTACTAAATTAAGGCCTTAATTAAACACAACATTCCAAATAATAACAAACAAAAAGTTTTGTTTCCTAAACACACACTTTGTAAGCCAGAAAATATTTTCCAAAGAACACATAAAAACCTTTCAGCGAATATGAGAGAAAACCTCCAACATTTACAACAACTTAAGAAAAACAAGGAGACGAAGAGAACTTCAAGGGAAAACACTCAACCATTTATGGAATCATAAACATTTCTGCTGCTGAACAAATGCAATTAACTAAAATGTATAGAAAGAACTTTTAGAGGTCAATAAAACAAAATTTCAAACAACCGCCAGCAAATTGTGTTTAAAGTCTGGCCCAGAGTGGCATAAAATATTTTGCGTGATCATTAAAGAAGTCAATAATTGGACGACTTTTTTTTCCACAGGCTGCTGAATACAACAACAAACAAAATTAATATATAAATCTTGACGATGATCTTAACGCTTAAATCTTAAGACTACTTTTTTCTGGAAAAAAACAATTCCTTTTTTTTTCTCTCTTTAAGATTTTGATGATGGGAAATTAACAGTGGAAAAAAGCACACACCGACCAACCAACTGATCAACAGCCTTCGAAGCAGACAAGAATAAAATCAGAGACTACAAAAATAATGCAGCGCATTCACAAGTTGTCTGACAAATCCCAACACTGAATCCCAATTCAGTTTGAATAAAATTCTCATAAAACAAATTTAAACAAACACACGCACACACACTCACACTCAGGCACACACACAAACAGATGTGTTAAAGCCAAAGGATATAACACGGCTGGGCTGTTCGCCCAGATGCTTTAAGGTAGCCGGCCGTTTAGTATCGAACACAAAAACTTAAACATCATTTAAGAATATCTTTTTATTAATTTTTTTTTTTTTGGTTTTTTTTTTGCTTTAAATTTGTTTCCAGGGAGTCTTTTTTATTATTTATTTATATTTTGTTGTTGCTGTATTTCATTTTTCAGAACGATTTTTGTCTTGTTCTGGGACCTTCAGATTGTTTGTTATTGTTAATTTTGCTGCTGTCTGTCAGTCGGTCGGTCCGTCTGTCTTTCTGGTTTATCTTATCTGCGTTTAATTAAACGGCATCTTGTAATAAATTATCTTCATTAGCTTCAATCTTTGGCCATCCATCGTTTCATTTTAATACTTTTTTTCTGTGTATTTAATTGTGACTTCATCTCGGTATTTTTCTTAAAAATTCTAATACATTTTTTTTCATTAACAAAAATAACCAAAAATTGTTTTAATAACTCTTCGTTTCATTTTGCCTATTCCTTTAATGTTCATTCAATAGTTTAATGTTTTTATAAAACAACAACAAAAAAGTGACGCAAAACTTTTTGACTGTGTGAAAATGTTAAAACATTTAAAGTTGAAGTGACTGTTTTTTTTTTTTGTAAATTTATTATTTACGTTTTGAGGTTTCTTATTTATATTTTTATTTGTTGCTTTGAAGTGTTTGAGTTTCTCGAAGTAATTTTTTTTTATTATTCTGCAGCTTTTTGTGCTTTAACTTGTTTCGAGGGTTTGTTAATTGGCACATCGGTATTGCAGACATTTCGACAGATTGAATTTGATTCTTAAAGATATTTTAATATTTTTCTTATTTCTTACGTTCTTTGCAAATTAAAATGTTGCCTTTTTGACAGTTTAATGTTGTTTTCTGTTCAATTTCGATAAAATACTTAAAACAGTTGTTGCAGTTGTTGTGTGGCAAAAGCCAAAAAAATATATAAAATTTTTATATAAATAAAATCTTTGGCAAGAATTATTTTAATTTCCGCTGTTCAAAAAAAAAAAAATTAAAAAACACCTCGCTTGTTTGCTATTTTAAAGGAGTCCGATTAATAGTTTCAAAAGAACTACTTTAAAGCAGCAACAACTTTGGCAAGATTTTAAAGTCGCGGCTCTTGAAGTTTCCATAAAGAAATGGCGCAGTCAATCAACGTTTTAGAAATAAACGGCTGCCACATTTTGTGCCAGAAAGAAAAGAGACTGTGAAATTGATTTTCGATGTTAAAATTTTTAAATTATTTCTTATTTAATATGACTTTTTGTATGTAAAAGGAGATTATCAACTTTCTCTCTCCCCTCTATCTCTCTCTCACTCTATCTCTCTTTATTTTTATATTTTATGTTTAAGAGCCCCTGGTATTCAGAAATAAATTTGGATATTTTCTCTCCCATTAAAAAAGGTCTAGATATAATTTTTAGAAATTTTGTATATTCGATTTGCTGCCAGTACGTATATCCGGATGTTGGTTAAAAATATTTTCGTTTTATATGAAATTAATAATTCTCGAATTCAACTCAAAAAATCCAAATCGCATAAATATTATAATAAACTTTTTTTAATAAATTAAAAAACTATTTTCTACTTTTTTTATACTTTTAGAGTTGTAAGTGGATTTTCGATGTTAAAATTTTTGAATTATTTCATATTTTATAAGTAGCAGATAATCAACTCTCTTGCTCTCTCTCTCTCTCTCTCTCTCTTTCTTTCTTTATTTTTATTTTTGATATTTCAGAGCCCCAAAGACACAATTTTTAAAAATTTTATATATTCGATTTGCTGCCAGAACGTATATCCGGATGTCTGTTTAAAATATTTGCTTTTTATATGAAATATATAATTCCCGAATTCAACTCAAAAAATCCAAAGCGCATGAAATATATAATAAAAACTTTTTTATAAATTCAAAAACTATTTCCTTTTATTTATACCTGAATTTATTGATTGCAGGGAGGAGGATATTCGATGTGAAACTTCTCCAGTTGAAAGTGGAGGGCACGACATCTGTCAGTATTTTAAATTGATTAAGTAAAATGAACATGCACACACAATGCAGTCGTTTTGTGGTACACTTTCAAACATCTTATCGTGCTTCAAAATTAAAGAATAGTACCTGGTTTTAAAGGTTTTTTTAAGTAGATAAGCACAGTATAAATATATTTTATTTATTTAGTTTATAACGTAAAAGTTATAACAATACATTTTAAGTTTGATTCTTTTTGTGTTGTATAGGCAAACACACACATCAAATGTCAGTTTTTTTTAACTTTAAAGCAAGCAGAACCCGAGACCACAGGGCGGTTTACTTTGGGATTGTGAATAATAAAGATGTAAGCCAAATTGAGAGTATTTGAGTTTTTGCAAATACATTTTGCCTTTCAAGAGCGAAAATATGAATGCCTTCTTCGCTTTTTCAAATTATAAGACTGCAATGAGGAAATATTTTACTACCTCTTAATTCAATAATTAATATTAATCTTAATTTAATAATAGAATATATCAACGTCTGACGAAATACAAGAAATATATTGAAACAGGGACCGCTTATGTACAACCCTCTTGAAAAAATAATTCGTACCGCAGCCCTTTTCTTACAGCCTGAGATGTAAGAAGGGCTATTATTTCAAATTCAGAATTTAGAACGAAACGTAGTCGAAAATCGACAACATTTCTTAATGGCGTACGCAAAATAAAACTATCTGCTTTCTATATTATTTTTCATACCAAATCAGTATAAAAAAAAATTAAGCGCTCTGCAGCCATCATCACTATCATCAACTTAATTATGATGATTGATTCTCATGATCTTTTTGTTTTCTTGTTTAAGCCAAACAAAATGAAACCTGAAATTTACCTTCAACATCGTTTATTACAAACGGGGAAAGAGAAAATCTGCAAACAAAAAGGAACATGAAGCGAAATAACGAAATATTTGTCTGGTAGTATTTTGTTTTAGTGCATGTAAATTATTCTTAATTGATGCTTGCGATCATCATTTCATGTAAATAAAGACTCGTAAATGTTGATTGACTGGATTATGAACTGAAGTAACAGAAAAAAAAACAAAAAATAAAAGCCACAAATGAAATGAAAAGGCAAACAGTTCTCATATACGACCATCTGATGAAACATTATGACCAAAACGAAGCCGATCTTCATGGTAATCAGAAACAAATGATCGCCAAAGTATTTAAGTTTAAAACAGTTCTTAAGCAATTAAGTATTAAAAAAAAACAAGACTGTACCAAACAAAGAAATAAAAGAAGAATAACAAAAATTAAGGCAAAAGAAAATAAGCAAAAAAGTGCAAGAAGTTAAACAAAAAGTTGCACAGGGAAAATGATTGTGTGATCGTAAATATGAGTTTTAAGCAAACCGATCATCAGAGACTTGAAATTAGCGGATGATGCAACGAGGCAAACTGCAGTGATTTTAAATTATTTTCTTTTATATTCAAATTACATTCAGCTCTGCAAAGTTTGCTGGCCAAATTCGAGAAGATCGATTTAGTTAACAACCAGCTAAAGGTTTTGTGGCAAAAGAGATTTACACTGGCCAACAAAAACACCGCCACGTGTGAATGGATTTAGCAGAAGCCGGGGCAAGGCTGGCCGTTTCTGCAAACAACTTCAAGGAATTTGAAATTTTTTCTTTAATAAGAAATTTTCGTTTTTCTTGTTATCAAATTCAAGGCTACTTTCTTTTCTAAAAAATAATGCAACACTTCTTGCACTTTTTATAAGAACGCGGCAGTATTATGTGATTTGAAAACAGCGAATTTATTAGAAATTAATCCAACATGTTTTGCGAAAAACTATTTCTAATTAAGAACTCCTCTAAACTGTTGCTTTCTAGACAAGGAGTGAAAAAATGTTACCCGTTTTCTAGAAAAGAAAGCGCCATAATTTGACTCAAGTCTCAAAGACTTATGAAATCAATAAAAACTTTCAAAATATATTTTTACAATTTCTGTTTGTGTGTGGCCTCAAAGAGAAGAATTCACATGCAAATTATATTCCTTTTGAACATTTTTTTCTACCCCCCCTGTTCGATTTTTTTCGGCCATCTCTTAATAAATCGTTAGTTTTAACCGCCTGTCTTGGGGGATACAACAAACACCGCATTTATAATTCTGATTTGATGGATTATTTTCCACACACTTAGACACTTGTTACCATGGCCAACAAACAAAAAAACATTAACCAATTGGATGCTGTTCAATCCAACGATCTAAAGGAAATAACCAAAACAGATTGTTTGTTCAGACTTTAAGAATTCAACAGATTCGAGGTTTCATTAAAGACAATAAAAAAATATATTCGATTTAATTAATTGTAAGTAGTTAAACGTTTAGAGACCTTTTTGTTTCTCCCCAAAACCCGGAATATTTTAAAGGCTGGTAAGCAACTTCACTTCAACTTTATAATTTTCAAATTGAATGAAAGAAAGAAAAGGAAATGCTTCAACGAGAATGTTTAATTATCTATGATTAATAATGCGAGACAAGTAAAATGTTTTGGAAATAAAAATTCTATCAAAAAAATAACCCCAACAAATTTTATAAAACACAAAATTAATTGATTTGAGTTCAAAAAATGTAAGAAGCCGATTAGACTCAGCTCGCATTTGATTCGATATTTTTTTGTTGCTGTTGTAGCTGAATATGTGGCCGTACGTATATTTCACTTCGGCTCCGTGTGGTTACTTGAAAAATTGCTTTTTAAAAGGCTCCAAATCAATTCCCTACATCTCAATATCAACTATAAATTATGAGCGCCAGAACGGTGTTAGCGTTGCTCAACATCAATCAGGAAAAATCGTCATGGGTAGGACTAGCATTCGAATAAAAATTATTCGAATATTTGCCCAACTTTTTTCAGTTTTTATTTCAATAAAAAAAAGTTTTCTATTTAAAATACACAATTCGAACAGTTTTTAACGAATATTCGAATTTTTTTTTCAAAAATTTTTGGAAAAACTAGACTTTATTTTCAGAAGTAAAATAGTTTTTTAGACTACAAAATTGCGTATAAATATTTAAATTTTTTGACAATACAAGGCGATAAGTAGGCAACTACCCCAATTTAAAAATAAGCAGATCGTGAACTCTCTTGGATATCTGATTTGAATAACACTCCGAAGCATCTGCAGCAGGGACTGTAGCGGTTATCAGTTTTATTATAAAAGCCATATTTTAATAATTATTTCCTGAGTTTTTGAATAAAAAAGTTATTTTTCGAGTTTTATTTTTTCAGAAAATAAAAGTTATTCACCGACTTTCATTTTTCAATCAGCAAATAATAATTATTCTTTGAGTTTCACTTTTCGATCAGAAAATAAAAGTTATTTCTAGATTTTTATTTTTCGATCAGCATATAAAAGTTGTTCTATGACTTTTATTTTTCGATCTGAATATAAAAAGTTATTTTTTGATTTTTATTTTACGGTCAGATGATAAAAGTTATTTCTTGACTTTTATTTTTTCATCAGATAATAGAAATTGTTGTCGGTCTTTAATTTTGCAATCGGAAAATAAAAGTTGTATTTTGATTTTTATTCATTCTTCAGAAAATAAAAATTGTTTTCCGACTTTTATTTTTCGATCAGAAAATATATATTATTTCTGGATTTTTATTTTTTCCATCAGCAAATAAAAGTTATGTCTTGACTACTATTTTTCGATCAGACAGTAAATTTATTTCTAAATTTTTATTTATTTCTCAGATAATAAAAGTTATTCTCTGACTTTTAGTTTCTGATCAATATATAGAAGTTATTTCTTGATTTTTATATTTCCACCAGAAAATAGAAATTATTTCTGGATTTTTAATTTTTCATCAGCAAATAAAAGTTATGTCTTGACTTTTATTCTTCGATCACATAATAAAATTTATTTCCGAATTTTTATTTATTCCTCAAAAAATAAAGGTTACTTTCTGATCTTTATTTTTCGATCAGTAAATAAAAGTTATTTCTTGACTTTTATTCTGCGTTTAGAAAATAAAAGTTGTTTCTTGCTTTTTATTTATTGCTCGGAGAGTAGAAGTTGTTTCTTGATTTATTTAAGCTCAGAAATTTTTCGATCAGATAATAAAATTTATTTCTTAATTTTCAGTTATTCCTCAAGAAATAAAAGTTATTTTCTGATCTTTATTTTTCGATCAGAAAATAAAAGTTGTTTCTTGCTTTTTATTTATTGCTCGGAGAGTAAAAGTTGTTTCTTGATTTATTTAAGCTCAGCAATTAAGTAATTTTCAAGCTAAATTGATAAAAAAAAATAAGAAGAAAATAACTTTTATTTTCTGTACGAAATATTAAAAAAACTTTTCAAGGTCATTCAAATGAAATCTGTTATTCTTTATTCGTTTAAATCCCCGAATTAAAGTTTAAAATGCTGTTTGAATAACAAAAAAGTTATGAAATTTTATTCGAGCGATTATAAAACCCGCATAATTGACAACACTGCGTAACACCGTATTAAGTTGTGATTTGCTTTGCCCTTAAATTTCAATTCATATAAAATCTGCTGTTGCAATAAATTGACAGCAGCATTGACTCACGTGGGAACACAACAAATTCCTCATCGTCACTTGACGATTTAGTTGGACTGCAAAACAACACGCGTTTAGGAAACTACAATTTTCTTAAGAATTATTTTCTAATTATTTCTTGCAAATACGTTCGAAATATTTTTCCCCTTAAGAATATTAAATGAAATAAAAAAGTTAAAGAAATATTGCGAGTCCACTTACCTTATCGACTAATAAATTTAATAAAATAAATATAAAAAAACAAGGCATCGTGATGTTGTTTAATTTCCTTCTACAACAACTGGACCGGTTACAAGAATTTATGCTGGATTTTTTCCCACAAAGTTGCGACGATTCTGTTGTGGCTGCTGAGGATTTTCTGCGAAAATGTTTGGTGAACATTTTGTTGGCAGCAGGTGACGAAACGGACGATAAATTCATGTGGTATTTTTATTATTTTTGATGAAATCTATCTTTTGGATTGGCTGGTTTTTTTTCTAGCGATTTTATGTATAAAATTTTTCACGGAGTTTTAAAACATTTTTAAATAACTCGTGTTTTTCTTTTTTTACTTTCTTTTTTTTTTTGTTGCTTAAGAAGCCTTTTGCTACGGAATTTGCATGTCACACTTTTTTAGAATTATTCACTAAAACTTAACATTTTGTTGAGCAAAATTTCAGGAATTTTATCACTATTTTTATTACACAAAAATTTAATCTCAAGTTTCAGATTTAATGCTTATATATTTTGTTATTGTTCCATTTCAATTTCTCTGCAAAGAAAACAACAAAAAAATTTAAATTAAACTTTTTCTTCGTAAAGTCTTATTCATAAAAAATTATTCGTTTTTATAAAATATTTATTTGTCAAATTTTTTATATAAAAAATACTATTTATTGAAATATTTAAAAAAAAACCAGAACCTATTCTTTAAGAAAAATTCATAATTTCGAAAATTAAATTTCCTTATCTCTCCTTTTCTGATACTTTTAATTTTTATTATCAATCAATTTATTATTAGAAAAAATAAAAATAAAATAAAACAAAAAAGACATCACATCTTGTAAAACGAAAAACCTGACCAAACTCAATAATAAAAACACAATCTGCAGTTAATTTTTTAGTTTCAAATTTTATCGTCACATTTTTTAAGAAAATTCATTCATAATTTTTTCTGTAAACCGGCTGGTTGCCTGCAAAAAATAAAAGCATCATGTTTAATGCAAATGCAATTCAATTTACATTAATTTAAAATTCACAATATTCGCTTTTTTGCTGTTCGTTGCTTTTCGCTTTAATTTAAAGCCAAGTTTTGTGAAACGTTGCCAGATGTTAGGAAATTCACTTATTTTAACCAGCTGCCATTGAATTAGATTCTATTTTATATCACACTAGGTGGCAAATTACGGCACTGGATCGAGAGTCGTGTGTGAATTGTACCGTAATTTCTATCGCCACCAAATGCGGCGATTTGACACCAGCATAGTTCCCAATAATTTGTAAGAGAATTTTAATTAAAAAATCTAACTCAACGAAAACAATAAGATCTTTTAATCGACAAATTCATTTTAATATTCATGGTAATTTTACTACTTTTTTCAAAAAGTTCTTTTTGCTTAAAGGTGGTTTGCTAACAAAAAGTACCTTCCCTAATAAGTTGTTAGAGAATTTTAATTGAAAAATTTAACTCAACGAGAACAATGAGATCTTTTAATCTACAGATTCAATTTCATATTCGTATTCGTTTTAATTCAATTCCCATTTGGCTTCAGTGCTTAACATTTTCTCTTTTTTCATTGATATTAACATTCCGGAAGTCACCTTTCAAATAAGTATCCTTAAAATAAAAATACGTTTCTAAAAAAGTTTATTTTAAGACAATACCTTTTCCAATAAAATACCTTTTCAAAATAAGTACTTTTCTGAGAACTATATTTTTTAAAAAGTTTTTTTATTTAAAATTGTTGTTCTATCAAAAAGTACCTTCCTTAAAAAGTACCTTTTCAAAAAGTACTTTTCCTGAAACACCTATTCTTAAAAGAAGCTTTTTGCAACAGTAACCTTTTCATATAGCATCAATATCAAAAATTGCATCTTAAAAAAACGATTCCTCCAAAAGTTTTTTTCAAAAATTATATTCTCTAATAATATTTTTTCAAAAGCTATATTTCCGCAAAAGTACAATATACAAAAATAATAAATCACAAAAGAAATTTTTTCCTAGAAAGACTACATTCGAAAATGTTTTTTAAATATATATATATTTAAAAAAAAATTCGAAAGTACTTTTTTGACAAGTACCTTTTAAGAAAAGTACTTTTCCAAAAGGTACCAAATCAATATCACTTCCTTAATGCCATTACTAAAAATGCAGTACCTAAGTTATCCACTTAATAATAGTTGCTTTTTCAAAATTTGTATTTCAATTTTATAAATTTTCCCAGATTTAATACTTTTAGTACCTTTTCCCTGTATTTACCCCCACCGTTACCCTTTAAGTCCACTTCGAAATAAAACGTACTAAATTTTCATAGCTTTTACTGAACGCTAGGGAATTAAAATTAATTTCACATTCAGGTAAATAAATACATTAACAAGAAAGTACCAAATCCCTCTAACAGTTGAATTATAGTACGGGATTTTAAAAAAGTACCGGATTATAATACAGACCACTTTTCGAAGAATAGCAAACATGAAACATGATTCTACAATGTTCAATAGTTTAGAAAATGTATGCAGTGCAAAAAGGTACCAAAATTTTACCCCCTTCTAAGCCCCGAAAAAGGCGCACAAACTGTGTGCTGGGTTATGCGCACAAACTGTGTGCTGCACAAAAAACTATCAGCTCTCTAGTCACAGTCGTTAAGGCTGAGCGATGACAAGTCAAACAGGTAACAGCGTTAATCTTGAATACTTATAAAAGGAAATTTTCGGATCTGCATTGCCTTTCCTAGAAGTACCTGAAATCAAATAACTATCGATTCGATAATTCACAATAGTTTGTCACTAAAACTTTTCAATAAATTTCCCCTATTTTGAAAAGCCGATACTAGAGATCATCTTGTATTTTAATTGCAAAACTTTTTAAAGTTTCATAATTTTTCCTCAATGATATTAAATTTTATAATTCACAAAAAGTTTTGTTTTTGATGTGATTTTTTAAAATTCCTCTAAATCAATGAGGCACATCACAGTTTTCGTAAACTTTTGATTAATTAATTTAATCAAACTTAATTACATTCGATTCATTGAATGAATTATTTAATAACCAACGACGTCTTCGAACATGCGTAAACCATAGATCCATTTTATTCCGAACCACAGTTTTCAGTACACAATAGAACAACCAACATTCGCTATTACCCACTATCCCATAGTTAACCCGTTGTTGTACTTCATCCATTTAAAGTTCGAAAATAAATCCGGCACCCTTTTTTAGAGAAAAAAATTAATAAAAAGGAAGAAAAAGCTTCAACGTCATTATCGTTGTGAAACTACCACAACAAATGAGCAGACTTAACCAGCACTTCTGCACACATGAACGGAGAAAATGTACCATCATCATGCCCCTGGGAGAACGACAGACGAAAAAAAAAGAATAAAAAATGTGTATGATAATATTTTCATGAAACAATCAACAAAGTCATGGAGGGAAATGGGAGAGAAAAAATAAAGAAGATCGATGAGCAGCAGCAACATTGTCAATGTTGTCACTTGTTGTTGGCTTCATCGACAAGCCACGAAATGAACAAGACAGAGCAGCCACTCGTACGTTGTGTATGCAACGATCCATACGCATGCAGGGCAATGAGTGAGTGGTGATCACTCTGATCACAAACGAATAAACAAAAACAGACAGACAAGCAGGCAGGCAGGCAGGCAGGCAAAATCATGATTACAAATTTGTATGCAATTTTTTTCTTCTTCTTTATTTTATTTATACATCAACTCAGCCTGCCTGTTCTTTCGCTGCAAGTATATTCTCTAATACCCCCTCCGCAGCCACACCCCCCTCCCACTGAACACAAGCGTATTGTATTTAGTAAAGCAAACCAAACCACATAAAGTATTTGTTTGCTAATTGTTTTTTAGGTTTTTGTTTATTTGTGTGGTTTTTTTTCTTTTTTATGTTCGTTTGAAAAGTTTTTTTTTTTTTTTGCTTAATTTGTGGTGCTGAGAATTTTTTCTCAGTCTTTGTAAATGTTTGGTCTTGTTATGGACTTGTCTCCCATGATTCTGCACTTTGGTTTTGGAATTTTCTTTTTAATTGTCGTTTTGTTTGTTGACTTTATAACAGGGTGTTAATTACTCGCTTTATAAATTAATTAATTAATTTGCATTTATTACAATAAAAAGTATGGAAACGATAAGAACAACACAAACTGTGAACAAGAGAAAAAAAATTTATAATGTTCGCATGCATGTTTTATTGTGTTCAGTAACGAGGATCGTTTAAATTGAGTTTTAAAAAGGCTGAATATTCCAAACAGAGTAATTGGAAAAAGTGATCAACAATTTAACTGATCACTGAATTTTCCAAATAGATTAATTGGAAAAAGTATTTCACTGATCTAAAGGATCATGTAAGTAGTAAACTTAGCGCACCTGTAACGGATAAATTATTAAAAATAAAATAAATGCCATGAAATTATTTACTAGATAATAGCGAAATAAAAGAAATTTCATTTCAATATTATTTGATGTATTTTAAGATTTCAGGCAACTAAAAAAAAGTTGATTTAAACTCCTTTAACATGTCCAAAATTGGAAGTACAAAAGGTCCGGCCAATAATTTTCCTCCTACAGTAACAGCTAAAAGGGAATTAGATTTAATTAAATAAAGTTCTGAAAACTATTTAAGAATATTTACAAATTTTCCACAAATTTTTTATATTAATTTTTTTTAATCAAAACAGAAACCTCAAAGTTTTTTATTGGAGGCTTTTAGCTGTTTATTTTTTTATCGTGAAAAAATTACATTTTAAAAACTGTTTCACAGACTTTTGACCAACTTTTTGCAAAATGTCCTCCTGGGCTTTGCGTTCTTCAAGTGAATTTCATGAACCAACGGTGAGGTAAACAAATTGTTTATTAAATTAATTGTTTGTATTAAAAATAAATTATTATCTTTTTTATTTTGATTTTAGTCCTGCTGATTCTTTTTTCCCAAATTTTATTTAAAAAAATCAAAGTCATCAATTGATTGAGGCTACTGCAGATCATCAGAGAACCTTTTTTCCTTTTTATTTTCCTACTTTATTATTCTGCATCAGTTGGCCTTTTCTCAAAATATAATTGCGGTTGTAAGAGGAAAAGAGAACAACACCAGCTAACAACGTTTTTAATGTGAAAAAAAATTCATTAAAATGAAACATTTTAAGAAGTCGCATACTTGAATATGCCTTAAATGTTGTTCAACTTTTGTTATTTGTGTCAACGATGTCAAAGTTCGTAAAAAACCGGTATTTTAACTTCGTTGCCAGTGGTAAAAGGCATTGTATAGGATACGGCGAAGTAGTGATCCAAGGCTGACCGTAAATAATTTAAGTGCAAATTTTTTGCCAAGCGAGTAGTGCTTTACTCCATCAATTGGTCCAAAATTTTTATTTACACTAAGTCTGCGCCCCCAACTCTACTGCAAATCGTCCAACTTCAATATACACCCTTAAATGTTGTATGAAATTTTATTACTATCGGCCAATCCATTTCAAAGCTGTAGAATTATTTTTATTAATTTTTATAAAACTACCCACTGTGCAAGCATAAGTATTTGTGTTATTTATGATGAAATTTATGAAAAGAAATATATTTAAAAAAAATTTTTATAATTTTATATTTTTATCAAAATATTTACAACAAATTCCTTTATTATTTATTATGAAATTTATAACTTTTTAAAAAGCTATATAGGGTATTTTTTATAGAGTGATACAACTTTGAGTTGGCATCACTGGCTTTATTTGACCACCCATTTAACAGCTGATAGCTGCTTTTTGTTTAGTTTGCATTGACATTTCATTATGGATGGACTTACACCAGAGCAACGCGTGCAAATTGTGGAAATTTTTATTCAAAATAATGGTGATGTTCGTCAAACTTATCGTGCACTTCGTCCATTCAAAATTTTTTTTTCCTATTAAGCCCATTTTTGGTTGAATGGGTACGTAAATAAAGAGAATTGTCGAAACACCATCCACATCCACAGAAAATTACTGTTTGGTGCGCTTTATGGGCTGACGGAGTTATTGGCCTGGCCAGCATGTCTTCAAAAACGATGATGGTCAAAATGTTACTGTTTATGAAAATTGGTGTTCCAGATTGCGCCTTGTACGCACCAGCCGTGGCGGTCACATGGCCGAAATCATATTTAAACATTAATGTCATAAAATTGTCTATCCAATTAAGACCGTTTCATTGATATCAAAAATATACTACTATGTTTTATTATGATTTAAACTTGTATCACTCTGTAAAAAACACCCTATATATTTAAAAAATATGTTTTAATTTTTCATATTTTTTGTCACAATAGTTGCAGCAAATTCTCGTATTATTTGTGACGAAATTTTAATGCAATTATATTTGTTTCATATTTTTTTTATCAAAAAATATTATATATATTAAATAAAATGCACCAAATTGTTTTAATATACTTTTCCTACAACCCTCCTATATGCAAATAAAAACACTCGTAACAAGTGAGAGTAATAAATATTTTAATGAAAAATTCTCATAAAACGGAAGTCGTTGACTCTGTCAATAATGGCAACGATTTACAAAAATTATGACAATGACGACGATCACAATGTGATGAGCAACGAACGAATATCGTTCAGGCTTAGCAACACACACACACCACTTGAGTTGTTGTGAGGTTGAGAAAAATCCAAATAAGTATTAAATATAAAACACACATTCTTGGGCATCAGCTTGTACAGACATGTGTCGGATAATTATTGCAATGCAGTGTAAACTAAAGTTTAGTAGTTGACCGGAAGTTGTACTGCATTTTTGTTTTTTCTTCAGTTTTTTTTTGTGTTTGCCTTTTCGCTCATCTCCGTCGCTGCCTGAGTGTGCGTATGATTTCTAGTACGTGTAGGTGTTTGCATTTGTTTAGTGGGTGATAATTTATGTGTGCGTGTGTGTGATTCCATTAAAAAGGGGTTTCGACTTGGAACATGTAAAAAAAGTTGTTGTAAATAATAATCATGTTAGCAATTTGTTATAAATATTTACATGAAGCGATTAAATAAAAGAGAGGGAGAGAGAGAGAGAGAGAGGGAAAAAAATCATGGGATAAAAATAACCAACAATGGGACAAGTGCTAATTGTTTATAATAAATTGAAATGTTAATTGTGGGTGATTAAGAGCCAACAGGTTTTAGCTTAATTGCAAAGGAAATTGATTACAATTAGATATGATCGCATGGTCTTAAATGATCTTTTAGTCAGTCATTTGTGTAAATATGTAAATTAGCAGATAAATATGAAACAAGATCAATTGCGGCAGTGGTTGTGATACGAGTTGTATGAGAAATTTTATTAAAAACATCAAATTTACATAAATTTAGGGTGCGTTCAAATATATTTCATGTGAAATATTATGAGAAAAAACTCATTTCACTTGTGTGTTGTTGGTTCTTTACGGCCTTAAAAACGGGTCTGACTTGTCATGTTTCCCACTGTAAAATTTATGATATTTTAATAAAAGCGGTTTCTATTTAGATCTGATATGTTATCTTAGATCAGCTGATTTTATTTGCTTAGGAAAAGGGTGTAGAGCGGACAATTACTAAATTAATAAATAAAATAATTCAATTAAACGAAATTTAATATGAGAACTGTGCTGGATTGAAATGGAATTTATTTTTCTATCAAATTGTATGATATTTTATTGAAGATAATTTTATTAGGGGACATGGAATTCGGTAGTGCTACACATTTTCCGCACCCTACATTAATTGATATTTTGGATACATCAAATTGGCTTTAAAAAGTAAATTTTTCAGGAGCCGCAATTAACGCAAATCGCTGAAAAGATTTTACCTTTTTTTACAAAAATTTTGCCACAACAAATTTTCATCTAGGAAAATGTTTTTGCTCTTGCCCAATTCTCATTGTGAATTGCACTGATCAGACGATAGATTTTGGAAATATTTTTGGTCATTATGGATTTTTTTTTTTATCTTCCGATTTATTTCTAATAAATAAAAACGTAACTAAAAATTATAATTGTGAGACACAAAACTGCACAAAGTTACGGGATCTCGAGGATCGCAATATTTCAACGCAAAAGCGTTTTATCACCAGCATCATAATTTTATTATTCTGCGTTTCGGAAACATTTTATTTCTTGAAAACTTAAATTTGAGAACGTTTTATAAAGAAAAATTAAATTTTTTAATTATTTTTGTCTTGTACTAGTACTGAGGGAATGACCCCTATATAAGCAGTGCATTAGATCAGGAGTAGAAACTAAGGGATAATATTAAGAGGATGGGCGAAGACATATTACAAGATAGAGAATTTTTTGTTGTAACTATTTTGACGTTGAAATTTGCAGATGAATTTTTCTTACAGATACCGATGAAGTAGGGTGCTGTCTTCTGCTGTTTCAGTGTAAATGACGGCGTTAATCGCTGTCGGTAATGTTCGGCAACGAGGGTTATGCCTTCGTTATTGAGACAAGTCCACAATCTTGCACCGATACAGATCAGAATTTGACACCATATTCATGAGTCCAGAGTCAAACTTGGGATCTACGTGATCGTATTCTTGTGTTCACTACTTCAGACCACAGTTCCCTCAATGTTGGCTTGGTAACCATTCAAAAATTATAATTCTGTCCTCTAACAATTTTGGTTAGAAATTATTCTCAATAAACACCTTTTTTTCTAGAAAAAAAATTCAAAATTTTTCGCACTTTTTAACAGAAAATTTTAGAATTCTGTGTTTTGAAAACAGCGGGATTATTAAAAATCATAACAACATGCCTCAAGAAAAATATTTCCGTTTCTACACTCCTGCTAACTGCCCTTTTTTTAGAAAACAAGTGAAAAAATGTTACATATTTTCCAGAAAAGAAAACTCTATTAGAGTGAGCCAATTGGCTGTGCCAGTAGGCAACTGATTAATTATAAAAATAAAATGGCTGCTGCAAAACCGCGCTAAATAAAACCAATTTTAGCCGGTTATTCCTACAAACGGCTTTGATGAAATAGAAAGAGAAATTATTTTGTAATTCTAAAATTTAGAGTTGAATTTTTTTGAATTTAAAACTTTTCTCATTTCATTTTGTGACCACATATTTCTTCTAGTCCCCAAATAAATTTTCAAGTAGCCGGAGTTAAAAGGGTATTTCTATTCTTCTATTTTTTTTTTTAAGATTTCAAATAAAATAAATTCTATTTCTTGAAAACAATAGCACTGACAGTTTCCATACCTTTGAAGCTCCCTCATTTATTTATTTATTAAGATATTCGGTGTAATAAAATTATAATACAAACAAAAACCCTCGTTCTGAGAACGTTATCTTCAACTTTTTTTGTTTAAACAATCGAAAACATTTTTCGAATCATGTGTGTGCATTTGTAAAATATAAAAGTTCATTCATGGACTAATTAGTGACCGTCAATACACATTCTTGTTGTTCTTTTTTTTTTATGACACTATTAGAATGAAATACCCCACAATATCGAGTAATAAAAATGTAGCTGAAATTAAATAAACGTTCTCACAAACTGAAATTGTTGAGCCATCAATAAAAGATGTAGATAGAGACTAAAACTAAAATAAAAGAAACCAGGAAAACTTTTGGTAACACTATAAAACTGCAGCTACTTTGGCTACTTCGTCAGATAAACACAACTATTTTATTTGTTTATTATCTCACAAGCCAATAAATTCTGAAAGTTGGTGCTGTTCTTTGGTTGGAATTATAGGGCAAGAAAAGATTTATTTTTACAGGTGACTAAGAGGCAGTCAATTATTGGCCTGATTATTTTGTTATAAAAAATTTTGGATTTATTTTTTTCTTTTTTTATGTATTAAAAAGATTTGATTTTATAACCTCCAAGAAGTATAAACAGATTAAAAATATCTTTTATTATTAAATAAAATTAAAATATAATAATAATTAACACTGATGACAACATTGAAAAGTAAAACCGGCTTCGGCTTTTTATACGATTTAAATATCGGTGACTATTTGTTTTTGTTTTTTAAGTTGTCGCAATTTACAAAAATCCATTTAAACTAAATTCTATTCAAAATTTAGTTTAGTTTTGAAACTTCGATATCCTTCGAAGTTTCAACAGATTTCGATCGTTATTGAATATTCGCGGTTATTAATCGTTTATGCGCTAATATTCTTCTTGTCGATAAAAAATCACCAAGAAAAAAAAAAAAAAGAGCGTATTAAAGAGAATAGTGCTGCTGCAGCATGAAATATCGCGGATGACGCAGATATGTAAATTCGTAGTCGATCTTAATCCGTAGTAAATTTTATTAATCCGAAGTATTTTTAAGGATCTTGGCGTACGTGAATTAAAAATACAGAGCGTGCAAGAACGGAAGCCAAACGACCGTCGTTGACGCAGTATTTTTTCTAATTGGACTTATTTGAAACTTGCCCATGATGAGCATTTTTATTAAAGACTTGTGGGAAGTGATGAAGCTCTATTCTGGTTAAATGGCCACGTCAATAGGAAATTGATTGTATTTATAGCGGAGACAATCCTCAAGCCGGTATTCACCACCAAAATGTTCTTTTCCTTGAGGTTTGAAGGATGGCAGCATCATCAGTCCTCATTTCTTTTGAAATAGATAAGGAACTTCCTCTACGGTGAATGGCGAGTGTTATCAAACCCTGGTGACTGAATTTGTGCTTTCATTCAATGCCATAATTTGTCCCCAGCAGTTTTTGCCAGATGCTACTTTTAGATAACTTTGCGCCAAATGCTGCCTTTTTATTTTTTCCTATTCCATACTGTTATTATTTGGAATTATTCTCACCTTTTATTTGTTAATTTCTTTGAAAACTTAATTAAACTGTAAATTATTATTTAGAATAAACGTTATCGTATGTTTTTTCCTCTATGCTCCAGCATACATTTTGCCTCGCATCATGCAATAAACGCAATTATTATAATCAAAGCAAAGAAGTAACTAAGAGTGCCAAATAGTAAGAGCGAATATGTGGTCGTACAATGCATTCAATAGAATAGAGAGTAAATAATGCTGGACATAAAAGTACCGTAGGAGCAATTGCCTTCGCTATACAATCATATTTCCAAACGCACATGCATATGAATTGGCGATTTATGTATGTGGTTTGTTGTTGTTGAGTTGACAATCAACATCCATACACAATCATTTAAATAATAACAATAACAATAACAAAATAACAATAAAATGTATGGAAAACAAAATATTATTGAAACTGAAATAGTTGAATGAGTGCTCGGGGGTACAATCATACATGCTTTTGCATACATGTTCACACAAACGTATGGATGTTAATACATTCCATACCCAACATCATGTTACATACATACAAGAGTATTAATTATGTATGTATGTACTGCATACAAACGATACAAGTCATATACTTCTTCTATATGCAGGGTGAGAGTTTTAAGTATGTAAATTCTTAATACGAGTTTGTTTACAAATTGTACATTTTTATCAACTATTTTTAAAATATAAAACAACAACTTTAAACAAATTAAGTTTCATGCCGCACACAGAACTAAAATATTCGATTGTATGATATGCGTGTGTGTGTTTAGACATGCGAAAATAAACCCAAAAAAATTAATTGCTTTTAGGAAGTTAACAAGTTGGGCAAACTAAAGATTTTTTAAAACAAACGCACCCACAAACATGCACACACACATACATACATCCACACATACAAACATACATACATACATACATACACGTTAATGTATAAATTTATGTGTTCCTAATGCAAGAGGCGGAAGCTGAAAACGGGAAGTCAGTTCTAAACGAGAATCGATTTACATACAAACACACATCCTTAAGTACGTAAATATACACGGTGTTATTCACAAATCATTATTAAATTTGAAGTTGCTTTTAAGTATGAATTTTTTATAATAAAATCGCCTTTAAAAGCAGTAATTAACTTTAACAATCCGTTTGTGGAAAAGGATGATAGAGTTTGAAAAACAAGATTTTTAAGGAATAACAAATAAAAAATAAATAATAGATTCTAAAATGAACTCAAAACAAGAATGAAAAATAATATAGAAGAATAACTGTCACATATAAAAAAATTAACCATGGGGGATGTTCGCTATATGAAAAATAGGGCGCAAAGCAAACGCACCTTTTTCTTAAGATTATGTAGGGTGTTTTTTATAGAGTGATACAACTTTGAGTTGACATCACTGCTTTATTTGACTACCCATTTAACAGCTGATAGTTGCTTTTTGTTTAGTTTGCTTTGACATTTTATTATGGATCGACTTACACCAGAGGAACGCGTGCAAATTGTGGACCTTTTTAATCAATATAATGGTCCTGTTCGTCAAACTTATCGTGCACTTCGTCCATTCAAAATTTTATTTTTCGATGAAGCCCATTTTTGGTAGAATGGATACGTAAATAAACAGAATTTTCGCATTTGGAATGAGGAGAATCCACAAGCTTCTGTCGAAACACCATCCACATCCACAGAAAATTACTGTTTGGTGCGCTTTATGAGCTGGCGGATTCATTAGCCCATATGTCTTCAGCCGTGGCGGCCACATGGCCGACATCATATTTAAACATTAATGTCATAAAATTTGATATCCAATTAAGACCGTTTCATTGATATCAAAAATATACTACTACGTTTTATTATGATTTAAACTTGTATCACTCTATAAAAATCACCCTTTACTTGCATTTTGGTTCATTAAAGTTTTAAGCTCTTTTTTTCAAGAGTAAGACCACCTCTCAGGAGAAGTCCCCTATATATGCAGTGCATTGCGCTTCAACTGGGAAAATAGGGGATAGTGTTAAGAGGCGCCAGATGGAGACAGAAAGCGTGCAAAAATACTTGCACATTATAAGAAGATAAGAACATAAGCGATTTTTCGAGATTTTAAAATTGATTTGAGCGAAGGCAGAAATTTTGTTGCAGCTTGTACTTTTTACTTCGCCAAAGAAATTTTTTGCAACATACACCGAACGAAAGACGGAGTTAATCGCTGCCGGTAGTGTTCAGCGACCAGTGCTATACCTTCGTCATTGAAGCAAACCAACAAACGCTAATCAAATCGTGCACTCTGACGATTAGAAAACTTGGATTAAATGACTGGTTGCAGAGTATTCAGCGTAAAGGGAGTTTTCCTTATCTATTTCAAAGGAAATGAGGACTGATGTCGCCGCCATCTGGATTTAACCAGAGTCGAGTTTTATCGCTTCCCACAAGTCTTTAATAAAAATGTTCATCGTCGGTTCAATCAGCGAAAATACTGCGCCAACGATGGTCGTTTGGCTTCCGTTCTTGCAAGATCTGTATTTTAAATTCACGTACGCCAAGACCCTTAAAAATACTTTGCCTACGTCATCTTCTAGAAGAAATGTACTTTAAAAAGTATTCACCAGCGAAGTAAGAATTTTAAAGATTATATTCTCATCTTTCTTCATCCATCTCCTCAACGCTATGCCCTCGTTTGGTCCAAATGAAAAGCAGCCGTAAATAATAAAAAGTGTCAAGTACTTTTTGATTTATGGTGAGTGAACTTTTACTTTCAAAATCCCCGACAGCTAAACGTCAACGAGATTTGGTTCGTACAAAAAAGGCGGCGCAACTTCTCAAATAATCGATATATATTTTTGGTCCTGGTCCAGCTTTCAGGGAACGGGCCCTACATATGCAGTGTATTGTGCCCGAGCTAGGAAGGAGGGGATAGTCTTAAGAAACCAGATGAAAACAGATTGAAGAGGGAGAATTTATTTTTAACTATTTCTACTTTTAAATTCGCAAGTAAATTTTTTTTCTGCAGGTACCGACGAGGGAGGGCGCTGTTTCTGGTTTTCAATACATGACGGTGTTAACCCCTGGCGGTGATGTTCAGCACTCAGTGCTATGCCTTCGTCATTGACTCCAGCCAACAAAAATTAACACAATATTTGCATTAATGCCGGCCAGAAGAATTCATCGCCTTATTCATGACTCATTAAGGAATCGAACTCGGCTTCGAAGGCATCGGGTTCAATATTTAATTCAATTATTAATCTGTTTATACGGTTAATATTCAGTTTTTAGCGATTTCTAGTTATTTATTTTAATAATATTGATTTTGCAAGGAATATGTTAAATAATTTTTTTTAAATTTTGCTTTAAAAGGTTACACCAGATTTCAGCGATATATGGACCATATAAAATAATTATTGTTTTATATGAAAAATATATATCCAAAATTTTTTAAATTTATCATCCATTTTTTTAATTTTAATAATATTTAAAACCATATTTTAAACTTTTATTGGAGGCATAGAAAATATAAATTGTACTTTTTTTATTTTGAAATTTTTCAAACTTAAGTTTTGTTTTATAAATATGAATAAGAAAGTGATCTCAAACTCAATATTCACATTTTTAAAGAACTTTTGTTATACTTAATAAGATTATCCAAGGCTTTTATAATTTCAAGACAATCCAGATTGATTTAACTATAAAATTATTTATAACTCTTTCTCAGTGGCCAAAACTTCTTGGTTTTTTTCAGTGGGAAACTTATTTGTATTAATATTATTTTTTAAATATTTCTTTTATCATTTTATAAACTCATATTTATACAATTCTGCTACACAAGAGCTTTTTTGTTAAAATTTTAACTTTTATAAATAAATTTTCTTTTTTCACTTATTTCCATTCACACTTACTTTTCGACTTGAAATATTTCTTATTTTATCGTTAGTATTTGTTAGGTAAAAGGCAGCATAATTAAAAAATTCTCAAGATTTTCATTATTATTAATTATTAATTTTCATAAACTTGTTTCTTTTTATCAAACATTTATTCATCCATTTATTTTGTTTCTGAAGGCATTTCTTATACTTTTTCAAAATTACCCGCATCCATGTTATGATTTAAATATTTATTTACAATATTTCTCTTTTTTGTTATTGTAATTTTTCACTTGCACTTGTCCGTGTGTTTCTCCTCAAACTTGTTGTTATAATCCACACACATGCACACCGACATCACAACTTGTTATCGTACTCCGTTAAACGTTGGTGCTTAATAATCGCCAACGTAATGAAAACACAAATAATAATAATCAGCGTAAGCATGAAGACTCTCAAACAACGGCAACAATTAGATATTTAACACACATTTAACTACAATTATTGTTACAGAGAGTTGTCTGTTACATGTTTTAAGATAAACGCGCAAACACACAAAAGCTTCTTCCACATTTCAATTTAACAGCATCATGTTAACGGAGCATGTTAATGTAAACTAGCACTCGTACAACAACTGAATGGTTAGAAAATTACACACGCACACACACACACAGAGCCAACACAACATGCAGTTGCATTTATAAATGCTTTTTACAACCACAATTAACTAGTCAATCCAACCAACTATCCGACCGTTGTTGCTTACAGCTCAAAGTATAACGCTCAACTAAATTGTACAAGTCCTGCGGCTAACAAAACCTTGCGGCATGCGCGCTCACTTCGACATCTCACAGACACACTAAAAACTCGTACGTACAATTCTTATTAACCGCGCTACACAAGATACACAACGAAAACGGCAACGGCAACAAGCAGAAGAGTAAACAAATATTTTATTCGTATTGGATTCGTTTATTCGTTAGTTAGTTTTTCGATTTTTGTTTCTTTTTTCTTTTCTTTTGTTTTTGTTGTGTCGACATTAGAGTGGCCATAGTTTAGCTACTCGATTACACAAAAGAGCAATTACTCGCTTCAATTGCAAGAGCAAGAGAAGCAACTGAGATTAGAAGTGATACTGCCGTGATAGTTCTCATTGCGAGCCACAAAATCATTATCAGCAGTAGGAAGTTGATGGGCACATGTGCGTGCAGTTATTGTGGTTTTTCAAAGCATCCCCCGATTTAATTGCTTCGGTAGCTCGTTAATTTCAATTAGCCAGTGTTTATACTCTTCTATGAACTGATTGGATTTGTGTATGTGTGCGTGTGTGTCATAGAGAAAGCAAATGTGGTTGTATTAATTTCTAGTGTTCTATTTAAGGGAAACGGAAGGTATTCTGTTAATTGCATCACATTTTGTAGGTTTTCCTTGAAAAAGAAATGCCGCATTCTTTGAACTCTTCAACAACAACTTGCGATAGGATTATTCTTATCGCTTTTGATAGTTTTTGCTTTTTCAATGCGATGTTTAGCGAGAGATTAAAAAAGTTTTGGTTCTTGTCTTTTATCGCTAAGAAACCTTCCAGTGTAAAGGAAAATACTTCTGATTCGATATATTTTTATGTAATTCTGACTACTGAATTTATCGAAAATTGTTTTATCAAGGTTTTATAGCACTGGAAAATTTGTGTTTGAATGGGTGATTTTTCCATTGCACGAAATAAATAAATTATTGTTGTTTTAATTTTTTTTTTTTTTTGCAAGTGTGAAGTTTCAATACATGAAGAATTTTTTTAAGCTTAAAAAATATTGAAATAAATTATCAAATTATTTTATTTAACTCTTCAATTTAATTCCGATTTTTTTTAAATAAAATTTTACAAAGTGATCATCAGTTTTTATTTCGATTTCTTTATATTTGGAGTTAATACTGTTTTGTTGAATTTATCTGCTTTACGTTACTGTTTCTATTGGAATTATTATTTTAAAGTTTTAATATTTTCCAGTGAAAATGAAAAAAAAAATAATGGAAAATCGTTAACGCTACAGGCTATTCCCTATTGAGCTCTTCGAGTAAAACGCAATAGTTTTCATTTTAAACTTTTGAATAAACATAAATAATTCCTACACGACAAACAGTGATTGTTGCAGTTTCCGATTATTGTAAAATAATCGAGAACCCTACTGATCAGATATATAAATATCGGAGTTTTCTAATATATATAATTTTTTTCGATTTAATTTTTTATTTATATTTTATTTATTTATTTATTTTTATGGTCACGATATTTCATGGACAATTTACCCGATTTCGACATGACTTGAAGTGGTTTTTTACTCCTGCGAAATGTTTCTTGAAACGCTCTATAAAGTCGTTATAAAGTTATAATAAAAAATCATGTTCAAAAATACTTTTATCTAAGTATGTTTTTCACAATATCTTGAAGCATATCGGTTCGAATCGGTTAAAATTCACAGAATTTCTAAGTTCAGTAGAAATCTTTAAAAATCATCAATTTGGTTCGGTTCGGTCGAGTCTTTCCAAAGTTATAAGCGGTTCACATGCTTATACACACACACACCTACACACACACACACACACACACACATACACACTTGCAGCACACATACAGACACAGAAACAGGCTTTCAGAGTTAGTCAGGGAATTTTCCTAGAACTCTAAAACGTCGAGATCTGAAGAGAAATCGTTTGTTGCAAAACGGGGTAAAACGTCGCGGTTTCTTAATATTTTAAATTTTTCTAGCAGAAAGTTAAAAGACAAGGAAAATATATTTTTTTTAATCCAATTAGTTTACCATGATGTATTTGGTTTTTATAATTCTCTTAAAATAAAACGCGAAACAGTTTTTAGCCTGAACTCAAAATTTCAGAATTTTTTTTAATTTGAAAAAAAATTTCTTGCTAATTATATTCATGGATTTCATTTAATCTAGTTGGTTTATTTATTTTTTTTATCCGCTTAATTATTTAAAAAAACATATATTTTGAATCATAAGAGACTTATAAAATAACCCACTTATTCATAAAAATTATGAGCGTCTAATAACAACGTAATACCTTAAAATTTCATATGAAATTTGCTCTATTACACTCTTGTAAGACTCTCATCATTTTTATGAATAAAGGGATAAATGTTTGTGTGGGAATCTGTTTTATAAACCTTTTACAAATCAGAAAAATAATTTATAAATTAGACTTTGTGTACATGAAAGATAACATAATCTATATCTCATTTATTTGATTGAAACTAACATCAACTTTGGTGCAAGAGAAGCAATTATTTTTGAAGATTATTGATCGACATATAAAATGTCTCTCCATTAAATCAAATTAATGCAGAACTATTTTCTATAGTCAGCAATACCTCTGTTTTTAGTTTTACATACAAACAAACGTAATAGAAATAATTTTTTAATGCCATTTATTTTTTCATATAAAAAATAGCTGCCACAAAATAATTTCTACAATTAAAATCCCTTTGAAACCCACAGATGATTTGATTTCATTCAATTCCTTTCAATAAAAGCGAATAGAACAACTAAACAATTAATCATCTGATAATAATAACATTAATTTTTCCTCGCCAGTTTTATGAATCTCGCCATCGGCCTTTAAAAATTGTTTAATTTGATTTTTTTTTCACAAGTTCCCATCAACAAGAATGAGACCACCATTTAAACACATCAATGCCAACAGTGTACGCCACTCAACACTATTTCTACATTCTAGAGCACAAACAATTTAACTTGGCAACAACAACAACAACACGCTTATAACAGTATAATAAAACAATAATATATATAATTAAGTCTTTTTACACAAAATTAAGACAAAACTACCACCGTCTTATTAATTTTAATTATAGGCCTAAAAGCAATTTTTATTTAAACCACACGCCTTTAAGCCACATGAACACATACGCAGACACATGGCCAGCAGCAGCTACAGAAAAACAAAAATACAACCTCAATCATTCATGCTCTAAATAACTGCTTACATTATGGCTACAAACGTTTACTAACACAGTTATAATTGCACAGTGGGATCGTTTGACAAGCTAACGATTACAACTGAAAAAAATGTTTGATGAAATGATTTGGGAAAAACAAAACAAATCATGCTCAATGCATGAGAGCTATTGATATCGATAACTTTTGCAGGCATTTAACGGAAATCACATTTAAGAAATAAGATTTTATACATCTTGTTGTCGATCAGAATGAAACAAAATATATTTTAATTCCTGCAAAATTAATTATTTTTTTAACAGCCATACCTCTTTGAAAGAGGTATGGAAAAGTTTCAGATATAACAGGGCAGAAATGATTCTTTTAATTGACATGAAATTAAATTTATTCGAAAGATAATCTTCTGAAATTGTGAATTAATTATGACTTCAGGCAAATGACCGCCACAGGTGGCTTGAATGTAGTCTCATTTGGAGGTCCAATTTTCGTTGAACTTTTGCAACAGATGTGGCGGGGTATATCGGCAATAACACGGCCAATTTTGTCCTCCAAGTGGCCAATTGGTGCGGGCTTATCGGCATAGACTAGCGACTTCACATGTCCCCACAGAAAATAAACTGGCTTCAATAAATCTCTCAATAAAAAAGGCCAGTTGGAGGATCTAAAAAGTGAGACCATGCGGTTATCAAACGTTTACTTCAATAAATGAATTGTGGCACAAGACGTGCGAAATGTTGTGCCGTCGTCTTGTTGACACATCGTGGCTACTCAACTGATGAACGGACAAGTCAGTAGCGGTCAATATTTTCTGTAACGTTCTGATGAGAATCGTTTTTAAAGAAGTGCGGACCCCATGATTCCACCAGTCCATGAATTACACCCAGCAGTCAGTTTGTCTGGATGAAAAGAAGTCTCAACATACCCCGTACTTGGAGTGATAATAATCGCTGAAAGAGTTCAAGGACATATCAAAACTGCAGATCAGAACTTATTCGAGAATTGGAAAAAAACGCTGGCTTAATATACACGAGACTTTTGAATCGGGAGTTTATAGAAATTGATGAATAAATAATTATATACTGGGAGAGATAAACATTTCGAGTACATACTAAACAGACCTCGTATGTAAAGCAATTTATTTTGTGCTCTTTTTTTTTCTTGCTCTGGAAATCCATTCGACTTAAAACCACTCATACCAAATTTTTCTTCACACTTTTTTGCAATTTTTAATTTTTTATTTTCATTTATTGACGCATCCATTAAAAAGAAGTGGATTTCAACGCTAAACAAAATTCAAGTGAAACATATTTCGAACGAAGCCGTGACTTTCACAATAAATTTGCTCAATTCGAAAGCGTCAGTCTCAACATGCTGAAATGCCAAAACAAATCAAAAATAAAACACTAGACAGCTGTCAGAATGGCAGGCGGTTAAATAAGTGTTGCCAACTCTAAAATGTATACCTCTATAAAACACACATTTTAATAGCATTTTAAGTAAGCATGCAGCTAAAAAATACCCGTTAAAATACGTTATTTACTTTCATAATTTGCAAAAATAACGATTCGAGTGATATTTTATTTCTTTATTTTAACATTTTACCCCACTGTGCACTGTCATATTAAATAATAATGCCAACAATAAAATCAGTAGAAATAGAAACAATAAGAAAATCGTACAACACGCACGATAAGATCAAATTTTAATCAAGAGGAAACAACAACAACAACGTAAATATTAAAGAATACAAGTAGCGCAACCCCCGAGGCCAGACTATATTAACACTTCTTTACGTTTTCGCTTAAATAAATGAAGAGATAAAATTGTAATCAACGTGCTTGTCTAAAAGGGGATGTTAAGAAAATTACAGATGTTTGGGAAAAGTCTTAAAGCTAAAGAAAAATTCAAAAGAGTTGATCGTAAAATTATTTGTTTGTGGTTCTCTTTGTCAATACGCTCAAATTAAGAGAGGTTTTGTGGTACAATTTTCGGGGAAGAGATATTGGCAAATGGTACCGAATTTCAATAGTTTTAGTACTTTAAGATGTTGGATGAGGTAACGATGGTTTTTTTTTGTTCCAGAGGACACTAAAAATTGTATTCTTCTTTGTTGTCTTTTTAAGGTCCTTTATTGTACTGAATATGTGAAAGTTAAGTTTGGAAAACAAAATTTAAGTAATCCTGAAGTTCTTATTAAAGAAAACTCGTTAATTTTGCGGTCACTATAAGCGGATTAGGAAGCATTTAATTCAAAATTATTACTGATCGTTTTCGTACTATTGTGCACTTCTCTATTTAGTTGAGGGTTCTAAAAAACACTGATCGATCAAAAGAATTGTCGATCATAATATTGTTCCCATAAAGCGAGGTATTGCAAGGACCTCCGCAATTTTCTCACTCCCAACTTGTTGCTATTTTTTTCTTCGAAAAAGTGGACTAACTTGTTCACGATCACTTTTAGGGATGATGTTTATTTTCAGCTAAACGATCTCCTCATAATTCTCGACTTGACTTTTCAAATGATTTTTTTTTATTATTCTCATTTTTATAATTCAACAACAATATTTTTATATGACGAAGGAAAAAGTACCACAAGCATTTAGTACCACTGAAAGAGTTCTCATACAACTTGATGCGGCAAAAGTTTCTATGCAAACAAGAGAAGAAGGAGAAGTTTTTGTTTTGCATTTCAATAACAACGAAGGGGAATCTGCTCGGCTCTGATTGGTGTTTGGCTGGAAAGAAATAACTGCTTTTTTGCTACCAATTTTATAACAACAATATTGTTGTTTTTGTTGTTGTTGTGCACAACCAGTTCTTTTGTTGTTTTATTTAGAAACCCCAACATGTTGTTGCAGGTTAGCTGCGATCTTTTTCTGTGTTTTTTTGTTGTTGTTGTTCCTTTTTGGATTGTGTGTATGTTTAACGATTGATCGTTTTTATTCAAGATCGTGGCTTAAATGATCTCCGTTGTGGCTCAAGTTATTTTTATAAATGCGATGTTGGTAAGTAGTGCGTTTAGCGATTTGTTTTAGTGCCCGTGGATAAATGGCGTCCTCGTCGTCGTGAAGATACTCGCTTGTACATCCATATAAAAAAAACGAGAGAGCAGAAAAAGAGTTTTGGAAATGGTTGTTTGTTTATTTCTTGTATTTTTTGTCTTTTGTTGCAACGCTGCGATCGCTTTGGAGAGGTTTTTGTGCGCTTGTGTTTAAGAGAGTTCAGTAACCGCATTTGTTGCGTGCATCTGTTCAGAAGTTTTAATTTTGTTGTTCTCCAGCACTTGTTGCAAATGTTTCAGGTGCATTTCAGCAAAAATGTGTAGAGTGTGTGTACGACGAGTTGTGACGATGACGATGAGGATCACGATGATGATGATGCTGTTGCGCTGATGTATCACGAGTTGCGATTATTTTACTTCATGTTCTTTTGCATTTTTGCTTTTTTTGTTTCTTTACTACGGGCTTTCCGAGTGCGATGTGTGTTGCAAGAAATGTGTTCCATGTTTAAATGTTGTGTTGGTTGTAAGTTTTAGTTTTTATGTACAAAATATTTTTTTTTCGTATTTCTCAAACTGGCGCTTTATGGGTTTTTAGCATAATTTTTATGCTGCGTTTTTTCTTTCTTTTTCTTGCTTAATTTTTCCTTAAGCGATTTTCTGTTATATTTCTGCTTCTACAGAAGCCCTATTATTTTTTTCTTACCCAGTTTTATGTGGT
Organism: Linnaemya vulpina; assembly: GCA_963675445.1. Taxonomy (NCBI): domain Eukaryota; kingdom Metazoa; phylum Arthropoda; class Insecta; order Diptera; family Tachinidae; genus Linnaemya; species Linnaemya vulpina. Next base: position 12,109,148 of record OY776277.1, on the reverse strand, counting down.
GCACTTTGGCTTGTGATCATGCCAGCTAGTGATCAGTCGAAAAAAGTGCGTTTAAAACCGGTGCTACAAATTCAATAGCCTTGCTACGAGGCATAAGAACTTTATTTACACATGAAAATAAAGACGCGCTGAATACATAAAAATATATTTAAAAAAATGAAAAAAACTTGCAAAATAATTCACAAGCCGAGATTTTGTTTTTATAACAACGATCGATCATTTATCCCGGTTGGTTTAAGTTGTTTTATGATGTTTAAGTTTGTTGCTATTTTGTCGGACAAAGTACGTGAGCAGTCGGAAAAGTCCTTTTGATATCTTCTTGTGTTTCTAAATTGTATTATTATAATAATTATTATTTGTTTCTAAATTAAACTTTCAGGCTTCAAGTGATGCTGTCAAAGCTGAGAAACGGAGGGTACATATAAACAATTTTAAAGGATTCCATTTATATTTTGAGAAAATTTTTTTGAAAGAAAGACTATAATTTAAAATGCTAAATATTATCAGATTGACTAAAAATAAACGATTTAAAAAAGAAGGACTTAAAAGAGAATATAAAAATCTGAATATGGAATGGGGTATTCAATTAAACGATCTTTTGTACTAATCGATTGATCACGCGAATAATTATTTAAGTTAAATATTTTATCGATTAATTATCGAATATTTTTTTTAAACTCTGTGATCTTCTGTGCTCAGTATTTGAATAAGCGTAGTCCCACTGTTAATTAGTTCACTCTTGCCAATCAGAAGAGTAGAAGTTTGAGACGATCTTCTTAATTTTCTTAAGAATTCCCCATAGAAGAATTCAATTTTTTTTTATTTTCATCGTGGCCTTTAAATCAATTTTCATGCCTCCGTCGCATAACGCACTGTCAAGATCGGCATCAGCATGTGCTGATGGAGAAAGAACGTGATCATCATAAATGCAGGTTGACATCATTTGATTTCATTCATGTTTTCAACGCACATCTGTGATTGATTTTTTTTTATGCATGCGGGCAACTTCATCTGATATCGCAGCAGTATTTTACGTATTCGCATTTCATGTGTGTGTGTGTGTTTGTTTGTTCTTATTTGTTAGCATTTAAACTCAATCAACTTGGTTGGGCTCCGCAGAAACGTGTAGAGATGTGCAGCCGTTTTAATCGAGAACTGTTGATGTTTGTGGCACAAAGAGAAAAAAAAAACTGGTAACATCCTTAACAGGCATGTTGTTGCATGGTCTCATAATAATATCGCGTATATGAAATAATATCTTGAACGTGGCGACAACACGGCGGTCTGGCATTACATTGCGATTCCCGTTGACTTAAAAGATCAGTTTGAAATTATTATTTTCTGATTCTGTTCGTCGCCCTCTCCCCCCTCTCACTCTCTCTCTCTCTTTCTCCCTCTGTTACATTTAAGCCCATCTTCCTTTGCTTCCTCATACTCTCTGCTGGACCCCTGAGATTTCAAAAGATAACGTTTAATAAGATCGTGCAGAAGAATGCTGCGTTTGCAACTATTTGCTGCTAATGTTTTCCTTCTGCACACGCTGGATATGCTGTACCGAATACAACAAAATTTCATAACGCCACACAATCCAACTTGAAAGTCTAACGAGAAGACAGTGGCAACGATGTGACCAACTGTTACCAATTAAATTGGAAAATATTTCTGTAAAAAGCAAATTTGCCACCATCAATTCACAGATTATCGCGAATGTGGTACAGCGCCACAGGCGGGAGGTGGAATTAAATACTGCGTTTGCAATTAATTGTTTTCTTTGTTATTTATATCAAATTATATTGAGGATTCAGCGTTATACCACAAGACTAAAATATGCCTCATCTTATGCTTATGCCACATCGATTACTTTTAACCAAAATCTGTTACTTTTAATTCATATTTTGTTTACAAATTTTTTTAGTGGCAACACTGGCAGCATGAGCAGCATTTTTTATGAAAAAAATGGTCCAGGACCCTCACATATATACTACCCTCCTTTAACAAAATTATTATTCTTTCAGTGGATTTATTTGTTTTTTTAAGTTTAAATAATTGAGTAACAAATTTGTTTTCATTCACTGCACCCTACTCGTTTTCTTTATAACCAGCAGGGGGCGCGAACTAGGGCATGCGATAACGTTCGAAATTTCTATTTAAATTGTATTGAAATTTCGATCGAAATCGAATGCGGTAATTTGGCGCCAGATGTTCTATGAAAGAAAGAAGAAAATACTATCGCGTGACATTCACGATAGTATTTTTCTCTTTGAAGGGAATAACAATTTCATGCAAACATTCATTCACAATAGAGTCAACTATGTGCTTTTTGGTATTGGATAAAGGCCAGTTCAGTCCGATGACAACAATGAGAACGAGTCTTGCCAATTCAGATCCAAAAAAAATTCGTTGCAATACCAAGGGGTTCAATCCATGTCCTTCAACTTCTTAGTCCACTCTTTACCTGCTTCAATCGATGACACCCACATCAAAAGCCTTCATACACACAACCCTGTTCCCAATCCCATTTCATTTTAATTCACACACAATTGCAGGCAGACATCGTGCTGATGGGCTGACGGCTCGATGATGCATGTGCGTCAAAACACACTTGTTCGCCCTGTCATTTGTTGCCAAATATGTCCATGGCCAACAATTTCGAACGAGACAATTTCTTTACTCGTTCCAAACTACAGTTGCACAGCAATCATTTCCAACAGCAGCCGTTGAAGTATGTGGCATACAATTTAATAATAATAAAAAGAAAAAAGAGAGCAGCACTGCCCAACCCCAACTTAAATCGAAAGAGGAGCCAACAACTCCAATAAAATCCAACAAACAACCAAAAGCAGAAAAAATAAACACGAACCATAAATAGTGCTCTACATCTGTTTCCGATTAGCTTGGGAATTCTTTGCTTAGGAAACTCGCCAGCTTTGCCAGCGCAAATGATGGTTGCAGTCATGCAAAAGCAATTTAATAGAAAGCAGCCACTTTAACTGTTTGAGGCAGTTGATAAAGTTTTGCTTTTCTTGGTTTTTTTTATTTGGCCGACTTGATTTTGGCACAAAAACAGTAGGAATTCATCATAATATGTGACCAACCATTTAAAGATACTGACGTATTCTTTAGCAAATATTTGCTGGTTCAAAATGTTCTCTACAACTTCCAAATGACTTCTTAAATGCGTGCAAAAGTTGCACAACTTCTCCAGCATCAGTTTCATTTAGTTTAATTTGTTTTGAGTCCAGTCTCAGTGCTCTACTGCAGACAACATTTGCCCACAGTTAATTAGCCAGCGTGCCAAGTGATGCTGGTGGCTAACCAGCCACCTTTGGAGTGTTGACTGGTTGGACGGTTGGTTAGTTGGTCGGTTGGTCGGTTGGTCGCTTGTCTGGTTGGCTGGATGAGGTGTGAAAATATTTTTGCAATGGAATCTTGTAATAGCATTTGATAATTAAATTAGATTTAGCCATTTTTGGTGCCGTTGTACGATCATGCAGCGTACAGTTGCCAATCCGAACCGCACTGTGCTCTTGTGTGTTGGGGAGCTGTGCTGCCGGCGACTTAGGCCGGCACTGGTATGTGTTATTTTATTTTCCATTTGCTACTTTTCCTGCCTGCCGCTTTTAATGTTTTGCGGCTGCAATTTAATACTCTTAACAGCCAGCGTAGCCTCCACAATTGCACTCGTGTGTTGCAGTTGTAGTTTTCTTACGTTTATGGCAGCATTTAACAACATTTAATTACTTAATATCGCTGTTGCTATAAATTAGTGTCGGGTTGTGGCAACATTTTTTAGTTTTATTACAACTCCTCCTCACCACCTCTCTTCTTTGCAAATCAACCGCAATAATTCTTGTTTTTTTTCTAAGTAAAAGAAGGCAACGAAAATTTCGCATGGAAAATTGGCAGACAAAATTTAAACGCTGTAATGGAAAATGAACACATGCAGGCCTTCTCTAAAGTCCGAATGTAAATGTCCTTCGCAATATTATCTTGAACGTTAAGGAAAATTTGGGATCTTTTCATATTTTAAATGAAATTTTAAACTGCTGATGTTTTCGAAATATTATAAATAATAATTAAAAGGCTGCCTTTATGTTGTTCTCATCCCTCATCTCAGAAAAAAGTTTTTGTAATTAAATATTTAGAAAGAAAAGTCATACGCAACTGCGTCCTACACATTGAAATAGTAAAAAAAAAACGTTAAAAATCAAATAAAATAACTTCATGTAGCAAAACTATTTATAAACTCTTTCAGGTGGCCTCGTTTGCATTTAAATGCACAAACGGAAAATAATTATTTATTTTAATTCCTTTTGAAAAATATTGAAAGAAAAATAAATACACGCACACTCGAGCAGAATATTAACTGCCGGCAACAATACGTCCATCCATGCAGAGATTTATTTTCTTGTGATTTTTCTTTTCACTTTTAAAAATTTATTCCAAAAAAGTCGAAACTCAATTTATAACGATTTGACAACTTGTTAAAACATAATTATGCAAATCTTCAAACAACAGGCAGCAACGACAATCATTTCTCAAAACTGTCAACACGAAAAGGCCAAAACAGCAACACCAAAGAAAAAATAACAAACTAAATCTGGGGATGGAAAAAAAGTCAAGAAATCTTAAACCTACAAACGATGACAAAGAGATGAAAGCAAAGAAACAAAAAAAAATTATCAAGAAATAAAATATGCCAACACCAACTGGGCGCAAACAACCAACAGCTTCAAGAAAAAAGTCTCAAATGTGAAGCAAACAAAAGAGTCACCGACGGAACACACAAAAACACCAACAACAATCAACAGCAAATAGTCGCACTGATAATACAAATAAAAAGTTCAGACAGACAGACGGATGGACGGAAAAACACCTTCAACTCTTCGAATAAATCAGCACAAACATTTTTAAGAGTAGCAAATTCGACTTCAGCAGCAGGCTGTAAAGGGCTGCAAACTTATTACTTTCTCTCTTAATTCTTGCCGAATTATCTCACATCCAATAAAATTTTGTGAATTTTGATTTAATAAAATTTTTATTGCGATAAAAAACTGATTTCAGTGAAAGTTGTTTGAAGAAAAACTTATTTTGCGCGAAAAGAATTTTGCTTCACTCCTAAAATGAAATAATTTTATTAGAAATTTTTTAATTTCCCGCTGGGGGAATTAAACATTTTCAAAGACTGGTCTTAACCCGGTTAAAAAAAATTAATTTCCCATCAGAACTCCACGTTTTGAGGTCCTATAAAGCTGCCCTCACTTATAATGAGAGCCCGTCACTATGTGAGTGTGTCGGCATATATCTGGTATCTGGGTGTGTATGTGGGCGTGTATGTGTGCGTGTTGGCGTGTATATGACCAGCTTTGATATTTTCTTTAAAAGCGAATATATTAAACAAGTTTTCATTAAGATAATCTTAACGAAACTTGTTGTTTGAATTCCAATGAAATGTTTCATTCTATTAATGAACAAATTCATAGAATTTATGAAGAAAAATTTTTCGGTTAATTGTCATTTAAATAATTTCCATGATTTAAGCGAAATTCGCTTCATTAATCCAACGAAGTGTGGCGTTGTTTGAATTCAAATGAAATGTTTCATTCTATTAATAAACAAGTTCATAGAATTTAAGAAGAAAATTCTCTTGATTAAATGCCATTTAAATAATTTTAATAATTTTACCAAAATTTTTTTGATTAATCTAACGAAAAGCGGCGTTGTTTGAATTCAAATGAAATGTTTCATTCTATTAATAAACAAGTTCATAGAATTTAAGAAGAAAATTCTTTCAGTGTGGAGGCTTAATATCATTTAAATAATTTCAATAATTTTAATCAAACTTGTTTCATTAACCCAACGAAGTGTGGCGTTCTCTGAATTTCAATGAAACGTTTCATTCTATTAATAAACAAATTCATAGAATTTAAGAAGAAAATTCTCTCGATTAAATGCCATTTAAATAATTTTAATGATTTTCAACGAAACTTGCTACCATTAATCCAACGAAGTGTGTCTAATTATTGTGGAGAAAATGTTGAGATATAAGGACATGAAAATATATAACCAAAACGGCAACACTGGGACTTAAAGTGGGTTATCATCGGTTTCATACAGTTCTCACATTCTATTTTATAATAAAATCTGTATAAATAAGAATTGTAATCGCATTGAATTAAGCCTTTAAGAAAAAAAAGCTGAGTACTGCTGATAAAAGTGTAACGGCTTTCAAAAACGGCCATTCTGCTCTTCTATGTAAGCGGAATAATTAAAATCATTTTCCGGTGGGTCTTAGAATATTTTTCATGTCTTTTGGAATTCAAAATACTTTACGAAAGTTAATTGCGTTCCACTATATTTAGCACCAACAGATTTTTTGTTATTTGAAGCACAAGAATGCTCTGCGTCAAAGGCCTGCTTTCAATAGTACCCGAAGAGACAATTATTTATCATAAAAGAAAAATAAATTAAATAAAAAATATATCATGACAACAGCAAACAAAACGATATTAGTTAACGAGACAACAACAACAACAATAACAAGATATTATAACAACATCAAAAAGTGACAAAACTGAAGCGAAAAAAATTATGACAACAGCGCTGCTCCGTCTTCGGAAGCGTTTTAAAATGCAGCAGTTTGCAGTGGCAAAAGTTTTGTCATCAAAAATTAGAAATTATTTCAAATTTTTTCTGGTTTCTTTTTCGAAATCTAAAGATTTTTTGGTCCCAAAGGCTGGCCAAAATTGTTAAATGTGTTTCTTTAATTAGAAGTTTCAGGTTTAATTCCATTTTAATAAATCAAATCGAGTGGCAGTTTCACACTTACGAAAATGTTTTTTTTCTTTAAAGGCAACGCATTTTCCTTTAGACATTTTTGCTAAATTCTTTTCTACAAAAGAGTGCAACATTTTTTACACCCAATTTAACAAAAAATGGCAACATTCCAATATATGAATTTAGGTAATTCATTAGAAATTAATACAACAACTCTGGCGAAAAGTAATCGTGGTTTTAAAGCTACTCCAAAAGGCCTTTTTTTTTAGAAAAGAAGTGAAAAAATTTGATATTTTTCTAGAAAAGAAAACGCTGTTAGAGTGATTAAACATCTAACTTATTTTCATTGCGCCCGTTTCATTGATATTAAAAATATATTTCCTAGTTTTATCATGATTTAAAATTGTGTTACTCTATAAAGAACACCCTTTTACAAGGAATCTTCATCAAATTAATAGGAAATCATAACGCAGTCGACGCCCTTCCTGATATCAGCGGGCACACGAACAACTACAATAATTTTGAATTCCTCGCAAAAGTATATTTCATGGATTTGCTTTTTTTATGAATTATTTTTTATGAAATATATGCGTTAGAGCGGCTACGTTTCTTGTTGGTGGCAAACAAACGCCCGATAGTCTGTGTAAAACAGAATTCCTTTTATAACTCATGATGCAAAATATTAAAAAAAAAATGAAATAAAAAAGACCAATTTTTAAAATTTTTTTGGAGCCCAAATAATTGTGTAAAAGTTCTTAAATCAATAAAAAAAATAGTGCAGCAACTTAAAAGTTGTCGAAGGGAAGAACGACGACTTCTTTCTATCGCCTATACGCAGGCAAAGTTTGTTGCTTAAGTCTTTTGTTTTGCTTTATTTTCAAAAGCAGACGTACACAAACTGTTCTATGAGAGGGATTCACCTCTTGAAAGCCAATATTAAAACGTAAGAAAATAATTGTTTGACATAAAATTCAATATACAAATTCAACATATTATGCGAGGTCTGTTCAAAGTGCATAAAGTAAATTTTTGAGTTTCGCGGGTTAAGTAAATTTGATTACAGCTTGCAAGTCGCTGTTTAATATTAAAAAAAAAGAACAAAAACAAAACACTGTCCTCGTTTAAGTTTATTTGTTATTTCCACTCCATGTTATTTTCGTTGTTTATGTGTGTGTTTGTTTGTTCGTTTTCAGCTATTTTTGATTTATATTCAATTGTAGTCATTATAATTGGCGGTATCGGGCATCCAGCGAGGCAAACAAACCATCTTTGCCAACTGAGATCGAGGAGGCAACCCAGCAGCTCCAAAAAAGTTTTAGCCAACTCACTCGATTGCAGTTGCTCGCAGTGAAGCTGCGATTTGTTTTAACTGCCAAATTTCTTTATTTCAGTTTTTTGTTTTTGTCTTCTTCTGTAGTTGACAATAATTTTCATAGTTTCCATGTTTAACACAACGATTGCAGTTTGTTTGTTGTTGCGAGTAAAACTTCTTTTTTTGTTTCTTTTTGTCAAGGAAGTTTTATTGTTTCGTTTGGTTTTAATGGTGGAATTGTTTATTGTGCTCCTTCGAGAGTTGAATCGGGAATGATTTATGTTCGACTTGTTGTTGAACTTGGGTGAGAATATGTTCGAGTTGACATTACAAGAGTTGTTGTTTGTAAGAACTAATAAGTTATTGAAATTAAGAGAAATTATATGAATTTTCTTATGAAGTTACACATACAAACGCACTTGGATTTTGCACTTAATTTAATCAGTTATAAGCTGAGCGTTCTTAAAAGGCTAATGAGATGACAAAATTGTGAATTAATTGAAAGGGAAAGCATTCGGGCTTCATTTCGTCTTTAAATTAATAGAGAAATTATTAGGCAGCATTAGGCAGTGTTAGCACCGAACAATAATAAAGGGTGTTTTTTATAGAGGTGTGAAACTTAAAATGGAATAAAAATACATTTTTTTTAATTGTCATGGAGATTTCTCAATCTTCTGGCATTAAAATTTAAATATGACATCTGGTAGATGACCGCCATGGTCATCTCATTTGGAGATCCAATTTTCGTTGAACTTTTGCAATACAAGTGTCCAAGTATCGGCAATAACACGGCCAATTTTGTCTTCCAAGTGGTAAATTTTTGCGACTTCACATATCCCCACAGAAAATAGTCTGGCGGCAATAAATCTCGCGATAGAAAAGCCCAATTTGCGGGTCTGAAAAGTGAGACCATGCGGTTATCAAACAAAAAATCAATTGCGGCACGAGCTGTGCAACATGTTGCACCGTCGTGTTGTTGAAAGTACAGCTCCTGCACATCGTGGTTGCTAAATTGATGAACGGAAAAGTCAGTAGCGGTCATCATTTACTATAACGTACTGACGAGAATCGTTTTTAAAGAAGTACGGGCCATAATTCCCCCAGCCCATAGAGTACACCAACCAATCAGTTTTTCTGGATGAATAGATGTCTCAACATATCCCGTATTTGAAGTGATAATAATCACTGAAAGAGTTCAAGGACATACTGCAGATCAGAACTTATTCGAGAATTGGAAAAAAACGCTGGTTAATATACCCGAGACCTTTGAAGAGGGGAGTAAATAGAAATTGATGAATAAATTATTATATATTGAGAGAGATAAACATATTTCGAGTACATACTAAACAGACCTCGTATATAATACAATTAATTTTGGACTATTTTGTTTGATCTGTGAGTCCATTCGATTTAAAACCACTGATACCAAGTTTTTCTTCACACTTTCTGCAATTTTTTATTTTTTAATTTTGTTTATTGACGCATCCATTAAAAAGAAGTGGGTTTCAACGCTAAACAAAATTCGGGTGAAACATATTTCGAACGGATCTGTGACTTTCACAATAAATTTGCTCAATTCGAAAGCGTCAGTCTCAACATGCTGAAATGCCAAACGAAATCAAAAATAAAACACTTGACAGCTGTCAAAATGGCAGGCAATTAAATACGTGCTGCCAACTCTAAGATTTATACCTCTATAAAACACACATTTTATTAGAATTTTAAGTGATCATGCAGCTAAAATAAATAACCGTTTAAAGTTATTTACTTAAAAGAATAATTTGTAAAAATAATGATTCAAGTGATATTTTTTCTTTATTTTATCATTTTAGCCCACTGTTCACTGTCATATGGAATTATAATAATAACAACAATAAAATCAGTAGAAATGGAAACAATAAGAAAATCGTACAACACGCACGATAACATCAAATTTTAATCAACAGGAAACAACAACTACAACGTAAATATTAAAGAATACAAGTAGCGCAACCCCCGAGGCCAGACTATATTAACACTTCTTTACCTTTTCGCTTAAATAAATGAAGAGATAAAATTGTAATCAACGTGTTTGTCTAAAAGGGGATGTTAAGAAAAGTACAGATGTTTGGGAAAAGTCTTAAAGCCAAAGGAAGTTTTGTAACTCTATAAAAAAAGCTTTTAAAAGAATAGAGTTCTGATCGAGGGCTTCACAAAAATTGCGTTGGGCAAGTTTTTAAATTCTGGCGGCGCATGTTTACGCATAAATTATTGGCATTGTGAGGCAGTGTTACAAGGTGAACCATTTCAAATTTTAAATCGTCTATAAAAAAAAGTTCTCACACCACGACCATCCTAGCAGTTCCCCATCCCTGTTCTTTATGCAGAATTATTCACAATGATGTGGGAGTCATGTTCAAGTTCTGGCAAAGATGACGCGTTAATGTTGTTCTTGTACATTCTTCGCCACAGTGGTAGATGGCTTGTCCAACCCCTTTTCATGATCTCGTTTCACAAATTAACGCACAAACTGAACTGAAGATCGATCTCTACTGGGAGAAAGTAAATTTCTTACAGTTCTTGTTAAAGACTTTTTTATGTTTCCCAATTTTCTTCCAGTGTAAAGCTCGTTTTCAACACAATTTCGAATAACAAAACAAGATTTTTAAATAGAAAAATTATTTGAAATATTAAAATTAAATTAATTGCAAATAGTTTTAGTGTTTTTATAAAAACTCCCATTATTTTCATTTTATGTTATTGGCAAATCCGCTCGCTTTAGCCGCTGGTTTGGGACAGTGACAGTCTTTCGCTATTTACAATTTGCTGAGAAAAGTAAAGAAATCTAAATAATTTTAAACTTTTGCCTTTTTTTTTAACAACATATAACAACAAAAGTGCCAACAACTTTAAGAGAATCGACTGTGCTGCAGTCCATCTAAGAACTGCCGGTTCAAAAAAAAAAAAAAGTTAACTGTCGTAAATGGCCAAAATCATAAATCTTACACCGAGAATTAAAAACGGCCAAGAACACTTAAGGAGTATTCACGTTTTTAATTGTGCCACAACAGAGGCTGGCATTAGAAGGCGACGATCGCCACCAAGTGCCGCGAAAATGCCTTGTGGTTAGGGCGTGATGAGAAATTTAATATTTGCAACGCGGATAAAACGGCAGATAATCGTTCTTCTATTTTATTTATTATTATTTAATTATTTTTTTTTTTTTGTTTCACTCTTTGGCTCAACTCATTAGAGTTTGCATCGAAATTGTACCGGCAAACGGGCAGCCAAAAGCTTGTTACAACACTCTGGCATATACGGAGGCCCACAAGAAGCACCAGTGATCGCTGTTGCAGCAGCAGCAACATTCATTTTTTTTCCTACAATTATTTCAGAATTACATTCATCGTTTTTAATAGATTTAAAGCTGCTTCTGCTTAATGCACACCGACGATGCGAACGAATATGAATGTTGTTGATTAGAATGATGATCATTGCGATCATCGTAAGAAATATGGTGGTGCATGTGGTGCACGAGTAGTTGTAACTAAAAAAAAAAAAACAAGAAAATCTTTAATCTTTAGCAGAATTTTAAATCCAGTATACATGAACGTATCAGATTTCATTTCATTAAAGTACATCACGAAGATGAAATCAATGAATAAATGCACACAAATACAGCTGCACTCACAATACAACTACAACTACAACAACAACAACTTCAATGAATGCAAACACAATTTCAAAGAAAATATTTTAGCAGCAGAATATATTCTTTTTACTGCAGCAAATCACAGCATATAACAACAACATCAACAACAATAACAGCAGCGGTTACCGCCACCAATACAACAACACTAACAACAATATGAAATAATAATTATCTCAATATTTGAAACTTCAGCATGTAACAGTAGTTTTCTTGAAGTTTCTTTAACATTTTTGAATAAAAAGCTCTCTTTGCAAAATGATAAACTTTTTATAAAACCGTATTATTTTGTAACTAATTTTTCATAAAAAAAATTAATTGTTTATTAAACATTTACTTTGTAATAAAATAAACACTTATTCAAGAGAACTTTTTTAATACAAACTTAATTTTTAAGAGAAAAAAAACCTTTTTCAAAAATTTAAATTTTTGAAAAACCCCCACTCACTATCTCACGAAATTTATAGTTGTTTTTGTAATAATACTATAACATGAAAATAATTTATTATACAAAGAAATTTTTTCATAACATGGTACTTTTTAAACAAAAGAACTTTCTTTTATGAATTGATTCTTTTATGAAAAAAGTACTTTTTTATAAAAATTAGAAGCCTTTTCTCTTTAGCTAATTGCAATTTTAATTACAGTAAATTTTCAAAAATAACAAAAATAATAAAAAGAAAATTTTTATAAAAAAAGTACTTTTTTATATTAAGGAACGCTTTTATAAAAGAGTTCATCTTTTTATAATATTTTATTTAAAATATATATACTTTTTCATAATATTTTTGAAAAGATCTTTTTTATGAAAAGTCCCGTTTTTGTAGAAAAAAGTTTCTGTACAAAATTATATACTTCTTTAAAACATGAAGATTTTTTATAAAAATATGTAAAAGAGTTTAAAAAAGTATTTTTCATAGAGATAATTTTTATATAATTTTTTTTTTTTATGCCAAAATTCTTTTAACTAAAAATGTATTCTTTGTTAGGTACTTTTTTTAAAGTTACACTTCGCAAATAAGATAACAATCTGCAACAAGGTACCATTTATTTAAAAAAATATATTTTCTTTAAAAAGGTACCACTTATTTAAGCAGTATTTTTTTAAATGTACTATTTATTAATATTAAAAAAGTACTTTTCATTAAAAAGGTATTATTTATTTAAGCAGTATTTTAATATTAAAAAAAGGTAATAAAAAGGTGCTGTTTTTTATATTAAAAAGTACTTTTTTCGAAAAAGGTGCTACTTCTTGAGGCAGCACTTTATATTAAAAAAGTACTTTTACATAAACGAACGCATTAACAATAAAAAAACTACTTTTCTTAAAAAAAGTACTACTTATTAAAGCAGCACTTTAATATAGAAAAGTACTTTTCTTTGAAAAGCTACTACTTATTAGAGCAGTACTTTTTTAAGGGTACTATTTATTACAGCAGCACTTTAATATTAAGAAAGTAGTTTTCCTTGCAAAGGTACTATTTATAACAACGATACTTTAGTATTAAAAAAGTACTTTGAGTAAAAATTGTACTACTTATTAAAGCAGCACTTTAATATAAAAAGTACTTTTTTAAGAAAGGTACTACTTATTGAGGCAGCACTTTGATATTAAATAAGTACTTTTAGATACTATTTATTAAAGCGATACTTTAGTATTAAAAAAGTACTTCTCGTCAAAATACTACAACTTATTTAAGCAGTAATTTAATATAAAAAAGTACTTTTTTTGTTAAAGGGACTACTTATTAAAGCAGCACTTTAACTTTAAACCAGTACTGCTTAAGGCAGCACTTTAATATAAAAAGTATTGTTTTTAGTACTTCTTATTGAGGCAGCACTTTAATATTAAAAAAAAGTACTTTTCTTTTAAAAGGTACTATTTACTAATATAGCACTTTGATATAAAGAACTTTGCCTTGCAAAGGTACTATTTACTAAAACGACACTTTGGTATTAAAAAAGTACTTTTCTTTAATAGTATCCTACTTATTAGAGCAGTGATTTATTATCAAAAAAGTACTTTTCCTTTAAAGGTAATATTTATTATAGCAGCACTTTAATATTAAACAAGTACTTTTCCCTGTAAAGGTACTATTTGTTAAATCGATACTTTAGTATTAAAAAAGTACTTTTCTTTAAAAAGGTACTATTTATTAAGACAGAACTTTGATATAAAAAAAGTACTCTTGTTTAAAAAGGTAATATTTATTAAAGCAGCACTTAGAAAAGTACTTTTCTTTGAAAAGGTACTACTTATTAAGTAAGCCTTTTAATATTAAAAAAGTAGTTTTCTTTAAAAAAAAAAAGAACTATTTAGTACAGCAGCATTTTAATAGTATTTACTTTCCACTATATATAAAACAGTAAAAGAATTGTTATTCTTAATAAAAGCATTTAATTTTTTTAGAATGTTTTGTTCTTGAAAATATATACGATTTTACTTTTAATTTATGCTTCTCGAATAGTGTTTTCTTTATATAAAAAGTTATTAATATTCTTGGGTAAAAATTAATTTGTTTTTGTTATGAATTAAGAGGATTTATAAAAACGGTACTATTTAGAAAAAGTACTTATCGCACAAGTTGTGTATTAATTTATAGAAGAGTGTTAAAACAGCTTCAAATAACTTGCGATCCCACCACTGTTTTCGTAGATCGTTATTTGCTTATGACCGACTGTATGTTGCAACAATAATTTTATCTTCTCTCGAAGAGTTTTATCTTCCAGCACCAGGTTAACTCTGGCAAATATATCTTTTACAAAATTCCTCGCTTATTATGTTTGCAGCAGTAAAGAACTCGAATTTGAAGATTAAAGATTGAAAATGTTTGGTTTTTCTCAACAGAGCTTTTCTTTTTATTTGTTTCTTAAGCTTTTCCTATCATAAAAAGATAACATTTTCCACTTACACAAGTTAACTTGAAGTTGTCTGCTCTTTTTCCCCAATTCGTTTTAAACGGAAAATAGTATTTAACGAAGTTTTATTAACACAGTTTTTCGTGGAGCAGACACCAGAACCTTAAAAAAAGTTTAATTCTCTTTTGTTGGTATGGAGCGTATCTAACCTCGAAACCGTTAACAATAAAAGTTGTGTAACTATTGTTGTTGTTTTTGCTCTTTCTTATGCGGCTGTTATTCAGTTAATATTTAATGGTTACGGCTTCTAATAAGCATCCATCAGCGTTAAAAACTATTTTGGGTAGAAAATTTCTGTTGTTCTTGTGTTCGTCGGCTGGGCAAAGTTGAACAAACAGTCCAGTGGAACAGTCAGTCAGTCTGGCAGTCAGTCTGTCAGTCATGTGAGAGTGTTTAAGTTTAAAAATGTTTAAGGTCAAAGTTGCATATCATTTAATGTTTTCCTCAATTTTTACAAGGCAATTTTTGTTGCTTAACAGCGCCAGGGTGATGCGGAGTTAATTTTGTTTTATTTTGTTTCTTTCTTGTTGTTATTTATTTCTTATTTTTTTATCCTTTTTGGAAAATTATGTCGTGCTATGAAATGTTAGCAAAAATTGAGCCCAATAATATTCTTCTCTTTATCCATTTTTATAATCACTTTTTCTATTGCTCTTCTAAGAGCGGTAGTTTGTACATGTTATTGGAGAATTAATTCTCTTCGGAAAGGTCAGAAGTTGTTTAAGATTTTTTGGCAAGTTGTTGTTAATTTATTTAATCAAACGCAACATCAGTATGAATATAACGGATTTTCGATTTGTATTTAATAGTTTTTTTAAAGCAGCATTCAAAGCCAACAACTTAATTTTTAGCATCCTTTCAGCTTTAAATTATTGTGGACGTGAAATTGCTTTTTAGAAATTTAAGTTTTCAAATTTAATTAAAATGTTTAGTTTTCCAAATTACTAAAACAATTCCAATAGCTCTGCCGTAGCAAAAGCCAAAGATCAATTTATCAGCGAGCAATAATCTTTATTGAAGTAAATTATTTTTAATCAGTGGCCATTATGAATGGCAACAATTTCAAAATTAAACTACAAAAAGTAGCTACAAATCGGGTTGGCTTATCGGCATTAAATCTTGCACAATCTTTCCAAACAAAAATTATGTTAATCCTCTATTCAAAAGCACAAAAATACAGAGTACAAGAAAGCAATAAATTGCGATGTTGAATGTTTCCTCCTCTCCAAACAGCACAGCAAAGAAAAGAATGAATGCAGGAATGAACGAATGAATGAATGAATGACTTAACGATTTACTTGTATGTGGAATACTCACTCCCATGTGTGATTGCCAGTTTAAGTATTTTTAATCGTCTAATACATGATGGCTGTGATTATGTCAATAAAATTTACGCCAGATTTGTTCCAATCGAACATTATAGTTCTGTTGTTGTTGTGTGCAGGCAACCAGACAGGCAAACACCCGAAGAGATTTTAATAACAGAGAATTTGTATTTGGGAATGCCACAGAAAGAGATCAAATTATGGAAAATTAAATGCAATTTAGAAGGCAAACAAACAGCTTTAAAAAACAACAAAAGCCACACACTGCCTTGCAAGCATCGTCATTATCATCATCAGCACCATCATCGTTATCGTGTTTGGAAAGCAGATTTCTTAAGTAGCAGGCAAATAAGCGCAAGTGCGTATAAAATGTTTTCTTTTGCACGCAGTTCTCCGTTGCCTTTTAAGCCAGCCCCAAAGCATATGCACGCATTTAAGCACCACAATTATGTGCGGCAAGAAACGCTGCTGATAATCTTTTAAATCTTTTAACATGGCCTTAAATCTGCCTCGCCAAAGACACATATAGGCCGACAGTTAAGTTGTGTTCTTACTGAGCAACAACAAAAAGAAAAAAGTAAAATTATTATCACAAAATCAAACATATTGAGTAATCAAATTGAACACAATAAACATTTTTTTTTGCTTCGTTATCGAAAAATTCAATCTGACAAGGACGTTTGCATTTGTGTTCACCCTAAAATGTTGTTGTTGTTATTGTTGTCCTAAGCATTTAAGGCGTGCTAGTGTGTGGTAGTTTGGATTACTTTAGAAAATGTTGCATGTTACAACCCTGTTGCCAGTGGTGGGTAATTAACAAACCTCTTTGTTGCTGCTGCACTGCAACATAATCCAACACCCTCCCCCTCCCCCTCACTTAAGCAGCAAAATAGTTTCTTCTTTTATTATTTTATCATTTCGGCCACCAGTCCAATGCACCACTAAATAAACGGTCTTCGGGGGCCTGCAAATACGAGGGCAATTAGAATTTATTTTCCTAAGCGCAACGTTTTTATTTGTCCATAAACAAATTTATGTCCTGCGAGAATTTTACATGTTCGCTTGCATGATGATTTCAAGCCTGTTTTTGAAATATTTTTATTTGTTTTGCAATTTTGAAGAGGGTGGTGGTTTGTGTGCAAGTGCGTCATCATGCAGTTTATGTTGGATGTGTGTGTTTAGCGGTTTATGTAAATAAAACTTTTTGGTGTATCCTTCAATGCCGCACTTGTTCCCTTGTGTTGGCTTAAGAATTTTGAAGCAGTTAATGTTCGCCCTTTTTTCTATAATTGAAAATTTTTTAATAGACAAAAAATTACAACTTTTTTTACTGCCTGTGAAATGGAAGACCGTTGTCATACTTTATAATAAGACCAGTGTTGCCAGTTATTTACAATTCGCTTTAATTTTAAACATTTTAACTCATACAGAACATTTTTTTGTTTTATTCAATTCTTTTGTATTAAAAAGTTTTCTATTAAAAACAAAAATGTCATGTTTCTATTTTTTACAACATTTTAAATTTTCAAAGTTATCATTAAGAAGTTTCCATATAGTAACCCTGCGAATTTCAACGGAGTAAAGCAAACGCAAACTAAATTATTATTTCGAAATTCTATGCGCTTGAAGAATACGTTGAAATACAATAAAATTCTTATTTCATAACTACAACTAGTAGTCCTTATTATTTTTTTAAAGTACGTACGTACTTATGAGATATTTGATCAAATTAACGTAACCACTAAATATAGGGTGTTTTCTATAGAGTGATACAACTTTGAGTTGGCATCACTGCTTTATTTGACCACCCATTTAACAGCTGGTTTAGTTTTTTTTACATTTTATCATGGATCGACTCACACTAGAGTAACGCGTGCATATTTGGAAATATTTAATCAAAATAATAGGTCTGTTCGTCAAACTTATCATGCACTTCGTCCTTTCAAAATTTTATTTTCCGATGAAGCCCATTTCTGGCTGAATGGGTACGTAAATAAAAAGAATTGTCGCATTTGCAGTGAGGAGAATCCACAAGCTTTTGTCGAAACACCATCCACATCCACAGAAAATTACTGTTTGGTGCGCTTTATGGGCTGGCGGAGTCATTGGCCCATATGTCTTCAAAAACGATGATGGTCAGAATGTTCCTGTTTGTGAAAATTGCTGTTCCAGATTGCGCCTTGTACGAGCCAGCCGTGGCGGCCACATGGCCGAAATCATATTTAAGCATTAATGTCATAAAATTTTCTATCCAATAAAGACCGTTTCATTGATATCAAAAATATATCACTATTTTTTATTATGATTTAAACTTTTATCAGTCTATAAAAAACACCCTATACCAATGAATTTTTATTCACATATGTAAAACAGTTTCAGGCGAATCAATTGTAGGATCAATCGAACAAGAGGTAAAAAAAACACGATACTGATCATGGTGTAGCGGCTTGCGAAAAAAAGTTGTTGACTTTCGCTTATGCTGTGGAATATTTATCATGTCTTTCTGAATTAAAAGAAACGTTTCTCAGTAAACAGTTGGCAGGACCCTGCAAATACTTGAGGCTAAACATTTTTTTTATTTCTTTTTCTTAATTTTATATCTGCAAAGTTTTGAAATCATAAAAAGTTGTTAAATCAAAGATCGTCTATGTTTTATGGCTGAATTTTTTTAATAATAACAGCGTCAACTATTAATTTAGGATCCTGAGACTTCTCAAAACTTTAAATAAAATAATGGGCCGTGGTGGGCACTTCATTAAAAGTTTTGATACAAAAGAAAATTATTTTAAAAGAAACACACAACACATCCTTTTAAATTCTTCTAGTTTTTTCCTCTTTTTGATTAATAATATGCACTAATATTTTTAAGCTTAAGGACTCTTTATTTTTATTAAATTATAAATTGTTTTTCAATATTTCGTCACTCGTTTGTGTGACTTCTTCAGGAAATAATTTTTTTTTTAATTTAAATATGTTGATCCTGGCAAAATTTTCTGCTAATTGCAATTCCCATGTTTCCATCTCTGCATTAAAACTACAAAATCAGTGCAAGAAATGGCCAGCAAATATCAACCAACAACCAACAACAATAGCAAAATCACCATAAACGTTATCAAATGGACACTTTAAAACCGCAAACAACAACAAACTTAAACAACAACTTCAGTTCCAATTGCATCGGCAACTACTCCAACTACAACAATAATAAAAATAATAACGATCATAATGATGATCATATAAAAGTGTCTTTAAATAAGGAATTTTCCACAGCATGTGGGTGCTACAAAAAACAAAAACAAAGAGCATGCACTGACATGCATCGACAGGAATACTAAATTGGAAAATGAAACTGTTTGCAACACTTGTCAAAACGTGTGGAAAAGCGGCATAGAAAATTGCCCACAGCAACAGCGAAATATTATGGACAATCTTGATAAAATGTGCTCCAACAAACTCTCAAATACTTTAAATGGTTAGTGGTAAGAAACTTGGCCGTAAGCGGTAAGACATTCTGTGCTTTACAGTCTTTGGAAAGTTTTTAAAAAAATTTTTTTAAGAGTTTTGTTTGGCCAGATTTCGGACGAGCAATTCTAGTTGTTGGATTTTGTTGCTAAAATATGGGCACGCATTTACAGTGAAACCCGTATTAACGGACTTATCCTTTACAGCTGGAGTTGTTATTAATATTCCCATATTCTAATAATCGGTCATGGACACTGAATTCTAAAAACTCGGACACAGAAACGTTTTTGTTTTATTTCTTATTTTTTTTTTAAGATGACGCAGAATTAAAATATATTTTTCGCTTAAAACATTTTTCTAGGGACGGATGGACCGAAATCCAACGACTCGATAATATTTAAAATTTTTTTAATATAAATAATTTTTTCATATTTAATTTTTTCATATTCTATGGAATTTTTTTATATTTTTATTTCAACTTTATTTTTATTTCATTATTGTTTTTATCATTATCATTGAAATTTTTGTAAACGATTTAACTTAAAATATTAAATCTGAACAAAAATGTTGCTCCTGTTAATCTAAAATTTGCTTAATAAAATGTAAAACAAAAAATTTTATAATTTTTAATAATAAAAGTGGAACTCTTATAACCCGACAGCTCTTACAACCCGTCAAAAGTAACGTCCCATTGAATGTCCTGTTATAAGAGGTTCCAGTGTATTTGTTTTACATGCATTAATTTTTTTTTATCAATTGAAAAATGTTCCTCCTCACACTCAAATTATGATGTACAAACGAGTAGTTTGCCTTCGCAGATAATTTTCTAATGCAACAGCAATAATTTTTAATTAATTCTATTGTTAAGTTTGTACAAGACCTTCACACACAAGATAAAAGTCAAAGGGCACAAGAACAACTCTAATGAAAAGTCGCACACATGCGTGTTTGTTTAGGGGTTGTTGTTTTGAAAGCCGAGGGGAAACAAAGTTTGTTTAAACCCAGCGAACATACGAAATTGAAAAAGTGTTTGTCGAAGGTTTTAAAATCGGGTTCCTTTTTTAATTTTACTGGCTTGTGATTCTTGATATTTGCGGAAGTGTTGCGAAGTGTTTCCAAGGCAAAGTTGATAATATTTTAATTATGAATTCGAAAAACTATTACAACTGGCGGCGTTTTCTTTTCTAAACAAAACCTACAATTTAGCGACATTTTAAATGCTCAACAGAATTTAGAAAGTGCTATTTAAACTTCACAAAAGAACACCGGGACAAAACAAGACCAGCTGTTTATATGATTTTTTTTAAAGATTTCAGATTTGATTTATAAGCATATGGAAAACGGTTTATCCTAAAGCTCACCCCGGCAACTTCCCCCTAATTTAAGGAGTTTTTAAAATAAAGAAATTTATTTTCGAACTTTTTCATTCACGATATCTCTAGAACGTTTTAACCGATTTTGAACCGTTTAATATTTTCGAGGTAGTTTCTCAACGTCAAAAGATCTTTATATATCTACCAATTCGAAACGCTTCAAATTTACAGAAAATTTTAGTTTGACAACACTTTACGCCAGTTTGGTTGATTTTATTCAGCCATTCAAAAGTTATAAACCGGTCACTAAATTACACATACACACCAATAGAAAAACACATACACATACATGCATACAAATGGCACCCTCTCCCAAAATTAGTCAACATCTCTTCCTACGGACTCAGAACTTGATTTCTGCAATATAAAATACGGCCGCAAATGCTGCGAAAAGTTGTTGAAAGTTGGTGTTCCAGATTGCGCCAGCCGTGACGGCCACATGACAGAAATCATATTTAAAAATTATTTGCATAAAATTTTCTTTCAAATAAGGCCCGTTTCATTGATATTGAAAATATGTTTCCTTGTTTTATTATGACTTAAGCTTAAGTGAGTTTATAAAAAAAACACCCATTACCTGCCCGGTTTTTAAAAATTTTAAATTTTCTAGCTCCTTCATTTTGAGGCAAAACAAAAAAATTTTTAACCATCATACGGTAACTCTCGCCATTCACAGTAACGTTCCTGCCATTCACAGTGCGATTCGATGATGCCACCTTCTCAAAATTCACAATAACGATGGATTTTTTTAATGTTTTGACAATTCTTGTAATTGTTCTGGCAGCAAATACAGCAATTTTGGGAGTTCATGCAACATCCGAAGATCGCCCAAACTGACCATAAAGTGTAACCAGTGAAAAATGCTGTTTCTCAAGCGAGCATGAGTTTTGATAATAAAATTCAATAACCTGCAACGCCTGTTAGTTTGTAAGACGATTCTTGGTTATGTTATAGACCAAACTGATCATGTTTGACAGTTACATGTTACACGACAACAGCTGAGCCAAAAACAGTGCTGCCACAAGGAAAATTTCTACAAAAGTTCTCCTTGATGCTGCACTGTGGCCCTTTTAATACAAATAAGTGTCGAATATGCAGCATATTTTTTTATGTAAACACAATTAGAAAAGAACGCTTTGCAATTGCACAATGAACCCTCGTTTTCACAAGAGAACTTAAAAAATGTAAAAGGAAAATAAAACCGATTAATAAAACTATTGGAAAAGTTTGAGTGCCAGTGTGCGCTGGGACAAGAGATCGCGTTGTGGTTCGTATCTGTTAAATTAAGCATTACAAATGCGCAAACGTACACTTGTCAAGTGCTGGCAAATGCCATCCCTTTCCCAGCGCTGTTGATGACGATGGTGATAATGAATGATGGCGCGGTCGCTAATGCCGCTAATATGAATTTGATTAGATTTCAGGTTTTTGAAAGGACTCAGTGTCAGTTTTTGTTCTTGTTTTATTTTTTTTTATTTTTATAGCTTTCCGGCATGTTATTGTGGAAAATGTGAACATGTGACAATTTCACATGAAAATTCGATCAGTTGTGCAAGTGTGTCTCGTCTATTGTGCTGTCTAGCGTTTCTGTTTCTATTATTTATTGTGGGTTGCCGTTGTTTCTCTACCAACGAGCAGTTGTGTGGGTTGGTTTATTATGACTCGTGTCATTTCAAGTGGTTGCACTTGACCTCCTCATGTTGAGTTGACACTTGTGCGTATATTTTTTAATATTATTTTTATATATTTTTAAAAATTTCTCACAAATGCTAAGAAATTAAAATGGTGCTGGAACACAGACTTACCTGAAATGGTTTCTAATTTTATGTGAGATTGTATGGCTTCCAAAGATGATGGAGGGATCGGGACCGTTTCCTCGAAGTTCTGTTAACTGCAGTAGTTGCCACTCAGACTACGAAGCCTAAGATCTCGGGTTTGACTGCCCATGTGGTCGTTAGTGTGGCATCGAGTTCTTCTGCTGTTTATTATTGTGTAGTTTTTGTCCGCGTTTTTTAATGACGAAGACATGGCAGTGGTCTCGCTGAGCATTTCCCACTTTGATGGATACTACGATTTAATAACGATTGCTTTAAGGCGTTATTAAATTAAGGACAGACGGTACAGCAAAGACGCAAGTTGATAAATCTAAAAAGATTGAAAGATAAAGAGAATTGAATTATAAAAGATTTTCATGAAACCTAAAATGATTTTGAACACGATTTTATATAAAAAATCATCAATTTCCTACAATAGATATCAAATATATTTTATTTGTTATGAATATGAAGTGTAAAAGTTTATAAATTAAAAATCACTCGCCTGTTCTTGGCAAATGCGGTGTCAAAACAATCTCAAGTACACGATACACTCGCACGATACAAAAAACTTTGACCCAATTTAAAACCAAAAATGTCATTTAAATAATTGTTTTTTAATAAATTCTCTGTTTGATAATTTTCTGAAGCAGTTGCGAGTCCAGCACACAACCGCAACTGCTAATACCAGTTCCAGGGAACTTTTCAAAATAAATTTATGTCAAGCGATAAATAAATTTATGTCATGTGATAAATAAAGCAAGTAACGCTACTTTTTTTTCCTCCTTAAATTTTCTTGTGACAAATTTTCTTAAATAAATTTCTGCTTTTTATTTTTCCCAATAAATACTCTTTTAAGTCTCACTGCCAGAGTCTCAAAAAAAAAAAAAAAAAAATTTATAACGACAACGCAGATATTAATTTTCCGTAGTGAATCTATACATCAATCTTGGAATCCATTAGAAGTCCTTTTTAATTTATATACGTTACAAAATTTTGCATGTAACATAATTAACCAATTACTTTCAACAAGATTGCGTGTTTTTAACACCAGAACAGCGAACAACGAAGCAAACAGCGAAACAAACAACGAACCAAACAGACAGACGAACAAACACACTGTGAATGAAAAAGAGTGCGAGAGTTGTACTCGTCTCGTAACATGCCAACATGTTTTACATAGTCACTTACACACACAAATACATTCTTATATATATTTACAAGTCCAGACTTTCCGAGACTTACGGGCCAAACAAGCAAACAAACAACAACAAATATAAAAGGAAAGAAAATCGTTTGCTACTTATGAGAAAAAATGCGTTCACCTTAAGGAACTTCTTGCAACTACTCGGCAAAACAACAACAACAAAAAAGTTTTAATGTTCTTTTTCACACACAATCATTTTCTTCTAAACATGGCATTATCGCAATATAAAATAGACGGACGGACGGACGGACAGACAGACTGCCTGCTTGGTTACGGACAGACATGCTCACGGAGGGATAGACTGACTATTTTATGGATATCATTTTGCCAATTCTGTTGCTGTTGCTGTTGCTGTTATTGGAGCGTTACTATTCTACTTAACTGTCAGTTAAAATTCAATTTCTCAAATGTGGCGAATCTAATTGTTCGGTTGTTGTGTTTGTAACAGTTGCAAATATGAATGATTTTGTTAGATCTCGGTTTCGTTAAGGCTTTCGCAAACGGGCAATGCTTGTTTGGCGTTGCCACGTTGCAAAAAAATTTCGCAAATTATTTTGAAATTTTATATGAATTGTAATATTTCGAAACATTAATTTAATAAATAATCTACGGCCCAGACATAAATTCTTTTATTAAAAGTTTTAAAAGAAAAGAAATTAAATTTTAAAAAAGAGAAAAACAAAATTAAAAATATTCAGGATATTTAATTAATATTGATTTCTTTTCTAGAAAAATATGCTACATTTTTTACACTTTTCAATAGAAAATGGCGACATTCTGTCATATGAATATAAAAAATTTATTTAAAATTAATTCACCATTTCTTACGAAAAGTAATTTTGGGTTTAAAACTCCTCCAAACTGCCACCTTTTTGGGAAAAAAGGTAAAAAGTGTTGCATGCTTTTTTAGGAAAAAAAAGCTAGAACAGTTGCCGCTATTATTAATCAAATAAATCAGCCAAAAAATTTATACATTTAAATAATTGAATTTTTAAAATTCCAAAACTGAAACAAGTAAAACTTGTTTCTTTTATATTTTATAGTCCCAAATATTTCTTCAAGATCACAAGAATCATGTTTGTGCATGATCTTATTATATTATTTTATTAAAAAATGTATATCTAAAAAGAGAAATAAAAAACACATCCCTCAAAGTTTGAGGAGATTAAAATACCAGTTGACTATGAAAATATACACGATATCTGACTAAATCCGCTTTTGAAATTTCAAAACTTTAAAGATATTAAATTTTTGCAAAAACTAACTATAATTTTTTTTATATACTGTAACCCCAAGTATTTTATTTGAAATGACATAAGAATCATGTTTGTGTATGAGAAGGTTCCCAATCCTTTTGGTGCTCAAATTATTTTATTGATAGTTTTCAAGGGAAAAAATTTTATCTAAAACAGAAGACAAAAAATCATCCTTCATAACATCAGGATCTTAAAACAACAGTTGGGGTCGTTGTAAAAATGTTTAGCTAAAAAATATATATACAAAATAGCTGATATCCGTTTTAACATATTCAAAACTTCGCAGATATTACATTTTTCCGCAAATCCAGCAAAAAGATATACCTAAAACAAGAGAACATTCTTCAAACATCATTTAGCGTTTTTAAAAAAATTTTCAAAATTATATATTTTTTAATTATTTCAATTATTTAAATTTTATAACTTTGCAGATGTTACAATTTTCCGCAAAACCAGTAATAAAATAGAGAAGATCCTTCAAAAGTTCAGTATCTTTAAACAACACTTATCGCTGTTATTGAAAATTTTAGCCAAAAATATATATATTTTTAGATTAATTCACTTTAAAAGATTTCATAACTTTGCAGTTAGTACATTTTTCCAAAAAACAAAGGAAATAATTATTTCTTTATATCTTGTAGCCGCCATAAAATGACTTTTTAAGAATAACTTTTATTTATTAAATAGTTTTTGAGATTTAGAAAATGTTACGAAGTTTTTTGAGAAAAATATTTTAATTTTTGCTTTCATTTGTAAAGGGTGTTTTTTAAACAGGTATAAAACTTTAATCTGACAACACCTTTTTAACTGTCAACTGATTTATGTTTCGTTTGGTTTGCCATTTCAATATGAATAGACTGACGTCTGAAAAAAGTTTCGAAATTGTAGAAATTTATTATTGCGAAAGTCAGGGTCCTGTTCGTAAATACGCTTCAAGGGGATTTTATTTATTTATTTCAATAGAAATAAAAGAACAGCCGTATTTGTAGTGACGATAATTCTGAAGTGAATGTTGAGACACCGCTTCGTGCACAAAAACTGTGTGTTTGGTGTGTTTTTATGGGCTGGTGGAATCATGGGTCCGTAGTTCCTTAAAAACGATGCTGGTCAGAATATTGCAGAATATTGAGCGCTACAGAGCCATGACTCTTAAACAACGCAGACGTTCATTGGCTGAGGATGCAGAAAGACGGCGCAACATGTTCCGCAGCTCGTGCCACAACTGATTTATTGAAGGACACTTTTGGTCGCCACATATTTTGATATTTCGGACCCATGATTTGGCCTCCAAGATCGTAAGATTTACCACTGCTAAACTATTTTCAGTGTGAATATGTGAATATTCTACTCAGCGCCGATAAGTCTGGAACAATAGATCACTTGGAGCACAACATCTGCCGCGTTATTGCCGATATGATGGAATAAGTCATCGAAAGTTCGAGCTCCAGATTAGGATACGTTCGAGCCAGCCATGGCGGTCATATGCCAGAATTGATATTTAAATTTTAATGCCAGAAAAGTGTCAGAAATTTCATGTCATTAAAAACAATCATATTTCTTTTATTCCATTTCAAAATTCTATACCCCTATAAAAAAATACACCCGTTATAAATCTGAGCTGCTAAACGTAGTGCTCCACATCTTTTTGAAAATCTATAACTACGAGTCTCATCCTCCTCTTACTTCTTAAGATATTTCCCTCCAACTTCTTGCAACTTATTTGCACTGACGGAGTTGCAGCAGAAGGTATTCCATAAGTCGTTGCAATTGAATATAAAAAAATAAATCTTTAATATTTATTGAGACTTGAAATACGTACGCGAGTATGTGAGCATAAATGTACGCGGATTGTTTGCGTATATGTGTGTGTGTGTGTGTTGCCTAAAACTGTTGGCAGCGATTTGAATATGACCGAATATGTCGATTACATGGCCACGTGATGTCATAAATTCATATCAATATGACACTTTACATGTACTTTAGCGGCAGCTACGGAACAACACATGTTTTCTTGCCAGTACCTTCGTGGCACAACAAACTCGGCAACAACAACAACAGCGACAGCAACCGCAATAACAGACATCAGATTTTAACTTAAACAAAAGACAGTTAAGAAGAGAAGTGTTGCTCAATCTGTGGCCGTGGTTGTGTGCTGTGCTGTGCTGTTTCGTTGGCAGGAGGCAGAAGGAAGGCTTCATTTAGTTGGTGAGTTGTCCAACAGCCAGCCGCCAATATGTTTGTAGTTGTAGTGATTGTGTTGCATGGATGCCTGGCATTAGCATCATGTCATCATGTTGCAGCCATTAAACGCAGTTTAAGTTGCCACTGCATTTGTTTTTTTTATTGTTGTTTTGTACAGGGCCCATAAAAATAGTTACAATGTATAACTGCAGCAACAGAGTGTTCCTTTTGCGGCAAAGCAAATTCTTATTGCGGCTGCAAGCAAATTTGAATATTTCTGTTACGGTTAAATTTCTTTCCAACTTTTCTGCTCTCTGATGCTTTTTGTTTGCAGGTTAGTTTTTTATCTTTTTTATTGAAATTCTTTTTTTTTTTTGTTTTCTCATAATCATTGAGCCTCATAAGCATGTGTTTCGACTTCAATGATTGCGATCGAAATGCGTTTACAATAAACATTCTCCTTGTACGAGCAGCATCTGCATCTGCAACAGCATCAGCGTCAGCATCGCTGAATGTGTGCATTCTTAAGTGAAGAAATAAAACATGAGATACTCGCACAAGAATCATTTTTATTTATTTTACTTTCCCAAAAAAGCCAAGATAATAAATAATTTAAAGATGCATATTCATGTTCGAATTTAACACTTGAATGTCCACTGTGCCGGATATGGTACCAAATTCGGATTTGATGCGTTTAGCCAAAACTTTTTTTTTAATTTTAATTATTAAATTATATATTAATTAAGTCAAAATTTTTTAAGAAAATATTTTCTAGTTTAAAATATATTTCCTGGTTTAAATCTGTTAACCTGATTAACTATTCGATTAATTCAAAGTTGGTTGCTTTAGATTAACGACATAGCCTGGCGTTTTTAGATCTCAGTTAAACTGGGTTTAGTTAATCTGATCATAGATTACCCAGTTGGTAAACAAAATTTTGACGGAATAGCTTTTTTTTACTTAATATATTAAACTTTAAAGAAAAACCATATTTAAAAATCACAGATAAAAAACCTGACTTTCAGTACGCGTTTAAACTAAGTTTAACGACTTCAAGTTCTCCCGATTAACCTCATCAGTGGGTTTAATATTAAACGCTTTTTCAAAATTTTGTTTATACAGATTAAATGCACCTTTGAATCGATTGTTTCTTTTCTGGTAAAAAATATATACGAGGTTCGTTCTAATTTTATGTTTCCATAATTATTTATTCAACAATTTTTATTATTTTCCCGTGCTTAAAACATTAATTTTTTAGGAAAAAAAATTTTTTTTTAATCACAGATCAAATATTTCAGTACGCGTTTAATCTGAGTTTAACGACTTTAACTATTCAATTTCTCTCAACGGGTTTAACATTAAACGCTGTTTTAATTTTTTTTTTTTGTAGAATTAAAGTGTTCTTTTCAATCGCTCGATTATTTTCTGTTAAAAATATATACGAGGTCCGTTCAAAATTTAAGGTCTATTTAATTTTTTTATTAAGTCATTCAGTAATTTTTATTTTTTCTTTCTGCTTAAAATATGTATCTTTAATGAAAAAGTAATTTTAAAAATCATAGATCAAAAATCTAAGTTTCAATACGCGTTTAAACTAAGTTTAACAACTTTATCTGCTCAATTTTATTCGTTTAACCTCGTCAGTGGATTTATTATCAAACAATGTTTTAGTATTTATTATTATTATTTTTTAAATTTAAATGTCCTTTTTAATCGCTTTTTTCCTGATAAAAATATATACGAGGTCTGTTAAATTTTAAAGTAAATGAAACATTTAATTTTTTTATATTTATTTATTCAACAATTGTTATTTTGTACTTCTGCTTAATATATTCATCTTTAATGAAAAAACAATTTTAAAATACTACACATCACAAATCAGATTTTCAGCATACGTTTAAACTGAGTTTAACGACTTTAACCGTTAAATTCTTCTTGATTAACGTCATCAGTGGGCTTAAAATTAAACGCTGTTTTTATATTTTTTGTAGAATTCAAATGTCCTTTTCAATCGCTCGTTTAATTTTTATAAATAAAAAAATATATACGAGGTCTGTACAAACTTTAAGGTAAATTAAATTTTTTTTTATTTAATCAACAATTTTGATTTTTTCCCTCTGTTTAATATATTCATCTTTAATGAAAAAATAATTATAAAAATATCACACTTCACAAGTCCGAGTTTCAGAATACGTTTAATCTGAGTTTAACGACTTTAGCCGTTCAATTTCTCTTCATTAACCTCTTCAGTGGTTTTAATATTAAACGCTGTTTTAATATTTGTTTGTACAATTGAAATGTACTTTTTAACCAATTTTTTTTTTCTAATAAAAAATACACGAGGGCTGTTCAGAAATTAATGTAAATAATTTTTTTTTGGAACACTTGAAAACCTTCTGTTTTAATATCGTGACTAGTTTCCATAAAAAAAGTTTTACGGAATGAATTCACTATGTCAGCAAATATGGCCCCGTCAACGGTTATTGCCGCGAACTACTTTTATAAAATATTTTATAAAAGAAGTCAGAAAATCAAGGAGGCGCTTTACGCTTTAAAATTCGACAATTTGTAATAGATTAGAGACCAAACTCATTTGATCTGTTTCGAATATGTCTATTTAAAAAAAAGACGAAAAACATTTAGCAGAGACTCGAATTAACAAGAAAAATGGCGGCATAATCAAGAAGCCAATAAAACATAAAAATTCGGACAAGTTTTATGTTTTAGCAGACTGCGAAGCGGAAAATATTGCTTCATTTCAGCGAATAGTCAAATGGTCAAAAGAGGTTTAAGACCATAATAATAACAACAACAACAGCAAAACAATAACAAAAGGTATGAACTTTTTAGCTGCGAGTAGTGCATGTTTTATGATCTTAATGGCAAAGAAGGTGCAACATTAAAGTTTATTTTGCATGTAAAACGCTTCTCAACGCCATCACTTTTTAAAAGCACATAAGCACACACACACACATAACCACAATCATAGCACACACACACTCACCTAAGCTGCTTTAATGGTGGCTTCGAACCCTGCAAAAGGCATAAAAGTCTCAAACCATATTTTCAACACCATTCGATTTTTGACGTGATTTACACAAAACTTATCGCGCACGTTTTTCCAAATTTTTTTTCCTATTATTTTTATTTTATTTTATATTTTTCATTTTTTTTCGTTGTTGTACTTTTACCACAATTTCATGTTGAAACTGTTTGTTGCTGCTGAAAGTCTATATTAAACAGCAAATGATGTTCATGTGCTTCAAGTCTTTTTCTTTTTTCTATCGATTTCAATTCACATGTGATACATAAAACACCTTGTAAATATTCTTCGATGTGTTTCTTAATCTCATCAGTTTCTAGGAAATTTATTTATTTCAGATAATCATCTATTTTGGTGGAAGAAAAAACAAAACCCTTTGATGGAGTTTTTTGTTTTATTTTTTTCTTGTTTGACTCTTCAAAAGTTGTGTGCTGGTAAATAAATAAAAATCTTTTTTCAAGTCTTGGGAAGTTATTTAGTTTCTAATGAAGTAATTTAGTTTAATAGAGTCACTTATGAAGTTTGTAGAGGAGCTGCTGATGAGCTCTTTAGCTGTGGAATATGTTTTATAAATCCTTCTGGCTTTTTAGTGAATTTAAAATTATTTTATATTTCTGCTTAAGACTGTTCAATGAAATTTTATAAAAATTTAATAGTTTAATAGAGAGTGTGTTTTTTAGAGTGTCATAACTTTGAGTTGAGTTTAATTGGCTTTGAAATTTCATTATGAACCGACAGAGCAACGAGTGCAAATTGTTAAAATTTTTAATAAAAATAGTTGTTCTATTCGTCAAAAACTCATCCATTCAAAATTTTATTTTTGAATGAAGTCTATTTCTAGTTCAAAGGGTACGTCGCCTCCAAAGGCGACAATTCTGCTATTAAATTCACACAAAATTACTTAAGGCAGTTTTCCTTCCAATCAAATAAAGTGAATTCCATCGCTAAACAAAATTCGCGCGAAACGTATTTCAAACAGAATCATAATCTTCAATAAAAAAAATTTCCGCAATTCGGAAAAGTTGTCCAGACGTTCTCTATTCATATTGAAATGCCAAACCAAACAAAACAACTGACAATATGGTCACCAGTTAAAAAAAGTGTTGCGAACTTAAAGTTTTAGAGCTCTTTAATTTCAATATTTCGCTGATTTTTTCCCAAAATTTTTGTTAAAAAATTCAAAACTGTATAAAAAATGGTCCCCAGTTAAAAGAAGTGTTGCTATCTTAAAGTTTTAGCACTTTTTAATTTTAATATCGTCCTGATTCTTTTTTCCAAATGTTTATTAAAAAACTCAAAATTGTATAAAAAAAATGGTCACCAGTTAAAAAAATGTTGCCAACTTAAAGTTTTAGAGCTCTTTAATTTCAATATCGTGCTGATTTTTTTCAAAAATTTTATTAAAAAATTCCAAATTCTATAAAATTAATCCTTAATTCTGCTAACATACATTTCAAGTTCCAAAGCAGCTAAAAACTCATCCAATACTTGAACCGATAGTCAGGTTACGAGCCCTACTTCTTGTGCCGGAACTATGCAAAGAAGAAAATAGTGTTTAAAACACAACAGATAAAAGAAGGGAAGATAGAACTAAGGAAGCAGAGAAGGTAGAGAATTTTTTTTAGCCGTTCACTCAGTTGGCGAATTTTCTGGGCAGTAGCGCCTAGAGAACGTACTGTAACGCGCTGTTTACCACCATCGTGTAGGTGTTAATCGCTACCGGTAATTTTTAGGGAGACCAGTGCTGTGACTTCGTTACTGAAATACGCCGACAACAATTGACATTCTAGAAAAGTTCGATACCACATCCGTGACCGCATAAGCAATCGAACCCACGATCTTCGGCTTCGTTACGCTACACTTCAATAATTTCAGATACGAAAATTTCTACTTTTCCTTGTTCTTTTTTTTATTTTTATTATTATTGTATGGTTTTTAGAGGTCCTGACATTCAAATTAACAAGTTTTATGTACCCAAGAGAACTTTTAATTAGTTTCTTATTTTTTTATTCAAAAAGAATTGGAATTATTAAAAAAAAAAATTTATTCAAAACCATGCTTCCGTTTTAATATCGTTTTAAAATCATCAGTTTTATCCCCAACTTTCATTGGGATTTCTGTGTGAGTCACTTCTTTTTTTATTTTTTTTTTAAGTTTAGCAAACACTCGTCATGGTATTTGTGTGCTTCCTTAAATGTGTTGGCCTCCGCATTACAGTTGCCGGCTGATGACGATGAGTCTGTGAAAATGGCTAAAATCAAAAACTTTCGCACATTTTTCATTTACGTTTAAATATTTTCGTCTACACTCAAGCTGAGTCGCATGTTCATGCATGCAGTGGCTGCAGCATCCATCGCAAGCAGGGCAAGAGTTTTAATAGTAAAAAATAAAAGTTTTTTATTTGTTTTGTAGGATAGTGTTCAGTCGCCTTCACTTGTGGGGATTTGCTAAAAATAAAAAGTGTTTCACTGGTGTGTTGTAGGCAATTTTATGGAATTTTTATTCCAACAACAACAAATAAATATTTCAGCATTTTGTGATTCATTAGCAATAAAATTTAAGAATTTGTGTTGCAAATATTAGGGGGGTAGCTATTTGCTATTTTACTGACGATAACAGTTTTAATTTTTATTATATTTAACTAAAATTAATAATTATGATGTCACCCTGCAGAGTCATAGAATTATATCTTAATTTTTATATGAATCATTCTGTAAATCTAAAAAAAAGTACTAAAAAGATGAAAAAATAAATTAAAAGAGTCCTGAATTTTTAATTTATTTCTTCCCCTTTTTAGTACTCTTTTTCGATTTACAGGATGATTCATATAAAAATCAATATATTATTTTATGACTCGCCCTGAAAACAACAGCATGACCATCATATAAATTAATTTTTTCTATATCAAAACGTCTCTCTGGTTACGGGTATCAACTTTCGCTGTACTAAATTTTTATTATTTTATTCCACTTCCGCTTATTTTTTGACAGTTTTCTTATTTTTCTTTTAAATTTCCAAAACCGAGCCGACACTGCTGCGCTTTTTGTATCTACAAGTCAATACGACAACGTTATTTTCCATTTAGTTCTTTAGCACAAATACTCTTAAAATTAAAGCCGCACTACTACAATGACACTATTCCCAAGTAAATGCAATGACTGAATTTTGTTGTTGTGTATTTTGTGGGCCAAAATGAAGACCAAAAGGTATTTTAATTAGAAAACAAACTTTGAAAAATCGAATTTGAGGCAACAAACAGGCCAACCGCCGACTAAATCAACGGACGGCAAAACAGCAGTAAAAGAAACCCTCGTCAGAATAACAATAAAAAAGGAAGATTATAAATATTTGAGCAGAATTTTTATTTTTTATTTCGATTTAGCGAACTCGAGAATTAAATGAAAATAGTTTGCTTAATGAGCAACATGAAACACTGAAATAACTTTTATTTCAAAAATGTTGTTGGTGTGTTTTTGTGTTGATTTTTGAGAAATCTTTTAAATCATTTTAATGATGCCACGAATTGTTTTAAAAGTGGAAAAAAGTTTTGAGAAGCTTGAGATTTCTTCAGAAATCTGAGCCAACAAATAGATAATTTTTTAAAAATTATAATTTAGACAGCATCTAGAATACATCATTATATAATAAAAAAAAGTTTTACATGAAAATATACAATTAGGGGACTTCCCCATTCGGCCATAAAGTTTTAAGTGTTGAACGAATAAGTGACAAAAATCCGCTGATATTCCTCCTGAATTTACTCAGCTTTTAAAATATAATAATTATTTATAAATATCGGATTGCAAGTGATCATTTATTTCTTATTATGACTTAAACATTTGCTAATAATTCTCATTCGTTTCAGTTGAAATTTGAAATAATTTTTTTGCATATCCTTTTAACCCTGGATAGAGAAGTCCTAACAATCTGTATTAGCCCTAGTGATGTACGCATAAAAGCTGGCTAGAAAATTTTATAGCAGGTCCACGACTGAGTGTAGAGTAGCACCCGGGATTTCGCTGTTCCAAAGCGTTAACTAGTTCAGCCAATAACACCCCAAACCCTCTACTTAGACTTCAATAATAAATATTTTTCTAACAACTTTAGAAAGCGCTAATTTCTGTAACAAAATACGTGGACATTTTTTGATCTCCAAAACCCATCTCTGTAACATTCCGGTAATTTTAACCACAAAGTTATCGCTCCCTGGTTTTTAAGCTCTTCGTGCTGATTTTAATTTTCAAATCAACCGATTTGCAAACGATAAACGTAGATTGATCTGGTTTCGATTATTATAAAAGCATCAAGAGCAACTGATCAGATATATAATTTCGGAGTTCTTGAAAATTATTCGCTTTTTATGAAATTTTTTTATTCAATCCGTATCTTACGAACGGATTGATCGATTTTAACCCGGTTTATGGTAGTCAATGTTGCTTTTAGTGTGTGAAACCAATTGTTGTAGCCGTTTAAATTTTTTTCAAGAAAACCGTTTGCAAAAATTATTTTTTCTAAATTGGTTTTTTGGAATATTTTGAAATTGATAACTACGAATCACTTCAAATTCATAGCAAATATAAGTTAAGGAAAGTTCTTTAGAACAGTTCTACCGTTTCACAGTTGTAAGCTTCCACACACACACACACAATCAGCCACAGTAACAGCCTCTCAGAAATAGTCAGGGAAGTTTCCTGGAACTCTAAAACGTGGAAGTCTAATAAGAACTCGATTTTTGGAAAACGAGGCAATACCATAAACTTCCCGATTTCTTCTAAAATTTCCAATTTTTCTACAACAACTTAATAAAAGAAAGCAACAATACAAATACATATATAATTAATCATTTAAAAGACAAAAAATTTCATATAAACAACAACTATTTTCCACATAAATTATTTTGACATATTGAATATAATTTGATGCCATCCATGGCCGCGTTGTAGTCATACGGAAAATAATTTCAATTTAATACTCTGACAAAAACGAATTTTTTTATTTTTATTTTTATAAAAAGGTCTGTTGTAAATTGCTACTGAAGAAGAAGCAGAGAAACAACACCAACAAATAATTGGAGGTGTTTCCCTTTAATTTCTCTGTTAACTTTTCGAGATTATTTATGGGCATATTTAAACAACGTTGGTGATCCGTTTATAATTTATTTTTTCTCCCAAATCATTTCCTTCAATAATGCGGTCGATATTTTGTTGTAGTCAAATATTTACACAACACACATCCAATTTATTTATTTATTAACTTTTTTTTTTAATAAATAAAGTCACACTAAGGGAATATTTCATGAAATTAGTTTAACATAACAGTATATATTTTATCTATTTTAAATTCTATTAAGATTGGTTAGGCTAAAAACGCCATAATAGTTTATTCAGCAGGACACGAGCAGGAAAAATCAAAAACAATTTAATTTACTATAGGGTGTTTTTTATAGAGTGGTACAACTTTGAGTTGGCATCACTGCTTTATTTGACCACTCATTTAACAGCTGATAGTTGCCTTTTGTTTAGTTTGCTTTGACATTTCATTATGGATCGACTAACACCAGAGCAACGCGTGCAAATTGTGGGAATTTTTAATCAAAATAATGGTTCTGTTCGTCAAACTTATCGTGCACTTCGTCAATTCAAAATTTTATTTTCCAATCAAGTCCATTTTTTTGTTGAATATGTACGTAAATAAACAGAATTGTCGTATTTGGAATGCGGGGAATCCAAAAGCTTTTGTCGAAACACCATCCACATCCACAGAAAATTCCTGTTTGGTACGCTTTATGGGCTGGCGGAGTCATTGGCCCATATGTCTTCCAAAACGATGATGTTCAGAATGTTACTGTTTGTAAAAATTGGAGTTGCAGATTGCGCCTTGTACGCGCCAGCCATGGCGGCCACATGGCCGAAATCATATTTAAATATTAATGTCAAAAAATTGTCTATCCAATAGAGAAAATTTAATTGATATCAGAAATATATTACTATGTTTTATTATGATTTAAACTTGTATCACTCTATAAAAACACCCATTATTTGCAAAGTAGAGCAGAAGTCAAGTCGCCTGTAGTAGTCCTAAAGTCATAAGTAGTCAAGTGTAGTATTGTTTATCTCCACCCATTCAGTTGTATTTGACAACAATTTTTATTTATAAAAAATTTATTAGGAAAAATCACATGAGAACTATAACAACCCTGAACTGATATTAATTCTAATTAATTAATTAATTAATTAATTGCTAATTAATTACGTTCTTCATGTCCGTTATTTAATTTATTTGACAAATTTTATTTAATTATTTAATATCAATAATAAATTGTCTTCAGATGCAAGTTGAAACCATTTTTTCCAATTCCGAAGTAAAACTTATTTCGTCGCATATTTCCTTAGTCCGGCCATACTTTTAAGTTTATTAAATGTTGGTTTATTAAATCTTTGTGGTTTCTGATGTCTCGTATATATTTTACGACCTTGTCGCATGTCGTGTATTGGTTCATCATTTTGTATTTTTTTTTTCTTCTTTTTAATTTTTTATTTCTGTACGTGTTTCTTTTTCCTTCGTTTTGTCGTTATTTCTTTTTTTTTTTTTTTTTCTTTTAACCCATTCAACATGATTAAATCCTAATGAGGCTTAATAATCTTTTAAGTTCTCACAACGTTAACAAAATGAAGCACTTTTTCCCCAATTTTATGAGTATTTTTATTTTAAATTTCATTATCACGATTAATAAAAACAACAAAAATGAAATAATAAAAAAAGGTTCCAAATTCTTCTCATTGAAGAAAAGCACACAAATGAAACGTTTTTTTGAAGGATTTAAACATTTTAACAGACTGCCTTTGAATTTAAATTAATCTGTCGGATTAAATCATTTAGGCCTCAAGTAGAAAAAAAAAAAGAAGTAGTTTTTCCTTCGTCTGATGCTGACGAGTAGTTTTCGTAGCCACCACCGAAACGCACAGTTTATGATGAACTCTTTTCTGCAGCCACAGGACGAGTAGAGAAAAAGCGAATAAAAAAATTTCAAAATACATAAACCGAGATAAAGTTCATCACTTTTATTTTATGATCAACTTGACACAAATCATGACAGTGACAAGTGTATTTTGAAAAGAGATATAAGAACTGAAAATTCATACACTTGCAGACGTTCGTGCTTCTTATCGTTTCTGCTGGAGTCGTATTAAAAAAAATTTTGTTATTAAAAATATTTCGAATTGAATTTTTTTAAGTCTGAAAGTTTCTTTAAGTTTTAAAAAATATGCTAGAAGTTAACGTAAATGGAAAATTTACTTGTATGGGTGTGGTCACTCCCACTTTTATATTGTTGACATTATTTTGTCAAGGCATTTCGTTGAACGCAAGAAATTTTTATTTTATTTTATAAAAGTTTGACGACATTGATTTGGAATAATAGAGATCGGACTGTTTTCGTTGGCCACCACAACTTATCGTCCAAGCAGATATATTTCTTCTTTCTTTCCTTTAAATGGTAGCGATCACATGACTGTTTAGTGGAAATGGATACAAAAAAAACGGGCCTCTGCGTTGAAACTGGCTTTTCGATGAAAATTACGATCAGTTGCCAACTGCTGCAGAGCACATTCAGCAAAAACAAGTCGGATGTCTTTAGTTCAGTTTAATTTTGTATGGGCCCAAGGCACGACGAAAAAATTCGCGAAAGACCTCGTTCTTCTGACTGACGCGGAGTTAACTGCCTTGGATTCTTGTGCACATTCTCACGTACAATAACGATGTTTTTTTTTTTTTTTTTGGCAGATCTTGCATTTGCTTGACTTGACATTTGCACCAGACTCATGGAAAAAGCCAGAGAAGTTAAGGCGGATATTTGAACTCTGTTATATTCCCCACATGATGACAAGCAAATAAAAAAGGTCGATGACCTCTCACACAATTTTTTTTATTTTTTATTTTAAAAATATGAAGCGCTTAATTAAAGATCTTTTATTATCGTATTAAGTTCCACGTGCAGCTAATAAATCACGATTACTCGCAAATGGATTAACCGATTTTGACCCGCTATACCGTGATCGACGTGTCAAGATCTAGTTAGTTTATTGAAGCGATCGGTGCGGTCAATTAAAAGTTTTCCTAAAAACCAGCACTTTGGAAAACGCATGTTTTAAGGCTTTTGGAATATCTTGAAATTTAACGATTCGAATCGGTTCAAATTCACAGGAATACCAAGTTTAGGAACGCTCATTAAAACGGTCTGATATACGAGTATAACATCGGAATTCAATAATAATATAAATGTTTTTAAATTTTCTCGATCACGATATATCATGAATGAATGAACCGTATTTGAGCCGGTTCGTGGAGATCGACGTCATTGCCAAATGGTTTGTTTCGGTTGAGCCGTTCAAAAGCTATAAGCGGGTCTTATACACACACACACACACACACAATAAAGACATAGTGACACCCACTCAATATTAATCAGGAACGCTTTTTATGGACCCAGAACGTCAAGATCTGATAAGAACTCAATTTTTCCAAAGCGGGGTGAAACCAACAACTTTCCAATTTTTTTAAATTAAATAAAATAAAAATATAGTGCTCATAAGCTGCTAATTTGACAAATTTTTATATATATAAGAGGTTTTTATGCACTTTAATTAAAAAAGTTAAACTATCAACGACTTAATTGAACTCAATTTACCAAAGAGTGGAACATTTTACAAAGTGAGCAATTTGTTGCACATATTAAAATAAGTTTCACATACAACAACACTTGTGAAGTTACGTCCAGTGAGAAAAAAAATTTGTACAATAAATATCCCAAATAAAAAATATAATAAAAGAGATTACAAATTTGAAAAAAA
The DNA here is from genome assembly GCA_963675445.1 of Linnaemya vulpina. Lineage (NCBI taxonomy): Eukaryota > Metazoa > Arthropoda > Insecta > Diptera > Tachinidae > Linnaemya > Linnaemya vulpina. The sequence continues at coordinate 12,069,942 of OY776277.1, read as the reverse complement.
AAAAAAAGGATCAGAGTTATTAAAATTATTGTTGAACTCTTGTCAATAAAAAAATAATTGTTCAAAGATCTTTGACCGCTTACGGGTGCGATTGTAACAACAACAAAACAAAAAGAAAATGGAAAGATTTTTCGGTCGTTTTTTTAAGCTAATTTAAGACTCTTTTTTACAACTCTCATGCAATTGTGCATATCTCCATTAAAATATTTTTCAAACTTTGTAAGCTTTATCAATATTTATGAGCAGGAAGACAGTTAAAAGTGTACCACCAAAGTGTGGGACATGTTTGAAATCCAAAACACGCCACATCTTTTATGATGATGAAATTTCTTTATTAACAGTTTAATCAAAATCTTTTCCATTTATCACCTTTTAATAACTTTTTGTGTTGTAAAATTCTCAATATGAATAAAACAGAGTTTTCCGTAAATTGGTGTCGAACCATATTTTAACATTTTCGTTGGTTAATTAAAAACTATCCGTGTAGATTACAAGTCAGTAAATTACTAAAAGGGTGGACTAAAAGTGGTGGTGGCCTAAGACACTTCAGTTATTCTGTTTTTTATAACTTCACTTTTTCGATTACACATTTTCGTTTCATCAAATACACATTTTCTTTTCCAAGCAGCTGCTATTCAGCGAAGAAAGTTTTTTTGTTTTCCTCCTTTTGTTTTTGGTGCTTCAGTTTCAGCTAACAAGTGTTACATTTTATTAAAATAACAACAACCTTTAGTAAAATGTTTTGTAACTTGTTTTTCAGTTTTTTGTTTTTTTTTATTGTTAAATTTATTGCTATTGAATTGTGTTTCTCATTTCGCCCTGCTCTTATTTAACCCTTATTTTTGTCTGCCTGTTTTTGATCGCATAATTACAATTTGGCTTTTACGAACAACATTTTTGTGTGTTCATAAACCTGACAGATGCATATGATTTATTGTCATTAGATGATGTTCCGAAATGAAATAAATTCAAGTTTCGTGTTTTATAAAACAACGTTTTAGTGCTTCAGATAATGGTAAAACAAGTGGAAAATGATTTAGGTTTTATGGAAATTTCTGTGGTATTTCGATTGTGGGTTTAGACAAATTTGAAATTAAGCGTCATAGAACTGACGTCAGAGGTAACGTCAAACGTTTATTTGCTGAGAAATCGTTGGTTATATAGGGTGTTTTTTATAGAGTGATACAACTTTGAGTTGGCATCACTACTTTATTTGACCACCCATTTAACAGCTGATAGTTGCTTTTTGTTTAGTTTGCTTTGACATTTCATTATGGATCAACTTACACCAGAACAACGCGTGCAAATTGTGGAAATTTTTAATCAAAATAATGGTGCTGTTCGTCAAACTTATCGTGCACTTCGTCCATTCAAAATTTTATTTTCCCACGAAGCCCATTTTTGGTTGAATGGGTACGTAAATATAAAAAATTCTCGCATTTGTAGTGAGGAGAATCCACAAGCTTTTATCGAAACACCATCCACATCCACATAAAATTACTTTTTGGTGCGCTTTATGGGCTGGCGGGGGCATTGGCCTACTTGTCTTCAAAAACGATGATGGTCAGAATGTTACTGTTTGTGAAAATTGGTGTTCCAGATTGCGCCTTGTACGCGCCAGTCGTGGCGGCCACATGGCCGAAATCATATTTAAACATTAATGTCATAAAACTTTCCATCCAATAAAGAATGTTTCATTATTATCAAAAATATATTACTATGTTTTATTATGATTTAAACTTGTATCACTCTATAAAAAACACCCTATAGATCGTACAACAGTAACAATTGAAAGAATCTTTTCGAAAAACTTAAAATTCGTCATTTCATTATAATAAATAATCACTAGATCTCATATATATTCTTGAAAAGTGTCATAAATTAATTACAACAACATATCAAATAATATTTTTAATTAAAACATATTAAAACTTTTCCCCATTTCTGTGAAATAATAAAAAAAATATAAAATCTCTTTCATCAAAACTAACGGCCTAAAATGAATTCCTAATAAATTATTGCACCTGCGCGATTTGAATTAATTTATTAAAAAAAAGTTTTCAAGCTTAATTTTAAAATATGCAAAATCACACATCGCACATGCGCAGTCATTCCATGCCAAAGAAATATTGGAGCGCGGCAAAACAATTTCTTATACTCCAAAGAAGGCCTTAGAAAAATGAATTTCCACTTTCTATAATCAATAAATAACAAAAAATAAATAAAAAAAAACTGCCATTCGCGCATGAAAAGAAAGAGAATTGTACTCTTGCACATGAGCCAACAAACAAACAAACAAGCCATTCACTGTGACCTTTGACCCCCCTACGTAAAGATTGAACCGAAGTACAAAACAATACCCTCCGAATGTATTGAAAATCTTGAGAATAAAATCATAAAATCACCTTTTTTTTAGATGCAACTTTTTCAGTTGCAACTTTTTTTTCTTGTTGCATGCAACATTTTGTTCCACATACCTGCAGCAGCAGGAGCGTTTTCATGATCATAATAAACTCAAATCGACGCAACATCTTTTTAAAAGCATTAAATAGAAAACTTTTTACACCAAACCGCTGTAGGAAAAACGAAATATGAAACAGAAGGACAAACAACAACAAATAAATGAAAACAAAAACAATTTCAAGTTAAATACAATTGTAGCAAAAACTACAAAAACAACAACAAAAATTTTATTAAAAAAGATTAAATGATTTTAAAAAACTATTAAACTATGAAAAGTGTAAAGAAATGCGAAACCCAAGACACGGTTTTTAAAAAAAAAACTACTCAATCTGATGTTGTTGTTTATTTGTTTCACACAGGAAATGCTGTGGATACAGTCAAAGCTAACGAAGTGGAAGAATTGTATCAAGTGGATTTAAATTTTTAAATATATTAAAAACATAGCAGAGTAGAACAATGCTGTTTTCAAAAGCCGCTACACTTGCTCATCAGTACAAATGACTCTTTTTCTATTAACACTTTGTTAGAAACCAGGGAAGTTATTATATAATTCGATTCGAAAATCCTTCGAAACTCTGTGTTAAAGGAATAAATTTTCGAATAATTTCCGTTTGGAATCGAAATAACTCTACCAGCCCATAAAGCGCACCAAACAGTAATTTTCTGTGGATGTGGATGGTGTTTCGACAAAAGCTTGTGGATTCTCTTCACTCCAAATGCGACAATTTTGTATATTTACGTACCCATTCAACCAAAAATGGGCTTCATCGGAAAATAAAATTTGAAATGGATGAAGAGCACGATAAGTTTGACGAACAGAACCATTATTTTGATTAAAAATTTCCACAATTTGCACGCGTTGCCTCTGGTGTAAGTCGATCCATAATGAAATGTCAATGCAAACTAAACAAAAAGCAACTATCAGCTGTTAAATAGATGGTCAAATAAAGCAGTGATGCCAACTCAAAGTTGTATCACTCTATAAAAAACACCCTATAATTTAAGGAATTATGAACTTATTATTTTCAAGAGTATCCACTGTTGTTTGCCTTAAAAAACAATTGCTTTTTCCCATTCGTCTATCTAAAAATCCTTTTAACTTTTACAGTTGCTTTTGTTGCCTTATTTAGAGGCATTTCTTTTTATTTCATTATTTTCTTCTTTTTCTGTGTGTCTTTTGCAGCATCGTGGCAAGGAAGTAAGCGGAGTATCATACACCAACAACAACAATAACAACAATAACAATAATAACAACAAAACTTAACTTTTCAAGATGAGCTTATGATGAACATGCGATTTATTTGTGTTCATATTGAATCTCAAAATACAAAACATTTCTTCTCACAATATAAAATACGACTGCGAATGCAACAGATTCGTTGGAGAATAACTTTTAAAGAAAAGATTTTTGTTTATGCTTTTGATTTGATAGTCAGCCACTTTGTGAATCTGTTTCATGGCCAGAAGCATTCAGAAGCCTGCTATAACAACAGCAACAGCAACCATCTCAAGAACTACTAACATCCACACACCAGCACCAACACCACCAACTGACACTTTATAACAGCAGAACTGACGGCATACAATTGATAAATAACAAACAATTCAAATCTTGTGAAATAAAAAGAATTGAGGGTGAACTTTTACAAACGAAATAAAACGGAGATGAACCAAAAACGTTGCCTCAATAAAACACCTTCAGCTTCTGCTCGTGTCTGATTTACGGTCAAATCTTATAAAAAAAATATATATATTGAAACTTTTTAGTTCTTCTTATCCATGTGAGCATGTGAATGGACCCACAAGTTGTTGCTGTTGTTATATTTGGGGTAATATTTTAAAGCAAAAAAATAAATAAATAAATGAGAGCATAATTTAAGTCTAAACAAAAAAGTTCTTTATGAAAAAAAAATTTTAAATACTTAGAAACGAGTTGAGAAAAGCTTTCGGAGATATTTTTATTTCCGCCTTTCGTTGCTTTTAATGCCAGCCCATCATTAGATAATTGATTGACTCTATTTTTATATAAAACTTTTCAATAACTAAATGAGAATTATAATAATATAAAGGTAATACATTTAAAATAATAATAAAAACAATACAAACAACACGCCAACTAACAAGTGGTACCAAAAAAATAAACTCAAGAGTACTGATGATGAGAGTGTGGCGGCTTTCGAAAACAGCTGTTCTGCCTTGCAATGCAAGTTGAATATATAAATGTGATATTAACTTTCCCTTTTCCCTCAGAATATTTAACATGTTTTTCTGAACTAAAAATACTTTCAAACAATTACCCTATTAAATTTGATACCAACAACAATTTAACTTAAAAATATCCTGAAAATCATATTAAGGATTTTATTTACTCTTCTTTTGTACAACACATGGCAACAGCAAATTGAAGTGATCTCGTGTAAACGCCCTGCCAGGATTAAAGGTAACGAACAACAAAATAACATATTTCAATACCTCCAGCCAACAAACTGATTGTTAATATTTTTTCCCATTCCTTTTTCTTGTTCTTCTTCTTCATGCCACAAACATTAAATGCTCTCCCAACAGATGGACGTTTGCTTAAATGGATGGATGGGTTGGACATAAAAATGCAACTGTGCCTGTTGCCTACACCGCTGGAATTTTAACCAGACTGAGAAGTTGAAAGCCGAACAAGAACAAATCGATGAACACCGTAAGAAAAAAAAAAAAAAAGAAACGGATTCAAGACACAAAAATAGCATTTTATAAAACAACAAATAACTCCGTGGCTTTTTAATTAGCGCAATCTTTGTTTTCATTTTGTTATTCGCTGCAACGGCAAGAGGAAAAAAATGCAACACAACTGATGATGAGCTGGAGTTTGGAACAAAAAGTATTTCGAAACGAGAAAATAAAACAAATAAATGAATATTGAAAAAAAAAATGAATTGGATGTAGTCGACTAATGGGAGTCATTAAAGCTCGTGGAGTAACAGAAGTTTTTAATTATTTCAAGATTTGCACAAACACAATTAAGAGTCACAAACAATAATTCCATGATGTTAAATAAATAAGTTGTGAGTGTAATATTTTTAATAAATTTTTGCCAATTTATGTATAAAAAGTTATTTGAAAATTTCTTTATTTAATTTGCTATTGCAGTTGCCCTAAATGATTAATCGAGATGGACAGAGAATGCTCAAGTTTACGTCAGTGCCTGCCTTTCGGCCTTACCTGACGGTGCTCCCAACAACTCCAGTGAAAGTAGGTGTTCACCACCACCCCTGTCACACTCAGGGGCCACACCATTCAACCCCCTAGGGCCACTTCACTCATATGGTTTCGCCATAAAACCGCTAAGGTGTTCGGGCCTATCTTAAACCCTGGTTACTTCCGAGGAAAGCATGTCGCCAGCACCAAGAGGCCCCAAAGTTCAAAATTGTAAGACTTATCCCTCCTGACACTCCCAGCACCAACAAACACACCACCGCTTCCATAACGTTCGCTGATTCGCAGCAGCCCATAGAGACTGCTATCAGCTGGGTCGGAGTCCCAGCATAGTATGAATATGCCAGAACATCAACCCTTATCTAACACCTCTACCAGCGACTCTTGATATTAAACCACAGCCTCAACGTGGACTCATTAAATAGACCTTAACCAACATCTGGCTACAGAATCTGTTAGACACAGGGAAAGAACGAGGTCCGCCACATGCCATCACCCGTGCGTTAAACAGAGCTTCGCCAGTGAAGCAGATGTCTCACACACGCCCAGCCAAAAGTCTACGTGTATGGAAACATCGTCCCTTCACCCCCTAGCAAACACTATCTGTGGGTCTCAACCAGATCCCGTGGCACCAGTGTAAGGAAACTAGTTACGCCTCGCAGGTTTTGTAACCTACTATTGATCTTTGATCCATTATAATGGAGGGGCCCAGGTATCCTTCCACCTGTATTTCTTATCTTTTCCCCAGAAAGCACTGCAGCAAGGTGTTACGACTGACCAAGTTGCCTATTGTGCCCCCCGGGGGGAATGGAAATGGACAAAAAATTCCTCATGCAAATGCAAATTTTGCTGATTGAGTTCTGCCACTACAGGCGTTATTCATAAAAAATATTTCACGCTTATAAGCTGTTTATAAAGCATATTTCGTATAGAAAACTTGTCTTATAAGCATCTAATATTTTTAGTGAATAAGTCCTATACTTTATGCCTGCACGTACTTATAAAAAGCAGTGCTCTGTAAACCGGCCTTGTGAGCACCTCAAATGGTTTTTTTAATATTTCCGATAGATCTGCAACATGTACAGGGTGGGCCAAAAGTTATCGTGGGGTTTAAATATGTAATAGTTTTAGGTTTATATGAATTTATTTCATTCATTTAATTAATTTATTTATTTATTATTTTTTTTACATGAACAACACCTTGAGAATATAAAATGGAGAGTTTCACGACTGAACAAGGAACCAGGATAATAGAATTTTATTACTTTTATTAGAAATTCGAACATCAATTGGTCGGCGCATTCTTCAGATTTATAAGCAGCCCACAATTTTCTTTCGGGTTTTTGAAGGAGCCGGGGAAGATCTTTGAACTCAAAGTCAACATTTGCTGACTCTTCCAATATTTTTTTAAATTTAATTATTAATCAAGCAAAAGGCCAGCTCTGAAATCAAATATGACTTTGATTTTTAATAAAAAAAATTTAACGTCTTTTTAATTAAAAATATTCCAAGATTTTGTGTTGATTTTCTTAAGGAAATTATGGAACATGAAGAGCCACCTTGACGCATCCAGCAACGGTGTTGCTTACTTAAGCGACATTATGAATTATATATAAATTGTGTAAATAATTTGTATTTTGCTTATTTCATAATCTAAACATTTTCCAGTTTTGCTGGCCATATTGCAGGACCTTCATGTTGTCCTACAAAAAGAGAGGCATCAAAACACCAGGCCGTTTTCTCGAACTAGCGAATTTTTTTATTTCTATATATCGATGGTACAGCACGTAAATGTTATCTCTTAAATATTATAAATATTTTAATGATAGAAAATAAATTAAAAATAAATTATTTTTTACTACATCAAACGTTGCGATTAAAAATGAAAAGATTTCGTTGTTGGCTTGCAAGCAAATTTGAACGCTTTTTCAACACGTTCATGCTCGGAATTCAGAAAACATTTTTATATTGTGCATAGCTACACTGAAATACCTTTCGAATCATGTTTATTTTATCAATATTAAAGGATGATAAGATGCTGCAAATGGTACCACAAATTATGTATAAGATTTACATTTTGTTAAATTGAACATTTATTTTATAAGCTTATTCGACCTTATTTTTTATTAGGTTTATTTGAGCAAAAGGTCTATTTATATTGTAAATATATTTATTACAATTTGTTTAAGATTATTCTTCTATTTGTTTGTGCTTTTAGGGAGGTATAGAACTTTAAACTGGAATAGAACAAAGATGAACTATTTAAATTGCCCTAAAATTTACTGTATTCGAAAGATAATCATTTTAATTATAATTAAAATATGACTTTTGGCGATATATATATATATTTCGCTTTTATTCGAAAATTATCCGAAGCAATGTTTTAACGAGGGAATGGATTTATTAATTGAAGTATCAACCCTTCCAAAAGCAAATTTTGCATTCTTGCATTTTTGTTTTATAACACGTTCCATCTCTTATTAAAATGTAGCCATAAAGGCCGTGCAAAAAAAAAGTTTAGCCTGTCCTGTACTATTCAAACAGTCAATCAAATATTTTTATATATATTCTTTTTAAACGCGAAAGTGTCGATAAGAACCCAATTAATTTAATAATATTTCGTATCGTACGTCATACAACAAAACACTTGCTGATGAACACATCGGCTGAACAATGTCGGCAGTCGGACAAAGAGACAGATTAACAGACTGGCAGACATAAAAAGAAACAGAAAATCATATAGACAACTTTGTAATTAACAACAACAACAGCAACAGCAACAGCAACAACAACAACTACAATGTGGAAAATGTTGCCAATAAGAACGATGAACGTCCTGCAAAAAAAAGTATTGAAGTGGTGGCGGTCCTGAATACGACTGCAGTTGATCATCATCTTCTTTGTTTGGCAGACAGTTCTGAGAGTGTTCTACGAATGCAAATAAAGCAAAATATTTACCAACATTTTATTTTATAAAAATTTTAAGAATTTCCTTTTTTAACGTGTCTGTGAGGACCTTTTCCAGTGATGGCAAAAATAAATGAGAGCAGAGGGAGAACAGACTCAAAACAAAAAAATTCATTCAGTTTCATTGTTGTCTAACGAATTCTCAATTTAAAGTTAATTAATTATAAATAATTAATTCTCAATTATGAAATTAATAAGTCCGAGGCAAAAGAGTGTTGTTTGCATTTGACCAATAGCACCGATCGATAGGTGCTTTAAATCCGCTCAATCCAAGCCACAAACCCTTTTAAATGTCAAACATATAAAAATTCAAGAGCGGGAATTCTTTTGTTGTAATTTTTATCATTTTTTTCCATTTACTTGACTTAAAGCGGCTGAAAATTCTGAGTCGAGTTTTTTATTTCATTTCCAATTCTATACAAAAGATCAGTTTCAGCAGTTGCATCTCTGGTTGTCTCACGTCTTCCACAAACCAGCAAAGAACATAAAAACTATTTCGACAGTTGAAAAATATTCTTTTTGATCCCTTGAAAGATCTCATTGTTTGCGAACTGTTAAATTTTATTATATTGACTCTCAAAAACTACTCGTTAAATTTATAAGATAATTTCTTTAACAAACTCAAATCAATCCCGATGCATTAAAACGCGCAAACAAGGAAAACTGTAAAATATCTTTTGCATTTCGACAGTTTTTTATTTATTGCAACGCCGTCCATAAAACGATACTAAAAGTTACGGAACAAATCAGTAGGATTTGAAATTTTATAGCATTTCCAACAGTTATTTAGAACGACGGACGAGTTAAGGGAAAAAAGCAATTATTTTGCGACTGTAGAACTTTCATCTGCTTGAGAAATATGCAATACCAGCAGTTAAACTAACCAGCAACAGCAGCCGTCAGCGAAGGTATCAGCAACTAACACACACACACACACATAAATAATAGTGATCGTGTAAATGTATGTTGTATGTGTTGGTAGTGTTTAGAAATAGTTTGAAATGAAAAAGGAAATAAGACGACGAGTGGTAACAACATGTATGATCACGTTTAACATAATTCAATTTTTAATGGTACTTTACAGGAGATTTATACGAAGGATGTCTGAGAATTACACAGGATGGGATAATTTAGTTTCATTGTGTTTTTAATACAAAAATTTTAACAATTTTAGATGACCTTTTTCCCAAAAGCATAGATCTCTTTAAAGCCTGTTTTATTTCCGAAACAGTGGACTGCACTTCAAATTTATTTCAAAATTTCGTATGATATATCTTTCCGTATATCTTTACCCAAGACCATAAAAACAGGGATAATATGTCTGGTTGTCTGTTTTAAATTCTTTTTTAAATAGTAATTTAAATTAATATGCTGACTTGTAAAGTGTTGCAAGCATGTATTGATTAAAAATTGATTCGAAATTTTATAACCTTATTTTTGTGGTACACTTTTAAAAAACTTAACGTTCACTAATAGTTACGAAATAGATATTTTTTGAAAGGCATTTTTGTCAAAGATTGCAGAAAACATTTATTTTACAATTTCGTACTAAAACTATCAAATTAAAAGCCATTTACTAAAGTCAATTTTTTTATCTAAATAGATAATTCCATTCATGATGTTAAATATTATATGATTTGGAAAAAAAAAAACTACTTCTTCTGCGACATCAAAATACAGAATTGAGCATCGTTACATGGCCGTACCAGCAATTACGTAATTGTTAAAAAAAAAACTCAAGAGCAGCAGTCGGGGAATGACCCCTACTTATTTTCTGGCATTTACAGAAAAACGGGGATATTATTGGAAGAATATTTTGAGACTTAAAAAGTCGGCGATGGTGGTTTTATTTATTACAAATATCTCTTTGGACATTTTATGTTTGTGTGTAATTCAGAAAGATGAGGAGATCAGATATAAGAGATTTCACTTTCATGGCCGACTACAAGTCTAACGTTTTAATTTCAAATAAAAGTTTTTATATCATGTAAATCAGCATGAAAATACCTTTTAAAATATAAAAGTTCCAATAAAATTTTTGTACATTAAGACACTTAAAAGTGTACCACATTTTATGTTTTAGATTCCACCGCGCCGCTCACTTTGCTACTATACCAGCGAAGGCAGTTACTTTTACTGCCTGATTTAGTTAATTGTTGTCACAATACTGTGGCTGCTATTGGCTGCTGTAGTTAAGGCCTTGACTATGAACCATAACTCATGATATATAATAAAAAGCAAACACTATCAGCTTAGGAAAATTTTCAAACATACCTCGTAGAGGCTGCAATGCCTTCATTTATTTAAAGTTACAATCTATATAACAAGCTTTTTAATTTCGAATTTATTTACAGAAGAAAATGAGAAAAAAAGATTTTAAAAATCATGCTTTCAAAAGTACACACAAACATTTAAACGAAACATGCAAGACAACAAGTGCAGAGTAGGGTGCAGGCGATTTTCATGGAATTGAAATGTGAAGGGAAATGCAAATTTTATTATTTAAAAAAATTATAATAAGAAATAGAAGCAGGGCTAACGTTGAAGGGCTTGAGTTGAAAACATTGAAATTATTAAATGATTTTTCGTAGGAATCAGGGGTGCCCGGAATATATAAAAATATCTAAAATTTTTTTCTTTTTGTAATAAAATTTCAATTAATTCCTTTCAAAGTTTTCTTCGAAATTGCTGATTCTTTATTTCATTTCCTAGGCCAACATGTTTGGATCCACAAATTCTCTTTTGTTTTCCATCTGTTGCTGGATCAAATAAATAATCTCAAATGCCCACTCTAGTACAGGCCATTTATCGCTGGTAGGAAACACGATTTCTATAAATTAATTACGCCTTCTTGAAGCGTTTGTCCTGGCGCTTTGTGAACAGACGTGTTATTCAGGCGCGAGGGGAATCCTACACGAGTGAAGACAAATAAAATGCAGCGCATGAGCACAATTAAAACTTTCGCTTGAACTAAATCAATCATCAATTTGATTTTATTAAAATAAAATAAAAATATTTTATTATAATTAAAAAGGCTTGGTTGAACACTTCTTTGAAAATGCTGCACCGTCTGCAAAATGCAACAATTAATGCCACCCTAATAAGTTGCACTTAAGATGATTTTTATCCCCTTTGCAATTCTCCAAAAAAAAATTAAAAAGGAATAATAAAAATAAAATAAATAAATAAGAAACGGAGTTATAAATTATCCGCAAAAAAATAAATAATCCGTGGTAAAGTGCGTGTCAAATGCTACAGAAAAATATATTCAGTTGCAACAAGCAGTGCGTTTAGCTGTTGGTAAGAAAGAAGTGTGATGTGCTGGTAACGAAAACTACTAACGACGATGGTGATCATGATGATGATGATCATGGCATGAAGTGTAATAACGAAGTCTAGTGACTGGTTGTTGTTGGTGGAGTGCGAGTTGTATTACGACGCTAGTTAAAGTGAAAAAATGTTAACGAAAATATTTTATTTCTTTTCATGCCAATTTATAACAAATTTAATGTACGAAATACGAAATACATTTTGAAGTGTTTTTAACTTGTTTTTTTTTTCAATTCAACAACAAATAATAATACTTTTTGCGCCAGCAATCACATGCTGGAGGAAGAAAAAAAAATAAAATAAAATAAGAAAACATCAGCGATAAAAGAGCAGCTCAAAATGCTGTAAAAATGTAAAACAAAATTTAACTTAAATTTCTTTTCTGCAAACAATAAAATATCGATTGCAAATCGCCATAATTTTCAGTCACAGTCAGCGTTCCGTTTGTCTAAGATTTATAGTGAGTAAGTGTGAGTGTGTGTGTGTGTGTTTTAAACATTAAAGTAGTAACAATTTTGCTGATACAAACAATAACAGCAGCAGCATTATTGGTCTTAAACAACAACAACAAATGCAACACACAAGAGATGTGAATGTTACATACCAACAGCAACAATAACAAGAAACCATTTTAGAAAAAATTGCTTGTTTATCCTCTTGTAATCTAAATACGCCTGCTAACAACAACACAAACAAACAAACAAACAAAAAGACAACAACTAAGTTTGATTGTTGTTTTTGTTGGTTTATATTGTAGTCGTGGCTTTTGCAACAATTTGCTGCAAATTGATAGCCAATTATGCAGCTCCGTCTATGTAAAATAATAGCAAAAATTTGCTCTAAACAAGGGCGTGTGTTGCACGGAGGAGGAGGAGGAGTAGGAGCTGGAAGAAATAAATACCCAAGTAAAATGCTATATATTTCAATAACTTGAACGTAACAACGGGCGTTTTTAGCTTCCCGCTAGGAAAATTGCAAATTTAAAAAAAATTGGGATTTTGAAAATATCGAGTTCTCATCAGATCTTTACAATTTGAGATTTTAGAAAACTTCCCTGACTAATACAGAGAGTACATCTCTAATTCTGTGTATGTGTGTGTGTGTGTGTGTTTGTATGTTTGTGTGTGTGTGTATGTGTGTGTGTGTTTGTATGTTTGTGTATATGTTTGTGTACATGTGTGTTGGTGTATGTGTGTGGATGTGTGTGTATGTATGTGTTTGTGTATGTATGCATGTGTGTGTGTGTAGGTTTGTGTGTGTGTTTGTGTATGTTAGTGTTTATGCATGTTTGTGTGAGTTTGTGTATTTTTGTGTACGAGTGTGTGTGTGTTTGTGTCTGTGTATGTATGTGTGTATGTATATACATACATATGTGTGTAGGTTATTGTGTGTTTGTGTATGTATGTGTGTGTGTGTTTGGGTATGTGTCTGTGGTTGCGTATGTGTGTTTGTGTATGTATGCATGTGTATGTATGAGTGTGTGTGTCTGTGTTTGTGTATGTGTTTACGTGTGTGTGTTTGTGTATGTATGCATGTGTGTGTATGTTGTGTGTGTGTTTGTGTGTATGTTGTGTGTGTTAGTGTTTGTGTATGTATGTGTGTTCATGTTAATGTGTGTTTGTATATGTTTGTGTGTGTGTGTGTGTGTGTCTCAGTATGTGATACGCCTATAACTTTTGAAACGCTGTACCGATTCAAAGAAGTTCTAAAGCAGTCCTAAAGTTGGCTTTTCTCTGAATCGGCAGATTTCAAAATATCTCCAAGAAACTTTAAAAAAAATTATTTGAAAAAAAAATTTTATTTTAAACGGTTTCGGCGATTAACTCCACAAACTAAAAATCACGTCGATTTCTGTAAACCGGTTCAAAATCGGTTAATTCATTCGTGAAATATCAGAAAATATCTGCAAATAGATCTTAATTTTTTGTTAAACAGATCAGCTCCCTTTCAATAGCCCTTCAGGGACCAGCTCTGCTGCATGAAGCAGAAAATTATTGCCTTCTGTTATATTTCAGCAGATGTGTAATAACCCGTACGGAGAAGCAGAGCCCCACCAAAAACACAAAATGAACTAAAAAAAATTAAAAAAAGATGCAGAAAAAAAGACAAGAATAAAGAAAAAGTTTTTTTAACAGAAACAATCGGTGATCTGTTATTGCTGCTGCTGCTGTTTTCTGATATCGCTGCTGTTGTTGCTGTAGTTGCAATATCATCTTAAAAACCCATATCCATACGGTGATCATGTTCAGTTGTACATATTACGTTTATAAACGCCCTCCTGCCCCCACGCCCTCCTTTCCCCACCACTTGCAACACACTCTGGCGGGATAAGTAATTTCGTTCAGACAATTTTCAAATTGTGGTATTTGGATGTTGTCGAAAGACGACAAACATAAATATTTAAAACAGGTCCATAAATTCAAAACCAATTAGCCGTGTCCAATTGATAATAGTTTTTCTTGTTTCAATTTCCGAAAGCGAACAACAACAGCAACAACAAAACGAAACTACATCAAAATAATACGAGCAAAACACACGTGAATGTGGATGTGATTGCGAATAATCGTGAATGCATTATCGCAGTGAGTTGTCTGAATATCCTGTACTAAATGTTTAGTACGGGCAAGTTGTGTGTGTGTGTGTGTGTGTGTTGTTCCATTGCAATTGTTGTGAGCAATTGAAGAAAATTTACAAGAGTTGTTTAGGATCTATTTTAGGAAAATAATTTTTATAATTTTCCTACTGCTGTCGTCGTCTTTATCGTGTTTTCTTAATTTAATTCAAATTTATTTGATTGCCACACAACTGAGCCGCAGCATGTTCAGACACTCTGTTTGATGTTGCATCCCCGCATCTCTTTAATTGCAGCCAATTTTAAGTCATACATTTGAAAGTTTCTCTTGCAATTTCTCAACTATAATTTTTTTTAATTTTCTTTCTATTTTCCAAATTGAGAAACATTAAATTTGTTGTATTAATTGTGGAAAAATTCCGAATCATTTCACCAACATTTTCAAAATATCAAAGTATCATTTGCATTTTTGGTATACCCAATTGGCCAAGTTGTTAACACAGTGTCAGCTGAGGGGATTCATGACACGTGAAGAACAGCAGACACAAATTTTGGAAAACTTGGCGTAACACAAGTCTGACTAAGTGAGTTGTGGATGTTGTCTATTTTACTGTCAACAGACTCCGTCACAAATACGATACCGAATTTTACTGATGGTCTCCTTAATTGTTGACGCCCTGTTTCAAATGGGATTATGAGAACAATAACATAAAAAATTTTAAATATTAAAAAAAAGCCCCCCATCAAACAACTTGTGTAATCCATCAGATATATAATTTTGGAGCCCTTTTTTAAATTTTTCCGAGTTTTTTATTCACGATATTTCACCAACGGATTAACCGATTGCAACCCGATTGGTAAAGCCTTTTAACAGTTATTTTAAAAAATTTTTATATATTTTTTTTTAGGTTTTTTTAAATCTACCGGTTCGAATCGGTTCAAATTCGCAGAAAAACTAATTTACGTAAAACTTTTTGGATCGCCATCAGTTTGGTATCACATACTTACACACATACCGACACACACACAGCCAGACACACAAACAGCCACAAACACAAACATACATACACACATTCACACATATACATACATATACGCTCACACACATCCATACATACAAACAAGCTTACACACACACATACATACATACACACACATGCATACATACACACACATACATACACACACATACACACACATTTATTCACACACATATATATATACACACACATACACACACATATACACAAACATACACACATACACACACACACAAATTGTGACATTTTGCAAAAATTAATCAGGAACGCTTTCTAGAACCTCTAAACATTGAGATCTGATGGGACCACGATTTTTACCAAACGGAATAAGCCTAATAGCTTCCCGATTTTCGAATATTTTCAATATTCCTAGCGGGGTATTCAAAAACTGTCTGGAAAAAACAAAAAAAACTCATTGTCCTGCAAGTAAGTGTCCTTGGACTGCTGAAAAAGGAGATGGTTCAAAAAGTTCCCGAGATCAGAAGAGAATATAAAAGTGCTTGGGAAATTCCCACACTCAGCATAACTTCAGAAGATATATTATTTTTGACAGCCTGATCTGGGATAGTTCTTTTACCGCCTTCTATGAACTGATAACTGGAAGTGGTACTAGAGATACCACAATAGCACAAGTACATAAAAGATGGAGTCTAAAACCTGTCAACGAGTGTCGTAATTACATCAATTGACTTCCTTCAAAGACAACGCCATGTCTCTTGTATGATTCCAGAGCTAGAACCGGTAGCTAGACCCAGGAAACTAGTGACATAACGTGTCCTGCGACAAGAGCTTTCCCCGCTAAGGACAGAAAACAACATCAAACACTTCATCGCTCAGTTTTTAAAGAACGATAATTATTTTTAAATTATTGAAAAGTCAATCGTTACATTATGGACAATTGGGCAGTGCATGTCTTCTCTGCTGGTTCCATTATTTTTCCTAAAGATATTTTCAAACCATTTCTATCGTGTTCTAATAAAATGGTTTCTTGTTTTATTACCTTTTTATGCAAAACCACAATAGACGAGCAACATAGAAACAGATTAACTGCTTAAATTGATTGTCGCACAACAACAGCCGGTAGTTGTGTTGTTCGCTCGGAATGCCTGTTCCAGTCGTATTTGTATAATCGTGTGTTATTTATTGCATTTTGATGGCAGAGAAGCTCCAAAGGAAAGTACGTTCATGTGCAAAACAAAAGACTTGAGATACGAACTTTGTCAATGCAACAATGCAATCGTCATTGCACGCACACACACACACACACACACACACAGATGCATTTAAATTTGGACAGTCATGCACAACAAGATTTATTGTACTCGCAGCAAAACTGAGAAAAGTAATTATGCTTTTAAAAAGAAATTTATGTTTTTTATTTTGTGCATCGGAAAAGGATTTTTTTTTGTTGTTTTGCTAAATAAGATTTTATCAATTTGTTCGTAGGAGCGATTATGTTTTTATGAAACTATTTAAATGTGTTGTTAGAAGGCAGCTTTACTTTATTGAAATTAATTTAATTGTGCGAAAATTGTTTTAAGATCCAAAGCTTAAGGGAAAGTCAACATCAGTTTTTATATATCCATTTTACACAGCAGAGCAGAGCATCTGTTTTCGAAAGCCGCTACTCTTTTTTATCAGTACTTATGACTAATTCTTAAGGGTGTTTTTTATAGAGTGATACAAGTTTGAATCATAATAAAACATAGTAATATATTTTTGATATCAATGAAACGGTCTTTGTTGGATAGAAAATTTTATGACATTAATGTTTAAATATGATTTCGGCCATGTGGCCACCACGGCTGGCGCGTGCAAGGCGCAATCTGGAACAGCAATTTCCACAAACAGTAACATTCTGACCATCATCGTTTTTGAAGACATATGGGCCAATGACTCCGCCAGCCCATAAAGCGCACCAAACAGTAATTTTCTGTGGATGTAGATGGTGTTTCAGAAAAAGCTTGTGGATTCTCTTCACTCCAAATGCGACAATTCTATTTATTCACACACCCATTCAACCAAAAATGGGCTTCATCGGAAAATAAAATGTATTTTGAATGGACGAAGTGCATGATAAGTTTGACGAACAGAACCATTATTTTGATTGAAAATTTCCAAAATTTACACGCGTTGCTCTGGTGTAAGTCGATCCATATTAAAATGTCAGAGCAAACTAAACAAAAAGCAACTATCAGATGTTAAATGGGTGGTCAAATAAAGCAGTGATGCCAACTCAAGGTTGTATCACTCTATAAAAACACCCTATATGTTGTTACCACTTCTCAGGTGGCTTAATTGAATATTATAACAGTTTCTATTCGCGCCGATTTTATTATGAAGAAGAACATGAGAATTGTATCAAACCGATCGTAACAGTCTTTTTTTAAGTCTTTGTGTTATATTTCTTGCTCTTCATTTAAATTTGCATATTTAAAAAATTATTAACTTTTTTTTCAAAACTTTTTGATATACAGACGATTTAAATAAAGGTAACGCACTCATGGCGCTTCTTATTCCAAACCCAAACATTGCAAGATCATATTCTAACCCTTGACCAGATTTATAACAAACAAACACAGAAAGAAAATTGTATATATTCCAGCGGCTTTTTCCTCAATCCCCAAATACCCCACCAAACACATTTACAAACAAATAAACTCTTTCTAACAATTAAACAATTTTATTAAAAGAAAACAATGTTAAAGGCAACTATTCCAAAAGGATGTTGAAGAATAAACCATGGCTAAGCTTCCAAGCCACAACACACATTAACTTCAAAAGCTAAAGTCACATCTCCAGGAAAATATCTAAAAAAAAAGTAGTAAAAATAAATCCACTGGATCGCTGCTCACTTATCGCAACTGCCAGCACATGAAGTCATACAGACATTCAATCGATTGAGGTTTTTAAAACATATTAACTTGAGTTTTAAACGTATTAAGTTGAGCTTGAACAAAAAGAATTAAATAAAATTAACGTTTAAAAAACACCAGTTAACGCCTTCACCACTTCGAGACGGCTGCTGTAAAACTCAAGTTGTAGCAACAACATCGAATGCAGTCAGTTGGTGGTGCAGGTTGAAATGTTTTGTATTTCTTCTTCTAGATTTCATTGTTGTTGCTGTAGTTCTGGAAAGTTTCGTTTCGGAACCAAAGAGTAGAGACGACATGTTGAATGAGTTTGTATGGGCACGAAAGCGAATGTTCTTGTCAAACATCCTTGACTTGGCATACAGACTTGTAAAAATGTTCATTTACACGCAACTCCGGCAAAAGTTTGCTAAATATTTTCAGTTCTTGAGGTTTAAGGAAAAGATCACTGCAAGAATCGCATGTTCACCAAAAAAAAAAAAAAAAAACAAACAAAAATAAAACAACCAGAAACATATTGATGTTGTTGTTTCGCCTGGCATTACCGAATGTATTTGTCTGTTAAGAATTAAAATTTTAGACTTGCGGCAGTGGCAGCAGGTTGTACTTTTCCATACAAACAACAACAGCCAGCAGACCTTTAAACATCCTCTCTAAGACGTTTTCAGCTTTTACATATTCATGCGAACAGTCTGTCTGTACGAGTTAGACGAAAAATTAACACACACAAAAAAAATATATTAAGAAAGAGAAGAAGGAGAAAAAGGGAGTATAAATAAGACAAATGCAGGCAACAGCAACAAAAATGTTTATAGCAAAAGCAAAATATTTTAATTAAAAATTCCTAATCGTGTGTGAAGTATTTTTTATCTGATTGTTAAGGCCAACGAGCCATCGACTCATTTATTCTATCTTTTTCTTTGCACTGCCAACAAAAGAATAGCATCCACCAACAGGGTGGAAATTCCAAAGAAGAGCGTATCCTCGGAGAAATAGAGATGATACGAATGTAAAAGAAAAATGTTTCATTTAAAGTACCAGGAATACAACGAACGATAGCACGGCTGATATTTAAGACGATGTCAGGACAACCAAATCATAGTCAATTTAAGGGATATTCGTAATGAAGCCGCAGAAAACTTATAATCTCATAGCGTCCTTATGGTCAAACTATAGTTAACTAGTAGTCAACTAATCGTTAACTTAAGTTTAACTACCAGTCAAGTCTGAGTTAAGTCACAGTCAAGTTGTGAACTGATAATCAAATCAAACTCAAGTCCAAGTAAAGTCACAGTCAACTTATAGTTAAACCGTAGTCAAGTCTTAGTCAACTTGTTTTTTTTTTTGTTTTTTACTTGGAGCACTCACGGGTTAGTACCTCCACTCATGTCAAATTATAATCAACTTATAATTGACTATAATAGTCAATATATATTCAAGAGATAGAACACTCTTAATCAAAGCCAGAGTCAATTTTAATTCTTCAACCGACACTCAGGGGTTAATAAATACTCACTGCAAGTCATAGTCAACTTATGTTTAACTCGTAGTCAAGTCATAATTAACTTACAGCAGCTTATAGTTAACTCATAGTCAAGACACAACCAATGTAGTCAAGACATTGTCAACAAGTCATAGTTAACTTGAATTAACCTTTTACCTAAGTCATAGTCAACTTATAATTAACTCCTAATGAAGTAACAATAAAAATGTTTTTGATTTGTCCAATCCTGCTGGTGTCGGGTTAAAGTCAACTTGTAGTTAATTCGTATTCAAGTCAAAGTTTTCTTAAATTAACTCGTAGTCAAGTGATAGTCAACTCATAGTTAAATAATAGACAATACATAGTCAATATGTTTTTTTAATTGAACAGATACTTAGTGTCGACCCGCACTCATATCAAGTTATAGTTAACTAACAGTTACTCGTTATTAAGTCATAGTTAACTTAAAGAAACTTGTAGTCAAGTCATATTTAAGATAAACAAACTAGTAGTCAAGTCATAATTAACTTAAATTAACTAGTAGTCAAGTTATAATTAACTTAAATTAACTAGTAGTCAAGTCGTAATTAACTTGAATTAACTAGTAGTCAAGTCATATTTAATACAAATAAACTCGTAGTCAAGTCACAATTAACTTAAATTAAATAGTAGTCAAGTCATATTTAACTTAAATAAACTAGTAGTCAAGTCATATTTAATATAAACTAGTAGTCAAGTCATAATTAACTTAAATCAACTAGTAGTCAAGCCAATTTAGCTTAAATTAACTAGTAGTTATGTCAAAGTCAACTTAAGTTAACTATTACTCAAGTCATATTTAACTAACTAGTAGTCAATTCATACCCAACTTATGGTTAACTCGTAGTCAAGGCCAAGTCACAGTCAACTTAAAGTTAACTCGTTATTATGTAGTAGTAAATTTAAATTAACTAGTAGTCAAGTCCTAATCAACTTATAGTTATTTCGTAGTGAAGTCATAGTCTCACAAAGCTAACTCGTAGTCAACTCACATCCGAAATATATTTTTACTTGGGTTGATAATCTACTCGTTACAAATCATAGTCGACTTACAGTTAACTCGTAGTTAACTGGACATTATATTATAATTAACTTGCAGGTCAGCCTGAGTCAAGTCATAAATAACTTAGAATCAGCCATAATGAAATAATAGTTAAATCATAGTTAAAGCCAAATCATAGTCAACTTATAGTTAACTCGTAGTTAAGAGTTAGTCAACGTTTTTACTTGGAACGGCACTTAGCGTTGGCACCTACTCATGCCAAATTAATGTCAAGCAGTAGTCAAGGTATCAACTCTTATTTTTAGTCGACTCAATATGTCAAATTGTAATTAAGTCGTAGCAAAGTCGTAGTGAAGTCATGGTCAAGTTATAGTCAAGTCGCAGTCATATAAAGTCACAGTCAAGTAGTACTCAAGACATATTTAAGGCATACCGAAGTCATACTCAATAGTGAAGACATATTTGACTTATAGCTGACTGGTAGTCAACTCATAGTGAACTCATAGTCAAACTGTAGTTAACTAACGGTCAAATGAAGGTCGCCGTAAACTCAACTCATATTGAAAACAAGATCAAATCATAGAGAATGCTACAGTCAAGTTAAAGTCAAGAGAGGAAGACCATACAAAAATAGGTACGAAAATATTTCTAAAAAATCAAGTGCCATCCCTGGTCTCCTGCAAAAATTAATTAAAAAAGGACCGCTGATTCTTTGGCGATGTTGTTGTGTTCTTGTATGTAAAATTGTCTTGTTGCTTGTAAAACGCGAAAGGGAATTAATATGAAACCCCAAGATCGTGTTTCCACACACAACAACAATTGTTTTCTGCTTCTCTGTTCGTCTGTTCGTTTCTATGCAAAATGAAATTAAAAAAAAATTAAAATAAAAACAGAGAAACACTAAATAAATCTGCTAAATACAAACTTTCGTGTCGGTTCATGGATCGGTATCGACATTTAGCCAAGAAAAGGGAGAACAAAAAAGCAGCCAACTAATCGAATGTGGCTCGTACGAGTATGTTGGCAATCAGCGGTGGTAATAGGCAGTGGTAGTAGCGTGGCATTAAAAGGATGCGTCACTGGTTTGTAATAAATGGCATTTTTGGAGTCTCAAATTCGGTGCCTCTTTTTTTGTTTTTCTTTTTCAAAACTCTGGATGGCTGAAGCTGCAGCAGAAGTTGTTGTGGCCGCAGTGTGTTTTGCGCGAGATTCAAATCAGCGTTTACAAATAGACGCTTTTGGCAGTTGTATGTGAAACTTTAAAGGTGTTGAAAATTGTACTGCAAGTGTGAAAATACTAAATTGTAATTGAATTGTTGTAGTCGAGCCGTGCAAAACAGTCTGTGCAAAAATAATATTAAAAATGAAGTTTTTTTTATGCCAAAAAGGATGTTGTTTATTTTAGGCAGACTCTTTTCAGGTCCATATGAAACCGTAGAGGTTCACAACAAATAAGTACGAGCACGAGTAGCTGGTGGCTTGTTGGAGTTAGAAAAATATTTCTGTAAAATAATTATCATAAAAGATATTTTGCAAGCAAAATTGAAAATGTATCTGAAAAATATGCGAGTATTTGACCGCAAGAAACCAACAACGTTTTTTGCTTAAGTCTTTCGTTTCCTTGCCATTTAAGATTGTGTGTTTTTAGTCTCAAGCACACTTTTGCTTAGGGTTCATAATTTTTATAATTTTATTTTGCGTTTTTTAAGGCCACAAATTAATTTAAATTCGAATAATTAAAGTAGAGTTTGAGTGAATTTACTGCCATTAAAAATCAAAAAAAGCCTACGGGAAATGGTGTACTAAAACATACCTGTCCTATTACTGGCGAAAAGAGGAATGATACGGAAAGTTCCAGAGTCGTGACTGGTGAAAAACGGACACAAAAAAAGGGGAATTATACGAAAAAGTTCCCGAGTCGTGACTGGTGAAAAACGGACACAAAAAAGGGGAAATATAAGAAAAAGTTCCCGAGTCGTGACTAATGAAAAAGAGACGAAAAGTTCCCGAGTCGTGGCTGGTGAAAGTGGACACGAAAGAGAAGGAGAGTTATTCGAAAAAGTTCCCGAGTCGTGACTAATGAAAAAGGGACGAAAAGTTCCCGAGTAGTGACTGGTGAAAGCGGACACGAAAGAGAAGGAGAGTTATTCCAAAAAGTTCCCGAGTCATGATTAGTGAGAATGGGACGAAAAGTTCCCGAGTCGTGACTGGTGAAAAACGGATACAAGAAAAGAGGAATTATACGAAAAAGTTCCCGAGTCGTGACTGGTGAAAAACAGACACAAAAGGAAAGGGAATTATAAGAGAAATTTCCCGAGTCGTGACTAATGAAAAAGGGACGAAAAGTTCCCGAGTCGTGACTGGTGAAAAGTGAACACAAAAAAACTTGTAACATCGTGGCATCTGCTATTTTTTATGGGCTGCTGTACCAGTTTTTATGAGACCATAATGGAAGTAGTACTGGAGACGCCACAACAGGACGAGACCTAAAGGTTGGGTCTAGAACTTATCACTGAGTGTCTTAATTATATCAGTCGGTGCCCTCCAAGATCATAAGATTTAAAGCCGCTAGACTATTTTCTGTGGGAGTATGTGAAGACGCCGATAAGCCAAAACCGGATGACCACCTGGAGGACAATCGTCGCTTTATTGTGTTGGAAAAAAATCATCGAAAATTGGACCTCCAGATTAGACCACGCCCGAGCCAGCCGTGGCGGTCATTTACCAGAAGTCATATTTCAATTCAAATGCCAGAAAATTATCTTTCGAATAAAATAAGTTTCAGATCAATTTAAAGAAATTAATCTTTATTTTATTACATTTCAAAGTTGCGTACCTCTATAAAAACACCCTTTACTTTTGAGGTTATTTTTGTTGTTGTCTCGTTTTCAAAATTATTTAAGCAAATTAAAACCCGTTTATGAACTTAATTTTTCATAAATAATTTTGCGGGGCAGAATCTCAAACACAAACTCGCACTTGTCACAGTCCAGATACGATCTCACGATTTCTATTTCAATAGATACTTTTTTTCTTTTTTGCAATTTAAATCAATAGAAATTTATCAACTCCCAGTCAACTCACAGCGAACGCTGGAGAAAAATATCAAGAGCAAATTAAGTTTAAGCAGATGCGAATTTGCATAATTAACCAAAACAAATCGGATGGCCGCTTTGAAAAGAAGTTGGACGACAATAAATTCAAATAAATTCGTCAGCAGCAAACAAACAGACAAAAACAACAACAACAAGAGATGACAATGAAACGCCCAAATTAAGCAGGAGGTGATTTAATACGAAGATTATTTTAAATAATAATTAATTAGGATTTTAATTATAAACAAAGAAAGAAGTCAAGCGGCCAAAATAGACAAAAATTAATGAAGTTAATCAGAACTGAAGCGCAGAGTTAAAAATAAAATCACTTAAGCCCGAGATAATTTGAACGAAAATTTATTATTTAATTTGGAAACGAGTTTGACTTTTTGTTTTCTGGCAAAAAATTTGCATTTTCAGCGAAATTTATTCATCAACTTCAATTAAGAAAATGTCATCGGAAAAAGATTTTATTTAATAATTTCTTTTTTAATTTATTATTTATTTATTCTTTTAATCTAATTTCGTGATATTTTTATTTATTTAATTTTATTATTTTATTAATACATGCTTTTATTTATTTTTAAATTTTTTATTGATTTATTTATTTTTTTATTTTTTAATTAATTTATTAATATTTATTTATTTTTATTTATTTATAAATATTTTTATTTTCTTATTTTTACTTATTTTATTTATTTATTCGTTGATATATTTTTCATTTATCTAATTAATTTTTTTTTAATTTTCTTTTATTTTATTTTTTTATTTATTTATATTTATTTATTTTTTTATTTTTTTATTTATTTTTTATTTATTTTTTATTTATTTGATTTTTATTTATTTATTTTTTTATTTATTTTTTATATCTTTTTTAAATGTATTTATATTTTATTTATTTTTTTATATTTATTTTTAATTCATTTATTTTTTTATATCTTTTTTAAATTTATTATTTATTTGTTTATTTATTTTTTATTTATTTTTTATATCTTTTTTAAATTTATTTCTTATATATTTATTTTTTATTTATTTATTTTTTATGTATTTATTTTTTTATTTATTTTTTATATCTTTTTTAAATTTATTTTTTATTTATTTATTTTTTATTTATTTATTTTTTATTTATTTATTTGTTTATTTTTTATTTCTTATTTTTATTATTTTTTATATCTTTTTGAAATTTATTTATTTATTTATTTATTAGTTTTTTATTTATTTTTTAATTTATTTTTTTATATCTTTTTTAAATATATTTTTTATTTATTTATTTTTTATTTATTTATTTTTTATTTATTTATTTTTTATTTATTTATTTTTTATTTATTTATTTTTTTATAACTTTTTTAAATTTATTTTTAATTTATTTATTTTTTATGTATTTATTTTTTTATATCTTTTTTATATTTATTTTTTTATTTATTTATTTTTTCATTTATTTTTTTATTTATTTTTTTGTTTATTTTTTATTTATATTTTTATTTATTTTTTTATTTATTTTTATTTATTTATTTCTTAATATATTCAAACTTTAGCTTTCATTATCAAAATTTCACAATATTGTAGAAAATTATCTGATTATAAGACACAAGTAGTTGAAAGATGGTTAAGACATACAATTAAAATTTATAATTCCAAAGATTGAACAAGAAACACCCTGGTTATGAATGAAATAAAATAAAATAAAACAAAATAAATAAAATCTCTTGACTATTAGCGAAGTAAATCTAACAAAAAGTGAGCGATTCAGCGCTTTAAATTTTAATTCATTTAAAATGATTTTAGACAAAAACTCAAGTTTAGAATTTAATAAAATCAAACCAATTAATAAATTAGATTTCATTAGACAAAGTAACTGCCTAAAAATATTTAATAATGAAAATAATTAAGTTTCACAGCAACCACCAAAATAGATATACAAAAATATAATAAAAATTCATTCAATTGCATCAAAGCAAATTACACGCAAAACCAGTATAAATATATTCAAAAAAATTTATTTAAAAAAATATTTATATACTCGTATAACAGCAACATGCGAGCGAATACCCTGGTGGACAACTGCAATTAAGATTTGCCAGCCATGGCCACAAATTGGCCACCACAGCGACACTTTTGAATTAGCACATTCGTCAATATCAGTTTCACAATCTCAAACAACCTGTTTGACAAACATTAAGAAAAGAAAAAAAAAGATTTAATGAAAACGAAAGCCTCGAATTGCCTCACAATTATTTCACGAGCAAAATGTCTTGCGAAATTGATGTCAATAAATGTTGGAAACAAGTTAAAACAGTCGTTCAGTTTAAGAAAATCATATTTCAGAATCTTGTTAAAATGTGTAACAAACTTCCACACCGTCTGATTTCGTTAAGACGTTAGTGAGTAACACTTTTTTATTGAAAAATAAAAAAAAAAATCAACGTACACTTGACGCGCTGTTTAGCACAGAAATCTACATTCACTTGCCAGCCAATTTTTTATTTTAAAAGTTTTTTTTTATTAACTCATTTTCAAGTCTGATTACATGCAAATCCAGTTGCAGCCGCCAGAGTTTGATACCAGAGGCAATATTTTGGTAGAGGCCCACGCAATCGTTGAAATCGTTTGCAGATGTGAGACCACCCCTAAAACTGCGGGGCAAATGCGTGGATAATAAACAAACTAACAACAACAACAAGACAGGCGGGGAGTACGACTACACAGAGACAAGGCAAACGATCAAACTGACAATGGACTACTTCAGCAGCAGCAGTAGCAGAGATTCAGCTTTTTATGCAATAAATGCTGCTGCAGTTGACGGCTGCTGGATAATAAAAAAAAAAAGTGTCTTAAAAGGTTTTACATTCGTTCACTTAAATCTAACGCTGATAGTCTCTACATAATAATACATGCGCCACCTTATTGGCCAGGACCACCAGAGCACTCTTTGACAAGTACTAGGAAAATGTGCTTAGAAGAAGAAGCTAAAAGAGAATTTCTTAAAGGCAAAGGGATTGAAAGCCTGAATACTTTTTTAGTTGTAACTATTTTCTATCGAAGTAATAATTTCTAATTGTTCGAAAAGTGTAACATGGCAAAGCAGAACAGCAGTTTTCGCAAGCCGCTACACCTTCATCATCAGTTCTCATGAAAGTTTTTGCTTAGGTGGCTGAAGTAGTGAACGAAAGACTACGTTGTCTTCCATCCCGAGTTCGACTCCGCACACAGTCCTGAATATGATGTCGAATTTTTCAGGGGTCATCCCCAGAGTGATGCTTCAAGAAAAACTAAAACATTATTTAAATCAAATTACACATGAATGCTGAAGATGAAAGTGTAGCGGCTTTCGAAAACATGTGATCGGCTTTGCTGTGTTAGTTGAATAGTGGAATACTTTCCAAATCTTTCTGTATTAAAATCATTATTAAATTTTGTTGCTATTTTTGTGCTACACAAAATATGTTTAGAAACAAGTAAAAACATGTTTGGAAACATATCAAGGACATGATTAGAAACATGTTTAGCAACATGTTTAGAAACATGTTTAGAAACATATTAAAATGTTATACATTAATAAAAGTAAATTTACGAATAACTTTTACATTAAAAAAGGAATTTCAGAAACAATTTCTTGGATATTGTTACACCGTATGTAATTAATACGGAAATTATTAATTTATTTTTAGGAAAATTTTTAATATAAACCTTATTCAGACATGTATGGATCAGGAAAAGCTGGAAACAACTGGGATTTTAATTTCAAAGAAATTAGATTCATGTGTTCATGAGTTTTAAGTTTTCAATGCGCCATTCGGGATTTTATCTTCTTTAAAACACGGATCTCTTTAACCCACAGCAACAAAATTTCATTTAAAAATAAATCACACCAACTGAAAATAAACCCACGTTGTCACTAATATTGCGGCGTGTAGGGAGCCACAAACTAAAAGCGCACATGCAGGGGAATATAAAGAAAATTTATATTCTATAAGGCCTTTCGGCCTTAATTGACGGTGCTCCCAAGCACTCGAGTGAAGTTAGGTGTCCCCCACCACACCTGTCACCCTCAGGGGTCACACCAGTGCAACTTCACTCATATGGCTGCGCCATAAAACCGCTAAGGTGTTCGGGCCCATCTTAAACCCTGGTTACTTCCGGGGAAAGCATGTCGTCAGCGCCAAGAGGAACCAAAGTTCAAAATCGTAAAACTTATCCCTCCTGACACTCCCAGCACCAACAACACACCACCCCTTCCATAACATCTGCTGATTCGCAGCAGCCCATAGAGACTGCTATCAGCTGCGTCGAAGTCCCAGCATAGTATGATTATGCCAGAACATCAACCCTTATCTGACATCTCTATCTGCGACTCTTGGTATTAAACCACAGCCACCAAGTGGACTCATTGAAGAGACCTCAACCAACATCTGGCCACAGAATCAGTTAGACACAGGGAAAGAACGAGGTCCGCCACACGCCATCAATTAGATGAACGTGCGTTAAACAGAGCTTCGCCAGTGCAGCAGATGTCTCACACACGCCCAGCCAAAAGTCTACGTGTATGGCAACAT
Source organism: Linnaemya vulpina (assembly GCA_963675445.1). NCBI lineage: Eukaryota > Metazoa > Arthropoda > Insecta > Diptera > Tachinidae > Linnaemya > Linnaemya vulpina. The sequence continues at coordinate 12,041,317 of OY776277.1, read as the reverse complement.
CGTCCCCTCACCCCCTAGCAAACACTATCTGTGGGTCTCAACCAGATCCCGTAGCACCAGTGTAAGGAAACTGGTTACGCCTCGGAGCTTTGTAACTTACTATTATTTTTGATCCATTATAATGGAGGGGCCCAGGTATCCTTCCACCTGTATTTCTTATCTTTTCCCCAGAAAGCACTGCAACAAGGCGTTACGACTGACCAAGTTGCCTATTGTGCCCCCGAGGGCACCCAATTGGTAACAGTGCGTTTGTAAAGAGTTAAAATTATAAGGAAATAATAAGTGGAAGAAAAGAAAAATTATCTTAATTCTTGTGTTTCATTTTGAGCCGCCAATAAAATACTCTGCGAAGAGATTTAATATCATAAAATCATCCCAGCTAAAGTTTCAACTATTGGAAACCAAAAGATATATAATTTTGATTGCTAAAATCCGATCTATTGCATTCAATTTAAATGATTTACTTTAAAATCCGCTCTTCTTAAGAACACTACAAACAAATCAAAAGATGCATCAAAATCGTTATGTTTTTGTGGTCATGAGAAGAAGAAGAAGAGAAGAAGCAGAAGAAGAAGAAGAAGAAAAAGCCAACCTGATAAAAATAAAAAGAAAACTCTGTCGAACAACTCCACCTCATGCAGCTTCAACTAATTGTGTTTACTTAAGCACGCAACAGATGAAAAGCAAGAGAGACCTCTTACAGAGACCTAAACCGATGATTTGGGAAACAGAAAAACAAAAAGATGAAGAACAAAAACAAAAATTGGTAAATAAGTAATAAGAAAAACACGGTATGCAAACATTAGATTTCCAGACAACCGATAAAAATGTCCACACTCACATAAAACACATCACTCAAGTCATCGTAAACGCTTTTGCGCGGCATAGAAAAATGAAAGAAACAAAAACAACAAACAATTTCAACTTTTGAAGATCTCCAGAGATGGATGGGCACTTGAGCGCAAGATAAATCTGAATGATTGAAGCCAACAAAACAAATTTCAACTCTTAAATATGGTGTTGCGTTTTACAAAAACAATAACAACAACAACAGCAAAACTACTTGTAAGGAAAACACTTTAACCCATTAAAGATTAATTGCCAAGGATACGAATGGCCGTAATGAGTATTTGAATTTATGCTTTTTGGCTTTTGAAAGAGTGTTGGCGAAACGGGCGGTAGTTGGCACTTAATTTATATTTAAGCGAAATTTGTTTGCAGTTCGCAAACTATTAAAGAAGCTGCTTAAAGACAACAATTTCTATGAAAATAAATATATAATTTTAAGAAAATATTCAACACCCTTTAAGAGGTCTGCTAAAAGTATAACGAGAATTTTAATATTTCGTGGGCCACGTCCATAAGATTGGCGTTTTGTTGTTTCCATGTTCGCACACTTCTCACGAACAGCTGTTTACAGTGTCAGCTGTTTAATATGTCTGGCTGTTTCTGAGCGTAATAAAAGTCAAAAGTGTACTGGGTTTTCCTTACTTTAATGCTGTCAGAAAACAACAAATTTAAATAAAAGAATTGAAATCAAATTTTTCGTAAGAAATTAAATTAATATTGAGTTCTTTTCTAGAAAAAAGTGCTACTTTTTTTGCACTTTTAATAAAAAATGGCAACATATTTTGCACTTTTGATAAAAATTGGCAATATTTTATCATTTGAATTTAAAGAATTTAATAGAAATTAAGCCAACGTTCCTTGTGAAAAACAATTTCTGTTTTACGATTTTTGCAAACTGCCATTTTTAGAAAAAAAAAATTAAAAAAATTTTGCAGTCTTAAAAGCACTTGAAATGTTGACAGCAACGCACGGTGATAGTACTTTGAATCAGAAGATTTTTTACAAGAATGACGCGAACTTTTCAACATCAAGAGCTCTTTTTCTTGACGACTTACGAATTTGTAAAATTATTTCTTTATTCATTGCAAAAAGTCTTTTTTTGAAAAACTATTTTCACTAAATTAATAATCAAGGACAAGTTTTAATTCTTAATTTATAATTAAGAAAAATGTGTTAAAAAACAAAATAGTAAAAATGCTTCCATAAAATGTTAAGGTTTTTATTCTAAACTGAAACGATTTGTTGTAGTCGCTTGGCAACATACAGTATTTTCCATAAACATGCTTAAGAAAATGTTGGTAAACATGTTTATAAACATGTAACGAAATATGTTCAGGTGAAAGCTAATAGAACACAAGCAAATTTATAAAAAAAAATAATTTTATAAATAATTATTTCATATAAAACTACTGCTCAAGATGCATGTAAAATGCGAGGTCTGTTCAATGGCGGTATTATCGAATCACAGTTAGAGGGAATTTAAAATTATGCCAACGCAAGTGAATTTATCAGATATAGAGCCTGCGATTTTTTTCTAAACCCAAAAAAACCTTAAAAGGGCGACGTTTTGAAATGATTGGGAAAGTAAAAACTGGTCGCAGAGCGCTCTACGATGCAACAGAAAGTTATTTGAGGATTGGAGAAAACTTGTTCTTCTAAATAGCCAAAATACAAACTGTGGAATAAATAAATATATTATGAGCTATTTTATATCTAGAACAGACCTCGTATTTTATATGCAACTTCAACCGTGGTTTAATATGAAATTATCATTGTTAAAAAATATTTTTTAATCAATTTGCTTGTGTTCTACTAACTTTCACCTAAACACTTTTCGTAACATGTGTATAAACATATTTCGAAACATATTTCTAAACATATTTCGAGACATGTTTACAAACACATTAGGAAACATGTTTCTAAACATATTTGGAGACATGTTTCAAATCATATTTCGAAACATGCTCCTAAACATATTTCGGAACATGTTCCAAAACATGCTTTTAAACATATTTACAAACATCCTCCGAAACATACTTCAAAACATGTTTATATACATGTTTATAACCATTTTTCTAAGCATGTTTTTGGAAAATACTACAAAAACTACTACTGCCAAAAGTCTACAACTTAAAAATGTTATTAAAACTTTTTTATTGTTGTCTGTATATAATTTACCGATAGGTTTGTATAAAATAAAGTTGTACGATTCAGAGTAAAAAATCGTGAATTTAAGGGAAAAGCTTTACTGGTCTCTTCCTTAGCAGTTTCGTTAAATAAAGTCCTGCTTCTCTTCCCCCTTCAAAATTGCTCCCATTAAGCAACTTTTACTTTCCTCTTTAATTATAAAAATAATAAATTTATTTGGTGTCTATTCTAAGAAATTTTCTCTATGAAAAGTTTCTTTTAAAAAACTTTTCAAACTCATTTTAAACTTATGAATTTTTATGAGAAAAGTTAAATCTCGTTATAAGTGTTTTTTTTTTAATTAACTACCACAAATCGCATTCTCTTTTTAAGCAGCAACCTTGAGACAGTGTGAAATTGGCCTCAACTTATTTCAAAAATAAGTGAAAACATTAACAATTTAAAGGAATAAAAATTGATGGCGAAAAGAAAAACAACAACATAAATTCCGTAACAAATTGAGTGGCAGAATATGCTGGTGTTTGCAATTATTTGCAATCACATGCAGCTCTGTGGCCTTCGGTTTAGCAAATTGCTTTCCCTTACGATCACTGTTTATTAAATTTACTTATTCTCAGTTCTCATTTAAATATCTCTTTTAACCGGGCCTATGAGGCAGCCACCAAAATCATATGAATATGATGATTAAATGTTGCCGCAAAAGAAAAAAAATATTCAATAAAATTTGCATTGAAAATAATTTAAAACTTACCTGAACCGATCATGAGCGATCATTTTCACTTGATTGTGTAGCAGATGAATTTTCTATGATTTCACAGTGTTCACAAGATAAGCGTTCAGCGCAGATACCAGACAGTTTTATCAGATGGGGTGTTCTCATACAAAATTTTACAACTGACGGCTAAATTTAAGTCTAAAAAGAAATGAAATAAGCAAAAGAATGTAAATTACAGAACTGCGATAAAAAATTAACACACACACATACATTTCAAATAGAGAACTTTGATTTAGATTTAAAAGATTTATTTCAACTAAATATCGGATGTTTTTTATAGAGTGATACAACTTTGAGTTGGCATCACTTCTTTATTTAACCACCCATTTAACAGCTGATAGTTGCTTTTTGTTTTGTTTGCTTTGACATTTTATTATGGATCGACTTACACCAGAGCAACGTGTGCAAATTGTGGAAATTTTTAATCAAAATAATGGTTCTGTTCATCAAACTTATCGTGCACTTCGTCCATTCAAAATTTTGTTTTCCGATGCAGCCCATTTTTAGTTGAATGGGTAAGTAAATAAACAGAATTGTCGCATTTGAAGTGCGGAGAATCCATAAGCTTTTGTCGAAACACCATCCACATCCACAGAAAATTACTGTTTGGTGCGCTTTATGTCCTGGCGGAGTCATTGGCCCATATGTCTTCGAAAACAACGATGGTCAGAATGTTACTGTTTTTGAAAATTGGTGTTCCAGATTGCGCCATGTACGCGCCAGACGTGGCGGCCACATGGCCGAAATCATATTTAAACACTAATGTCATAAAATTTTCTATCCCATAAAGACCGTTTCATTGATATCAAAAATATATCACTATGTTTTATTGTGATTTAAACTTGTATCACTCTATAAAAAACACCCGATATTTCGTGTTATTTAAAAATTATTTTTCTCTAATTTCAAAATTCCACAACGTGGGTTTTAATATCGTAATAAATGGAGAACTACATTAAAAAACTTACAAAAAAAATCTATATTTTTTTAAGATTTTAAGCAAAATTGTTAATTTCATCAAAGAGTTCTATTTCGTTAAGAAACGCTACTTATTCGGGTTCGTCATTTAACTATTTCCAATTCTATTAATGAAATAAAATATTAAGAACACGGAATGGGCTACTCTTCCACGGTAGGTTGAAGTCTAAGACATGCCCCGAAGTTAAAATCCCGATTACACTTTGAAGGAACAACTTCAAGTTTCTTGTCAAATCAGCTTGACAAACAAAAAGATCAATTCTTTTAAAATAACTTTTTTTACAGCTCCTCTTTTTTTTAATTAAAAAAAATATATATAAAATAAATTATCAGAATCTGATTTGAGATTATTCCCTGCGCGTATGTGAACAAAAATTATTTCCAAACAATTTGCGTTGTGCGTGCATGCATGTGCATGACCTGCTGAGTAAAATTAAAACAGAAAACAAATCTGATCAATTATTGAAGCTGGAAAGTGCTGCAGGAATTGTTTTCCTTTTAATTCTTCTGTTCAACATTTCGTTAAATGATTTGGAAATTAATTAATCTTTACGTGCAACTGAACTGAGCAGCAACTTGCAACTTTTATCCCCGAAATGCTTTCGAAGACTCCTTCGAAATGTGCCTTCAGCTTGTTGCCAAGCGCTGCTTTACAAATCTACACATCGCGTTTTTGAAGAAGTCAAGAAAGCAGGCAGTTAATTTTGTTTTGCAAGTGCTGATTTTATATGATACGCGCACTTTATTGGTGCGATACAATTCCACATGCTTTTTAAAAATGCATATTTTCTTCTCTCCGTCTTTTTTGTTGTTGTTGTTGTTGTGGGCTGTCCTCTGAAAGTAATTTATTTATCTACCGTTTAATATCGCTGGCATTCCCAAAACAGTTTCCAAACCATAACCAAATTGTTGTTTTATTATTTCAATTTTTTTTTAAGACTTCACCAACCTCAAGATTTATTGCAAGTGAAGATTTCGGTTTCATGCCTGCTGTGCCCAGGCGGAAGTTAAACTCCGTTTGAGATATTTTCTTCTTTTCTTTTCTTTTCTCTTCATTTATGCGTTAATTTTCCATTTCAATGCTTTTCTTTAATTTCAAAAAGTTTCAAAGCCTTTGAAATTTAATTGGTTTTAAATGATCTGATTATATCTGCAGCACAAAATTTAAAAAAAAAATATGTAACGGCAACTTCACAGAATATATTTAATGAAATAAAAGATCTTTAATTTTTCAAAATCTTATACTGAAGCAGTTATTTCACTAAAAATGAGAACCTGTCAGTCACTGTCAAGGCTTTGGCTATCAAAAGTTGGGGATTTTTAGATGTTTTATATAATTTAATATATATATTATAAAAAACCCCGTTGTAATAGAACAACTAGAAAACAGTAGAACTAAAAAAAGTCTTGATAATAAACCGACAGGTTTTTGTCTTAAGTCTTTCGTTTTAGCTTAAAATGTATTTAATATTTATATTTATTAATTTTTTATAACTGCGAAGAGCTAAAACTCTGCACACAAAAAATTCTTAAGACACGCTAAAATTTTCTTTAAAAGTTTTATTTTAAAAAAATGGAGATGGAAAGTGTAATTTTTTATTTAATTCTTACAGATCATGACAATATAATTTTTCTGATCATGATGATATGATATTGAAAATATACTAAAATAAAAGCTTAGGGTATTCAATTAATGTGGGGTTTGTTTTAATCGATTAATCGCTCAATTATTTAATCGAGTTTTTGCCTTAATCCCTTTTTATTCGCTTAATTAGATTTTAATCGGTTAATAAATCGATTATCTGAACAAACTTTTGATATAATCGGTTATTAATCGTTTGAATGTGGATTAATCGGTTAACGATTACAGCAATTCATCATATATTAACAAATTTTAATATATAACATACGCATTAGTTATTACATAATATAATTTTTCTGATCATGATGATATTACATTGAGAACTATATAAAAAATTAGGGTATTCAATTAATGGGGATTCGTTTTAATCGGTTAATCGCTCAATAATTTAATCGATTTTTCGCCCTAATCGCTTACTTCTATTTTAATCGGTTTACAAGTCTATTATCTTGCCAAAGTTTTTATATAATCGGTTACTAATCGTTTATATGTGGATTAATCGGTTAACCGATTAAAGTCATTCATTACATATTAAAAAATGTTATATACAAAATATGCATTATTTATTATGAGAACACAATAATATAACAAAAAAGCCACTTCTTAGACCATATGGAGCAACATAATAGACCACAAATGATTACACGGTGCAACAAAAGAGAATTTAATTGATTATATTTTTTTAAACTGACTTCAAGTAGATCGCAGAAGAACTTGTGTGTATCATTTTGTAATTTTTAAAATTTCAACTGCATCCTCCGAATCGAAACAAAAAAAAAGAGTTATAATATATAACGCAGGCTCAACAACTAAAGGACCTAAGTCCACATTTTTAAATTTTATACAGCAGACAAAAAAATTAAACTTTTTTGGCGTAATTAATCTTAAATTCTAATGATATTTTTTGTAAATTTTTGTTTTTTTTTTATTTTATGAACGTAAAACCAAAAAGTTTGACAGAAATTGTTATGTTGTATTTTTTTACTGTCAAATCGCAAAAAGAAAAGCGAGATAACATGAAATGTTTTCTTTCATTCCATGTATTTGCACTTATTGTACTTTTTAGTAAATTAAAATCTAAATTTTTAACAAAAGTTTACTTAGAGCCTTTGAATGTTCAGTAGGCGATATGCTAAAATTCTTAAAAAACAAACCAATTTTTATTATATCGGTTAATCGTTGTACTGACCGACACTACCCGGTTTAATTTTTAGCCGAATAGTTAGTTAATCGGTTAGTAATTTAATCGATTAACAGTTAACTCTTTCAATACCCTAAAACACTTATAATGAAATCTAACGAAAGCAAAACAACAGAAATTGTTTCTGAATGGACTCCATCGATTGAACACTGGGAATCGTTTACGTTTTTCTTTCACTGTAGTTCTGGTTTAACCATAATTTTAGGTCGTTGCGATGAATATCATAATCGCAAAGATGTCAGTGTATCTCCATCCAGCACTTAATTTGCCATCGTTCACAATTTGGCTAAACAGTTTTACCCACAACCCACAAAATGCCTGACCAAAATTCAACTCGTTCAGGCAATAAATTCTGAAATTTAAATAAATCTTCTTGTTAAACAACATGATTTTTTAATTAAACTGTCTATGAAGCGAATAATCAAAACAATGAAATCTAAACAGAACACAAACTAACAAATAAATTTATTTTATTATTTTTTTCTATTGCAAATCTAAACATTATCAGCAGTGGAAAACAGAATTAGAAGAAATAAAATTTATCTTTTGACACCTTGAAAACTCAACGGTATTTTGAAGACAATTTAATAGTTTTTGAAACTGAAACAGTTAGTGGCAGAAGAGCTCCCAAAGTCTTTAGCAAAACTCTGCAGTTTTTTGTTAATTTTCGCTTTATAGATCTTCCAAAAGTCATCGCTAAAAGTTCAACTAATTTCAGCTTGCGACAACCAACACCGATAAGAGCAGCCAGCAGAGCTTTTTAAATGGAAACAAACTAAAACAAGATGAGCTTGAAAAGGAGGTTGCAGTTTTATTAAATTATTTTGCGGTTGTAGAACAGTTTTAATGGAAACCAGTTGCCAGGACGTAGTCGGAGTTGCAATTTTCAAATGAGGTTTTTAATAGTTCGAAAACAATTTTTTTTTTAACTCATTTTTGTGCTCCAAAAAAGTCTTCATTGTTCTGCGAAATTATTATTAATTGAGTTGTAGCTCCCCCTGCTCAGTTGGTTGATATCAACAATCAATGAAACCACCATCTGGAAATGTTAACTGCCAGCCAGGCAACTCAACAGAGTTTCACAAACTTTTCAATCCTTTTCGAATATTTTCTAACTGCATGAGAATTATTAAAGGCATTTTCCATTAATTGCAAATAGTTTCCAACTGCATTAGAATTAGTTAAGGCGTTGTACTGCAGGGGCTACACTGCCCGCCTACAAAATAAGCAGCCCCGGCTCAAATCCCGATAGAGGACGCAAAATTATCATCATAATTTATCATGTTTAAAAGACAAGTGGTTTCAATTCCTTCTGTTAAATAATCCTTTCTAGAAATCCTCTGACTGCGCCTATTCCCTTCAAAAAAAAATCTATAAGATGTTTGGAGAGATCCCCGATTCTCGAGGGCTCCTCTTGAGAAAAAAATAAAAAAAGACTGGAATGCGTTGTTTCAAGGACCACTGCAGATGGCAGATTCAGTACCAGGAGACCACCTCGAGCAGACTAATTACCTGATTAGCTGAATCGAAAACCGAGTAAGTCAAATTAAATTATGGCAAAATAATAGCAACCTTTGGCACACGAGAAGGGCCCAAATAAAATTATCGGCACAATCGATTTACAACTACTGGCACTTGTTTGGCGCTGTAGACTCAAAAGCAGATCAAAATAAGAAGAAAAAACGGGCAAAATAGCAGCAACCTTTGGCACGCGAAAAGAACAGCAAATTAAAAATCAAATTATCACAACGATTGATTGAAAACAACTTAGTTTCTACTGTTTTTTTTACAGGCTGGACTCCTGGATCAACTGAATGAAATAATGAAACAACTAGGGGGTAGAATATACAACCTTTGGCACACGAAGAGAAGCGCAAATAGAAATAAAAACATCAACACAATCGACTTAAAATTACCGGCACTTGTTTTGTGCTGTTTTCAAAAAATGCTTTCCTCATTTAAATTAAAAAAGTCTTGGAGCAAAATAGCTACAACCTTTGGCACGCGAAAAGAACACCAAATTAAAAATTAATTGAAAAAAACTTGTTTTTTACTGTTTTTCTTACAGACTGGACTACTGGATTAACAACTGATTGATACAAAAAATAAACAAGGGACAAGAGATGAACAACCTTTGGCACACGGAAAGAACCGCAAATAATAATATGGGAACTAAAAATACTGCCATTGGTTTTATGCTGTTTTCTTGAAAAGCGGGCTCCAGGATCAAGAACTAATTGGAAGAAAAAAAAAACAAGGGGCAAAATAACTACAACCTTTGGCACACTAAAAGAAGCGCAAATAGAAATAAAAATCGACTCCTGGTAGTCGACATAAATCACTTTGGGAAACAGCTTCAAAAAAAGCCAACAATGCAACCACTCACACGTCCAAACAAGCGGACACTTTAAACTCAACATGGAAAAGTAAAAGACTCTGCTGGAATGGTGGCGAAAACTTAAAACGTACACGTATAAAACCAGACACCGATCGTAAACAAAGTAAAGACTGCTGCCAAGTGTGTGTATGGGTATGTGTGAAAAAGTGTGCAAATGTGTAAGAGTGTGTGTGTGTGTGTAATGAGGCTGCTTTTGGTTGTAATGTGATACCCACGTCTATTTAAGTCGTGGTTTTATGATTTTATTTCTTCTTTTTTTCCTATTCTTTTCTCATTTCTAGCAGTTAAACTTTAACACTAGAAGCGCCGAAAGTTGATAAACTGTTACCAAGACAAAATTTTTGTTAACGTTTTGTTTTTTTTAAGGCACGAATTAATTTAAATGAAATTCATTATATTTTTTATTTATTGCCTCTCACAAATGATAATAAAAAAAATACACAAGAGTACTGATGCTGAAAGTGTAGCGGCTTTTGAAAACATTTGTTCTGCTCTATTGTGTAGGTGGAATATTTAAATATCTTGAGATATCGTGAACGAAGATATTCGCAAAAGGTTATTTATTTCAACTCCCATATTATATATCAGGACGTTCTGAAGAGTGTTCCTGAGCTTCGACTTCCTGTGAATTTGAACCGATTCGAATCGGTAGAGTTCAAAACATCTTCAAAATACTTACAAACAACAGCGTTTTCTCAAGTGATCTTTTTAGAATAGCTTTTAAACGGCTTCATCAATTCCATAATTTAATCATTTCTTAACATTTAAAAGCCGCGACGATCATCGTAAACCGATTCAAAATCGGTTAATCCGTTTGTGAGGTATCGTGAACGAAAAAATTCCGAAAATGATTTATTTTTAAAAACACCGAAGTTATATGTCTGATAAGTTCGTGCTCTCGATTCTTTTGTAGCAATCAAAAAGTATATCAACCACCGCCTACCGCGTGGGAATCAGTTGACTTGAAATTGAAATGATCGTGGTTTAGATGGAAGAGCTCGAAAATATAAAATATTTTAATTAAACTTATCGGGTAATTTTTTTTTATTCTTTGGAGTACTACTGGGACAAAAGTGACCCAACCGTGCCTGTAGATATTTTTCATAAAAAACTGTGTCTTGCAAAATTTAATAAATTTTCAATTTAAAAAATTCACTACATAAAAAAAACTGAGAAACTTCCGCGAAGATTGATAAAATTGTGAAGAAGTTGTTATCAAATTTTCATGAATATCAAAAGTGGCACGCCAGCACTTCTAGTGTTAAAAGAAATAGCAGAACTTTAAATTTGCTTTAATGGATGGCCAAGGCTGCAATGCTGTCAGTTTTCGAAAGAGAGTTTGCCAATAAAAAGTGTAAATGTTTAATATTTCATGCAAAATATAAAAGCGTGAAGTCAGTAATTAGACGCTTCATTAGCCGGTTTCAATTATGCTGCGGTTGAAAACTATTAACTCCATTAACTGCAAACATACAAAATAAAATATTGAAGAGTATGTTTGTAAAATTAACGCACAAAAACTTATTAAAAACACACAACAACAAGCAGCAACTAAGATTGATTTTTTTCTATTTCTAAGGGCAACAATTATTCTTGTGATTGTAAAAAGCTGAATTATTTCTTGTGAATCGGTGATGCTGTTTTGCAACAGCGAAGTATTTGACAAGGCGTCAGATTAATATTTTCTTTTAAATTTTTGCAGTATCCAAATAACTGGTGATTTAACTTCGAATGTTATTCACAGACTTTCAGCTGGAAAAATCTATATTATGGCCGTTTACATTTTTATTGAAACAATGATTTTGTAATATCATTATCCAGATGATATAAAAAAAGTTACAACAGATACACAGATACTTTTTTTATGACATTTGAGATGCAAAACAAAACCGAAATATATTTGCGATTTACTGGATGTGAGATGCAACTTTTTGTTTTGTGTCTTTTTGTTTTTTCTTTCTGTTTTCTCTTTGTCTGTTGGCCTGCTTGCAATAGAAGCGGTGGCAGATTTTCTTTATTTTGCGGGGGCATCTCAGACGAGCGATCAATACACTGGAAACAACATCTTCTACTGCTGTTTTGCGATAAATATTTTTGCTATTTAAGAGGTGAATAAGCACAAAATCCAAAAAAAATAAACTACAATAAAATAAAAGTAGAGGCCCAAATGTACTCCCTCTGCTGGTAGAGGATTTAAGATAAACAAAAAATGTAGTTCATATTTTTCTAATGCAGAAGTTTGAAAGAACTATTTCAACACTCGTGGTAGGTTCAAATAAAACACTGCTGCCATCGACCGCGACTACTGTAAAAGACTGTTTGGTAGCCAGTAAATGGTCGAAATAAATAGATTTATATAAAATATTGAAGGCACTTTTTTCAAAGGGACATTTTATTACGATACTTTATTATAAAGGTACTTTTTCTGTAAAGGTACTTTCTAAAAAGGCAATTTTCAAATACCGTAATTTTTTAATAAACGCAAGACTTTTTTTAAAAAAAACTTTCTTGTTCAGGTAATTTTTTTATTAAAACACTTTTTATAAAAGTCCTTTTTTCAAAGCTACTGGTTTTTTAAACCTTTTTATTTGTAATTATGGGCCGATTCTTTTTTCCCAAAAACCTTATTCGAAAATTCAAAGTGATCAATTCAGGGTTTTTCTTGAGGGATTTTTTTTATAAAGACAGTTTTATTTAAAGGGGCCTATTTATTTCGGTACTTTTTTATAAAGGTACGTCTTTTGCAAAGCTCCTATTTTATAGAAGGAATTTTTCATAAGAGTACTTTTTCATAAACGGACTTTTTTATAAAAGAACTTTCCTATTAAAGTACCTTTTCTATTAAAGCTCTTTTTCTAAAAGTACTTTTTTTATACAGGTACTGTTTTTTATTAAGGTACTTTTTTCTTTTTTAATAAAGGACTTATTTTACTACGGTACTTCTTTTTAAGGTACTTTTTTGAGGTTTTTCCTTAAAGGATTTTTATTTTAAGGGAATTGTTAGTAAACGGGCTCTTTTGTAAAAGGACTTGCAAAGGTTTTTTAAAAAGAATTTTTCATAAAAGGACTTTTTCATAAGCGCACTCTTTGGTAAAATAATTTTCTTTTATAATACTTTTCTACAAACACACTTTTTATAAAGGAACTTATATATTAAGGTACTTTTTTTATAAAAGCACCTTTTTTGTAAAAGTTTTAGTTTAAAAAGGTAGCTTTTCATTAAGGGACTTTTTCATTAGCGGCCTTTTTTAATAAAGGTACTTTTTCTATTAAAGCTTTTTTTTATAAAAGTTCTTCTGTATTGTTTTTTATTAAGGTAGTTTTTACAGTGATACAGTGATGAATAAAAGACTTATTTACTAAGGTACTGCTTTTAAGACACTTTTTTGTAAAGGGTTTTGAAAAGGATTTTTTTATATGGGACTCTTTTATAAAGGGACTTACTTATTGATCTAATTTTTCTTATTAAAGAACTTTTTTACAAATTTTTATAAACGCGTTTTTTATAAAAGGACTTTTTTTTATTAAGGTGTTTTTTTTATACAGGTACCTTTTTGTAAAAGTTCTAGTTCAAAAAGGGAATTATTCACTACGGGACTTTTTCATAGACGGGCTTTATTAATAAGGGAACTTCCTTATTGAGATACTTTGTTATTGAAGCTCTTGTTTATTCAAGTTTTTTTAGGCACTTTTTCATAAAGGTACTTTTTGAAAGAGGTACTTTTTTATTCAGTTATATAATAGTATCTTTAACGCATTATTTTGAATAATGAATTTTTATTCAGAAGTATCTTTTCCAAAAGGATAATTTATTTTTAAATTATTTTTTTTAGAGAGGTAATTTTAAAGATTATTTATTTAATTTTTTTTTTTCAATTCTTTTTAATAAATTTATTGAAACAAATAAAAGATATGGAATAAGTTAACTTTTAACAAACAAACATAATCATCTTCGGCTGGCAGGAGTTATCAAACAGCCCTCGTATTAAGCTTTATGTTCTGAAATATGTATTCATGTTCCTCCGTTTTTATGTAATCAAATACTTTTTAAAAAAATTTTTGTTAAAAAAATGTCCCTCCAGAAAAAAATCCCCAAAGTGCAACGATAAATTGGAATAAAAATATTTTTTATGAAAAATCCAGAGGCAGTGAAAATAAAGGCTTGAATTAATATGATGATTTTTAAGTTTTGTTTTAAAAAAAGATTTAATGGCTTCAAAGATCTGCGAGTGGGACAAAGTTTATTCCCAACAGTTAATTTTGAAATGGTACTTTTTGTAGTTTTTTCTTTTTATTTTTTTTCAATAAAAACCTCCTCAACAATGCCAATTGTTATAACAATTTCATAACTCCAACTCAAAAATGTATATTTTTTGTCTTTCATTTGTTCCATTTTTGCAAGCCAGTTTTAGTAAAACTCCAAATTAGAGCCGTTTCATAATATTTTATGCTTTTTCTAATATTTGGTTTCGGTTATTGCCAAAATAATAAATAAAACAACAACTGAAATTGTAGGTGGAGCCAACCTCCTTTTTGCTTTTCAATGCATTCAACTATAAAATCTTCAGGCTTCTGACTATTTCAGCAAAACTACTGGCACAAACCGAACATGGACTGCTTGTCGTCTATATAGTTTTTGATGTCTTCAGCTATTGTTTTGCAACCAAAATAAGTTGCTGTTTTTGATTTAAATTGCTTTGGCCATCATCAGACAATCTCATCAAGCACAAAACTACTGCATCATCAGTTTGAACTCATCGATCGATGTTTTAGTTTTTTTTTTATTTTTCTTAAGATCGTTCGCAGTTGTAACAAGAAATACTTGCAACTTGTAAAAATCGTTTCTTCAGCTTTTGTTGTTTGTTCTCGTTGCTGTTGTTACTATTTGCCAACCAACGTATTTGTGTTGCATGCACGACCAAACGTTTGCAACTTTTAGGAAACAAAAAAATTATCTTTATTTCGTTTCTTTGTAACTTTGAAAATAGTGTAACACAGAATACGTGATTTTTTGTGAAGTGCAAGAAAACTGCAAGAAGTTAAAAAAAAATTCAAGCTGGGAATCATGGCAAAGGGGCGTCATGGTCTTCCACTACAATAAACCAACACATTTAAATTGCCACAACCGCAACCAAATCACAGTCGTAGTTTATGATTCTCTACTCAAAAAAAAAAAAAAAACTATTAAAAAATATTTTATAAAAATAACAACAACAAAAAAAGAAATCTAAACTAAAATCTCAAAAACCTAAACACTATCCTCATTTTTTTTTAATAGCTTCTATATAGAAGCACTTTATTTAAACGCGGCCATCTATTGAATTTATAAATCAGGTTATTTCATTCTTGGCCCAAATTCAATAATTTCTGCTTTTCTTTATTTTGTGTAAAATTAAATGTTATTGATGTAAAACAGCGATATCAAGTCATTATTATGGCTGCAACTTTAACACTGAGCAACAATAAAATCAAACATACTGATTCCCAAACAACCAGGCTCTAACAATTAACTTGTTACTTTAGCCTTCTTTCACTTCAGTTAACTTTAGGACTCCACAAAAGATCCTTTAGGTCATTCTGCTTACGTTCTTATAAAATAATGAGGACTATTTGCGGCAGAGGGCACAAGTCTATTGGAGTACAGTGGTTCGTATTAACAACATATTGTTTTTGTTTATGTAATTCTCAATCGGTTTGTGGGAGTTTGTGTGAAAATTGTCTCAGTAAGAATTTAGTTTTTTTTTTATTTTAAAATCAAAACTGTCATATTTTAAGGAAGTTGAAATTTTTTATTTTAATTGTCAAGAATTCTTTTTTGTATGGGATCACCCCCGGGGGTCTGATGACAGGCCATTAATATTTTAATTTTTTATATTAAATTCAAAAATGTTTTTAATTCAAAAAGATATGAATAATATTCCAAAGGCCCAAGGAAAAATCAACATCAGTTTTGTATATTTAATTTGAAAATCAGAGCAGCACAGCTGTTTTCGAAAGCTGCTACACTTTCATAAACAGTACTCCAGTATATTTTTATTGATGACCATTTTTTAGGTGCCTCAATTTCATTATAAAAAAAACGTACGAGAACTGTACAAAACCGATGGTGACACACTTTTTTTAATTTATAAAACTATAATTAATTTAATTATTTTAAAACTTCCTTTTGCTTATTTTTGATGATATTCAAAAATTACTTCCATCATACAAATTTTTTAAAAAGCTAAATTTGATCATTTTATTTGTTTCATATCGAATTGTGGCATCGTGGGACGACCGACTATTTCGTACTTTGCTCCACTGTTCAGGCAAATAAACTGACATTTCCCTCAAAAACTCATGCCAAATCAAGACAAAATTAAAAAGGGGGTCAATTGCTGCACTTCATAAAACAGACAACTGCAACAATCTATTGTCGGAAACATTAGATTGACTAAAGAAGCAATTAAATTAGATACGATTGCAATCATGCCGTGTCAAATGTTGTTGTAAAATATTTTTATGTTTTTTTTGCTACAATTGCAAAAGACGCCTTTAAATACTTCTTCAGGTTTGCAATTACACAAGAAACTTATTACAGCGATGGTTCAAAGATTTTCTGTTAATAGATCTTTCAAATAAAAAATAATTTAATTATTTTATTTATTATTTTTTCGTACTTTTAATTGTTACATGAATTTGAAATTTGATAGGCTGATTGTTAGAAAAGTATTTTTTATATCAGAGAGACATTTTAATTATTCCCAAGCACAAGGGAAAGTCTACATCTATTTTTATACAGTCAACTTACACAGCCGAGCAGTATAGCTGTTTTCGAAAGCCGCTACACTTTCATTATCTCTGTTCATGCGTATTTTTATTTGTTACCACTTGTTAGGCGGCTTAATTAAATATGATAACAGTTTCTATTTGCACAAAAAAGGATACTTAATTACTGATGTTGAAGGTGTAGCGGCTTTGGAAAGCAGCTGTGCTGCTCTGCTGTGTAAAGAGGATAATTAAATTGATGTTTAAGTTTCCTTTTTAGCCAGTTCCAATGAACAGATCACTAGGCAAAATTTACCCAAAATTTGGGAACTAATTAAAAACCCCTCCAGGATCATTTTGATGAATCTTTAGAGATATCAAAAATTCTTTTGTACTGCACAATATTGTATTATTTAATTTTTCATATTCATATATATATATTTTATTTTATATATTTGAAAAAAAAGCTGATATAAAAGACTTGTGCACAGCAAAACTCAATAAAAATCTTTCTTAAGTCACCACACTCGCTCTGCGCGAATAATAGAATCCTTCTTTTGGAAAACTTACATTATTTCACAAAGAACAGAGTCACTAATGCTGGTTATAGCGCTCTCAGTTTTTTTGTTTTACAACTCAAGACAATAATTTTGCCAGCCAACCTGACTTTTCAAATGATGGAAGAAAAGTTGCAAATGACGAAGGCAAATTGTAACTAATTTTTATGTTTAAGATTAATAGAGAGAGAAAGAGAGAGACAGAGAGAAAAGAGACACAATTAAAAACACTTTGTTTTTGAAAGCGTTATAAATCAAGCACTTGTCTAAAGTGACCCAACGTCCGTCTTCGCGACTGTCACACTCATTCCGACTACACTGTCGTCGGTCCCTCTGCAATCCCAATAATTTAGTTTCAACACTCCACAGTCATAGATTTCTGTAATTACATGCATTTTGCGGACGGTTTGGGGTCATTTTGAGTACATCATTTGCCAACACTGCGCCAAAATAGTAAAACACACTCTCTCTCTCTATAAGATTCGTTCGGACTAATTAGCGTTCGTTTGTTTAAGTTGAAGTTGCACTGGGAAAACAAACTTTTAAGATCTAAAATAATGTGTTCTGCCATTTAACGATACCACAATTATCAACGGCTAAATTAGTCAGTTTAATGGACTGAATAGATGGATGAGTGCATGAATGGATGAAGGCATGAATGGCGTGGAAATATGGATGAATTTATGGCTGCATGATTTGGTGACTAAAATTGCAACAATTACACAACACGACCGACCACTGATTGGTGATTACATGCTGGTGGTTTTGGTGACACAATTCGTGTTACATTTTTTATGAAAGTGAAAATCAAAAACCAACAGTAAAAAGACCTCAAACTCCGACTGGCAAATGCACAACAGCGATGCAGTTTTATTTGTTTAAAACAACTTCAATGCAATCGCGCCTGCTTTTGCTTTTCTCCACCTCAAAAAGAAGTGGAAAAAAAGAGCTTAAATCTGGGAATTCGATTCAAAAAACTACGACTGCCGTATAATTTTGGGTTAAAAAGGCTGCCCAGAAGGGCAGCAAGAAAACACTGGGAGCCTATGAAATGCCCACTGTGTCACCCAAAGGACTGCACCCTACACAATCCTTACAAATGAAATACTGATTCCTGAGCACGGCGCAGAATTTCTCACAAACCCTGCCAGGTCAGCCAGTGGTGCATCACTGAGACCGGAGAGTCCCAGAGAAGATAATGTACTGACTCCTCCTCTTCTTCGTCGAAGCAGCTCTTGTAGCGACCATTTTGGGGAAGATCTATATGAAAATAAGAATTATGAAAATATTCTTTTGCTGTTTTTTCTTTCTTTTCTTTTTTTTCTTTTTTTTCTTTTTTTTTCTTTTTTTTCTTTTTTTTCTTTTTTTTTCTTTTTTTTTCTTTTTTTTCTTTTTTTTGCATTTTATTGCATTTTTGCTTCAATTTAAAATTTTACTTTGAGATACTTTATTAGTTTTTGTTCAGCAGTTAACAGCCACAGCTGGCGCGTACAAGACGCAATCTGGAACACCAATTTTCACAAACAGTAACATTGTGACCGTCATCGTTTTTGAAGACATATGGGCCAATGAATCCGCCAGCTCATAAAGCGCACCAAACAGTAATTTTCTGTGGATGTGGATGGTGTTTCGACAAAAGCTTGTAGATTCTCCTTACTCCAAATGAGACAATTCTGCTTATTTAAGTACCCAATCAACCAAAAATGGGCTTCATCGGAAAACAAAATTTTGAATGGACGAAGTGCACGATAAGTTTGACGAATAGAACCATTATTTTGATTAAAAATTTCCACAATTTGCACGCGTTGCTCTGGTGTAAGTCGATGCATAATGAAATGTCAAAGGAAACTAAACAAAAAGCAACTATCAGCTGTTAAATGGGTGGTTAAATAAAGCAGTGGTGCCAACTCAAAGTTGTATCACTCTATAAAAAACACCCTATAATTATTTCTATATTAAATTTTTTTTATACGGTAATTTTTCTAAAAGTGTTTATTTTGTAATTCAGAAAAACATGATAATTATTATAAGACACAAAAGAAATTCAACAGTTTTATGCAGCAGAACAGTTGTTTTTGAAAGCCGCTACAACTTCACTATTAAAACTCCTATATATTTTCATTTATCAGGTGGCTCAATGGAGTGTGCCAACAGTTTCTATTTGTACCAAATTTATTATAAAAAAGGATACGAGAATTGTATCAAGCCGTTGGTAACATAACGCCTCTTTATTTCAATAGCGTCATAACTCAACTTTTTTTTTTGTTAATCAAAATATATGATTATTTTTTAATTTCTTGAACCGCATTCAAAAACTGGTGCTGGCATATCTTAACCGAAATAAACTATTCCAAATTATCTATTTAAGCTTTAATTTATTTTATTGTTTAAACAACAGCGAGTGCCATGAATCAATAAATTAATTATGTTAATAAGACCAGCTAATTAAATGTGACTTTGGTCCGCAGTTACTTTTTATTGCTTTTAAATCTTTTCAAAATAGAGACGGAAATCTGAATCTTATTGTTTCATTTTTATTTTATTCAAATCGATAAACACGACTAATAAATAACCTGCGCTTAATGGCAACAGTTAAGAGACACAATTATTTGGTTTTGTTTTTTTTAATTTCCGAATAATTCACAGTGCCACTGGCATGTGGAAAATTTTTAAATTACGAGTGGGGTATTTTTTTCTGGTGATGATTTTGGTGAACTCTGGGATTAATATAGTTTTCGTATTCAATTTTCGCCGTTGATCTGTATAAATGAAATTATAATTCAGATAAAATACGAACGATCGAAATAATGTTTTCAGTTCTGCTTTTCAAATCGGAATTAATTAACACGAACTATTAATTTAATTTTAATGCATTTAAATTAAAATCACTTGGAAAATGTATCAATTCAAAAATCTTTTTGTATTTTTGTTCTGGATCGGCTGTTATCTAATCAAAAACATCCAACACATTTTATCTACGATTTAAATAACTATTTTAGTTCTCTGTTTTGACGAATAATTTATTAATCGGTGTCTGAAAGCAGGTTTTACATTTTATATTGAATTAACGTTTGAGTTAACAAAACGATTAAATTTCAATATTATCGCCAGCACAATCACAACGACTGCTGTTTGCATTATCGGCAGCACCATCATCTTTATGAATATTAATTAACACGATCAAGATATCATCTGCTTTTCTTTATGGTATTACACAGAGACTTTGCGGCAAATATTTTCGTTCTTTTAAATTATTTGATTTAAGATTGTAATAAAATTTTATCGCACCTACACAAACACAATCACTGTTATCGTTTTGACTGCGAGTTAGTATCTAGAAGCCTGCACTAATACATTTAAATATCGGATTAATTGTCAACTATCTTGACGACAGAAAAAACACTTTATATTTATTATGAATTTTAAGAACATATGAGAACTTAAAAAAAAATTATAATGATTTGTCGCTGACCTACAGCCAATTTAAAAGGCGATTGGGGGAGAACAAGAATATGGATCCAAGGCGATTCCAAAGCTTTTCAACCAACCAGAAAATTGTTTCTGAATTGATAGGAATGACGGAGTCGGGTGCGATCTAAAAAATAAATCACTCACTGATCCCTTTAAATAATTTTGAATTCAAAAACTTGATTAAATAAAATTAAAATCAATTTAGATTGAAAAATAAATTAATTGCAACATAATTACCAAAAACTTGTGTTTGCTTCCCGCTAGGAAAATTAAAAAAAAAAAAATTGGAGAGTTATTGATTTTACCCCGTTTCGAAAAAAAATCGAGTTCTCATCAGATAACCACGTTAGGTGGCCTACGAAGCTTTCGTGTGTTGGTGTGTACGTGTTTGTGTGCCTTTGAGTTAATGTGGCTGTGCGTTAATTTGCCCTTGTGTATGCGTGCGTGTATGTGTGTGTTCGTGTGTGTATGTATGTTTATATGTGTGTATGTGTGTGTATGTGTGAGTCTGTGTGTGTCTGTATGTATTTTTGTGTGTTAATGTGTCCCAGTGTGTGTGTTTTTTGTGTCTGTGTGTTTTGTTTATGCGTCTGTGTGTATTTGTGTATGCGTGTGTGTGTGTTTGTGTATGAGTGTGTGTGTGTTTGTGTATGCGTATGTGTGTGTGTGTTTGTGTATGCGTGTGTGTGTGTTTATGTATGCGTGTGCGTGTGTGTGTGTTTATGTATGCGTGTGCGTGTGTGTGTGTGTGTGTGTGTAAGTGACATGCTCATAATATTTACAGTGCTAAAAGGAGTCAAACAAAACTGAAGAGTGTCCCTGAACTTAGACTTCTTGTGAATTTTAACCGATTCGAACCGCAAGATTTCAAAATATCTCCAAAATATTTACAAAAAACAGCGCTTTCTCAAGTGATCTTTTAGAATAATTTTTCAACAGCTCCATCGATTTCAGGCGTTCTGAAGAGTGTCCCTGAGCTTAGACTTCCTATGAATTTTAACCGATTCTAACCGGTCAGTTCAAAATATTTTAAAAAAAGCTTAGAAAAATAGCACTTTTTCAAGGCAGTTTTCTTAGAAAAACTTTTAACCGGCTTCACCGATCAAACCAATCAGCTTTTGACATTTAAAAACCACGTCGAGCACCGTAAACCGGTTCAAAATCGGTTAATCCGTTTGTAACATATCGTGAACGAAAAAATTCCACAAAAATTATTTATTTTTAAGAACTCCGACATGATATATCTGATCAATTCATGCTCTCGATTCTCTTGCAGCAATCAAAAAAGACATCAATCGCCGCTTGTCACGTTGGAATCGGTTGATTTAAATATTTAAAAGAATAGCGTTCAGCAATCGAATTTATTTTTGAACGATTAATCGATAAAAACTAGTTTTGTGTACCAACAAAATCATCATCATGAGTTTTGCGAAATTTTCAAACGTTTTCGTTTGTGGCGGTTGCGTTATTATTTCTCATTCGCTATTGATTTTCGAACTCCATGGAAGGCAATTTTCCCACGGAACAGGTTGTTTCTCTTTCTTTTTTTTTTTGCCACTTTAAGTTTTGCGCCTAAAGAAATGTGGCAGCCTGACTGACAACTGAATGAACTGACTGACTGGCTGTTGGTATGACTAACGACTGGTTGCTCGTCTGTTCAAGTTTAGCAACAGTCAGTACGTGCAAGTGGCTGAGCCAACTACTGCCTTGAAAACACTCTCTTCGCAGTACTGCAGTCATGGCACTCGTTTGCGGTGATGCGCATTTAATCTCTTCAGTTTTCATTTTCTTACCTCAACTTGCCACACAACATCTTTTGCGGCAGCAGTACGAAATTAAATGAACATCAATGCGATGGTTTGTTAAACGTTTGCAATTTGATGAGGCCAGCCAAATTAGTGCGGCTGAATTGTGAAAATATTGTGGCAGCAGTTGTTGGCAGAATACGAGAGTTACAATTAGTTTCGTGTTTTATCAACAATAACTGCTTAGAACTACTGGAGATTTTATTAATGTGAGATTTATTTGATGTCAGAAGTAAAATTTACCAAGTTAAGGGTAAAAAGAAAACTGAAGCTCCGGTTGTTGATCTCAGCTCCCAATGGATCTGGAAGAAGCCAAGTGGAAATGGAGCATTTTCAATATTAATTATCAGAGTTGGGGAATTTCGTAGTTATCCGAAGCGAGTTGACTTTAAAATTATTACAAGAAGTTCTCATATTCCACGTATTTAAGAAAATTAAATTCTCCTCTTAAAGCATTAAACATAATAACGACAGCAGACTACAAACTACAACCTGTCAAAAATAGAACACATGTGCGTATATGAGAATGATTATTTTTACTACTACAGGCAACACGGCTACGGGTTGTTGTCCCTGCTGTTTTTGTGGTTGTAGTCAAATTAAAATAATTTCTAGTTTGGTGAGCAACAATGAGTAAATGCAATGTTGCCAGTTTAATATAAATAAATTCAATTATAGTAAACTTGAAAATATATTGCTTTATTATACAAAAAGAAACAACAAACTATATTTCCAAGCTAATGAAATGATTTCTGGTCATATACTGTGGACTTTAAATATATTTTATTAGAATAACACTATTTAAGAGTATTAAATATTCGAAAGCGGCTACACTGCCGTATGAAGAGAATTCTAATACGTTCTAAAAATAATTAAGTAGCTGACTACGAGGCGACGATTGTAGCCAAATATATGTAAGACTTTTGTCCCTAAAGCTCATCCCTGCAGCTTCCCGCTGATTTTAACCGCAAAGCTGCTGTAACCTGGTTCTTGTTCTATTATTCGATCTAAAACGATATTTTATATTAATTTTCGTCTTCAACCGATTTCCATGGGATAAACAATGATTGATGTAGCTTTCAGTTACTATAAAGAAATCGAGATCACTTGCTGATCAGTTGTATAATATCGGAATTAAAATAAATAACTTTAACCGATATTAACCCGATTTACAGTGGCCGACGTGGTTTTTTTTTAATCTTGAGAGCTGATGAATTTCTGGAATCGATCGGCAAGTCCGTGTAAAAGTTTTTTTAACCACTTAAAAAAATGTTTTTTATTTATTCCAAATTTTTTTAAATCTACCGGTTCGAGTCAATTCAAATTCACAGTTCAGTAGAGCCCTTTAGAATTTAAAATTTTTTAAAATCGGAGTTATTGGTTTTACTTCGATTTAAAAAATCGAGTTCTTCTCAGATCTCCAAGTTTGTGGTCCCATAAAGCCTCCCTGACTAATCCTGAGAACCCGTCACTATGTCTGTATGTGCTGTGAATTTGAACCGGTCGATTTCAAAAAATTTTAAATAAACTTAGAAAAAACGTATTTTCTTTTCAATAACTTTTAAACGGCTTTAACGATCGATTTCAGAAACTTATCAGCTCTCAAGATTAAAAATGAAGTCAGCATTTGCAAATCGGATCAAAATCGATTAATCCGTTCGTGAGATATCGTAATCGAAAAAATTCCAAGAAAGAGATCTATTTTTAAAAACTCTGATATTATACATCTGATCAGTTGCTCTACTCGATTCTTTTATAGTAATCGAAAACTACATCAACCACGGATTGTCACGTGGGAATCGGTTGAGTTGAAAATTAATATGATAGCGTTTGGGTTCAAAAAGCTTAAAAGATTAAAAGCATAGAATAGCACAAAAATCAGGTTACGACAGATTTCCGGTTAAAATTAGCAGAGTTACAGGGATGGCCTTTAGGCCAAATCTATATTTCTCATCCAAGCATATAAATTTCAACATATTAAAATCAGCGTTTTTTGCTCTCGCGCTTTATCTTAATTTTAGGTCTTTTTGATTTTTAAAAGTTGGCAACACTGAGCAGTAGTAACAAATAAATGCAGGCACTGGAAGGAGAGCAGTTTAGTTCACTATATCGATAGTGGATGGTGTTTAAAATCTAACACCTTTTTCCACGATCTGTAAGAAATATTTCAGTCTCCCTGGAGTATTCATTGTCATGTTGAAATATTTTAGCCTTAAAACATTTGAAAGATACAAACAGAGAGAATATCTGGTGCCACCACACACATTCAGACCAAAACAATTAACTTTATGATTTACTAACGAGTAGTCGATGGAAAATTAAAAATAAGAAATGGAATTCATGGCTCGCCACTGTTTTGGTTAGAGAACATCATATTAAAGGCATAATGGGATGCCAGTGCTTTTAACCACATCTAACAAGTAGACTCTTTTCCAAAGTAAATACAAACGCGTTTGGAAAAGGCATGGGAAGAAACAACAGAATTATTGTTCTTGTTGAATGTTTTTCTAATTAAAAATGTCATTCAAATCGCAAACAAGTTGTGAAAGAAAATTTAGTGAATGTTGGGTTATGGAAAAATTAGTATAAATAAATTTTTTTAATTATTTGGGTCTGAACAATATAAATCACTCTTCTGGACACATTTTGGTGTTTTCAGTGTGAAAATTAAAACCTGGTTTTAGCATTGAAACCATAAAAATGTGACTTTAAGTTCTTACTGCAGATTTCAGAAATTCTGTTTTTAAAACACACAGTTTGTCCAATAAATTTAAACACTATAAAT
This sequence comes from Linnaemya vulpina, assembly GCA_963675445.1. NCBI lineage: Eukaryota > Metazoa > Arthropoda > Insecta > Diptera > Tachinidae > Linnaemya > Linnaemya vulpina. The sequence continues at coordinate 12,015,961 of OY776277.1, read as the reverse complement.
TAAATCTGTTATAATAAATTTCTTCCAGATTTTAAAATACTTAATGCACGTCCTGTACCGCAGCTGTTTTCGTTTGAAAGAAAAATAAAAAGATTCACTTGCAGTTTAAAATAGGAATCGTTTTATATTTAGCAAATTTATATCTTAAAAGTATGGAAATAATGGGTGTCTTTTCTAGAGCGACACAAGTTTGAATCATAATAAAACAAGGAAATATAATTTTAATATCAATGAAACGGGCTTTATTGGATAGACAATTTTATGAAATTAATGTTTAAATATGATTTCGGCCATGTGGCCGCTACGGCTGGCACGTGCAAGACTTAATCTGGAACACCAATTTTCACAAACAGTAACATTCTGACCATCATGCCAACCCATAAAGCGCACCAAACAGTAATTTTCTGTGTATGTGGATGTGGATGGTATTTCGACAAAAGCTTGTGGATTCTCCTCACTCCAAATGAGACAATTCTGCTTATTTAAGTACCCATTCAACCAAAAATGGGCTTCATCGGAAAACAAAATTTTTAATGGACGAAGGTCACGATAAGTTTGACGAACAGAACCATTATTTGGATTAAAAATTTCCACAATTTGCACGCGTTGCTCTGGTGCAAGTCGATCCGTAATGAAATGTCAGAGCAAACTAAACAAAAAGCCACTATCAGCTGTTAAATGGGTGGTCAAATAAAGCAGTGATGCCAACTCAAAGTTGTATCACTCTATAAAAAACACCCTGTATTAATTGCTCAATTTATTAATTGATTTACTGTATTAGTAAATTGAGCTCAATTAAGGTATTAATTGTGTAAGCTTTGAACTTGTTAGAAATAAATTAATAATAAAATTTCTAATAATTATTCATTAAATTAATGATATTTTTGTGCTACAGAATTATACTTTTAAGAAACTTGATTTCATTTATAACACTTTTGGATTTAATGGATCACTTTTCACAATAGAACGACTGAAAATCGAAAACCATATCATTACAAAAACATAAATTCTATTATTAATACATTCCATGTACATTCTCACTAAGAAATATTTGATCACAAAAGCGTAACCACTAAATACTAAAAAAAAAACATTTTAATTCAGACAAGTATTTAATGAATTAAACGGTTTCCAATAGTATGGGATTCTATGACACGGCCCATGAAACTGTTTTATTTCACAAACAATTATTTTTCGTTAGTATTTAGTGGTCACGCTTTTTTGATAAAATATTTCCAAAATAAAATTCTTTCAACAACAGTTAAAGAACTAGAACTTTTTTAATGCAGCATATAAAACTTGAATGTATAATCCCATTTTCCGTAAAGCAATTTCAAACAAAAAATTCTTTATAATAATTTTCAATAGACATTTTATTAACAAAAACTATTCATTTTTTAAAGTTAATTCTGTATTTTATTCTGAAAAAAACAACCACAACTTTCAATAAATTTATCAATGGCTGCAACTTCATATTTATTAATCAGTCTTTTACAAAAAAAAAAAAAAATCAAAATCATCAACGTTAAGAAACTCCGTAAAAACATGAAAAACAAACACAATCTGGCTGATGATGTTGACCTGATTTCATTAAACAACAACAAAATTAATGTTTGTCTCTATTCCCGTAATAAAATAAACTTCTAATAAATTTTATTATAAATTATTTTTCAACTCAATAATAAGAGAATTAACAGCAATTTGTGCAACTATTGTTTGAAGGTTTGAAAATATTTTTCCTCCAACTTAAACATGTTGTTTGTTGCAACACAGAAAACAAAATTGTTTGTGTAGAGAGAAAAATCAACACTTTTTTGTATTGGGAGACGAAATTGATGGATGATGGCCTTGTACTGTCAGTGATCGCAGTAAATAACACGAGTTACTGTTTTTTTTTACCGATTACAAAATCGATTTTCATAGATCAATGAATGATTAACGAGTGATTAATGATTGAATAGAGTTTTTGGTTCTTATTGTCGAACAAATTAGGCAGTTATTTAATAAATAATAAATTCGATGAGGTTTTTAAAATTATTTTAAAATATTTTGAAATAATTTTTTAGTTTATAATTTAACTGGGTAGGAAAGAGAGCATTAAATATGCGAAGAGTAAAATTGGAAAACAGTTGATCTGGATGCCTGCAACTTTCTGTTGATTTTAAGCGCAAAACTTCCGTAACCTGGTTCTTGTGCTATTTTAAGGTTTTGAGCTCTTCAATCTAAAACATTTGGATTTCAATTTCCAAATCGGGTCAATTTCCCACGTGATAAACAGTAATTGATGTAGTTTTCGGTTACTATAAAGGAATTGAGAACACTAACTGATCAGATATATAATTCTGAAGTTTTACAAAATAATAACTTTTTTCGAATTTTTTTTTATTCACGACATCTCACAAACGGATTAACCGATTTTTACTCGATATGCGGTGGCGACGCGGTTTTTTAATATTGAGAACTGATTCTGGCATCGATCGGCTTTAACCGTTTAAAAGTTATTTAAAAATAACCACTTTAAAATATATTTTATTTTTCTAAGTTCTTTTTTAATTTCTTAAAATCTACCGGTTTGAATCGGTTTATCAATTTTTATTTATCGATTTCGGTTGAAAATTCTTGTTTAAGTATTTCTAAGTTTTATTAAGAAATTTATAAGATATTTTTTGCCATAATGCATTAATTTTATTGTAAAAATGTGTATGTAAATATTTATTCGAATAGTTTTATTCGAATATATTTGTTGAAAAAATTTTATGTGAATGATTATATAGAAATTATGTTATTCCCTGTATTTTTAAATAATTTTGTTTGAATAATTTTTCCCGACATAGTTTATTCGAATCATGTTATTCGAATAGTTTTATTTGATCATTTTTATTTGAAAGTGTTTATTACAATATTTTCAGCCGATAAAAATGGTCAAAACACATAGAAACAACGTTGCAATTTATAGGTGCAAGCAATCATAAATTTTATTCGATTTATATTATTCGAATATATTTATTAAAAAAATTTTATTCGAATAATTGTATGGAAATAATGGTATTCTCTAGACTTTGGAATAAATTGGTTCGAACAAATTTTTTCGACAATTTTTATTCGAAACACAAACAAGCAATTTTGCAATTTTTCGATTCAAGCAGTTACAAGTTTTATTCGAATCATGTTATTCGTATCAGGTTATTCGAATAGTTTTATTCGGTCATTTCTATTTGAAGGTGTTTGTTACAATATTTTTATTCTGTTAAAGATGGTTAAAACACATACAAACAAAGTTGCAAATTAACGATGCAACCAATCATACATTTTGTTCGAATCATATTATTCGAATATATTTATTAAAAAAATTTTATTCGAATAATTGTATGGAAATAATGATATTTTTTAAACTTTTAAATAAATTTGTTCGAACAAATTTTTTCCCCAATTTTTATTCGAATCGCGTTATTCGTGTCATGTTATTCGAACAATTTTATACGATTATTTTTATTTTAGTATGCTTATGTGAATATTTTCATCCGATAAAAATGGTCAAAACACGAAAAAACAATTTTTCAATTTTTCGATGCAAGCAGTTACAAATTTTATTCGAATCATATTGTTCGAATCATGTTATTCGAATCATGTTATTCGAACCATGTTATTCGAATCATGTTATTCGAATCAGATTATTCGAATTATGTTATTCGAACTATTTTATTTTATAATTTTTATTTGAAAGTGGTTATTTGAATACATTAATTTTAATATTTAATAAAGAATTGAAATTGAAAATATCGTTCATTTGACGATTTTTTTTTTCAAGCAAATCGTGTGATGTTTAAAATAATTTTATTTGAAAATTAATTTAAATCCAATTAGCGCACTAAATTTTAAATTAAGCATTAATTGATGGCATATAAAATTGTTGATCATTAATCACAGCATATTAGCAAAATGATGAAAAAAAAACTTTTATAAACTTTTTTAAATTGAAATGAAAAAAAATTATAATTTGTTTATATTCAAAACAACATTCCCACAAAATGTTTGTAAATTTTTGTTGTACGATCAGCTTCTGCAGAGTTAAGATTTCATTACAAATCGATTAATTAAACCATAAAAAATAATGGCCCAACAAATTGATAATCTTTTGCCATAGAGAAATCAAAACGGTCACAGCAAAACAGAACACGAATAAAATAAAAAATAAACTCAACAGCAACCTGCAGAGTTTTAATTAGAAGCTCTATGAAAGTTAATTAAGAAATATAATTTAATAGAGAACAAAAAATGGCGAGAAGCCTTTCTCAAGATTAATATTCTGATTTGCAAATTTTGAAAATCTATGAAATTGGCCACAACAACGTTAAATCGTATGAATCATTTCAGCCGTAGAGTTAAACCAGTCTTGCGACTACTTTTAGTTTTAGGCTAAATAAAAATTGAAGAATATTAAACGATAATAAGATCGCCCAGTAGCCAAAATTTTAACACTCAAAATTACGGCTACTGTAGTTAAGAGATCCCCGATTATATTCATTTACTCCACTGAAATGCTCAAGGGAATTATCTCAAATCCCCTTAAACATTATTTCCAATTTTTTAAATATTTTGTGAAAATAGAACCAGCAGCACGATTATAAATTAAAATTTAAGTGCTAAACAGGAATTCGAAAATGCTACAAATTAAACGAAAATAATTTTATAAAATTTTTTTTCTTAAACTATTTATTGTTTTCATGAATTCAATTAAGATTTAAAGTATATTTTTCGTAGAAAATATTCCTAAAAAGCAGAGGGAAAGTCAACTTGCTTTTAATTACACAACTTACACAGCAAAGCAGAACTGTTGTTTTCAAAAGCCGCTGCACTTTTACGATCATGTCTAGTCATGTCTATATTTCTTATCACCACTTATTTGGTGCTTTAGTTAAATGAGATAACAGTTTTTTTTTCTATTTCGAAAATTTTTGGTATAAAATAGTATACGAGAAGTGTATCAATACTAAACCGATGGTAAAGCACTAATTTAGTTCAGCACTAAAATAGTCAGTCTGATTATGGCGGGCGTCTTACGCCTTCATATACGACAATTGATTGAAGAAAAATTCTGCTTTTTTTTCTGTTTTTAATCTGTTGCAAATTGTCGAATATGAAGGCGAAAAACGCCAACTGCAATAGGGCTGAACATATTTCATAACAAACTCACGGTAGTGTTTTCTTTAAAAAATTAATCTCCTGTTGTTTTGTCTTCATATGGAATCGCCTAAATGTATAGAGTTTGGTGGTTTGAATACAAGTTTGTGACTCTATTCGTGGATTTCCGCTTCACTAATTGAATTCATTAACTTATTAATTATTAATTTATATTTAAAACAATAAAAAAGCTACCAGCGGATTTGTTTTTCTGCCCACTCTCTGCTTACTTTTCTATTCTTGCAGTTCAGTTCTATTTTTTTTCTATTTATTTTTTCTACTCTCTGTTGCTTCAATCTTGTTTTAACCGTTTCCATAGAAAATGGTTGACTCATTCATTCACTATTTGTTGCCTGGGACTATTATTGACTTAATGAATTGTTAATGTTGTGCCATAAATTGAATATAATTTGATTGGAAATTATGTAGCAACGTTTTTCTCATAGAGACAAGTCAAAGCCAACAAGATAAACGCAAAGAAAGAAGTAATTTTTATAACGGCAGAATATGTCGTTTAGCCGAGTTTATGTTCGTCACTAAATTAACGTTTAATTATAATTAAATTAACATTTAATTAAGCAATCGAACTGGGTGCGATTTTAGTTTCGAGAATATTTTTAATTTGCAATTGATTCAATTTCGGTGTTAAATCCGCCATCAATTAACACTTACGAGCAAATGTTGAAATTTTTGCCAGAGCCTTAAAAGGATGTGTTCTTATTGAAAACCATTTTTGAAGCTGCATACAAAAACAAATTATTTTTCTTTAAAAGTGTTTTCGAAACTTTAGACTTATTGATTAGTAACTTTGGATTTTATTAATTGCAAAATTAATCGGTTTCATAACCTAAAAAGGTTTATGTCGGTGTATAATGATTTCATGCTTTTACTGTCTGAGACAAATGACCTTTTCTTTTGAGCTTTAAATAAATTAATAAGAAATTCTTTTATTTGAATGAAGTGCTTTGAAATGGAATATTTTAAAAATATGTGATTTTTTTGGGCATTTTGCTCAGTGTATTTTGATCCGGTAAAGATAAGCCTTTAATTGTGGCTGAAAAAGGATCACAATACCTGTGGAATAGTGCAAAATATTCCCTATTAAAGGGAATAGACAAATTCCAAAGCTACTTTGAATTGAATTTTTTTATTAATATATTTTGTCTAAATGTCCCACTGTGTAGTATTGATATAATTTTTGTATAGAAATTTCTTTTAATTCTTATACGTATAAAAACAGTTGTTACATGCAACGAAGCACCCTATAAGGGGTCACAAGTATGAACACATTTTAGTACTGATGATGGGAGTGTAGCGTCTACCGAAAGCGGCTATTCTGCTTTGCTGTTTAAATAGGATAATCAAATTGATGTTGGTTTTTCCGTTTTTCTGCAGCTGTTTATCACGTATTTGTGAATATGACTTTTTGAAGTGTATTAATTTTTTTTTTCAAAATCGTTAAAGGGTGACCAGATGGTTTTTAGTTTTTTGAATTTATTTATTAATATATATTTCAGAAACAATTGTTTAACACTTACCTTTTTTAATAAACTTTATGTTGGAAAAACTAAGTGACTCCAAAAATAATTGCAGTTCTCATTTAAAGGGAGTTGTTTACAGGTCTCGTAAGGAATTTATCTGGGATGCTTTTGAGCCGCTGCAGACTTTTTGATAATGTTTTTGGTAATATTTTGTTGTATAAAACTTTTCGTTGGTGTTTCAATAAAAAAAAATTAATTTTATTTATTTATTTATTATTATTATTGTTATTATTATTTTTGTTGTTTTTTATTTTATCATAATTATTTGATATCACTGCACTTTTTAAATATTTTTTTAAATAATTTTATTAATTCTTAATATAAAAATATTTCAATTTTTAAAGTTATTTTGTAGTAAAAATGTTATGGAAAAAATTTTTTTAACTCAGATAAGTAAAATTTTTTTAATTTATATTGATAATTCAGTAAATTTATTTTTTTATTACACCGAAAAATAAGCTGCAATGAAAAGAATAGAAAAATACACATTAAAAATTTAAAATTTACAAAAAAGTGGAGAAAACAATAAGAATTTATAATATTTTTTATGTAAAAATCACGGAGATGTCATCAATAATAACGAAAAAATAAAGCAAAAGAAAAAATAAAATGAATGAGTAGCAAGATCGTTTAGCCAAGTTGTCGCATGCTTGTCGGCTTCAACTACAAGCGGCAGAATGCACGAGACACAACAGCCACATTAGAGACGACATGCATGATGTGCGACAATGCATGCAGAAAAGTTAGTGTTGAACGAAGAGGAATAAACAAAACAGATGAACAACAGAAATCATGATCTCAAATTTGTATGCAGATTTTATTTCATTTATGATTTGCAACGTTTCTTTCTGTCGCACTGCATCTTCGTATGTGACAACTTTCTGCCACTCACCTCCCGATCAACCAGCTATCAGTTCTCCAACATGGAAATTTGAGCACATTTTGATTTGTTAGGCTAAGAAAAACACATGAATTATTTGCCTGCTAATTGATTTTTAATTTGTTATCCTTCTCTTTTAATTTATTAAACTGGGAATTTATTTGATTTCCTTGTAATAAAGAGTGTTTTTTTTATAGAGTGATACAAGTTTAAATCATAATAAAACATAGCAATATATTTTTAATATCAATGAAACGGTCTTTATTGGATAGAAAATTTTATGACAAATTTTATGATTTCTGCCACGGCTGGCGCATACAAGACGCAATCTGGAACACCAATTTTCACAAGCAGTAACATTCTGACCATCATCGCTTTTAAAGACATATGGGCCAATGACTCCGTCGGCCCATAAAGCGCACCAAACAGTGGATGTGGATGGTGTTTCGACAGAAGCTTGTGGATTCTTCTCACTCCAAATGCGGCAATTCAACCAAAAATGGGCTTCATCGGAAAATAACATTTTAAATGGACGAATTGCACGATAACTTTGACGAACAGAACCATTATTTCGATAAAAAATTTTCTGGTATAGTCACTTGTTTATACTTGTAAACTTTGTCACCTACTCACATACACCTACAAGTATAAACAAGGACTATAAAATAAAATTGTAATTCCCTGAAGATGACCAACAGAGTTGGTCGAAATATTGGAATAAAAATATATCAAAAGAAAAGTTTAAATTTTATTTTATTATTAAAAAAGACCTCAAGCCAAAAAGCAAATAACGAACAAACAAATATATTTAAAAAAGGTCTACAACAAAACATAATAAATCTCTTCCACAGCAACATATTCATGCAATCGCAGAGTTGCTCTTAAAAATTGTGGTAACAGAGAGTTGTAACAGTGAAATGTTATCTGGGCATGTTATTTAGAAGAAAAAAATTGTAACAGTAGGCAACAACAAATTGCGATCCCTTAACACAAGTGAGTAAAACAAATCAAAACTTAATCGTGTGATAAAAACTTTATTTATTTTTCTTAATATACAACAAAAATTATTTTCAATCACCCTTGAAAAACGTCTTAAATGTGCTCAGATGACTACACATATCACATGAATATTTCCATAATCCCCCATCATCTTACAAGAGTATTCACTCGAAAGCACAATAATGCCCCCACCAACAACACAAACAAAATTGTTGTTTACAGTTTCCAATATAAAACTTTTAACTAACAACAACAACAACGACATGCGTATTTATAACAGTATAACAAATCCAACAATAATAAATATAATTAAAATCGTTTTACACAAAATTAAGACAACAACCATTTAATTTTAATTACCAGCTTCAAACAGACCGACCGACCGACCACACGCCTTCAAGGCACACACACAGAAAGAGTCACTGGCTCCGAGACAGGCAAAGAATAATGAGCATAAAAACTCCAGCTTAAAATACCTGCTCATTTAATGACTGCCACAAATGATTACCAGCTCATCTTTGAAGAAGACAGTGGGCCTAATTATAAAGTGAATGCTAATGAATTAATACAATTTTCAATTATTTCAGACGAACTTACATAAAATGTCAAGATATATTTGTAATGTGCAGATGGTTGCCAGATCTAAAAATATTGTCCATAAAATATGCCCACCAATCAGGGTTGGGAAAACACCCATTTTTTTTTTAAGTCAAAATCCGGAATGTTTTTGGACTTAACCGGGATTTTTTTTTAATTAATTGAATAATTAATTGATCTATACAGTATTGCCAACTTTACGGTGTTTCTCTTAGTTAATTTTTCATTAGATCAATAACAAAATAGATCGAATAGATGTCACAAAATAACAGCTGAGATCTCAAAACAGTCTTGGAAAAAAAGTTAGTTCCTAAGAACCGCTCCAAATAATTCATTAATATCTTTGAGATTGAGTTGTGACGGTCCAAGAAGTTGCCATCTGTTTGTATGTGGTAAGACACACTGATAAGGATTCTGAGTGCGATCGAAGGTAGTGGAGAGCTTCTTTCATCACACGGTGGGTGTCATTAGCACCGCCGGATCGTAGTCGAAGATTCTGATGTTTGATTGGAGCAAATCTCTCCATGATTATGGTTGAAGGTACCAGAGTTGGTACACTACCTGCATTGGTAAAATGTTTCATTATAAAAAAAATTATTTTGTCTCTTCGTTTTTACAATTTTTTTTTAATTCCAAAAAAGTTCCATCAACATTTAGTACCGTTAGAAAAGAGCTGCTACAAACTGTTAAGCACAAATTGGTAACAGATGAGAGAGTGAGAGTTTTTGTTTTCTGTTAGTCCAAAATAAATAAAATTCAGGGGAATTTGCTGTCTTCTGATTGGTGTTTGGGGTTATTAAGACCAACTGCTTTTTGGTTAACAATTTTAAAAAATTATTGTCGTTGTTTAACTAGTTGTTTGTTGTTTTGCATAAGTAGTTTTACTTATTGTTGTTGCAGTTTATTCCAGTTTTAATATGTTTGACTGATCATAGTTCCAGCAAAAGATCGTGGCTTAAGCACTTTTTGTTGTAGCTCTTTAGTGATTTTTATGCATGTGATGTTGTTAAGCGCATTTTACCCGTGGCTAAATGCCGTATTCGTTATTGTTGTTAATAATAAAAGAGGAACAACAGAGAAAGAGAGCGGCAGAGAGACACAGAAAAAGAGTGAAAAACATTTGTTTTGATTGCGTTTGCTTTGCGATATAACGACTACAGAACACGAGTATTTTGTTTCTATTTTCGTTAAAAGAGTTCAGTCACCGCATTTGTTGCCTGCATCTGTTCTCACGTTGTTGTATGGTGTTGCATTGCAAGCACTTGTTGCAAATATCTCAGGTGCATTTAAACGAGTGCGTGAAGCGTTTGAACGAATAATTGAATAACAACGATATTTTTGCTGATCAGCAGAATGTTCTACGTGATATTCTTTTCTTGTTACAAATTCTTGCTTCGAAACTTCATATTTTTGAAATTCGTATTTTTTATAAGTTTAAAATTTTTTTTTGTGCACCTTTTCCTTAAGCCTTTTGCTGCTACATTTTTGCTTCCACAGAAGTCCTATTTATGCCTGCGTCTTTTATGTCTATGGTGCACTTTGGCTGGCGATCATGTCAGTTATCAGGCGATCGCAAAATGTGCATTCGAAACCGGTGTGAAATATTCAATCCGGCTGGTTACAAGAACGTATTTATAAAAATTAACTTGAAGCAACGAAACAAAAAAAAAATCACAAGCTTTTATTTTTATATACACGATCGATCATTTATCCCGGGCTGTATAAACTTCAAAATTGTTTTGTTTTAGCTTTCTTGCTCCTTTGTCTGATAGGCTGCGATGGTAGTCGCAAAAGTTCTTCTGCTGCAACAACTCTTAGTGAATATCAAACACTTGTCAAGCACCCGTTGAATTTTTAATATGTTTTGTTCTTGTATAAGGTGTTTTTTATAGAGTGATACAACTTTGAGTTGGCATCACTGCTTTATTTGACCACCCATTTAACAGCTGAAAGTTGCTTTTTGTTTAGTTTCCTTTAACATTTCATTATGGATCGACTTACATTATTTAATTAAAATAATGGTTCTGTTCGTCAAACTTATCATGCACGTCGTCCATTCAAAATTTTATTTTCCGATGAAGCCCATTTTTTGTTGAATGGGTACGTAAATAAACAGCATTGTCGCAATTTGGAGTGAGGAGAAACCACAAGCTTTTGTCGAAACACCATCCACATCCACATAAAATTACTGTTTGGTGCGCTTTATGGGCTGGCGGAGTCATTGGCCCATAGTCTTCCAAAACGATGATGTTCAGAGTGTTACTGTTTGTAAAAATTGAAGTTCCAGATTGCGCCTTGTACGCCCCAGCCATGGCGGCCACATGGCCGAAATCATATTTCAACATTAATGTCATAAAATTTTCTACCCAATAAAGACCGTTTCATTGATATCAAAAATATATCACTACGATTTATTATGATTCAAACTTGTATCACTCTACAAAAAACACCATATATATCTTGTGGTATCTGCTTGTTAAATACAGTGTCTCTGAGTGTATTTTGCCTAAGAATCGTATACTTTGAGCGAATTTCAGCCATGAAAATTGTATCAGTCTTCGAAAAGTACCACTTAAATAACTTTTCAATCTTTCCTCGTACGACAGACAATATCAGAAACGACATCATCAGCTTGTGCTGATGAAGAAAAATATAAAAAAGAACGTGATTATCATAAACGCAAGTTGACATCGTTTGATTTCATTCATGTTTTCAACGCACATCTGTTTTCTGTGATTGATTATATTTATTCCGGCCAGCGTCATGTGACTTCTCTCCTGGTTTGTTGTTACATCTTCTCTTCACGAAATCTTATGCATGTGCAGTCACTTAATCGGGAACAGTTGCTGGGCAAAAACCACTCACTGTGTGACTGCCTTTACAGACATGCTGTTGCATGCTCTCGTAATAATACGATGCGTATGGACTAATACCTTGAACATGGCGTCAACACGGCGGTCTTGCGTTACATTACGATTACCGTTCACTGGAAAGATCATTTGGAAATTATTGTTTTCTTGCATCCTCGCTTTTCTTCTTTCAAGTCTGCTGCTCCGTCGAGTGTGTAGATACTGAAGTTAATATAAGAGTTCGAATAAGTTTTCATTTACGTTTGCAACTGTTGCTGGCAAATATTTTATATATCTGCAACTTTTTGCCTGCACTAGATGTTGCACGACATGAGCAACATTAGTCCAACAACTACGCACAACCCAACCTTTTTATCCAACAAACACCGAGTCCATAACCAATTAAATTGTTACCAATTAAATTGGAAAACATTTCTATAAATCACATTTGCCACCATCAGTTGCACAGGCTGTCCCAAAAGTGACACAATTCCAGAGGCGGCTGGTAACATCATTTCGCGGTTTCTTAAGTTTTTAAACGAAGAACACAATTTAATACAACCCTCTGTACAGTATATTTGACGTCTTTTTACTATCGCTCGATTAAAATAAAAGTTTTTATCAATATCGACTCTTGGTTATCTACGATTTGTTGCTTAACGTGGTCTAGAGACTTGTTGGACAACGATCTAATCGTTAGTAGCGAATTCCATGTGCCATTTCCTGATGAACAGATGGTCTAAAATTTAGTGCTGCAAAGTTGGGGAAGGCCAGTACACCACCCGCCTACAGTGTGTTCTTTTAACTTGCTGGTCTTTCCTTAGGTCGCAAGGCCTAGCTTGAGCCTAGGAAATAGTAAGACGTAAGATAGGCCCCTACACCGTGCCAGGGCCCGCGTGACACATAAAAGTTTGCCTATCGTATGTGCTGAATGACACGGAGTTTCGATTGCAAACACCCCACTGTACACACTGTTAAAAGCTCTGCCAGGACGTCGTGGCAGGTACTGAATTAAATCTTCAACACTACTTCCGATTAATAGATGAATACACTGCATTAGTAAAGGAATATCCGCTGGAAGCCCGTCCAAGGAAACAAAAAGTATGACATCATAGTTCCTCCATTTCGTAGGCCCAAATCTATAACTACAAGTCTGGAGGGAAACCCACAAGCTTGAGCTTTAAAACATAATTTTGAAACAAAATTAATTAGCAAAAACTCTTCAGATATTGTTCATGACTTGTTCTCCTTCCGAAAGTCTGTAAGACTATACACACACACCCCTCTGCGAATAAAGGCAACTCAATTTAGTTCACACACATGCGCTCTTGTAGTTTGTGATGATGGGCCGATGGGTCGATGATGCATGTGCGCTGAAACACACTTGTTCGTCCTGTCATTCGCGGCCAAATATGACGAAGGCCAACAGTTTGAGAGCAGATAATTTTTATCTTCTTTTTTCTTCTTTTCTCATTTTGGAATCCCACAAAAATAATCAGACCATGTAGAAGGAAAGTATCTGTAAAACAATTTAATATGGCAAAATAAAAATGAATAGCGAAATGCCAAACCCAAAGCCAAATCAATAGAACACCAAATACATCAAACACAACACCACCAGCCACAGCCACCACCAGATAAAGAGTGAGTGCTCTACATCTGTTTCCGATTGGCTTGGGAATTGGTTGGCTTGGAAGCGGGGCAGCGAAATGCAGTTGTACGAAAGCAATTTAATAGAAACCACTTTGGCCGTTAAAGGCAGTTAATAAAGTTTTTTTTTTTTTTGGCGCAAAAACACAAGATCAACACTCATCGTCACTGATCATTTACGATCAGCCATTTAGAGATGCTTATTTACGAGTATTTCTTGTGAATTATAGAAATAATACTCTGTCCGCATGTTCGCCACAATTGCCATTGACATCCTGAATAAATGTTGCAAAGCACCGCAATCATCATTTTGTTGCACATGAATTCATGACTGCTGCAACATCATACGCCAAGTTAATTAGCCAACCAGCCGGGCAGCCATCCTTCCAAGTGAAGCCGGCTCAGCCAGCCACCTTTGGAGTGTTGGCTGAGGTGTGAAAATATTTTTGCCACGGAATCTGTTAATAGCATTTGATAATTAAATTAGATTTCGCCATTTTTGGTTCATGGTTTGCAATGATCATGCAGCGTTTAGTTGCAAACTCTGCACAGAAAACTGGCTGCCAGATTCTTTTCCTCGTCTTTGTATGTGTATAGAGTTTTGACGTTCGCTTTGCTTTTCTTCCTGCCGCTTTTGGCTGCAACTTAATACTCTCCAGAGCAAACGCATCATCCGTAGTTGCAGTCGAGTGTGGTAGTTGTAGTGCTTTTACATTTATGGCCGCATTTAACAAACATTTAATTACTCAATATTGCCGCTGCCATAAATTAGTGACGGCTTATGGTGAACTATTTTTTGCAACTCCTACTCCCCACTTTTCGCTACAAATTTTCATAAATTGTTCGTATTAATTTCCAGCACTCAAAGTAGAGCAACGGAAATTGCTTGTGAAAAATTGGCAGATGAAAAAAATACGGCCAAACAAAGACGATCATTAGACTGACGCTAGAAAAACAAAATATTATTTTATATCTTCAGAAGAATATTCCCTGCATGCAAGCAAGTCTGTTTACCAAAAACTGCTGGCATCAGAAACTGTTTAGAATTCACTATAATTTTTGGGTGCTTGAGAGCCCGAGTTCAACTCCACACTCGTTCACGATACGTATGATTTTGACCCGGTTAGCGAAGATCGATATGATTTCACAATGGGCACGATCGGCAAAGCCGATAAAAAGTTATTAAAAAAATAACTACATTTGAAAAACAAAATGTTCTACGTTTTTTTTCCCGAAAATCTCTGGTATGAATCCGTTCCAATTCTCAGTTTGATAGAAATTTTTGAAATGCCACTAGTTTGTTGAGATTCGTTCCAGCCTCTCAAAAGTGATCAGCTGTTCATATAATTACACACACACACACATATATGCGTACAGATATGGTGAGAGCCTGTCAGGAGTAGTCCTAAGAATTCAGAACGTAGAGATCCGAAAAGAACTGGGCTTTTAATAAAATAGGGTGAACCCAAGAACTTTCCAATTTTTTAATATCGGCCCATCATCACAAACTACAAGAGCTGCGCACAATAGTCCATCTGAGCTGTTAATACGCCATAACACATACAAGATCGATTAGTATTTTACGTGCCACAGATTTTTTTAAATATTTTATTCAAACAAATTTTCCTTCGTACTCCACAAAAACGAAATGTATTCAAAAATAGTAAAAACACAATTTATAACGATTTGACAACTTGTTAACACATAATTATGCAAATCTTTAGACAGCAACAGCAACAACAACAATCATTTCTCTAAACTGTCAATACGAAAAAGGCAAAATGAAATGGAATACCAAAATAGAGTGTTAACTAAAGGCAGCATCAAAAATATGTTGCAAGTGAAAGAGGCCGACGGAAAATACTCTTAAATTTAGAAGAAAAGAAAAAGCAACATTCAATAGGAGCAGCGGCAATACAAACAAAAACGTACAGCAGACGGTCAGAAAAAAATACTGCATTTTTATACAAGCGAATCACAAACAGATTTTAAAAGAGTGAAATGTATAAACGCGTAATTAATCCTACAATAACGAAAACGGTTGTATAGACAGATTGTTTTAGACTGCCACAACTGAGAGTTGGCATCACTGCTTTTAACAGCTGATAGTTGCTTTTTGTTTAGGTTCCTTTGAAATTTTTTACGAATCGACCCATACCACAGCAACGCGTGCAAATTGTTGAAATCTTTTCAAAATAATTGTTCTACTCGTCAAAATCATCCATTCAAAATTTTATTTTTCGATGAAGCCCATTTCTAGATGAATGGGTTCGTAAATGAGCAGAATTGTCGCATTTGGATTGAATAGAATCCACAAGCTTTTGTCCAAACACCATCCACATCCATAGAAAGATACTTTTTGGAGCGCTTTATGGACTGGCGGAGTCATTGGCCCACAAGTCTTCAAAAACGATGGTGGTCAAAATGTTACTGTCAATGGTGAACTGCATGCGAACATAATTCGAAACTTTTTCGTGCCTCATTTACGTGGCATTAATCCTGCTGATATGTGGTTCCAACAGGACGGAACCACATGCTACACAACTGATTTACTCAAAGAAACTTTTTATGAAAAAATTATTTCACGTAATGCCCCTATTAATTGAGCACCAAGATCATGAACATGAATTTCAAAAATTTTTCTTTCAAATAAAACGCGTTTCATTGATATTTAAAATATATTTCCTTAATTTATTATGATTTCAACTTGTGTCACTCTATAAAAAGCACCCATTATATCTATCAGAAATTGTGGGCATTTGTAAAGATTATCCGAGAATTCAAAATGGATTTAATAAATTCGATCAAACTGCAAATTATTGCCAAAGTGTGGTCAAACTATGAACTGTTAAATGCGTGCTCGAATAAAGCAGTGATGCCAACTAAAAGTTGTGACACTCTAAAAAGAACACCCTGTCCAACTAATAAAGGTATTCATTAGTTCAGGACTCTGGGTCCGCTACCCACAATAAATATCACAAGCAGAAACAGTTATTTAAATTTTAAGGAAAAAAAAAATAAAGAACTGAAGTTACAATATGATGACAACGCCAAACAAAACGATTTCAAGTTAACGAGATAACAACACAAGCAACAGCAACAACAAAACAAAATATATATATATATATATATATATATATATATATATTTAACACTGTAAAATATAACTAAACCAAAAAGTGACAAAAACATGCGCAACAAAAAATTTAACAACAACAATACAACAATATTTTATAAAAAGTGTAAAAGAGATGGAATAAAATAAAAACAATTTTCAACAACAATAAGAGTGTCAATATTGTCGATGAAGCCAGCAACGGCTGGAGAACACCAACCAAACAGGCAACACACCAACTCCAACGCTTTTAGTTTCATACAAAAAAAGGAAGAAAAACGTTGAACAAAAAGTATTTGTTGTATCGGTGGCATGTTTAACAAACAAACGACAAACACTCATACAACCGAAACTGACAAAATAGTTTGTTCACACTGACAAAGAAAATAGTCTGTTTCAAACATGTGAGATATTAAAAAAATTAGATTGAGGATGCCACCGAATACGAAATGATTTTCTTTCAAATCAGTTGAATTTCTTATGTAACATTTAATAGCCGATTCTCATATATTTCCTTAACTCAGATATTATTTTTTATTATATTCAACTTTATGGGCTAATTGTTCGAAAAATGATTTTAATTTAGAACGACATGATAAATATTCCAAAGAACACTGCAGAGCAGAACAGCTGTTTTCGGAAGCCGCTACACTTTCTTTTTCATTTACTACCACTTGTCAGGTGGCTAAATTTTATTGCGAAAAGGCGTACGAGAACTGTATCAAACTGAACTCTAGCACACTTTCATTAAGTCCCAGTGTTGCCGTTTGATTATTTTTATGGGGTGTTTTTTATAGAGTTATACAACTTCGAGTTGGCATCACTGCTTTGTTTGACCACCCATTTAACAGCTGATAGTTGCTTTTCGTTTAGTTTGCTTTGACATTTCATTATGGATCGACTTACACCAGAGCAACGCGTACAAATTGTGGAAATTTTTAATTAAAATAATGGTTTTGTTCATCAAACTTATCGTGCACTTCGTCCGTTCAAAATTTTATTTTCCGATGAAGCCCATTTTTGGTTGAATGGGTGCGTAAATAAACAGAATTGTCGCATTTGGAGTGAGGAGAATCCACAAGCTTTTGTCGAAACACCATCCACATCCACAGAAAATTACTGTTTGGTGCTCTTTATGGGCTGACGGAGTCATTGGCCCAATTGGTTCGTTATTAGGTTTTAACGATTTTTTATTAACAAAATTATTGAATATTTTTTTCACCAACATGATATTTCTGGATCAATGGCTGTGAGTATAGATTTTTGTATTTTTCTAAGGCCGAAGCCAAGAAACTGTTGCCGAGATATTTTGATATTCACAATTGACTTAATTGTTCATTTAAAAAAATTTATTTAACTAATGTTGAAAGAATGGGAATATATGTAACGTGCGTCACAAAATTTTTACTTTTCATAATTAAAATAAAGTGCAAAAAAATTTTGTGGAACTGTGTAATTTAATGTTAATTTTAATTTTCGTTTAAAATCCATTTTATATAACGAAAAATTTCAAACGATTTCAGGAATGAAAAGAAGCTTTTATGGCATAGCTAAAACTTCGTTTTCAGAATTTATCTACACACATATACACACACACACACACATTTATTCCTGCTTTCTTTAGTTGCTCCATGGAATCAATTAGTTTGATTGCGATCTACCACAAAGATCACTAACGAATGCCAACAAACTTCTATTGCAATTTCGCTTTAAATACTTCCAAGTATTATTAATTTATAAAATTAATTGCTCAATAAAATTTCTAACTTAATCTATTGCAATCACCGCATTCATGTTGGTAATACAATCCTGCAAGTGTTAGCGCTCTCATAACAGTATCGGGTTAAAGTTGCAACAAATCAGTTTGAAAAACAAAAACAAAAACAAAAACATTTTATTTCTTGTTGCTTTCATGTACAAAATTGTATTTTAACTGAAAGAGATTCTTATCTCGAGATAAGATCGCCAAGTCATCTCATCTCGTAAACGAAACACGAGTTATTTTTGTCGCCCAACAAGCAAAATCATAAACCTACCGCATCATCAGCTTTTGTGAAGGTAGCGACAGCGAGAACATCAATAAGACATTGTTGCCGTTAATTTGGCCGCAACACCATCAACAGCAAAAACAATTGGTTAATATTGAACAACAGATCAGATGCTGCTGCCCCGTCATAACAAAAAGAGAAATAAAAAAGCTTGAATACAAAAACAAAAATAAAAACAAAAAAGTCACAAATAACTTGAGCAACGACACAGCCAGCAACCAGCCTCCCAATTTAATTGACGACAACTTGGTTGGCTGTCGCTTGAAGTACTGTTTTTCAATTTTTTTTTTTTGTTTTTTTTTTTTTTGCTTTTCGGAAACTCGTACCAAGTTTTTCTTTTGCATTTTGAGTTCACTGAAAGCGTCAATTATTCCCATAATTTATGATGCCTTGCGAAGCGGCAAAACTTTACTAAACGAATTAACCAACCACTCGTTCGTTTTCTTTCAAAACAACTACCTGGGACAGACCTTTAAAGGACATCTTTCTTGAATCGAAATTTAATTGCTTCAAGCACGCGCACAATCATACATTGAAAAAAGCCTTTCTCGGATTAAAATAGTGCGGGGAAAGACACGATCACACATCAGCACATTTATTCTAGACCACAACCGGTATAAAATTAATTTTCGGTGCCGATAACAACTTTGGCCAAAAAATTTAGATCGAAGTAAGCAGATTGAAAACCATGATATTCATGATCATAAAGTTTTACAGCAACTTTTCAGCTTTAAATCGGACTTGGAAAAGTTTGATTGAAAAACTTATTTCTTAACCTCTTATTCAGATAATTTATATTCGGTTAATTCGAAAAATATTCTATACGATCAATTCTATGTTATAAGAATTTCTGTTAAAGTAGTTTTTATTCAAAAAGTTTGAAGCGAATATTTTTAAACGAAAATTTTCATTTCCATATTTCCATTCGAATAAATTTTCTTCGCGAAAATTTTATTCTATTAACTTTTATTCGAAAACTTTACTCGATATAATTTTTATTCGAATAATTTAAAAGTGATTAAAGTTTAAAAGAATAATTTTTATTCGAATAAATTTTCTTCGCAAATTTTTTATTTCAATAATTTTATTCTATTAGTTTTTATTAGAACAACTTTACTCAAAATAATTTTATTCGAACAATTTAAAAGCGATTAAAGTTTAATCGAATACGTTTAATTCGAATAATATTTATGGAACGATCTTGTATTCAATAAATAATTATCCAAATAAGTTGTGTGAAATTGTGTATTTATTTAGTTCTGGCATGGAAAGCAAAACCTGAAATTTGTATTCGAATAATTTTTATTATTTTATTATATAAAATGATTTTGAATTAAATTAAGGCGAATAATTTTCATTTACATACATTTATTCAAATAATTTTTATTCGCAAAATTTTTATTCGAATATATTTATTCGGAAAATTGTTATTCGAATAATATTCGAAAATATCTTTTTCGAGTTCATAGTTTTATTAAAATAATTGTTATTCAGGCAATTTTCAAATCAAATGGTATAAAGTTTAATCGAATAATTTTATTCGAATAATACTTATGAAACGCGGTGTGAAATTCTTTAAGTATTTAGTTTTCAGTCTTAGAAAACAAACCACTGAATTTTGTAATCAATTAGATTTTATTTTATTCTAAATCGAGTAATTTTTATTCGAAAAAAAGTTTATTCGAATAATATTTATTCGAATAAATTCGACGATTAAAACCCTAATTCAGCTGAGTTAAAATTTTTTAAATGTTTCCAGCATAAAGTCCATATTAATAATAAAATATATAAACTTGATATGAATATGTTGTTCGAATCTGAGAAACAGTTAAACATTTCCAGCATATTTTTCAAAATGCAACAACAATTGAATGTATTCTTTAAAGCTGCAAACGCTCTGGGTGATACCGTCTTCAAAACTTTTTTTCAGCCCTTGTAAAAACAGAATAAGCGGAGTGCTTAACAAAAACAATTTTTATTTTTTCCCCGCATTTCTATTCTTCTTTCGTAAGTGATGTTGTTGTTTTTTGCATCGATTTGTTAGTCCACAGTTGTAAGACCACATGAGGAAAAAATTCGCTTTTGTTTTTGTCTTCCAACTGCATGGAAAGAAACCGTTGCACAGCCTCAACTTGTTAGCCAGTATGTCGTGTTCTTTTATTGTTGTTCACAATCCGCAGTTGTTCTTTGGGAAAATTTATTCGAAAAGTTATTGTTTGCAATGACGTTTCGATATGAATAATTGTTTGCACGAATTCAAAATATTTCCATGTTGGTTTTATTGGCATTTTGTACTTATTAGTGTTGTATTAAGAAGGTATTATATGTTACACTCAATGAATACTCTTATACAAAATAGTTTCATGCTGAAGCGATAAGAGATAGTGAACGTATACTACGGACAACTGGAAGTTTTTGGTAGGGGTGTAATCTTATACCAAAACCGTTGCCTTATAGTTGGACTGCATACTTGTACCAGAACTGTAGTACTCTTATACCGAGAGTGAACTCTTCTACAAAGACTGCAGTTTTACACATTTACACCAAAAATGGTCTTATACTGATTTTTATTTATATTAAGTGTGAGATGCTATAATGTTTGTAGTCTCCTACCAAGGACGCAGTCTTATACTACCACCAAAGTCGTATACAAATACTGTAGTCATACAATGCGCCTAAATTCTTATACTAAAACGGTAGTCTTATACTAAGACTTCAATCTAACACTCTAGTCTTAAAACTGAAATCTAATCTTATACTAAGAATGAAGGATTCTTATACTATGTTTGAGCTCTTATACCAAAACTGAACTCTTATAATAAGATTGAAGTCTTATACTAGGACTGAAGTTTTTTGCCAATACTGAAATATTATACTAAGATTGAATTATATATATCAGGACTGTAGTCTTATACTAAGAGAGCTTTTATACTAGCACCGTGGTCTTAAACTAAGACTAAAATCTAATAGTATAACACTTTATATAACTAATACTATTGTCTTATATTAAGACAGTAGTATTATACTAAGACAGCTCTTATACTAAGACTGCCGTATTATACTAGGACTGTAATCTTATACTAAAACTGTGTGGTCTTATACTAAGACTGTAGTCTTGTACTAAAATTAATTAGACTAACGACTTATACTAAGCCTGAAGTATTATACAAAGATTAACATCTTATACTAATAGTGAAGTCCTATACAAAGACTGAAGTCTTATACTAAGATTGAAGTCTTATACTAAGACTATAGTCTTATAATAAGACTATAGTCTTATACTAAGACTATAGTCTTATACTAAGACCGAGATCCCATAGTAAGACTGGAGTTTTAAATTAAGACTACAGTCTTATACTAACACAAAGTTTTTGTACTAAGATAGAAGTCTTATACAGAGACTGAAGTCTTACACTAAGAGTAAAGTCTTATACTAAGACTATAGTCTTACTAAGACTGAAGTCTTATACTGTTGTTTTATACTAAGACTGTGGTCTTATACTAATACTGAAGTCTAATACTAACATTTTTGTCTTATACTATGATTTTAGTCTGAGTCTTATACAGAGACTGAAGTCTTACACTAAGAGTAAAGTCTTATACTACTAAGACTGAAATCTTATACTGTTGTTTTATACTAAGACTGTTGTCTTACACTAAGACTTTAATCTTCAGGTAATACAAGAATTACTTCAAAAACAAAATTCTCAAGTTGTCTAAAAATAGTTTTATGTTCTGCTTTTCATATGCTGCAAATATTTCGAGTCTTGGACGCATCAAAAATAAAAATTTTAATTAAATTTATTGGATTATTGAATAGATTAGAGATTCAAAGCCTTATTCATAAAAAAATATTTTGGGCTTGTAAGCTACTTATAAGAAAAATTCCGAATAGAAAATTTGTATTATATTTTATAAAAATAAAATAAATTCAAATTAGTACTGCTATGAAATTTCCTGATGGTGGTTTAAGACTTTCTGCAGTTGCAGCTGAATATTTCTTAAAGTCGCAAATATCCAACACACATGTGATTAAGTATAAAACAGTTTATTTTTAACTCCACAAAGTTCTCAAGAAGACATTTTTGGCACACACGAACTCAATTTGTTTTATCCTGCTGTCGTACAAGTGACAAAAGCCACGAAACTTTTAGAACAACTGCAACAGCAGAATATCAACAAACTTGTTCTTCTCATACACTGCGGATAAAGCGAGCAATTGTCGTAAGCAACAACAATAACAAAGTTTAATAGTTAACTAAAAAAAAAATACATCAATAGAATTGGTGGAGGAATAAACAACAATTCATAAAAATGTGTGGACTTGTAACTGCTCAAACAAACAAAAATTGTTTGAAATTGAAAATATTCAATAATTGTTTTTAATGTTGTGGATGATTTTTAGTGTGCTGCTGGTCTTGTTTGGGTGTGGGAGTTTTAATAATCGTTACAAGTTGGAGCTTTTTTATGATATAATTTAATTAATGACACCCATGACATCATGATGTCATGGGTGCCATTTGGAAGGCAGTCACGTGGTTGAGTTTAAAAGACCTTTTCATTGTGCGACTTAATTTGTTTTCCAAATCGAAGTTAAATAATGCAAAACCCGAATGTTATGATTTTAACTGAATTATCACAAGACCTGTTGGCCATATTCGCACAAAGTTTGTTGCTTAAGTCTTTTGTTTTCTGTAGAGTAATTAACAATAATTTATTTGTAATTGAAGTAAATTAAAAGGAATAAGAATTGCATCTGTACCGGGACGCAGATATTTAATAATTTTTTTAGAGAATTTTGGCTGATCTCACAAAAACCTCTCTGCTTAACTTAAACAGTTGCCCAGTGCGACTGTTTTTTTTTTTTTGCTCTTTTTTATTTAAAACAATTCCTTTTCTGTGTATGTGTGTGTGTTTTTAACTATTTTTGATTTATTTGCCATCGCAGTTATTATAATTGGCAGTTTTGTTTATTCTTAAGCCACCAACTAACCAGCAACGGTTCTACTCCCAGTATGGCACTGATTTGATGTCTACCCAGGCAACGTTTTTTTTTTTTTTTTTTTTTTTTTTTTTATTTCTTCCATGTTTGACAATAATTTTGCTAGTTTCCATGTTTAACACAATTGTAGTTTATTTTTGAAACTGAAACTGTGGCTCTCTTTTTTTCTTCGTTTATTTAAATCTGGTGTTTAAAGGCAGATTGTGAAATTGTATACGAGTATTGTGTTCCTTTGAGAGTTTAAACGAGAATGATTTATTTGTGGCTGGTTTATTGTTGAACTTGGGTGAGAATATATGTTGAGGTTGACATTACAAGAGTTATTGTTTGTTAGTGCTAATACGTTATCAAAACTTTTTATATTTATTTTGCCCAGACAAACAACAAGACAAAAGGAAATCTCTGCAGTTAAATCATTTAGTCGTTGAATGGCCTTAAAAGGCTAATATGATGACGAGATGGTGTAAATTATTGCAACAGCAAATCAACATTAATTTGATAGATGATGTAGTTATTGTGTAGTTTTTTTTTAATTTAAAAAAAATTTTATAAAAAGATTTGGCAAATACAAGAAAACAATTGATTCAATTTATGTTAATTTATGTAAATTGTTTTGTTTAATCATTTTATTGTTTTCTTAAGGATATTTCCGAATTGGTCAAAGTCCCTGCAGGGCCGCTACCTTTCATTATATGGAAAAACTCAAATCGAATGTCTATAAGAATTTTACCCTCTTCACACTTCTTTTCCAAAAAAAAATTTAGTTCCAGCACAATGTTTGGCAGGAACAGGACTCATCCTTTGAAATGTCTGCTAATTGCAGGTAGTGTGCTGCTGATCTTGTTTAAGTGTGGAAGTTTTAATAATCGTTACCAAGTTTGACCGTCTTAATGATATAATTTAATTAACGCAACATCATGATGTCATGCGTGCCATTTGGAAAGCAGTTACGTGTTTGGATTTATAAAACATTATCTTTTCTCTACATGCGACTTAATTTTTTGCATTTTACTTCAGGTTGCTCAATTTATGATGATCAATCCCTGTATCCAGATGGACTACTAATTTTATAATTTATTATTCAGTTGAAAGTTTAGAAATAAACCAGCATAAGCTTTGGTTTCCTTATTGAACCCCCCCTTTAAATTAGACTAAAATCATTCGGCATTTTAATCCTTTTAGGAAAGTGAATTTAATAAAATCAGTGGCAACATTTTTCAAACCCAACTGCAACACACAAGAGAAATGCAGCAGAAAATGCAGCAGCAAAACACTCCAACACACATATTTTTAAAAAAAATTTAAATAAATAAATTAAAGCATTTTAGAACACTGGATGAGGACAGTGACTGCAAAATTTGTTTCGTTTTTGGGGCGTGATGAGAAATTTAATATTTTCCAAAACGATTAAAGCGGCAGATAATAACTTTTCTTGCATTAATTTCCTTAATTCATTGTAGTTTGTTTTGTTTAACATTTTTTTTATAAAAAAATAAATCTCTTTTTTCTTGAAGCCACCACCAAAAAATAATTGTTACAAGTTGGCCATTTACAGATGCCGCATGGAAGTGGTAGTGGCTGCTGCAACAACACCAGCATTCGTACAATTCATTTCACTAGATTCATTTCTTTTAAATCTATTCCCAAAAATAAACAAACAAAAAAAGTTGTTTGAAATTATTCCACACCGATGATGCTGATGATGCGAATGCATCGTTATAATAACGATCGTGATGATCATCAAATCAAGAATACAGCAGAGTGTTTTTTTGGAAAAAAATAAATAAAATAAAATGTCTATCAGTTAAAATCCAGTGTACACGAAGAGATCAGATTTCATTTCATTAAAGTACATCACGAAGACGAAATCAATGAATAAATCTGGTTGTGGCAGCAACCTGGACTTCACTGCCGCCGCCATCCATCCGCTGCAACGCAACACACAAATTTGAGAAGGCAAAATTTGCAACAAAAATACTTTGCAGCCGAATGAATATCGGACGCCTTCGTTGGTCATTTTATGGCAGCAACAATCGCACAAATTGTTTGCACCTACAACTTTAATATTCACAATAAATACCGTTACAGTATTTCCGTTTAATCGTATTTTCAAATCTTGCAAAGTGCGGGCTTTTCATTTCCGATATTCTACAAAGAAAACCGCGAAATTATTTTAAACTAAAACTTTTCCATCTCAACGATATTTTTGTAATTAAATTTATTTCAATGAACAACTTTTTGAAAAATAATATTTTCCTAAGCAATTTTAGAAATGAATAACTCTCTTTTCTATAGAGTACTTTTTTGTAATAATGGATTTTTACAAAAAAATACCTGTTAATAAAACATATACTTTTATATTACCTTCTCACAATAAATCTAATTTTTCTTAAAAAAAAAAACTCTTTTATAAAAATGCTTTCGAAAATGTTAATACAAAACAAGTGCATTTTCAAAAAAGGTACTATTCTTATTTAAAAATTTTTTTTTTTTTAAATAGATTAATGAACTATTTGCAATAAAGTTCCATTTTATAATAAAAGTACATTTTTATAATTAAAGTACCTTTTTATTAAAAAAGTACTTTTTATAATTGAAGTACGTTTTATAATCAAAATACCTTTTTATAGTAAAAATACCTTTTTATAACTAAAGTACATTTTTATAAATAAAGTACCTTTTTATAAAAAAATTTTGAAATAAAAGTACTTTCTCGCAATAAAAGTGGTTTTTAAAACAGCAGTACTTTTTCACAATAAAGTAACCGTTTCATAATAAAAGTACTTTTTTAAAATAAAAGTACTAAAAAAAGTAACTGTTTTGTAATAAAAGTACATTTTTATAATTAAAGTACCTTTTTATAATAAAAGTACTTTTTATAATAAAAGTACCTTTATATAATGTACGTGCTTTTTAAAATAGAAGTACTTTTTCACAATAAGATAACTGTTTTGTAATATAAGTACATTTTTATAGCCAAAGTACATTCTTATAATAAAAGTACCGCTTTGTTACAAAAGAACCTTTTAAGATAAAAGTACCTTTTTATAATAAAATAAATTTTTATAAAATAAGTACTTTTTTTACAATAAAATAACCGTTTTATAGTAAAAGTACCTCTTTTAACCAAATTACATTTTTAAACTAAAAGTACAATTTTGTTACAAAAGAACATTTTAAGATAAAAGTACCTTTTTATAGTAAAAGCAGTTTTTATAATAGAAACACGTTTTCATAATAAAATTGGCCTTTTATTGTAAACATACCTTTTTATAATAAAAGTACCTTCTTATACTAAAAGTACTATTTTACAATAAAGGCACCTTGTCATAACAAAAGTAAATTTTTATAATGAAAGTACCTTTTTGTTACAAAATAACCTTTTAAGATAAAAGTAACTTTTTATAATAAAAGTAGTTTTTATAATAGAAATACGTTTTCATAGCGAAATTGGCTTTTCATAGTAAGCGTACCTTTTTATAACAATAATACACTTTTGTAATAAAAGTACCATTTCATAAAAATAACCTTTTAAAGCCTTTTATAATAAAAGTAGTTTTTGTAATAGAAATGCCCTTTCACAATAAAATAATCGTTCTATAATAAAAGTACCTTTTTGTAACCAAAGCACACTTTTATAATAAAAGTACCATTTTGTTACAAAAGAACCTTATGAGATAAAAGTACGTACCTCTTTATAAACGCAGTTTTTATAATAGAAGTACGTTTTCATAATCTGATATATAAAATCTATAAGGCGGTGCCTGTTGATCAAAATCGTGTCCTTCGATAAATTAATAAAATAAAAATTTACTTTTTTATGAAAATAAAATGTTTGTTACAATTATAATTTTTTATTTATTTTATATAAAATATTTATAAAAAAGCTTTTCATTTAAAACTCCTCAATAATCACTTTGACTTCTTTAAATAATTTGGAAACAACAGGAATCAGCACGATTAAAAGTAAAGCTTTTATGTTAAATATCAAATCCCAAATAATTTCATTTAAACGAAAACTATATTCTATTGCAAGAAGTAAATGTTTAAATAAAAAACCAACTAAAAATTCGTAGTAAAAATCTTTAATAACAGAAGCGAAAATATCATTCATCAACGAACTTTAAATTTTATTTGAAACAAATAACTTTCAGCCCGTTTCCATTATTAATGGCAACAGTTGAAAATTTAGACCAAAAAGTAGCCACAACTCACGTTGCCTTATCAGCACTAAATCTCAAACAATATTTCAATTCGATTCTTACCAAACCGAATCCAATAAAAACAAACTCATTTTAATCCTGCATGGAAATAAAAAAAATTGTTACATGAAGCTAATAAATTAAAGCGGTTGAGTGTTTCCTCCTCTAACTGTGCACAGTAGGAGTGATCGCAAAATAAATGTTAGTTAATATTCAAAATCGAAACTGGTGGTCGAATGGATTTGAAGCCACAATAGAAGAGTTTGAAAATGTTACCAGCACAACGGTGGGGTGCAGCGAAAAACTCTTTTTCGATTTATATTGTGATTTTTATTTATTGTCAATTTGTGTTTGTTTATGAAGACACGGTCTTATCTATCAAATATTTAACGAAATATTTTTCTAATATTTCGTATTAATGGCCGCCAAAAATATAATAATTGATTTTTTTTCTTACCATAAAAGGCACATTTTAAAAATATTTTCTTAAAACTTTTTTGTTTAAATGCAGAAAAATTATAAATGAAACAAATAAAACTTAGGGTAAAAAGTACCACTTGGCAGGTGGTACCATTTTTCTTTACCCAATTTGGCTAGTTTTGGCGCAATAATTTCTTAAATTAAGACAATAGTCACATCCTTTTTTGTAAAATGTATAAATAAAGCCTTAATAAAAGAATCAGTTTTGCAAAAAGCAATTGATTTTTATTAAAAAGTACTTTTTATTAAAAGGAACATTTTGATAAAAAAAAAGTCGTTTTTATAAAAAGTGTCTCAAAGTATTTTTTTATACAAAAGTACCATTTCATTCGGAAGTACCTTTTCATACAAAGTACCTTTTCATACAGAAGTACCTTTTCATACAAATGTATCTTTTCATGCAAAAGTACCTTTCCATAAAAAAGTACCTTTTCATACAGAAGTACGTTTTACTACAAAAGTACCTTTTCATACATAAGTACTTTTTTACGCGAAAACCCCTTTTTATAACACAACAAACTTTCTTCATGACTGGTTTTTTATTTGAAATTATTTGCATGACTATTTCTTTGTAAAAATAAGGTCTTTTACAAGTACAAGTATTTGGAAAAAGTACCTTTCATACATAAGTACTATTTCATACAAAAGTACTTTTTCATACAAAAATAGAATAGATTTTTTTTACCAAATAAGCACATGATAATTTCAAAAATATTTCCTCAAACTAAAAAATATTAAAACGCTGCGTTTATTCCATCAAATATTTGATAGATGTGAATATTTCAGTACCCAAAAATGTAAATAATTATTAACAATTCTTTTGCAATCAGACCTACTGAGCATTTCGAATGCTGCTGCAGAGTGCGATTATAAATTTAAGAATCTTTAATCTTCCAATACACGATGGCAGCGATTATGTCAATAAAATTCTCATTCGATTTGTTAGAATTGAACGGGATCTGTGCACTGGTGTGCAACCACTAATTGAAGTCGGCTATTTGTTTGGCAGTGAGAGAGGAAGAGATTAAATTATAGGAAATCAAATGTAATTTCTAAATCAAACATCTTCAAAGTTTGTAAAAATTGTACGCGAGTGGTTAACTGACCAGCAGCAGCCACAACATTAAAATCGTCATTATCATTTCACTAACATCTTGGCAGAGCTCGAATGTAGGAAGTATTTAAATGGCGACAAGTGGATAAAACTGTTTGTGCTTTGGAAATCGTTGCACGCACTTTTCGTTTGAAACGCTAAACAAGTGCGTGCAATTTTATTCTCTATGGCTGGTAGAGTGTTTGATCATCTGTTCATCTGCTGTATCCTCAACACGGCCAAGTTAAGCTTTGCTGTGCTGCTCTGGCGAGAGTGAAGAACAAAAAAACTATTTATCATAAAATCAAACATATTGTGTAATCAAATCGAACACAAACAATATTTTTATCAGAAAATGCAATCTGACAAGGACGTTTGTTTCGTGTTTTTGTTGTAGCATCAAATTATTTGTTGTTTTGTTAATCTTTAAGGCGTGTAAGTGTGCGGTTGTTTTTGTTGCGACATTGTTCGAGCGTATGTCGCAATCGGTGGGTGATTAACTTATTCGCTGTTGAGGTGGCTCATATTTAAACGCCCTTATTTTTTTATATCGACTGCAGTTACGCACTCAAGTTGGCTTCTAATATTTTTTTTATATATTAAATGTTGTGCAGCAAAATGTAGCAGGGCGGCCTACAAGTTCATCCCTTCATTAATAATGTTTTAGTGCGTTTATTTTAAGATTTTTTTATTTTTATTTTAAAGAGGGTGATTTTTGTTTGACAAGCATTTTTCTCGCCCTCCATACTGTTTCCTAGTATTGGGTGTTTTTTAACTGTATGAAAACTATCGTTACCGATAACTGCGGCGTTGGTATTTCCTGCTTGTTAAAGTTCGGCATGAAAGATTTATGAAATGTTTAGAATAACGTTGGTGTTTGAAAATTTCTTTTAAAAATATATAAAATTATTAAGCTTCTTCTTAAAAATTAAAAAAAGAATAATTAAACTATTTCTTAAAATTGAGAAAATATACTTCTTAAAAATTTGAAAAAGGAATATTAAATTATTTCTTATATATTAAGAAATATATATCAAACTGCTTCTTAAAAATTTAAAAAAATATGAAACTACTTCTTGAAGATTAAGAATAATATAATAAACTGCTTCTTAAAAATGAAAATAAAATATTAAGCTACTTCTTAATAATAAAAGAACTGCTTCTTAAAATTAATAGAAAAATCATTAAACTGCTTCTTAAAAATTAAAGAACATTCCTTAAAATTTTGAAAAAATATATTAAACTACTTCTTATATATAAAAAATATTTAACTGCTTCGTAAAAATAAAAAATTATTAGACTACTTCTCAAAAATTTTAAATATATTAACTGCACAAAAAAAAACGTATTTCACAGCTTTTTATATATGAAAAAAAAACTAAAGCTCTTCCTAAAAACTAAAAAAAAATATCAAACTGCTTCTTAAAACTTAAAAAAATAATAATAATAAAATGCACCTTAAAAGTTTCAAAAAAAAAAATAAAAAAATAAAAAAATATATATATATATATATATATATATATATATATATTAAACCGATTCTTAGAAATTTAAATAAAAAATTTTAAACTGCTTCTTAAAAGTTTAAAAAAGAATTATTAAACTATTTCTTAAAAATTAAAAAAAAAACATTAAAAAACCAAAATATTAAAGTACTTCTTAATTATAAACTATAAAACAGCTTCTTAAAAATTAAAAACAAACTACTAATCTTAAAAATTTTAAAAAGCATTATTAAACAACTTCTTATATTTAAAAAAATATATTAAACTGCTGCTTAAAAATTAAAAAAAAAACTACTTCTTAAAAATTTCAAAAAATTATTAAACTACTTCTTGAAAATAAAAACAAATATTGAAGAACTTCTTAATTATAAGAAAAATATATTACACTTCTTCTTAAATATTAAAATATATATTAAACTGCTTCGTAAAAATGAAGGAAAAATATTATTAAAACCCTAAATAAAAATTTAAAAAAAATCATTAAGCTGCTTCTTAAGAATTAGAAAAAAATTTAAGTACTTTATAAAAATTAAAAGAAAAATTATTAAACTACTTCTTAAAAGTTTTAAAATATATTAAACGACTTCTTAAAAATTTGCAAAATATTATTAATCTTCTTAAAAATAAAATATTTAAGAAATTTAAACTGCTTCTTAAATAAAAAAAAAAATTAATACTAAAATTCTTCTTAAAAATTAAATTAAAAAATTTAACTACATCTTAAAAATAAAAAAAATATTTGAACTATTTCTTAAAAACTAAAAAATATTATTGAACTGCTTCTTGAAAATCAAAAATAAAAGATTATTTTTAAAAATGTTCGCATCATAAACTTAAAGGAAATTAAACAGCGAATTTTCAATTATTTACCCGAACAATTTGGATCAAACCTTTTTGGACTTGTGCCAGTATGACATACAAATAAAAACTCTTTTTTTATATCTTCAAATGCCATTTATGAATTAATTATGTAAACAAATACGAGTATATAAAACCCAATTATGTAGACTTAAGGCCATATTAAGTAATTCATTATGCAGCACTTCTCCCAAACAACCACAAATCAATTATTTAAATGTTACAAAGAAGAAACGAAATCGTTAAGGTTTTCTTTTGATTACAAGCGAGCGCAACACGACGGCAGCAACAAGAAATAAAAATAATAAAACGAAAAGATTCAATATTTGGAAGCCTGTCAACGCGATAATCAAAAATACATTTAAATCCCTTTTAAATGGCCCACATTAACATTAATACAGACACACAAACACGCACACACATACACACTTGCAAAGAAAGCTGCCCACAACTATATTGTTATTTTATTTGTTATTGCACAGCTAAACAAAACTCCTACAACTTTATTAAGAAGAAACTTGAACAGACTTCACCGAAAACCAACGCCGAAACAAAAGTATCTTGACACAGGCATCATATTTCTTATGACAACCTGTAAAAGGGGACAACCAAACAATACAATTTCGAATACAAATACGAATACGAATGCGAACAGTGTGTGTGAGTAAACGAGGGAAAAAATAAAAACAAAAACAATCTACAACTGCCACTGCAAGTTGCTACAAAGAAATGCGACAAGCTAATCGCGTAAGACAAGACAAAAAAGGCCAGGGATGGAAAATGCTGTTGTAGAGAAACTTATTTCATTTTTTATAGGTGATGCCATTTCTCAATTTGAGCTTCCGTTTTGAGTTTAACACCAATTTAGGCCTATGACAAGGTGCCACTCTTCCCCCTCCCTCCTACACTATTTCATATTTTTGTTAATGCCCGGCCTTCCATGTCAAATTCCCACTCCTGTGAAATATTTCGCAGATGAAAGCAGCAGTTGGTATTCATATGCATTTAACTTGCAAGCCAAGGGAAGATTTATGAATGAATGTCCATTAAAGAGTGAACCAGAGAAAATAGGGTAGATTTTGTTGTATGCTTAAGCTCCTAAGCATGCCCGATCATGCTGCTGCAAGTGTAGGATTCAAAAGTTCTTGATATTCTCCCAAGATAATTCAATGCGGTGTTCGATGCCCAGATTTTCCATGGCTTAAAACAAAAAACATTAAACTGACTCGACTTCTTAGGATCGTATATAATATAAATCTCTCCTCTCTGATCTCCGTATTATTCGCAACACTTGCATTCGACCGAAAATGAGTGTCGAACGAAAAAAAAAGTGTCGAGTGATTTTCAGGTCCTGACATATGGAACACTGCACGCTTTTTTCACGATTTTGGAAATCTGTACTGATCAGTTCTGTTTTGATAATTATAAAATGTGCGCATCCATATTTTATAAAAAACATTCAAAATATTTCATTCTTGATAAAATTAGAATTTAAAAAAATTAAACAAAATTTTTTGCCGTTGGCAGATTTGAACTCAGAGTCTGTTAAATAATTTTCAATTTCCTAATTTGATCCACAAAAATACCCCGACTTATAAAATGCATGAACTAGTTTTTATTTAAAAATTTATTTCTGTATTAAAAAATTATTTGTTTATTAATTTTGTGCTATTTAAGAACTATTTTTAATTTTTTTGTTTGTTTTGATAAAATTTGTTTTTTTTTTAAATTGTATTTATTTTTAATTTTCAAATTCGATTTATCATTAATTGCGCTCAAAAAATATAATTAATATTTCAATGTACTTAACAGAGCATCCAAACGATATGTACGAGCAAGCTGGGAGCCGGTTTCATCTCTCTTCATCCCCCATATATACATATATTTGGATTCCAAAAAGATGTTTAAAAATCCCAGAAGTTCCCCGGCACTTCCACTAATCAACGGAAATAGTATCTTTCTTGAAAATTCACAACAACAAAATTTCCCCTTATAATTTCCCGGAAAAACAACAGCAACACTAATTCTTTTTAAGCCACCACGCTGAAGAAGCCACCGGTTCTTAACGAGTGTACAAAGTTTGAAATAATTCCCTTTAACGAAGTCGGTTATAAACATACACGCGACGCTATTGGAAGCTGTTTAAATACAATATTTAACGACAAATATTGACAAGTATAAATATAGGGTGTTTTTTATAGAGTGATACAACTTTGAGTTGGCATCACTGCTTTATTTGACCACCCATTTAACAGCTGATAATTGCTTTTTGTTTAGTTCGCTTTGACATTTTGTTATGGATCGACTTACACCAGAGCAACGCGTGCAAATTGTGGAAATTTTTAATCAAAATAATGGTTCTGTTCGTCAAACTTATCGTGCACTTCGTCCATTCAAAATTTTATTCCCCGATAAAGCCCATTTTTGGTTGAATGGGTACGTAAATAAACAGAATTGTCGCATTTGGAGTGGGGAGAATCCACAAGCTTTGCCGAAACACCATCCACATCCACAGAAAATTACTGTTTGGTGCGCTTTATGGGCTGGCGGAGTCATTGGCCCATATGTCTTCAAAAACGATGATAGTCAGAATGTTACTGTTTGTGAAAATTGGTGTTCCAGATTGCGCCTTGTACGCGCCAGGCGTGGCGGCCACATGGCCGAAATCATATTTAAACATTAATTTCATAAGATTTTCTATCCAATAATGACCGTTTCATTGATATCAAAAATATATTAGTATGATTTATTATGATTTAAACTTGTATCACTCTTTAAAAAACACCCTATAAATACACATGCCACGCTATTGGAAGCTTTTTAGAAACAATATTAAAGGCATAATATTGACAAGTATAAATACATTAAAACAAGTTTCAAAGGCCCATATTACCATCCCTGCTTAAAAACCACAAAATCAACTTGAAAACCAACAACAAAACAAACAGTCCACAATAGCAAACTGCTAACAACAGTAACAACATCGCCATAAATGTTATTAAACGAACATTATAAAACCACAAACAAACAACAACAATTGCAGCTCCAACTCCATCTGCAACTACTCCAAACCATAATAATAAAAATAATAACGACGATAATAACGATGATGGTTTATAAAATGCCAATAAACAAGGAATTTTCACAGCATGTGGGTGCTACAAAAGAGCACACAACGAAACGTACATATCAAAACAAATAGAAGATGTGCAAGCAACAACACTTGTCAAAGTGCATAGAAGAGCGTTAACAGCGGCATAGACACAATCGCCACTAGAAGAAGAAAAAGAAGAAGAAGAAGAAGAAAAAAGCAAACAATCTTGATAAAATGTCGGCCAACAAACTCTCACACACTTTAAATTGCTAAACAAAAGAAAAGTGCTGTTTTACATTTTCTTAAAGGCACCGGCCGTCCATTCATGTTTTGCAGTTTTTGGTCAACTTTTAATAAGAATATATTTTTTTTAAATTGAAAATATAGTTTTTAATTTGAAAATATATTTTTTCTTACAAATCGTACGCTCTACAAATTAACAGTTATTTTTTAGATGCCGTTGGTTAGACAATGAACTGTTCGGTATTTAATTACAACTATTCCAGGATTTACAATATGAATGCCATTCTGGAATTGTACCGAATATTAACTCCTGCATTTTTTTAATATTCGGTGGAACCTGAAACCAGAGAGGAATTATGTGTCAATTCTTTTTAATAACCACGTGGCCATGAAGAAGGCCGAATAAACTGCTCAATATTTAAGTGAAACTATTCCAGG
Organism: Linnaemya vulpina; assembly: GCA_963675445.1. Lineage (NCBI taxonomy): Eukaryota > Metazoa > Arthropoda > Insecta > Diptera > Tachinidae > Linnaemya > Linnaemya vulpina. The sequence continues at coordinate 11,980,186 of OY776277.1, read as the reverse complement.
ATTTACAGAATGAATGCCGTTCTGAAATTATACCGAATATTAACTCTGCATTTTGTTGAATATTCGGTGTGACTGCCACTTCATAACAAGAATAAAATTTTCTTTAGAACAATTTTATAGTGGGTCCAAAACAAATTTCCTTTGATGATAAGATTATCCGAGCTTTTCTTAACGTTTTAATCATTTTCTCAGTACTCATACCAACAACGAGGTCTGTTCAAAAATAAGGTAAATTTCAAAATCTCGCGGGCTACTATCAGCGTTTTTTTTTCTACTGTTGGTACACACGTATCTAACACATTTACACAATTTTAGGTATTTAAAGGGTGTTTTTTACGGAGGTCTAGAACTTTTAAATGGAATAAAACAAAAAATTATTTTTTAAATTGACATGGAATTTACTTTATTCGAAAGCAACTCTTCTGAAATTATGATTTAAATATGACTTGTGGCATATGACCGCCACCGCTGGCTCGGACGTAGTTCCATCTGCAGGTCCAATTTGTGCTGACTTTTTCCAACACAAGTGGACGTATACCGGCTATAACACGGCAAATGTTGTCCTCCAAGTAGACAATCGTTTCGGGCTTATCGGAGAGGACTACCGACTTCACATACTCCAACAAAAAATAATCCAGCGACTTACAATCCTACGATATTAAAGGTCAATTCACGGGTCCGAGACATGAAACTACGAAGGTACCAAACGTGCCATATTCTATACATCAACAGTTGCACCGTCGTCTTGTTGAAATCACAGCTCCTGCATATCATGATTGTTCAATTGATGAACGAAAACGTCAGTAATCAGGGCTCTATAGCGTTCTATAAGGCAGTTTCGTTTATTGACGCATCCATTGAAACAAAAGTGAGCCTCATCAAAATTCGCGCGTTACGTATTTCGAACGGAACCTTTTATTTTACAGAATTAAGAATTTTCGATTTTCTCTATTAAATTTTCCGTGACTATTTATTTTACAGAATTGAAAATTTAAAGTATCAGGTGAAAGTAAATTTATCCGTCGGTTTTCCCCATTAAATTTTTTGTAATTATTTATTTTATAGAATTAAAACTTTTAAATGTGAAGTGAAAGCAAATTTATCCCTCTTTTATCCGTGATTATTTGATTTTCAACTAAACGAAATTGTATTACAACTGCCAGCATTTTTTATGCGAGCCTTATACTATAGGGTGATTTTATAGAGTGATACAACTTTGAGTTGGCACCACTGCTTTATTTGTAATATGTTTTATTATGATTTAAGCTTCTAGCACTCTATAAAAAACACCCATTAAAATAATAAAAATTTAAGGAAATGACTTCCCCGGCTAAGAAGTTTGGGTACCTCTGACTGAAGGGTAGTTCGAACGCACCTACTCAAACATGTGAATAGTTGTTGCGGATGAGATAATTTAATTATTCGTATCTGTTAAATTAAGCATTACAAATGGGAAAACTTATCCTCTAAAGGTTTGATTGTTTTGTGGTTGTGATTTTAGGGGTGGTGACTTTTACAAAAGCTGTTGATGATGACAGCGATGCTGTTTCGTTTCTTATACCGCGCTAATATGAATTTCATTAGATTTCCGGTTTTTCGGCTTTTATTCATTTTGTTGTCTGCCCTGTACAACAAGTGTCGTGAAAAATTCGAACATGTGATAATTTCCCAGGAAAATGAGATCAGTTGGCCAAGTGTTTTGAACAAAAACATCGTCTAGTTTTGTAAAAGGCAGCGGTGCTACGTTCTCTGTCACTCCTTGTTCATGTTTACTTTTTCAACTAGTTTTTTATTTATTTATTTTATTATTTTTTTTTTCTTGACTCGTGCCACTTTATATGTGCCCACTTTTTTCTTTACACTTTTCAATATCCTCATATTTTTATTGGACGTGTGAATATTTTTTTTTAATTATTCACATATTTTTTTTATTCATATAAATTTTTTAAACTTCATTTTGGTTTTCACATTTCAACGTGTGTCTTCAATTTCCATCACTAAGGCTTTCATTCACTTTAGTTTTCCTTATTTGGGGTACGAGCCCTACTAACCCTACTAATGCAATGGGAGCCGGTACAGTGGCAGAAGTAAACGAGGTTGACAGAGCAGAGATCCAGAAAGATGAAGAAAATAGAATCAGTTATAGGAGACGAAATTTTTAGTACAGTACCGACCAAAAAAATATGCTGTAATGCGGTGTTTAGTAACGGGTGTTTTTTATAGAGTGACCCAAAGTTTATTTCACAACCTATTTTTAGTATTAAAGAAACGGACTTTATTTGAAAGAAGTTTTATGAAACTGATGTTTAAATATGATTTCTGCCATGTGGCCGCCACGGCCGACGCATAGAACGAACAATTTGTTGCCATATTTTTGACTGAGTGCGAAATAAAATTCGGGATCTCGGACATCGTAGTCTTGTGTCCAGTTCTTTAGCCAACAGCACCCTCGAGTTACCAGTGGTTCTATTACCGGTTTAAATTTTTTTTTTTAACTTTTTCGGTCGAAAGCTGTGAAAGGTATTTTTTATAGAGTGACCACAAGTTTAATTCGAAAAATTCGAACATGTGATAATTTCACAACGAAATCTTTTTTTTTTTAATATTAATGGAACGGACTTTATTATTTGAAAGTCTAAATATGATTTCTGCCATGGGGCCGTCAAGGCTGGCGCGTAGATGGAAAAAAATTTTACGGATTGCGAAGTCAAACTCGGAATCTCGGACATCGCAGTCTTGTATCCAGTTCTTTAGCCAACAGCACCCTCGAGTTACCAGTGGTTATATTACCGGATTTAATTTAATTTTTTAAGAACTTGATCAGTCCAAAGTATTCCTCTTATTTTATTGTTCTGGTACACATAAATAAATACCTCATCAGGAACTCTTTTTGTTGTTGTGTTATTTAAGAAAACAAAAGAGTAGTGGAAACATCATGTTTCCGTTTTAAATAAATTGGAATTGAAAATTGGAAAAAACGTTCACATATACTTAAGTATAAAATTCAAACCAAAAAAGTTTGACTTAATGTATAATGGAACAAAAAATTCAGAAAAATGCGACATGAAGAAAATATTCAAACGGTAACACGGGCATTAAAACAAAAACGTGTCAAAATCAGTTTGATACAGTTCTCGGATTGTTTTTCATAATAAAATTTGTGTAAATAGGAACTGTTATCACATTCAACTGAGCCACCTAAAAAAGGTGACAAACACAATATACACATGAGCACTGGTGATGAAAGTGTAGCGACTTTCGAAAACAGCTGTTCTGCTCCGCTGTGTAAGGTGAATAAAACTGATGTTGACTTTCCTTTGTGCCTAGGAATATTTATCATCATGTCCTTTTGAGATTTTAACTAAGAACAATCAGCCTATATAAATATTAAATTGTTTTCCTTTTGCTTCATTTCATCAATATCTTTAACCACTTCTAGCGTTCATATTTTTGTGTGACTCATTTGGTTTTTCGTCTTCACAATAATCGTTAAGATCTAAAAGAAAATTATATGCAATCGATTATTATATTCGTATGCATCTACGAACTGTTTTCTCGATGTGTCTGTCTGTGCAAAAGGCTTTAATCCGCCAGTTCTTTTAGGTTGTTTATCTCCACTCATGCTGCGCTGCATATTCACGCATGCTGCGGCTAAAATGCAGTCAGTGTGGAGTAGACGACTGTCTAGTGCTTGCAAGTATGATGATATTTTGCTAAAAAAAATTCCATTCCCTTTCACTGCCGTGGAGTGAGTAACGAAGGGTCTGCTGTTGGCCAATTTTATATGAATTCTTTTAATTTTATTTATTTATCTTTTATTTTTTTGTTTCGCAACCAGTAAATATTTCAACATTTTGTGCTTCATTAGTAATAAAATGCACAAATATATGGTTTTTTTCCAGATCCCTACAACTGGGCTTAAAAGTGTGATCAGAGTTAATCATTTGCTACAAAATCGTTCATCCAAAAATTTTTTATTATTGCGATCTGTATAAAATTCAAAAGATATTATACGTATAAACTATACTTCCAAAATTAGTTTTAATACCATCTGAATTCTAAATAAAGTATATCAAAAGGATATTTTAAAAAATCATATATCTCAACGCCACTTAGTTTTCTGTGGTACCCTTTTATGTACCTCATCGTCCACCAATACTGATGCAATCCATATGCTTTGAAAGATATTTTCATGTAGATGAACACAACTCAAATGTTTTTCCTCAACTCTCTAAGTCAATAAAAAATCGATTTGCTTGAAAACCATCTATTACATCTTTATATTCATTTCTATTTGTCTAATATTTTTGATATCAATTAAATTTACAGCATTCGACACATTTTTTTTTCTATACTTTTAAAAATGATTTATTTGTTATTGGAAAATACTTCCAAGAAGGAGGCTACTAACAAAAATTTAAGCAATTCTAAGAAAATGTTTAAAGTCTTTTTTTTGCAGAGAGGTACGTATCCCTTGTGAAATTTTCAATTTAAGCTTTCATTTTATAAAATGAAATATATGCTTCTATACTTTTAAAAAGGACTTATTTTGGAAAATACTGGCAAAAAGCAGGGTGCTAAAAGTAAATAAATCCCAAAGAGTATAGGGTGTTTTTTATAGAGTGATACAACTTTGAGTTGGCATCACTGCTTTATTTGACCACCCATTTAACAGCTGATAATTGCTTTTTGTTTAGTTTGCTTTGACATTTCATTATGGACCGACTTACACCAGAGCAACGCGTGCAAATAGTGGAAATTTTTAATCAAAATAATGGTTCTGTTCATCAAACTTATCGTGCACTTCGTCCAATCAAAATTTTATTTTCCCATCAAGCCCATTTTTGTTTGAATGGGTACTTAAATAAGCAGAATTGTCTCATTTGGAGTGAGGAGAATCCATAAGCTTTTGTCGAAACACCATCCACATCCACAGAAAATTACTGGCTGGCGGAGTCATTGGCCCATATGTCTTCAAAAACGACGATGGTCAGAATGTTACTGTGTGTGAAAATTGGTGTTCCAGATTGCGCCTTGTACGCGCCAGACGTGGCGGCCACATGGCCGAAATCAGATTTAAACATTAATGTCATAAAATTTTCTATCCAATAAAGACCGTTTCATTGATATCAAAAATATATTACACTGTTTTATTATGATTTAAGTTTGTATCGCTCTATAAAAAACACCCATTAAATGAATCCATTAATTCTATTTGTCAGGAACTTTCCACGCTTTTTTGGAAATTTTTTTTTAACGATCAAACTCAACGTTTTTCATTATTATTTTTTTTATAACTTTTTTTTGAGAGTAAAGAGTGAATTATCATTTAGACTTTTTTAAATTAAAAAATATACAATTTCTGAATTTCGAATATTTATTTTAAAAATTCTTAACCAAAAAGCATTATTGATAAACTCTTTATAGGGTATTTTTAAACGCACACTGCCGCTTAATATCAATCTCATGCTATTTTAGTATTTTTATTTTGTAGAGAATTTTTTTGTTTTAAGGTCGGCTTATTATATTTAAAGTTAAATTTTTTTAATATTTTTTTTTCTCTTTTTTAATTTTTGAAATGTGTGTAAGACCGCCAACACTTTAACGTGTGTACCAGCAAATACAACAGCGTCATTTTTCTTTGGGCTCACTTCAAAGCCAAATATTCCCAGTTAACTCTTTTACACACACACAAACACACACTCACACATTTAAAAACAAAAACTTCCACAACCTTCACCTTCAAGAAAAAGGTTGATGTTGTTTGGCTGTGTGCTGTATGCCAGTTGAGAGAAGAGGAAAAGGTATTTTAATTAGAAACCAAACATTGAAAAATCGAATTTGAGGCAATCAAGCAACAAAGCGACGACTAACCGGCTAAACCTCCAACAAAGCAGCCATAAAACCCTTTTCATAACAAAAAGGAAATGAAATGTTTTATTTTCAATTTTTTTTCTTTTTCTTACAAATTTTTAAAATGCCCTTCTTTATTTCAGCTTTAATAAATTTTAAATTCCCTGTGCTTAAATGCGATTCCGATTTTATGAAATTGACCATGAAAATGAGCAAAACAAACACATTAAAAATAACTTCATTTCAAAAATGTTGTTTTGATTGGAATTTGTGTGCTGTTGACTTTTAGCAGTCTTCATGATAATTTTAATTAAATGAAGAAATAAATATTTTTTAGATCATCTCATATTTTTAATTATTTAATTATATTTTTAGATAGTTATTTTGTAAAACGCATCGCCAAGTGTTTACAAATTTCTTTTGTTAAATTCAATTTTGATATTCTGATTCTTTTAAGTGGTTTCAATTCAGAAAGACATGACAAATATTCGAAACCAAAATTTGAAAAGATCTCAGCTTCCCCAAAAAACTTTGCCAGAGCGGACGTTACACTCTATACTATTTTGATATTTTATTAATTTTTTTAATTTTTTTTTACATTTTAATTAGCTGCTCTATTAAGTTTAACCTGTTAATTGTAGCCCTTAATTATGTTGACATATTGAATTTAATTTGAGTTGTTTTATTTACGTGAAAGACAATTTGATTTGAATGCCATTTAAATATTTCGAATACAAAATAATTCCCAGAAAAGATCCAAAAGAGAAGATTTTAATAATAAATAGTTCAAGGTTTTTTCCTCTTAATTTCTTGATTTACTCTTCAACATTATTTATGGTCATAATTATTCAACGTTGGGGATCTGTTTTAACACACGAGTATTTTGTTGGTATAGTTTTCATCTTTTCAATATTGTGGCCAATATGTTGTTGTAGTTAAATATCAGACGATATTTTCTTTCTGAAGTTTATAAAAAAGTTTGTGGTTTCTTTTGTTGTGTGTTTTATGACATTTCGTTGTGTGTCGCATAATACAGAAGTTATAGGGTGTGTCTGTTTGTGTGTGACTCTATTTCGTGTTTATTTTCATTCAACATGATTAAATCTTAATGAGGCTTAATAATCTTTTAATTCCTCACAACCTTTACAAAATGAAGTAATTTTTTATTTTATTTTATTTACTTTTTTTAAATTTTATGATCACGATCAACAAAAAGTTCTTTTCATACCACAACCAAAACAACAACAAAAACCGAACCAACTGAAACATTTTCGGAGGATTTAAATTTTTTGAAACAGACTCTCTTTGAATTTAAATTAATCTGTCGGATTAAATCATTTAGGGCAAAAATAAAAAGTGTTTATATGATCATGATTTTATTTTTCTTTCGTCCACATAACATGACAGTTTACAAACTCTTTGCCGCAGCCAGGACAACAAAAAAAGAAGGGGGAAAGAAACAGTCAACAAAATAACCACCGAAAGCTAAAAATAAATGAACATAAAATGTATCACTGTTTTTTTATGACCAGCCTGACACAAATCATGACAATGACAAGTGTATTTTGAAAATGAATTTTCATTCCCTTGCGAACGTTGCATTTCGGAGTGCAAGCACTTTGCTTGACCTCCCTGAAATATTCTACCAGCATGTCTTTTTTTTCATTTTACAATTAAGCAAAGAAAATATTAAGCAAATATTCAGAGGATACACATTTTTCGGAATGTTTTAAGATTGTATTTTTATGCTATGGAACCAAACGCAGGTCCAAACCTGTTTTTCTTTAAAATTTTCAAATAAATTTACAAGGTATCGGTGCACAGATGCGGACGGCTGATTCTTATCCTACGATGCCGTTTTTGCTAACCCTGTCCGTCCCTTCACATAAAATGTAACCACGTAGTTAATTACGAAAAATTTCTCAGAAGAAGAAAGAGTAAACGATCAGTGGTCTAGGTCTAGGTCCACTCTTAAATTTCTCTAAGTGTTTTTTTTATCATACAATTTCATTTTACTCCTTGTAACATTAGCGGTATTCAGTATATATATTTTGCACTCTAGATTTGATATGCAACAGTGTTGTCAAATGTTGAATATTATTGGCTATATTTTCCGCCTTTTCCATCACCCTGTTGGAAGCACATGTTCACCAGTTCTTATTTATACCACTGAGAAGTTTGGTAATGATGGACCTGTTGCGCCCGCTGTCCACGTTCATCGTTTGACCCAAGGCAGTCTCATAAATATGGCTCGATGACCCCACCAGGGTAAACAAATCACCACGCAGTAGCTTTGAACAGGTGTAATGACCTTAGGAATTGCTGATATTGTCACGGTATCTTCAAGGCAAGTGACCAAACGCCGCGGTGTTTATCCAGTTGCTGTGGGACGGCCAGGAAATCTGCCGAAGTGTTTCGCAAAAAAAGGAGGAACCAATTATTCCGCTTGCAAATTTGTAGTCCCCATTTATTTACTCCACAAACTTCAACCCCGAATTGACCTTTGGCGTCATTTCCCAAAGTTATAGCATTTCCCAATAGGGTGATTACTTTTGCCCCAGTAACAATTATGATTAGTTTTTTCTTTGACAATTAACAACTTATTATTTTTGCAAAAAAAAAAATAATAAAAGAAAAATACACGCGTTTGGTATTGTAAAAAATTCATATGCACAAAGCAGTGAACATCGATATTGGTCCTGTGCTGTTCCGAAATTATTTAAATGATATTTTTGGTTGTTTTATTGTTTGCAGTAGAGTAGAATATCGTAACAAGTGGAATATTTTTAGGATTTTATGAAAATTTATTGCCAATTCATTCAAATTTATATTGCAATTGTAAAAATTTAATTGCAAGTTATGTAAAGGATTTTTACTGAAAAACATACTCAGTCTTAATTGTTATAAAAGTTTACGAAAAGAATTACTACAAACTAAAATCAGCTCACAATATCAAAAACCAGAAAAAGAAATGAATCGTCTAAAATAAAACAAAAATAGAACACAACGAATAAATCAAGTTATAGAACAATTTTAATTTCTTCAATACAATGGCCAAAACAAATATAAAATACACAAAAAAACTAATTTCCTCTTTTCAGATACCAAGAATACACAGTCAGAAAAGTGTGCAATTGCACTCGGTGCGACCTTTTAACTCCAAACCGACTGATTGAACTGAACGAATATTTTACCACCAAACGCTCTTTAAGAAATTTGACCATAAAATAAACAATTTATAATTGTACTGTTAGTTACAATGCATTCCACATAAACCTGCAGCAGCAGGAGCATTTTCACGATCGTAACACACTGCAACCAACGCAACGTCTTTTGCAAATGTTCAAAAGAAAAAAATTAAATGAAAATCGTTATTGGAAATAAATAAAGTACTCTGATATCCAGAAGGGAAAAATATAAAAGCTTTTTGAAATTTTCATATGAATCTTCAACTAGAGTAGCCACTGTTTTTGGTGTTACATCAGTTGTTATTGTACAATTTTTTCTACCACTGAGCATTTACAGTTGCTTTTATTGCGCTATTTAGATAAAAATCTTTTCATTTTATTATATTCTGGCTTTATGAGTCTCTGTGCATAATTGCAAGTAAGTATGCGAGTTCAATAATAAAAAAAAGTCAGTTTTTAAGATGCGCTTATGATGAACATGCGATTTATTTGTGTTCACCTCAATTCTTACATTTAGCTTAGCCTTTCTTCTCACAGTTAAAATACGGTGAGTGCGAATGCAATACATTTGTTTGAAGAACTTTGGAAGAAAAGATTCTTTCTTATATTTCTCGATTTTATAATCAGCCACTTTGAGAATTTGTTTTTTGGCCAGAAGCATTCAGAAGCCTGCTGTAGCAACAGCAATCATTTCAACTACCACTACCGTCGCCACCACCAACTGTTACTTCATAAGAGCTGAGTTGGCGGCATACAATTGCTAAACAACAAACAATTCAAATCTTTTGCAATCAAGAATATTGAAGCCAACCTCACACAGAAATGAAATAAAACAGAAACAAATAAAACACCTTCACCTTTTTCAGGGTTCTGTCTTACAGTCAAACGGCTTAAAAAAATTATTTCAAATCATTTCTTCACTGTGTCGACGTGAGCATGTGAATGTGCCAGGGAGTCAGTCAGTGGAGCTATTTTTTTACATACCGATGATGTTTTAATGCAAACTGAAAAAGAAATCAACAGAGGATAAGGAAATTTTTCAAATAAATATTAACTGAAAAGCTACCGCAGTGTAAATGTAGGGCAGTTGAAATTTCGAAATTAAAAAATTCAAGTCAAAGGATGCTTTTTAAAGCCCAATAGAAGTTGTGGAAAGTTTAACTGTTAATCTTCATAGCTAATTCTTCAATTTCCCCACTAATATATAATAAAAAATTTTCTGTACAAAACAGTAAGTCCTTATACTATACTTTCTTTTTTATTGAATACAGTTGTTAAGGATTAAAGATGAAGTACACGATTCCTTTTTCATTGTACTGATTTCCTTTGTCGTCAATAAAATTTTAGGGAATTTGAGAAATAAATCTCAAAATGACTGCAAAGGAACTAAAGCATATGTTTTCTTTTTCTTTGTTGCATGGGTACAAGGACATTTGTATGCATGTGTGTAGACTTTTGAATTTTCTCAAATGTAATTAGCATTTTCAAAAGTACAGTTTTAAGAAGATCACACGCTGTTTTCTTTCCTCATGAGGAGAGTATACAAGATATTTATTTATAATTTTTGAAATGCATGTATGGAGAAAAACATGACGTGTATCTGGGCTGCATTGAGACAAATTTTTAGATATTTCCAGCTAATTTACAGGTCGAGATTTGTTTGCAACACGCCAAATATAATTCTGAGAAAATTTCTATTCAAATTAGTAATTCATTAGAAATATTTTGCATCAGCGGAATTCAATCTTGCACCTTAGCCACAGCTTAAATACTCCTAGAGTTTAGGTTTAAGAAAATTTATGTAAATCTGGGACCGCATCAGATATCATATTTAAATTTTTGTACATCCTGGAAAGTAACGTCATTGTATGTACATATATTTAATAAAATGTGTGGGATTTTAAAAGACCTCGGAAAATTTATATTTGTTGCTTAAGCTTTCTTGGCGGGTATGGGTTTTGATAAAGAATTTTCTCCATATTTACAAAATTTTAAATAAGTTTATAAAGGGTTTTATTGAAAATTCTTCATAAAAAATTTTCTAAAATTTATGTCAAATACGTTTGCCACCTGTTTTTGAAAATAAAATCTAATTTTTCGTTTTGGAATTTTGTATTGAAAACAATTTGATGCTGTTTGACTATAAATTCCAAAACGAAAAATTTTATATTATTTACAAAAACAGGTAGTTAATATCTGCCAATAAAATACTCATTATGTCAATCGGTGCGTAAGTGGTATTTAAAAAACGTACGACGGACGACATGTGCCTCGTCCTTAAAATTAATAAATTTATATCAGAATTTTTAGGTTTTTTAAAATAATTTTTACCAAAATTTTTAATAACTTACAGAAATATATATTTTTTATGTTGAATCCGCGATTAGCTGCAGCAGTTTTAAATTTCTTTAAAAAAAATTTTCAATTACTCTATTTTCAAAACACAAGTAAGTATGCAAGCCATTCACTTTGTAAAATGTATCTTTTCGAATAAAATCTTTCGAATTTCCTCATCCTGTGCATTGTGTTCAAACTTTTTATATATGTATGTATGTATAACGGAAGGCGTAGTATGGCAAGAGCCATATAATTTTTGAATTTTTTAACCATCCTATCGGTTGAAATTCACCAAAAATCCAAGTTTATATACACACTATAATAACAGATATTCTTCGAAAATAATATTTACTATATTTACGATTCCATATCATTTGATTTCGCAATGCTATGACAATAGCATACAAACTGGATTATGAAATACATAAAGTTCTTGTCCCGGCTACGGTGACATCTAGTATTCAAGTATATTTCTGATTATAAAACTAAAATAATAGACTTACCGGAATGATTATTATTTGTATGTATTGAATTAATGGATTGATAGAAGTTAATGATTTTTGATATCTTAACGATGATGGATTAAATTTAAATTTTATTGTTAACAAAAACTGTTATGTGCGTTGGATTATGGAATCTGCAAAAGATTTTAAAATTTTATAAATTTTATTGAAAGAGAAATTCAAAGCTTTTAATATTATAAAGATATACTATTGGAAGTATTAAGGCTGTAATTAAGACTAAAAGAAATTTATTAATGCTTGCCTCATTTGGAAAAAACGTGCGTTTTAGCTAAAAACTCATTGTTTGGGAGCTTTGTTCATTAAAAACCACATAACGCCAAGTAAACAACTGGGTGGACTATTATTCTCAGAGCCTTGTTGAACCATTTTGCGTGCTTCTTCAACAGAACACTCAACAACATCAATGAGTTCGTCATCGACACCACCGCCGCTTGAGCATTTGTCCTCGTCGGTGACTTCGCAGTAATACATTTTCTGCTTAGAGCCCTGAGATCCCACACCAGACCTTAAATAAAAATTTTTTTACTATGCAATTATATATGAACTATGCATTTATTAGTCCTATTTCACCTGTAAGTCATGACTTCTTCTATTCGGTCGAGAGGTACATGATAACCACACTCTTCAGAAATTTCTTCTTGAGCAATTTCCTGCCAACTTTTATCTTTATCTACAATACCAGCACACAATTCTGTTGTAACACCCAGAGATGGAGGATATTTTTTTAAATCAACGTTGCGTATATCTGCACCATCCGTAGTGACAACGCCATGATATACAGCCGGACGAAACTGTTTGACAAACACCAGCTTTTGCCTAGTGGTGTTGAAGATCACAATTGCTACACTGTCATGCACTTTCATAAGATCCCAATTTTTTTCCCGATCATTTTGTATGTAATAAAAACGGAATGGTTTAACATACGGTGAATCGCTGGGTAACGGACCAATCCAGATTTTACTTATTTTATCCATATTACGGAATAGTTTACTTAAATTCCTTAAATAATTTTTTATACTTCCAATTGTTAAAGCAATAGCACTTTCTGCCGATTTCAAAAACGAAATAGTTGACTTGTAATACGCGAAATAAATTATCGAATTTACCACAAAATTAAATGAAAGTGCCGGAACAAAGAGAAGGCAAGCAACACAGATTTTTCAGATATTTGTGCGGCAAAACAAACAAAATTATATAAAACCCGTGCTGCCAGACAATTAGTTATTTATACAGAAACTTTTGTGGGACATACCAAACCAAAACTGTTTATGATAAGGCATTTGGTGTATTTTGTTATGTGATAACAGCTAATTGTGAAAACATGATTATACGACCACAGAACCGCAAAGTAGGCACAGTGGTGTGCAACGAGCATGTTTACGCTATTATAGAAAGGTTATTCGATACTATGAGTGGGATTTAAGTAGGGCAATATATAATAATAGAAAAACATAAATCTTAGAGGTAATCGTATGTGGCAGTTTTTATTATAATGAGCACTTATATATCGTATTCTAAAAGCTATTTCTGAGGCGTTTTTTAGCATTGGGGATAACGCAATACATATTGTATATGATATCACAATTGTTCATTATATCACAATTAACAAGACCATATACAATTTATGTGGAGTCCATACTGATGGGAGATGATAACCCAGTTGACAGCACTGCTTGAACTGAAAAAATTTTCTCCACTCCTCTCGAACAGGTATAATGATAATATATAACTTATATATTCGCAAACAAGGGTTAAAGATAGCATGCTACGTCTGGCATCACAGTTTTATAATAAATTCAACTCTACTTTGTAAATGTCATACCCACTGCTCATTGACATCACATGAAAACATTGACATCTCTTTAGGTGAACGACAACGTTACGGTAGTGTGAAAAATTGGTGAAAAATATAGAAAATTTCTAGTTAATAGTGAAATAATTACACAATTACATTTACTATAATTGAATTTGAATAAAAGCGGGCATTTTTTATTACAGTTACCCACTTTCCATACTGCACGAAACATTATTTTGTCTTTCAAAATGATGAAGCCCATGAATATGGTTATGAGCATTGCTCGTCGTGGTTTATCTACCAGCGCATCCAGATCAATGGCTGCACAACAAATGACAGTAAGAGATGCCTTAAACAGTGCCCTAGACGAAGAAATGGCTCGTGACGAACGTGTTTTCATAATGGGAGAGGAAGTTGCTCAGTATGATGGAGCATATAAGGTGATTTTTTAAAAGTGAAATGTAGAAGTTGAAACTGTTACGTAAACTAATGGTTAGAATACATACACAAGCTCATTGTGACAATTGAACATGCACAAAATGCATTTTTATGGTTTATTAGGCCGTGTAATCTTTTTTTGTTATCAGAATAATTCATGAGCACTAAACTGACGAAGAGATGATGACAGCAGTCAGGAAATGTTTTCGTAAAACATTTATCACTAACAATAAAATACTTTTATTAAATTTCTAAATTTTTTAAGGTCATAAGAACAAGAAAAGACATTTAGCAATTACAAATTTATTACAATGTATCTAATTAGTTTCATATTTTAAGGTATCTCGAGGATTGTGGAAAAAATATGGTGACAAGCGTGTCATTGATACTCCAATTACTGAAATGGGCTTTGCTGGTATTGCTGTCGGAGCGGCTATGGCCGGCTTACGTCCCGTTTGCGAATTTATGACTTTCAATTTTTCCATGCAAGCTATTGATCATGTAAGTAATAATTATATATGCATATTTGTGTTCTTATATTAAACAAGCGTTTATATGTTGTGATATTATTATTTGAGTTAGTGTTTATAATTATTAATGGTACATGCTTTAAAACGTACACTCGACTTTATACTAAGAACAGTGGGTACTTGCCAGTGTAAGAAATTCTCCACACATTGTCCATATAAATGTGTTAAGATTCTCGAAAAGCTTTACAATCTGCTGAATTTTTAGATGTGGAAAGTGTATTGAAAGCAAGGATGTATAGCATGCGCTTAGTATAATACCAACCTTTAGAAACAACTTACATATGTATGAGTACATCAATTATTCAATAAATTATTCTTTATGTGTGCTACATGTTTCAAATATTTCATTCAATATTATCTTAGTTTTCATTAAGTACTCAGATTAACCAAACCATGTTTCTTTTTCCAAAGCGAACTATAGTGTATATATTAGCGCTTGTTTAGGCAAATAGCTTTATTGTAAAGGAAATTTCGTTGTCAGTAAATCAAAATAAATATCAAATCAAGCTATGCAGCTAAATTAAATGTTTAAAGTAGAATTTTTTTAAAAATATTCAAAACTACAAACTAAAACAATTTCATTTTTGATGCATATAGTTAATAACATATAAAAACTGTTTTATTTGTTTTCTGTTAGTTACAGTTTATATGCCTGCAATTTATTGGGTTTTAGACAAAATCATCGGTTAGCTTTAGCTTAGATCTGAAAAGCTTAAAATTTTTAATATTTTGATTGAGAAAATATGTGAAATAAATTACATTGAATTACAAGCAACCAATATGAAAAATTATTTAGTAATTAATTTATTTTAACTAGAACTCGAACTCATATTATCTCATAATCAAGCCACTAGCTAATAAATTATACATTTATATTATTTGTAAATAAAAAAGTATTAACCTTATACTGCCGGGAAATGCCAACAATCGTCAATGTTAAAAGTTTCAAAGACTAAAAAAGAGACACCGTAACTAAAACTTGGAAGAAACGAAAACATAATGGGATAATATGGGTTTGGTCATTACAAATAATGAAAAACTGATTTCAACTGTATTAATTTTTGAAATCAAAGAATTCTTAGAATAAATACTTAGCTTTAAACAATTAAAAAGTCACAATTTCTATGACAATTGACCCATATTATCCAATTATATTGTATGTATACTACAGGCTTCCCTTTTCAAATCTTCGCTGTACACATCAACTTCATTGCGTCATTTGCATTTTCACAGAGGCTTTTACCGGCCTAATAGTATAATGCCAACTTCCGCAGTCGTTAGAACACCAATAAATCCTATACCTGTAGGAGACTTAATAAATCAAAAGCAAATTGGTGATCCTGCTAAACCAAATTGGCTTGATGAAATTGGTGATATACTTAACGAAATTAATCAGATAAGAGCACCTACTGATGTCAAAAAGGACAAAATGGAAGCGGCTCGTATGATTGTTATCAGACGGCGGAAAATGAAAAAACACAAATTGAAAAAATTACGTCGTAAGATGAAATTCGAATGGGCTAAGGTACGTCAGCGCCGAGAAATGCGCAAAGAAAAGGCATTCCAAGCTGTATTAATAGCTCAAATAAAAGAATCGGAAAAATTTGATGCTGCCAAATACGTGGCGGAGAAGCTTCAAAAAGCTAAGGAAACACCATTGCCGCGGTACTGGAAAGGACGTCGGTTGCCAGCTTTTATTATTAAAGAGAAATTGGGCATAAAATGAGAAAACTTATTGCATTTTATATTTATTTCTAAAGTTTCGTAATAAAATGTATGTGTATGAATTGAAAGAAATTTTAATAAACGGTATTGTTGGAATTTCTTGGACCCAGTTAAGAATGCTTTGTTTTACTTCTTCTGACATGCTATTACTTAAAACTTTTATGTATATCTTAAGGTTATCAACTCGGCCGCCAAAACATTTTACATGTCTGCCGGTAAAGTCAATGTGCCTATGGTTTTCCGTGGACCCAACGGTGCTGCCATGGGTGTTGCTGCCCAACACTCCCAATGCTTTGCTGCTTGGTATGCTCATTGTCCTGGATTAAAAGTCATTTCGCCATATGATGCCGAAGATGCGAGAGGTCTTCTTAAAGCTGCAATACGAGATCCCGATCCAGTTGTATTTCTAGAAAATGAAGTGTTGTATGGCGTATCTTATGCCATAGATCCTAAAGTTTTAGACAAGGATTTCTTGTTGCCCATTGGGAAAGCTAAAGTCATGAAGCCAGGAAAACAAATAACCATAGTTGCTCATTCCAGAGCTGTAGAAACCAGCCTGCTAGCTGCTGCCGAATTAGCTAAGAAGGGTATGTTAGTTTAACAATTATTCAAAAAATATATATATTTTATAAAAATTCTCATAACTTAAGGAATTGATGCTGAGGTTATCAACTTGCGTTCAATTAGACCTTTGGACACCGAAACCATTTTCAATTCCGTTAGAAAAACCCATCACTTGGTTACAGTGGAACAGGGCTGGCCTCAAAGCGGTAAGTTTCAATAATATTAATTAGCTAAACTAAAGAATAATTTATATCACACTCACGAATGCAGAATAAGTAGTTACGCGTTAAGTAATTTTTACCTTATGATTTTCCGGGAATATTAAAAACTTCCTTATGAAAAAATGTCATTTTAAAGAAATGAATTCAATAATTCGAAGTGGTTTTTCCAATCGGAAATTGGTACATTGAAAATTTATGGCCACCTTAAATAAGTACGATATGTACGTGTACAAACTCGTTATCAAATTTATTTTTTAATACATCTTTTAAAAAAATTTAAATTTAAAAAAGTACTAAATTCGGAAATCGTTTTGAAATTAGTGAAATTTCAATTATTAATCTTTATATGTAAAATCAACAACAAAAAATTGTATATGTATATATTTATATTAAAAAATTCTATATTTTAGGTGTGGGCGCTGAAATTTGTGCCCGCATTATGGAGGACGAAACTTTCTTCCATTTAGATGCTCCTGTGTGGCGTGTATGTGGTGTTGATGTTCCAATGCCATATACAAAATCGTTAGAAATGAATGCATTGCCCCAACCTAAAGACGTCATTGAAGCAGTTACAAAAATTTTGGGTGGCAAAAAGTAATCCAATCTCACAATACAGCACTCCTTCTGGACTGCAATGGAAATTATAACACCGCCATCTTTAGTAAACTTGTAACAAAATAAAATTAGTAGCGAATCTTAAAATCATCTGATACATAATAAGAGATATTAAAAATTAATAATATTACGAAATATAAAAGAGGAAGAATATATTAAACAAAGATACTGTACGAAATTGTACGGCTTTTTTATTGATAAAAGTTGCATATTTATCAGAATAAAAAATATATATCTATTCTCTATTCGCATTAAACATCAAAGCTGCAACTGTTAAGGAAATATTTTTAAAATTGTGTACAGATCGTCATGAAAATTGTATATAGCAGTTGGTTGATTTCCAAAAATGTGATCATAATTAATAAAAACTTATATCAATAATGCATGTACTTGGTTTTTTGCAAAATAAAAATTACATAATACGTTCTCATAACATATACAGAAGAATGGTATTTCAAATGTTGTGTTATATAAGGTGCTAATGGTTCTATATACCGAAGGGGTGTCAAACTTTTAAATATGTTGCTTCTAGAACTACATCAGTTAAAGCTATTTTAGTCAATAGTTTAATATATACCACATAAGTTTAATATATGCTACCTTACATAGGATGCGTGAGGCGTTCACATATTCCTGTATAGAAACATTTACATATTTTATAGTAACCATAATATGAAGTATAAAAGAGTTTTTTTTTTTTTTTTGTTTAACATTTGCTCTTCTATATATTTTTTAAAGGTGTACTGCTTCCCCACATGTACATATATTAATTTTAGGAATATAAGATATTTTCTTTCAATGTAATCCTTAGTACAGTTTGAGCAACCTTGAACATTGCAATAATCACCACTACGATTTTTTGCAGCCCTGTGTGAGTAAAAAGATTTTTATCAATATTCAAGAAGAGAGCAAGTGTAGTACAATTTTTCCAAGTTAGAAATCAAAACAAATTTCCTGCTTAAAAATGGTACGCCCCTTAAAATTATTTAATAAGATTATTTTATATAAATTGTTTTATCTCTTTATAGATTCGCTTCATTTTAATACAGAATCGTGCAGGTAAGACCCGTTTGGCTAAATGGTATATGAACTTTGATGACGACGAAAAGCAAAAACTCATCGAAGAAGTTCATGCTGTAGTTACGGTGAGGGATGCCAAACACACAAACTTTGTGGAGGTATATCAAAAATGAAAAAATTTAGTATTTGTTAAAATGTGTCGTTTTTAGTTCCGCAACTTTAAAATTGTTTATCGTCGTTATGCTGGTCTGTACTTTTGTATATGTGTGGATGTAAATGATAATAATCTGTGCTATTTGGAGGCCATACACAATTTCGTAGAAGTTCTTAATGAATATTTCCATAATGTTTGTGAGCTGGATTTGGTGTTCAACTTTTATAAAGTTTATACGGTTGTAGATGAAATGTTTCTCGCCGGCGAGATACGCGAAACTTCACAAACTAAGGTTCTGAAACAATTGTTAACCTTAAATTCATTGGAGTAAAACGGATTGTATGTGTGGTTCATCATTCCATAGTATGTGTATGCGTGTCATACACCATCTCTTATTTGCATCATACTATTAAGTTAGATCTAAATTTCGAATCTTGGATTAATTTTGCTTGTAATGTAAAATATGGAAAATTGTTTTTACCAAAAACGTATTACAATTCTACAAGATCATAGCGAATAGAAAGGAAACCCCAAATCGAAGCGAAAAATCTCCAAACTCGTTCAAATATCTATTAATATTGTTAACTCATATAAATATGTATTATATATAAAATATGCAGTAAAATTATTTAAATAAAAAATAGGAATTAATGTTCAGTTCTAATCGACGAAGCTTAAGAATTTGTATTAAAGAAATATATTCGAACAGTCTTACCTGCGAAGCGGAGTAAATACTTTATTGAGAGAGTTCGCGTTGAAAAATTGTCTTCCTGAAAAACTTATTGAAATCGAACTCTCATTTGCGATTCTTGCACGGGATTGGGTTTTTGCTTGTTAAGATTGGATGCACATATGCCATGGAAGCAATTCATAAGCATAAGACGCAAGTATGCAATGGATTTCTTTGCTGTTCATGTTTACATTATGAACTACAGTTGACTATCCAATATAACTTTACGATGTGTCAAAAAAACAGCGGACGGTTGTCATTGTCTCACACAAAATAAATGCTATAACGTTAATGCGACGCTATCATATGTATATATTAAAGATTTGTTATATATACGTTGATATAGGCATAACGTAGTGTTAAGCCGACACTGTTGTTCCTAATACATATATATATATATATATATATATATATATATACATATATATACATATATATATATATATATATATATATATATATATATATATATGATTTCTAATAGTAAATACCAGTCTTAGCGTTAGATCCCAAGGAGGCCAGTAGCCTATACTGCATAGATATTAAATAAACGAAAAAGTGGGTATGCATATATGACATTCGGATGATGAGTTGTAACGTGCTATTTATATGCTCCTTTTTATTTACACTAATGCATTTGTGGTAGAGTTATCGATTATATGCCCCTAACTACCGACTACTGAGTGACTACTTTTAGTTATACAGATCTATTGACGGTGATGTGTAAGTCGTCGCCATCTTTTGTAGAAAAAATTTGCTTTCGACAAGAAGTTACCTTTTTTTTGATAATTACGTTTTAAATAAATTACAAATTACAATAAAATACTGTAAATATAAACTTAAATGTTTGTGTAATCACATCATCTCTCAAAATTCCTATAAATTTTAAAATTCAACAACTAAATCCATTATTGTCCACGTCAAACTGGTGACAAAAAAACGAAGGAAAAAAGTGATTTGCAAAAAGAAGAAAAAATACGTAGAAAAATATAAGTGCCAGAACTTTCAGATATAAAAACATATTAGTAGCTTAAAAAGTTGATAAATTACAAAAATAAAATTAAACAAATCAAACGCCTGCAGTAAAAAAGAAGTAAAGTAATTTAAACAAAATGTCAGCTATAAACCCAGAATAGTAAGTTGAGACATGGCAAAAATTATACGAATTAAAAATGTTCATTGTTTTAGTCGGGTCAGAAGAAAATAATAGGTATTTTGCGACGTCATTTTTATATATTCAACGTGTGTTTGTTTGTGTAGTATGCTGATTAAGTGTATGTAAGATTTGCGACGGCCCACTCCCTTTTTCGATATGTGTAATGGAACAAAAACGACCCCTACAACATTTAGATAAGTACAATATCATTATATATATGTACATACATACATATAAAGTGCATAGTTTGAAAAGAAGTAACAAAGGAATTTAGAAGTTTGAATGCGTCCATTAACAGTCAACGTTGTCTAGTTTATTTCTTTGTATATGCATAAGCGTCTGCATATAACTAAACATAAGTATGGTTATATGTATGTATATTCTTGGGATACTGTTTTTGAAATATGTACATAAATAAATATACTTATATGTTTACATGCTCTAAAGGTTGTTCCAAATTAGTTTTCATTGGTTCTGTCTCCACATTGTATTAAAAACAATTTGATATAAAAACCAAATAAAATAATAAAGGGGCGGATGAGTCACGAACTTAACTTTATTCGTTGCTGTTTGTATTTCTGTTTCCCTGTTAAATGGTGTAATTTTTTTCCTTCATGTTTTTTCTAATGCAAAATCATTTGTAAATACATTCACACTAACCTAACACAGAAGCAACAAAAACAAAGGTTTTTGAGTTTGTTTAGTTTGTCTTTCTTTTTGACTTGTTACGTTGTTTTGATTATTACTTTTTACAATTTGCTCTTTGGAAATGCATTTGAAAAATTGATTTTGTGTTACAAATATTAGATGATATTCAAGGATAGATATGGTAGCCAAATTTTGTTTACTAAATTACCAGCGTTACACGCACATTCATATATTTATTTAAATAAAATTTTTCATATATAGAAGTATTTACACTCATATGTGTTTATGCACATTATTTACATTTAAATAAAGAAAATTACCAGTTTCCAAAATTTAGCTGAAGCGTGGAATGTATGTGAGCTCTAATGGTTCGTTGATAATAATTATCATACAAAATATGTACCTGCAAATATTCATATAAATTTGGTGTCTACAAGCAAGTATATGAATGTAGATATGGCTGTTTACGATATGCAGATATACATACATATATGTAAGTGCCACATAAGTATGTCTGTTTAACTGTATACACACAGGTATAACAAAATAAAGTCTCAAAATAAATAATATATCTTTTGATTATGTTGTTTAGAAACAGCACGATTTGAAACCGATCCATCAAATGGCAGAACTTATAGCATCATCGTTTTTATAGAACAAAAGAATTATTCATCGAAATCGTACGCCATCTGGAAGCTGATGTTTTAGCATTCAGATCTAAATATCAGTACTTTATGTTAAATAACAGTTAACTCTAGTATATACATATATGTAAATACCGTTTAAATACAAAGTTTGAAAAGCGTATTAAGTCATTAACGATTTTAAAGTTAAATTATACATAGAAACACTTAGATATAGTAAGTATGTACTAAAAGTTGCAATAATACAAACAATCAAATGACATGTCTTAAAATTTATCAGATATCACTGATTATCTCTTCAAGGTGATTCTGGTTTATTAAAATTATGCGGTTTGTTAACGTTCGATGGTTCTGCAAGTACAGAAGTAAAATTTTTTAATTTTTATAATAATTTGACGTTCATCTTAAGGTCAAAACCTCCCATATATATTTAATTTTTTTACGAATAAACTTATGTCTGTATTAAATTTCACTTCATATCATGCCATAGCAAAATTCGATTAATTTCAGATTAATTATTCACGAAATAAAGAACTTGTTTACTGAATATTAGAATTGTAACACAACGAAACTTTATGTATGTACATATGCACATAAAAGAAAGGATAAACAAAATGTAGGAACATATACATACTTGTGAAAATCCTTATTAAAGACGAAAAAATGTGTGTTCAGCTTTGTTTGTGTGTAGGTTTTTTTCATTTGCCTACCCGTAGTATTACACTAACCTAAGATTTTCGTTGGAACATGAAATTTACAATTAAATAAACTGTATGTTGTATATAGTCAATAATTTTTACTGCATTAATTATTTAACATATACGTATTTATTTAGATTTGTTAACCTAAAGTGCAACAAACGTGCACTGTTACTACGATGTCAATATAATTCAATAAAAATCATTTATGTATACATAACTATTTTAAATTGCTCTTATTAACTTTTTTATGTACATATGTATGTGTGTAATGTCTTCAACAAAAATAGGAGAATATTATTTCTAAAACGTTAAAAATATATGGCCTTATGAATAATATTATGTAAAATCAAATTAATGGTGACCTTTGTAAAAAAAAGATAATATAAAATAAGCTGAACCCGAGATAAAATCTTTTCCAAGCTATAAAATTATGGGAATCAGATTGTTAAAGCTTTTCATACTTTTGGAGGTAGTGCGTAATTACTTCTACTTGTCATTAATTTTGGCAACTAAAAATTGTCGTAATGCAAAAACTTATCTCTCTACTCTGCAGTCATATTTTAAAAATATCTTTTACTCTCACTTCTTGCATTCATTTCTTTAAAACAAGATGTTTTGAGTTATGACAATGGTTTAGTAAATGAGCGATAAGCACTACATGCTTAGGTATCGTTTTGATTTTCAGAAAGCTAATAAAAGAATTAAAAACGACCAAGTACAGCTAAATGTAAAATTCCTTCAATTAAAAACAACAATTAAAAAATGTTTCTCGCTTTGTCCGAAAAACTTTTTCAGTGTAACTTTAGCTTTTTTCTGTTGTATATGAGGATACGTGTTCATATTTGCATATTTACTTTGCAAACATAAATATAAACTAATTCTTTCAAAAACAAACATTCTCTTATAGTGGCTTTGGTATTGAGTTTCATGATAAAATATTTTAAATTCTTGTACACAATAAAATAATTAATATATAAACTTTTTTTTTATCATATTTCAGTGATTATCTTTTCAAATTACTTTTGATTGGTGATTCTGGAGTAGGAAAATCATGTCTTTTATTGAGATTCGCTGATGATACATATACAGAAAGTTATATCAGCACAATTGGTGTGGATTTTGTAAGTTAATTTGTTAATCTTATTGCATAAAATAGTTACTAATATTAAAACCTAAAATCTATTTTCAGAAAATTAGAACTATTGAGTTGGATGGGAAAACTATAAAATTACAAATTGTAAGTTTCATGAATAGAACATGTTTAGATATTTTGAAATTCATAAACTTAAAAAACTTAATTCTTTATATAGTGGGATACTGCTGGACAAGAGCGTTTCCGTACCATTACATCTTCTTACTATAGAGGTGCGCATGGTATAATTGTTGTTTACGATTGTACGGATCAAGAATCATTTAATAATGTTAAGCAATGGCTTGAAGAAATTGAAAGATACGCCTGTGAAAATGTCAATAAGTTGTTGGTGGGCAACAAAAGTGATTTAACCACCAAAAAGGTGGTTGATCATACTACAGCTGCGGTAAGTATTGATAAATTTAGTTATTTTTCTATCTCTTATTATTGAACTTAATTCTATAATAATCACTCAAGAGTATGTTGTTATATTTGGAGTACTTCATTAAATCGACCACGACGTTACAAAGTAATATTTTCTAACTCTTCAAATGTGTTTCAAAAATGTCAGAAGATGTAGCATACATTTCGCATCTTTAATCAGTAATTTGTCTCATTATATATATATGTCAAAATAAACCTTAACTTGAATGTATTTGATATACATATCTTTGCCTTCGTTATGAATTTTATAAAAAGAAATATATGGAATATTGGCTAAGACCCAAAAATATTGAAATATACACGATATCCATGTCAACAATTTTAAAATATATTAAACTATGAGTTCCGAAAAATATATACTACAATGTAATTGAATTTTAATGCTCATGAACAAATTTGAAGAAATGGAAATATAGAATTTATTCCACAGATATCCCAGCCTTTTATATGAATACCTATAAATAAGATTAGATTCATTCCTGTCTGATTTATAGTCTTAGAGTTTTCTGTTTAGCCTGCGGCTTTCAAAATTGTAAATAAAATAATAAAATATTAGCCAAAGAACTTGTGTAGTCTGAGTAAAGATAAATTCGCTTTTTAATAATACTAACGATTTTGTGTAATCAGACATAAAATTCGGGTTGTAAATAGACCGGTTTGTCTACATATAACTAAATTACTTATTTATGCTTATCATTTATTTTAATATCGCTTTCAATCTTTTTAAAACGTAAATAAGTGCGTTATTATTCAAAAACTCTTTATTTACTAAACATTTTTGTTGACTAACAGCTTGATGAATTTTTTGTAATATTTTGTTTCATTATATGTTCGCAGGAGTATGCAAATCAATTAGGCATTCCATTCCTTGAAACTTCTGCTAAGAGCGCCACTAATGTGGAGCAGGCCTTCATGACAATGGCGGCTGAGATTAAGAATCGTGTTGGACCGCCATCGAGCGCTACCGATAATACAAGCAAAGTTAAAATCGATCAAGGGCGTCCAGTCGAAAATACCAAGTCTGGTTGCTGCTGAATAATTAGTCTCCAACTTATTGTGAATCATTATTTTATTAAAATATAAACAAACAAAAGAAAAAAAGATAACCCATAAAAACAAAAACAACAATACACTTAAATAATAAATCTAAACTTAAAGAACAAGAGAAATAACGAATGCTGATATATAAATATGTTAAGATGAACATAATATCAACTTGAAGAAGTTTTTAATTAAATTATAATTTTCAATGTCACACGGAGACATTTTTCCCAACAGAATTTATGATGCGATGACGATTGATTAAAACGTTTACGTGTTTAATCAATTGATCATATTTGTGGACACAACATATAATAGTATAAATATAAAAATAACAGCATGAAAACCAGAAAATATTTTTTATTTTTTGAAGTGTGCAGTAGTTAAATAAAAATTATTGAAAAAATAAAAAAGGTATAAAAATGAACTAAAATACACCAATCAATAATAAAAACAGGCAGGTTACAGTTTTAAAATATGAAAATTTAGTTGTAAGTCTCTGGAAATAATTATTTTTCAGCTTCTTCTTGGCTTCAACTCTGTTTCAACTGTGGCCACTATTTTCTAAAATAAATACTTTAACTGGCATCAATAGCACATATTTCCTCTTTTCATACATCTTTACTCACTTTGTAGTAGTTGGTTGGTTGATTAAATACAACATACATAAATTATTAAATTTCCGATTATTTGGTTATTTATTCCAATTTTTATGTTTAAAAACCTAATAAATTCTGTTGTACTTTTCATTTAATTTAAATTCGTATTTATTTGTTCTATTTAATAGTTTGTGATGTGAAACGAGTATTTAAATAATTTCATATTAGTTTTAATTCTATGTTTTCATTAATTCCAATTTCGTTTTCAGTTTTAAGCACGTTTTACTCGTATCAAATTAAAAAAAAAAAAACTACAGTTTACGAATTATAAAAATAAAAAATAAAATACAACAAAAGTATATATAATTAATACGAAATAAAAATAAATATTAGGAACATCAAAATAGATTGCAAAATAAAATAATTTTTTTTCTTAATATAGATCATAAAATTTAAAACAATTATATACAAATAAAGAAGAAAAACAAACAAGACTAGATTTCTTTTGCAATGTTTAAGATTTTATTTTTCTTTATTTTCTTTGTGTCTTCTCAAAAATATAATTTTTTATAATTTTATATATTTAATAAGGGTTTAAATAAAAGTATATAAAATATTTAAAAAAATGTTTTAATTATCATTGCTCTTCGCGCCCCGAAACCGGAGTAGTGGAGTAGTTTGGGAACTACGTTGTAGCAGGCGTAAAAACAATCACTGCTGAAATAATCAAGCGTTGGCCGCATGTATATATAAAAGCAGTGTAACCTCATAAATATAAGTTTAAAGGAGAAGGTAAAAACTTATCAAGACCGTAGTCATAACTTTTAATATTGTGATGTCAAATATTTGTGACGCGGTCTATTTCTGGTAAATCTATTGGAATCGCTACAAAAAGCCCAACGTCAAAGTTAATTTTAATTCAATTGCATATTATATTATGAAAATTATTTAACATGTAAGATACATTATCTGCCAGCTAACAAAACATTCGAAAACAAATTCTAGCGAAAGCTAAGAAAAGAAAAGAACCTTCAAAAACCAAACTTAACTGCATGTTAGCACGAGAAGAACGTGGATCTCTTGCTCGGAAAATTAGACAGTTTACAATAAGAGTGAAGATATTAGAAGAACTTTGATAAATTAATTGTAAAAATGATCAAACCCCTTCCACTATTTTGCGTTGCCAAAAATGCATTTTATGCTAAAAGTATTAAGTGTGACAACCTCTTAAAATTACAATTACAGAACTAGCAGTATGTTTATATTAAACAGACAAGCTGGAACTATCTTACGGTAGAACAAAAAACATTTAAAATAAAAATATTTTTAATATATATAATGTTATGTAGTCGATAGCTTGCGACATCGGTGAATCGGTCAAAAATATATTTATTTAAAATAAAAGCAATTAAAAACGGCATATAATCTCTTTTGGAATCTATTTTTACAGTTACAAAACGTATTAATGTAAATAATGCACATTTACACAAATGCTTTGTGTTTGAATAGCCTCAGCAGTTCTATTCGTTTCAAGTGCCTCAACTGCCAGACTGCTGTTACAATTTGTTAGAGACGATAGCACGTAACGGCACCAGCATGTTTTACAAATACTGCCAGACTAAAAGTATATTTTAGGAAACGGCAGGATAAACAAAAGATGGCGCTTGTTACTCAGAAGTCAAGTTGTCTGTGACAAGTGTTGCAGGAGTGCAATTAAGTTTTCTTTATTTTTAAATCGTTTATTTCTTTTAAATATATTCTTTTCATAAAATTGACACTAGTAGCAGAATAGGAAGCTTTCTTTAAAAAATAAATATTGTGCTATTACTAGAATGTTATCCTTTATATATATTACAAGATTATATATATCACAAAGTTAATTAAAACGAGTCTTAGTAGATGAATATTTTATTTTTCTGTGTATTATTTTATATATATATATATATATATACATATATTTTATATAACATATAATAAAATTTAATTATTCAGTGTAAACTTAAATGCTAAAGTTACGTACTTAAATTTTGAAATTTATTTTTATGAAATTACATAGTGGGTATTGCATACACACTTTAACAGACGTTTTTATATGTATGTGTGTATGTGAAAATACTAAGTGTGATATTGTTTTATGAAAGTAACTAATAAAAGCCTGGTTCAATAAACCATAACCTTCTATGAAGTCCTTTAACTAACATCTACTAAAATAATTTTGCTTTAAAGTTTTATTTGTTTATTGTAATTCTTCTAGACTATTTAAATGGAAGTATTTTTTCTTAATAAATTGTATACGTATTGAATATTATTGTTTTACACTTTACATAATTGCATGTTGCACCTAATAATTCATTTCCTTTGATATTTATTTGTAATTTTATATATTTTACATAAAATAAAAGAAAAATAATAATGATAATAATAATAATATTAGCATTTAAATAAAAACTTATTTGTAGATCAGAGTGGATAGCGAGTACAATCAGTAGCCGAATAACATATATTTTAACCTACAGTAGGGTTCAGTTCCTTTATCCTGCATATATTTATGTCCCTTTTCTTTTCCTTTTAAGAATCCACACCCACTGCTTGATATTTTTTAGTCAGGGAAACTTTTCCAATTCAAATTTTTTCATGTTTTGACAGAAAGTTTACTTTCGAAAAATTTTCTTTTCTTCTGTGGGAATGTTGAGGTAATTTTTTTTTATATATGAAAATCAAAAACCAAGTTAAAGCCAATTTCCGCTATTAACTACGAACGAATTTATGAGTACAACTTAATTAATAATAAACAATGAAATTTTTTGTTAGTGGCAGATAAAAAGAAAGAAGGTGGACTAAAGCAGATATTTGGAATGGATTTTGAAATCTCTTTCAATCCTTCTTTGCTGTCCACGCTTGTGTTAAAATAAAATAATTTGGGAAGAACTGATTTTTTCAAAAAATTTGTGAACCCTGATGATATTCGAAAAAATAATACTGATAAATAAGCAGCCGATCAGCTTATATGTTCTTTCTTATATTTGGCTCTTAATAGTATATCTGGGCAGCAGCGATTCTATTTTAGTTCTTTTTTACAACCGAGACATTGAAGGCTGACATGGATTTTAATTCTTATTTCGTCTTCTTTAAAGCTTTTATAGTTAACAAATTAATACACTGGCAGGTGGGTTCATTTGCTAGATGGGTGTGTGTGTGTATTGTGTATTAGGAAAATGTATATACATATAAAAACGTAAAAATGTGTAGTACAGATAGTCTTGTGCTAAACTACGCCTCTCTCTCTCTCTCTCTCTCTCTTTGAATTTTTCGATCGTAAAAGGATATTTGCTGTGCTGACACGCCTCCTCCCTAGAAACTATGCCTCTCTCTCTCTCTTTAAATTTTTCGATTGTGAAAGGACCTTTGCCGCTCTGACACGCCTTGTCTCTCTGATGTAGATCTATTTTGCGTTGCCAACAATCTTCAGTTGTGTTGCAAGTCTCTACGAATATGTTCAGTAGCCCTGGCAACTCATTTAAAGTTCGGTTGCCGTACTCAACATATGGATCCGTAAACAAATGCTATTTCCTATTTTTTGTACCTTTTTTATAGTTTTACATCTTTTTTAGTTGAAATACATTGTGGTTAAAGCTGCTGTACTCATATCGGTGATAGCGGCGGCCAAGGAATGTGATTCGGGCGGTTTTGTGACCCCAGTAACCGAAGTTGAAACACTGCTGCTGCGCCAAGTGTTCGATGTACGATCTGTTCCCGACGAAGTCGATATAGAATTAACCA
Organism: Linnaemya vulpina; assembly: GCA_963675445.1. NCBI lineage: Eukaryota > Metazoa > Arthropoda > Insecta > Diptera > Tachinidae > Linnaemya > Linnaemya vulpina. Next base: position 11,950,347 of record OY776277.1, on the reverse strand, counting down.
AAAATGTCGCTTCTCTTTTAAAGGGTCGCCGAGATCTCAAGCTGTTGTCGGGTTTTTCCAAAACATTTACTTCACGTTTCGTATGGATGTTCATGTGATGGCGGGCACAGGGATTCCGCTGTTGCTTGCCATGACAACAACAGGAAACCATGAGATGCCAAAAACCAGTGCGAAATTTCGAAGACATCAAATTATAAAGTATGGGATTCAGAGCCGAGTTGAGATACAACATGATGCGACAAAAGTACAAGATATTGTAATAGCCCTCTAGGCCCAACGAATTAACATCCTCCGTGGAACTGATAATAACCCAAATGGTGAAAGCACGAAATGGTAAAAGGCAAACGAAAAAGCTTAAAACCACAGCAACCAGCATAAATATCACCTGTTTACGATGTTTGCGCAAACTATTGTTTTGGGGATGAGTGCTGATATGATTTCTACGGGCAGCTGAGAGCTTCACTATCAAATCTTTGGTGGCCACGATGCAACTATTTGTTTCCGTTACTATTTCCATGGGAGGTGCAGTCACTGCCTCATTTATATTATGCGGAGCTGTAGAACGTTGGAATTCCGTGTGCCTTCTTAACAGTTTATACGCTATTGCGGTATAGAGTATAATCAAGATGGCGAAGGGGATAAAGAAGAAGAAGGTTATGCTGGCTATGAAATAGAATGCACTCCAAAAAGTTTCGGCTGAAGTGAAACAAATCGCCACCAGTTTGCCGTCATAATACGGCTCCAAACGGTAAGTGGCTATCAGAACTATGGGGCTGTATGGGAAAGTTTTTAATTGATTATTGAAAAAAAAAGAAACAAACAAAATATATTATTGCTTAATGATTTATTTATATATAATATTCTTTTGATTTGTTAAATAAGTGATATTTTGGGGGATAATGAAATTTGGATTAATATTAAAAACATCATATCAATTGCAACTACATACACACACACATTCCTAAATACAAATTAAAAGTTTTATTGCTGCACAGTGGTGCAAAATAAACAAGCAACTTTTAAAGTACTAAAAGAATTTATCTGAAAATTAAGAACAATTAATCATGTAAGGACATAAAAACAGGTTGTGCTTGGTTTGCATCTAAAACTAAAATATTTATTTAATGTATGAAATTTTTTAAATATATTGTATTATTTGATATTTCAAAATATTTCACTTATTATTTTCCAAACAAAAATATATAACTTTGAATTTTATATGAACGGGTTTTTTTCCTTGTTGTTTCAATATAAATTCCCAAAAGGATATTTTTGCTGGAATTATCTTATCATATCGATAAGATAAAAATTTTTGTTCTTGTTATACCCGTCAACAAATATGGTAAAGGGTTAGCCACTCCACAATATTATATACGAACCCATGTACTCTGGGTTGTTACGAATAGGAAACTCGAATAAGCGACGTCCGTCTGTCTGATTGAGAAATCATTAAAGTCTCCCATGATTGATGTATTGGAAATAGTCCTAAATAAATTGGTATTGAAATTCAGCAACTATGGCTCCAGAGCTGGAAAATATAAACTTGTTTTTGGTATATAAAAGTAAATAGTTAGAAATAAGTTTTTTTTTATTAATTTAACATATTTAATAATTCAGGATATATTAAAGAGGTATTAAGAATCAATCAATAATCAAAAGGACTATTCCAGGGATGGACAATCGAAATTAGATTACTTCAGTGAAGGGTATTAGAGACTCGAATATAGCACTTTTACTACCCGTTTTCTATAAAAACTGTTCGATGGAGAATTAAATTATTTGCATTCAATTCCCACTTTGAGTTTTGTAACGTCTAATTTTAATTTTTTTTTTGTAAAAGTCTTCCAAAAAAATTTATGCATTCAAGGGACAAATTCGGTTTTCATGTCTATAGTATTATTATTTGTTGTTATTGTTGAAATAAAAACTAGAAATAAAAAGTGACAAAAAGAACAGATTTTAGAGTGAGGAAACGTCTGAAAAAAAGCTGTGAAAATAGTTATCGAGTCTCATTTTGCCAGGCCGCTTTTTACACAGCACATTTCTCTAACAAACCAAAAAATCATCGTGTGAATTGGGTGTTACAAAAATAAAATGTGTACACACATAAAAAAGTTTTCTAGAAGATATATTTTGAAGAAATAATTTAGAATTCGACATCTAGAATTTATCGTGTGAATTTGGTGATACAAAAAAATTTATGCAAGTAAAACAATTTTCTAGAGGATATATAGGGTTTTTTTTCATAGAGTGATACAACTTTGAGTTGGCATCACTGCTTTATTTGACCACCCATTTAACAGCTGATAGTTGCTTTTCGTTTAGTTTGCTTTGACATTTCATTATGGATCGACTTACACCAGAGCAACGCGTACAAATTGTGGAAATTTTTAATTAAAATAATGGTTCTGTTCGTCAAACTTATCGTGCACTTCATCCATTCAAATTTTTATTTTCCGTTGAAGCCCATTTTTGGTTGAATGGGTACGTAAATAAACAGAATTGTCGCACTTGGAGTGAAGAGAATCCACAAGCTTTTTTCGAAACACCATCCACATCCACAGAAAATTACTGTTTGGTGCGCTTTATGGGCTGGCGTAGTCATTGGCCCATATGTCTTCAAAACCGATGATGGTCAGAATGTTACTGTTTGTGAAAATTGGTGTTCCAGATTGCGCCTTGTCCGCGTCAGCCATGGCGGCCACATGGCCGAAATCATATTTAAAAATTAATGTCATACAATTTTCTATCCAATAAAGGCCTTATAATTGATATCAAAAATATATTAGTATGTTTTATTATGATTTAAACTTGCATCACTCTATAAAAAATACCCGATATTTTATATAAATAATTTCATATTCCAAAAAGTTTCTTTCTTTTCTATTCACAAAATATAAGAAATTAGTTACCTGTTACTTCCTCCATGAAAGGAGTGACATATTTATTTATTTTTTATTATTTATTATTATATATCTTTATGCACAGTGGGATATTTTACAGGGCTTTAGAAGAATCATAGTTTAGCTTTAGATTTGAGTTTGAAATTTCTAGAGCTTTAGATGATATTTTCTCAAAATGCTGTGGTAGAATTATAAAATAAGAAGCACTTCATTAAAGCTTAACAAATATAATGTAAATTATAATTGTCTAATTAATAACGAATATTTCAGATTTATAACACTTTAATTAAGCAAATTTTCATGAACAAAATTTGTTCTTACAAATCCAATATAGTTTTCATAAATTCAATCGTAAGTATATAAATCGTTTTTTTTGCTTCTTTAATTTAATTTAATAAAATTATTAAATAATAATTGAATAACATATTTTTTGGGTTTTTTAAACTTTTTCCTAGGAATTCTGGGTTATGCAACAACAAATCTTGTTATTTCCTTCCTGATCGATAGTTTTTATATGAATTCCTATTTATGTCATTCAAAAATAATTATTGATAATAAAAAATTAATTAGCGTACAATGTTGTGTGTTAGGAGACAATTTAATTGAGGTCTTAAAGTCAATCAGTGTGCGTTGATTGGAGATAAAATCAAATTCTCTCTCGCTTAAATATTTACTTTCACATTTTTTATTAGTCAAACATTTATGGCCTTAAATAACATTTTGAATGCATTAAATTTTAATATCTCTATTTAAGCATAATAACATATTGAGGTGTTGCCAATTATTCAAGTAGTGGGAGCTGAAGAAAACTTGATATCAATAAGATTTACATGAAACTTTATATGAAAACAAGTTTTTTTTTAAAATAAACTCCCATATTATATAAGACCTGATATTATTTATTTGTATAGAAATACTTTGTTGAAGTTATTGAATATTTTAACATTTTTTAATTACACTACAATTTATTTTTAATTAAAGAATTGTATACCAAAGTATTCAGTGTATGGGGGAAACTCAAATACTGAGCTTTTACGATCGTATTCATAAAAATATATTTTTATGTTTATTACAAGTTGTACAGGAATTCATTGAATAAGTATGTAGTTAATTATCACAAGATATTTTTATTGTGTGTAAATCTTTTAAAGATTTCACAGCTGACGTGAGACACATTTTCTGCATATAAGATTTGACACATGATTAAACAGCTGATAATATGCCGATAACATATTTTTATTTTAAAATATATCTGTTAAAAACAGATAGAGGTTCCATACGATATGAATAAACAGGTCAGGTCAAGTCACATGTTCAGATAATTATTTGCTGGATTGTGTTTTGACCGTTAAAATTTCTCCATGCTTTTTGTTATTGTAAAAGCATTATCTGAAAGCCACAAACACGGGTTTCTTAACGCAGTAGTCAGTTGAGTTTCACAATATGGAAAATTTCACACAAACAAAATGACTGTTGTGTTGTGTATTCTTATAACAGTGAGATGGGCCATCTGATAGCTGGGCCATCTGAAATGTTGACTTTCATTTAATATGTATGTATTGGCAAATTGTCGGCAGTGGTTGTGGCGCCAATTGTGAATAGGCTGGCATATACGTGCGCCATAAAATATGTTGGCTTTTAAAATGAAATGTTTAAAGTGGAAAAATTGTTAAAACAAAATTTGAATACTTCCCAAATTATTATTAAATATTTATTAAATAAATGATATAAATTAATTACTTATAATTAATCTTCTTTGTAATACATGTTATTAAACACTTTCCTATATAATTAAAATAAGTTTCCTTTAAGTTGAATACTCGTGCAGTGTCAACGGTAGCGGTATGCCGTAGGAGGGTGTGTCTTGGCAGTGTTTTTGCCAATGGAAAACCTGTAATTTTTTAAAGGCACATACGCACTAGTGTGTGTGGGTATGTAAGTATATATATTATCCACTAAAATTAGATGCAATCGAACTTTGTTGCACAGCGTTTTCATTTGTAAAAACTCATTATTAATTATTAAATAATTAAGTATGTATTTTATTAGATCGCAACTCACCAATGCGAACGACAGTTTCAATCGCATACATTTAAGCGGTTATTGAAAGTGACAACGTTTTTGAATTTTTAGCTTTTGTTTTCAATACACATCCGCGCACACACACACATATATATATATATATATATATATAGATTTATAAGCAAGAAAGTATCGGCCGCATTTACATACATGAACAGCCAGTAAATGAAATACCAAATTTATGTTACACTTATCATAAAATAATTTATTTATTTCTATTTTCCTTATTCATAATTATTGGCCAACTACTTCTTACCAAAAATAGATATAAATGAACAACAAAGATGCCAAAGATATTGAACTACATCAACCACTTAATAGATACATAAATAATTATTTAATGTATGATAAAGAAATAGACGCACTTAAGAGTACACAGTGCGACAGATGATTAAAAAGGTTGACATTGAAATTATATATATAACCACTGGAATATTATTTGCATAGAGGAGCATTAAAAGCAGCTAAAATTGAAAATTATTTGCAAGAGGCCTATAAATTCTAAACTTAACAGTGTTTTAAAGTGGTTCTATTATCATAAAGCAATTAAACAGATGTAATTGTAACAGTGGAAATATTCTCGTATATGCAGAGTCGTTTTGATTTGCTGTTGCACAGTGTTAAATTGAAATGGCAGTTTTACAATTTGCAGGGAAACTTTGCTCACTGTGACACATTTTGGCCGTCTAAAATATTTTAAAAATATATTTATCATAATATTGTACTGCAACTCCTTGCAGAAGAGCTCCGTTGCTGGAAATAAAACAATAAACGAATTTTATTTAACACAACTAGAAAACTACTCACAATTAGAGATAAGACTTGGACCGAATATGTTTTAGCAAGTAACACTCTTAAGGTACGGTCACATTTGGGCAAATATTTACCCAAAATAGTGTAACCACTAGATATAAAAAAAACAATTTTTTATGAACGATTTGTGACATGATCTATTCGATTATTTTATTTTTTGACAAATTCTTTCAAGAAACCTGGCAGTGTGACGTCAATTGTGACTCCCAATGCTGCAAGAGTGGGCGTTTTGACGGCATACGTTAATGACATCACACAGTTCAGCATAAAATAATAAAATGCTTTATTTTCCAAAATAAAGCATTTTTAAAAGTATAGAAGCGTTAATTTAATTTTATGAAACAAAAGCTAAAATTGAAAATTTCACAAGGGGTAGTACCTCTTTGCAAAAAAATCGACTTTTTAAAAATTTTTCTTGAAAATGGCAAAATTTTTGTTAGCAGCCTTCTTGTTGCCAGTATTTTTCAAAATAATTCAGTTTTGAGAGTATAGAAGCATATTTTTCATTTTATGAAACAAGAGTTAAAAATTTTCTTGGAAATAACAAAATTTTTGTTAGCACCCTCCTCTTTGCCAGTATTTTCTAAAATAAATCATTTTCAAAAAAGGATTCATGTCGATTTGTCAAAGCGTTTGACAGTCTTGGCTGTCAAACCAAACCAGATAAAACAACAGCCGATATTAAATGACAATATAATATTTATGTAAATCATTTCTATTATAAAAATAATATGATTTTTCTCCAACTATATATTTCAAATGCATCTATATAATTCAAATGCAGTCGATGATCCCTACACAATGCAGTTCACTGTACCGTCACCGGGAAGTAGGGGATGTCATTGAGAAGACAGGTGAATGGGTAGATAATTTCTTTTAGCTATTTTTACTTTCAACTTCAACGTTTAATTTTTGGTCATGGCCCAAAACAAGCCACGCATTTTGTTTGTGTAAAATATTTCCTTTTCGTCAAAGACAAATAAATGACAGCATCAAGTAAAACGTGTGTTAATTATATGATATTTTAAATTAACAAATTAATTTATGTAAAACTGAAGTGTGTTTGGCAAAGTATTTACACCTAAACAACCAAAAATGTAGGAGTATTTGTATACTCGTGTAATTATTTATAGTTTCAGGCAACGGTACGTATTCATACACGCACACTTCCATACCTCATGCAAGTGACTACTGTTATGTTGTTGTTGCTGTTGCTGTTAGAATTAGTCGATTTATATCGCGTACATAATTAATAAGTTTCCTTATTGTTCAACTTTGTGGCTGTGACGAATAATTTAAATGGAGGTTAATGAAAGTGTTGTTTATAAAAAACAAATATTTTTACACTTTTTCACTAAGATTTTTAGCTTAAAATGGTTAATTTAGAAAATGGTTACGGTACTTGAGTTTAGTTTGGTTATTCATAGTCGGCGTTTCGAAATTATGTCAACAATCATATGGAAACAGTCTAACAATAAGACTTTTTAGCAGGGCATATTGTGTACATATCGGTCATTTGCTATTAAAACATCATAATTCAAAAAATGCACGATGCAGATTTTTTTTTGAATATGAATCATATTATTGTGTAAAAATTTAATTGAAATATTTTATATAATTTAGTCATGAGAGAAAAATTAGTTTTTAAATTTCCATTAAAAAGTTAATTAATTTAAAACTTTAAAAGCTTTTTATGCAAAAAAAGAGTTGTTTTGAGTTATGACAATATTGCAGTAAATCAGCGATATATATTGTTGTCCATATTTTTTATCTATATAATTTTATCTATCGGCCGAAGCCTGTCTATATACCTAAGTTTCATTATCTTATACACGAAATTATTGGTAGACTTCCAACTAAATCGCTTGGCTTATGCACAAACTTTCAAAAGCTATTTGAGAATTACAAATAGCATGGCAGGATTTGAATTAAAAAAAAATGCAACCAAGAAATTTTATTCCATATGAATTTATTTTATTTGTCTTCTTTTTTTTTAACAAAAACGCTATATAAAATTGGGTCACATTTTTTTTAAGAATAATCTAAGCACATTAAATTTAATAAAATTTTTATATAAAAAAAGATTTCAAGCATAAAAAATTATATTTAAAATAATAAAGAGTTCAAGAATAATTAGAAATTATTATTTGGTATTTATATACATATTATAATTGAGGCAATTTGCTTTCAAGTGCTCTTGCAAGTTGGAGGTCAAATAAATTTTAGTGTTTGTGCAAACAGGCGGAAATTTATGTTTGTGCAATACTGTTGCGTAGTATGTGGCGGCGTTGTATCTTTTCACAAGCGGCTTGGAAGAAAATTAAATAACTATATAACTATATATATTTAGGACACCATTTTAAAATTGTCACAAAGCAGAATGTATGCTTGTACGTATGAGTTTTGTGCAGTCCATGTGCAAATTGTGTAGAGTATTTTGCCCTTTACTGTTTAAAATTTACGCTCAAAAAAACAGCTGATTGTCATGTTAATGAGCGAACATTTCATTTCTCTTGCAAATATCCTGTTGCACTAATTTTTGGTGTCGTTTATTTTATTGCAAATACTGTAAAAATTACAAAAAAAAACTTTCCTTCTTTTCTTTTCTTGTATTTTATTATTTATTTCCTTCAACACTTTCAACGAATCGATCATTTTAAGCTGTTTTCCTGACGACATGTCGAAAGTTTGTTGCTTTAAAATTGCGTGCAGTTTGCGTCACAGCTTTCAAAATTCTTTGGTAAATAAAATATATGTAAATTAGAGGGTTTTAATTTGAGCCCAAAGGAGGCTGCTAACAAAAACTTAGCCAATCCTAAAGAAAATTTTTAAAATTAAATTTTTTTTTGCAAAGAGGTACCCCTTGTGAAATTTTCAATTTTAGCTTTTGTTTCATAAAATTAAAAAAATGCTTCTATGCTTTCAAAACTGACTTATTTTGGAAAATACTGGCAAAAAGCAGGGTGCTAAAAAACTCAGCCCTTTTCAAGATAATTTTCAAAGTTTTGGTTTTATTTATTTTTAGTAAGGGACACCCATCCTCAAATTTTTAATTTTTTGCTTTCTTTTACAAATTTAAATTTTTAAACTTTCTCTATTTTTCGCAACTATTGGCAAGAAGGAGGGTACTAAATAAAATTCAGCCTGTTTTGAGAAAATTTTCAAAGTTTTAAAATTTGCTAACGGGTACCCCTTAACATGCTTTAATATTTAATTTTTTTTATTATAAATTTAAAAATAAGCTTCTCTATTTTTCAAAATGTTTTACTGTAGGTCATATATTCGATTATTAGCTTAAGCTGAGAAAATTTTGAAACGGTTTATGAATAAATGTTGGACGTGCTTTTTTCTAATTGTTTTCGTCCTTTTGCTAAATCGAAAAGACGTCATAAAGATAACGTGTTAAAAGAGTTCAGCAGAACTTTTTTATTTTTATTCTATTTTTACCACTAAAATGTAATTTTGAAGTTCGATTTCTGTATGTGTGAGTGCATGTGTGTGTGTGTGTGTGTGCGTGTAGTTTGTGGTATGCAAAGATGCCTCAACGAAAGTGTGTGCGGATCATTGACCTCATTTCTTGGAGGTGACAAATGATTTTTACGTACTTTCATTCGCAATTTCTTTATTTACTTTTCTCTTTACAAAACTAATCGTTTAGCTGATTGACGTTTAAATAAGAAAATGAATTTTTAAATTGAAAATATTTTGTTGTTGGACAGTTTTCTTAATGAAACTTGAGTGCGACCAAATTGTCCAGAAAGATGAAGTTGCTAAATACGAATTAATTATCATAAACGGATAAAGAAGTTAGTTCAGTTAAAGCAAATGAAAAATTGAAAATAATGTAAATAAATTTTGCGTTTCTTTTTTCGAATTAGTTAGAATTTGTAGCACTTCCTTTTAACATTATTTTTAACGACTTTTAGGAATAGAATTTTTTTCCTTCCACCAAATTCGTTGAGCAGTTTTTTTTCGCTTGAAAATGTTTTAATAACTTGTGGTGTGTGTGCATGTTGATTGTCAATTTGTTAGTAAAACACATTAAATTCTTACGTATTCAATATCCTTCCGTAATTTTATCCCTTTTAAGTGCTTTACTCGTTCGTATACACACACACACACACACTTACGCAATAATATTTCTATTTTTGTCCCTTTTGTTGTTTGTATGTAATTATGTGTATGTTACGACTACAGAGCGTAAGTATTTTATTTATTTACTAGTTTAGTGCGATAGATCTATTATAATACTTGTATCTATAAAATAGCAACAACATAAAAATAAGATAGATTGACGTAATAAATTCAAGTTGAAGAGATATACAAAAACATTGTATTTGGCCTTTATGTGTATTTCATATAACAGAACGCTTGTGCACAATTTATAAATTTCTTTCAGCAACTGTAAGAATTTAATAAGATTATTTAGTTGTATGATTGTAGGGAATCTATTGGCAAGACTTTTAAATAATAAACAAACGATAAATCTAAATTAAAATGTATTTTGGATGGCTAAAAAATTGCTTTCGAAGTTTTCCATTAAAAGATAATTTTGAATTGCTTGAATATATCGAATATAAGAACGGCAATTCGTTTACTTTGGCTTTAAAGTATATGAAATCCAGTTTCGAATAATTTATGTTAATCGTTAAATTTTCTGGTTGGGTTTTCATGTTTGTTGTGCTTTAAGTTTGTCAATATGCCTGAATTTTATCGTTTCTTACCCCAAATCATCAGTAGACAGATTTTAATCTAATTCCAGAATAAAAAATCTTTCAGCTTGTGCAAGAAGTTTTAAAACTAAATGAGAATTACATAAGCAAAAGCATAAAAGGCTTTGAATTTATTAGAAAAAAAAACACTATTCGATATGACTCTATTGAAATTTGAAAACTAAATGAGAATTATACAAGCAAAAGCATCGAAGGCTTTCAGTTTTTTAGGAATTACAACAAAACATATTCTATTTGATATGAATCTATTTGATATGAATCTATTTGATACGGGGTCTGTACATCTGTTTAGTGTTGAGGCAGCTCTCGTATGCAATTTTCCTTTCAAAATTTTTATTAATGGAAACTGTGTTCACATTCAACTAAAGCCGCTAAATCCGTGATGTGTGATGTTGATTACTCCTCTATTAATCCTCAGATTATTTATGTATCACGTCTGTCGAACACTAGCCTACAAAGTATAATTGAATTTGAAACTATTTTATTTTTCTATCTTCCCGAAATTCGTTTAAAAGAGTTCGTGGGTAAAAAACAAATATATTCAATAAGGATAAATGAAAAGTAAAATTTTTAATTAAATTATTTAGTTAATTTGAGTTATTGTCTCAGTTATTTGTTGTTTAATTATTAAGCTCAGTTCAATTCATTTTCTAAGGATTTGGCGATTTTAAATTATTAAAACAAAAATTAAAAGTTAGATTAGCTTCGAAGGACCATCGCCTCTCTACTACGATCCGGCGGAGTGGATGCGTTGGAACAATTTGGGAATACATTTTGGGCATTTTGAGTTGAAAGCATATTTTAAATTTTAGACTTCAAACTTTTTGTTTGAAAAACGGTTTGTTTTATTTAATCGCTCTCAATTTTCTTTCCTTTAGAAGCTTCCAAGTTTATACATATTTTCTTTTAATTTTCATCAGTTTGAAATTTTAAAAATTTCGGTCTCAACGTTTATAGTGTGTTCAATTAATATTTGAATTAAAAAATTTTGCTCAACACATTTTCGTTATTAATGGCGTTTTCTTTTCTAAAAAACATGTAACATTTTTTCACTTATTTTCTAAAAAGTGGCGGTTGGGAAAAGTTTTAAAACAGAAATTATTTTTCGTGAGAGATGTTGGATTCATTTCTAATAAATTCCTTATTTTCAAATGGCAAAATGTTGCCATTTTCTGTTAAAAAGAGTGAAAAATTTTGCATTATTTTCTAGAAAAGAAATCGACATAAGTAAATTTTCCAATTAAAATTTTTTAGAAAACTAAGCGATTTTCAACATTTTCTTCTGTAAATTTTTTGAATTGTTAAGATTTTTAATAAATTTCTGGCGTTTATTAACGATATTAATATTTTTTTAAGTTTTAATAACATTTTGGGAAAAAAGCACGAAATTAAAATTAAAGCGTTTTAAACGACAATTCCCAAGAGAGTACTAATTTTAAAAATTTTATTGCTGGTGTCTTAACCACTTATTCCCATATTTTATATATGTAGCGATTTTCAACAATGTACGATTTGAGCGTTTTTTCAAAGTAAATTTTCGTTTTATTATATGTCATGTAATAAAAAGGATTAAACTGTAGTTTTAGGAGTTTTTTTTTTATTATTATAACATATATAATATTTTAGCAACAGTCGACTTATGGAATACCAATAATATATATTTTCTTAATTTCTATTTGTCTGTCGGAGTCTGCATTCAAACAGGTATCAGACTAGGACTTGTGAATGGCTTTTCTTAATATTTTAAGTGCAGGGTAGGAATTAACTTTGTAATATAATATCTGATTCAAGTCATTATAAAATTTAAGGAAAGGTGCTCATATGATTCCAACAGGAAATTTAGTCAATTTGTAGAATATTATTATAATAAAAAACTTACATGTGAATTAGATTTTACAGAAACTGCAGTATTTAATCAAATCAAAAGTTGCCATCGTGTCCTTCGATTAGGATTAGTTTTGTATTACTAATCGGCATTTATCTCTGTGTGTATGGGCAGTGCGCACTGTGTGGTTAAACAACAAAGACGTGCTAAATATTTTTGTTGCAAATTCTCACAACAGGTTAACTTTATTAGCATATTTTTAACAGCTGCATTTGGCTGGTGTTAAATTTGTAAACTCTAATTTTTCTTTTTATATCATTTTTGCATAATACATATGTGTTATACACTGGCAAACGGTGTAATTAAATGTGTTTGCAGTAGGTGATTGGAATGATTTCTTTCTATAAAATAAAAATGAAAAAAAATTTGATTGATTACTTAGTTGAATTTATTTTAAAAAATACATTGAATAAATTAAAAATTATTTATAGTTTAGCATTAAGTAGTATTTTAAATGTGTATTTGGTATGTCAAAATGGAATAACTCAGAGCACAGTGGGACCATTGCAAATAATATATTATAATAAAAAATTATATAAAAGAACTGAGTAGTAAAGGAAATTAATGTCTTGGAAAATAAATTAATAATAAAACTGTACTTTTGGAAAATAAAATACAAAGCATTTCAGTGCCAGGGATATTTTATGAAACTTGTTGCAGACCACTTCCTGAATTTGCAGAGCAAACTGGAATAGAAAAAATGCCGGAAATTTTTCAAACAACTCCAGGGATAACACTGCTTCTCTTATATATAAAAAAAAATAAACGAAAGGAGTAGACTTAAAAATTCATTGTTTAAATATGATGGTTATTTAAAGTTAACTCGAAATCATGATTTGAAAAAATATATTTTAATAATATGAAATTTATTTATTTAAACTCACAAAATATTATAAAAAATCACATTATAATAAGTGTAGTAGGCTACGAAACTTATACAAATGAAAACCCAACAAACAACTCTTATTCGATATGACTCAACTATTATTTTTCTACACCTTTATTATATTGTGATTTTTGAAAATCGTTTATGAGTTTTCATTTAAATTCTCAAATGGTTTATAAAAGTCTTTTGATAAGATGAGCGGTATGAAACTATTCAAAACTGTGGTTGATGTCTACTGACGATTTGGTAAAAGCGCCAATGAATTGCTTAACCACCCAGCAGATAAATTTCATATTATAAAAGTACAATGACAGTATGTCAAATACTTAATTTATAAACAATCCTATTATAATACACGAATTTTCTTTTTTGTATAATAAATTTTATTTTTTATATAATCAAAACCTTTTTAAGGTTTAGGTCTTTATTTTATATATATACAATCTTTCCAACAAAAATAGTTTAATTATATGTCAACATTTTTTATTACGTCCCCACTGTGCGTTGAGCGAAAACGTAGTACATAAAATTGGATAAATAAATAAATAAATTAACAAATAAATATGTTTCACAAAACAAGTTAAAATGTCTGTTCACTTCACTTTGGAACAAACTTAAAACTAAAACCTAAAATTGGTCTTATAACTAAATCTTAATAATAAAACTATTCTAAATTATATAAACTCGTTTATCGGGAACAAAAACTGGAATTTCCATTCCCCTTAAAGGGGAAAAGGCTATAGTGAATTTCTCCAAAACATATTCTTCCTTATTCAGTTCTCAATGAATGTAAAAGCAGGAAATGTGTTAAGAAAGTTAAGATCAAAGATTTTTTTTAAAACATACGGGTATATAATATTTTTTAGACAAAGTTAAAAAACGAAGCTTCATTATGATTGCAACTCTAGTTAATTGCACTATTTAATTTAAAGAAAGAAAATAGTTCGGCTATTTTTTAGAAAATAAAAGAACTACAACAAATTAAAGTGAACAAAATGTATATCAGTTTCTTTCTTATTAACGGACTTAACCCTTAAAATTGAAATTTGTAATTCTCGAATTATAAGAAGAACTACCTAAATGTTCTGTTCTATTCCCCTGTACAAATTATAACTTAAAGGGAAAATAATAACTTATACCGTGTTCAGACATGCATTTTTAATTGAGTCAATTTAATTTTAATTGCGCATTTAAACCTAGTGTTCACTCATACTAAATTTAGCTGACTTAACTATCATTTGACAGCTGAAAAAATATTATTTTTATTTGTTTCGTGAATATTCGTGTTTGTAAATTTTCAAAATCGATGCAAATTTCGGTTGTAAAGAAATTCTACTTGCATATAATAGAAATATGGAGCTCTTGGAGTCATTGCGATGGATTTCTGATTAAAAATTATCAGTGCTTCAAAAAGGAAAAAGGAAAACTTGACAATTTTACAAAGTTTGAGAAAGCAGCAGCTATTACTCCTGTCATTATTCCAGGAAGAATGCCAGGAACCATTTCGTTTTTGTTTATTTATTTATTTATTCAGACTTTTGGAAATTTTTTTGACTTTTAGCTCGCCATTATGGGAAATTTTTCTGCTCATTGAACACAGTTCTTAATAAACACACTTATGGCCAGGGTTGCAATTACCTACTAATTGCTCTATTTACTAATTGACTTATTTTATGATAAATTGAGGTCAATTAAGGCCTTGTCTGGATTAAGGATTATTTCTGAACATGGCATTAAAGCAAAAAGTGAAAAAAATCTTGAGAAAAAAATCATACGAAAAATTCATATAAATATTGGCTGGAGTTTTCTATTAATTCATGTGTTTGAAATTTTTTAAATATTTTTAAGAAATTTCTTTTATTTTCATATCGAATTTGGGTCGTTTCCATTTTTTTTTTTTTTGAGTTTGATGTTTTAGTATGGTGTGTTTTAAATTCAATATATTTAATGCTACTATTTTGCTCTAAACTGTTCGTGTTTGGATTGATTTTGCTTTATACCAGTTAATATTACTGGCACATACATTTCAGTTTAATGGTCCGAAAAATTGATTGTACTGGTTATAATAAAAAAAAGGGGAAACAAATAAGAAGAGAGAATTGTAGAGAATAGAAAACTCACACCTTTTGGATTATTTATTTGATTTTTGGTAGCTGCCTTCAAAAATATGATTTCCATGTAATTTCTTGGCTTGTTCGATGCCCTCAACGTCGCAAGAAATGAAATGATGCAAAAAAGCAAACATCACTAGTCTATTAAAATAAGTCTAACAAAATAAGTACGTGATTGTAAGTGTTTAATATTAAGTCGTTTTGTGCCATTTTGTGGCATTTTCCAACATCTCATTAAGTTTTAGGAATTAGGCGACAATTCGCTTCATCTTGTTTAATTATAGATAAGCACTGTAGCACATTTCGCCGCTTTATGTGACCAAAATTAATTACGGCCAAATAGCTTAATCGAATTAAATGATTTTTTTTTTATTTACGTGACCTTGAGAAGTCTCTATTTAAATTTCCATCACGCCGTCTTCAATTCACCTCAAAATTTGTTGAACTATTTAACAAAATAAGTTGAGTAAATTTTTGATATCCTCGTCTTATAGTAAATAAATATATATTTGCCATATTTATGGAAATTCCCTGAATTGCTGTTGATTGAAATCCAAATTTTTTGTTAGATCTAAATGATATTTGAATACATAATTTTATGAGTTGATGTTGAGGTCACATAAAAATGTGTGTACCAAAAATATTATTTGATTGTTTTGTATAAAAAATAATTCAGCATTTTCTTTGTATTTTTTTCTTTTTGCTGAATAAGCAAAACTAAAACATATTTAAATACGACGTGTTTCTTTGTTTACAGTTCATTTACTGAAATCAATATGTCTTATCGATATCAATTAAAAGTTAATTACCCACATCAAATGCGGAAGCATGAGTAACAGTACAAATTATTCTATTCAAATTTTATGGAACACAAACACCAGAACAGTTCAAAAACAGTTTTTATTTCCGTGCTGTTGCTCGTAACATTCCTTTTGGAATGTCTATGAATTGGAAACTTCCTCATCTGATAAAAACCTACACGTTACACGTGGTTGTGTCACATGGAATTGATTGCACGCCTCCTTTGTAACATTGTCACTCAGAAAGAATTTATTAATGAAATTGATGCATGATTTTATAATTTTAAGAAAACAGAGGATAGATAAAGGGATTTTCTACAGAAAGTACTTTTAGAAAAGGTACTTTTTGCTTCAAGTACTTTTAAAGAAGTACATTACTTTCAAAAATATAAGAAAGTTAAATAAATTTGTGTAAAAAACTCATTTCAAAATGCACTTTTTATAAAAAGTACTTTTGCAGAAGGTACTTTTTACTAGAAAATATTTTTCATAAAATAACTTAAAATAATGTCCTTTTCCACCAATTATAAGGGCAACTATTTGAAAAAGCCTTTTTAACAGTGGGTACTATTTAGAATAAGCAAATATTACAATTAAGTTTTAGCCAACCGTGTATTAAACAAATTTTTGGAGTGACCAGAGGTTGGTAATTAGAAAGCTCAATACAAGGGGCCCGACTTAGTACTTAGAACTAGAGGTTGGTAGTAATTAGAAATCTTAATACACGGTTAGTACTTTTTGCAAGAAGTACTTATACAAAAAGTATTTTTACAACAAGTACTTTTCATAAAATATACTTTTTTTCAGCTGGTACTTTTTGCAATGGATACTTCTAACAACTGATACTTTGTTAGTACTTTTTGCAAGAAGTACTTTTACAAAAACTATTTTTACAAGTACTTTTCATAAAATGCACTTTTTTCATTTGGTACTTCTCAAAACTGGAACTTTGTTAGTACTTTTTGTAAGAGGTACTTTTACAAAAAGTATTTTCACAACAAGTACTTGTCATAAAGTACACTTTTTTCTTTTGGTACTTTTTGCAATATGTACTTCTTAAAACTGGTGCTTTGTAAAGCACATAATTCTCACAATATTTACTTTTGGCAACGTAGTTTTTATGAAAGGTACTTTCTATAATATGTACTTTTCACAAAAGGTACTTCTTGCAACAGTTGCTTTTTACTCATAGCAAATTACAGCACTCGATATCGATTAAACTTCAAGTTTAAATTTTATTGAAATTTCGATCGATATCGAATGCAGCACTTTGGTCCCAGGTAATGTAGGACATATTTCTTTACAAATAGATATTTTCAGGCAGAGAAACTTATGGATACTGGTACTAATTGCAAAGGTATTTTTTGTTTACAACAATTTGCTTTAACTTTGTTTGTTATAAAGAGTTAGTGTGAACAGAATCGTTTCAAAATATGAGTTCAAAAAGTTTCCATTCTTGCAATTTTATACTGTGGAAGTCACTGTTGCCATGAACAAGTTTTTAAATAAAATACTCAAGTAACTAAAGCACTAATTTAATATTAAAAGGATATTTAACATCTATATGCGTACTTGTAATGAAGTATTCTAGTAAAGGGTTCCCCATATATTGTACAATATTATTGAACATGTTATTGTTTTATAACTACAAAATACTTTAGACTAAGATACGGCTTAAGTCCTTTCAAAATTAATAGCAAATATAAATTGTTAGTCAGTGAAGCCGGCTATTTTTTTAATGAGAAAAGTTTGTTATTCTCATACACTTCCTGCCGTGTTCATAGAAAATAATGTGGACTTGAAGAGTGCTTTCTTTCAATAAAATTTTGCACGAAAATTATCTTTTTAAAGAACTTTAAATTTTTGATAAATATAATTAATAGAACGTTTTTTTAAAAACTTTGTTAATATTTAAATTTCATTGCCAAGTTTTATCAATTTATTTATTTAAGTGTCTTAACTAAAGAAGTAAAGATATCTGCTGCTTTCTGAAACTTTGTAAAATTGTCAAGTTTTTCTTTTTCTTTTTAGAATCACTGATAATTTTTAATCAAAAATCGATCGCAATGACTCCAAGAGCTCCATATTTCTATTATATGCAGGTAGAATTTCCTGTGAACTACAATTTGCATCCATTTTTAAAATATTTTTATATACCAACGTCATTTACTTTTCTACACAAGAATGCTACACTTCTTTCACTTTTTAACAGAAAATGGCAACACTGTCATTTGAAAATAAAGAATTTATTAGATATTAATCCAATCCCTTAAGAAAAATTATGTCTGTTTTGGAACTCCTCCAAACTGTCTTTTTGTTAGCAAAGAAAAGAAAAAATTTTACAAGTTTTTCAGAAAAGAAAACACTATCAAACAAGCGATCGTAGTTCTTAATATTTTCAGAAGTAATTGAACATAAAAATGTTAAAATAAATTAGTGGTTGTTTGTCCAGCGTATACGAATTTTAAATAGTTGCACAGAAGAAGCAATAAATAGTATCACGTTCAAAAAGTGCCAAAAAGCTGTTTGCTATCGCTTTTAAGCCACAAATATTTAAACAGCTTTTCTATTAAACCTTATCTGTGTGCGTGCGTTTTGTATTAAGACTGGCACTATAAGATTTCTGGCAGAACCATTAAACTGACGCCGGCTGTGCTAACTGAATGTGTGTGTGTGTGTGTGTGTGCATAAACGTATGAGCACTATTATTTGATATCACTCATACGCATGAGTTATTTAAGTTGAATTAATGGAATAACATTTTTGGCCAAGTGTTTCGATGTTACAAAATGTCAAATGCATAGATATTCAATTATTATTATCTTATGAAAACCAAAACTGCCGAACAGAAAAAGAAGCAGCGGATATACAAACTGTGAGTTAAAATTAAAAAACATTTATCAAAATAATCAGTAAATAATAGAAAGCAGTTTTAGGAAAAGTTGAACAAAATTTGCGAGTATCACAAAAACTTATTTTATATCTCTAATCATAAATGAACTGATTGAAACATTAAGAGCTGGTAGCCTCTTCTTCGAAGCTGTTTTGTTTTGTGTTCAAACGACTGCACACAACATGGTGATGTAGGGGGCGATTGCATGTTTTGCCACCAACACCAACGCCAACGCCAACGCCAATACCATAACGTTTATAATGATGAGTAACGGGTATTACGGCTGAAGCAGTTATATCCGCGTTGTTGCTGTGCAGCATGGCAACCATTTCACAAGCCTGGCCATGAGGCATTTGCAATTGTATTTGCACACGGGCACGTTGGCAGGCATCATCACTGGAACGGCGATTCGAGCTACGCGACAGAATACTGGATGATGTATTTGTTGTTGTATTTGTGTTCGAACTGGTCGTTGTTGTGGTGGCTATAACATTCGTGCCCAAACGTTTACGCCCTTTACCAAAATGGCCACATGATAGAGGTGTCGCCAAGCTCGTCCAACTGCTTACAATTAATCTATAGAAGCCCTTGCGAAACTTGGTTGACATTAAATTGTATAGGATGGGATTAATGGCCGAGTTCAGGTAAAGCATTATGCGGCAAAAATATAAAATATTATAATAACGCTCCACCCCTATGTCGTATAGCGTTTGCTCCTCGCTTAAAATTATGTACAGGGTCAGGAGACGAAATGGCAGCAGGCATAGGAAAAACGCTATGACGACAGCGCCCAGCATCAGTACGACTTGTTTGCGGGCCTTCAAACTAAATTCGGGCTTGATGGGTCGTATACGCATCATGGGTCCTTTATTGGTGATGAGATTTTTCGCTATGATGCCATACAGCACGATCAAAATGAACAGCGGCAGTATGAAGAATAGAACGATGATCATCATATAAAATCCAACAATCCAGATATTTTTGGCTTCAGTCAGACATACTGCCACCAGGGATCCATCTATATAATCGGCAAATTTATACTCGGCCACCCATAAAATGGGACTGTTATTATTATTTAGCCAAAGACAACCGCATGAAAGTAGAGGAGAGGGAGAAAGAGAGAGAAAAAAGATAATGGCCAGTAAGCAAACGGTTTTAATTGACTCAATTCCTCAGAAATGACATGCTTTGAATACATTTCAAACTGTATTTATAATCAGAGTAAACATTTTAGAGAGAGAGAAAGAGAGAGAGAGAGATTTAGATATTCTTTGATGGCTGTTAATAATGTTAGTAGTGATTTAGTTCAAGACTTAGTTGCTGAAGTTAAACATAAATAAGAAGAGGAAATAGTTGCGTACATGTAAGTAAATGCTTGTGTGTGTAGTAGTAAATTCGAGACAAAAAAGGTTTATGTATTTATTATATATGTTTATATTTGCTAGAAGCAGCATTTGAGAATTTCAAGCGAGAGCAAAAGTATTTACAGTAGGCGCTAATGATATTACAACGCTGGTAATTTAATTTTCGGTTAATACGAGTATGACTTAAATTTTTAATGTTAAGAAACGCATTAAACTTTAAAAATAATTGTTGTAAATATTACATGTAAAAAATGGTAGACACTGCAGGTTTCTATTTATAATTATTACAGTATTTAAAATGTCCCACAATTTTCATTTAATATAAGACAAATTTAAAAATGTTGTTCTTATTTTAGCTATAAATTTTATGAATGAAATATTCTTCAGATTTTTTTTTTTCTTAAAATTTTTGTGATGAATTTTGATGTTGGGTGTATCTTCCCGTACAACGATGTAATTTAAACTATAAATTAAAATTTTCTTTCAAGATAAGTTATTTTTATTTGCTAAAATTTTTTTTCCACACTGAGCTTGAGGTTACTTTTTTATAAAACTAAATTTTTTTTTAAATATTTCTTTGTGAAGTTTCATCAGCATATACACTTTATTGACAATTCTTAAGAAAATATCGAACAACCAGATTCAGTTGTTTTAATATAAGTTTTTTTTAAAATTACTTTTTCCGTTTTCTGTCATTAGAAACAAATATTTTATGCATCATTTGTCTGAATAAAAATATTTCAAAATCATTTGTCATTTTTCAAATGATTTTTAAAAGTCTAACTATTCAAAATTGTGGTTGAAGTCTACTGACGGTTTGGTTATGCAAACCATTGATTAATTACAAGCAAATAAATCTTATTTATAATAAATATTTTTATATATTACATGTAGTTTAAATAATTTATCTTTTCTTACTATTTTATTCAAATAAACTTTTATTTTTACAATACTATTCGAATAAATTTTTATTCGAATAGTATTTTTAGAAGGAAGTTTTAATCGGATAGAGCTAAGATAGATATTAAAGGAATAATAATAATAGTCGCATAATATCAATCGAATAAAATTATTCGAATAATTTTATTCGAATACATCTATGTTCGTATACATTTGAATTCAAATATTATTATTAGAATTCACTTGTAATCGAAGAATATTATTCGAATATTTTTTATTCGAACAATATTAGTCGAATAAAATGTTAGTCGAATAGAACTAGAGCAGATAATAAAAGCAGAATAATATTAGTTGAATAATATTATCCGAATGATTTTATTAGAATGTGTGCATGTTTGTATAAATCTGAATTAAAATATTATTATTCGAATAAACTTTTAATAAAAGAGTATTTTATTCGAATAATATAATTTAAATATATTTAAGCTATATTCTTCGAATAAAGTTTTAATCGAATAAATCTTAGACAGATATAACAGAACAGCATTAGTCGAATAATATTATTCGAATAATGTACGCATGTTTGCATAAATTAGAATTCAAATATTATTATTCGAATAAACTTTTAATCAAAGAGCATTTTTAATCAAAGTAATTTTTAATCAAAGAGTATTTACAATATTCTTCGAATAAAGTTTTAATCGAATAGATCTTAGGCAGATATAACAGAACAACATTAGGCAAATAATATTATTCGAATAATTTTATGCCATTAATATTATGCGACAAGTATTATTCTTTATTTAATAAAGTTGAATTGAAATGTTATTATTTAAATAAACTTTTAATAGAATAATATTTTTATTATTTGAATATATTTTTATTCGTATAATATTCTTGGAATAAAGTTTTAATCGTAAAAAGAATAATACTAGTCGTATAATATGAGTCGGATATAATTATTTGATTAATTTTATTGGAATATAACTATGCTCGCATAAATTTGAATTCAAATGTTGTTATTTAAAATTACTTTAATCGAAGAATATTATTGTAATAAATTTTTTATTCGAGTGTTGTTCTTTGAATAATTTTTGTTCTAATAATTTTGAATGTTTTTCGAATAAACAAAATAGCAAAGAAAATAGCGCTGTACACATGGAAGTAATGTCTTGTCAATACGTTGCATTGGCTTTAAAGGGAGGTAGCGATAAGACTTTTGCGTGAAGTCCTTGAAGTCTCACTAGAATCTTTAATTTTATTTTTCAAGATAGAAACCCTACTCATGCAATGCAATGGGCCGAAAATATGAGAGACAGTGCTGAGCGGACAGATGGTGAAAGATGAGAAGAGAGATGACGTGGAGGAGCCACTTTATGATTTTTATTTTAATCTACCAGCGAATTTAGCCCTCAATATCATCGAAGAAGGATACTACATTTTGCTGCTTAGTAAAGAACAGTGTCCGTTACTGTTCAGCGATCAGTGTTGCCGCCTTCTAAAAAATTAACACAATCACGAATTAGAGAAGATCAGAAAAATTCAATTTCAAGAGTTGGCTGACTTGGGATCCAGCCCTTCATGATATATTTCAGTCAAATGATTTTCTGTCCTTGTAACGATGGCCAAAACATTTTCGTTGCCATAAAAACTATTAAATGCATGAACTGCTTCGGTTTTGTTGTTATATTAAACTCACAAGCATTCAACCAAAATTATGTTGGTGTGTTTCACATCATTTCATTTAAATTTCTTTTACTGCTCGCTTCGTGACCTACGGCGCCCCTTTGCAAATCAAACTTATTAACATTCTTCCCACTCTTCCCTGAACCCTACTCTTTTATTATTCTTGTTGCTTTCACCTAAAGTTCCTATTTATGACTGCATATTTATTCAATACAACACGCATTTAGTTGTCCAGTCACTGCAGGACCCACACAAACAAAACAAGTAATTAAAGTGTGTGTGTGTGGGTGGAAGTTTTGTTTGCGTCGTGAATGAGAAAGTCTTTGCTTGTGTAGAAACAAAGAAAAGTTCTTTTTTTTAGCACAACTTTTGATTTCTCTTTTCTTTAATATTATTTTATATTGGCAATATGATTTTAAGTATTTTA
Organism: Linnaemya vulpina; assembly: GCA_963675445.1. Taxonomy (NCBI): domain Eukaryota; kingdom Metazoa; phylum Arthropoda; class Insecta; order Diptera; family Tachinidae; genus Linnaemya; species Linnaemya vulpina. The sequence continues at coordinate 11,926,864 of OY776277.1, read as the reverse complement.
TATTGTATTGTTTTAATAAAAATTCAAGCTTTGGCTTTTAGGGAATACTTACGACACACACACACACACACACACACACACACACACACACTCATACTCCAATGCTACGAGTGAGAGCAACAAAAGTGTCAATGGCTGATAAAGGTTTTAATCTGTTTTTTTTCTTCTACTTTTTGGCAACAGCATACGCACACATACAAACGCTAAAATCAACAACAGCATGGCGCAAACGACAGCATCCCGGTTATTAAATGTGGACATTATGATTTTGGCAGCAATAAATTTATACATTAAATATTAACACAAACATTTAACGTAACAAGCAACTAAACAAACAGAGAAGGGTTCTACGTTGGCTGTAATGGATTCAATAACCGCTGTTCATTAAAAGAAAATTGTGTTGACAAGTGTATTGATTTTTTTCTTCGGAACTTTTGTTTTACGTTTGATTCGAAATTTTTATTCTTAAAGATGAATGTTATTTCTTACAATGATTTGCGTATTCTTGGAAATTTTTGAAATCTTTGTGTCTGCTTTTGATTTCTGTTAACGGCTTTGCAGCCTGTTTCTTAATGTTGCAGGTTTTCGTTTTATGGTTTTATTGTGTTTCAAATATTTTCACGATTTTGAAATTGTGATTTTTCAGTATATTCGCTATAAATGTCTTTTGTTTCGCTCTAGGGGAAATTATTTTTTTATACGTTTTGAATCAAATTAGTCTTAAAGGCTTGAAGAAAAGAAAGGGCTTAAGCTTGATAGTTTCTAAAAAAAATTTTCTACAGTTTAAACGCTGTTGGAAATTGATATATTATTATTCTTCTGACAAGTAAAGAAGTATCACTTTTAAAATAATTAAATATGATTGTCCCAAATAATTAATAGTCGCCTCTTTTGAATATTTTTCTTCAACCGATTTTACCAAATCTATTTCTTCATTTAGTAGAGAAATTTGTTTTGAATCTGTAAAGAAACAATGTTGACTATCAGATAAAATTTGACTCCCGTATTAACAAAACAGTGGACTAGCATCGTACATCTGAGATCCACGTCAATTTAATTTTGACTTCTTCGATAATCGGGCGACGAATTTTCCCTTTCAATGGTTGTTTTAACGATTCAGCGTTGGCTACTCCTTCACAAAAGTTATTTCATTAATAATCTACAGGAGGCATTTCTTATCTAGATAAAAGCTATTGATTTGGTGGTATAATTTTAATTAAGTTCGAGTTGATCTATTTTGGGATCTCAAGGCTTTGCTCTTTTGGAGATATTCAAGATCAGGAGCACCTTCTCAAATTTTATAAGAAATTTCATAACAATAGGATCACCAGTTTAAAAACTGCAAAATTAATGCCATTATTTTTTTCAAAAACCCCACTGTGCGATGGTCGTCTTGTAAAAATGTACTTTTTTAGAAATTAAGAAATTGTTTTCTTTTTATATCATCCGCAAAACTTTTTAATTTAAAGCTGTTCTCAAGTGTCCTTATCAGCCATTGGAGGGTTAAAAGAACTTACGCGTGGGTGTATCTTCTGCTCGCACTTCGCAACATGTCATCTAAATAATGAATGTGCACAAGTTCTTTGTTTATCTAAAACTTATTTATATTATTTACATACGAGTATGTTATTATTACAATTTTTATTACTGCTATTACTTTGGCTAAAACTTTTTTGCATAAAAACAAGTCAATATTAATGAAAGAGTGGACAATATTTGAACAGGCAGGCATATCACAGATTGTGATGAAGTTATTTATTATATTTCAAACTGTTATCTGGTTTCTTTTATATTTTTATTTATAGAATTGGAGAGCTTTTATATTGAACGGAATTCGTAGATGGAGATATGAAATTAAATTTATTAAGAAATTAATATGGAAACATGTTGTTAGTGCTGGTTGCTTCTTTGAAAGATCTAAGCGCTCTTCCATTGATGTATACGACACTTGTTTTCTGTTAGTCTTACTTCTGTTTGACTTGTCAGTTACAAGGAATATGACAATAAATATCAGTATTTACTTCCGATCAGATAGAATTAGACGTGATCGATGTTCCAGATGAACCAGAGAAAACATTATATTGGAAATATAAAAAGGAGGACTCAACAATATCTCCTCCTTTCCATACAGACATATGGAGAGAGAAACAAGAGAGAAATCACTTGTACTCATAACACTTCAGAGCACAACAGCGCTATATTCGGAAGTCACTACAATCCCATCGTCTGCACTGAAGTTTATACGTGCTATTCATGATTTGTAAGATGTTTTGTCGCATCTTTCAATAATTTTTATTAAAAGAATTTGAATGAGAAAATTTTATAAGAGAGTCTGCATCTGATGATAACACAAATTGAGTACGAGTGTTATTGATGACTTAATTTCTTCATGTTCCATTTATTTTGAATTTTGTTTCAATTTATTTGAATCGAGCTTTTTTTATATGTGAAATTTTTTTATTTTAAATTCAATTCATTAGTTAGTTTTGTAAATCGTGCACAAAAAGGTTGCGAGTCTACATGTGGGGCAGCAGTGATTCGTATTTGCCATCTTAATTCTCCGGTGTCCACTGCAATAAAAAATTCATTTGCTTTCGATAGCCTGTGCAACAGGCCACTTAATTTTGAAAGAAGTCTTCAATGAACTCCTCATGAAAGAAGAAGAAAATATTTTAGAGCTGTCTGGCTATTTGGAAGGCTTTGACACACTTTCCCATTTTTAAGGCAGCGCAGGTATTGATTAGTTGTCGCGTGCCATTTGATATCTTGCCTTCCGTTTCTTGCCACCCATCCTTAAACTTGTAGAACCTGAGGAAGGAATATCATCTTTCCATGCAGATCTTTGTGGAAAGGCAATACCAGATCCTTCTCGCGAAATATGGCTCCCAGTCAGCACCAATACTCTTCAGTGCCTCGTTTCTGTAACTGAAGTGAGAACTTCTCGCATCGAACAAATTGTCGTCACTCTGTGAAACACAGGATCGGTCAGAATATATTTCTTAATGCATCTAAAATTTTGTTGGATTTTTATAATAATAAATATATTATTCTACGGATAACCCTACAATAAAAACATGACAACCATTATTATTTAGTTTTTCGATGTGAGAACTTCTCACATCAGTTACAGAAACGAGGCACTGGACTCTGAATTTTCTTTCTAAAACCGACCCTTGGCAGCAGACAATTCATAAGAATCTGTGTCCTTAAGTGCAATTAAGAAATTAATGGATGCTAGTGTCGGAAGTGACTTCGGTGTTGCAGTAGCACGGAGGGATATTATCCTCTGGACTCTGAACAGTTTGGAAGTGGTTACTACTTGCCTAGTCTTTGTTTTCAGCCCCAAATGTGCCACCAGCATACTTCCTCAACGCCCACATTGTTTTAGTGGCCTTCTAGTCACTTAAGTGAGTCTTTAACGTTAATTCTCAAATCACCCGAATTTAGTTTTTGTACGTTTGAATTATGGCGCCGTTAAAACTTGTAATTCTTGTAACGTTGTTCAGCGTTATTACGGAAGGAACTACAACTACCTGCTGTCCACACATAATAACTCACACTCAACTTGTTGTGAATTATTGCAATAAAAAACTTGAATTATTGAAACATTTTTTTATTTTCTTTTCAATCAAGAAACTTTTGACTAATAATGCAATCAGTTGAAGGCTTCTGAGGTTGCACACGATTAAACATTTTGATTCGACAAAACTTTTGCCAGAACGACAGCCAGTTTAATTGAAACTTGATCATTTATTTATTATGACAAAATGTACGAATTAAATAAATGAAATTTTTCTACAGAAAAATAAATAACAGCATACTAAATATATATTAGAAATATCTATAAAAAGTTTCATAAGATTAGTCTACTAAGAAAAGCTGCTGCTACTGTATGTGCAATATTTCTTATGCTTTGATTAAATCTAATTAAACATAAATAACGAACTACTAAAAGATAACATGCTTTTAAGATACTATTTTTATAGACTTAATAAAAAAAACTACTCTTATATTCAGATTATATGCGATAATATTGAAGTTAAAGTCGTCGATTGTAGGTGAAAGTCTTACAAAATCATTTAATGAACTTGAATGTATGGAAGTAATTTATGAGACTGACATGGGAAACATTTAAAAGATGTTATTAACGCAAACGTGTGGCATGAAATTTTGAAAAAAAATACTTAAAAATGTGCAAAACAATACATAAACAAATTATTTAATACAAAAATACTTTTCATTAATATATCGAATTAAGAGTAAAACGAACAACATTTATTGAAATAACACCTCTTTACAAAACACCATATTAAATGAAATATCATGCTTTAATGAATATTCATAGTTTTATTATCTTGTCAATTGCGAAATGAATAAGAACTATTTTAATATATACAAATTAAAACACAAAAACACAACGTTGAGGAACAGATTTTATGATGATAAATACAAATAATGCAAGTATAACAACAACAACAACAATGATGCAACTTACCTTGTGAATAGCGCAGCAATGGCCCACGCCAGCGAACATATCAGTATGGCTCTGGTCTTGGTGCAAACGTAACCCGCTTTTAGAGGCTCACAGATGGCATAATAACGTTCAAACGAGATGGCCAAAATTGTCAAGACACTGGCATGAGCCACCGTCAATTCCACAAATGGAACAGTTTTGCCTTATTAAAATAAAAAACAAAGAAATGAAGAGATCATTGTTATTTTGAACATCGTCGGTGTTAAATAAATAAAAACTCTGAACATTATAATATTTAAAAAAAATTTGGTGGAAGTACTTACACATTTCATGGCCCAAAATCCAGGTTTCTGGTCTTGTATTCAATTCCACCAAAACCGTGGGTGTACAAATCAATAAAACTAGAAGATCGGCAATACTGAGATTCGTTAAAAATATATTTGTGGAATTACGCATGTCCTTTGTGCGCACGATTACAATTGGAACCTGCAAATATTATAAAGACAAGATGTTATCAACGATCATTTAAGTTGGAAAGATTTATAGGGTGACCGCATATTTATTATTTTTTCCATTAAAATATCTTTTTAAATTTCTTCATGTTTTTAGTTGATGGCATTTATTTATGTTCACCAGGTGACAAATTATGACACTCGATCGAAATTCGTATATAACTGTATTGAAATCGATCGATATCGGATGCGGCAATTTGATCCCAGGACTATTCTGACAACACAGCAAGAGTGTGTAAAATATTAACAAAGGAAAACTATGCACCCACATAATGGCAGTCATGGAGGCTTCTTAAGGTATGACCGACATAAATTTTTATTTAAATTAATTAATTTGTTTATTGCCTCTATGCACAACAAGACTAGCAGCATTTCAAAACCTGTTTGGAATTTCAATATACATATAAATTATTTTACTAATTAACCCTGGAATACTAATTTACGCAATTTTAGAATTTGTTTGGATTTGATTTGAATTCAAACAAATAAATTCTTTCAATTTTCAAATTTTATATGTGATTTTGCAAAGAAAAAAGTTATTATTGAATCAGGTTTTGATCATATATAAACATATAAATTATTTTACGAATTAACGCTTGAAAGCTAATCCACGACAATTTTATATTTCAGAATTTAGTTTCGATCTGATTTGAGCTCAAAGATATAAATTCTTTTACTATTTAACTTTGGAATTCTAATTCACGTAAATTGTACGTGTAATTTTTTATTATTTCTGCTGTCTATGCAGCCAGAGTTTCCATGGTACAAAGTCATTAAAATATTGTAGGAACGCGAAAATTAATACTCGATATGCGAAATTATATAAATACACATGATCACTTATTTTAATGCAATTTTGATTTGATCTAATAAGTTTTATTTTTTATCTTAAAGTGAATTATAAGTTACTTTTTTTACTTGCCTTAAGTTTTGATGTGATATTAATAGTGTATGTATTCTAGGGTTAATTTTTTATTTCTTTCTCTTAGGGTCATTATTACATATTAATGGTAAAGTTCACTATAGTTAACCTGTGCAATAGCTAACGTGGGTGAAAAAGTGAGCGTTTTTCCCCATTAATACAAGAGTCTAACAAAATATAAAATATGTATGAGGCGAAATCCTAGTGTATACCGATGGACTACTTTTTGACTTCTCTGAAGAATAGCTTCAGTATAAAATTATAAAGAGAAAAAAATGTATTCGTGCCCCTAAAACTGTGCTATAATATTTATTACATGTCTCTTGTATTTGTGCACTTCTCGCAACTCCAAGGACATAATCATCACGATAAGTTACAATTACGATATTTTTAACTTTAAGTTATTGTACACTTTGAGTTAAAATAAAGTTGTAGCAATGAAAAACTGTTTATCCGTTTGGTAAAATCAAGAGGTGTTAATAATGGCCCTTAATGATTTTTTTTAAATTTATATCGATATAATTCTGTTCACAAAATATATTTGAACATAAACAAAATCTTAGAATTTGTTTTAAGTGTATTTTTGTCGATAGAACGGTACCGAGTGATATCGTTGGAAAAGCACTTTTACCGCGCAGTATAAAATAAACTTGTATAACATTTTTTTTAGTGAACAGTGTTTGTAAATTTTAAACTTTTTTGAGTGAAGCTTTTTTTTTGAATGAAATTTATTTTTGCGAAATGTTGTTCAACACAAAAATTTTCAATAAAATTGTGATTTTTTCTAATTTTACAATTTAAAAGCTAAAGTAACCATTTTAGAAATTTTCAGCCAGTTGCTGGATCATTTCACTGTGAATTTTGAAGATTCACCTAAATTTTCCTTATTAAACATCAATAATAGGTTGTTTGATGCAATCGCATTATTTTTATTTTTCAAATTGTCTGATTTATGCCTGTGAAATAACGAAAGATATTAAAATCTTTTTAACCCGTTTTTACCTGGTGATCAAGTGCATACAAAATGCTACATGACCACCGAAAGCTAAATGTGAGCAATTCTTTTTATTCTTTTTCTTGTACGCACCACACTTTTGTTTAGATTTTAAAAAAGGATTTTTTTTAAAAAAACAAAGAAAAAAAGAGTGGGCAATTAGCGGTAATAATTTAAGAAATTTCAAAAGGAAAGAATAATGAAACAAAAATGCTTAATGAGAAAAAAATTGGTTTTTTCTTTTCTTCCTTCAACAATTAATCATCTTAGAGAATGAAGCAAGATATTAAGAAGAAGAAGAAGCAGCAGAAAACAAAGTTTTGATAAAAACTTACCATAACATTTCCAATAACACCCATTATCATTATGACGATGCAAAATGCCATGGCAGTGGTGCGTATGTACGACGGAATTTCTGGTGTTACATTATCTGCTGGATATTTGCTGCTGTCATTGAAGGCAGCAGTGCTGGAATATCTTGATGTAAAGTTGAGTATGGCGGTTGTTGTTGTTGTTGTTGCTGTTGCCGAACTGGATGAGTGGCCAGCCGAAAAAGCTGTGGTAGCTGATGAGATGAGAGGAAATATGAGTTCATTTTTTGGATTATATTTTTTATTTTGCTCAGTGAGAACTTCGTTTTTCCTGTGCTCGATTATTGATTTAGCCAGCCCGGCTGTGGGCGATTTTGATGAGTTTGTGTTAAGCCAAGTTGTGGCATTTAACGCAAATTGTGGATGGTTGTGTGAGGTTATCGCCGCTGATGATTGCTCGGCCAATGAAGTGACCTTGTGGTGTCTGTAGTAACGACCACTTGTAGCCGAGAAAGCGGAACTGTTTGCACTGCAGATGAAGAAGAGCAAATAGCAAGTGAAGATAATTTTATATACAAAAAATTTTGTTGGCGTTGAAAGTTTTGTCGGTTTGGAATTTTTATTTGTTTGTTTTCTTGCAGTTTTTGAGGAGTTTTCATTTTGAGGGCGTTTAAAGCGCTGCCTGCAGACTTTGGAAGTCTTGCACGCGCCCAATATCCCCTCTACAAATGCCTGTTTTCTATACGTGGTACAGACTCTGGTGGCTACTTTTTAGGTTGTTTGTTTTCTCCTCATTTATTTATAGATGTCTTAATGCTACACTAGTTATTGTTAGCTTTGTTGTTAACAACATCATAATCGTCGTCATCATCATCATCATCATCGTTAGAATAATAATGCTGTTGTTATCGTTGTTGTTCAATAATCATCTATTGTAAGTAAAATCACAACATTTTCACTTTTTAGCCACTTTTAAAGCTTTTATAGGCAGGATATAATCCCACTGTGAACCGCAGGATATTTCTTAGTTTGCTTTTATTTTGATTCTTCCTCTTCTTATTCCAGTAACATATTTAAATTAATTTTGTTGTTTGTAATGCTTTGACCAGCTTGAAGGCTTGAAGATGTTGTTTTATTTCATTACAATTCAACACGTCCCCATCTTAAAATGACAATTGTGTATTATCTGATTATCCGATTTAATTAAATTAATTTAGTTTGTGGCCATTTTTCAATTATGCAAAAGCTTAACATAAATAAATTCATCGATTACTGCGCGTAAGCAACAGCAAAAAAATCCTACAAAGACAATTGAAGATAATTGAGAGAAAAATATGTTGCAGATGAAAATATGACGTTACAAAAATTAAACCAAAGAAGATATAAGAAATTCAAGTGCAAATAATTTAAATATTATATTTTCAATTCGGGAGTAACGGTTAACCCGTTTCAAAAAGGACTATCTGTCAGTTTTGCTGTGAATCGGTTAACAGCCAAAGATCGTATAAAAACAGTTAATACTTTTTGTAAATATTGTAATTCAAATGTGACTTGTTTTGAAAAATACTGGCAAAAAGAAGGCTGCTAACAAAAATTTAGTCATTTCTAAGAAAATTTTTAAAAAGTCGTTTTTTTGCAAAGAGGTACCCCTTGTGAAATTTTAAATTTTAGCTCTTGTTTCATAAAACGAAAAATATGCTTCTATAATTTCAAAACTGACTTATTTCGAAATTTTCAATTTTAGCTTTTGTACGCTGGTTCTTATCTGACATCCAGTTTAAAAAGTTTCTTTATTTTGACATCAAATGCCAACCAGCCTACGATAACTCTTTCAATTTGGCTGCAAATCTATCCCACAACTCGTGTCTTGCCTATGCAAATAAATTCGTTAAGCCAATTTTTAACCGCTTCAATTCACCAGATGTTTGCTAAATCATATAAAACTCTTCATACTCTTATTTACTTTTATAAACGACTAATTTTTGATATGAAGCAAATACTTGGACATTTAACTGCCTCTACATCGCAAAGCCAGTCTGCCTATCAGCTATTAATTTTATGCTCACAAAAATAATTAATAAATTCAGTTTATTTTCTTAAGTTGTTGGTTTTCTTATTCTTCAAGTTTTTCTTTTAGTTTTGTTTGTTTTGTTGTTGAGAAATTTGTACACATTTTATTCGCTTTTCATTTTTAATTACATTAAATTTTTTTTCACTAGTTTTTCGTTGGAAACGTCTGAACGTTTAGTGGTTGGTGGCTGTTAAAGACAACTTTGTGCCATTCAGTTTTCAGTATCTGCCCATATTTTGCTTTCGAAACTTATAAGTAATCATTTTGATTAATGAAATTAATCCATAATGTGCGCCATATGCACGTCACAACATCACATTTCTAGAGCAAAAGCAACAACATCATCAACAACATTAATAGTGTTGCTACTCGTGTTGAGCGGAAAAGTTTTGGAATTATGATGATGATTTTTGCAGTGGAAGAGACATTAAGTGAATAGACATTTTCATTTAAATGTTATTTGCTGGAAAATAATACAATAAATTAAAAATATTAATATATGACAGTTTTTTTTATCTATTGGGTAAATAGAATTAGTCAAGACTTACAAATAAGTCTACCTGACCACTGTTATATTGATGCTCTAATTTAGCGAAAATATTTCTAATTAATATCTATTTGAAATTAATATTTTTAAATTCAATTAAGATATATGGGCTATTATTAATAAATACTCCATGCAGCAAAGAAAAATCAACATCAATAACACAGCAGAGCAGAACGGCACTATTTTCGAAGGCCAATGCACTTTAATCGTCAACTCTCTTCTCAATTTTTGGTATTAAAAAATAGTAGCCGATAATTAAATTCACGTTGATCTTCCCTTGTCTCTTGTCTAAGAGCCATCAAGCCAATTGTAAATTTTAATTGAATTTAAAAGGAGTCGGATTTAGTTTAAAGAACAAAAACAAATTTAATTTTTTTATTATTTTTTCAAAATTTGTTGACGCTACTTTTTATTTAACTTAAAGGAACCGGCTGTAAAAACTACTTTTATTGGTATAATTGTTTTAATATATTTTTTATAATTGAATAATTTTAGTTGCAATAAATTTACCCAAATTTTTTTAAATTTTAGTCCGAAACCTTCAATTTCAATCCTACCTGAGTGTTCTCTAAATGTTGTTAAAAAAAGCATTCAAAGTGATTAATTGATTTCGTATATATTTTTCGTGTGATGTTCTTCTGAGATTCATAATTTTCGAATTTTAAGTTGAATAATTTTTGCTGACTTAATTACTGAACAACTTTTATAATATTTTATTCGAATAATTTATTTGAATTACATTCCATTTAAATATGATAATATTATTCGAATACTTTATTCGACTAATATTTATTCAAATATCTTTGATTGTATTCGAATAATTTTTCCTCGAATAGCTTGTGTTCACCTAATTTTTAGTCGAATAAATTTAAATTGCATTTGAATAGTTTAATTGAAAATTTATAGGGTGTTTTTTATGGAGTGATACAACTTTGAGTTGGCATCATTGCTTTATTTGACCACCCATTTAACGGCTGATAGTTGCTTTGACGTTTCCTTATGGATCGACTTACACTAGAGCAACGCCTGCAAATTGTGGAAATTTTTAATCAAAATAATGGTTCTGTTTGTCAAACTTATCGTGCACTTCGTCCATTCAAAATTTTATTTTCCGATGAAGCCTATTTTTGGTTGAATGGGTACGTAAATAAACAGAATTGTCGCATTTGGAGTGAGGAGAATCCACAAGCTTTTTTCGAAACACCATCCACATCCACAGAAAATTACTGTTTGGTGCGCTTTATGGGATGGCGGAGTCATTGGCCCATATGTCTTCAGCCGTGGCGTCCACTTCGACGAAATCATATCTAAACATTAATGTCATAAAAATTTCTATCCAATAAATACCGTTTCATTGATATCAAAGATATATTACTGTGTTTTATTATGATTTAATCTTGTATTACTCTATAAAAAACACCCTTTATATATTTTCAAACGAATAACTTTAGCTGTGTGAATGTCATTTTTAAAAATAGGTAAAAAGATTAATAAAAATTAAAGAAAGTTATTCGATATATTTAAAAGTCAAATTGTTGTATCTTATTCTACTAAATTTTCTTTTCAACAAGAATATTAAAAAGGGAACTGCCGGATTCAATTTTTGCATTTTCTTCCACTCAATTAATCGATTGAAATAGTTCGTTTCTGCTTAAATAATTTCGTTTAAAAATATTTTATAAAATACAAGATGCGTTTGCCTTAAATAGATAAATTAAAATAATATTAATTGTAAACATATTTTTACTCGAATTGTATTCATCGAATAAAGTTAATCGATTTTCATTATTATACTAAAATATTTTAATTCGATTATTTATTTGCATTCGCATACTGTTAAAGACACACTTATGTGCAATCGAATAACACTCTCCGAATTTATCTCAGCGAATAATTTTTCTGTCAAAAGCTTTACGATGACTTCTATTCTATAAAAAAAAGAATTACAAGTCATTTGGAAATCATTCAGCAATAGTTATAAATATTCTTTTAAATTGGATTTGAAGACTTAATGCGATTAATGACGTTTTATTTTCTGAAAAACATGTAACATTTTGTATTTCTTTTCTAAAATACGGCGGTTTAGAGGAGACTTAAAATATTTATTATTTTTCTTAATACTGGATTAAATTCTAAAAATTCTTAATTTTGAATTACCAGAATTTCACCCATTTTCATCAAAAAAGTGTAAAGAATGTTGCACTCTTTTCTAGAAAAGAAATCAGCATAAGTAAACTATTTTCTTTAATTTAAGCAATTTATAAGAATAGTTTTCCTTTACATTTGAAAAAAAAAAACTTTCCCATACGTAAAAGCTTTAATTTTGTCCAACAATTTGCCAGCGTATATCACGTTAATAATTATTATATGAAAAGTTATTAGATTTTGGACATAATTAGTCTTGACATAAATATTTTTAAACGAATAATTTATATGAGTCAACAGTTCGATTAGACGCACTTGCGAATATAATCGACTTGAAAGAAATATGTATTTCACAACTCTGTGCCATCAATATTTATCCCCTCACTATTTCTATTTTGTTTATTTAATTATATTGTTTTAATCTCACAATAACACACACATCCATGACAGGCTAACAAACAAATAAAATCACTGCAGCACGGTTCTTGTGCGTAGCCGTGATATTGATAGTTTCATATGGATTTTCAATTAATAATTTCCACAGAAAAGCATTTTGCTTTCATTGAAATTTCTATCAGCAATTTGGCTAATTGTCAAAAGAGAGGAAAACCAAATAAAAAAAATTAAATAAATAAAATAATGCCGTCAAAATAGTAAAATTTCCAGTTGGCTCCAGATATCTAAACAAGAAGATTTCCTATGAAAGATGTCAGTAGGTTAGCAAACAATTGTAAATTTAAATTTTTTTTGTTTTTGTTTGCGTTAAAAAAATGCCTCATCTTTGGTGGTGACCTAAATTTTATTGCCAATTTTTTATGCGCCCAAGTACACACACACAAGCGTACGTGCGTATATCTTTATTAATAAAATAAAAATAACAAATTTTCAATAATAATTGCTGTAGAATTAAGTCATACACATAAATAATGTTTTCAATTATTTACGAATCAAATAGCCATTGGAAGGGTCACCTCACATGAGCTTCATTTAGCAAAATATCGTTCGGAGGACATTTTTAGTTCCACTCCTCCATGTAATAAATTAGGCCGAAGCTATTCATGCTGATAAATGTTTCTCCTATTTTTATTTTGTTAACTTTCAAGTCTTTGCAATGAATCGCAAAGAATACCAGAGTCGTAGTGAAGGGTTTCAATGCATGTGTGTGTGTTTGTTTGTAGTGGTTAAATTAAATGCTCTTTGCCGTGATTTCTATTTGCTTTGGGATTCGTAACTATGTAATGCACAATGGGCCATTTATATGGAAAAAAATAGAATTCAACTACGAATAAGTTATTCACAAAAATTTTTTAAATTATGAATTGTTTTTCTTTTCTTTTTTAAAGAAATTGCATGAAATACAATTTCGGCACAAAAAGTTGGCCTGCAAATCCGCATTCGTCACAGTGAAATGGGCCTGGAGACTAGCTAAGAATCCTTTAAATTTTCATTTCGGTATTTGATTTATAATAAAACAACTCAATTCTATTAAAATTCGGCTATAAAGCATAAATCCAAAGAATAAGTCTTAAGCAAAATTTATTCGAATACTTATAATTCGAATAAAAACTACTTCAATAAAATGGGTTGATAGAAATTTTTTAAACGCTAATCAAACAAAATTTGTTCGATTATACACTTTTCGAATAAATTAGATATGTTTTTTTTCTATTAAAAATTGCTGGAAGAAAATTATGCATATAAAATGTATTTCATATGTTTAAGGGACATCAACAGATGCAGTTAATACCAATTAATTAATCAATATTATTTTTATTATTAATTGACTTTGTGACTTTAATGTTTGTAATGTTTTCTGAAAACGAGAATGTTTTTATTTCAAATATATTTGGAAACAGAAGCTTTGAAGCCCACAGTGCAAACATACATGTCCTTGCTAACTTGGCACAAAGCATTTGTGTCATCTCTTCTCTCAAAGATATGTTTACAAAAGCTAGACGTTTTTCAGTTTCCCACAGACTTATATTTGACTGTCTCTGTATTAGCTTTTGGTCGTTTAAGAAGCACGAGAAACAGGATGGAGGCAATTGTAGTTACCAATAGTTCATCCAACAGAAGCAGTACAAGTCGAAAATGGCAGATAAAAAAGTTTAATGTAATAAAATCTCAGCTCAAGAAAAATATCTTAAACGCATTAAAGATTGTGTGAATATTTATTGCTGAAGCTGTAATAAAATTAACATTGTAAATGGCAATTTTCAGGCCAAGTCAGCAAAGTACGAAATTCTTTAGTCATATACTTCAGCTAACAAATACCCGGGTGTATTCTCCCATTAATCCAGTTGCTTCTTTTTCTTCTATTTTTTGATTTGCTACAATAACAGTAATTTAGAGAAAGTTAGAGCAGGATAGAGTAGCTTGAGTTCACTGGCAGAGACTCTCGTTTGTATGTATTTTGGTTTTCATGAAAAACCGCGTATGTCTGGAATTAAATTTATTTCTTAACTTTAAGCACAAAAAAGTAAAAATAAGTATCAAGGAAATCGGGAACTTAACGAAATATTCTATAATATTAACTGAGAATTTGTGCAGTTTTTTTACTATAAATATATGATATTAAGAAGTTCATGGAAACATTTAAAACATTTTTCTTAAAATAAGGAAATAATACGGTTTCAACACATTCACAATAAAGTTGTTCTTTTTACACAACTGCAACGTAGAGATCTTATAGTGAATGAATTTGATATATATTCAAAATAGCACTATTTGAAAAGAAATTGAGATCTTAAGTGATCCGATAATATAATAAAAAACATTAGTACGAATCTAGCCTATACAAATTTTATACACTTCAATTTGTCGTAATTATTTCGTTTTTGGGGGTTTTGAAGAAATAGCCGAATTATTGTGCGACATTTTCAGGACATTAGAAAGAAAATTTCCTGAAGAAGTCACACAAAAGAGTGACGCAATATTGAAAAAACAAATTACAATTTTATACAAATAAAATATTGTATAAGCGTATGTTTCAAATAAATATTTTTTTATATTAATATTTATATAGGCTAAATTGTTCTAACTTAGTTAAAATCTCAGAAAGACATGATGATAAATATTCCTAGGCACAAAGGAAGTCAACATCAGTTTAATTCAACTTACACAGCAGAGCAGAACAGCTGTTTTCGAAAGTCGCTACACTTTCATCTTCAGTGCTCATGTGTATATTGTGTTTATCACCACTGTTTAGGTGGCTTAGTTGAATGTGATAACAGTTTTCTATTTACACAAATTTTATTGTGAAAAACAATCCGAGAACTGTATCAACCTGATGTTAACACTTGTGTGTTATGATACCTGTGTTACTGTTATCACATTCAACTAAGCCACCTAAACAGTGGTGATAAACACAATATACACATGAGCACTGAAGATGAAAGTGTAGCGACTTTCGAAAACAGCTGTTCTGCTCTGCTGTGTAAGTTGAATAAAACTGATGTTGACTTCCTTTGTGCCTAGGAATATTTATCATCATGTCTTTCTGAGATTTTAACTAAGTTAGAACAATTTAGCCTATATAAATATTAATATAGCAAAATAAAAATGTTCAATAAAAATAAAATCAAATATTTTTTTAATTTTTATTATTGTTTAACCTTCTTTCACTGTGAACTGACATCAAGATAAAATGTTAACGGAAGATTCATAATAACATTTTTCCCTTTGAGGGAAATAAACATTCCATGAAAACAAGAGTTATAATTCTTATTCACAATATTGTGAATTAAAATTCATATTCACGATATTGTGAATTACAATTCTTATTCACAACATTACGAATTACACTTCTTATTCACAATATTATGAATATTTTTGTTTAGTTTCCGGTTTCTTTTTTACAATATATCGCCTATTTATGAGCAGGGATCTGCTAAAGGATTTCAACTTTTTTGGCATTGTCGAATCACTTCTAAGTGAACCGTATATTAAAATGTGTATTTGTACCGCAAGCATGCAGTTTGAATAGCCCAACATATAAATACACTTATGCGGTTCTTCATAAAAGTAGTTTTTATGTTTGTTAACAATTGTGTGCTAATGTCTTAAGTATAATATATCTAATCAATTTATCAGTAAATAATGGCCAAGGGAAGGATTTTATTTTCACGCTTTCAATTTTGTCACATGACAAAGAATTGTGTGTGTGTGTATTGTGTATAAGCATGCACACATACTACGTATATTTGCACACATGGCTACAAAGCCAAACTATATGTATTTGTATAAAAAAATGATAATAAATAAAATAACAAAATAAACTGGCACATGCTTTTACATTTTTAAACTATTTAATTTAAATACTTGAATAAAATCATTTTTCCAATTTTTCACTATTGAAAAATTCAATGCAAGACATTCTATTCATGCAAAATATCAATTCATTTCTGTTAGAAAATATTTATATTAAGAAAACATTCAATGGCGGGGTATAAGAGTGGAAGAAGTGGCAAAAGGCCATTGGCACAATTTCAGAAAATGTCCTTTAATAAAAAATAATTCTGCAATAAAAACAAGATATATTTGGAGTTCTCCATGTTGCATAAGAGTAGTGACCAGACACTGAAACAAGAAAAAAAATCACATGAGAAGAATGCAAACCGCTGAAGGAGATATTTTGAAATCTGTAGCAATTGTTATTCTTCCTTTGCATTTTCAGTTAAATTAATGGAATACTAATTTACTAATTGCAGGGTTTTAAGATTTTAAGGACATTTTAATCTCTTAAATGGAAATTAGCATAATCGGTACCATTTTGATTCAAGCGCCACACGTTAGTGCAAGTAATCTTCGATTTTCATTTTAGTCGTCATAACACAAATGCAATAAATTCATAA
Source organism: Linnaemya vulpina (assembly GCA_963675445.1). Classification (NCBI taxonomy): domain Eukaryota; kingdom Metazoa; phylum Arthropoda; class Insecta; order Diptera; family Tachinidae; genus Linnaemya; species Linnaemya vulpina. Next base: position 11,910,035 of record OY776277.1, on the reverse strand, counting down.
ATGAAAATATACTTTCCACCTTAAACATATTGTTATTATGGGATTTTTTTTAAGTGGTCATACAACTTTGTAGCATCGCTGCCATTTTTCACCTTCGGGAAGTGCAGTCGTCGTAATAAATAATTCCATATGTTGAATGTAAAGTGGATACAAGTGGTTGGTTAGTGGTTCCTCTTGGCCATTTGACGTATGTGATTTGAATTGATAGGACACTTTGGCATTATTTATGAAGGTTTAGCATAACATCCTTTAATATATTCATCTACAATTTAATTCAATAACAATTGTCATTTGATCATTGAATATTTATTGCTTAATTTAAGTTAAAACACTTTTCTAATAAAGTCTCAAAAACAAACGATTATTTTTTTGAATCTAATGAGGATATAAGCAGATTACCCAGGAAGCAGAATAACAACATTAAATATAATAATTAAGTACGCCGAAATCTTTTTTATGGTAATAAAAATTTTGGTTTAAAAAATTAACCTTTTCAATGAAATTATTATTTAAAAACAAATTTCTTTCGAAAATTATCAATTTGAATTCGTAACTTAAAACTGGAAAAAGTTTTCTATAAAAAATAACTTGTTATTGAACTTTTTTAGTTTCAAATATATAAATTGTTAAAAAAATTTTCCCAATTTGAAAGACTATTTGACATCAAATGGAAATTATAAAAATTTATAATAAAAAATCGTCCATTAAACGCTGCTTATCTTTGAATTTAAATAGAACAAATTGTGTGAGACATCATCGAAATTTTGTATTGGTTTGAAAGACCTATTGATGTCATTATGTGTTCGCCACTGCTTCTCTGGGAGGAACGCATTCGAAATATAACGTTTTCCTTTCCTCCGGCGCATAAATCATTTTGACCTGGCATGGGTTATGATGGCTTTGAGGAGCGCACGATCTTGGCCAATTCGCAACACCTTTATGTGACTCTGTATGTGAGATGACCATGCCTTCAAATTTCTCGAACATAATATCCAAATGTAGCAAGGGGATTTGTGGGACGTAGTGCTATTCTGTGGAAAGCACATATCGTCGGTGTCCAGCTGATTTAGTTCAAGGCAAAGTAAGTTGGCAGTCATCTATCAGGCCAACGTCCTCAGATTCTCCTACACACTTTCACAAATAGCGATGACGTTTTCGACAGATGTTGCGTTTCGTCGGCAGAGACAAACTTTTCCATCACATTGCGAATGGGAAGAAAGACTGTGGCGTCAGTAAAATGGGTGCGGTACGGCCAAAAGATTCGGTTATTATACGGCCATAGCACTCCGAGTTCACCCTAATATTTTTGCCAGCATTATTTTCTAAAAATATATGTACGTCCCAACGACAGCTCCATACAATAAATTTTTCCAAATGCAATGGCTTCTCCACAATAATTTCTCGACTCTCCGAGGCCCATGTCAAACGATTTTACAGAGTGAATAAAGTTTTGCTCGAAACATTAGCATTTCGTTTTTGGGTTTTTAAACGATCGATGTTCGTAAATATCAAATCATTTACTAAATAAATTATTTATGTATACACATTTCAGTTAATATACAGCTGTTATTAACAGCTAACACCCTTGCCAGGTTATCGGTTTTGAAAACCCTAAATGGAGAACACGTTAATCGTGTAGAATTTAATTGGAAATATCAATTCGAAAATCAGCTTAAAAACCACTAACAAAAAACTACTGCATAACCAAGGCCATATTTATGTATGTGTATGTAAGCGCGTATGTGTTGTTTACTGGGTTACATCTTCTCTACGTTCTTTGGCTGACAACTTACTAGAGAAATATATCCTCTACGACACGACATACATATTTGATTAGCTGTAATTGAATTTGAGTTAGTGGTTGTCAGTACGTTTGCACGACGTATTGAGTACCAGCGTGAAGAGATAAATCCCATTGACTTAAATTAAATCAAAAAGATGAAGAACAAGAATGGAGAAAATAAATATTTGCACGTACACACATGCATGCACGCGAGCACGTAAGTATATACAACCAAACCATATGCACAGTACATAAGAATGTATTAATTCGCACAAGGATAACGCTAATACAAGGATCTGTACACACATGCATACAAGAGTAAAGAACTACCCAAACTAGTATTGAAATCTACTAGATTCCTTTTTTTTTTATAAGATGACAAACCACCAACTTCCAAAATAAGTTAATGAGAATGATAACGGCAACGGCAATACTTAGAAAGTATTTCTAAAAACACAAAAAATAATCACTTAAAAAGTTATTGAAGAGCAAAAAGTTTATTAAAAAAAACTTATATATTTTCGCTTTTTAAGCAGCAGTTGTTTTTAATTAATTTGTAATAAACCACTGCGCGGTCTGTGCCAACTAATTGATTTTTAACAATTGAAAAGGAAGTAGGGAAACATAAGGCAGGATAACACTGGGAAAATAAAAGAATTAAGAAAATGTAATATAAAGCAAATTTCGATTGGACTATTGTTTTCATATTGTCAACTTTTCATCACACTTTAATAGTTTCGCAATATTTGGAAAATTGAAATAACAAAGAACTTTTTTATGATAAATTCAATTTAAAAATTTTTACAATTTTTATATGGACCAAAACTCTGACCACTTTTAACACAATTTATTTTTAAACTTTATAATTTTTTTAAGTGTATTCACTTACAATGTGTTCAATTGTTCTACTCATATTACAAAATTGTAAAAATTAAACAAAAGTTAACCGTTAGAAAAGCATAGAATGGGTGTGTTGTTCTTGTCCATTAGAAAAGTGTTTTTTTTTTCTTACACAAATAATTCCAACCACTCATCGTTGCCAATGAAGAGGACAAGAACAATCTAAAAGTCGATGACAGAAGAGGTTGAATGAATGATTTTAAGGGCCTCAAAACATTTTGTTATCTCCACATACTCACTTTTAGCCAGCAGTAAAAAAGTCTCTATTACATTTTTACTGCTTTTATGGACATTTTATGTGTTATTTGCCTTAAGCTATTTCTTAGCCGCAGGGTTGCAAGCAAATATGGAGTGGTCATGAATTAAATGTCTTAATAATGTAAACTACGTTTTAGTTCTACTGTTTCAATCGTATGAACAAATCAACGGGTAATTCTTTTGTAGCCACACTGAATGTCAACACCTGCTTTTAGCATTCATATCATAAACATATAATTTTGCGTTCACACTGCAAATTTAATACATTCAGGTTTTCACAACGAATTAAATTTATTAAATAAATAGATGCATTTGTTGTTGTTCTTTTCTTTTAATGTCTTTTAATTCACAAACTGTAGCTGTTTTTGTTTAATATAATAAGAAATATTATAAAATAAGAAATTTTTGAATGCACTCTAAATGGTTTTAAGACATTCTGTTATATTTTGCAGGTGATTATTTCGATATTAGGATAATACTTATAAAAAGTGAATAACTGCTCGAAAATTCCATTATTCTATATAAAAATCATGCAAATTCAGAAGGATGTGTGGATTTTCTTGTGTTTTCAATATATAACTTGGCAGCACTCAGCTTAGCACGGACAAAAACAAGCAAAAACAAGGTTGCATTTTTTAAAACGTACTTAAAAACCAATTCAAAATTGTTTTAAGTTGGTTTTAACAAAATATTTTTGTATGCTAAAATCATGACGGTTTGAAAGCACTTCTACATCTATCACGCACGGCTGAGAGTCAGAGTGTCCGCCCATATCAGCTTAAACTTAGTTCTATTAATTTGGGATGAGTCGATATAGTGATAAATGTTTGTATATAGATGTGTGTTTATTGCCAATATTTTTGATTTTTTATGTATATTTTGAAGCTGTACTCATGAAAAATCAATCACACAATGAAATCAAGCAGTTACTTCGCTCTGCAAATTGTTATTGTGAATCATTCCTTTTACACGACCGAATTTCGCTTTATTTCGACAATTCCGTTTGATGTAGTAAAACAGAGGCGTTGTTTGTGTATTTCCTATCACTTGATTTCTCACAATGACTTTCTAAGAGCTTTCGGATTTAATTAAAAAAACGAGAAATTTACGGAAATGTATGTATTTGAGTCGATGGATCGATCGATATAACTGAACGTTAAAAAATTACCGTGTTTAAAGGCTGATTCCAATTTTGATATACTTTCTTCAACTTATCGGCCAATATCTTGAGCTTGGCTTCACAGGTCAGCCAGGCCCAACCCGTAAATTTTGGTAAAACAAAAAAAAATATTATGAAAACATTAACCATCGCACAGTAGCCTGCCTTCACCGTCTTAGACAAAGTACGGTCCAATGATGCCACCAAGCCATAATCAATTGCCCAACAAGGATAATTGTAAAACATTTATTTTTTTAAATACGCAGCTGCGTGTTACTCTTTTTTTGTATATTGGCTTCCGATGTTTTAAAAATTGTTAGTTTCTAATGCACGAAGCAATAAGAAGTCCCGAGGACTTCTCGAAGGAGGTGGCCAGTGAGAAGGACTGGATATAAAATTGTCATCAATTTATTTTGCATTCAATCGATTGTTAAGAACGCTGCATGAAAAGTTGCAAAGACTATGCTGTTGCAACCAAATGTCGCTAATGTTAAGCTGATTAATTTTTGGAAACGAAAATTCTTTCCTTTCCCGACATCTCCGTGTAGTTTGTGGCCGGATGTTTTGCTGGGCATATTCGTATTCATTCATCAAAAAAATTAACTGAATATAAGCACACACAAAACGCAATATGAATGAAGATAATGAAAATATATATTCAAGTCTATATTAAAGAAATTTTGTACCACGTCAACACACGCTCTTGTTTGGCGAATGAAATGAGCACATTGTGAACTTTGGCAGCTGTTGCGACCACGAAAAGAGCACGAGTTTATATCAGTTTAATAAGCCATTCTTCCATGGTTTGGATTTGTTATTATTGTCGTAAACATGTAATAAACGTTTGTAAATGTGAAATTTAATATAAAATATGAAGGAGCAGATGAATGAGGACTTGTCATTGTTCTTTCCACAAAATTTGTCGCTTTCATTGAGACGAAATATAAATATTTTATCTGTTACGAACACGAGACGAAGGTCAATCAAATCAAATTGCTGTTGTGGAAAAGACTAGAGATTCAGTTTTCTGTCACTTTCGCTTTAAGTTCGATTACTATTGAGTGAGAATTTTTGTAGAAATATAAAAAGAAAATTTGACTGACTGCGGATGCTTTAATTACAGTTGTGGATGAGTTAATAAGAAATAAGTTAAATAAATAATTTTCTTTTAGTCAGTTATGTTTTAAGTTTTTTTGCGAGCTCTCAGATTGATACTCCTGTTCAGGACAAGTCAGCTGCAGAGCTCCAGAAAGTCACAAGTTTGTGTCCTGATAAATTAAAGTTTTTGACAAGACTATTTAAAGTTGTTTATTTTACATTAAAGTTTGCTTTTTTCTCGTTTCTTAGTGCAAACTTTTCATCATGTTACTGTTGGTTCTTTGTGTGGGAGGAAAGTAGGACACCCCCCATTTGCTAAGACTACGGAAATAAACAACACAATTATTCACATAAAAAAATTATTACAATTTTTATGTCTTCTGGCCAGCAACTCAATTAATAAGTTTTTTATATTTTGTTAATTTAAATTTAATGGAAATCTATTTGTTCAGTTCATAAAAAAGCGGCTGTAAAACACATCCCACTCTGCGAAATCGTATTTCCCAAAACATCTGTCTTTATAATAAAAATTTAAATGGGCAGTTAATTTATTAACCCATTTGCAATGTATTTCCTTAATTTATGTATTTCTTTTTTTATAAATAAAACAAATATATTGTATTTATTCCGGAAACTTTTTGAATTAACACAAAAAGTTGCACTCAACAAACAAACGTGTACAAAAGCGAAGCACGTAAATCAGATTAAGTGAATTTGGAAGAAGAAATAAAAAAACAACAACACAAACTTTTTTCGCAAGTGACACCACCTGTTTGTTTATACTCCCTCCCAAATGTCGCCAGTGCCCTCAGCGAGCGATCGTTCACCACCAGCCGGCCAGTCGCGTGAATTCTGCCGTTAATAAAAAATCGTTTTTATTTATTTTTAACGTCTACACAAAAAAATCCTGTTTTATTTTATTTCAGTTTCTGTGAGTGGAGTGGCTAAATTTACATTTGAAATGTTGGGAAAAAAAAAAGAAAAAATCCACATATTATTTTTTTATTTTATTGCTTTTAAATTAATCATTAATTAATTTGATAATAATCAGAACTGGTTATTTGATTTTTTTCTTTTTTTATTCAAACGTTTCAGTGGTCTCAAGTACTCTTTCCTTTGACAAGCCATTAGCTTTTGGATTTCTTAATTGAGTCGTATAAAAGAAATTTGGTTTGATCACTTAACGATTACTAATAATTTTCAAATTTTCAAATACAATATTTTACATTACGAGTGGCATGAATGGCAGATATAAGACTTTGAGAGCCAAACTATTTGTGTGGTTTCGTTTTTGATTTTATTGGAAAAATCAAAGAATAGGCGAAGAAATTGAAGAAAATAAACGTTGCCCATTTTAAACTTCTGGCTTTAATTTAAAAAAACTACAATATATAGAATATATCTAGAGAAAATTAACTTTAATTTAGAAATGAAATTAATAAATTTTGCCAAGAATCACTAGTAAAATATCCACGATAATCTGATCATGTTTTCAGTTGTTTTCAAGTGACTAAATATTTTCTCATCTATGGGAAATCAATAACAAATTTATAAAATTTAACTAAATCAAAAAATTATTTTAAAAACTATTTTAATTTTAATTATTTTTATATTTATTATATTTAATAAATTTGACCAAAATTGATCTCTGCGGCACAACCGTTTTTCAGCCTATTTTAAAATCTTAATCATAATATGACAACATGAGGAAGTAGCACTTTGTATGAACACCCCAAATATACTGTAAGATCATGGCAGTTAACAAAAGTTTTAAGAGTTTTTCCTCAACCGTTTTTTTTTTTGTAAAATTTCCTAATTAAATTTTCAGTTCCTTTAATTATGATATAATTTATTGCAAATATATTAAAACAAATAACCTGCTGGTAATTGAAATTCCTAAGGTTTTAATCTTTCTGTAATAAACATTTCCCTAGTAAAATATCCACGATAATCTGATCATGTTTTCAGTTATTTTCAAATAACTAAATATCATCTCATCTATGGAAAATCAATTACAAATTTATAAAATTGATTACACTGAAGATTTTAATTTATTTATTCCTTTAACTAACTCAAAAAATTATTTTAAAAACTATTTTTATAATAAAAATAAAATCACATAAAAATAAAATCACATATTTTTATTCACAATCGCTCTGCTGTAATTTTAATTATTTTTATATTTAATAAACTTGACCAAATTTTTATAAATATTAGTCCGAAGAGTTCAATTATTATTATTATTATTAGTTTATAAATTGTTTGTGTGCGGCACAACAATTTCTCAGCCTGTTTTAAAATGTTAATCATATTATGACAACATGACGAAATAATACACTGTATGAACACCCCAACTATATTGGAAAATCATGGGACAGACAGTTAATAAAACTTTTAAGAGCTTAATCGTTTACAAAATTTCCTAATGAAATTTTCAGTTCCTTAAATTATGATATAATTTATTACAAATATATTAAAACAAATAACCTGCTGCTAATTGAAACTCCTAAGGCTTCAATCTTCATGTAATAAACATTTTCGTACATATTATTTACGAAGTTGTGATGAAAAGTTCAGTGTCAGACATTTTATTTATTATTATTGACCCCAACATCATTTATTTTGCATTCATGAGAAAAGCATCGTTGAGCGGATTTGTGATTTAATGTGCGTCTGTCACAGATGACATAAAAAACAGTATCTATTGACATGATGTTAAAATGTTTAACATCCATCAAATCACTTGTAATGTCTCCATTAAAGCATGACCGCCATTTACAATATTTATTGATGAATATTATTTTTGTGGTCATCGTCTAGAGACCATTAATAAATATTATGTCGGCTATTTTTTTTAAATGTTATAAATAAATAAAGAATGTGCCATAAAAATGTTGTGATGGCAAAGAGAATTAAGAAATCAATGATGTTTTAATTTTATTTTTGTGTGCGGGCAAAATGTGGGTTTACGACAAACATTCAATTTAACAGACCCACAAGGGCCTGTTCAGTTCACGGGATTTCGTAAACGAAAGTAAATAAAAATCAATTAATTGTTGTTGTTTTTTCAGCAGCAGATACTCAGAAGCAGAAATAAACTATTAAATTTGTGCTGGTGTTTTGCTGGATTTGCAGTTTATATTTAGAAACAGAAAACAATTAATACAAAAGAGATTTGTAAACTACATTTTTTTTAAATCCCCAATATAAACTTTTAGTTGAAAAAAACTTTTTATGGGGGAACAAATTGAGGGATTTACGAAACGAAACTTTAAAACTCAGCTACATGGGGAGGATATTAAATTTTTTCAAAGTGCTGATATACCGAAAGCCAAAAGTGCTAAACTTTTTATTAAGTCCACATATTGTTGCATCTTTTTCTTTTTCTTTTTTTTGGCAATCTGATTTTAATAATTTTCATTGTTCACTAAGTCTAGACTTTCTTATTGCTTTTTTAAACAAATTAAGTAAAATATTTTCAAATTATACATTCAACTTGATAGTACTTAAGAAAAAAAAACATACAAATTAAAAAGCAGGCGAAAGATATTTAAAATGTTCCACCAACCAACGCTACAAGAGACAAAATATAAGATGCCACTTCACCATTAAATTTTTAAAAACTGTGTGTTGTTGTTGGTGGGTTGCATGATGGTCAAAACTATGGAGTATTGGAAAAATCTCAAATTACTTTTTAGCACAAAAATCGTAACCAACAAACAAGTTGGGAAAAAAGAAATAAAGAGCGCCAAGATCGGCGTTGACGAATTTTATACACTCTGCAGTATATATTTTCTTAAAATTTATAGGACTCTTTATCAACTCCTACTTTCGAATAATATAAATTTTTGGTCTCTATCGAAAAATGTTCATGGACTAACCATCTGTTTACCGATATCGCAAGCTATCGTGCGATCGACTAAATAACAACGAATACACAAACAAATTTGAGAAATTGTTTTTGTTTAAAATTTTATACACTCGATCGAACGATATCTCGTACTATTTTGTTTTATTTATTGCCTAAACATTTTTAGTTTTCAGGGCATAATTTTCAAAAAATGTTAATAAATTTTTTTTCATTGTCCTTTGACAAGTCCTGTTTTCGGAAATTGTTACGTTTTTATTATCAGTACTCATGTGTATTTAAGTGTAGCACTATTTTTTAGTTGGCTTAATTTGATGAGGTGGAAGTTTTTATTAATTTCACAACCTGAGTATAAAAAAAGTTTGCAAGTGGTATGACTTTTCCAATAAAGTAGATATAAATAGCGTCGATCTTTCGGGAATTTTTTTTTTAAAGAAAAGAATATTATGGAAAATCCTCCGAAAAGTATTAGAGAAACTTGTTACAAAATTGCTAAATATGAACCAAATAATAAACACTATAAAAACTCCTCGGCCACTGTATTCCCCAGATTTTGCTCAATTTTTCTGTTCCCAAGATTGCAGGTGCGCGCACCAGGACGGTATTTTACGGCAATTGAGAAAATAAAAGCAAACCGCAGAGACAGAGATATAGAGAAAGAGAGAGAGGGAGATAGATAAAGAGGATAATGGAAAGAGATGGAGAGAGGCAAAGAGATATAGAGAACGTGAGAGAGAGAGAGAGTTCAAGGAGATTCTAAAAAGTGCATTAGAGAGCTGCCTCGAGAAGTGGAAAATCTCGCTGACTAAAAGTATATAACATTGGGAGGATACCACATTAAAATAGACAAAATAGAAATTGACACACAAATAACATTTTTTTGAGAAATATTAAAAGTCACCTTATATTCCGAACACACCTCGTATAATATATGGAAACCCAGAATGTATGAATGCTACTGATATAAAAAATATAGGACAAGTCACCTTATTTCTTAAACAGACCTCGCGTAAATGAATGCCACTGATATAACAAACATTTTAACAAACTGTCGGTGCTTGGTGGAGGGTGCAAATATAATTGTTTATTACAAAAACAACTTGCGTGCAATTTTATTGTTTGTCAAGCTGGGGCAAAGCGAGCTTTCACATCGAATTGATTTATAATATTTTATTATATGTGGGAGCGACAACAGTTTTTGTGTGTAAAAATAGTATTTTTCCGCTTTATTCTTAAAGCGTTAATAATGAAACACTAGCACTCTTAACACTTAAGTGCGAGTGATTTTAGTTTGATGAATGATTTGAAAAACAGTCCGTCGCTGTAGAGTTTCAATAATAAACTGCCACATATAACGTTTTTTTATGTTAAAACTAAATGGCCGTAATAATATTAATGAAATTTGGTTATAATGATTAACATTCAAACAGTCCTCCTTGAAAAGTAAAGCTTGACAGCAACACAAACAAACTAATTCGGTTATTTTGTAAATGAAATCGCAAACATCTATAAACTTGAAAAATTCTGCCACAATTTCCATAAACATGAATATAGTAGCTTTTTATTTACTCCTATTACAAATTTCTTCTGACGCAAATTACGAATAAATAAATGTGCGTTAGCAACCGAAGAGGAAATTCTTGTAATTTTGAATGCCCTGAAAATAATGAAATTCATGAATATAATTAAAGTTTTAGTTCCAAGAAATATATAAAAAATTGGTTCAGTGTAAAGTGGAATATATAAAAAAGTATATAAATAAATTTTTTAAGAAATATATTTTTGTACGATGGATGATGGCATTTGCACAGTGGGGATTTTGATTAAAAAAGGATGGAAATAGTTCGAAGTTTCTAACAGAGTAGTTCGACTATAATAGTAATTCATTTAGCATTTAAAAAAGTGCAGCTGCATTTAAAATTTTCTGTGCAAGAAACTTCTCCTCTGCGATCCCCACAATTCCCAAAGAAATTTTTTAAATCCCAAAATTGGAATTTTTCCGAGTATTCGATATATCTTTCTTATTTTTAGCCAGGCATAATTTTTTTTTTTAATTTTTAACAAAACATTGGGCTTTCAAACGGAAAACAATAAATTAATAATGAAGTTAGCTGCAGAGATGTGGCAGGCCTGTTCAGTTCCTGTGTTTGCAGTGTGTTGCCAGATCGCACAGCCACAGTATTATGTCTGAGATTGCAGCTTTACCTTTTTAAATTGCAAAATTATTTTACAATTAAGAAAAAATTAACACATTTTTTGTTGTAGAAATGGCACATCATTTTTTTCAGTAAAACTATTGAATGACTTGTTTTCAAATAATTTAATCTGATCAGCTTTGACTTCTTTAGTAGCAAAACAGTGCCGCAAGGCAGTTAAGGCATATAATTCTTTATTGAAAAAAACTTTTTTTTCAGTCTAGAGTTTACGTATACTGGAGTTTGCCTACTTTGAGCTCGCTTGACTTCGCTTTTTGAAATTATAGAAAATATTACTTATTTTATAAGAAGAAAAAGTTAAAATTGACAATCGAATTTTTGAAAAGTTTCTTAGAAAAGGCCACATTTTTATTGGCATTCTCCCTTTTGTCCGAAATAACACTATAGAAGCTTATTTTTTTATTCTATAAGCAAAAAGGTTAAAATTAAAAATTTGGAAGAACTTTTTTTAATTTTTGGAAACTGCAGAATTATTCGTATTGGAAACGACTGACACAACAACTTTGATTACATGATTAATTTTTATTTTGTTGTTTCAATTTAAGAGCACATGATGCATTAAATAATTTAGTAGCTATCAGTGTTATTTCTCTTGTTGCCTAGTGTAGCTTAAGGCAAGAAAATATTTTGTATATGCGATTGAAAATTTTATTTGAAAAAGAATGTCCAGTATTAATAATTTGCTACATTAAGAATCCTGATGGTTTTATATAAATCGATATTTATTATTATTATTATTTTTTTAAATCAATTTAATAGCCCAGATTACGTCACGGTCTTGCTTTTGATGCTTAACAAATTATTTTAAAACATAAAAATTTTATTCTTTGGTTTTATGGCTCATAAAATTGGTAAAGTGTGTGCGGAGAGTATGCAGGAGAGTATATTAAAATGGCTAAAAGTTTTTTTATTTGCCACAAAAATATTTGGAGACATTTCGAAGCCAAATTAATTTATTTCAAAAGAAAGTAACACAAATTTAAACATAATTTTCATAACATAATATTCTATAATATTTTAAAGACTTTTTTTCCCAATTTAAAACCTTTTGAAGGTAATCTTTTTTTAAATTTTTTTATTTCCTAATATTTTCATGATTTATTTATAAAAACTTTCTGCGAACTGCAAGTCCGAAAACAACGTTCATATACGATGTTATCGGCCTTGCAGTCAATATAATTTTATATTCTATTATCCATGTTCTTGCTTGTGGTTGTTAATTTTATTTTAAAAATAACGAATTCTTAACAGTTTTCTGTGACAAATTTCATTCAATAAAAACTAATGCAGTAAAACACACACACACACACACACATACAGAGACAAATGTGTTCTCACAGAAATGCAAAAATTACTGACAAATGAAGAGCATGACTTTTGAAATGCATTTGTTACATATTTCTTCCTCTTCTTTTGCATGTCGTACATTTGAAACTAATGTGACACATATGAACCAGTAATTTCATGTACTTATTTGTGAGTCAGTGTGTGTAAAAGCTGTTGTATTGATGTTGTAAACAGTCGTTTATTAAATTTTACTGTTTTTGTTTGCTCTTCTTGCACTAGAAGAGGAGTATTAACAGTTAAGGACCACTTGACGTATACGCAATATTAAAAATGTTGATTGTTCTTCGCATGATTGTGTGAGGATGTGTTAGTGTGTAAATGATGTGCAGTAAAAACGAGTGTCAGTGGTGAGTTTGTGTAAGAGATATACTGAATGCCTTTCAGTGGGCGAACATTTTTAGACACAATTATGTGGGAGAGAACATCTGCTTGTAGATGGTTGCCATCCCTGAAGTTTTGGAGGTGGCATTGTATGAGTGGGTTCTCTTCAATTTTATGTTTTTCAATACTCAACTGACCCTAATTTATTTAGTTTCGGCTCGTTTGCCTTTCGCATGTATTTTTTGATTTGTTGGGAAAACCTTATTTTGTTGTTATTTTGTATTTAACATAAATTGTTGTCACTTGAATGTTTGCTATATATTTGAAATATTTCTTATGGTGGAAATATACTGTTAAACGTCAACTTTTAATTAATGCAATTTTATTAGTTGATGTTGTCTATCATTATTCTACTGTATTATATTTTAATTTTTACTTTGTTGCTGCTTACAGGGAACAATAAAAAAAGGTTACCCAAGGACTTGAAGTATGTCGGAAATTATGTTTGTTCTTAATTAGTGTTTTGAAAAGGGCCAACTACTAAAACAAAAATATATTTATGCTCAAGTTTTCCTTGTTCGCTGATTTAATTTTATAGAGTGTCGGTGCACAGATTCCGTCCAGGTGACTCAGGATATATCGCCGATTTTATGCGATCAGAAATAACTGCAGTTCGTTAGCCCCTACTCGAGTTATGATTTCACACAATCACGGGAAATTCCTTAGAAGAACCGCAATCTTACACAGTTATCTCAGATGTAAAAGGTTACTAGTGCGAGTGAGATGCCAAGTTCTCGAAAAAGGTTAGATGATCAGTGGTCTGGCCGCAACTAAAAAATAGTTGCTGACGGGGCTTGATGTTGACTGACTCAGAGCTGGTTTTATTTTATTCAACTAAATTATTTTTTACATTTTAGTAAAAAATTTAAAAATTTAATATTGAACTCGGCACATACATATTTTTAATTACTTCTTAAATATGACGATTTTATTTGGGAATGGTCGGGTCGGACTCCATTTTTATGCTGATACTGAGTTCTAAAATTTATCTATCAAAGAATTTATTTCATATGCTATCAAAAGACCGGTGATAAAGCTTTCATGCATAAAATCTAGTCTATTGATTCTTGTCTGAATTATCTTTAAGCAACAAAACAAAATTGATAATTCCAACAATTTATTTCCTACACAAATTGTAATTGTATTACCATGGCCGCGATTTCTTCCAACTGACGTGATATACATTGAACATTTTGATACTAATCAGCTGTTAGAAGATCTTAAATTATCGGGTACAATTACTAAAAGGAGTTTGAATGAAAGGTCTGATTCGAAAGTCCTCCTAATTGACTACAAATGTCTGGTTTTAATGTTCCAAATTTCTTTGGGTTTATCTTCAGACGCCATATATTTAGACAAAACTTCTTTACTACAAAATTCTGATTTAACCCACAAATTTTGTAGGGCTGTCCACTAACTGCAGGGCACTTTAAAAAACCTCTTGTGACTAAATGATACACTTTGAAGTTTTTATTTATTTTCAGCAAAAACACACATTTACACATGTATTGTACGGAAATAGTATTATTTACGGTTTACGAAGGCAAACTGAAAAATCACTACTTCAAATTTAAAATGCGCACAGTGAAAGTATTTTGAGAAAAAACATAATAAAAAATAAATAGTAATAATAATAATAATAATAATAATAATAATAATAATAATAATAATAATAATAATAATAATAATAATAATAATAATAATAATAATAATAATAATAATAATAATAATATCATAAAATTTTTGTGAATGTTCAGCTATTCTTTACCCAAGTAAATATACTTTTACAAACACCAGCAACTTCACGAAATTAATTTTTTTTATTTATTTCAATCGAATATAATTAAAATTATAATTGTGTTTTCAGTATGTAAACAATTTTTTAAAGTTAAAATATAATTGGCTTTTATATATAAAGAAATTATTTTTAAAGAATTTTGTGACGAGCCTCGTTGCTACATTTCTCATTCTTTTTCTTTTACAAGGATACATGTGAACGTGTGAGTGCTTGAAGGAATAAAAGTCAAACAAATAACTATTTGTAATAAAAATTGCATTCAATTGTGCTTTCAAAGTTTATTTCAATTTCATAGAAGGTGGCAGATATTACAGTTTCGCTGCTGCCGATGACATCTACCAGTGGAGTTAACCTCATTGGTTTTGTGCTTTAGCAAATTGATAGGATGTCAATAAATATGATATAAATAAGAGAGTATGTTTCCAATTTTTTTCTAAGAAAACTTTTAAGCGCAATTTAGTTATGAAATGATTTTATTTTTATTTCTTTTGTTATTTGAAGTAAATGGAAAAGTTGTTAACTTTTCTTTTGCTATATTTTTATAAATCAAAATGCTATAATAATATAAAGTACTAGTAAAATGTTTTATTTGGGTAAATAGTAAATGATTAATCGTGATTTTGTGTGACTCTTAAAAGTCACAAAAATACTACTGAAAACCCTTTTTATTCAGAGAAGGTTTTATTGAGATAAACAGGGCCTTAATTACAGCATTCGATATCGACCGAAATTTCAGTAAAATTTTTATACAAATTTCGATCATTATCGGATGCCCTAATACGCCACCGGTTCCTAATTATATTGGACTCTATGACACTGTCAATTAGTTATATATCGAACTGCTTTCCTTAATAAACACGTACATATCTGAATACAAGTACTTTTCAGTAGCATATTTAGTGGTTCCGCTTTTTTAAGGCAACTATTTGCCTACTAAATTCAAAATGGGTACCAAAATATGTAAATTAATTTCAGTCCTAATACGGCTGAAGATAAATTTACATAATTTTTTTTTTAATTCCTTCATTCCTTTTTAAATGTTTCTTGGAATATTTTATTTTTATAGTGTTTTCTTTTTGCATAAACTTGAAATGTCCGGCTAGTCCTGCTTTCTAATCATTTAGTGGTTGTCTCATTATTTATATGACACCATATTTTGGACAATAAAAACAATTTTATTAAAAAATAAAATTAAATTGTGTCTAATAATAAAAGAGCTGCCGAAAAAGAATAACAAAAACCAAGATTTTAATAGCAAAACCTAAGACACATCATGTTGCTGTTTATTTTTTATCTTTTGTTCTTTTGCTGTTAATATTTGAGGGAATACTTTCATCATTTTAATTTATATGTAAATTTTCTTACACATTTCGCCCGTTTTTTAACCACCCACAGTGCTTTTGTTCATTCAACAGCTCTGGCAACTCTTCTATAGCAAGAAAATATTTCTCTTGATGAACAACAACTATTCAGGAAATAAATTTCATCAAGAGACAACTAACGGAATAATGGCAGGTAAATATTTTAAATTAAAAATTTCATTGCTGTAATGGAGTTGCCACCTTGTTAATAACTTTTTTCCTTTTGTTGTTTGGACTTGCACCGTGGGGATGACCCCTACATATTCAGTGCATTGTGCCACAACTAAAAAGGAGGGGATAGTCTAAGAGAATAGCTGGCGACACATTAAAAGAGACACATTTTGTTGCAGAACTTTTCAGTTCGCCGGTGATTTTTTTGTGCTGCCGGTACCGACGAAGGAGGGTGCTGTATTATGCTGTATAAGTAGATGATGGTGTTAATCCCTGCCGATAATATTCAGTAGCCAGTGATATGACTTATAACGGATGACTTATAATGGTTTGTCGAAACTAGCGATTATATCATTTCTGGCCATATATTAGCCTAACACTCGAGCAATTCAGTTAAATAAAATGATAAATATATGTATAAAGAATGTATAAAGAATCCACTCTCACTTTTATGGTTAGTTTCAGGGATATTTAACCCGATATTCATATAATTTGATAACTCATTTTCGCTCAAAAATTTTTTTAAATAGATCTCAAATATATATTATTATTTTATGAATATGTTGGTTAGCATGCTGTGAAGAAACCGATTTACCAATATGTGGAAGGTTGTATTTTTTAAAAATTTAGTTCTTGAGGCTGCAATTTATAGAATCCTTCTGTTACAAGTCACAATTACATATACGTCCTTAAGATCGTTATGTGGCGTTTAGACGTTCATCTTCGTTGAGTTTTTCGCAACAAATGCAAATATTTCAATTTAGTTTTCGCTCAATTAAAAAAAATTGTTATATTATTGATTAAAACAAAAAATGCAACACTGGTAAAAATGTGTTTAATAAGCAAAGCAAAACTCACTAAACAAAGTCTGTCGAGATAACTTTGTCATTAAAATTTATATTTTCCCTATTAAAATAGCATTTCTGACAACCAAATAAATTATTTCAATTATTAAAAGAGTCGTCACTTTAAAAAAATCCCTCGTTTGGCCACATTTTTCTTTAAGTGCCGGCCGGCCCACTATATGGAAAAAAAATCTATCACACAATTTTTAATAACAACAAGAACAAAATATTTAAAGTTGTTTTGTAATACAAATTGTGCGAAGGAAATTTCTGGCGGTATACAAAGCCCTGCAGTAAGTCTTAGTTTCCAAAATTTTTAATTTCAAAATCAAATTTTTTTAAGTTTAAAAAACTTCCAACAAACTTGAGTAATAAATAGGGCGATGTTTCACACACGTTTTAGTTAAAAGTGTTGGTTAAAATGGAAATAGAATCAGCTGCGTGCTGAGGAATACATTCGAAATTAATTATTTCATTTTGATAATAATTGTGGGTGGCATTAATTTTGGTGTTGTGCTATTCTCTCTTAATTAACTACAGAAATATTTGTGTCACTTTTAATTATATTCTTTTGTCGTTTTCTTTTGGCATTTCCATAGTATTTGCATAATTATGTAATCAACTTAATACTAATTGAGTGCAAAAGCGGCAGTTTTTTTTCGCAAAGTGTATTGAATAAAAGCCAAATAATACGTACAAAAGTATAGAAAATTCAAAACCAATGACTCCTAATAACCTTAACCCAATATTTTTTTCCAAGCAAGAAAGAAAGACCTATTTCGATTGGAAATAACAAGTGTAATTTAGTTGAAATGGTATTTGTTCAATGAAATTTAATATTGTTTCATTCAAGTTGTTTGCGTTAAGCAAGTGTTTGCACTCGACTAGGGTTTGCTGGTTCGATCCGCTTCAAAGTCACCGCAGTTTGTGCAAAGAAAATTGTACTTGAAAGCTGTTGGGAAAATTCAAGTGGTTTGAGTGTAAAAATTTTGCCACGTTTAATTTATATTTTATTGGAATATGAAGTGTTGGAAGGTTATTGAACTCGGCAATTAAGCCATTCCATTAACATTATAAATGAGAAATTTTTGGACGGTTGGTACTCAATCACACAAAAACGCTTTTAGGCTACTTTTTAAAAATGATTGTGACAAAGTCGATGGTAAACTGTAGCTAATTTCTTTCAAAAATTTAAAAAATAATAAGATTGTAAATCTCATGCTGATGACTGTGAACTTTGTATGGAACAGCTTAAGTTGACTAAAACGATTTTCGAAATATTGTTAAGCTGACATATTTCTAAAATTAGTTATTAGCCTGCAATAACTTTGGAAATTTTAGTATTTAAAATAAGCTGCAAGGAAATGACTTTCATTTATTTAGGCCATTATTTTCATTGTTGGTAATAACTAGAAATACTTTGTAAATACTTTCTTTATATTAATTAAATAAGTAAATGTTATGACTTTTTATATAAAGGCACGTTTTTAGAAATTGTAACCCGGTAATGGCTGGCTAACTAACTTCAACTATGAAAGAAATTCGGTTTCAGTTCCCGCAGAGGCATGCAAAAAATAAAGCCGAGAATACCCTATGGAATTTTGTGATATCGCGTTTGTGCTCTCATTTAGACATTTGATCCTTGGTATGAAATGCCACCCTACATCGTGTTTTAGACGGGTCAATTTTTCTTGAAGCAAGTCTGACTTTATAGGAGAGAGAGAGAGAGAGAGAGAGAGAGAGAGGAAAGTCTTTTTGTAAAGTTAGTTGAATTCTTTTTTATTATTTCATTCTCAATATGGCGCCGTATTAGCTTTTTGCAAAATAGTTGAATACAGACTGTCTGAGTACAGAAACAAGCAGCAGTTATAAAGAGAATTGAAAAAAACTTCTTTAAGAAAAACCAATTTGGATAAAACCAGACTACGCAGAACACATTCACGCCTATCGTGAATAAAAATTAGTATTGCTATCGTGAATTTCACCTGGAACACATTTTCCTCTACCAGTTCTCACTGAATGTAAAAACATAAGGTACAGTAAAATAATATCAAAGAAATTTTTGTTCAATACACAACCCTGCAATATATCATATGAAGAATTGAGTTAACCTGTTTATAAGGCCATGGGTCGAATACTTGTCTTCAGTTGCTTCAGCCAATAATTTATTTATGCTTTCAGCAGTTGCCACATTTCAGAAATAAAATGGGAAAAACTAAAACTGGGTTCTAACGAAGCTCATTTCAATGGGTGACTTTCCAGTGTGAATACTTTCCTTCTTTAATTTCCATTGTCGTGTTTATTTATAATAATAATTTGTATTATTACTGCGAAAAATTATGTAAATAATGTTGAAAGTATTTACGCGCATTTATCAGCATTTCAAATTTCAAAATAACAATAGATACAATTAATATTTAATTTATTTACATTTTTAGATATTTAACAAATTACTAATAAGAAAGACACACGAATTTGTAGAAAAAACATGCATGAGAAATTTATTTAAATAAGCAAAGAACTTGAATTTTTTTTTTTAATTTATATTGTCAAAAATTTTCATAAGCAACTGAAACGAAACAACAACAACAAGAAACCAAGTAGAAATATTTATGAAATTCAGAGCAATTTGCTGAAATGCAAAATGAGTCGCTTTTTACGAGTGTTTAAAGAAATACTTTTAAGAAAAAACGTCATAAAATTTCTTTAAATTTATTTCCTTAAAATAAACATTTCCAGTTGGCAGAACAATTAAAAAGGAACGTCATCGAAAGCTAAACAGTGGTGTGAGTGGTTTAAAAACACGCTACAGTTAATCTCATTTATATTCGAAGATGCTAATCATGACGAGAATTTTTTATATTTTTATATGAAAATCAGGCACAGCTGTGGCTCCCTTAATTAGCTGACTAGGACAAATACTTTTTGCACTTTTAATTTTTATATATTTTTAAGGAATAATTGCCGTGGTGCGAAATAATAATAATAATGAAATATTGCCTAGACTTTTATAAATAAAAATTTAAGATTCCAAAACCCCTTCCCTGCTCGTAAATGAAACGCAAAATGAAAAGCAGCAGCAAAATACATTTTAGCAAATAATTTAGTTGCAACATTTTAAAACTCAACAAAAGCCAAAGAGATAATTTATTGGCATTTGACTAATTTTAAGTAGCCAATTAGCAGACTTTTGGTCTGATAACCAGAAATCAATCAAATCAAGGCGCTGCCAACAAATTCAAATAAATTCATTTTATTTGTCTATTCCGTTCATTAAAATTTCAAAACAGTTTCTTGTTTTTGGTCATAACTTGGGCGCAAATTATGTCGTATGTGTGACACTAACGTTGTACACGGGTTATATTAGCGCATGCTATGAATACAAAACATTGGCAACTCATACAATTTGCTATTATGCGGGCATTTCAGACCGTCCAAAGCCACTGTGCATGTTTGTATTTGTGTTAATGTGTTTATATTTATAATTGTGTGTAAATACCCTTCCTTTCTGTTTCCAAAGTTAATGATCGTAAAATTTTTTCCATCAGCACATTTTAATTCTGATGGTGTGAGGAAATTTGCAATTCTTGAAAGAACATGTTTTTTTTGCACATTAATTTTATTCCTTTTTAAACATAAACTGTTATCAAACCAAGCAACGAATATTCAGACATCTCGATTATAATAAAGACTTCATTTCTTGATTTGATTTGGAAAGTAATTAAAAGAATTTAAAAATGTAAGACATAAACTGCAGATTCAAATTGATGTTGTTGTTGAAGTTTAATCTGCGATGAAAGTGTTTCGTTAATGTTTCATTTACTAAAATTCAAATAATTTTCCTAATGACTTTTGCAAATATTAAAAACAAAAACCTGTAATATCATTCTGATATATTTTTCACTTAAGCATTTGCTCAATTTCCAAGCCTTGTTGTAAGACTTAAAATTATATTTGAAAAATGAACTGAAAAAACAAATATTTTTACAAAAATTTTTAATAAGCTGACATCAATAATATTTTTTATAAAATAATACACGTACTAGTTAAATCTCAATGTTAAATTTTGGCCGTCGAGGCCGTCAGACGAAATAAAATCAAATTTTTGCTAGCAATTTTTGTTAATAAAAATTAGTTAAATATAATGGTTATTTGCTGGCTTTTTTTCTACAAAATATATGCAAGAAACTTTTTTTAAATAAATTATAATAGTGAAGATCCATGAATACTTCATTGTTTGGAGAACCAAACAAATGAAAACTTTAATAAAAATAAAATGAATATAATATAAAGACCTTGTTTGTTGTTGTGTCTTACAACACTTATTAAATTTTTAATATTTTGTCTGTGGCTCTATCAACTTTGATAGTTTTTTTTTTTTTGCTTATTGTGAATCATGGCATTTTTTCTATCTCATTGTTGTTATTGTGAATCATGCAAAACGCTGCTAAATCTTTATATTAATTATGCTAGAAACGTTTTCGGGCAAATATAAAAAAAAAACAATCATAAAATGGCAAATACCACTGGAGTTTTGTGTTAAATATTTTGGTTAAAAAATATGATATTATCGATTGCACTGAACAAGAACAGGGCAGACACAGTTTTAATTGACAGAGAAAAGCGATGAATATGTGACTGAATTTCTTTATGAACTGCTTAAATCCATAATGTACTTATTTATGTATTTGCATACACACACACATGTACATATTATTGACTCTGTTCACAGATTGATATGATAAGAAAGCGAAAGAAATCTTTGCAGGTTTTATTACAAATATAATTGATCTTTTTCTAAGTGAATTGTTAACATCGACTTTGTAATGGATGATAATGAGCGGGTAAACAGCTCTTGTAAAAAATTACGATCATGATATCTCACTAAATTTGCAAGGAAAAAAACTAAAAGTATTGGCGCTAAAACCAGCTAATTAAAAGCTGGAAAATTATCACAAATTAATAAAAAAGATCTCAAGTAAGAGTTAGAATATAGACACAATTGACAAGATTCTAAATGTAGTCTTAAAGTCACAAGTCTTAAAATAATAGCACCTAAATATGTATATGACTTGTGTGAACACCCCTTCATAACTGAGTGTGCCATTGCAAATTTCAAAATTCTGCTGATAAGAAAATAATTATTTGCTTTCAAACAAAAGAGAAATTAAATTCCTTTAAGAATTCCTTTTTCATATTAAACTAATAAAAGTCGCGAAATAAATTTGTATGTACAGCTGCCGGTGTTATGAGCTGAATAAATTTTTTGGCGGCGGCAAAACCCTGCAGTGCCTTAAGTTTAACAAGAAAAATTTTGCACTCATATTGTTTTATATTTTGGAATTTAATGATTTTTTACTTATTTTCATGTAACAAAAATATAATTTAATGTACGATTATAAAAGTATGAATAGTTTCTTATTAGTTTACCGTACAAGTAAAGGCGGCTAATATATACAATCGTCATCTCGACTGAAGAGTTACAGTACTTCGACTCAGATCTCTAGACCTGTTTTATAGCTAACAAATATACACCCCCAAAAAGTTGTATTATTATAAGACTTTTTTTGTGTACAGCAAAGCAAGTTTTTTTAATTGTTTTAAAATAATATGACTTCAAGACAATATGAAACTAGATAGCAAAATGAGTGAATACCCCAAATATAGTTCAAAGAAACGTCCATCTGTGTCAACACTAGAATCTGACAAGCCTGTAAACTAGTAATTTTTGTTGCTGGATAAATTTATTGTCAGACAATTGTCTTACAACATTGTAAGTTCTAACGATATTATTTACATGTCTTTGTAATAACAATATAAGAACAATAAATGCTGCCACTAAAATGCTAATTCTAGACTCTTCTATCTAAAACTATTTTCCATTATGCAGCACACTTTTGCTCCAGTTTCAATAACTAGAATTTACAAGTCTTTAGCGAGATACTATTGCAAGCAGACAAGGCCAAACTCCTCACTTCTTTGGCATAATAATAAATTGAATAATCAACTATAGGAAATCAGGTTTATAAAATTAGTTCAATACCGGTTTGCCCTAATATCGACCAACACCGCAGAGTATTTAACTTTTGCGTCTCTTACGACTCGGACTGAAGTTTTATATATGGAAATTCCATATAATTATGGAATTTATTAAACAAATTACTTGTTAGTTTCGCGTTAAATTGTGGGATTTATTGAAACTATAATCCGTCCGGATTATAAGTGGATATCCAGTTTGGCGTTAACATTCCATAAAGTAGGTACTTTAATGCAAATATTAATTACACTATGCAAATTATTTAGTCTTTAGCTGTGAAAATATGTGTGATAAAAACACTTCTTTTGCTTTTCGAGTTATTTCTAAATTGATATAAAAACAAACAAATAAATCATTTTCAGATTAGTTTTGTTATAAAATAAGTTCTGCGATATATAACTTGATATTAAGGAGATGTTAAATAATGCAACAAGCACGAGTATGAGATAGAAATTATTTAACACAAGTACGAGTTCTAGAATAATAATAAAAAAATAATAATAATAAATAAACAAAACAAAACAAAACAGCTAAGAAGTGGCAACAAGTTGTAACTCAGTGTAACCTTGTGGATGAATGTACAATTAATTATCAAATAATGATTTAAACAAATAATTGCAACACAAACAATTAATTTATCAGTACAAGTGTATTGTTGAAGTTGTCTCAAATTAAAAAAAAAAAAGCAAAAATTATAAAACGAACACACTTTTAGGCTTCTCACAAACTGTTCTTGCGTTATCATGTTAATAAAAAAAGATTTCGCGAACGGCCTTAATGATTTAGTTGACACTTCACTGGAGATAAGTTTTTACAAAGTATTCTTTGGCATTTAAGCAATTGACTTAAGCACTAGAAGAGTACAACAACAGTTTAATGTTTGAAATATTAGATATTGACGCACGTAATACTGAATATGCGAGTGTTTAGATTTTCATAAAAACGTTATTAATATTTATTGTATATTTTCAGAAACAAGTTGAATTGAAAAATTATTTATTACATATTTTATAATTAAATTCAATTGCGCATCTGCTTGTTCAAAATAAAAGCTGGGAAGCTCTGCCTGATTTAATTTTAACTCTTAAAGTTGCTTCAGCACTTTTGTTGTATGGGTATTTAGAAAATGTTGTTAATTTTATTCTCATGATTTTTATGTTTAAAAATAGTTAGTAGTTGGGGGCTGAGCTGGTCTACATGCCGCCCACGTCAAATAATTCGAATGGGTCGGATAAGAGGTTTTAGTATAAAACGAGTTAGTGAACGAGTTCAACCCAGAGCAGAGCTGGACAAATTGGTTAAGGGTGAGAGGATAGTTCTGAGGGCGTAGTGTTTACTGGAACTTCTCTAACGGAAGTTCCCATTTTAGGTGTTAATAAAAAATTCATTAAGTTGCTCTAGAAATCTGAGTCGAACGGCTGAAACTCTTGTCCAGACGGCGATGGTACATATTAGCCGCCGTTACTTGTGTACAACACAAGAACAAAAAGCTGTTCAAAACTTATTCACACTTTCATATCTGCAAATTAAAATAGGTTTTTACAATATAAAACCTAGATCCTGAAGAATAATTATAACAAGAATTTAAGTAAAAAAAACGGTCGAATAAAATACAAAAATAGTAAAAAAAAAAATTAAATTTAAAAATATAACACAAAAATAAGTAAAAATGAATTCATCTGCAAACTATAAAAATATACCAGAGAAAAATTTTACTTGTTGCAGAGACGCTCAACGTTTTTGTATTCGTCGCCGCTAAAATATTTATAGCACCGACATCACTGTGTTTGTCTTTTTCGCGCGACAAAAGAAAATTTTGTAATTAAACGAGTTTTTAAATTATTTTGATTTTTTTTTTGTTTTTCATAGAAACTAATTCCAATTGTGTTATTTTCTTATCAGCTGACCGAACTTCCAAATAGCACACAAAATTATGGCGGGCTGTTCACACCAGTCATATATTTTCGTGTTTTTGTTTCAAGACAATTATAATTTCGTAAAATTTCTATAATAATAATTTTTTTAATATATATAATTTTGGTTTGTAATAAACCAACTCTGTTTATTTAGAAATTTATAATGTCCATCTCTGGGTGTGAATGTTATCTTATACAATTAGAATATATTTTGAAATATATCCCGCGGTTAAAGAGCTATTTAAGCTTTTAATTATACACAACACCAACCATTTCTTCGTTTAATCGAAAGTACATGAAGAAGTATTCAAAAAATGTTATCGAAATAATTTACGAACATGCGATAGTGGTGAGGGAAACATACAAATTAGTATAAGTAAATATGCAAGTAATTATTTCGAACTCCTTTTTTTCTTAATTAGCATGATATGACATAAAGAAAAAAAAATTATCAAACAGCAAAGCAGAGACTTAATTTGTGTTAAGGTCAGCATAGTATTGGTACGACTCTCGCATACTATTTCCTAAAAAAAATATGTAGCTGTTATGACATTCAAATATACCAACAATAAGTAACGATTAACAAAAATACACATCCGAATAGATGATAGAAGTGTAGTGGCATCCGAAAATGGCGGTGTTCTGGACTGGTTTGTAGGGGGAACAATCGATGTTGACTTAACTTTGAAACTTGGACTATACGTATAACATGTCCTTCTGAATAAAATACGAAAAATCTCTTAACCCATATCATATCATATCATATTTATTATGTATTTAATAAACACACATAAACACTTTTTAATAGGAATCTGATCGACAGCAACGATCATGTGAAATGCAGACTCTAAGAAGCCTTGAAACAATTGTTATCCTATTGCAATAGGATAATCCAGTACTACAGCAAATTTTTTAAATACTTTTCAACCGATTGTATTTTAACTATTAAAAATTTATTGAAATGTATTTAGATAAAATACTGCTATTTGAATAATAAAAACAATGCTGTGTCTTCTTCTTTAAAATTAAAAGAAAACAAACTTTTCCTTTCAAATTTAATAAACGAAAAGTCAAACGATATTTAATCATTAAATTTTGATTTAATACGCCAACTGTATTTATATACCACTGGCAGCGAAATCTGCCTTTAGGGGCTTTATTTTTGATAACCAACCCATGAAGTCCTCACCACAGCAACGACATCTATTCTCATCTAACAAAATACTTCTGAACTAAAGAAAAATTAATGTTCTTTATTATTCCAGTCATAAAGTAATTTTTGCCATATTTAACACTCACTGTTCCCTCAAAAGTTTCATGAAAGCAGCAACGAAAATAAATGTTCTCTAATTCATTTAGAAATAAGAAATAATTTCTACAGTTTGCTTAAATAAATAAGGATCTTTCTATACAACATACAGTATCCTGCATTACTTTCCGTACGTGTTTATGGGGATTTCAATTAACGTCATTGTCAGTAAAATGGCTCAATTCGATATAGAAATTAATTTTAAAAAATAAAGGAAATAAAGGCAACAATAACAATAACACAAAAAGCGCCGAATGCTTAAACATTAAAGCCTTATTCAAAAAGAAATATTTTATGTTTATAACTGACATAGCTACAGTGGTATACAAAATTCTAAAAGCCTTATTCACAAAAACTATTTGATGTTTATAAGCTGCTTATTCGACGAATTTCGTATAGAAAATATGTCTTATAAACAGTTTATAAGCATAAAATATTTTTTTGGGAATAAGGCCCTTAAACTTTTGTATACCACTGTACATGTGTCAAATGTAAACCGAAACAAAAGAAGACACTTTACAAATAGATTTGCTTAAACTCATTCAAAATAATGAACAAAAGAAACCGCAACAAGAATGCAGTTGTTAAAATTCTATATCAGCGAACGAATATTAATTGTGTTTAATTGCATTTTTGAATTCCAAACTAAACGACCACAAACAAGCACAACAACAAAAGGGAACGAATTCAAATGAAAACACAATTGAGTTGTTAAGTTGAAGTCATGACACGTATCAGACAACGCGTACTCACCAAATTTGGCAAGTGACAAGCCAACGTGATTGTAGAGTGATTTCTGTATATTTTGTTATGATTATTCAAATTCGAAAATTTTGGTATTTAAATTGTTACAGAAATCGCAAATTCCGCAAACACTGCGGCAGTAATAATCGTAAATTTCCAATTAAGCCAACGTTTTTTGTTTATTAAAAGTCTTTCTTTTTCTTAAATAAAACTAAATAAATTTATTGCAGCAAATTGCGATAATATGCAAATATTTTTTTGAATATTTTTTTTTCAAATTTTCAATCTTACACGCTTTACACAAAATGCACGTGTTTTGCTTACGATTTAGCACGACTTTACTGAGTTGATTTGATTGTTGACTTTTTTTGTGTTGTTGTTGGGTATTTCATCCAAATTGCACATAAATAATTAAGCTGATGTGTTAGTAAAAACAAGATTTTATCATTTCACTGGAGAGATAATTAAAATTTACACTTGTAATTTCCATAAAATTTTTGTTTTTTTTTTGCGTTAACAACTTGTTAACAAAACATAACAATAATTTGTTTGTGTCATCAAAGAACTTCTTCCGTTTTTAGCAAGTGAATTCAACCGCTTTATGTTGCGATTTCCATTAGACTGACTATTTTGTCCAAAAATATTACACATCTATAGGCAAAATATTCGATACTATTGTTATGTTTCGTAAACATGCCCACAATGTTGCGCAGACTTTGGAAACATGTTGCCCATTCATTATCACTTAAACATGTAGATGTGAAGAATTGTATGAATGAGACACACACAAACACATACAGACGGTCTGTAAACAAGCGTATGCGCTACATAAATAGCTTTGAAAGCTTTATGTGTTGGGGGGTAATAAAGAAATTCGTTGAATGATTATATTTAAAATTTGCATAAATAATTTAACGGCTGTTAACATAAAGCTTTTGTTTGTCTACTGTTTAGGTTTGCCGGCATATATTGACAATTTAATAATTGTTGTTATTGTTTTGTTTACATATTTTATAAAGCTTCATTTAAATAATTTGTGAATGAATAAAACTGAAGTATGAACCAACGTAGTAGGAATGTTTACAAATTGCAATGCACTGCGATGAGCTTGAAATGGGAAATACCAAAATTCTTTTGTACAACTTTATTTTATTTAGTTATTTATTACCAGCTAATTGACAATAACTAGAAAGTGGTGATAGATTCTTTCACTGCCCTTCCGTCACTCGTATGCGCGCAGTCACTAAGTTTTTTACTAACAGGCATTAGTGTTTGCGTAAATTCCAAGTTATTCTGTGAATTAATATTCACATGCAGATAAACAACTTGAAGATATTATTTATGTATCTCATTTCAATGGAATAAACTTTGATAATGTTTACAATTATTTATATATTTTCAATAGAAATTTTATATACATATAATTTAGCGTTTGAAAAAACAAACAACTTGCTTGAGCAAATGTCAAAAATCACTTCAATGTTGTAATTTCAAACAGATATTGCAATTCTAAACTGATGCCAACTGGTTTATAAACTTTTCGCTACAAGAATTTTAATTAAAATAAGTCGAAAATAAAAGTTATACGAATTGAGGCCCTAATTGTCTAAATCACTTTGCGTTAGCGAAGTTTCAACAAGAAGAAAAATGATTCTTATGTATTTTCAAAGAGGCTACAAAATAGAAAATAATAAAATATTTTATTTTTCAGAGATTTGTAATATCCACTAGTTTTTTTTCAGTTTTCAAAATGAATTCAATTAGACAATTGGCTAATTTTTTAACCCTGAATAGTTTCTCTTCATTTTTGCATACTAAGGTGACACTTAGTTGAAGCGATGAACAACTTTTGAAATAATTCCAGCGGAACAACATTTGAAATTAAAAATAAACAAAAAGTTATGTATTTTAAATAAAATAAAAGAAATAATAATAAACAAATAATATTTAACATAAAAACTTTTTTCTTTCTTAAACTTCGATACGAGTCTAAGCAAATATAAAAGAGTTATATGATAAAGAAGAAATCAGCTTCTTCGATACGACTAGCAATAACCATCCAGGGTTAAGGGTCCCGAAATTTTGTCTACGAGTGAAAAATTCATAAATGTTTTTAATATTCCATGAGACTATAATATAATAAAAATAAAACTAGAAAACAATAATCATGGGACCCACGAAACTGATCCACAAACTGTTAACTTTTAGCGCAGATTTGAAATTGCATACAATGTCGAAGTTGTATATATATATATATATACATATATATATATATATATATATATATATATATATATTTAATATATATTGGGGTCAAATAGTTGACGTTAACTAGAACTTAATTTAAGATTTCAATGATTACCTGAAAGCAATTAGCAAACGACACAACTTACAAACCTAAACAATCAGCTCTTCAATTACAAAATTAAAAATTCTAAGCGAAGAGTAAAATAACAAATCAAACGTTGATTTTAGTAATTGTAATACGAGAACATTAATTAACATACTATTTGATCGGACTTGCTCCATTTGCATTTCCTATTTTAGTAAAACAAATAACAAAAATTCACACCTCTTCGTGTTTTATTTGTTTCTCAATTTATAACCAGTAAATTTATTCTTTATCAATCTAAACTAAATTCATATCTATGTAAATATATGGCCTGGCACATGCTTGAGTGTATGTGTGTCAGAAAGAAAAACAGGTGAGTTGGAGCTTGAAACAAACCGTGTTTAGTCATTAAACCACAAATTCCATTTGGAATCACCTGTTGAAAAGAAACGCAAGAGTATTATTAATTTTTATTAAAAACAATCAAACCATATTTTTAAACGCTCTTCATTCACTTTCTGTGCAATCAGTTTCAAATGACGTTGTGGTGACGAAATACGTTTCTGGCTATTTCCAGATGTGAATAACTGCCCTCTATTTTCTTTGGCATCCGAGAGACCTAAATTCATAGTAAACATTTAATGAATTTTTATTATTCTATATTCTGGTCGATTAAATTTCATTCTAAGAATTTCTGAGAATCATTTTATGAGTAAACAATGAAAAATAAATAACATCACCTGAGACAGTAGAAACAAGAGATGGTCTTAACTCACGTGATAACACATTCTGTGTAAGAGTTTTCGCCTGAATGAAAAACCTGGTTTTAACTTTCAAATCATAAATATGTGACTTTGCGTTCACACTACAGATTTAATAAATTCAGGTTTTCATAAACATGTTTAATAAATTTATTTAAGAAATAAATTAAATTTCTCAAACAAATGGATGCATTTGTTGTTGTATTTTTCTTCTCTTTTTATAACACTTAATTCACAAACTGTACTGCAGCTGTTGTTGTTGTTTGCATACAAATATAAGAAATTTCTTACTGCACTTTAAAATAGAAATTCTGTTATATTTTGCAAGTGATTATTTTTGACATTATGAAAATACTTATACAAAATAAATAAATGTTTGGAAATCATATTGTTTCATATAGAAATCGTGCAAATTCTGAAGGAAAACAATTCAGAAGTGGTGGGTTTATCTGTACATTCTTTGAACGTTATCAGATGTTTCCAATATATAACTTGGCAGCACTCAGCTTAGCATAGTTGTAAGGTTGCATTTCATAAAACCTACTTAAAACCATTTCAAAAGAGTTGAGTTTAACAAAATATTTTTGTAGGGTAAAACCAGGTTTTAGTAGTTGGTTTTAACGTTGAATCCAGAATTTATTAAAACAATGCCAGTGTGAAAGTGCTATTAAATATTTCATGATTAGAAAAATGATCTTTTTTTATTTCCCATTACAGCTGAAATGACAGCAGTTTACAAACAGATAATTGAATTTTTACTGATAAATTTAAAAAAAAAAGTATTTTCTAGGACATATTTAAATGGAAAATATTATCTTAATTTGCAATATGAACTTTTTTAATAACAAGTTGTAGACCAAGTAAATAATATACTTTTTTGACGATTTGAATTTTGGTGTTTCCTCTAACGAAAGCAGTCGTAAAAGGTCTTTTGGAATCAAGATATGCGTTATATAACTAATAGAGAGAATAAAGAGGTACTTATATGGCCAGACAACTACATATGTATAAGATGATATACTAAACACATACATAAAACAATTTTTGTTTCCGGAGTCAAACGCCCAAGACTGTTCCTTATATAAAATTTTTTTAATTTCAAAAAGTATCAAGACCAAAAAGATCATGTGATTTTGTAGAAAAGCACTGATATTTGAAATTTTCATTTTCTTTCAAAACTAGATCTGAACCATTTATTGCAAACTCTTTGGCTCAATCAACTTCTGCCTGAACTAAAAGGTTTTTCAATTACTGAGTCGAAAATTGTATAACAGACTCTTCGGTCTATATCTTTTTAATATTTTTCATAATATTTTGAATATTTTTTATAATCATCAAACTAGCGGAACGGATCCGTACTGATTTCGAGGGTATTCCTTCCAAGTTTGACACCATATCTTTTGAATTAATGACAGTCGCTTGCGTTTCGAAATGTGTTTATATTTGCATTGTGAATGTTTTCATTGTCTGCCAAAACAAAACTAACTGCCTGTCCCATGACGTGGCTGGATATCGCAATGACATATGCAACAAGCAAAAATTTTTTTATTTGAATTTATATTTTAATTTTTGCAGTAAGTAAAAGTTTTCCTGGTTGTGTTTTCTATAAATTTCAAAGTTCATGCTTATTCTTGTGTAATTCTCAATTAGTTTTTGCAATTGTGCGCATAAGCTGTGAGGTTTTTTTATTTTGGATTTAAGTCGAAGTCTACTGATGATTTGGTGTACGAATCAATAAAATGCTGACATGTGGACGTACTTAATCACACAATAAACAATGCGCTGGTATATTCAATAAATTAACTAAGCAAAAAAAATTTTATTACATTTTAGTACATTTCCAATTCGTTTGAAAAATACTGTAGTATGGAGATTTTGCAAAAAAAAAATGCACATCATGTTTTTCAAAACTACAGATAAATTACAAAACTAGTTTTGTGATCACAATAAAACATCAATCAAATAAAGAGTTCCACAACAATTATTAAGCATTTTATTTATTTGCTAATTTATTTTTTTTTCTCTCTACAATGAATTCATGAATCGAACGCGGGTATTGAAAACGTTAATGAATTTTCTAAGTCAAAATGGAGGAAGAGCGTTATCAAATTATAAACGAAAAATATATACTGACTATTTTAAGAAAATATTTGTTCGCAACTGTAGTGGATTCGAAAATTGTGGTTGCCTAACTGCACATGAAAACGTTTATATAAATACTGAATATTCATCCGACTATATAATGATGTTTCAAGACATCAAAAACAACTTTTCGAAAAAAGTAACGAACTCCTTTTATTATTCGAAAAAGATTTTCTTTCAGTCCTTCGAAACAATATTTCCTCCACGACATATCTGGCTTTTGCAGCGATTCACAGTTATTTCTAAGTCGTCTTTTTCATGACATAAAATTTTTCCTTGAATTTCCGGCCTGAAGCATTTGGCGCGAAGCTGGTTCGTCGAATAACGGCGAAAAAATATACCACAATCATGCCTCAGTCACCGTATTCACCACATTTGGACCCCTGCGACTTTTTCCTGCTGCTAAGATTGAAAAGCCGCAGCAAGTAACGGTATTGAGTACATACAACCGAATTGCTGAGAGAGCTCAAGGACACGCCGAAAATTGCATATCAGAACTGCCTCAGGAATTCAAAATAAAAGATGGAACAAGTGTTTCATATCTGGGAGGACTACTTGGAAATCTGTCGCCTTGAAGATATGTTCGCATGCGAGGTCTGTGAAAAAAACAAGGTGAATTTTAATTATTCTCAAAAAATATTTATTCATCAATTTCACAAAATATTTATACATCAACTTTTACTTCTTGTTGAATATATATTTTTTGAGAAAACTTCAGATTCACCTAAATTTGTTTAACATACCTCGTATACGAACGTTTCTTATTTTTGTTTAATACTACAGCCAGTAGCTTACTTTTTCATCAAAATATTTTGTCAACTTTTTTTTAATTCACTTTAGATATATTTTCTGAGATTTGTTACAGCAAATTCAGAACTGCATGACAACACAATCAAAATAATATTTTTACGAGTATATTATATATTATATTTATAAAGTGAATAAATGTCTTAGAATCCTTTTTGCATAATATTGAGGAACTCCGTGTTGAAGTGATTCCTTAAAATCCGTCAGACTTCTATAAAATTTTCTTGTAAATGAATCGCAGCAACCATGATTTTTATTACAACAGAAACGAGAGTTGTAATTGTATGCACTGAAAGTCAGGAGCACAAGATATATGTATCCTTTTCACAAAACACTTGCTCTTAATGTTGGCGATTTAGTTGGCAAGAGTGTTAATATAATACTACAGCCTTTCTTATGACATTGAGTTTATTTAAAATAATTTAAAAGTTTTTTTGTTTCAAAATTAATTTATTAAAGTAAAAGTAGCTTTTACCATAATTCAATTTGAGAAAAGAAAATTGTATTCTCTGCGGTTTTCATTTCACTATCACAATCAATCCTAATCGTTCCAAGTTGCATGAAATAAATTGCTAATAAACTAATTAAACTGCATTGAACTTGAATGTTGTTTGAAAATAGTTATTAAAAAATCTAAAAACAATTAAAAAGCCATTCACTGGCATTTTTAAACAAACAAAAAATAACACTTAAACTGAATTCTATATTTAGTAGTGCGAATAAATGAGTGGATGAAAATTTCTCTCAGAACTTAATTATACAGCAAAATTGGAAATAGAATAAATTGATGCAGTTACTTAGAAAGTAGAATGTAACCAAAATTATGATTGATTCCTATTATTTGTATGATTCAAAATCTAGAGAGAGTGAGAGATGAAGAGAGAGAGAGCAAGCAATTCATTATTAATTGGAATGTATAAAGAATTTTCTTATAACAATATATTAAGAATTTTAATTAATTCGTGTTAACAACGTACACAGAAATTGCCAGGTTATTTAGAAAATATGCAAGTCTTACCAGGCAATTGTGCAACATTTAGCAATAACACAGGGAAACACAGATTTTGTGGCGCTGAATTTATTGTCGACATCTGCTGCATATAATCAAGTTTTAGACTATAATTTGCATTTATTTTTTTAATTAATTGTGGCATTAGAGTTAAGCGTTACATTGAAAATTGAGCAGGCAGCTCAATAAAGTTTCTCAAAGTGTATGCAACATCAATTATTTCTATTGAGTATCTCAAAGAAATTTCAAAAATTTATGTATTTTATTTCACATGTCATGGTCTAAACATAACGATTTGTCCGATTTGATATAATAAAATATTTTCAGTTTAAGGCCTTAATTTTGTAAATCGCTTGGCGTTATTGAAATTTATTTGAACACAAAAACAATATTACAAATACTCTCTTTTACTCATTTTTTTTTTGTTAATTTTAATACAACTTTTAAGCATTTTGAAAGCCGGCGTTTGTTGGGTGAACGAATTGTACACAAAACAACAACAACTTTTGACATTTGTAACACAGTGCGGTTTACAATATTTGGGCCCGTTTGAGAAGTGTATGTCTCTCAATATCAACATCATGCTTTGCTAAAGTTGTACGATATTCTAAAGTGCTATTTTATCATCAACAGACTTTTATTTATCACGTTTTTATAATTTTTTTATTGTTTCTAAAACAATAGAAATTGTATGTTATGATTTTAAATTTTTCATTTTTTTTTTCTTAAAAAAACAACAAAATTTAAAACAGCGCACAGGCTGGAAGCTGCTACTGCATCTACTAGAAACAATGGGAGATCATATAAAATTATTTAAGAAAAATAGAACAAATCTAATATAAAATAATATTTTATGACTGCTGCAATCTCCGTTTGCAAACTATAATTTTTAATTCTACATAAATTATTTACAGTCTCTTTAACGAATCGTAAATTATTTCTAAAGTGAAGGGTGCAGCCGTATTGAAACAGAAATTGCTTAATTTTCGGCATAGAAAATGCAGCGCAATCAAAATTGAATTTTTTTTTAATATCAATTTAAAACCAATAAAAATAGTTTTACTTGGGAAAAATATTTTATTGTAGTCGCATAAATGCAATTGATTTGTTTTTAATAAGTCGTACTTTGTGTTTAATTTGAACTGCTCAATTGAATATTTTTATTTCAAGATATTAATCGATTTTGGTATTTCAAACATTTAGTAGCTAGAAGAAATCAATACGCGACATTAGTTTTGAAAATAATTCATACCAAAAAAAATTACTGTTGCTATTGTTATCTTAATTTCATTGATAAAATAATTTTGTTTTTGTATGAAAATGAAATTTAAATCATTTTACAATATTATGGTTGGCACAATTATTATTATTTGTAAAATTATTTAACAGATTTAGAATAAGTTCGATCTGCTCTATAATTAAAAACTTTGTAATCCTACGATTTCAATGAAAGTTTGATAAAACACTGTTGTTGTAATTTTCAAAATTATAAATTTCGAATGAATCACCGAGTTCATGTGGTAAGCGATAATTGATGTAGTTATTCGAATTGTATAACATAATCGAATAAAGCTACATATTTATTTCGAATTTAAAATATTATCACTTTTAAAAATTTTTTACAATACAGTCTGTGGAATCGTTTAAAAATTATAAAAAAAAAAGATTTTGAAGAAGTATTTTCTTGGTTTTTGTTTAAATTTCTCGAAACTGACCAGTCCAAATCGGTTTTAATCCGTAGGATATGAAGTTTTATAGAACTCTTTGGAACGTACCTCATATACAAATTCAGTGACACCCTGCCAGAGTCAGAGAAGCTTTATAGGAATTGAGAACGCATTTTCCAAAATGCGGTAACAACAACCCAAATTTTTTAATGGGAATTTAAAATAATAAAAACATATTTTCAAAATATTTCTTCCTTTTCAGATGACGACGATGGCATTCCTGTTCAAGTTTCATAATTTGAAGTTTTCTTTAAAAATGTCAAAAGCTGATTTAGAAATTTTATTCTCTTAATTGATCAACTTGGAAATAAAGCCGACAGTTTGCCAATTTAAAGAACTGAAATTTAATATTTTGATCCGAAATTTCATACAAATTGTATTGAGTTTTTCATCGAAATCGAATGCGCTAATTTGCGGCCAAGTTTAAAATTGGAATTCAGCAAAATTTTCCACAAAACGTAATTAAAAATTCAATTTTTTATATGTACATATTTTGTATAGATTTACTTTAATTTCAAATAACTCAATTTCAAATTTAAAATTTTTTTTATTTATTAACTAATTCTCTGCCCCCTTGTCTCCTTGCAAAGTATTTATTATATTGTCAAATTCTTGATTAATAGCATTTTGTTAATAATTATTTCCCAACAGCGTTCTTCGACCTTTCCATTTTTCAAATTATTTAGCACACAAGACAATTAAATAAGAAAAGTTGTAGAAAATTCCCAACAACTCATTCATTAATAAGATGCGATTAAAATCGTCTACTGTTTATTTATAATCCTTAATTAATTCAAAATCTAATAACTATTAATTTAAAATATATATAAACTTTTCTTTATGCCATTTTTAATTACTGATGCCCCGTACATGCTTATTA
The DNA here is from genome assembly GCA_963675445.1 of Linnaemya vulpina. Taxonomy (NCBI): domain Eukaryota; kingdom Metazoa; phylum Arthropoda; class Insecta; order Diptera; family Tachinidae; genus Linnaemya; species Linnaemya vulpina. The sequence goes on along the minus strand of OY776277.1, from coordinate 11,873,186 downwards.
ACACATTTTCTATTTTTCTATAGCAAAAAATCTCACACTTAAAATATTCAACTGGTTATCAGCCACACACGTACGAGTTTAGACTGGATGAGTTTTACTTTGTGCAAATAATTGTTATTGCCGCCTGTGGCAGCAACGAACAGTAGACACACTTTCAACGTAAGTTGTGACATAGTGGCGAGTAGTCGGGAGCCAGGATATATACGAAACCGTACTTCAGAAAAAGGATCTATTTTGCAGTTGAAGTTGTCAGGCATCTATTTAACTAGAGACGCTCCTGATACTGATCTGCTGTTAAAGTTGTCAGGCAATAATTTTATATATTTCAAAATCAGTTGCAACCTGATATTCTAAAACAACAATTTCATGAAAGTAATGAAAAAATCTGAAGATCACACATTCACCAAAGACTCCAACTTTGGGTTAAAGTTCAAAACCAAATTATATTGATTTATGTGCATTTAAAAATTTCTTTTTGGCAACACTGTTTTTGGTCGACAATTCACATAGTACGCGAAAGAACAACTCACTCGAGCGACGAGGGCCCAGTCAATTTGTAGCCTAGACCGTGCAACTAAACCTGTTTAGACTATTTTTTTATGTACACTATTTTAAGACTCGGGGACAAGTCCACAACGGTTGATACACTGAAAACCAATACTGAACAACTTGTTTATGAGATACCGGCCGATATGTTGGAAGGTGTATGCCAAATTTGGATCCAGCGTAAAAACCATTTGAGGCGTCTGCGGTCAGCATTTAAATGACAACATTAATTATATAGATTGATAGTTCAGATATGAACAGCTTTGGCACAGCTGGTGATTAGCAAGGCTAATAAGGCTACCTGGTATTAATTCGCCTTGATTTTGTATGTTCTTCATACAGTTGTGTTGAGGTCAGGTCTGCTCTTCAAATTATACGATTTCAACACAAAATAATGCTCCGAGCGCTATTTCCTTTATATTTATAAGTTCTTCACTGCAACAGTGTTTTGCCATCTACACCACTGTGCGTGCTAGTGAATACATTCAAAATATGTGAAATCATTTTATTGGCCTTATTTATTTCAATTAAAAAAATTTATGCAAAATTCAAACACTTTGTACAAAAATAGTTTAATTAAAAAGCTAATTTGTTTTACAACATTAACATAATTGCGCCTTTTTAAAATTAATTATTTATTTTAACAAACAATAGACCTGCATAAGGAGGCGTTGGCCAAGAATTTTCCCTGAGGAAATTCAAATATATAAATCAAGAGCTAAAATCAAATGAAAAATGGGGCCAAGTTTAATAAAAGAAAATTCGGTTAATGATGAAATAGTTGAAAATTATTGCCGCAGTGATTCAAATCGTAATTAATAATTAAGAAAATGCAAATGTTTTAAATTTATAATCAGACTCTATGTTCATGCAAAATTGGCATGAAAACATTGAGTGTAAGAGAGAGAGAGAGAGAGAGAGAGAGAGATAGAGAGAGCAGCAAGGGCTGACCATAAACCTATCGCAAAAGAAAACAATGCAAAATAAATATTTCTTTCTGGTGAGTAATAATACAATCCTCTTCTTTGTAAGTAAAATTGGCGTAATTGATAATTATTTTTATCAAAATAATTATGTAGATGGTAAACATATTATGGTTGTATATTTAAGTAATATGATTATATTAATATAACTATGGCGTTTCCTTTCCTGGAAAATATGTAAAATTTTTTCTAAAAAATTGCAGTTTGGAGAAGGTGTAAACATAGATAAGAACTCGTTTCTATTAAAAAGTGTAAGAAATGTAGCATTTTTTAGAAAAGAGAACTAGATTAAATGGAATGTAAATATTATATGATTTAATCTGGCCATGCGACAACTATGGATAAAACAAAATGGTTTTGATTAAAAAAATATTGGAAAACGGTTGTTGTATCTAACGAGAGATTGATAAGATACACTTTTGAATAAAACAACCGATTCTCATGTGATAAGCGGTAGTTGATGTAGTTTTTCGAGTCCTACAAGAGAATTAGAAGAGAATTAGTGCTCTAATTGATCACATATACTATTTCGGAGCTTTTTTTTTAATCACTTTTTTCGAATTATTTCCTTTACGATATTTCAAAAACGAATCAACTGGATTTCCAATGTCCGGAGCTGATTAATCTGTAGAATTGCTAAGCTATTAAAATAAAAAGATTTGAAAAAATATTTGTTCGTTAGTTTTTAAAATTTCTCATTTCAATTCACAGTAACGACTATGGAATGAAGCTAGTTTGGAACGCTACTAGTTTGGCTCGCTACGGTCAAAACCATCTAAATTAATAACCGGTTCACTTAGTTACACACATGCACACACACACACACACACGCATAGAAACATTTTGACGCTCTCTCAGGAATAGTCAGGGAACTCTAGGAACTCCTAAGCTACCGATTTATGAAAATTTCAAACTTTCTTAGCGAAATGTTGAAGACTAAAGTTTTGCAATATCTTGAAACAATAAAAACAACTTTCCACAAACACACATAACTTTTAAGGAACATAATATTGTTGCCCCAGCCATATCACAACAAAGTGTTTTCTTTTCATGCGAGGCGTCGGAATTGACACAACTTTTTTTCATTTATTTTTCTGCTTTCACAAACCTCAAAAACAATTTACTGCTCGAGTCCATCTGTAGTCGTATATAAATAATTTGATTAGCATTAAATAATAGTCGTTAAACATTTTACTGAAACTGAATTATTTAATATTTTAATTTAATTATTTCATTATTAAGTCTGTAGGCTTTAATTGTTAACAACAAATTTGTTAATTTGTTTAATTGTTTGCTGCCTATTAAGAAACAATCTAAAATCAACAAATCCGTTTAGTATCATTATAAACGTAATTTTTTTATTACTGATAAATAATTTAATTGCATATTTTCACAAATTTCAAACGGGCAATTTGTTATTTCCCAGGCACTAGACAGTGAGTTATTCCATGATGAAAGACTGTAAGAATATTTTATTATTTTTTAATTTTTTTAATACGAGTATGAGACACAAATTACAATTATCAAATATTTCCCACGATTCTAATGAGGACCGCTTTCCAAAGAGTCTATTTGCTTTCATTTAATTGGCGAGTATAACTGAAATTTATAAATATTTATAGAAGCACACGTGAAAATAAAATGTTTATTTAAGAGACTTTTTTTTACAAGAGGTGCAAATGTTGTGATATTTTCACGAAGGGAACTCGGGTACAAAAGTCTCCAATTCACTAGTTTTGTGTACTATTTTAGTGACTGTTTGGCGACAATGTCAACAAAGTGTCTACATATTTATTTTTGCCTGTGATGAGAAAAAAAAAATGATTTGTAGCGGTGTCAGAGGACTGTTAATGATATATTTTTTTTGATTTTTCTTATCACCGTAAGAAAAGGTTTAAGAGGGTTGAATTGATTTTGAAAATTATTTTAGTTTCAAAAGTTAATATTTAAGAAGACTGCTACGAATTAGTCTTTCTTTTTATTTACTATCACATTAAAAGTTAACAGACTGTGCTTTTTCATTATAGACATCTGCTTCAGTGGAGTATCGAATGTGTAGACTAGAATTACTAAAATGTTCCAGTGCAAAATAAACTGTACTTGTTGTAGTGTCTATATACCTAGTCAATAGGCCCACTGTCAGTAGAGAATTTTCAATGACACATTCAACTAAGCCACCTAAACAGTGGTGATAAACACAATATACACATGAGCATTGAAGATGAAAGTGTTGCGACTTTCGAAAACAGCTATTCTGCTCTGCTGTGTAAGTTGAATGAAACTGATGTTGACTTTCCTGTGTGCCTTGGAATATTTATCATCATGTCTTTCTGAGATCTTAATTAATTTCGAACAATTAGCCTATGAATATTAATTCAATTTGACACGTATTATTATTGGCGTATTATAAGTCGGTAGTACTGGTGGCTATGTCAATAGTAATTCAGTACTACTCTTTCACTATTGACATTTCCTGTAGGGTTAACATTTACCACAAATGCCATAACTGATATCATTCTTGAATTTTTTGCGAAGATGAACTTAAAAATGTTTAAAGTACGCATATTATGGATATTCATACTATGCCTTATGCGTAGTATATATTATGAGTTAATTATATGACAAATATGTTTATAGAAATTTGCACTCAATACGGATAAAAAATACTTTTTATGATTGAGGCTGTAAATCTTCCCATAAAGATAAGGAGTTTATTTTAAACCAAGACCTTATCTCTGTTCACAAAATAGAAAAGATAAAGCCATAAGATCTGTTAACATAAACTTGCCTTATTAGTGTTTCCAATAAATTTAATACATTTTATAAAACTATTAAATACTTAACATAAACACACTCTTAAATAAAAAATAAAAAAATCCATACCGGTTCAACTGCAATTAAACATCTCTTTTAAGTACAACTTATCTCAAAGTTGAAAAAAGAACATTCACTTAAACAGATGTCAACACACACACACACAAAAACACCAGCAAAAATCACAATGTTTACAACCAATGAATTTTCAATGGAAACAGAGAAAACTTGGGGAGAAAGAATAATAAAATTAAAGATTTAAAATCTAGTTAAAATGTGTCATTCAACAGACGTATCTTTTGTACTTAAGCTTTGTGTGTGAGTGGATGTGTAAAACAAGTTCCCTTATTTTTTTTTTAGAAAACTATTAAATGTAGGCTGCATAAAAAATGCAGGGACTTTCCCAAAAGCCCTACCAAAGAAAACCGAAAATTCTTAAGAAAATACAATAACAAAACAAACAAGTACTTTTACAACAATAAAGTATGTACTCATGCCTGAATTATACTCCTCACATCCCAGCAAACATACTGCATAAATATGCAGCTTCTAATAACACATCTAAACATTATTTTATATACAGTTATTTCAAATAATTTTGTTATGTTATAACATAATTATTTGAATTTATTGAACTAGTATCTCAAGCGACTATACATTAATATTATTTTCTTCAGTTACAAATATATTCCGGCTACAGATTATATTTTTGTTGTACTACTGGAAGCACAAATGGTTATGTTGTTTTGTGAATATTTTCCCTGATATTTATTTACTATCGATATAAATTTAAAGAAATTTGTTTAGTGAAAATAAAAATTTTTAATAAAATTTTTTATTAATTTCATCTGTGAGTCCTTTTTGACGCCGTTACGTAACGACCACTACAAACAATTTCTGCATACACGTATGGGTTCTCAGCTTGTGTAAAATTTACACTGTAAAGTAATAATGGGGAGAAAGAAATGTCAAAGTCAATTAAACATGTACGTAAATACATAAGTACACCACTATTCACCTGCACCAATACGTAGCCAATGGACACACTTTTTATAACTGTTTATTCTCTTTCATTACGTATTGCTTATGTATTGTGAGAAATTGATGTTTGTTTATTTTGTTTGACAACCATCAGATCTCATGATTTGATTTAAATTCTTTTTATATAACCCAACAAATCTTCTGACGTATTCGTTAATTATTTTGAGTTTTGCTCAGTTTTTACTTCTTGTTTTCATTTCAAACTTGTTACATGCTAAACATTTTATTTCATTTTGCTGCTGCTGCTGCTGCGTCTGCTACGGCAGCTTATTAACTAAATGCAGCTTGTAATTTTTATTCGCTCTCCGTTTGTGTTTTAATTTTTTTTATTCATTTTTATTTTATATTTTGTATTCAATTTGTTTTTGCTGTGTTTAATTTATTTGTTTATTTCTTTGCACGAGACTCGTGCTGTAGTTACTGCTTGTTCAATTGCTAGTTGGTGGAGCTTGTTTGCTGATTTTTAAATTGTTATTATATATGCTGCATGCTGTAAAACATGGTTTACAAACGCACACAGATACAGACACTCACCACATAAGTGAATGTGCCGGGGGAGCAATATTGTTTTTGATTTCATTTGAATTCATTTTAGTTTAAAAAAATTTTCACATATAAAAGTAAGTCTTCGTTGAAGGTTCTGATTAGTATTTAAAACGTCGCTTAGTTTAAAGCGTTTAAACATTTGAAGTGTGTGTGCGTGCATATGAGGAAAATACAATAAAAATAAAGGATAACGAATTAGGAGTGACACATAGAAGAATATATAAAAGTTCATATATGATGCATATATACAGTGATTAAAACAACAAAAACAAGAATTTTAATAAAAACATAAACAAAAATCTTAAATATTAAAAGCAAATATATAAGAAATAAATAAATAAAACTCTCAGTGGTGTTGAAAATAAACTGAAAACAAGTGACCAAAATATTTTGATAATACAAATTCCCAGAAAAATGTACGTAAAATATTTAAAAATTTTTTTTAAATAGCGATTTGTAATTGATAGAATGTTACAAATATATAATTCTAAGTGTGAATATAATTTTTCTTAAAAATATATTTATTTATTTTTGCGCATAAAAAATAATATCGTAACAAAAGTATCAAAAACTTAATTTTATTTAATTAAATTCGTTATTGGCTCAATTACTTGTGTGGTGAAAACAAACAATTTCATCAGTTGATTTACTTGTTTACAAAATTGCAACAGAAGCAAAAGGATTGATTATTTTTTTAATTCAATTGCGAAATCACAAGATGTACGACTTGATCGTGTTCTGTATTCTATGCAAAATACAATAAATGAATATTTACTTTAAAATAGATTTTATATATTTTTGAAAATTTCTAAAATTATTTAAAACAAATCGCCCAAAAATAATTTTAGGCAAAAGAAAATAAATAATTTCAAATTAAATTTGATTGAAAATATATGGATGTCCACTTACATACATGGCACATAAATAATACCCGGTATTACGTAACTATAGGCCAAGGTCACATCAAGACATTATCAAACAAGGACACTTAATTGCTCCTTGTGGATAACAGTCACCTACTTGTGGCAACCTGTGGTCACCTGAATATCTAAAAAGGCTGTTAGAAATAGGCAATTGCTGAAGAAAATTGTTATAGAAGTGTGATATTTTTGATATTGTCTTGACGTGATCTTGACTAATAATTACGGGGGATATATGAAAGGATTTCATGAATTTATTTTACCAAAATATAAATAACTTATATGCAATGATTTATTATTAGTGTCATTCGAATGAGGATTGTTCCTATAAATTTTCGTTAGATCCCAATTCCAATTTAGCATAACAAAATACATAAAACTTCTAATTCATAAAAACTATTTTATGCTTATAAAGTTATTATTTGACAAATTTATATAAAAATATTGGTAAATAAATATATAAACATAATGAATATTCGAATAATTTCCCAATCCGACAGGGGTTTTTGTATTAATTTCTAGTGAAATAGAATATTAATTAAAATTGATCGATTGCACTTCCCTTTTCCAATTTAACATAAAAAACTATTAAATGTGAGCGCATATTATTCGAACTTTTTCGATTATATTTTTTTAAATAATGGATAAAAAGTAATAAATAAAATATATGTATAACTTAATTATATTTAATTTCTAAAAATTCGAAATTAATGCAAATTTAATTTCGAATAGTAATTCTTAGCTTAACATTAAAATATTTTCAAATTTTAATTATTTTGGCAACATAAAGTTTTTTTATGGCGAAATAAGACAGCAATTACAAAATTAAAGCCGAGTTCATACAAAAGAGTCAGAATTTCGGATTGTCCTGATTGATCATGCTTTGATAGAAAATTAGGTACTTTTAAAATTTCCTTAAACAATGAATGGACATATAAAAAACAGATGTGGATAGGAAAATATAATTCATAATACTCTTTCCGAATGAAAACTTATCATAAAGAAGTTATACCATAAGAGTTTTTTCCGCGAATTGTTTTTTAATATACTTTTTGCTTTTTTTCAATAGACGATGACTGATTTAAAAAATTAAGAAAAAAGTTTAGAAAATCTCATAACCTTCTTTACACCACTATGCTCTTCCTTACAAACATGACTATGAAGGAGTTTCCAAGAATATTTACATAACATATATATATATATATATATATATATATATCTATATATATATATATATATATATATATTTATATATATCTATATATATATATATATATATATATATATATATATCTATATATATATATATATATATATATATATATATATATGATTTAATGAGAGAAAGTATTTATAAATAAAAACATTTATATTTAAATTTATACAATTACTTCAGTTCCAACTCATTTTAATTGCTTGCAATTAACCATTAACTTTAATCAAACAAAGAACAAAATGATTCGAAGCAAATTATCTATTATGAAATATTACATTTTCATTTATAAAACGAACTTAATCGCAGCTAAAAGCTTAAACATCCATAACATTTCTTGGTTACAACCTCAATCATTTCACTTTGTCTCAGTTGTAATTGTACCAGAATAAAAAAATTAGAATTTGAAAGTTATAAAATTGTTTTCTTGAGCATAAATGAGACGATTGTTTGTTTTAATTTAGACAATACGAATAATTGCCGACACTTTTACAAGATAATTGAACAGATCAAATGGATTGAGCAAAATGTTTCCAGCAAACGTCAAATGAATTAAAATATATTATTTAAAAACAAACTTTTCAATGATTTCAAACGATTAACTGTCAGCCAATGAATCACTTTTAAAATAAATAAGCAATTTCAAAAGAAAAAATGTTAAGTTATCTGCATTCTCTTGCAACATTTAAGTGATTGTGTGTCTGCTGGCAGGGAAGTTTAATTATCGTCATTTGCAACAACAGCAAGAAAAAACTATTGTTTTGTCAAAATAAACAAAACAAAAAAAAAAACAAACAATTGGGCAATATATTTTTAGTTATTTTCTTAACTTTAGCATTTGTTGTTGAACAACTACAAAATGTTGCACTTGCGCAATAAACTACTACCAGCAACAAGTACCACGTTACTTGTGCACTAGAAATATGCAGCTAAAGTTCATTAACTTTTCGGCTAAGACCAAATAAACAATTTTGCTTAGTTGCTCGCAAACTTCAGCTGTAACTGTAAATAAAGTTTTATAGGTTTGGAAAAACGCTGTGAAAAAGAACAGGTTGCCACTGGGCAAATAACTTTAAAGTTGTTTACTTTTTTAGCAGCAACTCTTTAGCAAGCATTTTTAGACAGGAACTGTTTCTGTTAAGGCATTAGACATAATTTAATTTAGAAGATATATCAATACTTTGCAATGTAGTTGTCTTTTAGGGTGCCACTTAAAAGTTATTTTTAATATTTTTTTAAGTTAAGCTTCAGCTCTATAGATAAGAGTTAAATTATTTTAGAAAAGTATTTTTACATGGTTCTTTTTAAAAATTTTATTTCAAAAGGTACTTTTCAAATGTACTTTTTAAATCATGTTATTTAAAAGGTACTTTTTGAAGGATACCTTTTAAAAAATACTTTCTTAAAAGACACTTTTTTCAATATGTAATTTTTATCGTTCGAAAAAATTATTGGATTGAAAAGAATCTTTAAAATATGATGATCTGTAATCACGTAATATATTATCTGCATTAAATTTTTAGATTAATTAGATTCGCTAAAACGAAATGAAGACAACTTTAAGAAATTAATGTGTCTTGCAGTACTTATAAAAAGTTACAGTAAAACAGGAGAAGAAAGAAGAGAACAGTGGTAAAGCCAGCGGGAAGTACTGTAGACTTTAAATAATTTGATTTGTTTGAATACTTTATATAGGGTGTTTTTTATAGAGTGATACAACTTTGAGTTGGCATCACTGCTTTATTTGACCACCCATTTTACAGCTGATAGTTGCTTTGACGTTTCATTATGGATCGAAATCATATTTAAACATTAATGTCATACAATTTTCTATCCAATAAAGACCGTTTCATGGATATCAAAAATATATTACTATGTTTTATTAAGATTTAAACTTGTATCACTCTATAAAAAACACCCCATATAAGTTTATTAAAAGTACCAGCCATAAACTTTATATTTTTCCCGTTTCATAAAAGTACCATAATCATAAAAATAATTTTAATTTTAAACAGTTGCAACAACGTGGCAAGTCCAATTCGATTGCTGCTAATAAATCGATAAATTTTTAAAGATTTTTGCAAATTAATACAACAGACTTTCAATTTCCATAGAAATAATATTACAAATAAAAATAACGATAAGTGGTTTATTTTTCCAGATTGTTTTGGAATTTAAATTTTTCAATTGTTTTTCAATTCGTAATTACATAGAATTATTATATGAATAAACATTTTCATATTATATTAAGTTCAAGTTGTTTATGCGCTTTTTTTCTTTACAAATAATAGAAAAAGAAGTTTATCAAATTATAGTTGATTTAATGTACCGCAACAAATAAAACGTTTAGAAAATCAAAATTTATTAAATGTTCACCTTCGCTGGCTTGGATGATGAGGAGAAATCTTCAATATTATTTTGTAACCATGTTAAGTCAAGGTCAATTGATATTTTGCATTTTTATTATTATTTTTTTTTTCTTTTTGCAAATTCGCTCTTCGAGAACCCAAACAATTCCAATTGCAAGAACGGAAAATTTGATGCAACAATATAATTATAGAGTCTTGTAATGTTTATTGTTGTGATGGTGTGTGTGTGTGTTTTTTTAAATTTATATTTCAGTGTGTGATTTGTTTTTGTTTATAGAAGAAAAAAAAGCTACAACTTGCATAATTTTTAAATTAGTAAATGTCGCTGCAGCAGAGCAGCGCACTGTTGGTGCTTATGGCGGCGATGTTACTGACGATGGGCAAAATGTTGGTAAGGGGGAAACTGTTATTTCAACATCCGAAGTGATGATTTCACTTACTGTTATGGGTCATCAGCGGTACGCAATATTTTTATTACTTCTGATATAGTCTACATTTATTGCCAACAGCTGATCTGTTTTCATTTGTTATTCAACTGCTTTCGATTTCATATTGGCGTGTTCGACCCAAAAATCCGCAAAACGGTTGATACTTCTTAATATTCGAAGATTTAAAATTAGCATATAATAATAAAACTTTAGTTAAATAATGGTTCACATAATGGTTGTGTAATGTCAGCTGGGAGTACGGGGATTTCTTTTCCGATTTTGTTCTAAAACTAATTTGGAAAATACTTTAAAAATTCGCACATTCAAGATTTATAAGTATAATTTCGCATGTCTATAGAAGGGAATATTGTGCTTCTTTCACAATCATTTTGAAGTTTGAAGGTCCGGAAGTTTCGTAGATACTAGTTTTTGGAAATTTAAGTCGCCTTGATGAAAAATTACTATTCATCGCTGCTTAGTATTTGTTTTGAAGCCATTAAAGTAAATTTATATTAAAGCCAACATTGTTATCGTTCTTGCGAAAAAAGTTTCATCACAATATATTAAACCGTTCGTTAGATATTCGACCTGCAACTTCCGCCAGCCAAATCACGAGATTTATTGCAAGTCTGTATGCCAACAATTTTTAGAAAATGATCAATATTTTGGACATTATAACAAACTAAGTAGCACAATTTGGCACGAGTATAGATTGGAAAGCTACGATTCTTATAAGAGCCATTTGAGGCTTGTAAGCTTATAAACTCAGAAGATATAAAGGTTACAAGTCTAAATCGCTAATTTTCACTTAAACCCATTTCTTCCAGGCGGACCAGCTTGGTCAGCATGTAGCCAAAGTCCCGAGCTATCATATGGTGAAACATTTGTTCAAATATCTCAAACGGTTAAAGAGTTATAGCCTTTCAAAGAAAATAATTTCCAGAAATCCACCTACTGCTCGATTCTGTTGACCTGGTGTTTGAATCAATATATTATTGATTCAAAGCATCTCTTTGTGAGAAAATAGAGGTAAAAAAAATATATTAAATAGCTGAATTTATTAAATTTTTCTATTTTCTTTCTTTAATTGCGCACAATATTGCGCATAGAATAAAATAATGCCAAGAAATGTCATATAATGATCTGCAGCTAACTTCATGTTTATAATTACGAATGACGCAACAAAACTAGCTTCCCATCGCAAGCAGCTCCGTACTAAATACCACTCTTCTTGCCTCTCTCTCTCTCTCCCCCCTACAAGCCCAAAAGATGAGCAGCAAAAGTTGAATTGTGCGCCGGGAACTTAAACATCTTTTGCCATTTAAATTATTTGCATACAAAAATCGCTGTTGTCTTGCTTTGATTGAAAGCTAAGCCAAAACTTAAAACTTTTTTGAAAGCTCTTATTTGGAAACGTTAGCACAAGTTATGGTTTAAATTTTAAGTCTCCCAATGTTTTAGGTTACTTTCCCAATAACCCAATAAAAAAAAATATTCGTAATGGTGCCATTTTTAAATGAAAAAATCAATTGCTTTTTACTTATGTATGTATGTACGTATCTACACACTTACATAAGAAATATTAATAAACAACAAACATTCAGCAGTAAGTTTTTATAATACGAAAAAACAAATTAAGTCGTGGAACTCAAATAATCACAATTTAATGAGTGTTCCTTGTGATAAAATTATTCCGAATGGTTCTTTCTCTTGTGTTGTTGTGAAATGCTGTGCAATTGTTTCCAATCATGTTCATGTGTATGTGTGTGTGTGGTTTTGTTTCATGCCAAATCAAACATTTACTTCCGAATGAGAAAAACAAGTGAAACAAGACTTTCTTCACGCTGCTCTTTTTCTTTTTTGTTTGTGATGATTTTTATAAAATTTTTAAGTTTTATTTAAATTTTTATTTGCTTTTACTCTCCCGTCATCGTCGCCGTGTTATTTGTTGTTTTGTTTGTTTAGCCATTTAGCCAGATTGCCACACTGTGTGTCACTTTGAAGTTTATTAAGTGTTGAAATGCAATTTGTTTTGATTTATTTGATTCAATCAGATGTAACGTGCACACAACTGTTGTGCCCGCCATAAAGACTAAAAGCATGAATGAATATTTTTGTGTGTCTTTTCTTTTCGTTCAATATTAATAAATGGTCCGTCCACTGTTGTTATGAATGAAAATGTTTATATAGCAACAAGTAAAATAAAATAAGTTGCTATATTCTACTGATCTGTTGTTATGGTCCAACTGTGACCACAAAACAGGCGAACTTTTTAGTTCTATGAAGAAGTTGCCTTTTTAATACTTTACATGATTTAGAGATTTTTTAAATTTTAGTATATTAGATTATACAGAATGGTCACGATAAATAAAATAAAAAGATTTTAGAGAATTATCTCAATAGTTTTTATTATGACAATTATGTGTGAAACAAAATGTCAGTGAAATCCTTGCCATGGTTTCGGTGGCATACCACTGTCCGATGGTCCATATTTTCAATGACTCTCAGACATAATTGAGATTCAATGTCTTTAATTGCTCGTACACTTTTTAATGTCCCCAAAGGCAGAGAGAAGTCCAGTGCTAAAGCACATTATCCTAAGTTTTACTTATTGTTGTTATTCTAATTGAATTGTTGTTTTTTAAATCCCATTAGGAAAATTTAAAATTTTTAAGAATAGGAAAGTTGTTTGTTTTCCCCCGCTTAAAAAAAAATTTTATTCTAATCAGATATCCATTATTTTAAGGTCCCTGACTGATTCTGAGAGCCCGTCACTATGACTATGTGTGTGTGTGGATTTGTGTGTCGAGTGTGTGTGCGCGGCTGTGTGCGGGCGTGTGTGAATGAAGCACTTATAACTTTTGAACGACTGAACCAAACAAAACTAGATTTCCTGTGAATTTGAACCGATTTCAAGATAACACAAACAACTTAAAAAGGTTTTTCTTTGTAATAACATTGTGTTTACCGATCAATTCCACAAACTATTCTTGACATTTAAAAACCCACCGATATCTGCAAGCCGGGTTAAAATCAGCTAATCCGTTCGTGAGACATCATAATCGAAAAGAGTGATTTTTTTAAATTGTATACCTTATCAGTTAGTCATTAAATTATATTTACTAATTAAGATGCAGAGATGGTATAGTCCAGCCGATTATTGCATTGGAATTAAAGCTCATTTGATAAATTAAATTCAGTGATCAGATTTGAGCAGCTTAATTATTGCAGACATCATTAACTATTTATTTTCATAATTGATTGTTTTACTTGGCTAAATAGTTTTAAATTCACAGACGATTAGTAAATGTTGTTGATTATTGCAGATTGCTGATGACCAATTGAATCGTGCCAAAGTTACAAACAAGCAACTGACAAAAATTGTCAAGATTTAAACAACCATACACACACTTGACTAAAATTAAATAAAAGTAAAATTGAATTACATGCCACAAGTATTTATTGTATTGTCTCCCTCACTGTCTGTCGGTCATTGTTAATTGCATTTAGTTTCTTGTGTGAATACAGAACGCGATATGTGGATTAGAAAATATATTTACTGGTGTTTAGCAGCGCACAACTCTTTGAGCTTAAAAATAGTCTGTAGTTTTAAAAATGATAAATTGTTCTTAAATTTGATTAGAAATTATAATTTGACTCTGACTATGGCAAGCAAAACACCAATTATGGGTTGTATTTTGTTCGCTTTTAATTTAAACTCAGCTTTAGTTAATAACTGTGGAACGTATGGGTTTATGATTTTTATTTTTATTTCATACGAATTAAATTAGTTGTGATTGAATAATATTATGGTCTTATGAAAAAGGGATTTAGCAATTTGTAACAATTCAAAGATTTAATGGGCGAAAGGTGGGATTTCTCAACAATTGATGAGGCTGAAATAAAAGCAAAAACTAGGAAACCATAATGTGTCCACCCTGTTAAAGGATATTATTTTATAGGACAAGATTTTGTACCATTCGTGGGTGTGGTAACTTTAAGTTTCCCGTACATTTTTCCATGTGTAGTGAGTACATTTCATACTCTCGTACAAAAACAACAAATTTGTTGCACATTTGACTGATTTTTGACTACAATATTCGATTTGATACTAAATAATTTTTTGTATTTAAGACCGAATTCATAATAAATTAATTTGAATCTGTAAAATACTTTGTTTTAAGCAACGCTAAATTTTTGTATAAAAAGGCTACTAATATTTGAAATACTGACATACACACATGCATAAATACACGCACATATACTCGTATTTAAGAACAAATTTAAGATGTAATGATTTTCCTGTTGTTCATGTTTATAAAATCAATAAAACAAGATTTTTTTACAATTTTAATTGTAGTACGAGAGCATTTTTAGTGGCGGTAGTCAAAATTGTTCGCCACAAACACACAAAATATGTGTTGTAATTTTCGGTTGTTGCACTAAAACAATTTAATCTTTTTCTTAATTATCAAGAAGTTGTGTTCTTTTCAAAATGCTTACACCCTACACACACGGTGGGGTGTAGGTAATGCTCGTAATTTAGCTTCAATTTTAACAAATTTTAAACATATTTATAGCAAATTTACAACATTTAGGTCAAGGAAAATTTGAACGTTTTTGAAACTTTAAAAAAATTATACAATAAGATACACATTTTTTGCTTTTTAAGAATTTTTGGAAATAGTATTTTTAAGTTTATTAATACTGAGCCGAATATAAGAACTATTAATATTTTTTCAATCGCTTTCACATGTTAGATAAAATATTAATTGATTATGGCCGTGTTTATAGAACAATAATGAATGGCAATTTTGTTTTAAACTCCAAACGACAGTTATCCCATTTTTTAAATAATATAAAAGATATCGTTTTGGTTGATATTGAAAAAATAAGCAAAATTTATGTTGATGTTTCCATTTAATCACGATGATTGAATTTAATATACGAGGGTGGGTCAATAGATCCGTGACTTTTTGAACTTAATGAAAAAAGGAAAATAAAAATCTTCGAAATCATTAAGGATTGTTATGAATATTTCACTCTCAATATAATTGGAATTTATTGCGGGGATTTTTGCTAGTTTCTATGGGCATTTTGCTACAGTTAATGCTTACCATCACGGTAAAAATTCCCCGGCTAAAATACCATTAAATTTTTTTTAAATTAAAGGAATTAACACAATTAAAATAAAATTAAAATGTTTAACAACAACTCTCAAATATATAAATTTATATACATATGTTCCATATTAACCATTTTCTTTTGGATACAATAAACTGTTTTTGAAATTATCATTGCAAATTTCCTAAAAGCGAACACAGAATAGATTCCAGGGAAGTTAGCAAGACCTGCCTCTTATCAGGTTTGCCATTTATTGCTTAAAATGCATCTGCATTAAAACAAAAGTGTCATTCACATTTAATTATTTTTTTTTTATAAGAGTAAAGAATTGTTTAAGTGTTACAACAGTTTTAAGTCTATCTTAAGCTTAATTATATGGCAATTTAAAAAAAATAAAAGAACATGAAATAAATTCAACAATCCAGCCAATGCAGTACCAACAACTCAGATTTTTTTTACAAACAATTGCTTCCGCCATCTGTGATTACTGCCAAAAAGGAAAACTCATATAAATATTTCAGCTTTTGTTCGTAATGGCAAAAAGTTCAAGTTAAAAACAAGTTTATGCAACCAACAATTAATTTTTATGGAATATTTTTAAAAATGCTTCGGCAAAAATAAAAAATACTTGTAAGGAAAATATTAAACAATAATTTAGTTCCCAGCACAACAAAAAGCGGTTTAAAGATTACCACCTAAAGTGAAGTGAGTGAGTGTCTCATATAAAATTATCACTTAAATAAATTATGATTAATTTAATATCAGAAAATTTCTTATTAATTTTGCAATGTGCCAAAGCACACACCTGCAGGGATTATAAAAAACCAGAAAACTGTTATTCCAGTCATATGAAGCGTAACTCTCAAGATTGAATTAAACTAAATAAAATTGTGCGCTTAAAATGCGTAGGGAAGTTCCCTACATGGAAATTATTTCTCCTGCAAAATTTTTTTACGGAAAGGTTCTTAACTCTGTCTCAACAAATTTTCAAGCAACAAAATTCCTTGAAGAAATTGTTGAATTTCAACAGCAGAAGAAACAAAATTTTAAGAAAAAAAAATTCCTAGAAGCATGAATGTGTGTTTTATTCAGGTTCGAATTCCATAATTCACAAACTACTGCTGTCGTTTTAAGAATTAGAAATTCGTTATTTTTTAACTTCCCGCTATGGAAATTTAAAATTAAAAAGAGAAACGGGAAGTTATTTATCCCGTTTTGAAAAAGTCGAGTTCTCATTAGATATCGACGTTTTGAAGTCCCAAAAAGCTTCCCCGACCAATTCTGAGATACCGTCACTATGTCTGTATGCATGTGTGTATCTGTGTGTGTGCGTAAGTGTGTGACCCGCTTATAACTTTGGAACGGCTTGACCGATTTCAGCCAGACTGATGGCGTCCTAAAGGGCTCTACATACTTAGATTTCTTGTGAATTTGAACCGATATGAAATTTAAAAAAAAATTATAAAATCTTAAATAACTTTCAAACGGGCTTTACTGATCGGTATCACAAACTAATCAGCTCTCAAGATTAAAAACCACGTCGTCCACTGCTAATCGGATAAAAATCGGTTATCCCGTTCGTGAGATATCGAAAAAAATTCGAAACAAGTGATTTTTTTAACTCCGAAATTATATATACAATCAATCAGGCAGCCCAACGACCGCTTTGCGGATAAAATTAGCGAGAAGTTGCAGGATGGCCTTTAAGGCCAACCGTTTTCCATATTTTTTTTTATTTGGAATTGAATAATTATGAATAGTTCTTATAATCGTCAGCCCACCAGAACGAATTTGTACTGATTTCGAGGCCGCTGCGCCATCTCATCAACTTTCTTTGTTCAGTTGTGTTTCACCTTTCAAACTGATACTGCTAGTCTGTAGGAATGTTCTCAACTAAATGGAATAGAATATAAACAATTCCTCGCTCTTTTACAATTTAAGTGTGCACTAAAGAAAACTATAAAAAGATTGTTGCACTAAAAACTTATTTTAATTGCAGTTTTTATCGGCTTAAAACGTTATTTCAAATTCAAAGTTGCCATTAAAAAGTGTTTTTTTTTTAAAGTTATTTGTAGATCAACATATACGGCTGCCATTCATTGAATGCATTTAATCTCAATCTCATAAATCCACAATAAATAATTTACACTTAAATGTCTTGAAATGTGAACAATTTTACAGCGTGATCTTGATTTTAACATAAAATTAATTAGAAATAAATCAAAGTTAAATCAAACTTCGAAAAAAAGTCTTTGCGCACGTAGGTCGTTTGGTTCCAGTTACTAAAAATGACCTTCTCGAAAAGTATGTTGGTTTTCTTTTTGGCCAGGTTTGGCCTAAACAAATTATTATCATTATAATTTTTTTGTTTGTTTGCTGGTTTTATTGATAAACTACGTAAATGAACATTTAAATAGTCGTAGTCGTTCGGCCTCAGCAAACTCCACGACATACTAACACAAAAATTAAGATTAACAGACTTTTTTGTCTCCAACTGCTAAACAAACTACGGAGATGTTCACACCATGAAATTTAAAGTGGTTTTGAATATTGACACAATTCGAATGTAAAGTCTAAGACAACAACAAGTCTTTTGCCATTTCATATCATATTTTGTGCCAATTCACAAATTAATTAGACAATTAGGAGGAAGGAAGTGAAGACAATGCAAACCTTGAACTTAAATTCACTACAACTGAAGCAACGATTTGGGGCAATTAAAAGCATATAAAACGACAGATTTTAGTCGTAGCCATTGTAGTTATATAATTATATTTGTCTTAATTTCAATTTTTAAAGGCTTTTATTTAGTTGCTAAAACTAACAAGAGTAATAATATAATTTTTTTACACTATTTTTTTATATTAAATTTCAAAAAGATATAAAAACCCAAGTTTATCGCGTGTTAAAAAAGCAAACTCTAAAAAAAATCAGGTTCCCTGCAGAGCAAGACAATTATAAAATTTGCTTTTCAATCAAGATAATTGAGTTAAAACTTAAATAGATGTTTAAGAAATTAGCAAACAAAAAAAAAAGCAAACAATAAACATAAGTTCGCTTTAAAACGACAACTCAAAACATGCATCCACAATCTAGGAAATGCAGTTAAACACGATTGCAACTGTGTTCCCATCCTTTGTTGTTGCGTTTTTTTTTGTAATTTTGTATACATTAATTTAGAAGTTTTAACAGCCATCATTTAAAAAATTCTATTAAGAAAACTTTAAAATTGTTTGTGTTTGTTAAAGCGAACAGAATGTTTCAATTATTCCAACAAAATTTTGTATTTTTTATTTAAAGGACAGTTGTAATTGTTAGTTGTCGCCGTTTGGTCCCATGGCATTTATATTTTTATAAATTGTGTTTTTGATGACCAGTCTATTAAAATTAATGTCACTGCAACTTATTTAATTACAAATTTTTAATTATTTAATTAAATTATTTTTAAATTTAATATGTTTTGACAAGTTGTTTACACTCACTATTATTTCTATATTCTAGTTTGTTTTTAATTTTTTATTTGATTTTGTTTAAACTTTGTTTTGGAAACTGAAACCGATCTCTCAAACCGATTTAAATTAAAAAGTTATACTTCATGTAACTGGAATTTTTCAATTTCGAAATTCACCTTGAATTTTAAATTTAAGAAATTTATAGTTGCATTTAAAAATTGATTACAGTAGTCCCTCAATTAACATCACCTTTGCAAACGACAGCGCTGTATTTCGTTTTATTAAAATCTTTAGAATTCCAAAAAATTTTAAAATTCGGAAGGGCACTACAAATTCAACAATTCTGTGCCAAGAATAATCAGACAAGAACATGTAACAAAATATGTTAAGTAAAACAAATAAAAGTACCGTATTGGGCTGTGCCGAATCTTATACACCCTTCACCGAAGTACGCCTGTTAGTTTCTTGTACCAAAAAAAGTTTCAAGTGTTCAACTCTGAAGCATTTTTTTTTAATTTTGTTTGATTTTAATACAAGTTTAATTCTTCCTAAGGTAACTAACAAAAAAATTTTGGTTATATTCCAGAATTAAGTTTACATTTGCCAGTTCTGGAACCATATTTTATATTTTGCTGATATGCAGAATAACGGACAAACGGACTTCTCTTATTTAATTTCTATATTTATATGCACTATATATTTTATAAGGTTAAATATTAAAATTGTGAATAAAAAACCATTTTTGTTGAACTGTATAAAAACTAACAAGACAATTTGAAAGTTACACAAAATTTAACGACATAAAACAAAACAAAGTAAATCGAAGCCACGTAAATCAAGGGATCACTGTACATATGAATACTAGAACACTTTCAGGTATGCCAATAATTTCATATGGCCAAAAAAATCATCATAAATACACAGAAATTAATTTCGGCATTATTTTCAAACATATCGATACTTGTGACAAGTACCAGCTGTCACACCTCAGAGGCAAAATTGGTCATGATTTGTTGTTGTGAAGTTTGTTCTTTGCTGGCACTAAAAACAGTGTAAAAATACTCATAAATCTTGAAAAATGCTGACAAGAAAAACAAATAAAATATTTTGCTTAAATTAAGCAAATCTCGGCGGACATTTATATTGGAAATAATTAATTGATTTTTACAAGTTGCTAAAATAAACACACTGCGTTTTTTATTTTAAATGCTGGCTTCTTTGATCAACAAACATTTGTGGTGAAGAGAATAGCGGCGGTTTAAGAAACTTTGCCAAATATTTATAGATGAGAATAAACACATACATAAATACATGCGTGCACACGTATAGGGAGATATGAAAATTTGAGAATGAAAAAATATGGCAAAAGATTTTCCAGGTGGTTGTACTGAATTTTAAGTAGAAGAGCCTACACATGCAAATGTTAACTAAAGGGTAGAGTACACTATGGCATTTTGTGTCATCGCAAGTCAACACAGTGGAGTGTATGATATCAACGTTTTTTTAATATTAATTTACTTTCAAACTGTTTGATTCTAAATGACATAAATCAATAAATATGATGTACATTTGGAAGTGATCGATTCAAATATTTACATACACAGTGATTTACATACACAGTGATTTGATGACGATGCAATTCTCGTATACAAATATATTATGACATAAATTTTTTAAATCAATTTTTTATAATTAACACGGCCCGCGAAGTGATTTGCTTGTTTGTGGAATACACTTAAAGTTTCCGGCGGGTGTCGGACTCCCGACCGTTGGACTGACAGTCTAGCGTTGCTACTTATTAGCCATAGGCGCAAGTAATTCTATAACATCAAACAAAATCATCTAAAAAAGTGGAACTATATGGAAACATTTTCGAAGTCATCTATAAAAAGTGTTTGAGTTTTTTTTTTCATTCAATTACTCAAGAAACTTAATTGTTTTGACAGCTTGACTTTAGAAATGTCAAAATAAACCTTATTTTGTTTTTAGATTAGCTAAATTTGTAAGTGATTATTTTAATATTTCTTAATAAGAGACGGTTATAAACGCTTATGTTGTGTAATTTGCTAACTGAATTCATAATATTAAACTTAATATAGAAACCAGATTTTTACTGCTGTGAGTTTGACAGATTTTCTGCGCCAAAAACTTCTTATGAATAGCTCAGTATTCAAGTTTGTTAACAGCAGTGCTATGAAAGACGAAATCTTAACAATTTCGGCATAATTACATGATATCACTTCTGTTTGATCATCGCCTGCCTCAATTTAGCATTTATTTAAACTCTATTAAACTAAACTGTAGCCAACATATTTTCTTTCAATTTCATTTCCGAATTATGAGATAAACTTTAACATAAATTAAAAAAAAAAAATAATAACACAATCTGATATATTAAATAATCTGGATTGAAATGTTATAACTTAGTTTCCAGATTGGATTGATCAATATTATAATAAAACTTTAAAGTGATCGACAGAGCAACTTTTTTACGTGAATAGCTTAATAAGTCCATTGTAAACATTGCATTTTTATTAAAATTTTATTTAAACGTTTTATTAGTCTTATTATAAGCCATTATAAGTTGGTTGTTTTATTACATTTCTAACATGACGCATAAAATTCCAAAAATAAAGTTATAAAAACTCCATCAATTCACTATCTGGTTGAAGAAAAGCAAGAAAATATTTTAAATTAATTTAAATGCAAATTAACTTATTGCAACATTAAATGTGCATAAAGTCGTTTCTCCTCTATAGAGCCATAACTTCACATAAATATTTATGTGCATTTTTAGCTCATATTTATTGCATTAATTTATTTTTATTGAATTTATAATTTTCTTTGGAACTGTACAACATGAAATTGTTAAGACAGGTGACAGGCACCGTTTCTCATTTATTGATCATTTTTACTAATCAATGTAATGATTTTATGTAATAAAAATTTATAGCTTCTACTGAAATTTCTGACCATTAATGTCAATATATAATAATATGTAATTTTTCATAAGCAGTTTATAATTGTTGACATTATATTTTATATATGTACATCATTATAAAATATCAGACTTCATTATTGTTTAATAGCAGATTTTGGAGACTGCAAACTGCATATCGTTTTCGATTAACTTTCCTATAGTTTACAACTGCGCTAGTAAAAATTACAAATACTTTTATATTACAATACAACTGGTGGCAATTGTGGGAATCACAATAATTAAAATTGTTTAACACTCGATTAACATTCCGTTTACAAATTAAGAATAGAGCCGTTTGCACCAAAAATAATAAAATTTAATAAAATTTTTTGTTACCTGGCCCGGCTACACTGAAGGAATATATTGATCGTACAATTTAAAGTTGCCTTAAAACGTTAGAGAAATTTAAAAAGATAAACCTACTCATGCAATAGCTTTGAAAATTGCATCATTTCGTTTATATATATAGAATAAACTAACTAATCAACTAACTTTTATCTATAACTAACTAACCTTGAAAAATGCAACACATAATTAACAAACTGAAAGTGTTAAAGAATGTCATTTAAATTACTTATTAAGGGCCACTTATTTAATAACAGATTTTGCTTTAAATCTTAGAGATATTTACGAGGATCACTATTTCTTTTGCAGAGCGAATTCTAGTTCACACTTGATAGCAGGAACCGTATCGGTTATTAGTTTTAGTTTAATTGTTATTATTAATAATTAATTCTTTTAATCATTGTTTTCAGAGTTTCATTTTAATCTTAAAATATAAAAGGTTTTTTCTGACTTTAATAATAATATGATTTTTATTTATTCCTTCGAAAATAAAAGTTATTTGTGGAGTTTTATTTTTTGCGTTTTGTTGTTAAAGCGAACAGAACGTTTCAATTATTCCAACAATATTTTTTATTTTTTATTTAAAGGACAGTTGTAATTGTTAGTTGTCGCCGTTTGGTCCCATGGCATTTATATTTTTATAAATTGTGCTTTTGATGACCAGTCTGTTAAAATTAATGTCACTGCAACTTATTTAAATTACAAATTTTTTATTATTTTTCTAAATTATTTTCGATTTTTTCTGACTTTAATAATAATATGATTTTTATTTATTCCTCCGGAAATACAAGTTATTTGTGGAGTTTTATTTTTTGCTTTGAAAATAACAGTTGCATTTTGAATTTTTTTTTTTTTGCTTACAAGAAAAAGTCTATTTTAAAAAATATAATTTTTAACTGAATAAAAGTTTTAATTTTTAACAATTACAAATAGTAACATAACAATTTTTAGAAGGCAAATCATCTAACAAACGAAAAAAGCTTTTTAAATAAAAAAAGCTGTATCAAAGTTTAAGCTACTTTTATAATTTTATACGTTTATAATCAAAAGATTTCTATATTTTCTGTTGGCGGAAAAAGATAATTTCACTTATTGTTGATGTTTTTGGAATGGAAAGTACAGCGTTATAAAGCATGTCCAATTTCTTTGTGCTTTTTCTTATTTTTTTTTCAATTTGTATTCTTCTTTCAAGACTTTTAATAATCTGGGCCTCGTTTCTGTAACTGAAGTGAGAACTTCTCGCATCGAAAAAATTGTCGTCACTCTGTGAAACACAGGATCGGTTAGAATATATTTCTTAATGCATTTAAAATTTTGTTGGTTTTTCATAATAATAAATATATTATTCTACGGATAACCCTACAATAAAGAGCATGAAAACCACAATTATTTAGTTTTTCGATGTGAGAACTTCTCACATCAGTTACAGAAACGAGGCGCTGATGTGGAAGTACAAGATTTTATTTTTTACTAGAGGGAAAAAGCAAATACTTTGAAAAAACAAATATTCGATAGATTAATCGACAAAAATAAATATATTATTCGTTAATCGAAAATAAGCAATTATTTAAGTTTATCAATACACTTTTATTTTTTTACTTTTATTTTGTTTATATATTATTTCCATTAGAACATTTTAACCGAGTATGAAATTTATTTTATGAAAAACTGTTCATGAAAAAATTTTAGGAAATTTATTTTAAATATATTGAATTATAGAAGAATTTTTATATTGAATTATTTAAGAATGTGGGAGAATATATGGTTTGTTGAAAGAAGTAAAACAAATACCATTAAATATTGGATAAAAAAAGGAATGACACGCATATTAGGAACTACCTGGAATATCTTGCGTATTATTTAAATTTATATATGTTTGCTTTTAACCCAATTTCACACAGTGATTTTAATAAATTGGCAACTGTGCATTTTTGCACAGAAACTAATTAATCCAACGATTTAATTTGATTTTTAATCATTTTTGGTGCATGATTAAATGCTACTTTTTATAAATTTAAACGGTATTGATATGAGTAGTTTTATTCACCATTAGACTCAAAATGCAACTACCTACATATTACCCTCGTATAAAAGTAGACATAAAATATGACTAATAACGAGTTATTTTTAATTAAAACGTTTAAATCTTGCTAATAATCAATTATTAGTTACTATCAATATGAAATTTATAATGGCAATCAATTTACAAGCAAAATTATGAATACTTAAGCATAAATACAACAATTTATTTTACTCGTATACATTCATATTTAATATGGAAAAGTAAAATATGAAAAATCAACAATCTCCCACAAATAAATTTTTTTTAAATTAAATTTCAAAATCAAGTATTTTAAACGAAACCGTTTTGTTCAGTTTAGATTACATAAATTAAAAATATCAAAGAGTATTAATTTTAACATTAAGTGTGAAACATATCTTCAGTATGACAACATTATAACTACAATGTTGTAGATATTTTATGAATTATGGCATTTGGCAGAAAACAAGAGTGAACAAATTTATGGATAGTGAAGCAAGAGCTGGTAGCAACGAGTTGTAATACAATGAAAATTTAGTGAACCGAATCAAGTCTATCCTTAATATTTGATTATTTTGTTACATTGAAATTAAGTAGATACAAGAATCATTTTGTATAAATATAATTTTCGGCAATGAAAACACCTGGCCAAGCACTTTTAAGCTCTGAGAACAGCGATATCGATTAATAGTTTTTTTAACTTCAAAATATATGACTGCACTGGTCAACAGCAAAAACAATACATTTCGCATGAATTGGCTTTGGCTCATGACAAAATCCTATTTTTAACTAACAAGGGGTTATAATAATGCCCCTGCATGTTTAAATATTTTTGGAAAAGTTGTTTTTCTTTAAAGACTGTTTTTGAGTATTTAGTAGCTTTTCTTCTACATAAAAGGTAATTTTCAAATTCACTAAAAATCAAGTACAAGTTTGTTTAAAAAAAGTTTATGCTACCCGCTGTTTGCTTAACATGCAACAAAAAAATTTCCATTCTTAATATATAAAATTATACATACGAGTATGCAGTCAATGTGCTACTTAATATTGCACATATTTTGTATAGATTCATATATTTAAATGTATTTAATTCAGATAAACGCACGATTAAACACAATAATAATATGATATTTATATGAGGGTGGTTTGGTAATTCCACGACTTTTTACTTTAGTGAGTTTATGTCATGCAGACATATAATGAGTTTTAGGATGCAAATAGCAAAAGTTAAGAACTGCTCTAACTACTCTCGCACAATATAAATTTAGTCTCTTCAATAACCGTGACATAAAAAGATTTATTTTTATTTGGCTGACCGATTCTAATAATTGTATTTCAATCAGTGATGCGATTAAAATATTTAAAAAAATCGTTTGAAGTCTTAAATCCAAATCCTTCTTCTATACAAAAGAAAACTATTAATAGAATAGCAATGAAATTAGCAAAGATAAATTTGAAAATGGATTGGTAAGATGTAAAAAGATGGATTGGTAAGATGAGAAATGGAGAGAGAGAGAGAGAGAATTTATAGTTGGTTTTGGCTTCTTCTATACAAAAAAAGAAAAAACTATTGATAGAACGACAATAAAATTAAGAAGCTTGAATTTGAAAATGTTTGGTATAGAAAAATGCGAAGAAGAGAGAATTTGTAGTTTATTTTCAAATTTTCGTGGGAGAATCCTGTAACGTGGTATTTAGTACATGATAGTCAACCACCTTCGGTAATAATCAGCTATACCTTCATCACTCAAGCACGTAGTAATAAAGATCAGACAAATTCGATACTATAGCCATGACTGAGTGCAAAATCGAGTTCGAGATCTTCGCCTTTGCAGCCTATATTGACCTTTCTAAAGTTCAATAACAGTGTCTTTTTTATATATTCAATATTTCGTCACGGATGACTTCAGCAGAAAAGAAAGTCGACCAATCGCATGGGGAAATATTGAAAATATAAAAATACATATTAAAATACTGGTATATAACAAAAGCTCAAGCATAAAAAGTTATACATACTTAAAACAAAGATATATCTGAATATTCTTGTGCTGCTATACCCGCACCATTCAACACAACTTTTCATCGGAAATATCATATTTGAATATTCGAGTATCTTTCGGCTTTCCAACGGTTTGCTATAATTTTTCTATCTTGGAAATGGGTGAGTGAAACATAATCTAAGCACAGTGATCCGTTTGGCCGTACAATTTCTACGATTTATTAATTGTTTAACTTAACAACGGATGGATATACGAGCACATACACATATTTTCTTTAACGCTTTGCAGTACAGAAAAATACTTATTTTCAATTATGAATTCAATTAAAGTTTTTGTTGAGGAGAACTCCGTGCTTTATGTTCTATTAAATTAAAACTAGTTTTGATTAATGCTTACAAAAATTATTAAATTTATTATTAATTAAAATCAGTGGCAAATAAATTTTAATATCACGGGCATAATGCACAGTTGCAGTTACGTTTTTTCACATGATTGTTCATTTAGAAAAACTACGTTTCGAAGCAAATGCTATTAATTTATGTGCCAGTACATTGTTGCAAAGCTTAAAAGAATAACTATTATTAAAACATTAATTAAAAGCACGGGGCGGCAGAAATTAACTTGACAGGAGAACAGAGTACGTACTTATATACACCGTGTATATTTGAATTATTAACTAAAACGGATAACGTAGCCAGTAGCTGGCTGGAAGTGAAAATAGTTTATGTTATTAAACTTCCCTTCTTCACAAACTACTTGGTAATGACATACTTGCAATTATCAATTCAAGTCATTGAATGATTTGTATGATCAATTCATCATAATCAAAATGAACATAATTAATTTTAGTATGAGTTTCCAAAATGATTTAATAACAATTTTCAGAACATGATTGTAAACAAAACAAATCCGTTTTGAAAAGCTTTTGAAATATTATTTCCCGTATACACACAATTACACACATATTTTCCCTTCTTGTCTTATAGTTATCAGTGACGAAGACAAACGAGAAGCATGGGTACCATTGCCAAACTATCAATCGTTAAAGGTCAACAATTGGAAATTGTTCCCCGACCTTTACATAAAATCTTTGAAGAAAATCTACTTCATCATTGTCATAAAACCGCTTTGATTTACAGTCAAGATAATAAATTTGATTTACAAACGCCCAGACAAACAACGTACTTGCACATGAATCAAAGGGCTAATCAATGTGCCCGGCTTTTAGTACGTGAAGCCACACAACGTTTTGCCCAACACAATGCGGATGGTGATTTTATTGTGGCCGTTTGCATGCAACCATCAGATGCTTTGGTCACAACACTTTTGGCCATTTGGAAAGCAGGTGCGTCGTATTTACCCATAGATCCCAGCTTTCCCGTTAACCGTATTCAACACATTTTGAATGAATCAAGTCCCATCATGGTAATACATGACGATGATGTTGACAAGTCACGTTTTGGTACTGTGCCCACTTTAACCATGTCCGAGTTGAGCATAAATTCGACACAATTGAATGACGAGAATTTGAGATGTGAGGAAATGTTAGGCAGTGGGGAGACGGACTTGGCAATTGTCTTGTATACTTCGGGAAGTACCGGTATACCAAAGGGCGTGCGCTTGCCACACGATGTTATACTGAATCGTTTGCAGTGGCAGTGGACTAACTTCCCCTATACAGCTCACGAAAAGGTGGGCGTATTTAAAACGGCCTTGACATTTGTCGATTCAGTGGCTGAATTATGGGGCCCGCTACTATGTGGTAAGTCCATCAAACATAAATTGTTAAGACAAACATTTTGCAAATAATTTTATATTGATAAACATTTAATTTTAAGTCTAAATGAAATCGCTTCAACCTCAAATTTTCTTATGTTCCAGGTCTGGCCATTCTGGTTGTACCAAAAGCCATTACCAAAGATCCTGAGCGTTTGGTTGAAATATTGGAACAATATAAAATACGTCGTTTGGTGCTGGTGCCAACGTTATTGCGTTCTCTGCTCATGTATCTCAAGCTGGACGGTGGCAACAATCAGAATACAGTTGCGAATTCGGAATGTAAGCTTTTGCACAATTTACAAATTTGGGTGTGCTCTGGAGAGCCTTTACCCGTTGCCTTGGCAATGCACTTCTATGACTATTTCGAAGAAGGTATTCACACTCTGTATAATTTCTATGGATCTACGGAGGTAATGGGTGATGTAACGTATTTCACCTGTGAAAGCAAGAAGAAACTGCAACATTTTGAACGCGTTCCGATTGGTATACCAGTCAACAATACTGTGATATATTTGTTGGATTCGGACTATAGACCAGTCAAGCATGGCGAAATCGGTGAAATATTTGTATCTGGCTTAAATTTGGCCAATGGTTATGTTAATGGAAGGGATCCGGAGAAGTTTTTGGAGAATCCGTTGGCGGTCGAATTGAGTAAGTTTGAGGATAGAAGAAGAAAAAAAGTTATTGATGATTTAATTGGAGGCTCCATTGCGATATAACAGTCTTTCACGGCTTATAGCGTTTGTTCTGCAAACAAATTGTATTGCAAGACAAAAAAAATTTTTTAATTTTTTTTTAAACTTGTTTTGGCTTTGCCTAACAACTTCACTAATGCAAAGTTTTTTTTTCTGAAAACTGTGTAATATTTTTTCCACTTTTTTTCTAGAAAGGTGGGAGTTTGGAGGAGTTTTAAAACAGAAATAATTTTTCTAATAAATTTTTTCTATCAAATGAAATAAAGTTGTCATTTTCTATTGAAAAGTGTAACAAACTTAGCATTCTTTTTTAGGAAACGAAAACTACGGAAGTTTTATACTTATAAGAACAAAAGAATCTCTCTCAGTTCTCTTTCTAGTGAAAATATATTAGTAATTTGCGTCACATTGTATATCAACTAGTTCTATAAATTTTTTTACTGTATATTTGCGAGGTAAATTATTATTGACTATAAATGGAGTTTGAAATTCAAATTTGATTTCATAGTTAAAAATGGTAGAAAAATATTGCCCCCAGCTAAATTTTGTGCGTTTGAAAGTCAAATTCCTATTCAGAAAATCGGAGCGATTTAAACGAAAAAAATTCAAACACATTCGCAGTTTTCTATGTTTTAGGACTTAAAGTATCTTATCTGAAATGAAAGTATCGTATCTGTGACGTACGATTTAAAACACTTGTACAAAAATGGGGTTGCAACTTATTTAAAAAGATCGCGGGATTTAATCCGAATGCGATGCACAGAATAGGACTGAATAAGATCTTCGCATTCTATACACAATATCTGTGATTGAAAGAAACCCGTTTAACTTTTCCATATCAAATTAAATTCTTACAGAATATTCCCGAATTTATCGTACCGGCGATTATGGCTCACTTGTTGATGGTTTCATTATGTACGAAGGACGCACAGATTCTCAAATAAAGATACGCGGTCATCGTGTAGATCTCTCTGAGGTGGAGAAAAATGTAACCGAACTATCGGAGGTCGAGAAGGCCATAGTTTTATGTTATCATGCCGGCCTAGTGGACCAGGCCTTATTGGCTTTTGTCAAGTTACGAGATGAAACTTCACTTCTAACCGAACTACAATTGGAGGCTAAATTAAAAGATAAGTTGGCCGATTATATGATTCCCCAAGTGGTGTTAGTCGAACAAATACCTTTGCTGGTCAATGGAAAAGTTGATCGGCAATCTTTGTTGAAACTTTATGAAACGGCCAACAATAATGAAGGAGATTCAAGTATTGTATTGGACTTTGACTATTCTCAAATACCCGATGAACTTAGAACAGTGGCTGAGGATTTATTTGAGACAGTTGGAAGTGTTATTGGTCGATCGACTAGAGCCACTTTGACGCCGCACAGCAATTTCTATGAATTGGGCGGCAATTCTTTGAATTCCATTTACACAGTAACTCTACTGAGAGAAAAAGGTTACAGCATTGGAATATCGGAGTTCATAGTGGCTAAAAATTTAGGTGAAGTATTACAAATCATGACTAAAGATCGTGAGATAAATATGGTGGAAGACACCGAGATATGGATAAGCGCTTGTCCACATTTGCAATTGGAGGCCATACCACTGCAATATTCACACAAAAATGATGTTATACAGTAAGTGAACACACTCAACGTTAAATAATTTAAAACACGTTCTGAATTGACAAATATATTTGCAGAATCATTGTGGATAGTTTTTATGGAAAGGCTGATTTGGAACAGTGGCTCAAACCTGATATCTTGCGCACAGATTATAGTGACATAATTTCGGTATATTTTATTAATATTCTTATCATATGTTTTCTATTTGTATTCATCTTTCTTTGATTTTATTTTAGGATATTTGGAATGATTTGGTTGAAAAGGATTTAAGTTTTGTAGTTTATGACCGAAATACAGAGAGAATTATTGGTACCGCCTTGAACTTTGATGCCCGTCAAGAACCCGAAGTTGATGTAAAATCAAAATTAATAATCGTGTTTGAGTTTCTGGAATATGTTGAGGGACCTATTAGGTATTTACATATCTACATACATACATGCATAGATATCGTCACCCAAAATCCAAAACGCCATAATTGAAAAAAAATTAAATAGTTAATGATGTATTTTTGTTATTTGGGATTAATCAAAAATACTATTTGTAACATTTTAAATTATTTACTTACAATACAATTTCCACATTACAGAGATAATTATTTGCCCCAGGGTTTGAACAAAATACTACACTCCTTTATGATGGGCACTCATGCCGACTTAAATTCCCAAGAAAATATTGCCTGTATGCATTTTATGGAACATGAAGTTTTAAAATTGGCCAAATCTAAGCAATTTGCCGGAATTTTAACCACCAACACCAGTCCCCTGACGCAAGTATGTAATCCTTGAATAACAACTTTTTAAATATATATTTAATACTTCCGTGTTCATGCAGCAATTGGGTAACGATGTATACAGCTATAAAACCCTGCTGGACTACCAGGTCAATGAATATGTTTACAGCGATGGCACCCGTCCCTTCCGCAAAGCTCCCGATTCCCAGCGAGCCATTGTTCATTGGAAAGAAGTTACACCTTAAGAAGTATTTCTTTTCTTCTTTTTTTTTATTTGTTAAACTCAAATTTTACAAAACATTGTTCAGTATTTAGAAAATAATAAAATGTATCTCTTAGGCAACTTTGTGTAGAATCCCATATTCATAAAAGAAAAGAAGAACCCATTTGCATTCCATCATAAAAGTTCATTCTATAAGACACTTCTCATTTGAAAACATTTCCGATATAATTATTTTCTTTTTCATTTCCATTTGTTTAGACTTTCATTAGCATTGATTTTTGATGTTAATTAGATTGTAAGTTTGTCGTACATGCGTACACATATACATATGTATGTATTAATGTCTGTATACTTTTTTATAGTTTTTAAGCCTAATTTTAGTTATATACATACACGTATTACTTGTACATGCCTTCAAATAAAATTCATAAAAACCCTTACTACTATTGTAATTGTGAAAGTGAGTTCGTTTTTTTGTTTGTTTTTGTAACGCTTTCACCTTCAAACTCACTTTGAAATTTTTCCCCCAACAATTGGGAAGTTACATTACCAGCGTAAAATATAGGGTTTTCATTCGATACAGAACCGTTTTTAACTTCCCTCTAGGAAAATTTTAAATTTTCAAAGTTAAACCGAGTTTTGAG
Source organism: Linnaemya vulpina (assembly GCA_963675445.1). NCBI lineage: Eukaryota > Metazoa > Arthropoda > Insecta > Diptera > Tachinidae > Linnaemya > Linnaemya vulpina. Next base: position 11,840,690 of record OY776277.1, on the reverse strand, counting down.
GCCCTAGGAAACTTGCCTGACTATTTCTGAGAGCCCGTCACTATTTTTATAGTATAAAAAACTATTGCCCTTTTTTCGATTCTTGAAAAGTATATCAATCATCGCTTATCACGTGGAAATCGGTTGATGTAAAAATTAAAATGATAGTGTTTTATTTAACCAGGTTGCGAAAGTTATAGGGATGGCTGTTAGAGTCAACCGTTTTCCATAAAAATTTAAAAAAATATGGAAACTATTGGTTTTAGCCCATTTTCAAAATATTAGTTTTTGAGGCCCTGGCCTCCCTGACTAATTCTGAGATCCTGTCAATATTTTTGTAAGTTTTAAACGAAAACAAAATCAGAAAAAGTGATTACCTTTTTTTATTATATATCTGAACAGTTAGTGTTCTCGATTCTCGAGAAGTACATCAATCACCACTAATCACGTGGGAATGGGTTAATTTAAAAATTAAAATAATAGTGTTTTAGCATGGGTAGCACAAAAACCAGGTCACATTATAATAAGTGTAGTAGGCTATGAAACTTGTACAAACCAAAACCCAACAAACAACTTTTATTCGATATGAATCTATTTTATTTTACTACACTTATTATAATGTGATTTTTTGAAATCATTTCTGATTTTCTATAGTTAATTTATTAACATAATTCTCAGATGGCTTATAAAAGTCTTTTAATAAGTTGAGAAGTTTGAAACTTTTAAAAACTGTAGTTGAAGTCTACTGACGATTTGGTAAAAAGCGCCAATGAAATGCATATAGAGATTGCTTAACCACCCAACAAATAAACTTCATATTATAATAGTACAATGACAGTATGTCAAATAGTTCATTTATTAAGAAAAAAGTTGTGGAACTATTTTTTATATCTTTAAACTTTTGTTAATTGCACATACACTTGAATGTTTCCAATTACAATCAATTCAAAGTTGTATGCAAATTCCATTCTACTGAAGCATATAAACTCTATTTGCAATTAATGATTTGCAATAGTGATTAAAAATTCAAAAATACAAAACAGAAATGCGTATTTTGTTTTACAAGTTAATTTTTTAACAATTAAAACTAACGGTATAGCTAAAGTACACGTTGTTTATAACCACGAGTGTGTGAGCAGAACGTCAAAGTCTCATTTGCTAGCATATTTACAAGGGTTGCGCAAATGAAGAATGAAACATTCTCCGTTTATATATTTGCAATAAAGATAACATTGAAAACGCTTTTGGAATATGCTGCACGTTCTTATTGAAAACAAAAATGGAATGTGTGTTAATAAATTGGAAACTAAGTTTCTGTTTTATATATTTATGTATATATATTTTTTAATATTTGTTTTAACACGTAAGCCAAATTGTTATGGATTTTGTATTATTACTATTATTTAATTTTTTATTACATTATTTTAATTTCTCTCTCTCTCTCTTGTATGTTTTTAGTTTTTAATTTGGATTCTTTTGCCAAATATTATTAAAACGGGAATTTTAGCATTTTCTTTTAGTTAAATACACTATAATTATCTCATTTGTCATAAATTTTTTTAATACGTATGTATATATTGCAAAATATGGTGATTCAAACACTAAAAAAATTTTAATAAAAGTAACGCAAAACTTTGAGAGTTCAGGCAGACGGTTAAAATAAATCATTAACAACTAATACGAGTTAGGGTAAAAATTATAAAGAGAATGTCTATGCAGAATAGGACATTAATAGGTTTCATATATTATTCTGATGTCTTATTATATAATTTATATATAGAATCTTTAATATTTATATAAATCTAAGCATTATGAATAAACTACAAGGGTTTATACTAATTTTTGCCTTAATTTTTTTTCTTTTGTACAGCTAAGTTATTAATAAACTTTATATTTATTACGTTTTCATTTTATTTGATTTTCCATGTAAAGAGAAGTTAAATTAGTAAAGTTTCAAAATAATTTCAAGTGATTTTGAAAACAAATTGTGTAAGAGAAAATTTTATAAATGTGTGTATGTTGTATGTAATTTCTAGTTAATTGAAAGATATAATGCATGTGAATATGTGTGCATATTTACGTATATATGCATATGAATTGGTTTGTAATTTAAAAAATTTTACAAATATAAATTACGTAATTATTTAAGCGTTCTCCGAATTTATTGATTAAAGGGTTAAATAATGATAATTGTATGTGATTGTAGTATAAAATAGGAAGGAAGGAATGAAGGTTCGGAATAAAATATTGTATTTGCAAACAATAAAATTATAAAGAGAAAATTGTTTAGAAATTACTTACCGAAATTCAAAGAAATTTTATTTATTGTTGGCTGTGTTGATTTTTGCATAAATTCTAAGAAGCCTGATTGCATTTTCTTGTATTTTTATTAATGCTGATGAAGTTAAATTTCCAATACGTTGGTTAGTGGAGATGGTTATGTAAATATTAGGTAATATTTAATGCTGGTAATGATGATGATGGTGATTAAAAACAATGACGAGTTGCTGTATTTCTTCTTCGAATAGCTTGATTTTTAGTAATTTTAAAAAATAAATCTGTTAATGAATGTATGGAGTACATAATTGATTTGCTATTTCAGCATCAATGTATTGAACATTGCTCCAGCGAATAAATTAATTCAAGAAGTTCTACGTGTTAAGCGCTTTTTAGTAAGCTTTCCCTATGATGAGTGTGGTTTTTATTACAAAAATGTATGTTCGCATTAAGATTATTGTTTTCATTTTTTTAAACTTCGTTTTGATGTTGAAGGGCCCGTTGTTGTACCGGGCCTTATTCATTATATTACCACGGAATTCTGTGTTTGCATAACATTACTAGCCGCACCAGTGCCGCCGCTATCACCAGAGCTTTGATTACTTTGATCGAGACGTCTGTAATTTTGGAATGTTTTCCATTCGCCTGTATTGTAATCCAAACGTATATGGGACTCAACTAAACATAATGCAGTTTGACCATCTTCTTGTTGCACTTTTTCCTGTAATATAATATATCATTGATCACAAAAATTATCTTTTATAACTGAATATTTTAGCATTTGCATCGTTAACTTTTTGTCGAAAAAAATTTGGATATCAGTTAGTAAGGAATTAATATCAAAATGTAAAATAAATCCTACTGTACTCATCGAAATTTCAAGTTATATTTACAAATCGCCAAACTGTAGACATTAAAAAATTAAATAAATAAATAACATAAAGAAAGTTCGTTTCTAAACTTTTCAGGACTATCTCAGGATTAGAATATTTTTAGTCTTTTTTTTTTTTTTTTTTTTTTTTTGTTAAAGGACACTTACCTCTGTCTCGCCTAATTTGATGACAATCACATTTTCTGAATTTGGCCTGGGATTTTCACGCAAACCAGCCATAAAACTCAAAATTAAAGCCTTATCGAGACGTGATACTCTATTTGCTTTACGAAACATCTCATGTGCTTTATGAACATGTTCGTTCTGAAAATTAAACAAGGAGGAAAAAATAAAGTATTATATAAGATATGCATAAAATTTAATATGTTAAACGAAACGCTAAACATTGAGATATTTTATAAGAAAATTTTCAAGCAAATAGCTTAGGGCTGTAAAAATAGCAAAAAAAGTGAAGCGGCTTAAAGCTTTTTAAAACTTAACGGTTGTGTACAATGTATGGGAACATATTATATCCAGAATTTCTTTATACTACAGATATTGTCATTTACGAAATAGGAATTCGAAATTTAAAAAATTTATTTTATATCGGAACAATTCATACCGATAATGATAGTCCTTTACGCTGGGGTGCAGCTTGTGTTTGTTGTTGTGGTTGTTGCTGCTGTTGTTGTGGCTGTTGCTGCGGCATTTGTATTATGTGGGTACGCTGCAGTTGGATTTGTTGTGTACCTGATGTGTTAATACCTCCTGTTGTGGTTATCAAACGTTGTGTTGCCGGTTTTTGTTGCAATACTATTTGCTGCGGACGCAATTGTGTCTGCTGTTGCAATGCCGGTTGTGTCACAATAGTACGTTGAATTTGCTGCTGTTGTTGCTGTTGAACTGGTGTTGTTTGAACTTGTACCAATTGTGGCTGTTGACCAGGTCTTTGAATTAAAGTCAAACCACCAGGCAATGTTGTAAGTCCACTTTGCACATTTGTCATTACCGGTCGTATGATGGTTTGTTGTGAAGGCTGCTAAAAGAATACAACAAATTTTATTATTTTTAATGGTTTATATTGCAGATGTCAGATTCGAGATTTCGTACAATATTTAAGAAGCATTTCGAATTTCTCGCAGAGCGTCGAATAAAAGATATAAGGCTATTCTAAAAAATTTATATTCCCCTGACAATAATTAAATAGAATAGTGTATAGAATTATGTAGATTGTGTATACCATTTTTCAAATAGTCTTCACAAATCAATTCTTATGAACTGGCAACTGATATAATTATTTATTGTTATTGACATAGTAAACTAAACTTTTTATCGTACTACTTCTACGTCACCAATCCGAATAAAATTGCACTGTACTGAAGTAACATTACAAAAAGGAAACAAATATTGATTTTATACTTTCTAAGAGGTCTCTACAACCAAGATCGTTGAAACTTTTATTCTGTACAAAAAATAACAGATGCCTCAAAAATCGATAAGTAACTTTATCAAAAGAAGCCGACTTTGAAATAAAAAAGTAGAAAAGCTGGAAACTAAGTAAGAAATAAAAAATTATGAATGAAATTTTATCTGGTACTACAAAATCTATATAAAAAATATAGGATAAAGAGTGCTTTGTATTTACTTACATTTGTTATTAGACTGGTCGTGGCCTGTGGTTGTTGCTGTACAATTAAATGCTGCTGTTGTGGTATTATGGTGGTCAACTGTTTTGAAGGCTGTGTACCCTGCTGCTGCAGTGTTATTGTTTGAGTTGGATGATGTTGCATTGCGGTTGCTGTTGTCGTTTTTACTAGTCCAGGCGGGCCAGCCGCAGTTGTCATTAGTGTAGTGGCACCAGTGCCAAGGGATTGCAAACCGCTAACATTACTAATTGGGATTTGTTGGTACATATCGCCGCCAATATTGCGTAAAATAACACCTTTCTGTGTTAAAATTATTGTTTTATTTTTAACATTAGCACTACCACCTGACGCCACAGACTGAGCTGAAACCGTGGTGGCATTACTCGAACCTGGCTGCATAAGAACTTGTGTCAGTTTTGGTTGTTGAGTAGCGGTATTATTGGAGACCAAAGTATGTTGTTGCTGTTGTTGTTGTTGTTGTTGCTGTTGCTGTTGCAATTGGGCTTGTATGTGTTGCTGTTGAGCAGCTTGAGAAGCAGGTTGAATGGTAACTGGCCGATTAGGCAATTGAACATTTTGTATGTTCAAGAGTGTTGGCTGCGTTGTGGTTGTAGAGGAGGATGTAGCTATAAGTGGTGGAGGATTACCAGCACCCACGGTAATCGTTTGCTGTTGAGGCTGCTGCTGGCGTATAACCACCGACGAGCTGGGAGAAGTTTTCAATAATATTTTCGTGGATGTTGGCGGTTGGACTGTTGATGAGGTTGTTTGATACGAGGTTTGAAGTTGACGATTTGGTGTGAATGTTGTTAATGTCGGCAGCGATTGTTGCTGCTGTTGTTGCGTTAATATATATTGTGTAGTTGTTGTGGTAGGCTGTTGTTGTTTTTGTTGTATTATTTGAGTTTTCTGTTGTTGATTAGATGTTTGTTGCTGCTGTTGTTGTTGTTGTTTCTGTGCTCTCTTAGCAGGTTGAATGATGGTCTGTGATATAATAACCGGTCCACTATTCGTAGCATTCTTAAGCTGGCTCAATGGCATAGACTTGATGGCCTGAGCCGTTTGTGGCGTGGCATTTTGTGTGGTAGCAGTGGCCGTTGCCAATTGCTTTTGTCTTAATGCTGCTGTTTGAGAGGGCGTTGAAGCCAAAATCACTGGAGTTGAACTATTAATTAAAATAGGTTGCTGTTGTTGTGGCTGCTGTGGTTGTGTTTGTGTTTGCGGCTGAGCAACTTTTCCTGTCTTTGTCGAAGTTATTTTCACCGAAATATTATTTGGCAAATTAGCCAATGGATTAGATGATGCAGAGTTTGTCGTAGGGCGCATTGGCTGTTGTTGTGTTATGATAGTACTTGTCTGAGTGGTATTACGCACCAACGGCTTGATTTCCAACTTTTCCATTTTTATTGGTGCAGTAGTTGTATTCTGCTGCCGCAAAGTTAGTGTTTGCTTTTGCTGTTGAGGCGATGTACGTATAATAACATGTTGTGTGGGTTGTTGTTGATGGAGTTGTTGTTGATGATGTTGCTGCTGCGGATTTGACTTTTGAATTTGATGCAATGTCGGTAAAGCTTGTTGTTGTATGATAATCCTCGGCTGAGTTTGTTGAGCTACTTGCTGCGTCTGCTGTTGCATTTGCTGCTGCTGCTGCTGCTGCTGCTGTTGTTGCTGCTGCTGTTGTATTCGCTGACCCAAAGTTTGTGTTTGCGTGTGTTGTGCTAAAGAAGGATGTTCTATCTTTTCCAACTTAATATTGGCAGGTACCAATATCTCTTCACTCTCAATTTTGATTTCTTGTTTAATACGTTTGCTTACATGGTTTAGATTATTATTGTTATTATTAGCTGAATGTGGATGTTTTTGCTGGTGTAGTTGTTGGGACTGTGAAGATTTCTCTGTTGATTGTGTTGATATTATGTTCTTTATTAGAGACTGGGTATTAGGTTTCGTGTCTTCTATTTGCGAGTTATTTACACTTTCTATTATACCAACCGATGTATTTTGTGCATAACTTAATGATGGTGGAGCATATTCGGGAGTGATAGTTGGCTTCTCATCCTCTTTAGATGTTATTGGATTTGTATTAATAACGGGTTTTATGTCTTCCTTTGATTCAGCAGCCTGAAGCTCATCGGCATTGCTGCTTTGGTTTTGATTAAGAATATTAGTTTCCGTTTTTATTTCAAAGCTATTATTTGTTGATATAGGCGTTGTTGGCACATTTGCTTCTTTGCCACTATTAGAGTTACTTGCCGGTGAAGTGCTACCGGCTGCATTCGCTGCAGCAGCTGCTGCCGCTGCAGCTTTCTGTTCTTGTTTTCTGGCCTGTTCTTCCAGTTGCTGTTCGCGTTTGCGTTTCTTTGCAGCCGCGTACCCTAATGGCTGTTCAGACAATTCAATTAGTTTAATGCCACCATCTTTTCGACCAGCAGGAGTACGACTTAAGTTTGGTCGCTGTGTATTGGTAGCATTAATACTGGGACTACGAAAACCTGAAGTAGGCACTCTGGATGGTATACCTTTGAGAGGCGTTGTGTCTGTCATTTTTCGTGGCATTCCGCGAGATCTTAATGGAATGGTGGGTGCTGAAGCTTTTTTTAACGAGGATTGTGCATCAGCCGACTTGTGTAGAAGTTCTGTACGCAAGGTAGTACTTTTTGGCTTGCGTTTAATGGTAAAATGTTTGACAGCACTTGGTTGTTGACCCACCTACAAAATATGACAGTAAAAATAAGCATTTATTAATCGCAACCGATATAATAAGACACAGTTTTGTTAGTTTTATAAGCGAAAATATATAAGATTAGTGAAATTGTCTTTCACGTATTAAAAATATTGAAGGCGAAAATTTAACAAAACCAAAGGAAAAACTTCCTTCTTATTAGAACGATCCATATAGAAATTTTATTTGAAAATACAGTACTCAACTCACCACAGATACCAGAGCATTTTTATTGAGATACTGGCATTCTAACGGCAGCATGCCTATATCACTGTGCTTTGATACCAGCTTCCTTAAATCGTTCACCATTTCAGTAAATATGGGACGTGTGTCCTCATAATCGGAGATCTCCGTATTGAGTGAGCTGGTCGCTGGAAATGTTTTCATACTTTCAGCCAACATCGATACCCATAATTCAGAATCTAGACCAGCTACTTCAATGACCTCTTCCAATTCAGATTTCCACTAGGATAAAAGGTTTTAATGTTTAGAAAACAAACATAATTAAAGTGAGCACAACACACAACACTGGCAAGCATTTTATACATTTTTTTAAACGTATGTATGTAGGCGATATAAAAAGTTAATGATCAAATATATATTAATGGCGGGAGAGTTAAAACTGAAATATATTGTCTGGTTACGGATTCATAAACAAGTCATATATTTTAAAACAACAAACAGTACTACATATTATATCAATTATTTTATTCAAATAATAATTGTTAAATCATTTTTATATAGTTATTTTCTGCACAGGAAAAGAACACAATTCAATTGGTATCTTTATTTATTTATTTTTACACCACCACAAATTTTATATTTGCTTTTCTTATATTTCTTTATTTCACCAATATTTTAATTGTTGTTGTGATTTCATTGTATGATGTTGGTAATGTGCTTTTTGCTAGTGTATGCGTGCTGTGAGTGTTGAAAACGAAACTTGATTTTTTCACTATTTCACCAACGTGAAGAAAAAAATTTTACCTCTTCAACAAGACGACGAGGAATATGGAAAAAACTTAATAATAATTTCAGTTTGACTTGAGTCTGAAGATCGGGAAAGCATTCCTTTATATTGCGCAACACTTCCTTGTTTAATTGGGAACATATTGAACCACTTATCCACGAATCATTTGATGTCCCGAGTTTATTATGCAGCCACAGTGATGTGTCGCTGTCTCGCGTCGTCATTTTTTTCTCCTCTTTGCTGCAATTGTTCTTTTTCACGACTTAATTAATATGGTTTATGTTAAAATTTCGTGAAGCGGCACTAATTTTAACTTTGTAAATGTAATTATTTGTACAAAAATTATGTTTTATTATTTCTTCTACTTTTTGTTCGTCGTCTCTCTTTGCATGACGTTTTTTTATTTAATTTTTTTTTGGCAAAGATAAGAATACGACACAAATTCAACATACTCGTGAATAGTTGCAAAAAAAGGTATCAATTAGGCATTTGCCTAACATGACTGAGTTCGCCTTAAATATATCTTGCATGTATGACAACTTGAGATGGTATTACAGTAAAACTAGCTTATGAGAGCCTCAACGCTACGATTGTTTCGAAGTAGATATACATATTTTCCAGACTTCAGTAACAGCTGATTGATATTACTTCTAGATTCAGCCCTATCTCGTTATATGCTGAACTGGACATTATGATTAATTTGTTTAAGTTATGTGTATTGTGGATACGATATATACCTGCATCTAAACAATGTGGTATATCTGTTAAATAGTGGTATAATTGTTCTTTAGAATACAAGGAGTGCTATTGTACACACAAGGGAAAACATTCATTATATGTATAAGAAGGTAGTTACATATAAATATACATATATACATTCTTAATTGAGGACATTTTGACTAATATAATAATGAACTCTTCTTCAAAACCTTTATATGCAAAATTAAACTTAAGACTACCTTTTACAATCTTAATATATATCAATACAGGTTTTAACAAAAAAGCAACTGCGAAGAAGTGTCGAATTTATATCGAGGTAGTCTTATTACAATTCCATACACAAGAAAATTCATTCTTTTCGTATTATTTTTGACAAACTGCAGGCTGTCAATCATATAATGAAAAGTAGCGTTAAAAATATTTCCAATTTCAAAATTAAATTACGATACAAACATATCGAAATTAGTAATTTTCGTACATCTCTGTTCTCTGATATATAAATTTGTATAACATATGTTAGTGCACGGTTGTGTTCAGGGCAGATTGTGTTATTTAATACCAAAGTTTTTTAAATCAGGAAACTTGAGTTAAACGAAATGGAAGATGGATTTTTCCATTACAGATATAAAGTCTAGTCAACCGAAAGTTGTGTCTAAATCTGCAAAATTTTTAATTTTTGCCACCGGAGGTGTGGGGATTGGTTTGTCTGTTGTTTGTTACTCATTTGTAGCTCCAGCTTTTCGGCGTATTTGTTTACCATATGTTCCTGCAACTACAGAGCAGGTAAAAAATGTTCTTCAACTATTGCCTCGTAATACTGCAAAACGTTTACTGGATATTGGTTCAGGAGATGGAAGAATTGTTTTGGGTTTGTAGAAAATGTTCGTCTGCGTCAAAACATTCAGTTTTTTAAAGAAACTGTTAATTTTGATTTTTGAAGCTTCAGCAAAACATGGTCTCCTATCCGATGGAGTTGAATTAAATCCTTGGCTCGTATGGTGGTCTCGCATAGCAGCTTTTCGAGAAGGTTTAGTATCCAATACTAATTTTTTCCGCAAGGATTTATGGAAATTTGATTTAAAAACGTACGATTATGTAGTAATATTCGGAGTCGAACAAATGGTAAGTATAACAATGTTTGGATTGATCACATTCTACGTAATTCATATGCAGTGGTAGATTGAGCTTAGTTATTACTTAGAAGTATCTAATAGATATTAGTATAAAACACTTAATTCTTCGTTTAAACTTTGTTTGTGAAAGGATTAAATTTCGCTCACGTATGAATTATGTATGCATTACATTTTAATAGATGAATGATCTGGAAAGAAAACTTATCACAGAAGCGCCAAACTCCAAAGTTATAGCCTGCCGTTTTCCTTTGCCTACCTTAAAGCCTTTGAAAACTATCGACGAAGGTGTCAACACAGTCTGGTTCTATGACCTTAGTAAAGTGACGCAGCAAAATAGTAGTTAATAAAAAATTATTTTTGTGTCTAATTTTTTAACCTTTTTTCTTTTAATAATTAATAGATTTGTTTGAGTTTTGATTATATTAATATATATATTTCGATATTTCGCTAACCTTCGGTTAGCTTCTTCAGGAAATTATTTTATATTCTTTTACACATGAAAGCTACAACTACAGGTAAATAATTATTTTAAGAATAGATTATATAAAAATTTTATTGTGGAGAATAAAAATAACTATAGGCATCTTCCTTTACTGCATATTTCTTGTCTTCAACAAAATTGTATTTGCCTTCAACAAAATCCACACGGAACCACGCAGACGTTCCTGAAATGATATATTCATCAGATCCAAGCTTCTTTTCGGCCTCTTTTTTCAGTTCATCCAATACTGTGATAAGACCACCGACATCAGAACTATAATTTGGGGTAGCTTTTCCAGATTTTAAATATCCTCTCAATTCAGCACTAAATGCTCTTTGCCTTGTTCCGCCAAAACCATAGTCCCCTGTGTAAACAGGAAGAGAACCATCCCCATGTGAAGTAGGAGAGCTCTAGTACCTTTTGATATGTAAGTATAATTAATAGGGCTTCAGTAAATTCATATCTTTTATTCCACATTGAATTATTTGTAATATTTCTCAAGACCTTTAAATTTTCAAAACCTCCTGTGAACATAGCATGGAACAAATATTGCTTCAATAAATCCTTTTTTGTTGGGTCACCACGTAATTTCCATTTTAATGCCATACTGGTACAATATAATTGTAATATTCCTACTTCATTAAAAGAGAACTTTCCACCAAGCCCAGGGCCATGAGTTTCAAACATTATTAAGTACCACTCTAAAGGAAAGTAGAATCTTCGGACACCTTTGTGAGAGGTAATGAGAAGGACGTCTACTAAATATCTAAGCAATCCATAAATATTCCCGTCTCCAAGTACTATAGCATTAGCTATTTGATTTGCCATTTCTAAGTGGGAAATGTGTTCTATGAAATGAGTCTTCACTTTCTCATCATACCATGGTCTTCGATGCAACATTAATGCAAGGGTCATTGGTCCAAGTCCCTTCAGGAGCGCTGTCTTTTTCTCTGGCGGATAAGTTAATCCTCTTAATAAAGGAATGTGAATGTTCATCAATCCAAAAGAGCTTATTGGAGCAGTCACCTCTTCTCCATTTTTTCTTTTATTTGAAATAGGATGCCTTTCTGAAATTAGAGTTCTTGGAACCTTTGTAACTCCCATACGGATCTCTTCCAAAGCTGTTTTCAAGTTTGTCACAACTAATAAAATAGGCATGAGAACCTGATAGTCTAATTTTGTATAAGCATCTGGTTCAACGGAATTCAAAATGCTAAAGAAATTGGCAACACCCAATGTTTTCTTATTCAACCCTTCTGGTGAAGAAAGTTGGTACGAAGCATATTTTTGAGCCAAACCTGCATTTATATTCTGCTTCCTCTTCAAAAACTGGACAAAAGTGTAGAGATTTCCAGCCATTAGCATACCTGTGTCTACATTTATTGTATTCCTTTCCTTTTCTACTTTTAATTCTGTGTACATTATTTTTGTAAGAGTCATTAGAATATCAAAGTGCGCATTTTTTCTTTCTATATTGTCCTTTAAGGCTTCTAGTCCTTTGATTTGAGCTTTCCAAATCACTAATGGGGTTGTAGGTTGTTCAGTAGCTGGGTCCACTTCCATTTTGGTTTTGTCTTTCACTGTTTTTTAATATTAAAGATATGCTTGTTTCTACTACTTAGTTTAATAATTTCCTGAAGAAGCTAGCCGAAGGTTAGCGAAATATCGAAATATATATATATATATATATATATATATATATATATATATTAATATAAAATAACCTCAAAACTCAAACAAATCTATTAATTATAATTATTAATTATTGTTAATAAAAAATGTTATGTAATTTTTTAATTTTTATTTTTTCTCAAAAAATAAAAAAGTAATTTAAATGCAGTTTTTGTTGTTGGCCGACAGAATACATTGCAGAAAACATAAAAGTTAATATTGTTAAATATTTATAAGAAGTTTGCGTCCAAGGATAAGTATATTAAAACTTATTTGATTAAAAAAAAATGTCAGAACAATTTTCGAAGTAACTATTATTTTTTGTGTTTCAAGCGACATTAAAATGAAATTTAATTATGAATGTGAAAGCAAGCAATTAACAAATTAATTGTTATACTTTAGTACACGAGATTTGCAAGTTATTTCCAAATCAGCACTGCATTAAATTTTATGTGTGTGATGAATAAATGCATGCTTATTCATATTTTATGAGTTGAAAAACTTATGCATTGTCTATGCTAAAAACGTCTACCAAAATAAATTAAATTGTTAACATCATCGCGATAAATCTCTCCGAAGCCCAATTTCAAATAGTATTGCACCAGGGATAGACTCCAGTCTTTAGCTGATAAGCGCACATGAGCACCAAAACAACCATTTGCCCGCAAAGTGGCAAACAAAACTGTTATTAAGCGTTTACAAACACCATAATCGGGTGTAAGCAAATTGGAAAATACAGCCGAAGTAATAACAGCTGGATAAGAACTAATTACTTCTGGAGGATAAGCTAAATCTTCCCCATGAAATTCTTCTATTATAGTAGACAGCGCATCCTTCAGTTTTTCACATTTTGCGATTACTTTTAAGTCCTGCAAGAAAGTTTTCGGATATTTCTCTCTCATTTCTGGCAACCAACACATAACAATGTTGCGCGAGTAAGTGTGATAGTCCAAAGCAGCAGCAGCATAGCCCGCAATTTTGCCAGCGTTGTCGGTGGCAACAATACAAAATTCTGGATTAAGTGTAATAAACGGTCCCACAGAAAAATCTGCTACAAGATTTCGAATATTCTTAGGCATTTCTGATTGAGCTTCATCACTGACAATAGCAGGAGACACCAAGGATAAAAAACATTCTGCAGACAGATCGTAAACTTGGTTCTCGTCCAGCGGAGTAAAAGGACGCATAGCATGATAATCGGTAGTTGGTAGTTCTGGAAGTTTATATAGAAATAAATCATTACCTTGATCTACAGGCATAAGACGTTGTAAGTCGGCTATAAGGCCACCGCGAAATACCCAAGGTTCTTGATCTCCCGACATAAATGCATCTTTCCAACCTTTGCTAAACCCTTAATAAGAAAATTTTTGTTCTCAATAAAAATGTCATTTCCTACGTAATATGTACAGCTTACATGTGTATGTACCCTGTGTATAACTGTAAAAATTGGCTGGAAAGTGGCCCAAACGTAGCCACTTAACAAATGCATTTAACAGAGACAAAGCTCCGGCTATGTCCCATACATAACTGAATAAATCGTGGCAAATTTCTTTATTGTCACACAGTGCTATTTTGCGCAATAACTCTTGTACGCAGTTGCAAAGTTTTGCGAAATATTCTCCTCTTTGAATCCACTCAGCTACCTCTGGTTTTGTAGGTGCAACAGCTTCATCGCTGGATTTTCTGCATTTACCTTCATCTAAGAGCACATGAGCGTTGGCTTTAAGCCAATTAAACTCATTAAGTAGTTTTAAACCACGCGTGCCATGTTCAAAGGGTAAGTAAAACAGATCACATAGTAAATATAAATCCTCTGCAGAAATTTTACTCGATTCCGCAGTTATTCTAATAAAACAATGTACATTAAATAAAATGTTAGAAATTCATAATGCGGAAAAAGGCATGTTAATGTACTTATCGATTTCTCTCATTTCGTCGTTTGAAATCGGAGATGACTCTAAGCTCTCCACCTGCATAGTATTCTATAATGTAAAAAAATTATATTCAATAACTTTCTAATCAAATATATTACACTACTTTGAACTTACATTTACGTCATTTCCAGAACCTGTTTCAGCCATCACAATATCTTCATTTGGACTTGTGGCCAAAACTTTGCCAGCTTCTTCTTTTGGCGAAATTTGTGAAGTAACACTGCTGCTACATTCCATGGGCTCATTTCCAGTACTAAGAGGACTTAAATTATTGTCATCTACCATCGCATCTATAGACAAACCTTGGCCATCTGTATCCGTTGGTTTTTCCTCTATTGTTACATCTTCCACCACTAATTTTTCATGCGTTTCATCAGTTGCTTGGTTGCCAATATCCTCTAATATTTCTTTATCGTTATTTCCCAAAATTTCTGGATTTTCACATTTCGGCATTACTTCTTCAGGTTTTACGGACGGAGCTTCCTCAGTTTCATGCATATCTTCACTTTCAGTATCCGAAACCTCCTTGGCAGCCATTATTGGAACCGATACAATAGATATTGGTATCTTTTTCGGAAGTTCAATGTTTGAAGCAATATTTGAAGATATTGGGTTAAGTATATCTTCATTTGTAACAACTTTGGTAGGTGACACCAAAGAGTTCATAACGGCATTTGATATGGGATTAACTGATGATGAATTCACAGTACTACAAACATCTGCAAAAGCTTGCAATTGCGTTGTATTTACCTGTGGTACAGTTACAGTCTTCGAATTCGTAGATGTTGTTGTAGTAGTAGTCAAACTCATACACGTATTTATTGAAGGTATAATGGGTATAATAGGCATTACCACTATAATAATCGTAATGCAATTAAGAATTAAATTTAAATTTTTCATTTTCTTACTTGTCACAGCCGGCTGCGGCTTAGTAATTGGACCCCACGCCTCCTTTTCAATAAAAAATTCGGGTAGCCATTCGCTAATAGCATTTCTAAAATTGAGTGAAAAAATTCAATATGAATATAATTTTTTTCTCATATTTAATGTAAATTTACTTAAGGGCCATTCGAGGATGATATATGTTCTTAGACAAACAACATTCAACTGGTAAATCGTCAGTGCCATTATCTTCATCATTTTCTGTCTCTAATTTTATGTCCGCTGATATGGAACCTAAATTATATATAATACCAATTTAAAGCTCTCTCTCTGTTTAAATTGTGTACAGAATTATTAAGTTGAAAATTATTACTCGTCCTAAAGTTTAAGTATGAGATATTTGTTATAAAGAAATAACTTACTATTTATCTTTGAGTCCAAACTGCACCTGGACCAATATGCCAAAGTATGAATTGATATGGTGTTTGCATGAAACTCACAATTTGGATTAGTCATGACACCGCGCAAATGTGGGATTAGTTCCGGCGAACGCCCTGAATATGGACCCAAAAATACTCGCTTTTGATCGTAATCGTTGGCATGTAAGTTATCCCAAATCACTGGTGGCCGCCTAAGTACTTCAGTAATCTCTTGTATAGATTCCAAAGTTATAATTTTCGATATAACCTTATTGCCCGTCCACATAATGTCAATTTCATGATTAAGCTTTGATCCAAGAGTAATTAAGTATTCTGAATCGACAACAGAAGGCACTGCTCGCGTACTGCAATATTGGGTGGGGCAAAAGAGAAACCTTGGATTGCCAAGGTGAGTAAATATTTCGTTGGTAACTGAAACTTGAGCGTTACCAAATGTTTGGAAAACTTCCTTGTCTGGTTTGGACAATTCTGGTTCTATATCGTCAAAAAGTAAGGCGAACGCCTCGCAGCCAAATTGGCTTACCTGGTCCAACTTGCGTTTGAGAGTCTGCAATTCCTTTTGGCTGCTGTAAGTCATATCTAGACCGGGTGAGAGGGCATAGTAAAAGGTAATGTCCTGCTCTTTAGCAGCCGATATTAAACCTGTTTATTAATAAAAGGCGTTAAAATAAAAGTTTTAATATTTTTATAATTCTAACCCGATAAATGATCTGCCTCTTCCACAGTGTACAGTTCACGCCAATAAGCTCGGTGCTTATAGTCATCTTTCGGAGCATACACATAAGAATCCATGCCCCATTTTCTTAATCTTTTCAGCAATATGAAAAAAACCAATATTTATAAGTATAAACTTTAAAATCTATTTTGGATATCGTACTTTCTAAATAAATCTTTTCTTTGTTCCGTTGTCCACGGACGTCCGTAAAAACCTTCAATTACCCCACATATAAACGCCGGTTTCTTCGGTTCATTTTTGGAAATCACCGTAGCTTTGTTATTGGCGATAAGATCTACGCTATTTTCTTGTACATTCGCTAATGTAGTTGCTTTAGTTTCATCACACTCTTCCATATTTAACGATTTTACGGACTCTGGTCTCACAGGAGATCTTAATATATTCCAAATTTTATCAAAGCACACTTTAACCCAGACGTTTCTAATTGTATTAATTATTATTTTAAATAGTTTGAAGTACCAATACTTTTAATTATTATTTAAAAACCCCAGCAGTAATAAAAATGTGTGCAAAATTTTTCGGCAAAACAAAACTATTACAGAACAGCGTGAAGTTGTCAGTATGGTATACTTTCGAGAAAACGTCAAAGAAGCTACTTCCCATTTAGGGTATTTTGGGATTGAATGTCAACAAATTTACGAATCCTTAATGATATCCTAGTAGGAGTTCCAAAATTGGGTAACATATTAATATCTGATTTCCGATTTTTCATAGCCATGTTAGGAAGATTTCAAGTCAGTAAAATGCTATCTCGATATAGTAGGACTTATGAACAGCATTCTTAAGCTGTGTATAAGTAGCCGGCAATGCTACTTGAATTCGTTACATGAGAGTCGGAGCATGGTTTTTTTTTGTTACAATGACTTTTGCAGTGACGGATAAAGAAGAATTGTAATTTTGTCATTCTTTTGTTTGATTCCACGGCTTAATACCTAGAAAATTATATGTATATATAATATGTATATATATATATATATATATATATATATATATATATATATAGATTTCACATAATCCCATGAAAACGCTCATTAAAAAGCTCCGAGTCTATTTGATTTGAAAACTCTTAAAATGCGCTGCCAACTAAAATCATTGCACATTTTGATACGTTGACATTTCCGATGTTCGTAAACAAACAATTTATGAATTCATTAAATTTTACAAATACTGTGGTAATAAGATATGGTAATTTTGTGTCCTTTGTATTTTCAATATAAATTAGTTTACTATTTTCGAACATTTTTCGATAAGTTTTAAAAAGTTTGGCTCCTTTATAATAAGGAAGTTAATGGAAGAAAAACAAGAAGTTCTTCAGGCGCACTCACGCATTTTATGGCCATACAAATAAAAAATCTGCAATAGGCAAACAACTTTATTCATCTTCGAACTTGCAAAATAAATAATAAATGCAACCATTTATAGTAATACGGAACTATCGTGCAGATGATGAACTTAAGTGCCAGGAGCTGGTACGTGATTATATTATGTCCTTTGCCACAAAGTCGTTTTTATGTTTTTGTTTTCGAGAGGTTAGTATATAATTGATTGTTAATAGTGTAATATTTTATTTCATTACCCAATTTTGCCTTTTTATCTTTTAGATAACATTGCAGTTCATTGTTATAACATGGGCAATTCTATTTATTTTTCTGGGAGTTCCATTGACATTTTGCTCCTTGACTATACCCGGTTGTATTTTTTTTCTATTTTCTGGAACATATTTTTCTTTCTATGCGAAAGCTGTCGAACTAATGAGGGTAAGATATATTATTGAAGCGATGTGGTACGAAAAGTGTAGGAATTGATTACCCGGTCTTCAAAGCTTTTAAAAAATTAAGTTATTTGTTTCAAAATTATTATTGTTAGGTTGAATTTAATTAAATTTTAATTATACATTGGACATGGGAGAGAATTCCTAAGATCAATCAAAGAATCATCTCTAGTTGACCAAAGCATTATCGTTTTTATCGATCAAAACCGTATTGAACATTTCAGAAAAGTAATGTCGATTTTAATTTAGCTAATCTTGTTTTAGACCAAACCGAACGAATCGCTGGTAGCTGAATGTTACGAACCTTTTATATTTCGTTTACAACCAAAAGAATGTACATATCAAATATTTTTAGATGATGCACCTTACGAACAGTCTTTCAAAAATAAGTTTCGCAGAAAGGTTAGTATTTTTTTTCCAGGAATACATTCTGTTAATAATTATAAAAAATCAGATAATTGCATGCGTAAGCATTAAAAACCACAAAGATGTTTACAATGCGGCATGGATTTATAGATTTGCTGTTGCACCTGGTTATCCGTTGCCAAAAATTGCAGAGCCCATGATAAGTGTAGTCTCCAAGAATTGTATTCAACATGGTTACGGTACACTAGAATGCACCATGTCAGAATGGCAAGAGGAAGAACGTGACTTTTTTGATGGTTTGGGGTAATTTTAATATTTTAATACAACTCAATCCAAATAATAAAAGAGTGTATAATATTTCTAGATTCTTAACTCGCCAAATATATCACAAACAAATAATTGGTAGCAGCTTAACGGTGATGAAAACTCAATTTACTTACGACTTGAATACGGAAAATACCTTGCAAAAACAAAATTAAATGATATTCCAGAAATATATATATACAACATACATTATTTACATACTATGTAATTAAGGAACCACAAGTACGAAGCACGAATTTATAGAATCTCTGCTACACATTCCAATATTTATACAAGAATTAGGCTATAGTATTTTAAATATGTATGGTAGAATTTATCTTCCTTTCGGCTTACGAAAATTTTTATATTAAAATAAATACATAAATATTGAAAATTGTTTTATTGTAGAACTTTGTATAATGGTAAAATTTAAAAATTTTCATATTTATATTCTATTATGTAGACTTTTCCTTTTAACACTTTTTTCAAAAACCTTACTGTACTTTATCCATTTAAGAATTTACTTCCCAAGAAGAAAATATCTCGCCCTAAAGATTTAACTTCTACAACACCAATTTCTGCTCTTCATAGTGGAAGTATGCATGACATTAATATTTTTGAAGAATATGTTCTTGGGAGTAGCTCAACTAAACATAAATAACGCAGACCTATTATTGTTAATTGAATGTTAACGAGCGTTTTATGTAAAAATTCTGTTAATTTGCTTCTCGCTACTTCCACGATATATGTTGGAGTACAATTACCATTCCATACTGGAGTTAAGTGTATAATAGTCAAGATGATGATGCATTTTCAATTTATTTAAGATAGGAAGATATAATTGGATTTAAAATCCTAGACCAGTCTCCTAACTGATAAATTTATGCATATTATGACCGGAATATGAGTCAGAATTCAAATTCTTGACATTTACAGTTAAAACAAATCTTTATCGTACATATGCGATTTTTTCTTCATGCTAGGGCCACTGCAATTGAAGAAACAACGTATGACTTGTCATATTCGTTCTTTTAAACTGTGCATGTTTCTTCAATATTGTTAGAATGATAACATACCTCACAATGTATCTCAAATATATGTATGTGTGGTATTGGGACATATAAGATATACATAAAGGAATTAGTCTTAACAATTAAATCTATCATTAGCTTTCTTTTAAGGGTAAAACTGTCATAGGAAAAGGAAATTAAATTTATTTAGCAATTGAAACAATGGCTGTGTTTTAGCATTTGAAATTGAAATTTATTTATCTTTTATCTCCATATAATTACTATTTAAGCTTATTATTTAGAACTATTTTTTTTTAATAATTTATATCTTTGTTTAAATTTTTGTTTATAAATAAATAAAATATAATTATGTGTATAGTTTATATAGTTTTTATTTTCTTTATATTTTGTTTGTTTTCGACATTTATATAGTTGTTTTCTTTGTAACTTGAATTACTATAAAATTTTTAGCGAAATAATAAAATTAATTATACAAATAGTTAGCTGCGTTCTAAACAAAATAAAGGTATTTAGACATTTTATTAAGACCTCGTGGATTTAATAAATTAAAACTCTTGAATTGGAGCATGTATATGTTCAAAATTAAATAAAAATTTTACATTTAAAACAAAATCTCAAAAATTAAACTTAAAACAAGAGGATTTATAAAGATTTTAACAGATTAAATTGAAAAAGCCATTATATATCTAACAATTTATAAATCGTGTAGCTTTAAGTTATAGATTCTATATAATTATTGAATTTGTATAATTTTAAAAATCCTAATTAAAAAATATAAATATACATACATATATTATATAAGGAAAGAAAAATCTTTTTAATAATGCCATGCGTTGCTATAAAAGCCGGTAGTTAAAGGCTGCATTTATATATTGGGAACTTAAAATGACATACATATTTATTATTATAACATATTACTATTATTTTTGCTAGCCAATAAAAAATGTTTTTTGAAATAAATAAAAATCTAGCTGCAGGTGATGATCAAAGTGGCTTTTGTGTAAGGGATTTATATTCTTTTTGGTTTTTAACTTTAACACATAATTGCAATTTTATGAGTTAATTTTTTTCAATTATTTATTTGTGGTGAACGGTTTACATATTTTAGATTTCTATTTATTATTTATTTTTTTGTTATCAATTTTTGGTTACAGTTTTTCGTACTAAAGCTGATTTAATGTTTAACATGATTTTTGTTTTCTCTTCTCTTTACTTAAAAGATTTTTTTGCAAAAGTTTTTAGAAAAAATATATATTTGTTTTGGTATCAATTTACACAGTTTCGCTTCCAAAACTGCTTTTAGGCTAAACAAAATTAAAACCTTTTTTCTCTCAATTGTTTTGTGTATGTGTATGTTTGTATTTGATTTAGAATAGTTTAACACGTCGTTTTAGTTCATTTCGTCGCCATTGTGGGAATCTGTAGAAATCAGCTCTTGTGCATTGCAAAATATGTTCAAATTCAACATCCGATAAATGGCGCTGGAAAGAAAAAAAAGCAAACAATCAAACTATATTTTGAAATTTATTTATTTGAGAGTAAATATGTCTGAGCTTAAAGCATTTTTTGACGATAGATTCCCAAAAGTATTTGGATATCCCTTTATTTCAATGGCAATATATGAGTCCTTGCTACTAAAGATGCAATCGTAAATAGCTTTTCACACACGATAAAAAAGTTATATAAGGAAATAGTTTTTTTTTAATTTAAAATTTTAAAGGTTTTTTTTTTAATTTTATGCAAAGAATTTAGGACAATATTTATACTGATTGATGGAAAACATATTTAAAATCATGTATGTTTCACCAATAGTAATGAATGTTGAGTTATTTAATACACTACAGTATGAGATCGCCAATATCGATATAATAAAAATGATTTTAATACCCATACTGTTAAGTATATTGGATGGTTCGTGAAAAAATATTTAGAACTAATAAAAATAACAATTAATTTGACAGTTCCATAAAAAAATACAACTTACCTCTAAATTACAGCGATCAACGTCCGAAGGCAAACGATAATTTGTGATAACTAGCAAATGATAAGGATAAATTTTAGCCGGTTCATGCACCAGCATCGAATGGGCCATATTTGGTAAGCTACGACGTATTAAACCAGCCTGTGGATAATGATAAGACAAAGCGCCCGAATATGTGCTAGATGCAGGTAAATCGCCACCCATTAATGCACGTCTATCACCTTCGGTTATAGAATCAACTGAGGCTAAAATTTTTAACAATAAAATTATGTTTCATTTATGTTAGCCAAATTAAGTGATTGCGTATTCAAAAGAACTTACCTTCCGATTTGCCACAACTTAAATCTGTACTGTGCGTTTTGTCACCAAGACCTCCATATGAAAAATCCTTTTTTTTTGAAGTAGGAAAATAAATTGTTTTTATTTTTTAATTACTATATTTTTAACATTTAACTTAAATTATTATACAAAGCAAAAAGCCATTAATTCCATGCTTAAAATGAAGATGTGCATGCTTTTTAAGCGTAATTTTAATTAATTTTATTAAATGAAACATAAATATAAATGTGTGATTTGTTTGTCAAGATACGGCCTATATCTCCAAAGTAAAATATTTAAATGAAAAGCAATTGCGTTTGTTAAGACAAAATTATTAAAAAAAAATTATTAAAATAGTAAGCCAAACTTAATAAATTAATACATAACTTATTTTTTAGCTTTTACATATGTACATATTTAAAAACATCTTAATTACAATCAGTCACACTCTCTTAAAACTTTATATTTAAAAATTTTATGTAAAAATAAAAAACGAATTTTTGTCTTTGCTGGCATCTTTGTCTCTGCTATCATATACGTGAGGAAATATTGGCTGGTGAAAGTGATGACATTAGACGTTTAAAATTTTATTCGCTTTATATTTTTAATGCAATATTTTTTTTTTAATCAAAATATAAAAAAGGTGACCCTAAGGTCCGTACCTGGTTCATCATATGAGTTTATCGAAGAGTATACAAAATGTGCAGAGACCGATGTCGCTTCCACCGTATGAAATTTAGGTCAACTTTTTATGAGGACTTAAGTTTTGTGCAAAATAGCGTACTGGTAATAGGAAAATATATCACTCCTTTTAATTACTTTCATTACGCTATTGTGAAGCGCCCCAACTACTGCACTTCTGAAAAACAATTGTGCTAAACGTCCTCCTTCTAACCGTAAAGAAAAGTTCAACAAGCTAAAAAGGTTCTAATACTCAAACAAATTTGTTCTGAGAAAAAACTTACGTCTAATTGCAAGCAGAGGGTTATCCATTTAGAGGTTTCAAAGCTTTCGCGCTGACTGCTAACTCTTATATCTGAAGTATTATTTACTTAATGAAAACTTAGCTATTTACGGTTATGGATCATTAACCGAAAAAATCGTAAAATAGAATTAGTCAATTTAACAACGTTCTTAGCAATTGGGTATCTCTTATGGCTCACTACGGCGTATTTTGCATTTGGATTTGCGTCAACACCCATATAAAACTAGACAATTTACAGCCCAATATTTATGCTGATTGGGTGCTAAAGCAACTGGCCTTCAATGGTGACTTTTCGCATTGAATTTTCTTTTGTTCTTTCAGATCAACTGTGGCAAACAATCTATAAATTCTCTTAGTTTCAACTAACATGAACTTTTAGTAATGAATCTTATAAAACATTCTTTGAAATTAAGATGTTAAAATTATAACGGTCTATTATTAAATCTATGAATATCATCTAAAAATATACATAGTATATAATTAAGAAAAAGAGTGTCACATTACAAATCAAAATCGTGAAATTACAATCCACTACGAACTAATCGCTAAATAATTTATTTATATGCGCTGGTGATGGTGATTTAATCAGAGAAAATAAAAATAAAATAAAAACAAATATACGTATACAAAAACATGAGAAAGTAAGCGCAAAAAGAAATTATAATTTAAATCAAATTAAAAAGCCACAAACTGAATCGCATGTAACCGGCAAGTTAAGAGTGTAATAAAGTACGTAAGAATTTACAAAAGTATGTATAAATCAATGCATATGTAACAATGAATGAATTAAAAGCGCTTACGGTGACGCCGTGCATAATGGCGCCGGCCGATGTGGTTGAACTAAAAGTGTGGGAACGTGGAGCTAAGCCGTATCCAGGTTTAGGTACATGACGTAAAGAGCTCACCACTACAATACGTAGGAGATGGTGTTATAGATGTGTTTATATTGGATCACGCAAATGTACACAAACAGTAGATTAGTAACACAAACAGCGACAGATACATTCATATGTATGTATAAAGAGAGACAGTTAGAGAGCGGGAGCAATAATACAACATCAAGTAGGTGGACATGCAATGTATTTGTTTGTTTTCATTCAATGTGTGATTATGTTTTTGTTGTTGTTGTTGTTGTTGATGAAATGATGAATGTTGTCCATAAATTATGTATGTTTTATATATTTGTTGTAATATTTATCGATGATCAAAGTCGTGATATATTTTTGGTTGGTTTGAAAGTGTAAGCAAGTGAAACGATGATGATGTTGTTATTTGATGACATTTAATATATGAATGTGGTTTTGTTTTGCCAATGTGTGTTGCATTTTTTATATGACATTATTTAGGGGAGAGTTTGTTTTCCAAAATAAGAAAATAGTTTAATGTTATTGTAAAAATAGGTGCATTCATTATATTAATAATTTGTATTTTATTCACCAAAGCCCCAGTTTTATTACATAATAAGAACATATTGCAATTTTTAGCAAACATTTTTTCAAAGTTGTTGTTGTTATGTTGTTCCACATTTTTATTATTGTTGTTACAAGTTTTATCGATGAAATATGTCGATGATGATTAGTAATACGGTAAGAGAGGCAAGCCGTGTAGAAAACACATTTGGACGTTTTTGTTTATTGTGTTGTTGATGTTGATCCAGAAATATTAATACATGTTTCGTTTTAGTTTGGTTTTTAATGTTAGGCAGCAATGAATTAAAGACAAGAGGAGAAAACAAGTCAGAGTAGTGGAAAAAAAAAGAAACAAAAAGAGAAAATGCGTGAAAATGATGGGAAATTTTCTTAATGTACCATATTACTAATACTATAGAAGTGTTAGTTCACAATAAAGTTGGTTTACCATAAAAAAATTAGTACGTACGCCTGTATTCTAAATCTAATATTCAACCATATCATGTACTCCAATTGGAATGGTTTCGATTTATTTTTGCCATATGGAACGGTTCTGCAAACGAAATTCGAGTAAATTTTTCATTTTCCAAAGGCATATATTATATATCTAAAATATAGAAAACTCAACAACGTCTTATTTTTTCTAAATCATCGAAAATTGCAAACGATGCGACTAGTTGATACTATCCTGTTTGCTAGCGATGTTAAAAGATGAGATAATGTGTAAAAAATCTAAATATTACAGCTTTCACGTTTGCAGAACTAAAAACAATTTCTAAAGAAATCGTATTCAGTGATATGGCTGATTTCAGCAAACATTTGCACAAAAATATTTTATGCTTATTCGACCAGTTGTATATAAAGATTTGTCAAATAAAAATGTTATATTTCTTTAGTTCAAAAGTTTTCGATTCTAAATATTTACGCGATCAGTTTTTGCACCCTTCTATCAACATCTTTTTCGTATTTTACCGAAATTCCGAAATTCATAGAATGGTTTGAAAACATTTTGTTGCATATACATATAAAATATTGAAAAACAAGTTTTAAAAGTATGCATGCTATTTCAGAGATTTTATACTGTTACTTATTGTTTGGATACGGTCGAACTTCGAAAAGTCAACTGGAATTCTGTAGCAGATTCGAACTCGGAGACTGAGCTGCTTCGGACCATAACATTTATTTGATTAAAAATTATTTCTATCTTTAAAATATGTACTTCTCCTCAGTATTTTTAATATTGTTAAGATATCTTATGACCAAGAGTTTGAAAACTTCTAATATTATTTGAACAAATTCCAAATTATGTTAAAAAAATATCATGATTTGTATTCTGTGTAAAATTTAACATTTAGATGGCAGAAAGTCTACTAGTATTAATAAAATTTGTATAAACCATGTTCAGGTGTCGAAGTGAGAGATTCCTGCATCCTGCCACCTCCTTCATAATATTTTAACTAAAATCGCCACAACATAAAATAATCTTTCGAATTGAAGATAATATCCATTTTATTTTATTTTATTTTTCTAAGCTATACGTATGTGTCATGTTTTCCAATGGCATCGGAATATTCTCCCATATTATGTAACTCTTTGTCAACGTCACGTCCAGATAATCCTATTTATGGTATTGCGACATTGATAACGGGGATTAAAAGCGATTATACGAGTTTTCCAAATTGTGAACTAAGAACTGTAATTTTTAGTAGTAAACAAATTAGCAAGCTTTGCCACAGTTGTTAGTCTTCTTATATTAAAGTCGTTCTAAGTGAAACAAAATGTATGCGAATGAATGGATGAGTTATCAGTTACCATATGTTATATAGAATATATTTATGTGTGGTAGATTTATGAGCTTTAAATTTAATGATTTAATACAAACGTTACAAGTTATTATTAATGTTACATTAATGCCACTGATTCTATCTTAACCACAGGAGTTTAGAGCAGTTGAAGTACAAGCAACCAAAATAATTTGTTATTCAATCGTTTAAATTTAACGAAACACAGCATTTACATAATATTAATTTAAGCCTCCAACATATTTTGAGAGTAGATTTGTTGTTTTATAATTTGCACACTTACTGAACTATAGCCATTGCGCATATACGGCGGCAAGGTTGAAGTTTTAAATCCATATCCAGGTTTTGGTGGTGAACGGTAGGAATGTATAGCTGTGTTTTTATTTATTTGGTTGGAAGTTTACAGTTGGATATTTGTTTTCAGAATTCAGAGTGGAAACAAGTTGGTTTCAAGTATTTGTCAGAACAAAACACCCATATATGTTCATATATACATATATATAAATTAAAATTAAAAATAAAATTTCAATTTGTTAACAAGGGAAAAGTAAGTCTTAAACGTATTTAAATCCCATAACCTTTAGCTTTAACTAAATATGTATTAAGGGCCTGTTTAGATTTTTAAAACGGATTTTAGTTGATGAAATTATTTTTCAAAGATTTTTACAACAGTAAGTTTCGACAAATTGTGTAGTTAATTTCAAGTCAAGAAAATTTTCTGAACATGGCGACATGAGAATATTAAAATCTTACCGTTATAACTGGGTGCATTTCCCAAGGATTTTCCAAGTGATCCTCTGTAACTCGTTGAACGATCGAACATTTCATCTTCGTAAAATGGCTTCTGATGATCCAAATTACGTGACGGAGAGGCACCTATCGGAGACTCGTATCTGCAAAATTGATGGTTTTAAAAAGAGCAAATAAATTTTAATTTGTTTTTAATTTTAAATAAAATGTATTTGTTGGGCGGTTAAGCAATGCCTATTTGTATTTCAATAAAGTTTTCTTTGTTAAATTAAACTTAAAACTTATTGGATTGGATGTTGATATTCCTATGTTCACTACGACTTTATTTCATTACTTTTTGTATTTGTCGAGATTTGAAAGTAGAAGAATCAACATTTTGTAATTTGAAAGTTTTCAAATTGGATTTATATTTAGTAAATTTGAGGGGTTTTCTGTTTTCTCAACGGAATGACTATTTTTGAACGGTATTCGCAAGAGGTTTTTCTATACACAGAATTTGATGCCAACTTGATGATGGAACAGACATTGAATTACCTTAATTTATATACTGGTTCTTTAGATGCTGATGGTGTGCGTGATGCATTTCTGGGATCTAGATTTTGTTGTTTCCATTTCCGGTATTTTGCTGTTTCTTTTAAATCTTTAGCAATAGCTGAACCTATACCGGAATTCAGTTTTTCCAATTCTTTAGCTTCACGTTGTAGGCGTCTGTACAAAATCCTTTTATCAAATTCAATTTCTAAAATATATATTGAACAATATCAACTTACGAATCTATTTCACCATTTTTAGCTTCGGTATCCTCTTCATCATCTGAAACTGGTACACCTTTGTATGAATCACTATAGCGCCGTCTACGCTCTGGATCCGTATAGGGGTATGGTGGTGCAGGGAAATCATCTCGTTCAATTTTCGGCTTTTCACCAGGCTGTGGCTTTTTAGCACCTGGATAATGTGACAACTCAATGGGTTCTTCGTTGTTCATGGCAGGACTTTTGGGTCTAGGCGTTTCCGAACGTATAGCGTCTACTAATACTTTCATGGCACTACGTGTACGCGAGTTTGGACGCGATGGTGGTCGACTGCCAGCAACTGAACCAGCGTTACTGGTAGCGTACGATGATGGCCTGTGAAAGTGGGGTGACAGAGGTGTCTTGTCATATGGATCAATTGGTTTACGCAAATAATTGGGAGCATCTGTCAAATAGCTGTAGGTGTATATACGAGATATATCTTCACCGCCATGACGGCCGTATTCACGTAATATTAAGCCAGGACTAACTGTACGGAAATGCTGTAATATATTACAATTCATATAAGAGATAATAATCAAACTTTCCTCATCATTGTTGTGGTAATCAAATTGATTTAAGTTAGTAAAAGTGAGAAAGAGAGCATTTGAAGCAAAAAATAATAATAATCTACAAAATAAGAATTATATTTTAAAACAAACCTTGCGGCTAGAGGAATAAACGGAACCATTAAAGCTCGGCGTTCGGGATCGTATGTACTGTAAACAATAAAAACAAAAAAGGAAATCTTGCAAGCTCAGAAAAAATGGTGTGAATGAAAATTAAAAAAACAAATAATAATTAATTAAAATTATAATAAAAATTATGTGGTTGGTGGGAAAATCAATATTTTTTCTTCAAAGGATGACTGCAAAAATCTAAGGGCTTCCGTCGGTCTTACATTAGTATCAACTTAGTGTACAGTTATTTCTTTCTACAGCCAGCTGTGGAAGGGTGCGTGTGTTACTTTGTGGATTTCAAAAAGAGTACATGAAATAAAACAAATTTATAAAAATACATACACAAAACTGTATGTAAATATTTTCGTAATCGATAAGCACTAAATTCAGTTATTTCAAGTTTTATTTCATATACAACTTTTTGTAGTAGAGTAAATTTACTAAATTATAAAACGAAACAGCCAAAAATATTCTATGACCTTTTAATGAACATACCATATCACTTAAAGCACTTGAGCTCATGCGGTCACATTCAGTATCGGTGAAATTGCCGTTCGATACACCAACACCACTGCCACCATTCAATATGAGGCCAGACTCATTTGGCCCTGGACCACAGCGTGGATGCCATATTGCACTACCTTGCAAATACATTTCTTCGCCATCACCAAATGGGTCACCACATTTGGTACAACGAGCACATGTTGGATGGAAATGATGATTTTCTCCTGCCTGCAAAACCTTTCCGCTAATAAAACGATTACAGTACGCACATTTGACGCCAAAAGATTTCTGATAGCATTTTTCGCAATATGGGACACCATCTTTGCCCATATATTCCCCATTTAGAACTGCTGTACATGATTTACAGCGGAAGCACCAAACATGCCATTGACGATCTAATGCTACTAGTGCTTGACCTTCTTTCAACATTTCTCCACAACCAGCACAATCGTTTGGATCATAGTCCTCTTTTAAATGCGCCTTGTCTGATAGAACACCACTTGTCATTTGTTGATGGGCCGTGGCACGTGTCGGTGACTCGGCAACGGGTGTTGGAGATACTGTGCCATCTTTGGTTACTTGCTGCTGCTGCTGCGCTTGACGTGTAGGTGATGTAGCACCGGGTCCAGCGACACAATTTTCACAAAGCACCTCTTTGCCTGTGTTAGTTACCTGGCAGAAAAATTTATATTTAATTTCCTTTTTCTTTGACACTTCATATATTTTGATATGTACATTTGTATGTGATGTGATGCACAAAATAAATTAAGGCTTTAATTGTGTAAACCACTTTGCGTTAGTGAAAATCATATGAACACAATAAATAAAACATTTTTACTTTCTTTGCTCATTTTGGATTTAGTTTTCATGCAAATTTTAAATATTTTAAAAGGTGAAGTAACGTATGAATTTTCCTACGTTTGTAAAAAACAAGAACGCAAAGTGCTTTAACAAATTAGGGCCTTCTGTTTCAAGAAAAATTGTAAACTTTAAGATTTTCATAAACAATATGACGTTCAAGTTCTTTAATTTGTCATTTATCTGCCCAATTCTTTTGCTTGTAGCTTTTTAAAGTCATTAAAGGCTATTTATTTTTGTATGTTCTGTTGGGATAAAATATATATGTATATAGCACATATGTTCGAATATATATACGAAAAATTGCGAAACGCCAACAAATCGCGCGGTTTTCGGAACATAGTAATAAGAGTTTGGCGCTATTCTAACCGTGAGCAATTCGAAAAGATTGTCACACTAAATCGAAAGCCCTTTAAATTTATTTTGGAATATAGATAAATTTATTTTTGGTAGCAAAATCCTTTGGAAAATTTCGTTACCTTTTGTTTCAGCACTATTCCAATCTGTTATACGAATCAGCTAAGTCTTTTTAAACTAAAATTTTTTTAATGCAAGTGAAAACTGGTTCTAGACTTTAAAGCTCTTGGCATTAGCTATGGTTTGCATTATTTAATTTTTTCTTTTCATACATTGATCGTCGAAAGGAGATAACGCAAGTTTATTAAACTTGAAAAAAATATCAAACATTCAATTTGTTTGAGTATACTTGTCGTAGCAGATATCATTGGAAGTACAAACATACATGGGCATGTCCAACGAAAACAACACTTAAAATATTACGTCAGCATGAATCATTCTGAATGGTTAAAGTAAAACCGATTTATTGGATATTGCATAACCAAAAAATATCAAAAGTTAAATGGAACCAGTGGCACAAGCAAATGCGTGAACGAAGAAAATAAAACAAGCCAAGAAACAAGTCGGCTTCAAAAGTGTTTAACTTCAACGACTATATAGTTTTTATTTATTTATTGGTGTCCAATTATTTTGGAAATATGCATCCAGGTTCGTCTGTATGGACAAGTAGTATCGAGGAATTGTTCGCAAAATTAAATTCAGACTACTCTTTCTCCCTGGAGAGCATGTTGAGATCTCTTTCTCGCTCAACTGCTTTAATTCGTGAATCAAGCAAATAAAATGATTTTCAGTTGTTCGAAGTGATTAGCCTTAAAGCATTATTATTTCCACATAATGAACAAATAATGAAGATTTTCAATACAATAATTAAGAGATTTCCTTAATATATCAGATTTTTTTCTCCTAAATTTAATTAGTTGTTACAGTATTGTTGAAGGAGTCTTATGTATATAAATAGTCTACTATGATCAAAAACGAAGTTTAAATGGATAAATATATATATATATATATATATATATATATATATACATATATATATATATATATATATATATATATATAAAACTTTACAAACGTTTACGAATAAATTTCGTATGCGATAGTGTTTCCGTTGCAATGGCGCGATTAATTGCGATTACGATTGTAATCAACAAACACTAGTTTACATGACTACATAATATTGAACATCTCTCTCCTTTTTAAAGCAGAGAGATGCAAAGAATGCAAAAGTTAAAAACCAGCAAATTAATTTTTTACAGTTGTTTTAAACTAATCACGCATGCCACAATATCTTTTATTGCTGCCATAATTAAATACAAATAAAATAGCAACCACAAATATAGACAAAGCAAATAAAATAGCATTTAAAATATTTTCTTACTTTGCTGCCAGATTTAAATGGATTTTTACATTTGGAACATGTGAAACACTTTTGGTGATAAGTTTTGCCCATTGTTGACACCACCTCTCCCTCCACATAATTCGAACAGGCCGCACATTTTGTACCATATAAACGCTGATAATCGGGTATACAATAGTAAGCACCATTTTTGGTAAAGAAACCACCTGTGGCTAATGATTTTTTACACTGACAACATTGGAAACAGGCTTTATGAAAATGTTTATCAGCAACACGTAACACTTCACCGGAACATTTTTTGTCGCATTTGGCGCAATAGATTTTTTGTTTACCTGTAATTATATGTACACAAACAAATATTTATTAAAATATTTATGTAAAATTTTATTTTAAACACATGTCACATAACCAAAAAATAAAAGTTGGGTAGGCTCATGAATTAATTATAATAATAAAATGTAATACAACAATTTAAAAAAAAGACTAGTATGTACCCCATATTCTAGCCGATTATTAACTCATTCTTATAAATATAAGAAATAGTTTTTGTAGTCGTTCACCAACTCTATGAAAAAAATTGTATGTTACCATCGTCATCATTTATTTCCATACTGTTTTTGTTAATGTTTCCATAGCGTTCATACAAATACTCGTGGGCAAGTTATTGTGCTACCGCGACCTAAACAAAACGATTGTACTATGAGTACTCATAATCATGGGCCATCTTTTTATATCTGTTCTGAAAATGCGAAGTGTGGGTTGGACCTCTGCACCATATCCTAAGAGTGATAATATGCCTGCCGAGATGCTATTCGGCATAACGACATGAAATGGTACGTAATCTAGAATGAAAGCTGATAGGAGAGTTAAGATAAAACCAAAGGTCATCAAATAAATTTTTTTCTATATCTAGATATCTGAAATTGTTACTTTTTCTATCTCAATTGCACTCACAGTCATACATATTTGTTTGTATAGGCTCATATCCAAAATTTATCTACACAAAGTTTGAATAGATCGTGAATCAACTTTGAAACCGGTGCCCTCTTTTCTCTCTTGCGGCATTGCTACTTCCTAGACAACTCACTGTGTGGATTTCGTAAAAACCGTTTACTTTTCAACAAACTACTTAGGAAGTATTTAAGTATTTTTAAACTGCGGAACAAATATTACTATCAAATCAAAAACAATTACTTTAATCGGACCACTTTTCAAACTCAGTATTTTTCTTTTTTCCTCAACTGCATACAAAAGTTCTTTGGAATAACTAATACGGTTCTGAAATTTTTTATGTATTCTCAATTTGATTTTCACAATTTATCGATTTCCAAAATATGTCTATTCTAAATCAATAATTGCCGTTTATAAAAACACGCTTTCCAAAGTTCTGAATACAACCTCATATATTAACAAACCTACAAAAACATCTTGTGTCACATTTCAATTCGTTGGAGGGTTGAAATATTTCATTAAAATGTTACTCCTAGTGCTTTCAATACACATATAAAACTAAAATATAACACTCCCAGCAGATTCAATAACACTCAGGAAATTTTTATTCTCCTAAAATAAATGCCGGCACATGTTATTATTTAGTTTTGAATAATAAGAGAAACTTTGATGAATACGTTCACAGTTAATTTATATTATTTTTTATTTTATTTTTAAATACCTAAAACATCAATTTCTCTGAGCTAAATATATATATATATATATATATATATATATATTCTTGTCCTTTGTGATAAATTACAAGAAAGAAACTTTTAATTGACACATAGAAATTAATTTCCATAAAAATTTCGGTTTTTTTAATGCACTACCAATTTAAAATTCATAAATCATTCATACCAAAATACAAATAATCATGGTCTATTTTTAATAAATGCACAGACAACATTTGCTCCTAATCACTTCATTTAAAACCCTTGAAGTTCTTAACGCAATAAAAAAAAGAGCAACAAAACTTTAAAGATGTACATAAGAATGTATATGGTTTTTCAAGATCATAGTTTTTAAATGGCATTAAGAATTTCATAATCTCTACAAAACGAAACAACATGTTACTTCGAAAATACTATAAAGAAAACAAATAGATATAAATAAATAAAGAAAAACTTAAATAAAATTAGAACTGCTAATTGTTTTGGGAGTCTTTCTCTCTCCTATTATATTTATAAATATTGTTTTAGAGCATTAATGAAGAAATATATATACTTTGCTTTAGAGTATTAATGAAAAAGGAATATTAAAAGATCATTTGCTTTAGAACTCATGGATTTCGGATCATCATCGTGCTTGGGATTGCCGTGGGTGGTTAATGGCTATAATTTTTTTTTAACTACATTTATAGAATGGATTGGTTTAATTTGTTGCCCATCTTTTCAACGTAACCTTTACAAACTTACACATCCACACAAACACACACACACACACATATATATATATATATATATATATATATATATGTATATATATATATATATATATATATATATATATGTATATGTATGTATATATATATATATATATATATATATATATATATATGTATATATATATATATATATATATATATATATATATATGTATATATATATATATATATATATATATATATATATAGATGAAACCTTATCAAGGTAAGGTCCTAGAGCATTTTTAAGTTATTTTGATATTTTAATCAAAAGAAAGCAGGAGTTTGGTTATAATAACATTTCATATAACATTTTAACTGTTTCTAAATTTTGACTGAGAAAAATTAAAAACATTTTTTTTTTATATTAACAATTCTGTCTTTTAATCTAAAAAAGAAAAATATTAACAGTTCGCCTAAGATTTGACTTGCCAGTTATCAAAATAGCGAGCTAAGTTAAGTAGAAATGCTAGAATTTAAATTTCTAATCGAACATCTCCTAAACAAAATCTGTCTGCTAAAATTTTTTTTTTCCAAATTAAAACAAAATCAAAACAAGTTTGCCAAAGTTTCGAAGTTTGCTTCAATAACAAAGAAATGTCTTTTACAATTACGCTTTTTTACTTCCAAATTTTCAAACTTTTTACAAATCATTTTATTTATTTAAAAGGAATTTGTCACAATAGAGCCTGTTAGCCTGTTACTTTTCAGAATTTTATTCACAGCAAAACAAACATATTTCAAATATGGAACCAAATACCGCCCCAGGGCCTTTGTGCGACCCGAGACTAATCAATCGATCTCCAAAGAGGTTGAAAATTCTCAATACGGGTACTATATTTTCACTCTCAATCATAAAAAATCACAAATCGCCAATAAATTCTGTAAACTGGGCAACAATTAACAATAAAACTTGTGTCGGTCTGATGTAGGAATGTTTTGTTATACATTTTTCGATACACACTCCGAAAGCAATTCTGCTACAATAGCAACAAAACAGAAGAAAAAGCCGCAAGTAATTAGATGAACTTTACTAATTGAACAGACACAAATTTAAGCGCTCAAAACAAGTGTTTTTTTTTTATTACTGAATGGGCAACGTTATCGTCATCGGTGTATATTCAATTTATGTGATTTTTTGTACCTATTTATTGATTTTACTTATGTATGCACATAATACATATACATGGACGTATATATATCGAATGACTGCTGTATAATTTGTAAAGAAATGCAAATTTTTTTCATTTTAAACCTTGAAATAAAGAAATTAAACATTTACATACATATTTCTAATTTATGAAATAGACGGTGAATAGGTAATTCAATTGAATGATACTTTTAATTACAAAAAATTTAATGAAAGGAATAAAGAAATACTCCAACCGGATACCTAGAAAAATAGTGAAGTTACTAATAATTATTCAAACTATGCACGTGTAATTTCTCCTATAAACAGTATGCAAAATCAATTACGTTTGGCTAATTTATTTGTTCTTGTAATAGCTTGACTTTTTGTAAAACTTTCAATAAAGAAATTAAACATCAGCATTTTTTAATATATTAAATAATTTGTTGAAGAATAATATATTTTACCATATTTTAAAGTATGTTGAGAATAGTAACTTTTTATCAATGTTTTTGAAAGGGTTTCCTGTGAAAATAAAAGTAACTACACAAGGCAATTAACCTCATGCACACGTGTTGGTGACCTCCATTCTTTTTTATTGAAAGTATAAAAT
This sequence comes from Linnaemya vulpina, assembly GCA_963675445.1. Classification (NCBI taxonomy): domain Eukaryota; kingdom Metazoa; phylum Arthropoda; class Insecta; order Diptera; family Tachinidae; genus Linnaemya; species Linnaemya vulpina. The sequence goes on along the minus strand of OY776277.1, from coordinate 11,804,804 downwards.
CAACATGACTAAAAAATTGTTTAAGAGAACAACAAAACGAATTTGTATTAAGCAGGGATGGCAAAGACGATCTTAAAAATGTGCCTGCTGGCTGATAAAATTGTACTCCTTTAAATTTTATAATAAATTTGCTTAATATATTTTTATATGTTTATATACTAACATTATGGCCAAGCGCAGTGGGGATTTTAAGATAACAAAAGTAGAAAATATTAAAAAAAATTCATCTCGGGATCTCCGTAATTCCAAAGAAAATTTTTAAGATCCCGTAATGAGAATTTTCAATGTATTTGAAAATTTTTCCGAATTCCCCGATAATAGCTGAAAAAAAATTTGATTGTAATTTTACCGATTGGGAAAACAGTTACCGAAGCTGATATTTGCAATAAACCTTTCCCTAATTCAATCGACCTGATATTTTTATAAAACTCACGCAAGTTTAAATGAAAGTGAGTCATAAGACATATTCGCTACTAAAATATATTCTTTTAACGTGACAATGCATGATCGTGAGTGAAAATTCACAAATAGTTCGAATAGTACCAAGAAAAGTCCACTTGTACATTTAAACTTTGTCATCTCAGGTACTGAGTATTAAAATATCGTGTACTCTGTAATTCAAGTAAAAATATATTAAACATATTACTGCGGATGTATTAGTTTAAATTCTGAATTTCTTATGTAAGAGTGTATGTATAGCAAGCAATTTAGTTGTTGATAATGTTTGTTTTTTTTTTTCTAACAAGTGACATCATCAGCGTAGCCGAGTTTTGTTGTCGGCACCGTGTCGCAATTAAAATAAAGCATACTTTTACATTGGAATATTGATACAAACATAAATTTGTACATAACACATAGATACTTCTATAAATACACAGATACAAATATGTTCACATAGATGCATACATACATATACGTTTGTATGTACGTTAAGACATTAAAGAAACTCTTTATACGGAGTTTGTTTATTTGCTAGAAAATAGTAAATCTATTTTAGACTGAGAATTCGAAAAAATGATATGATGACTGAGAATGTCTGACACTATTGGGGTGTGTGCGTGTGTATTAAAATTTATATGTTTGCCAGCCTGTAGTCAAAGACAAAAATTTACAAATGATTTATAAATACATACATACATACATACATACATACATACAATACATTTAAATAAGTAAAAAATTTCAAAGAGTTATTCTAGTTCTATTATCTGTTAATTTTTCTTTTATAGAGGAAATTTTTAATTAAATTTATAATTATCTGCATATTGAAATATTCAAATGAAGCGAGCAAAATAGATTATTTACATATCGTTGATTGCATAATTGCAACCAGTTTAATGTTAATTTAATTGACAGCATATTATTAAAATATAAATTATAAAATAGTTTATCAAAATATAATTTAAGTATGTATGCATTTGTAATATAAAAAAGGACATAAAACTTTTTTGAAATTTTTAGTTCTTTTTGTGGATCCCACATCTTCGTGGTAAAAAGTAAAACATGTTTTGATGGGCGTGCGATTGACTACAATTGACTTTCTTTTATCAATATTTTAATATTAATATAATATTAAGATATATATGTATATATATATATATATATATATATATATATATGTATATATATATATATATATATATATATATATATATATATATATGTCTATATATATATATATATATATATATATATATATATAGATATATAAATATATATATATATATATATATAGATATATAAATATATATATATATATATATATATATATATTTATATATCTATATATATATATATATATATATATATATATATATACATATATATATATATATATATATATATATATATATACATATATATATATATATATATATATATATATATATAGATATATAAATATATATATATATATATATATATATATATATAGATATATAAATATATATATATATATATATATATATAAATATATATATATATATATATATATATATATATATATATATATAAATATATATATATATATATATATATATATAAATATATATATATATATATATATATATATATATATATATATATAAGGAAATAAATCGAAAATTAAATTATCCCCCAACGAAATACAATATCGACTCAGATAGAAATGATATAACAATTATATTTTAGCACCCCATTCCATTTGCTTAGATATTGGCATTGAGGATCTTATATATTGAGGCAACTATTTTCTCAAAAGTACTCCGTACTCATTTTTTTAGGAATTGGCAATTTTCAATAGCCTCTTGTGGTCACAACCTGTCAGAAGCAGTTAATTGCTATCCATAAGGAGTAGTTAAGTGTTTTTTTATATTGTCTTGACCAAATAGTTAGGAAATAAAGCACTATTATATTAAAAGCAAAAACAAATTTTGAAATTTTGTTTTATATATGTATACTTTCACATATACATACATACTGCTTGTTAGGCTTGATTAAACCATGAAGCCACTACATACGATTTAACCTTTTACTATTTTTTCAATTATTTTTAAATTTTTTCAACCTTTGGTTGTTTGCGAGTAGTTGGAAAATTGTAGTCAAAACATTTGTGTGTGGAGAATTTGATTTCTTACATATGTATAGGAACACATCCATATTATCTATAAACATACATACAAACACACTAAATATGCATAGATAGTTACATATGTGTGGACATATGTAAATATCTATGCATATTTAGTCATATATGTTTATGAATGAATATGCAGTTTCATTGAATATAAAATATCTTTATACACCTAGATTTGCGCACTAAGATCGAAGAGTAGATATTAACGGGTAGTACGAGTACACATACATGTGTACAATTGTTTTTGTATCTTACCATCGATGTATGTATATGTCTCTAGTTTTGTTCACAAACAGTATTAGAATTAATTTAAAGCTTTTTTTCAATTTATTTTTTACAAAATAGTTTCCATTCCCCAACAAACATGGACTCAACCATTTAAAATTATCACATGTCTAACGTCTGATTTTTAATACTCTACACTTCTTCAGGCATGACCAGATTTTTTAAATCAGCTTTGCCATCTCAAAGAATTTGTAAGGCCTTATTTACAGAAAAAAAAAATTAATGCTTATAAGACAAATTTTCTATAAGAAATTTAAGGCAGCTTATAAACTGCTTATAAGACAAATTTCATAGAGAAAATGTGAGTTATAAGCAGTTTATAACTTATCTTATAAGCATAAAATGTACTTGTTTTTGGCCTTTTATCTATTGAATTTCTTTAAACTTGGAATACAATAAAAATGTTTTATTAACCAAATTTGATGGTTGGGTGTTTTAATGAGTGCACATGAACCAAAGACTATAGATTTACAAATCTATAGTCTTTGCATGAACAAAGTATGTTTCGATACGTAACTGTGTAGATGACAGTGCTACTCACGCGTGAAGAATGCATTTTGAATACACACATTTCACAATACACACTGGGACATTTCAAAAACAAATGCCACTTATAAATTAAATACTGATTTGATTTGTGTGTCGCTTTAGATGGGAGGCCTAGCCTCACTCCTCTGGGCATTCTATTTAAATATTTTAATACAGACCCCATTGTGGAGCACAAACGACGTTTACTTACAAATGCCGTCTATGCAATAAAAAAAGGAGTTATCTATAGTATAATTGACTCAGCATATGAAACTGACATATCAAATTAATTTCTTTTCGTTAAATTTTGTTTAAGAACGGATGGAAACAGGTGTCGTTTACTATTTCTTTGTTGCTATAATAAAAAATAAAGAGTATTTTTTTTAAATAAAAATTATTGAACTTTAGGTCTTTTGTAAAAACATTAGGTCGGCAGTACATATTATTTATGTAGATATACTATTTATGTATGTATATCCACATACATACTAAGAAGGTGTGGAGACTGCAGTATTACAAATATTGTAAACTTATTTGATAACTTTTGCTACAAACCAACTCCGTTTTTGAAGACCAAATTACTGTACGCAAGTTTATAAAATTATATACGAGTATAAAAGTATGTTGAAATCAATCGCACTCATACATATTTATTGCATATACATATTTGCGTTAGAAAACAGCTTTTCAATAACCAATCGCAAATTTATTTCAATAACTTATTAGACTGTATTGCGTGTTTTATATTTTTTTCAAAACACTATTGTTATAAAAATAATACGAACAAAAACCATGCCATGAGAGTTGACATAATTTTGAGTGAAAACCAGAACAGGTCCGATTATAAAACCTTCGCTCACACAGCAATTTATTGTTATAAATTTTTTCTTAGCATATTTTAGCATATTTTATAGATCCGTTGCCATTATGACCATTTTAAGGAACACATAACTAGAATTATATAAATAATCATAAGCTACAAAAAAAATAAAAATTAAAATAAAAAAATAAATATGTGTGAAAACCGTGTCAATACATTGTATATTTACGTTGGCTATAACTTTTGTAACTAAATTATTGTGCTTTTGACAGCTGTAGTGTTGCCTTTGGAAACAAAATACATGTCGAAATTTTCAAGGTTATCTTTAAGAACTTGAGCAATGTGTTGGAGCTCAAAAAGCTGCAAATAAGCAACCAATTGCACTGTTGATGTAAAATGTAAAATATTATATATAAAATATTGGTTATAATAACAAAGAGATGGAATATAAAAATACTGAAGTTGTACGAATACATTCATAATAGTTACAAGTAAAAACCGCATATTGGAGCGAGTCCATTTATATTTAATAAAATAACATTATTATCGTGTGCGACTCTACTAACTTAAAAAATAGTAATTATGTACAGACAACAATACAGATGGAGTTATTGTTACAACAAGTAAATATAAAAAATTGTTGTAGGATAATTTTTATACAAGTTTTACTTTCTTCTTTCATGCCAACTTTGACAATTGGTGGCGTAACTTCTATACATATAAATATGTTCAACCGCTTCTACTGAATTAATAAGTACTACGCAAACTAAGTCGATGTTAGTTTTCATGTATTATTACTTAAGCCATGCTTATGGAATTATGACCACACCCATGCAAAGTAAACATTCTTTTCCATCTACCGCTAATTAACCGATTCTTATGAAACTATGCAAAAGCATTGTGCTCCTCTGACAATAAAATTAACTGCATTTTGCAAAAACTGTATTTTTAGTTCTTTTCGAATTGCATGTAATTCAAAGTATTCTTCGAAGATGTGGATTGATTAGCTAATGCTAACCCAAAGCCACTTAATACAGCGACGATTTGAATAAAAAGAAAGAATCGAAAACAATAGTGTAACCATTAAATGGAAAAAGTAATAAGAGGCAAAATAAACCATATTTTTAATAAACATACACATGCATATTAAATATCATGTCTATGTGTACATACATATATTATATATTATGACATACTTAATTCTCATTTTGCACTATAACAATTCGAATGTAGTATATCCCGGCTGGAACGTTATGCTGCATGGGTTACTTTTTTTTTTGTAATTAAACTTTTTATCGCTATACAATTTTATTTCAACTAATATCGTCTTATAAATTAATCAAACTATATGCAAGTATATATCTACTGTATCTGGTTTTACTTATTTTAATTTTTTTCATTTTATTTTTACTATTATCTTATCAAGCAAAACTTTTGTTGTTCACATTATCAGCGGAATGATATTTATTATGTTTAAAAATATGCCCTGCTGCATTTTTAAGAATATAAGCGATTTTTAGAAATCTTCAATTTGTTCAAGATCGAGAAATTAAATGATTTGGAGAACTTAAATACTTGATATCGGTAGTGGTATAAACTATGGGACATTTCCCACAAGGAACTCTAAATTGGCAAAAAAAAAAAAAACTAATAATTACTAAAGCTTTCATAAAATCAATTTTTCCACTTTTTTTTTTTTGGTAATTTATGTGCATTTCAGCTTGACTTCTTATAGAACAAAACAATTTTAAAATATCTCCGATAATAGGTATAAAAGAAAAAATTGGGGTAAATCTAAAAAATATTATCATTTCCCATAAAATAGTTTTGTTTACAAAGATCAAACCAAATAAGTGATTGATGAATTTATGGTAAAAACGTCAATCACACACGTGTACGACGTGTTCATCTAAAGCAGCATTAATTAGTATATGTTTATGGGCCACTTAGAAAACTTATTTTTGGAACTAATATTACCAAATCAGAAAGTTTTCTTTTCGTTTGGAAATTATTTATATACATAAAACATATTCAGATGTGTATGTATCTATATTGATAATTTCGAAAATCAATAAGTTTAAAAGTTTTTAAAAGAGACAGTCTGCTACAGCACTATTTAGCTACTTATTATTAAGGCTCTATTTTGAGTTAAATCAAAGCGTACTTCTCCTGTAAAATTTACATTTTGTTACTTCAGCTTTCTTGGCAGTTATAGGACGTACAGAAGTTCATTGGTACATACTACTACAGCATTATCAAAAACTATCTTCTCCGGGCACTTTTAGCAGAACACCAATACCATTTAATCCGACAACCCGAATGTATACTTGCTCATGTACATCACCTGCTTTCTTTCGTATATGAAAACTTGCAATATATCCGTGACATTCGGAAAATTTTTAAAAATTATAAATAAAATAATTTCGTACATAAATATGAAAATTATGTACATTCGTATATGTATATATCAATGTGTACGATGGTGAAAATTTAATAAATGATATCGATATTTTCTAGAGCTTCATTTAACACATTACAGGCAAGTACTTAATAATGCCTTTGGCACTTGCTTTTGTTTGCGATGGCACAAAATGCTTCAGTATGTTTTCGGCTTAAAAAATGGTATGTGTCATAGTTTAAATTAATTGAAGTTGTTTTTTTATTCTGCTATTTTGCAAACATTTTTATTTTTCAATATACTTTTAAAATATTTATTTGTTTATTTCAAGCAAACATTTTTGTGTAAAAATCCATTTGCATTGTTTAATTTGAACTTTTTTAGATGTGTATGTATTTGCTGTTGTTTACTTTCATTTCAGCTGGTACGCGCTCATTATTCTGGTTTTCGGATACAATATGATGTATCATGATGTATTAAGGAAGATAAAGTTATTCTTAATTAGATTTAAAATTTTAAATCCAATTAAAGCTTTTCATAAAGCTTTTTAATTTTTTATATCCATAATAAAAAAATTGTATAACAATATAATAACTATTTTTTTGTATTTGTATGTATGTTATATATAGAAGCACGGTAATGGCCCAGATCCAGTTCAGGCCAACTGCTCTTAGCCACTCCTAACTTTTCTACCCGTTGTTATGAAATTATAGCATTTTAAGCACAAATACAACATACATACACCGATAAATATTTCTATCAACCAAAGGTTTCCGAGACGCGAATTACAGATATTTTGGTATCTCACTGAATGACTGGCACTCATATATATTAAGGAACACTTCCACTATGAGAGAGCATAGAAATTCGTTATACAGGCAAACTTTGGTGAACGACTTGTGAGAGATATCAGAAAACTAGATATATATTTTCAACGGAGGCTTACGTTCCTTAAAAAAACGTAAATGTCAAAACCTTAAAAAAATAGGATGTCAAAACCTTAAAAAAACGTAAATGTGATATGTAAACATTCCATTTCCAGACAAGTCCCTATTTTTATCAATGATTCCGGCTGCTCTTCACCCCAAATACGGTAATTTCAATTGTTCTCCTAACCATTCTAGCAAAACTGAGCTTCGTAGAAAATGCTGGAAGCCCTCTCTTAACCCAGCATGAATTTTGAGCATGAAGTTCAATTTTGCAAAAATAAAATATTGAAAAAAAGCAGCTGAGCTGCCAAAAAAACCGATCTTTACTAAAAAAAAATATATTCACTAAACTCCAATGTTTGGGTTGTAGAAACAGAACATTAAAAAGAGACAAGTGTGTTAGTCGCAACATTTTTTTTTTGTTTATTTAGAAGATATGAACGTTGCCCCATTTATGTATGTGTCGAGGGATGTAGTAGTACGTACAGTTTCTCTCGATTTTAATTGGGTACAATAAAACATAAACTTTATTTTGTTGTAATCAATCTATTATAACTACATATGTTTGGATATACTTACACACATACGTAAGTAGTTTTTTGTTTGTATTATAGTTGCAATTATTTCTTTTTTAACATTATTTATTTTATTGCAAATTGTAGTCAATTAAAAGAAAAAGTAATGAGACCATCATGTTGTATGTAGTCATCCACAAACATTTCTTTTTTATTTATTTATGTGCATATTTGTACAATTTATTATACATTTTAGTATGGCTGATTGTTCATATACATATTTTAATTTTAATTTAAAATACTTAAAATTGTTTCAATTGGACATATTTAACATAAACAGTTTCATCAAAATGAAAAAAATTCACTCACATACATATTTATATGTACATATGTAGGAGCATATATCTATGTATATGTACATTTGTATTAGTGTTCCAAATATGTATGATAAAAACAAAATTTCACAAAATTTTTGAGAGATATAAAACAGACATTAAGAAAACAATTTTTTTTTTTTTGGAATGTGCATGTGTGTAGATACATTTCGAAATTTCCTTAAGATAATTTGCAAAATTATAAATAAATAAACATATTACACGAGCTATAGAAAAACTATTTTCTTTTGCAAGGGGGAAATATTAAAAAAAAACATTCCTACAATCCTTTGATTCAATACAATGAAATTGATTAATATTACATCAGCTAAGCTGATACTAATTTAGCACAAAATATATATTTTGATTTTTGAAACACATCAACCGTGATGACCCATATTTTTTATAAAGTTTTCTTTATAACAGTTTTCATATAAAATTCAGCATGGCCATCCATGGCCCTCCTACTTCTTTGGAACAGCTGATGCTTTATTTAAGAAGACTATAAATCATTAAACATTGAATACAGAATTAACACAATTTAGTAAGTTATAATGCCAACCAACAGATACATTTTTTCCATTTCACGTAGTGAGCGATGGAAAATAAAACAGAATCGAGTATTTAATATAGAGATTTGTTTAGAATTTCTTAAAGATCAACTAATGTTTTGGATGTTTAAGTCTTCATTTCTTGATTGCCACTGTCTTCAATTCCTAACATTTTCCGTGATACAAATTTAGTCATTCATTCAGCAACATCTTTTTTTAAATTTATTTATTTATTTTAATTTTATTTAAAAGGCGTGGGCATTTTTCAAATATACAAGAAATACATTTTTATTAAATTGCTGTACAACTTGGACAACAACAAAATCTTAAACAAATAATAATACCAAAATTCTTACGTATGTTCCCAAAAAAGTTGAAAAATCGTGATGAATTAGTTTTTTTCATAATCTCTAACTTTATATAACTTCAAGTTGGATGTTTTTTTTACACAATTATATTTAAAAATAAACTAGTTTTGTTTATTTTGATCAACACCAACACGAAAAAAAAAACAATATCTGAACAAATAATTTATTTACGCTTTTCTGTAGATTTCGTTATAAATATATTTTCAGTAAAGTGAGTGACACACACGATAATAACGCAGCCACTAAACTAACATATTAGACGAAAATCAAATGGCAAAAATATATAAGCGAGAGAATTAAAAATTTATCTAAAATAAACTTATTTTCTTTTAAATAAATATTGAAAATTTTTCAAATTCGTAAGAGTGTAAGAAAATAAGACACACAAATGCAAATCAAAGCAACTTTTCTTGAAACTCAACAAGCTTAAGAGAAAATTTGAGAAAAATCAAATACAAAATGAATGTGAAAATCCCAATATTTCGAAAGACGAAAGTAAAATCATATGAAAAGTAAATGATTAAAGACTAAAAATAGATTATCAATTAAGTGGAGAATCATCAAGTGTATATGACCCATATTACGGGCACCCTTTTTCTCCTTTTAAAGTGTTTTCTTTACCCCAGTAATGACACTAAGGATTTTTTTTTTATTGTTGAATAGATATGCGGCACTTAGGCACGTTTACATTGTTGTGGCCGTATATATAGTATGTATGAACAAGTTGATATATCAAAAGAAACGCTGGTGTAATAAAAGAAATTCCCTTTTTATGTCTTATTGTGCTTGATGCATCCAACAACAATTTAATATAATAAATTGAAAATGCAAGCAATAAAAAGCCAAAGAGGACAGACAATTTATTTAAGCTTGAGGAATAAATACTATTGTATTCAACACGAGGGAGAAAGATTGGTGAAACTGTTCAAAATGTTCTTGATTACAAAATTATGATTTCTAGTTTTTATGTCAGCTAGTAAAATGCCTTCAAGATCAAAGTTAAATGGTTTCCTTTGGAAAAAGAGCTCCTTACAAGCTTTTGTTAGATATGTAAAAACTTGCAGCGAAGACATACTAGCGTCTAAAATAAAAAAAATTTTATAGAAAAAACGTTTGATTCAGATGAGGCTCATAATATAAATTTTTTTATGTACTTTTGTTTTATAAACCTGTTATAAATCAGACACAAATTTTAAAAATTATGCTTTTAACATTCTTATATAAAATTTAAATTAACAGAAATATATTTTCCCTCTTTTAAAATATATTATTTTCTGGTTTATCGTGACATGATTTAAATCTATATAAAGAAAAAAGTTTACTAACAAATAAATATTTCTATTTGTAGCCATTCCTAAAATGCAGAATATATGTACCAAATTTTTTGTTTTTTTTTTTCGTTCAGAGAGCGCATACAAACTGATCAAAAACTGTAAAAAGGGAATTTTGGGATCCAAAACAGGTAAGAGTCAGAAAAGAACATAACGCAACTATATTGTTTTATTATTCAGACATGCTTTACATAGACACAAAAATTATTATATATCCAAGCCTTTCATAATTTTATATTGGATCATAAAAGTGTCTTCAAATATATATTTTGTTGTATGTTTTACTAAAAGGTAACACATAACTTAAGCAGTTCGAACTATGACGACGAAGTCCGCATTTAATGCACAAAATCTAATTAACAGAGTAAAGAGTAAAACTGCTTCTGGTTTCAGAAGTGCATTTTCTGCAACTGAATCTTTAAAGATATTTTGAGTCTTGGCCTTTGCCGAAAACATCTCTAAATCTACTAACTCGTAATCATAGCAACTTTATGTATTATTATAAATTTTTTTAAATGCATCATGCACCACGATTTTCACTCACTTGAAATTTCCTGCTACTTGAAAAATTATGTTATTTTGTCAAAAGCGGAACTTTTGCTGGAAATTTATAATTTTAACATTTTAATAATTTTTTTTATTCATTTCATCAGTAATAAGCAATTTGCAAACAATAGAATAAACTAATTTGCGAACAGCAATTTCCCTTCGCAATAAATCTAAAATATTTCCAATTAATGAAATTTTGTGACACTTTTCTTTGATAATTCAACAACAAGGAGAATCCTTTCGCTTTCATTTGCGTGATAAGGTCGCGTTCAATGAATAATTTATATAGATTTTAATACTTTTTTTAAATTTTATTGATATTTTTGCATTGTTTTGTTTTCTTTTGCAAACTGGCAGGGGGAATATACAATATAGTCGTACATACCAGCTATAAAATAACATCACATGAGAAAAAAATTTGTCATGATGCGAAAACCCCATCAAAAACATCAACTAACAAGTACTTTTTACAAATAAAGATATAAAAAATGTTTTTAACTTTGAAATCTTTTCATTCATGGCACGTTTACATTCCGTACGTACACTTGCAATTGTAATTGCATGTGAGCTGCTGGGATGTGGCAGTACATGTGAGTTCAATTCAGAGATGGGAGAGGCGGCACAATATTTAATTTCTTTTTTGCATTTCTTTTTATTGCTGAAAGTAATGTATCTCTATGTGAAAGTAAAAAATAGCAATAAAAATTAGGAGAAACAAAATTTACAAATATGTATAATATTTAGTTTTACTTTATATTTTCCAATTACAATAAAACTTGATTGATATTTGAAGTCTTTATTCGCCCCCTCTTGCAAACAATAGTTCGCATAAATTGTGGTTAACACTTTCAATTCTTAATGCTACGTTGTTGGATATATGCACATGTCTGGATCAGCGGAGTGGTATGAGTAGAATAGAGGATAAACAGACTGAATAAGACATCACAAAGGGTCATTTTGTGAATAGCAACTACGATAAATAAAATGCATCAAACAATTGCATAAGTAATATATTAATAACAATAACATATTGATGATAATAAACAGCGGCAAAATCACGAGACATTTGATCGGCAGAATTTCTCAAGCAAGTGCTACAAATATTAGAGAAAATTTAAATTTTTCTAATTTGGGGAGGACAACGAATAATTACTGGTGTTCTGTTTGTCACAATTTAGAAAATGGGATTAAACATAGTTTGCAAACACTCACTTAATTGTTGGCCAACAGATTAACAAATATTTCTAATGGTGTTTATTTCGACGTCTTATATAGTTCAGCTGAGAAATTTAAAAAATGTAAAATGTAGTTATGGGAAATTTTCAAGGTATATTTTCCTACCCAATAACTTTTGTTTACGAGTAGTAACAAACTCTTGATCACGATTTTGCACACATACTCACATATACATATCCCAGTTGGCAAAACCGTCTTAGACGACAAAGTCCTCGACGATTTATGTACGATTTGTCCTCTTTGTTCTATTTTTCTTAAGACGTAGGCGACAGGATGGGCGACAATGTCTTTTATCTTGTCTTTAAACTGTTGATTTATTCTCTTTGTTTAAGTTTTCTATAAACGTTGTCGACAAGGTGGGCGACAATGTCTTCTGTCTAGTCTTCAAACTGTTTAAGAATCAAGGAATTTGAAATAACGGGATTTTGAAAAGGAAACAAAAATTTTAATAGTTTTGATTGCGCATTTTTGTTTAGTCGTATTTTATAAACAGTGAGTGAAGGTAAATTTTAGCAAGTTTTTTAACGGCAATTACATTAAGCAAATAAAAATGTCATCATCGGGGTCATTACGACGTGAAGTCCAACGTAAAAAGCTCATGTTTTTAGAAAGACTTAAAAACAGTAATAAAAGTATAGAAAAGCCTGCAGTAGACACTTTTGACTATGTGTCAAAGTCTTTAACATGTCTTCGACGATTTTCTATTGTCTTGTACCAGTCGTGTAAGATGTCTTGCAGACATGGCCAACTGGGGTTTGTGCACGATTAGATGTATCTCCTAAAGAGTGTTCATAGATATCAAAATACTATTAAAATATCATCAATCAAGATAAATAAACATTGTAATGGTCTGATCAATTGCAATGTAATCATTTAATATTTTTCGATTATAATCGATGATCTGGAGGTATGAGAAGTTCAGAAGTTTACTTTTCTTTATATCAATTTATTCGACATTTTAATCATGATTTTAGCATATAAAATTTTGTTAAGTAATTCTCGAATGGACATTTATGGAAGAGAAAAGCCTTAATATTTTCTCAACTATAATAAGGACGGTAACATATTCAAATTATACTTAAGAACATGGATTATAGATTGATATAGAATTTTTCGTTGACTACAGCCTTTTGGGTTTTATATTACGATATACATACATTCATACCAATATGTACAAATATATAATTTCCTTACTGACACGAGAAAGCTGACAAAATAATGGTTGAAATAAAAGGCCACGGGCAGAGTTTTTGTAGGCCGTCAGGTTTAAATATTTTTTTTTACCTGCGGCTGTACAAAATTACGAAAACGATATTTGGAAAAAGGGAAGGAAATACCGTGAATTTGTTCGATAAATTAAACAGACAACGAAATGTAAAATAATTACATTATAGTAAGATATGCAAATGCGGCGATTTCTTCCTGTCACGTGTTATTACTGCTCATCGTGAATACAAATGAATAAAATCATGCACTTTAATTACATAATACAAATGTTAAGTGTGTGCTAATTATTTTATTGTCAAATTTATATTTGACTGCAAAAGTACATGACCTTCCAAAATGGTTCGCCTCCTTAAAAATATTACGATCGTGATCAATATTTTATTTCTCTCGCAGGCACATTTCTAATAGAACATCGTTATTAACAGTATTGCAAGTTTAACATGAGATTTACCGTTCCTTCATCTAAATAACATTCCTATTGCAGCTTTTTCTATCAATAATTTCTACTACTCCTTGTGAATGACTTTTGTCAGCCTGCGGTTTCTAAACTACTAAAAAATGGAGCGTCTTAATTTTCATATTCAGCCTGCTTACAGTTGTTGTTTTTCGCCTTCAAGTTCGACAATTTTTATGGATTAAAAACAAATCGAGCCATTTGTCTTTAATATATTAAAAACGGTCGAATGTGTAGGCGAAAACCACAATCATAGTCGGGCTGATTGAATTAAAGTGACATTAAAAAATAGTTACATAATAAGGGGAATTGTAATTCAGAAATTCGACTCAATGATATAATAGATTTTCCCAAATCTGCTACCTTTTCATATTTTACAATTATGTACCAGCAAAAAATGTATTTGAACCCAAGAAAACGTTATCGACTTTAAATTTTACAAACACACGAATAATAAGATGTTTTCATCAATATAACAAACCGCGAAAATTCTAGGCATTATTAGCGACTATGCCAAAAAGCATGAGTAACTTTTAACCGGCTACACCAAGAGCAAACGCTTATCATTTTCTTTCTATTTTTATAATAATCGGTTCCAGCATTATATCTATCATTTTTTACTTTGTCTGCCTGCCCGTCCCCCTGTTTAGCAACCAGTTCACAAACAATATGAATATGCGAACAACAAAATTGGCTTAGCAGCATTTATGCAAATGGCAGTGAATATTTCATTTCGTAAACCAGCCTATTGGCCCCATAAAAAAAAAGAATTCAATTAAATTTTGTGTGTTAAAAGTTTTATAGTTGAGGCTTGAAATGGTTTAACATTTATTTACGTACGGGTCACACACTGGTGATATCATTCTTTTCGATTTCGACTCTTCATTGCAGAAAAATCTAATTCGAAACAAACACTATTAAAACTTGCAAAAAGAGAGTTGTCAAATTGGATTCTCTTTATTCGTCTGTATTCTCTTTGCTCTGCTTCCGCTTTTTACACTACCAAAATAGGGAGTGTACAAAACCAAATAAACCGCACTCTTTCACATGTTTATTTAATTGAAAGATGAAACATTGAAATTTAATTAATATGATAATAGTAAAAAGCAAACCTATACAAATATTTATTAGCACCTTCATTAACGAGTTTTATTTAAGTAGTAAAAAGTTTTATTTAGCACTAGTTACTTCACTTATTAGAAGAAAAAATAAGAAACATCCCCAAAATATTGCTTCACCTCCTTTTTTCTCAAATTTGTTTTTTTTTTGTGTATTCCTCTTTATTGAATTGCAAACTCACCCATTACACTGTTCTGCTTATTTTCTTCTTGTTACTTTTTTCAATGATTTTCTTCTGCCTTTTAACTTATAAACTTTTTTATTGCTTTTTTCAACTACGTTATTTAACTTGTTATAATTTTTATTGTTTTATTTCTTCGTATTCCAACTTCCAACCACTTTTTATCAATGAAAGCTTCGGCTTGGGATTTTTTATTATATTTTTCTTATATATTTAATATAAATGCATTTTTCTTTTTTAGATTTATACAACGAAATATGTATTAAAAGGAATAGTACCAGGAAATCACAATGACAATTATAAAAATATATATTAAGTGAATGTCACCACAATTACAAACCGCACAACTATCCCGCACAACTATCCCGCACAACAACCAACCAAGACGACCACTTTGAAACTGAGATAAGAAAGAAGGTAACTCGCTCGCTGCAAACTCCACAATCAGAGATGGAAAATGGTGTACTTTGATATCAACTTTTCTGTACCATTTTCAATCATTTAGTACCAATATGCTTCTATTTTTCTTTACAAGAGTTCCTTAATTAGGTTTATTTACTAAGAAATTACTTTGGCAAGACACGTTTTGCTCCCAAAAGTGATTTTATAACATTTGCACATGAACATGGACATTTATTGTATATGTAGCATGGGCTTAACTAGTCGGCGAAATTAGTTACCTGGACCGCCTATATCTCCAAATATTTGCAAAGTCCCTAATTGTTGCCATATACTTAAGCTTACTTCAACATATTGTGTGAGATAGCATTGGACCTTTATTGAATTTAAAAGTCCTAGTTTTCCATACATGGATACGGCATTACCTACAATTCATATTACCATACTAGTTCGCTTTCTGACTTGCAGTTTTTAAGCTAAAATGTGGGTACCATATCAATATTTATTGTTGTATTGCTCAAATTGCATGAACCGCCCATTTTATGCACTAATTTTAAAAATTCCTGAACATATGTCTGTATATGTATTTGTGCATAAACATTTGCTAATTTATATACATATATACATTTTCTGTTTTCTAATGTTTCCCTTTCATTAAGTATGCAAAATATTTTTAAGTATTTATTATTTTGTTTATTTCATTTAATAACATTACCAACAAAAATATTTAGTTTTATTTGTTCACCATATTATATGCAAGTATGTATGTATATATACTATATAATTAATATAATCTTTAAAATTTCAAAAATGAAAAAAAATTATATATAATGATAAAACAACTATTAAATATTTTAATTTTACATACCATTTACAATGTAGTATTAATATATCAATTAGTTTTCCTCTTTTTAATGTTAAAAAAAGATTCTATTTATGTATAGATTTTAAATTTATTTCTATTGCCTGTTAAATAATGATTTTATTATCATTTTTATAATTTTAATGATAAACTATTTTTTAAGACAAAATATTTTCTTAGTCGCCACACTGGGAAAATACAATAAAAGTAGTTGATTTTTAGCAAAGTTTTTGATGTCTACGTCATTTCCTTGATAATAATAAGGAATGAATCAAATACACATTTTTAAATTGTGAGAATCGCTAGATGAAACTTTAGTACGACACCTTCGACTCTTTTTTGGTTTAACATTTATCATTTCAATAACATGTTGACACTTGAATATTACTTTACTTATAACCCATTGTAATATTATGGAAAATTTTGAAAATTTTCTTTGAATATTCAGCTTCACTTTCATATCTCAATAATTTAACACAATAATAACCCACCTATTACATTTTTTAATATACTGATTCCATTCTTTGTTTTCTATGATTTGATTTAAAATTTTAGCTAATAAAATTTCAATTTTTTTTCTGAGATTTTCTTTAAAAGATTTTTAACATTTATATAACATGATTTTTATAATTTATTATTTCAGCTTTTGTTTTGTTAATTATATTTAGCTTTAACTGTTAAAAAATAATATGAAAATAGTTCTACTACTAAATTTTTAAATTTATATCAAATATATCATTGTAAATGTTCTTAAGCAAATTAAAGAAAATAACATTGTGTTCCAGACTTACTCTTCATCAGAATCGCCGTCACTGGAGTAACCAATCTGTTGATGTGCTCTTCGAACAAATGGTGCTGTTATCACTTGTCTATAAAAATAAACATTTTATTTGTATTTAGTATAAATACTTTGGTATATATGAATATATATATATATATATATATATATATATATATATATTATTGTTCTTCTAATTCCTTCGATCTTATTGTATTTTTATTTTTGAATATTTTTTGAGCAAAAGATCCCTTTTTATGTATTTATATTATTGTTCTCAACTAAAAAGGTAAAAGCACCACAAAAACCGTATTTATCAAAACATCAAAAGCTTTTAAGATCGTTATTTTTGATAGTGTTGCACTAAAATTGTGTGACATTTTCGCAAAAAATACGTGTTAGATCCTCTCTACTTGAGAACGTCGACATATACTTACGCTATTCTGCGATAATGGTTTAACCATTCTTCAAGCATTTGAGCTACTAAAAGGGGTCGTTTGCGCAATTTTTGTTGGGCCACTAATAAACCACCCTCTGTGACACAAACATCCAACCACTGTCGCATAATGACTTCTTCGCGTCCCATCTTTAAATTAAAGATAGAATCATCGATGTTATTATGTTTATTATTACTTGCTATATATGTATCATACCTCTGCTTGCGTAAGAAAATGTATTGGCAATAATTTCGATTCACAATCCATTAGCGGCAAATATGTTACATCTTCTGGTTCATCACGACGTAAATCGATACGCGCATAAGGTTCCATTGGTACAAGCGCACTGAAATGACCTCTTGTATACCCTAAAGCTATAGGTGATTTTATGCAAAACTTTTGATCCCAAAATAAAGGCAAGTATAGACCTAGAACATATACATATTAATTCCAAAACCTTTTAAAAACACTTTACCCGAATACCTTCAAATCTAGCGTAACCAATATCTTCACCTCGAAAACTCTTAACATATTTGACACCATACACTACTATTGGTCTTCTTAGAATGTGGGCTAAAGCAAAAATATGCAACTGTTCAAGAGATGCACCCGGTTGGCTGGCTAATGATAGCAGTGTACTCCAATCCTCTTGCCACTGAGCTTCCTCCAAGGTAAAATGAAGCATGGAGGCCTGCACCATTTCATATTCTTTCCAGCGGGAATAAAAACTTTAAGGAAATATAAATATATATGAAATACAAGTTTATGTAATATGCGACCAAATATATCACACAGGCCTAATTTTAAAAAATTATCATATTTTAGTTTTTACGAATTCAAAAGATTCGCATTGGAAACATTTAATATGGAGATATTCTTAATTGTAAAAAACGTGCTGATATACTGTATAGTTTTTGCTCCCTATCGGCCACACCTTATTAAATTATGTATATATCTCCAAAACTTATCGCAATGTCGAAAGAGTTCTTCTTTAGTACACAAATATTTGAAACAAACCCAAATTTTATAAAATGTTTTTCTTTCAAATGTAATTGTACGAAAGAAAGAACATTTTCGACATCTTGAAATCGGCAGCAACTTTATAATTTGACTCGGATAACACACTCAATTCAAGAATACAATTCTTTTATATAATTTGCAACCATAATAATGATTTAGAATTGATTAATAAGGCCCGGGTAATTAAATCACTATTCCCCTATGCGAATTTTTTTAATTTAGAAAGTTTCTCTTACATGGGAGCACATTGATGTAAACTGTCCGCCAAGGCTCGTCTTAATATATTGTCGCGATCGAAAACTCCCCAGGTAGCCTGCATCGCCGAATCAAGTAAGCAATCACCAGCACTACGATTCCATAAGACCATTAACCTTGAACCTAAACGTGCCGTGATTTCTAAAGACCAATTTAAGGCTGGTGGTGGATTTTCTAGTTGTTTTTGGGCATCACGATCTAACAACTCGTCATATAGTTGCTCTTGTATGGGCAAGGGTAATTCTTCGATTTCGGATGGCAGAGAAAATGTCGCATGCTCATGTACGTATGTGCAGGGAAACATAGATTTACGCATTCGCAATATATTGGCAAAGTGGCGACGTATATCAGCTGCCAAGTCGGGTGCCACATATGAAGGCACTCTCTTAATGCCTGGTCCAGAACCAGAAATTTGTGCCAATAGCATGGGTAACATCTCTTCTCGATGAAACCGTATGGCCAAATGTATTAGTGTGTGGCCAACATCAAAAGCTGAATTCCTATTAAGAGCTGCTATTTCAGTACTAGTCAAAGAGCGGGCCGGATTACCGCCGCACGATAAGTACGCTTCTACCGCACTAAAGTTATTTTCCACCACACCTTAAAAATAAAATGGTTTTTTGATAATACACGATGAGGGGGCTTTTTTAATTGGCAAGTACCTAAACATGCATTTAACCACTGCCAGTCAACTTGTCGTCTTATTTGGCGTATCCGCCGCTCTTGTTTTTCTTGCATCGTATCACAGTTGTTTATAGTATCTGAGCCTAAAAATGTGATAGTATTGAAAAAGAAAAATGTTTTGAAATGTTATGGTTTTTATTCAATAATTTTTTGTCTGTATTAATATAATTAACAAAATAAGTATATTGTATATCTTTTAAATTAGCTCACCTAGCTGATAAATATTTTGTTGTTTATTAAAAGAGTTATTAGATGAGACGGTATCATTCAATTTACCACTGCAGGTTACATTTGTTTGATTATTGCTAATGCCGCTAGCGTTGTTCTCAATGCTATGGGCGGCGTTACCTCCAGAGCTACTGTTATCACGAGAATTTCCGCACATTGAACATTTGAGGCTTTTTGGAAAGTTTTCATAAGTACAAGTCTAAAAACAAAATATGGTAGTTTAAAACTTAAAATGTTATTTTAAAAATTCGAAAATAAAAGTGGAAACGAACATTGCAGGCCCATTTTTTTATATAATTTGGTTGTTGCGGGTTAGAGGATGTTGTAGCGGATGTAGAGGTGGACTGAGAAGTTAGTTGCTGTTGGGTTTGTGAACTATTGGCGAGATTATTGAGATGTGTAGTCGAATTCTCCATAGGACTTAGACGTTGGGCGGCAGCTCCTGTAGTGCCAGCGTTAGCACTCGCTGCGTTATTGCTAGCATTCATTTCTGCTTCAATATTTGCTGTTATATGTAATTTATTTAGCCTCTCTTGCAGTTGCTGCGGATTTTGAATTTGATGTTGTGAACTATTTATGATCGCTTCGGCCATTGTGCCATAGTCTATAATTGATTTCGGATCTAAGCTGTCACTTAAACGCTTTTGTTTTTGTGTAGCTGACGTCACATTTTGTTCCAATTCAGATTGAAGCGTTTGCTGAGACTGTTGGTTATGCTTGAAACAAGCCACGGATATAGCACCAATATCTTGCGAGGGACTAGTATCTGAAGCTACGACTTTTTTCGTATAACATTGAACACAACGTAAACTACGTGGCCAATTTAAATAAGTACACATTTTGCAAGACCATTTCGAATCATTGGATGATGTAACAGCTCCTGCTGAGTTCTGTGTATCTTGGGAGCGTGAATATGTATTAAAAGTAGAAGGTTCAACATCAACGACTTCTGCTACAGCACCGCGTGCTTCACAATCGTTATCGTAAGAAATCTGAGGAGGGCTAAGCCTGTAGAAATAATAATGTTAATTTAATTAATTCACTACACAATTTAAAATCTAGAGCAACCTGAAAATATCCTCATTGACCATTGGTTTAACGCCTTTACACATGGTACACTTTATAGCGGAGGGAAAATTTTCGTAAGTGCAATAATCGCATGTCCATTTTTCTTGTTTTGAACTAGAATCGCACATATTCAATTAATTACCCCTTCCTTAGGAAAAAACAATACAACGACGTGAACAGCAACCGCGACAACAGTAACAGAAACTGTGCCTCGATATACTGTCAGTATTGTTATATATCGATTTGATAAAAATAAACGTTAAAAAGCGTTTATTCTCCGTGATAGTTAAGGATCTTTTTTATATTTTGTTTATGTTTCTCAATTTTCGATTTGCAATGTGTTCTCAAAGCGCCAAAATGAAAATATAATAACGCTGGAAGTAAATGAAACATTAATAGTTATATGATTTCAGCATACCATTTAATATAATAATTGTTAATAGATTTTTAAGAAAATTTCCCATAAAGACTAATCGATTGAAAAAAATAATCAGGTAATCGAGTGTCTGGTAGCTTTCCATTAAATAGTGAGAACACCTTTATATGGACCTAGGGCTGACTAAAAACATAGCAACTTTCTAACTCAACCCAAATCCTACAAATTTGTTAAACGAAATAAACAGCTATAGCGACCGCAAGAACATTAATATATCGTTCTAAAACTTTTTCGAACTTCTGGTAATTTTAATTGGAAATACCTTCTTTTCATACCAATTGATATTAGCTGATATTGAATTAAGCAATCGTATTTAGATTTTTTAAACTTGTTTTTTTTTTGTTAAAGAATTATCTATCTCAGCATAGCAAGTGATAAAGTTTGTTAAAATTTTGCAATACCATTTTAAATAATTTTAACCTTTTATAATCAGACTAATATTTACTCTAGCTCTGCTCCCGTGTTCATATCAGGCTATTCTTCATATCACTGTTCCCGTACGGAATATTTGTCTCTTAATGCATCTTCAGCATCTCGTATGGCTCTCGCTGTGTCTCTGAAGGAGTTACAAAGTGATTACAGTTTCGGGCTAAAGTGGCTAAAGAGTAAAAAATAACTTCCCTTTGAAATAGTTCTGGCGATAGATATTCCACTATTTATGTTTATATTTAATTAAATGCTTTCGCCCTTTATGCCATAAAAACCATCAGTCGTAAACGTCATATATGGCCTTCGTGAAAGAACATATCAATTAATTACTAGTCACAGACAATATGAAGAAGAACGCCAATGTAATACTTTGAACTACATATATACATATTTATGTGTTTATTTGTTTGTTGTTTAACTTTCAGTACATAATTGTAGTTAATGCATAATATATTTCAATAATATTGGCAAGTTGGTAATCTTCCAATTGTAAATTATTAAGTAATCAGCACTCAGTAGCAGACAATGAATTCAGAAGCATATAATTGAAACAAATACTGTCAGTCATACCTGGAGTCATGTCCAAACTAAAGAAGAAAGCTACGATGAAAACGCCATCTTAGGCCATTAACATTTTTTATTTGATCATCATTTCTTTTGTTACAAACTGAGAAAAGTTCAGTACATATAATTATTGTTTATTCTATTTATTGCAGAAAGCAATTATAGACCACGTAATGATAAAATGGATTTTGGTGGAAAAAAATAATCAAGAGCCAAGTCAAAATAATCAAAATACTTGTGTATGTTATTTATTACAATTTGCTAAGTACAACAAATCATAGCATAAAACTAACCAATTGTCCACTCATTACCATCCACCATACGTACTTATATATGTATATTCTCATTATTGCATGGTTGTTTTTGATACACATATAATTAATAATTTTGAAAAAAATTTGTTCATCTAACAATAATCAAAAGCCCAAAGCACTATGCAACTTTCACTTTGTTGTTGGTTGAGTCTTCCACAGTTCGTACATTTACATATTTATTTAATTTTTGTGGGGAACTTTTATTTACATTAGCCAATATAAATTTTTTCTCATTAAAACATTTGGTTTTCTATTTACCCTCCAGATTTTATTTTAATTAATCATGTTTTTATTTTTGTTATTTAGCTTATCAATTATATGATTGAAATTAATAATGTTTTCTCCCGTAAATTTACAAAACGAAAATTTTTATACTAATATTTTCTTTAAACCAAATTCTTGCTCTTTTTCGTTTTGTGTTTGTTTCTTGCAAAATATCTGTTCAGATAACACTGCTTTATCGGCTTTAGCTGTCAGAGAAAAGTGTACGCAGAAATAGACGAAGAAAAATATGGAGTTGCCGGATAGCTAAAATTTTGCTTCAATAATATTAGATTGCCTCGAGCACACCATTAATTGTAATTCGAGCATAATATATTTAGCATTTATGTGAACTACCTCTAGAATAATTATATTCCTGGATTCTTCACTTTGGCAGTGTATAAGAACTCTATCATCAAAATGATTTTGTAGATATATATCGAAACTATTGACTTTGGGAATAAACGGGATATTGGCATTTTGAATTATATTTGATGTGGCATCTTCTTTTAGATATGTTTATGTGCAGCAAATCACAATAGCATTGTGCATATTCAAAGTTATAGAAGCTGAGGAAGCTGAGCTAATGCAAATAAAATTAATAATATAAATAAGAGCATTTACATATCAAACATATTAACTAATTTTATAGTACTCAATTAAATAAATAAATAACGAAAACTCCCAAAGCTTTACAAAACAAGCTTAAACATAAAAAAGTGATATATACCTTATTGCAGCGGAACAATAAACAAAGAAAGTGCTGTAATTTAACATTGAAATAGGTGATCAGACAATATACATACATACATATAACTTATATAAAAAGTTCATTTCAATAATATTAAATAATTTTATTATGATGACAACGTATCTAAATGAAAATCTACGAAAATATTTGTAATAGAAATAAATATGTAAAAAGTGAAAACTATTTTCGATGTAATTGTTTTAAAGGAAAATTCCAAAATTTTCTATGGCTTCAAGAGAGTTTGGGAGAGCATTAAACTAAATCATAAAAACTTTAACAAATAATTTTTATAACATAATTTATATACTCAGGAATATAAAGAAATTAACTGCCTTCAAGTTTTCTTCGTAATCAGCAAGCAAACAAGTTTGTTGTTTAAGTCTTTTTTCTCAATTTGTTGCTGTTTTTTCTGGCTTCTACCTTTTTTGGGCTTTTGTTGGGAACCTAAAGAAAGCAACAATCAACATACATAAATAACTGAAATAAAGGCTAGTTTTTTTGGACATAAAGAATTATAAAGCAACTGTATTTTTAAATATTTTTACAAAATGACATTAAGAACACGGGCTTTGGTATTCTCAACATTTTTTGGCAGTTGTATAGCCATTGGCCTATTATTAGTCAGCTTGACCACAAATAGTTGGGTGACGGCTACTCCTAAAAAACGTAACTCAGCGGTAAGTAAAATATATATAGGAAAAAAGTAGGAGAGAGTAGGAAGTAAATATCAGTTGTTGTTTAGATTTTGTGGTTGTGGTTAGTTGTTATTTAAATTATGCATACAAATATTTATAATTAAAAATTATGGTGGAGTTTAATATGTTGTAGAAAAATAATAATTTGTTTCTAGGAATCAAGTGGTGATGTAAATTATGGACTGTTTTATGGTAACAAAGACTTAAACTTTGGATTTGGAGTGCGCAGTAACCCAGTTGAAGGTAAATTAATATAAATTTAATTTATGTTATTAATATGCTAAATGTTTTTATGTTTCGAAATTAGTTTATACATTCATCCAAACCCAACCAGAAACTATGAATTTTTGGCTTTGGCTAATAACAGCCTTAGGTACGGGATTTGGTTTACTAAGTTGTGCCATCTCAGCCATAGCTGCAGTACTCAAAGCTGCATCGGCCTCTAAGAAACCAGGCACTATGCTAGTGCTTATTGCTTCAAATATATCATCTGCTGCCAGTCAAGTTATTGCCTTTGTCTGTTGGCTCATACAATTCTTTCAATATTTGCAGCACAATGTATTGGCCGTTGAGGATCATAAGCACAACTGGTATAGCAACGGTTTGGCCTCGCTGGGATACAGTTTCTACCTGGTCATTATATCAACTCTAGTCGTTTTATTTAATATAACTATACTTCTGTACTCCAGACATTGCGAACATCGTGATCGTCGACGTTTGGAACCACCAAGTGATGAAAAGAATAAAAGTGCTATTATGTTGTATTAGAATTTGAAAACAAAACAGCATTTTCGTAAATACTTTCAGGTTTTTCTAAAGTGACAATCCAAACAAACTTTTGTACAATGTTAGGATTATTTTTTTGCAATTACAAAAAAGGAATCTTACATATCTTATAAATTTGATTTTAATCTCTTTATAACTGTATTCTAAGCGTAATATCCTATGAAATATTTTTTAAATCTGCATTAGAAGTATTACTTAATTTACTACGATTTTAAGCATTTTATAACCTTTCCAATAATTTCTTCCATTATTATTTTCTTACATAAGCATTTATTTAGTTCTATTTTAATTTTATATCTTAAAGCTAAATTATTTTTTTACATCATTGAATCTTTCTGAAAACAGATTTATTTCAAGTCATTTTAAAGTGTTAAGTTTTTAATAAAATTATTTTATGAAATATACACCCTAATGATATATCTGTGACAAGAAAGGAATAGGTGTATGTTGAAGTAAGAAATATAAATCACTATTAACATTAAATTTGCTTAAATCAACTTAAGCGGTTATTTCTTTTTACTGTCACAGATATTACTTAATTTTTTTAGTGCTTATGGTATCAGTGGTTTGTCGGCACCTAAAAAATGGTTTTCAACGACGCTTGGTGTTGAATGAATCAGAACTGTTTTGCAACTGCTCAACATATAAAACAAATAGATATTTTCTTATTAGATAAAAAATGATTTGCAATTTTAGGAAGTTTTAGTACTTAATATGATGTATCTTAAAATTTATAATTTTCTCGTATTGAAAAAAAAATTTTTTTTGTTGAATTGAAAAATTTGCATTTAAAGTTACACAACTTTATGTCCCTGAGGAAGTCTCACAAAGAAATGGAAAAATATTCCAATAAATAATTTTTTTTATAAAAAAGAATTGATCTTCCGCTTGATTAATTAACTACAATATAATAATGACAAAAAGTCTAATAAATTTGAGAACTAAACAACTATAAATATTCTTTCATATTTTAAAAGAAATATTTCTATGAACTTTCAAATAGAAGTATATTTTGATAATGAAGATGATGAATAGAAAAAATTATCTTTATAGAAACTTTTTTTTGCATATAGATAAGATATTGCTTGTATCAATATGTATGGCGTCCATGAAATGTTTAAGAAAGCAATTTGATCAAATATGAAATGTTTTCATTTGGAAAGGTGCATTAAGTTGGAGAGTATTTAATTAAAAAAATACGGAATCATACTCTTTTTATATGAATCAACAAAAATTTATAATATCTATAACAATTGTGTCCTTATTGGCATGTGTTTTATATGTTTTAGCATTAAGTACAGAACATTGGGTAAGTTTACAACTTTCAAAAAGAGATGTAAGACACATATACATACATATTTATAATTTTATTTATTTTCGAAGTTGGAAGCAACGGCTGTCTTAACGGATCGGTTACGGAGTAATGTGAGTTATGGCTTGTTTAGTGGCTTTATAGAACGACACCAATTGGCCTCCACTTTAAAGTTTTCGTTAACAGGTAAATTAAGTTGCTTTTAGTTTCGAAATAACCAGCTCCATTTTGTTAGCAAATTCCTTACATATGAATTTAATTTTAATTTGTGAAGTGATTTTTTTTTTTTGTTAATTGTACGAACTTGCACAAATTAGTTCAAAGCGTCCCATGTAATCTTTTTAAGCAGTTTTAGGAGCAGTAGATTCGGACAAGAATTATATTATCGGATGTTTTTTTTTTTTTGTTTACATTTGAAAATGAAAAAGTAATCCGAAATTTTTAAAACAAAGGAAAAAAGTTTTTATTTTATAATATTACTCTCTCAATTGCACGAAAATTGTTTAGTTCGACTACACGTGGTATAGGACTAATAAATTTATTTCAAAATTTTAATAAAGAAAATTTATTCAATTAACTTGGAAAATATTTTTATTTAGTTTTATATTTTTGCACGAAAACTTGTTAGAAGCCACCGATTCAAAAAAGTTATTTAAAAAATTCCAGTATTTTACAAATAGTTATGCTGCATATTTAAGGCTGATTATTCAAACATATTCGATTTAAGAATTTATAAAATATGTATTAGATTAAATATTTATGTACATATTTTTCAAACTTAAAAATATTTATTTATTGAAAGTTATATTGCATTTAAATAATTCGTATTTTTTTAGTTGTCTGCTTCGTTGATATGAACGCCTGTATGTTTAGCTGTCAGAGTGATTTAGATCATAGAAAGGATGAGTTGAAGCGTGTTATACACGGCCAAGATTTAAATCCATGTGAACAAAAGCGGTTGTACAAAACTAAGCACAAATATCTGGAGTATCCAAACATTGCCAGAGCTGCAATTCACGCTAATGACTTAACAGAAACCACCACTAACCACAGTAAAAGTCCACAAAATATCCCAGCCTATATTTCGGCCTCATTGTATATTTGCAGTGTGATGTTTCTTTGTTTGTCCTTTACTTTCGCCCTGATGTCGTGCATTTGCTCTGTCATTAACTTGAAATATCATCCAGTCGAACGTATTTTCAACATCTTTGGTCTCTTTGTATGGAATGGAATTGCAGTTGTTTGTTGTTTTTGGTCAATAGCTTTTTGGAGTGCATTGCACGGCAGCCAATTGCGTTACAATATCGCCATAACAGATACACTACGGCAACAATTGAACTTTACATCTGAGGGAAATGCCAGCTTAGGATATTCATACTATTTGGTAATTGTCATCATGCTATTGCACATAATTAATCTTGTTTTGTTGTTTGTACGCAACTACTGCATGGGCAAGGAATCCAATCAGGCTCCAAATAATATAACAATAGACGATGCAGATGCCAGACTTGAGTTTTATTAAAAAAAAAAAATTAAAAAAAAAACTCAAACGTTTACGATTAATAATTATGTATTAATTACGATTAATAATTATGTATTAATTATGTACGTAAGACCAAAAGAAATATTAATACATTGCAAATCTCCGTTACAAAATCCTACGAAATGAGTCTTTTTACTTCACTGCAACCAAACACACAGTCCAGTCGTCGTTTGACTTGAATAGTATTAAATTTAATTAAATCAATTCCATGAAAAAATCAATACAGATAAATTTTCGACATTCGAGTCGAATCTTTGGTTAATAAATAAGTATGTATGTATGAGTGTTTTTAATGAAGATCGTTAGATTGTAAAGATCGTTTGAGAAAAACTTAACTTTTTATTGCCAAAGAAAATTTTTATGCTACTGATAAAGAAATTTTGGATATGGGTGCTATATCAATTTCCTTTGGATTCCTTCAACACACAATAGTTTTTGGACAAATAAATGGAAAAATATACCAAACGAATACATAAAAAACAAGCTTTAATTGCAATTTCCTGGCACTTCCCCGGAAGCACAACGGCAACACAATTTTTGACAAAAATCTACCACAACCACGTTGATAAAATAAGTTATCAAATCATTTTAACACGTTGAGTGCCATCATACAATATAAAAATATATTTGTAGGGTACCAAAATATAAAAACAGTTTAAAATTAAATTTTTTGTGATAAAAAATTAGTTTTTTGTACCGTTATTTGTGTGACAGCCAGCGGTACACATGGCACTCTAACCAAAGTCAAGTGTGTACCGCCGGCGGTGCACACAGCACTCAACGTGTTAATATCACCGGTTATTGATAAGTGCACGTAGTTTAAAGTTAATCTGTATGATTAGAATGTGCCAAAATCTAGTCCAAAGAAGTCGGCTACAAACATACACAAACTTACTCTGAGCCTGTCAACATCAAGCCTTGTTGGCAATTACATTTTAAGTGCAACCAGACCACTCATCGTTGTGTCTCTCTTTCGAGAGTTTTGTGTCTCACTCGCACTAGTTAACTTAAACACTTCAGATAGTTATATATTTACGGTTCTTCTGAGGAATTTTCCGTGGTTAACCACTTCGCCACTTCTTATGTGAAGGCATAAGTCGTGTACAGTCAGTCACAGAAATGGTTAAGAATACGGATCAACAACAACACCGACATATGGTCACAGTCACCCGTCGGCATCTGTAACCCGATATTTTGCAAAGTGTTTTCAATACAAAAACAAAATATTTATAAAATTTTTAAAGTAAAAAAATCCCAGCCATTCGAATGGTATTAATCCGACTGATTTTGTGGGAACTGGAAATGAAAGGAAGAAAACTCCTCTTTGGCAAAAAAGTATTATATTGAAATAAATGTTCAATTTAAGAACTACATTCCGGACTGTGTCAATGACAAAAGCAAACACTCACTGGTGATTCCACGTTCTTGCATGTAGCGACAACGTGTTCAAGAGTCTTATCAAGTAGTTTTAAGGCTGGACATATTTAAGTTTATGCGATATGTTATTCTTACTCTCCTTTGAAATTGTATATTAAGACCAACATTAAGTCGGACATGGACGAGACATTAATATTTTACGTCTACATTGGACTGACTTTTCCATATCCGACTTGATGTCCGGACAGTTTCGATGTCTAGTCGGTATTGTAGCGAAAATTCGCCGAAGAAATAAAGAATCAAAAAGCTACAACAAATTGACTAACTTCTCATTTTTCCTTCTTTGTCCTCTCAGCATTATTCCTCCCTTCTTACTTCGGTTCAATTAAAAAATTTTTACCACATTCAACTAAGCCATCCAACAGGTGGTAATAAAACAAATACACTTAGTTCTACTCTGCTTGAGAATTAAATTATTGTTGATTTTTTCCTCGTTCCTTGGAATATTTAAGAATTAAACACAATAACGACAGCAGGCTACACGAACACCGGCTACAAAAGTCGTTATATTTAATACTCTTAAATAGTGTTATTCCAATTAAATATATTTAAAGTCCACAGTATGTGACAAGAAATCATTTCATTAGCTTGGAAATATAGTTTGTTGTTTCTTTTTGTATAATAAAACAGCATATTTTAAAGTTTACAATAATGGAATTTATTTATATTATACTGGCAACACTGCATCTACTCATTGTCGCTCACCAAAATAGAAATTAATTTTATGTGATTTTTATTTTAATGAACATTTAATTTTTGCTATATTAATATTTATATACAGGCTAATTGTTCTTAGTTAAAATTCAGAAAAATGGGACATGAAGAAAATAATCAAACGGTAACACGGGTATTAAAACAAAAACGTGTTAACATCAGTTTGATACAGTTCTCGGATTGTTTTTCATAATAAAATTTGTGTAAATAGGAACTGTTATCACATTCAACTGAGCCACCTAAAAAGTGGTGACACACACAATACACATGAGCACTGAAGATGAAAGTGTAGCGACTTTCGAAAACAGCTGTTCTGCTCTGCTGTGTAAGTTGAATAAAACTGACGTTGACTTTCCTTTGTGCCTAGGAATATTTATCATCATGTCCTTCTGAGATTTTAACTAAGAACAATTAGCCTACATATATATAAATATTAATATAGAAATTAATTAATTTGACTGCAACAACAAAAACAGCATGGGAAATAACCCGTAGCCGTGTTGTTAGTAGTAGTAAAAATAATTATTCGTAGTTTGTAGTCTGCTGTCGTTATTGTGTTTAATGCTTTACAAATACAAAATATGTCCTTTTAAGCATAACGACTACAAATCAAATTATTGGCTTCTGTCAAATATTTCACCAGAAAATGATATCAAGCAATTTATGATTTAATAAAAACTATATTTTAAAATAGCACATGCTATTCACCGATCAACGTTATTGACCCAAAGTAATTTATCAAATTTTATATAAAGAAAACAGTTAAGACTTCCTTAAAAAAACGTCACAACAATTAAAAAAGATTTTTTTAAGAAAAGAAAATAATTCATATGAACTACCAATTACAATATCACAGGACTCACAAGTTGATGTCACAACTCATGCATCACACTTTATAAAAGTAAAAGTAAAAATAAAAATAAAAAAACAAAAGTCATTTTAAACAACAATAAAATTCAATATTTTGCAAACAAATCAATTATCCTGCTCAAAACTAAAAATATAATCCTGGCGAAGAAAACCTACTCATTACACTCATCCTACATACGAAAAGAAAAATATGAAAATGTTTCAGAAACTAAAAGCAACAACACGAACAACATTCAATTCTTCATCCATCAATTTGATGACTTCCTTTTTGTTTTCATTCTTGAAATAAAATTGGCAGTAACTTCCTAATTTAGTTTGATTTCTTTCTTTTTCATCTTTTCAAATCTTAAAGTCGGGCCCGAGCTGTCTATGAAACTAAGAATTAAGACAATTTGTATGTACTTGTATGTGTGTATGTGTGTGCCAGTCAGTGTTCCGTGTTGGTTGTGGAACAAATTATAACATCATTAGGCGTTCTTTATTTTTGTTGCACTTTTTTGTTTTTGTTTTTGTTTTTAATGTTGGCCTAATTGTTTGGTAACATTTGATGGGAATTAATTTTGTTACCTTATCATCTACCCAAAGGCAAACATATTAACAGACACACACACACACACACACAAATATATTTGGAAATTATTTTTATATGTATGCTGGCTGGGTGTGTGTTTTCCAGTTGCTTTTGTTAACCACAGCAGTAAATCGATCACTTCCGTTTCTGCCTTTAATAGTCTACCACCCACTGCTTTTTTGGTGTGTTCCAAATTATTTAAAGTCATTGAAATTAATTTCGGTTTTTCTGTCACCATTTCTTTCTGCTATTGTTTGTTGTTTTCATATCCCCTCCGTTTAAATGACATTTCAATTTTATTCAATAATTTTTTGTTTCTAATTTGGAAAATATTTCGTATTTGAAATAAAATTGCGCAATTTTTGCATAAATTGCTCACGCAATTTGTATTATTAGGAGTTCAAAAAATATCTTGACCACTAACGCAGTTTACAAACTTTATGGAATACCACTTTTTGTCTATTTCTTTTTCATTTACTTTCTTTTTAAAATAACAATAAATTCAAGATCTGTCCAGTCTTTGGAAGGAAATTTTCTTACACGAAAATTAAAATTTTTCTTAACTCAAATATTAAATAAAAAGACTTGTACTGTATTTCAAGCAGCTTTTGGTGGATTTTTGGATTTGTATTTGTAAGCACTTTGCAAATAAATTTACAAATTGTGGGTCCACAAATACCGACGGGGTTACTGCGACCATATATTGGCGATGCTATTACTGGAATCACTGAAAAACTCCATTTCGTCAAAACTCCGAATTATTGTCTCATCGATAAAAAGGTATTGCTTTTGAGAGTTGCATAATTGGAAAAGTTTAACGTGCAGACTACTTGTGAATTGCGTTAGTCCATAGCAAAAGTTAGTAGCCACCAACATTCCATTCCACGTTGCAAGTGATCTGGTTCAAGACAATTTGCATGATATTGAATACGACGGCTTTAATGTTAAATTTTTTTTTTTTTACTATAAATTCCCACAAAATTAGAAATTATTTAACTCAATTAATATTTGTTACAACAACGACACAATATCGATCTTATGATCAGAAAAAGGTCCTTGCAAATCTTGCAATTGTAACAGAGATATCAAAACAGAAGAAAAAACTCTTTAAATGAATCTGCGTCAGTCGAGTAACAATGACTAAACCTTCCAGGGCAACATTTACAAAACCCATAATGTTATTCATTCATTGCCAATGATGACACCACAATGGGTAAACAAACAGCTGTTGGTGGTCCACATAATTTATCTTTTGGGAGAAAAAGAAAACGAAGAAAAGCGAAAAACTAAAAATACAAAATAGATTTGAGCAAAACAAAATACGTCAGTTACATGACTGCTTTTCTAAATCTTATTGTACAATTATTTGATTTTCATTTGTGTCTTTTTGCAATCAAAAGACATGGATAATTACGAAAATACCACACACAAACACTTACAGTTGCTCCGTTTTTACTGTGGCAGTCTCTTTTGAATAGCCTTTATATTCGTTAGAGACTGACTACACTTGCAAAAAGTGAAGACAAAATCTCAAGAAATTGGAATCCTGCCGAGAGTAGATTTTCTTTCTTTCTTTTGTAATTAACACTAGACTAGTTTAATACAGTTATCAAACATTTATAGCATTAACTTTCAAAAATTTATTGAAACAATGGCTGGCTATTCTGCACAAACAGTTAAAAAGATTTACTTGTTTTATTGCAGCACACTGTTGTGCAACGTTGTTCACAACACAACGATTGACTTCAATAAGGAATCGTGTTGAAACAGATTTGAACAAGAGGAAACAACTTCTGCTGCAATTCTAGTTAGTCAGTCCACTGGTCATGGTTTCGATATCCACTGAAGACTATGGGCGTTCTACACAGAAAAGCTTCGCGGCCTGACTTTGTTATAAAACAAGAAATTCTATTACAACGGGCAACATTTTGCTTTATATTTGAATCTGATACAAATAAATATCAATTAAAAGGTTTCATTCAAATCTGGGGGCAAATTACAGCACTCGTTATCGAACGAAATTACGAAATATTTCAATAGAGTTTATATGGAAATATTTTAAAATTTCGAATCGTATCGAATGCCGTAATTTGACCCCTGGTCTGGAGTGTTTAAAATTCTGACGTAAGCAAAATTGTCACTTCGACGGATTGGCAACATTTTCTTTCCATATTCATTTAGTTCGTAGTGTACATTTAATTAATTTGTAGCAAAAATGGTGTATCTCATTCATCCCAAGGGTGTTAACAAAATGTGCGTACACACATTCCGATGTATGCACGTGCATGTGTACACACACACATAATTATTTTCGCATGCTTGTGAGTAAGAGATGTTTAAAAATACGTTAGTTTTGTATTAGTTTTTAGTTAAAGACTTGTTAATTTTTAACTTAAAAATAAAAGAACAATTTTATTTCTGTACGATTCGGAAATCGTCTGTAGAAGTTGGAGTTTGAAGTTGAAAAAACATGACACATACACAGTCCAGGAAATATTATGGGGCAACTAATAAAACCACCCTAAAAGGAGGCATTCTCTCTCACTCACACATAACAAAAAATAATTAAAAGGTGTTGCCAGAAAAATTTCACATTCTATCCCGACTTCACTTTCATTTCAATAAGGAAATCTTAGATTTTTTTACCCAAAATATTTGTAGTGTTCTCAACTACGCAATACTGACTGTACAAAAACGTATATTTTTTATATCATTTTTAGCTAAAATTGTCTATTAATTTATAATAAATTTATGGAAAATTTTTCATTTCTCTCTTATATAGTTAGCTAATAATTTGCAATTTTTTTTCTAACGGTATTTAAATATATAATAAAGATATAGTCGCAAAGCAGCTCTGCGACATCAAGTCTTTTTGATAATTATTTTTGAAGTGCAGTCAGACCACTGATCTCTTATTCTCTTTCGAGAGTTTTATGTCTCACTCGCACTAGTCAACTGCTACTTCAGGATTACGGTTCTTCTGAGAAATTTGCCGTATTTAACCACGTTGAAACTTCTTATGTGAAGGCATAAGTCGTTTACAGTCAGTCACAGTAACGGATAAGATTCGGGTTAACAACATCGCCAAAATATGGCCAAATTTATTTTGCAATATATCATTGAAAAGTTGATGTTACAATCAGATGTGATTTATAATTGAAATCTTTTCAGTTACAATTACATTTAATTGTAGTTGAGGGTTTTCAACTGATATTGCACCTGACAATATTAAATAAAATCTACATAATTAAAATTTAACTTTTGTAATTGTAATTGAAAAAAAAAACAATTCAATTATATATCTTATGTAATATGAAATTTATTTGTTGGGTGGTTAAGCAATGTCTATATGCATTTCATTGGCGCTTCTTACCAAATCATCAGTAGACTTCAACCACAGTTTTGCAAAGATTCAAACTTCTCAACTTATTAAAAGACTTCCAAAAACCATCTGAGAATTATGTTAAATAAATTAACTATAAAAATTCACAAACAATTTCAAAAAATCACATTATAATAAGTGTAGCAGGCTATGAAACTTATACAAACCAAACCCAACAAACAACTTTTATTCGATACGACTCTATTTTATTTTTCTATACCTTTATACAATTAGAAATCCCTTGGATAACAATGAAAGTATTTATAAGGCAAAATGAAAAATAAAATCTCAATTGAATTGTTAATAAATTAATTTTTTGACATATTGTCATTGTACTATTATAATATGAAATTTATTTGTTGGGTGGTTAAGCAATGTCTATATGCATTTCATTGGCGCTTCTTACCAAATCATCAGTAGACTTATTATTATTATTATTATTATTATTATTATTATTATTATTGTCCAAGGGATTTCTAATTGTATAAAGGTATAGAAAAATAAAATAGAGTCGTATCGAATAAAAGTTGTTTGTTGTGTTTGGTTTGTATAAGTTTCATAGCCTGCTACACTTATTATAATGTGATTTTTTGAAATTGTTTGTGAATTTTTATAGTTAATTTATTTAACATAATTCTCAAATGGTTTTTGGAAGTCTTTTAATAAGTTGAGAAGTTTGAATCTTTGCAAAACTGTGGTTGAAGTCTACTGATGATTTGGTAAGAAGCGCCAATGAAATGCATATAGACATTGCTTAACCACCCAACAAATAAATTTCATATTATAATAGTACAATGACAATATGTCAAAAAATTAATTTATTATCTTATGTAATTATAATTGAAAAAAAAAACAATTCAATTATAATACAATTGAAATTGCACAAGTTTTACTACTGACTAGCCTGTAAGAGCTGGAAAACAGCAGGAGACTGTTAAAAGTAATCAGCTGTAATAAGAGGGAATATTGCAAGCCCGTATTGGGCTAGTTATTAATAGAAAAAAAATTATTCGGTATTCTTAGAAGCCGAAGATGGGAATAAAGTCTAAGTATATAATTTATTTGGCCCTTCAGCAAAGACTCATTCAAAAACGGATACCAGACTGAGGAATATTCTTAATTATAACTATGAAAATATGGAACTTATGTACTTAATGGGTTAAGATGTTAACACTGTGCATATAAAAATTCATTTGCTACTAAGAGATTCTTTAAAAAATCGTTGCCCCTAAAGTTCCCAACTCACAAGAAAAATTTCCTTAAATCAAAAGTAAGATTCTCTAATATGGCAACACTTCACAGCCCATGTGTTTGTGTTGCGTTGATTGGCAACCATTTCATACACTACGAAATTACCTACACATTCCTTTTGAGAATTTCTAAGTGAAAAATAAAGGAGGAGACAACGAGAACTGAATTAATTCCTTTTTTGTGGATGCTCATGCTTTTGTTTTATTTTTGCTGTTTACATTTTTGAAGGATCAGAATTTGTATGGACTGCACTGGCAGACATTGTGGCTGCATGGTGGTAAAAAAGGGCCAATTAATTCTTGGCTTTTGTGTTTTTTTTTTTGTTGTTTCCTTTTTTTATAGGAAACGTCATGTATTGGGAATCTGTTTGTGTTTAAAAGTTATGAATAGAATAAAATCGATATGTTTCCTAATAAATAGCAACAAATGAACTGATTCCGTTTAAAATTTTTGTTAAAATAATAGATACTCGCACTTTTAATAATACGAAATAATAACATTATAGTGATTCTGGCTAAGAAGGACACTAGTTTTTGTCAATCTATTTTGGGTTTTTATTAGTTTTTATTGAAAATGTTCATGAAAACAAAGAATTAGTTTGGTGTTTTATTTTAAGGATTAACTAGAATATAAAGAAATATTGGAATTTTCCTTAAAGCTATAGATTGGAGGGATAACAGATAACAACTTGTGTGGCATTGTTCCTGTTGTTGTTCGATAAAAACCAGAAGATACATTTTAGGCGCTATTAATTATGTTTCACTGACATCCCAGTACCAACAAACATATTCAGTTTTAATTTAAGATTTGAGAACGGATTTATATATTAACTTTTATTAAATTGTTTTGTTTTTCTATTTATTTTGTTATATTATGATGTTAACAAACTGTTAACGAAATATTGAATAAACAAATAAAGTTTGTAATGATTTTATAAATAAACAGCTTCCAAATTAATAAATTTAATAATATGTAGTTTATAATTTTAGTAAATCAAGACAAACGTTTCTCGATGCTAAAATATTCGAATAGTTGATTCGAAACAATATGTTTTTGATATGGAACAGATAAAAATATTTTCAAGTGCAAGGGAAATTTTACCGATTTAGTTTTTTAAATTTATTCCGTGTTCAATTCTTTCGATGTATGATTTTTTTATTTTCGTTTTTCTCTTTTGAAGCGCAGGTCGAACCAACCAAGATGATTTTGTATATATAGGGTGTTTTTTATAGAGTGATACAACTTTGAGTTGGCATCACTGCTTTATTTGACCACCCATTTAACAGCTGATAGTTGCTTTGGGTTTAGTTTGCTTTGACATCTCATTATGAATCGACTTACACCAGGACAACGCGTGCAAATTGTGGAAATTTTTAATCAAAATAATGGTTCTGTTCGTCAAACTTATCGTGCACTTCGTCCATTCAAAATTTTATTTTCCGATGAAGCCGATTTTTGGTTGAATGGGTACGAAAACAAACAGAATTGTCGCATTTGGAGTGAGGAGAATCCACAAGCTTTTGTCGACACACCATCCACATCCACAGAAATTTACTTTTTGGTGCGCTTTATGGGCTGGCGGAGCCATTGGCCCACATGTCTTCAAAAACGATGATGGTCAGAATGTTACTGTTTGTGAAAATTGGTGTTCTAGATCGCGCCTTGTACGTTGTGCCAGCCGTGGCGGCCACATGGCCGAAATCAAATTTAATCATTAATGTCATAAGATTTTCTATCCAATAAAGACCGTTTTATGGATATCAAAAATATATTACTATGTTTTATTATGATTTAAAGTTGTATCACTCTATAAAAAACACCCTTTAAATTAAGAACTTAAGTTTTATTAAAATTCATAAATCTTTTATACTTTCAAAAGACCGCCACGCCACCTCCGAAGTGTTAAATTTTCCATGACTCTGGTGCAGAAGTCAGTTTTAATTTCATCGATGTTGGCTTTATGGACCTCCTTATTTTGTTACTTATTCGCATTTACCTGCGATTCAAGAAAACTCTACAAGAAAAAGTCTAACGGGTTCGAATTGCGCAATCTCGGTGGCCAGTCCACATCGCGTATATGCGAGATGACATGGCGTCGTACCTATTGAAGCCAAAATGTCGTTGGTTTCCAGATTCAGGCCAAAAGAAGCTGGTTATAATCGACCTATAGCGCTCGCCATTGACAATGACGGCTTGTGAACACTCTCACTGACAGTGGCGTGGTTTTCCGCAGATCCTGCGTTTTGTCGACGTACAGGTATTGGCCGCTCGTTTATTAAGCCAGTGGACTAAATTGTATCTGCCAACTTGCGAATGGTTCACTAATTAGGACAATTATAGCGACCATAAGATGGGTGCTGTACTTTAGATACTCGCAAAAAAATTATTTTTGTTTCGTGAGCATTTTGCTTGCAGATTTTTAATTTGTAAATTTTAAGAACCGGCCCCCGAATATCAGTTTTAATAAAACAATTTTATTGTTTGCACTTGTTGTTGCATGTAATTTGGCATAACAGCCTAGATAAATGACAACTGATTTGACAGATGCAGCTTCAACAAGATGGCCGTTATCAACTGTCAAAGTTCGGAAGTTACTGTTTATTTATCAACGAAAAGCGAAACATCTAGTATTTTATTTTATTTTATTTTATTTTATTTATTTCATCTAAGGCAAAATATCTAACTTTCATTACTAAAATTCTAGATTGAAATTAAAAAACCCAACCAAATTATTAATTAATTTAAATCAGAAATGAAAAGAAATATATATGTACATATAAGTTGATGTATTCGTCGTTTTATTTATTTTTTATTAGAGTGCCGCCCTAATGTGGATTTATAATTTACGCATGTGATTTTATACCCCGTGGTCAAATTTATTTACACACATCCATCCGTATTCTTTTTTCTAATATCTTCAAGATTTTTTTTACTTCACAAGTAAATACATGAGCATGTATGCAGCATGTCCATATATTTTTAAGTTGACACTATATTTTCATTTTTTTTTTCTCTAAATTTTGGGTAAGTAAAAAAACCTGCAATGTTTGGTTTGATAAAACTATTTTCGATTGTTTGTTATAGAATCGAAAGATGTCCTTAAATCATCATCAGCTACTCGACGAATGTGAGCAAATTCAAAGGTACGAAGATTATGTTTTATTTGTTTAATGTTTATAATAATGTGTCCTTTAAACCAACCCATCGAATATTTAAACACATGCAAGGAATTATTAAGATAATTTACCTCTAGAAATCCACCCAGAAAAACACAGAAACATCAACAAAAAAAAAAAAATTCAAAAGTATAATAAAAGCAATACTTACCTAATATTATTAACGCATGTGTGTACACACACACACACGCACACGTACATTTGTAGATACGTAATCGTGTACTGCAGGCAGTTGCATATTTATAGTGTTTACTTTTGCGTATTTATGAGTTGCAGCATATCTTCTTGCCATTTTATTTGCCAGCCAAGAAAAATTGTTGATATTTGGAACCATTTCTTCCTCTGCTTTCTTCTATTTTTTGTTGTTGTTGTTGTTATTGTTTTGGCTGGCGTCAGGATTAATGTTGCAAACACACTCTCCTCAACCATCACAATCCATTTACATAAATGCAGATAAAGACCTCATTAGTCAGGAACATACAACAGACACAAATCAAAACTGAAAGGAGACAGAGAAGGGAAAAAGAAAACATTGAAAATCTGGAAATTTTTATCACACTTTTAGATTAAGAACCAACAAAAACATTCAATATTTATTTAAAGGATGTTTAAAGAGATAATGACATCGTTTAGCGGTCTTGGACATACCCATTCTCTTTGTTGAACTGAGGGCTCTAACCAAAACCACAAAATTTACATCGCAAATACTGATGCTAATAAAGTTCTTAAACTTTTAGGTTAATTACGTCTTAGAACAGGGAAATGTTAGGGATTATTGACTGCTTTGGGAAATTCCCAAAAAAGGAATCGCATATACGAATACGAATGGCATATTTCAATAAGCATGTATTTATTTGCATATGCAAACATGCACATGGTTACGTGTGTATGTGTGGGTATGTATGTGAGCGTATATATGTGTGAGTATGTATGTGTGAGTATGTATATGTGAGTATGTATGTGTGAGTATGTATGTGTATATGTAAGTATTTATTTGAAAGTTAAAAATTGTACTCAATTTCAAGGGGGGAAAATAATTGAGCTGAATTTTCCCAGCAGGACCAGCGATTAGATCCCTACATAAGCAGTGGATTTCGACTGAACTGAAAAAGAGGGATAGTGTTGAGAGGGACAGATCAAAAGACAGAGAATATGTTGTATATCTTTTTACTTCGTGGGCGAATTTTCACTACAGTAGAGACGAATTGGGACGTTTTATTTTGCTTTTTTGTACATGATGGGTCCAATCGCTGTCGTTAATTAAGAGAGATCAGAAAAATGCGATACCAAGACCCAGACCCGTCATAGTCTTTTCTCTGTCTTCTCACTTCTTTTTAAAAAAATCTCAAAATTTACAAGGGATAATATAAACAAATCCATCGTTGTTGGTACCAGCTATTGCTTATACTTGATATTGGTTAGAGCTTAAGCGCCTAATCATGCAGGCCATGCTGGAAAAGGGCGGGCTTTTTGAAACCAATAAAAATCATCTCATGAAGATATATCCTGTGTTCAGGTAGGGTTTTGTGGCTATTAGGAAGCAGGATATAATACAAGCAACATGATTTATTACGTTATCCTAAACGTTAGTTATTTTGGACAAAAATTCTGTTTTAAGACCAACAGTTAAAACCTGGTTGTACCAGGCGATATAATTTTGTTAAAAGCAACTTAAAACCACTTCTAAATTAGTTTGACGTAGATTTTATTTTTATGCCAACCAATCCTTTTTATCTATGCTAAGTTGAGTGCTGCCAAGTTACATATATGTACAGTGGAAACAGCTGCTAATGTTTGATGAACACGCAGAAAAATCCACCACTTCAGCATCTTTTCTTTCAGAACTTGCATGATTTTAAAGCATTTATTCGCTTTTTCTAAATATTTCTATGCTTTTGATTTATTAATTTACAAAACGTAAAGCAATTTCTATATCAAATTCCAATATAAAAATTTTTTATACAAACAAAAACACCTGCAGTACAGTTTGTGCATTAAATATTATAAAATGTAGAGGAATTATACTTCAACAATTATAAAAATTTCTATGGAATATATAATATATTCCGTTTAATGTGTTGGACAAACTGTGATTTAAGAGCAGAGTTTATAAAATTTACATTGTGCACGCAAGATCTCCTCTTTATGGTTTTAATGCTAAAACCAGGTTTTAATTTTTAATGCAAAAACATGATTAGTAACCGGGTAGTTTCGATCACACTTGGGCTTCCGATGACACCAGCTTATCATTGACAACACTAAAATTATGTACACTACGCGAGAAGTAAAGATACACGGGCCACATACACAGTGACAGTTCGAGGATAATTGCGCGATAAATAAAATTTCTTAGCGACTCCATGTTAAATATATTGAACTCAGTAAACCTTTCCTTACTAACGTGAAAGCATTTTATTTATTTTGTAATAATTAACGTAAGACAATAACGAATTTATTTATAACAAAGGCCTTATTTGCTCAGCAAAATTTGAAAAAGCAATTCTCATACACAAATTCAAGCAGCTCCCTGAATAAATTAAAATCAAATACCATCGAGAAGAACCATTTAGATGACATTAAATTTATTTAAAAAAAAGTGTAACAAAAGCAATTAAAGCCAAATATCTTATGAAAAATTAGTTCTCGGTGTACTCGAAACACAATTTTCTTTTATTTATTTTAATCCAAACTTTCTCACACTTTAATCGACCCCAGACACAATGTCTGGCAGACACGTATACAAGAAATTACTTTGAAAATTTCCCAAATGCCATTCATTTAAAGGAGTACTTATTTGCCAAACTGAATCAACTGTAGCCCAACAATACAGGCTGGCTGTTAGAGCCTTAAAATACAACAATTGAAACATTTTGTCATAGAAAAACAGCCCGAAAGAATTGAATTTGTTTTACTGCAAAAGTAAATCATGAATTGGTCGCTTCTGCCAGACAAAAGGAAGATGATAAACTAACCTGGTTTCAAAAAAAAAAAAAAGAAAAGAAAAAAAAATACAACTCACAATTGACTTTAAGGCTGTCTTGTACAAGTTGTACTAAATAAAACACGTTAACTTAACAAACGCATCAAATTGTGGCAACTTGTTTGCTTCCACATTGTCTACCCCTGATCTATTCATTCCAATACAATACCAAGTCTCCCTGCTTGCTTGGATGTCCTGTTTTTGTCCGTCTATTTGTATGTCTGTCTGTCTGTCTGTCTGTCTATCTGTCCGTCTGTCTGCCTTTTCTTTTTACACAACAATAGAATTCACTTGGTTGATAGGGGCGTGTAAAAATATCACCTACCTGTTAGCTGAGGTTCTTATTGTTGCAATCAAAAATGTTGCCTGCTTTCAGAGTGTGAGAACATTTCCAGACACACTGACGTCCTTTTTTAGTTGCATAAACTAATTATTTTTCCTTCTTATCCTTTTTCAAAATTCGATTAGTTTTATTGATTTATCGCTACGGGGGCTTCAATTGTTACCAGCAACTTGCACCAACAACTAACTCCTCTTTAAAAGCCAGAGTTATGGAAAGGATCGAGCATCATAAACTGATTATTGACATTATTGTCAAATTAATTGTTTTATTAATAACCGTTATTAATTTATAGAAACTCAGGCTCATCTTGATTTATATGTCACTATTTGTCAACTGGAGTTGTATCGTTACAGTTTGTTTAAGAGACTCAAAGAATTGTCACCTGTCTGTATCTGTATCTGTATCTGTATCTGTATCTGTATCTGTATCTGTTCTGTTCCAACATTTCAGTAGTTTTCATTTCGAGTGTAACAAATTGTCTTATTGATTTAATGTCCAGCAAATGTTTGATAAGTTTAACTGTGGTGCTGAAGTTAATTAATTGTGTTGCATTAATCATATCGAAATATAAACAAGTCCTTGATATTTAAGATTAATTATTGTCAATTTGATTACGTGAGTTTGAGAAAGCAGTTTAAATTTATTTGGAGATCCAATTCTTTCATCTTCAATTGGTTGATTTCAAGCGTTTCGTTTTGCTTAAGTAAGCGGGTATTTGTTCCATGTCGTTTGTTAGAAATTCAATATTTTTTTTTATTTAAAAAACGCCGCACAGTGTTTAGTTTCCATTTTATTCAGGGGGTTGGAAATAGAAGGAATTTATTTTATAAACTTATTCCACCTTATTTTTTTTTATTAATTTATTGGGTTAATTTTTTTATATAAAAAATAAAAAATAATAGACCTTTTGCCCAAATAAACCTAAAAAATAATAGAAGGAATTTCTAATTTCTGAAATTGTTAACCCATTTTGTGGTCTTTCGGCTTCGCCCGATTTGAATATATTATCTGGAAATTGTAAAAACAAATCCCCCACAGTGATGGATGGCATGCTAAAGCGTTCTACTGTGAATTAGAGCCGATTCGAATCGGTAGATTTCAAGAAATTAAAAAAAAAACTTAAAAAGAAAATATATTTTTTAAAGTGTTTTTTTTTCAAAATAACTTTTAAATGGCTTTAGCGATCGCTTCTAGAAACTAATAAGCTTTCAATATTAAAAAACCACGTCCAGTAAAAAATCGGTTAATCTGTCCGTGAGATATCGTGGGCTAAGAACTTTCGAAAAGTGATTTCTTTAAAAAACTCCAAAATTTTTTATTTGTTCTGTTGGTGTTTTCGATTCTTTAATAGTAATCGAAAACTATATCAATCACCGCTTATCACTTAGAAACTGCAAAATTGTTTAATATTTTTTCCAAAATCGCCCCACAGTGCGACATTGAGTTAGTCACGTTGAATTGAGTGAGACACGTTAATAATATGAAGAGTCTTGCAACAGGGACCTTCCAGCGTTGACTGATAACGGCCATCTTGTTGAACCCACATCTAAAAAATTAGTTGTGACTCTCCAAAGAAGGATATAGAATTCAATAACAATTTATTCAAGGCCAGATCTACCTAAAACTGCGCCGATGTCCATGAGAGTTTTCAAGAGATTTTAAAGTCTTTCATATTCTGTACGAGCGATTTGCTGTCATGGCCGAATTCATATTGAAATCGAGAAACTTTTCTTCTATAATTTTCAGCTGCATCATTTTGACAAGCAAATGTTTTTGGAGGCGTTTTCTTGCTACACATTTCTTCCATCTATTTAAGAAAAATATAACCAGCCTTTCCAAATCCTTTATTATTAGATTTTGCATAAAATTTTGCTAAAACTACAAACAGCTGGTTTTGTCTCATTAATTCTTAAATTAACTTGTAAAATTTCCTGCTAATTTGTGATGATTAATGCAGTTTCAGCTTCAAC
Source organism: Linnaemya vulpina (assembly GCA_963675445.1). Lineage (NCBI taxonomy): Eukaryota > Metazoa > Arthropoda > Insecta > Diptera > Tachinidae > Linnaemya > Linnaemya vulpina. Next base: position 11,759,809 of record OY776277.1, on the reverse strand, counting down.
TTCGACTTCGTCTTCCATCTTCTATGTGGCACAAACTGTATGAAAATTGCAAACCTTTTGTTTTGTTTTGTGTGGAAATAATAAAATAAATTTCTTTGATTATTTGCGACTCTCATTCATAAAATAAATACAAAACAAACAGTTGCAGTCATCATCAGTTGTAGCAAAAACCAACAAAACAATTTTCACAAATTATGGTTAAATGACTCGGGAAAAAGAGAAAAAAAAAATAATAAAATAAATCCAACTTTAATAGCGAACAAATCAAGACAGACTAAATGGAGAAATAGGAATGGCGAATCTAGTGCACCCTGTTAGTATTTTTGGATATGAAGTGTCAAGATGTAAAATATATTGGCGGACTGATTGTTCTGCACAGTGGGATAGAAATGAACACAGAAAAATAGTTGTGCCGTTTCTAGAGTATTTTTGGTTATTACCTTGTGTTAGATGGCCTAATTGAATGTGATAACTGGGGGCGAGTTAGTGGACTCGATATCGATCGAATTTTTTTTTTCTAAATTGTATTGAAATTTCGATTGACATCGAACATTTTGAAATGTTAGACCTTCCAAAATAATTATTAATACCAAAATTTAAAGACCTGATGAACCTTCACAGACTCTAAATATTAAAAATATTATTGTAAAAAATTTATTTAATTTACTAAATTTAAATATATAATTTCAATACATTAAAAATAATTTTAATCGATATCGAATTCGAGAAATTGTATCGGTACTGAATTTATGATAAAACAAATGGAATTCCTCCCTTATGGTTGGACTTATTCTGAGACCAAATTGTCGCAATCCTGGCAGAATAGTCTCAATCGAAATTTCACTTTCTGAAATCGCCGTATTTGATATCGAATAGCTACTTTCGAGATTTGACATGACAGCATTCGAAATGTCATGATATTTCAGAGAATATAGCAAATTTTCTGTTTTGGAAATGTTCTTTCTTTTTAATTAATTAAATTTTTTTTTTTTAGTTTTTAGAACTTCCAGACAGTTTCAGCTGATTTTTGAGATCCTTCTGATTTATGAAATTATCCTACACTGAACATATCATTTTTTTACTAACGCTTAATTGCAAGAAGTAAATTTCAATTTTTAAAATATTTTTTTAGATCACTTGTTTTTAAGATATTAACAAAATTGGGTCTTTTTCTGATATCAGGTCGTTTACGAAACTTCAGTGTTCATGTTAAAGGTATTTTTATGCAGATATGGAGAGCTGGAGGAGCTTAAGTCAATCGATTTTTCATCAGATCTCAACGTCTCTGATTAATTCTGAGAATCCATCACTATGGCTGTGTGGATGTATATATATATATATATATATATATATATATATATAATTATATGGGTGTGTGTGTATGTGTGTGTGTGTGTATGCACTTATAACTTTGGAACGGCTTGACCGATTTCAATCAAACTAATGGCGTTCTAAAGGGTTCTACTTTTGAAGTGATTGACTTCAAGAAATTAAAAAAAAAAACTGAGAAAAAAATATTTTTTAAATAGTTTTTTTTTAATATAACTTTTTAACGGGTTTTCCAATCTATTCTAGAAACTAATCAGCTCTCAAGATTGAAAAACCACGTCGGCCAATGCAAATCGGGTCAAAATATCGAGAACGTAAATATTTCGAAAAAAGTGATTTCTTTAAAAAACTCCGAAATTATATCTGTTCTGCTGGTGTTCTCGTGTGAGTTGGTCGAATTAAATATTAAAATAAAAATTATTAAATATTAAATTAAAAGTTGGAAGAGTTCAAAAGCATAGAACAGAACAGAACAAAAACCATGTTACGACAGCTTTACAATTAAAATTACCGGAAAATTTTAGGTATGGCCTCTAGGGTCAACCGTTTTCCCCCTCCTTTGCCGTTACCTGTAGCAAAAATATTTAGCGGCGAAGTCAAACAGTAAAAATAGCTATAAAGAAATTTTCTAATCTGTCCTCTGGACACTATCCCCTCCTTTCCCAGTTCCAGCCCAACGCACTTTAGATGCAGGGATCATCCCCTGAGTACTGGTCCTACTCATTAAAAAAAACTATATATTTATATTGAGTGCAGTTGCTACATAAAATATTTACTAATTCATTGAATTTTGTTAAAAATTGTTTTTTTTTTTTCAAGTATCTACACTCAACATCAAGAATATCTTAACAACAAAAGTTAATAACGTTAGCGAAATGAAACTGGATAGCGCCGAATTCTGGAAGATTTTATAAATAAAACCATTTAGCGCTGAATTCTGGAAGATTTTATGCCGCGATTTTTTTCGTATTTGTAAAATAATCAGCTAAAATTATATTTAGTCAAAGAAAACATTCGCTAAAAAGTAATCGTTTACTGACTGCTACTAAAAATGTCGCATTTCATTAATCGTTCTATTAATGCTGACATCACTGCTGCTTGTTCTTTAATGTGTAAATCATAGACTAAAAGATACATTTTAACAAAAACATCCTTAATCCACTTGCAATTAGTGCGACTTATACGTAGACCGCTTAATCCATATGCAGCCAGCAGATAAAATTTATATATCTGGCTCAAGCACTAATTTGATCCTGGGACTAGTGACGCCTTTTGTAATTTAATTAATAATTTCTGTAGTCCACAGCCATGACTTAAGCCGTTTATTTCTTAAGAACTACAGTGGATTCAGTAAAATTCGTATGTAGTGTACCTCACATGTCTACAATGCATACACATATCATACCGAATATAATATTATGTAATAGGTTAAGAATTATTTTCATAAGTTGTATATAAACTGGCATGATCCCAGAATAAAATAGACATTATTGTATGAAAAACTAAACTGGCAACAACTGCCTTAGTTTTATTCAATGATAATAAGTCTCCTAGTGCCCTTACGAGAAATTGTAAGATCGGCATAAAATTAGCTCCAACCAGTGGCACATTTGCCGGTTGAAAAATATATATAGACAAGCATTACATGGCGATCCTGCCGACCGACACGAACTTTGAGCTAGACGAATACGTCCCTAAGCCGTTGAGCAAACAGGAAGAAGTCCCGGTATACGTCCCAGCTAGGCAAGGACCAAAGAAACTTACAATCGAGCAATACAAAGTTAGACAAGCTAGGCTGAAGGAAGAAAAATTGACCACAATACCAAAATTAGATACGACAACAAAGAAACGAGGTGGTCAACTGGTAAAGCTGAGAAAGGAGCTAGCAGACTCTCTTAGGTTGGTAAAAGAGACAGACCCTCCGTTAAGTTGGGAGCGAGCACAAAAGGTCTGGAATAGAATAGATGAGCTTAAGCTAACAATAAAGAAAAGAAAAAAAGAAAAGCAAAACAACTCTCAAAGAATTCTATGGCAGTAGGACCAATTTGGGGCAATCCAATGGGCAAACCTCAAAGTAAGGTTGAAATTCAAGAGAATATCTTGAACAGTGGAGAAGCTACCAACAGCAAGCAGATCCCTGATAACATTCTTATATTAGCAATAATTGTAGTATTATTATATACAGCATATAGGATAAATAAATATTTTAAAGATTATGTTCAGAAATATAGCCACAGACAAATAATCAAAGCAGTAAGCGATGTATAAAAATAAAAAGTTTATAAACAAATAATATCTATGTGTTGCAAGACTTAAACTTTATAAATGTACCTATTTAGTTATGGAAGAAAGCATTTCTAAATGTAGACACGGGCTACACGCCTTTTGAACTAGTATATGGAAAATTACCATGCTTTCCAACTGACACTTTAGAAAACAAAACAAAAATTTATAACTATGAAGACTACGTACAAGAGTTACGCATCAGATTACAATTTGCCTTAAGCAAAACAAAACAATTACTAATAAAATCTAAAGAAAGAAGAGCTATAACAAATAGAAATAGTAATGGGTTGAATCTAAGAATAGGAGACTTAGTCTTAGTAAGAGTAGAAAATAGAAGAAAGAATCAAAGTCCATACAAAGGTCCATTTAGGATAATTGATATAAACGGTGTTAACACAACCATAGATTATAACGGTATGGAAAAAACCTACCACAATAATAATTTAAAACCCTTTAAAACACTATAAATATATGTAATATTTAACTTTATATTTTACCACACATTTACTACAATATTTTTATAATTATTATCTAACATATTTTAATATAATCATAAGAAAATCAAACTAAATCTATAAGAGATATATATTTTTTTTAATTCCGACTAGAATAAAAATCAATAATAAAAAGTCCAACTATAACAATAAGAAAAGTATGTAACGGTATTATGGAGGAAGTAAGAAAAATCACTCGTAATTTTTCTCTTAAGGGTGAGGGTGTAGTGTACCTCACATGTCTACAATGCATACACATATCATACCGAATATAATATTATGTAATAGGTTAAGAATTATTTTCATAAGTTGTATATAAACTGGCATGATCCCAGAATAAAATAGACATTATTGTATGAAAAACTAAACTGGCAACAACTGCCTTAGTTTTATTCAATGATAATAAGTCTCCTAGTGCCCTTACGAGAAATTGTAAGATCGGCATAAAATTAGCTCCAACCAGTGGCACATTTGCCGGTTGAAAAATATATATAGACAAGCATTACACGTAGTCCCATGGATTATGTAAAGCAGTGCAGGTAATTTGTGATCAAAGAGCTTTTTACAGGCAGAGATAACAACTGCAAGTGACGCAACTAAAAAAAGAGAAATAAAATAAAACAAGGTAATTTCAATACTATAGAGAAATTTATATATGTGGGAGTTCTTGTTTAAGAGACACTTCAATTTTTCGTTCTAATTCAGCTGCGTTTTTTTTTAAATTTTAATTCACATTCGCACTTGGAGTCTAAAGGGTGAGGCATGGAATATATGATTGTCCACAGTGATAACTTGGCGAACAAGCAAAAAACCGTAGATATAATATTAAAAAATATATATATATAATGGCAGCAACGAAACATTTCGTGGTGAAACTTTTTTACCACGATCTTGCGGAAAGTAGCGTGGAATTGATGAATTTTTTTCAAAGTTCGTGGCTTCCGCCAACAACATATTCCTTAATATTTTTATATGGCCCGTCCTGGGTTTTATACAAAATGGAAAATAGCAATTTCGCTCTGGGGTTTGTTGCTATAACCACCCAAAATAATTTACTACGACTTTTTATTATATTTTTTTATTTCTTTTTAGTATTTTTCTGAGGCCGAAATTAGTCCTGAATTTTCAAAAGAAAAAAAGCAATCATAGGGAACCATCTGGGAGTTAATTCCGGCACAACATTTTGGTCGTTCTCCACAATGTTTTCAAAAACCACATGGTTTTTGATTTTTTTGCAGAAATAATTGATATTTAAAATTTTTTTTGTCAGAAATAATTGTTATTAACTGATTTTTACTTTATTTTAAATATAAATATTTATCACATTCTGATTTTAATATTTTTGTCAGAAATAATTGTTATCTGATTCTTATTTATTTGACAGATATAGTTGATAAATTCTGACTTTATTTCTTAAATCGTCAGTCCCATCGTTTGAACGCGAAACACAATATTATTAAATATTATTCGGCCGAACGTTCGGCTTCATCAAAAATTCTGAACACCGAACTCTTTTCTATTTTATAACATATTTATTACGTGCATATAAAAGTAATAGGAGCACAGGAGAGGTATAAGAAAATACAACAAACACAAAACAAAATAGTAGATGTGTAGAAACTTAGTTGTAATTTCAAAAGTGTACAAAATACAACAACAAACAGCTGTTGTACATTATTTCGGTAAAAGTTCTATTATTTCTTAAATGTGCACAAGTGTTTTTATGAATTCCTTAAATTTTATTTTGCCTTAAATAAATAAATTTAAAAATAAAAACCACAGTTGACAAAGTCAGGGCTCGGCCGAACATTGTGGAAATTTAACGAGGTTCGCTCTGAAAAAGTACTTACAGTCGGACACTGTTAATAAGCCTGGAACAATTAAGATACATATTAAAAAATAATATACGTGACGATTTGCCCTGAAGTTTTGCACAACTCTCGTACAGAGGGTAAACTGTGGGTGGGACATCAGCGAAACTGGCTTGTTTACAATCGCTAATCTACGTGGGTCGCCAGGTATTATTCCCAATTCCTACGCTTAATATTTCTTCGTTTTGTCCCAATTTCTGTTTCAAAGATGTCTGTATTTAATTATTTTTGTGCCAAAACAGTTTCTAAAATTAGGAAAATGTTTTGCCAGATTATATTTACAGATAAATTTATATCACAAATTTATTCTACCCTTTTTTATTATTTTATTCCAGAGAAAAATCAATTATTTTATATAAAAAAACTCTGTTTATTTCAATATTTCGCCACTCCATTGTGTGGCTCTCCAGGGATATATACATTTTCTATATCCCTGAAGAGGATACAAAAAGTGGCGATAAATTGAATATTTCTCCACAATTTTCTATATAAAACAACTGTCCTTTCGTTAAAATATATTTGCAGATAAATTAAAAAACAAATCTTTTGATTCAACCACTCTTTTATTCTCACTACACCCAATAATGTTGTGTTCTTTTCTAAAAAAGAATGCTACATTTCTTACACTTTTTAATGGAAAATGGCAACATTTGAAAATAAATAATTTATTAGAAACTCATCCAACATCCTTTATGAAAAATTGTTTCCATTTAAAAGCTTTTCAAAACTGCCCATTTTTTGAAAAGTGACAAATTTTTACACATTTTTTAGAAAAGAAAACGCCTTAAATTAGCTGGACAAAACGAAGAACTTTGAAAATCAAATGAAACAAGTGAAATCAGGTTTTTTGTATTATATTTCATATATGTTTTGCTTATAGAAAATTCCCGAGTATTTATTAAAACTTAAGTCTAGTAAAATTAAAATATGCTCAAATGAATTTTCAAAATCAAAATAAAAGTATTCAAATCCATACAAATATTTACAGATTAATTTCGGTTTCGTTTTCTGTTTTTTGTTAAAGAAATGTACAAGTTTTAATGGCAGGTATTTATCTAAACGAAAGAGAGAAAGAAGAACAACAGAAAAAGATACAAAAATATTGAAAAGGTAAAACATTTTGTAAACACGCAACTAAAAAGTAAATATTGTAAATATCTAAACACGTACATGCAGATGGATTTATAAAAATAAATATTTTTTTTAGAAATATCTGTTTGTACTGGATGAAATGGTTGCGCGTTTTTTGTTTTTGTTTTTCTTTTCACTTCACTTTTTGTTTTCTTCAGTTATTTTTATATAAATTCTTCAGCCAGGTACAGAATAATTGTTTTTCTTTAAAAATAATTATCTTAATCGTATTGAGGTAATTGAGATATCTGATGATTTGCTTTTTGTTCTTCCAGTTTCGCACATCCGGAAAGAAGTTACGTTGCAAATAAGCGCTTTTATTGCGTGCAAACGCGATATTTTTGTTTGTTTTATTTTGTTTCTGACGAAAAAGAAGGCGAGAACCCAAGCTTAGCTTAGCATTTGGGAGAGAGAGACAGCGAGAGAGAGAGAGGGGAAGTTGGATTTATTTCGATTATTTAATAGCCATAGAGATAAGGATACATGGGCACAAAAATCGCTGCGCCCAATTGTCTTTCCTGAGGCATGTGTGTCTTCATGTGTTTTTTGAGATGATCACGGCGGCCGAATTTTTTGGAGCACACGCTGCAGGGATAAGGTCTCAGGCCGGTATGTATGCGCTTGTGACGGGTCAGTTCTTCGTTGCGGGTAAATGTTTTGCCGCAAGTTAGTACATCACACTTGAAGGGCCTTTCGCCGGTATGGATGCGTATGTGGCCCTTGAGCTGTCCATTGTTGGAGAAGGCCACATGACAGTGGGGACACTTGAATTTTTTTGGCCGTTGCTTGCGAGCATTGACAGCTTTGAGATGGGCATCTTCGGCCATAACACGAGTGTATTCTTGCTCCATCAAACTGAGCGCATAAGGATCCATTGCATAAGCGGCGGCTGCGGCGGCGGCGGCAGCAGCTGAAGAACTAGTTGAAGGCACAGGTGGTAGTCCATTGGCTGCAGCAGCAGCGGCGGCGGCAGCGTAGTAGAAATTACTAGCCGAAGCCGAAGACATCGTAGGCATCACATGAGGCATGCTAGCGACAGGGCCAGTAGGTTGAAAATGAGGACGCAAAGGAGGAACATAATTCTCCAAAGGGGAAGCATAGAAATTGTTGTTGGCATAAGGAAGCGGTTGCACAAGATGATTTCTCATTGACGGCGATACGGAAGGGGATTCCACTTGGAGGCTGTTATTGAAACTATCCTCGTAGCTGGAAGATTTTGAGGTAGCACTGTTAGAGGAAGCACATTCACGATCACTTTCATTTCCACTTAATGAAAAACTTTCTGTTTTAACTGCAGAGTTGGCCGCTGCTGGCACATGCACGTTGGAACCACCAATTTCAGATTTCACTAAAGCATCGTTGACAGTATTTTCCTTGGTGGACATGGTCAGGTTGATGGATGATACATGGGTATTGCAATCCCAAGGACGGAAGAGTCTGGAGTAGGTTTGTGGTGGATGCATGTTTAAGGTGGACGTGTATTTCGTCTGATAAACACTATTCACGTTTCCAATTTTTTTTTCTTTTACGGATACAAAAACACTTTCACTGAATATTTTGTTTTTAGTTTTCTCGACACAATTCGTTTAAATGTCTTCTCGTTAAGATCCGTAGAGGAACTGATTGACGAACCAGAGTGCGCAGAGTATATAAAAGGCGAGCACGAAGAGACATTGAGTGCGTGAAAGAGAGCTAGAAAAAAGGTCCTTTTTGTCAAACAATTTGTCTACCTACTTGTTAAACAAAAATCATACCCACTACACTTAAGGACACACACACACACACAGACACAAGCACACATACACTCACACCTCAGCATACATACGAGCCATTTAAAATGGCTCGCATTACTCAATCACTTGCCTTAAGATTTACGCTTCTGTATTTGTTTCTCTGTTTGTTAGAAAATAACTGTTTGGCTTCATTCTCAGATTCGTGTTCAGTCTTTTGCTAAGAGAGCTCGTAGGAAATATTGTTGCGAGTGTGTTAGTGAGACAGACGATTGTCAGTGTATTAAATTATCCCCGTGTTTATTAAGGGTGTATTTTTGTGTGTTGTTGTTATATGAATTTGTGTGTTTTTCTAAATTCGTTTTCATAATGGCTTCCCACTTTCGCACACACACGCACTCACTGGCACTCATCGGCCTCTTCTTGTTTGTTGCATTGATTTTGCTTAAATCATTTCCTTGATTAAAAGTTGTTTTCCAGGAATCGCTACTTGATGAAAACACATGGAATTCGTTAACATGAGTCTTATATTCAAAATCCCTGCACCCACTCGGTTTGAAATTAAGAAAATTATTAAAAATTAATTTTTAAATTATGTGCACTTTCTCAGTCGAGTGTTCCGTTGAGTGTGTCGAGTATTGAGCATCTCTTCCACACTTCTTGGAAGTTGAGTAGTTAAGGCGAAAGCCCACAGTGTTTTCGTTTCTGCTCAAAAATGCTGCACGAAATTGTACAATTTTAAGAAGTACATGTTGCTCAAATTTTAAGAAGTTGTTACATTTTTATGATTACAGTAGATCTAAATGATTAAAAAAGATCAATTCAAAGCCCTGTTGTACCTTATAAAATTAGGTTTGATTTGATTTGTTTTTTTTTTGAGAATGCGTTTTAGATACATCTTCAACAGATCTTGTGAATTCAGTAGATTTTCCACACTTTTAAAAATATTTACTTATTTTCAATAACATTTTATAAGTTTGTTTTGCTATATCTATTTATTAAGCTAGAGGTGTTGTTTCTTTCGTCATACAATAATAATTTTTTAGTTTATATTTACCTTTACCGCGAACAACTATTCCCGTTAAAAACTCCAGAAAATTTCCTTCCTTCTATTGTGAATATTGACCACAACAACATTTTGTGGGCGTTAATTCCCATATATAAAAATATGGCATCGCCAATGTTTACCCCCGCCAATTATGTTGCAAAATAAACTCCCAGATTCTTATGGGAACGAGAAAGGAACATGTTTTTTGTAATTTTAGTTTATGGTAGAATTCTCTTGAATCACTTTTTTTATTGAAGGACTTCAAGGCACAAAAGCCTGCCAAATATTAAAAAAATTTCTATTCTCTCAAAGCCTACTTTATTTTTACACGGATTACTTTTAAAAAACTATTCCTGTAATTCACAATAGAACGATGCCAATTTCGATTTTGTCCCTCCTAAACAACTCATTCATATCCGCGTTTGGGGCGATGCACTATTTCATTAATAATTGGAAATCGAGCTTTAAAATACAAAATATGAATAAATTATTTTCTATTCCCAACGAAATATTGAATATAAATTATAAATTACTTATAATTTTACAGGGGGAAAAGAGTACCCGACCTTGATATATATAATTCTTTTTTATTCCTCATTTTATGGATTGTTAAATAATGCAGCACAATCAGCCTTAAAATACGGGTAAGGTGCTTATATGGAATTCGCAACGTTTTACTATTATTTTGATTGAAATTTGGTATATAGGGTGTTTTTTATAGAGTGATACAACTTTGAGTCGGCATCACTGCTTTATTTGACCACCCATTTAACAGCTGATAGTTGCTTTTTGTTTAGTTTGCTCTGACATTTTATTATGAATCGACCAGAGCAACGCGTGCAAATTGTGGAAATTTTTAATCAAAATAATGGTTCTGTTCGTCAAACTTATCGTGCACTTCGTCCATTCCAAATTTTATTTTCCGATGAAGCCCATTTTTGGTTGAATGGGTACGTAAATAAACAGAATTGTCGCATTTGGAGTGAAGAGAATCCACAAGCTTTTGTCGAAACACCATCCACATCCACAGAAAATTGCTGTTTGGTGTGCTTTATTTTGTCAAATTAAAATATTAAAACAAGCAAATATTTAGCAACATAAATTAAGTTACCGAAATTAAAAAAACGAGCGATGTTAGATGATATTTTTATTTCAAATATTTATGAAAAAAATACTGAATGTTTTCAAAACTTTAATTTTATACATCTGAATGAATCGCTATTTGGCACTGGGCTTTTCATGCTACAACAGATCCAAATTTTAAACGTACAATTGTTTCCTGCAAAAACAACTCGTACGAAAATTGAATTAACTTTCACTTGAACAACTTAAATGTTACAAAGCCTCCACTCGACTTTGCTTTTATTTTAATTTATCCTCCTCTTCTTTGGGATTGAATAAATTTAATCTTTCTGAATTAAGCTCTTATCTTTGGCGAAGGTGGTGCCGTCATTTGTTTCAACTCCGCAACAGATACGAGCCTGAGATAATCACATTAAAAGCCCCCAAATCCAGCAGCAAAAAGCAAATAAAACAGAAGCGAAATTGAGGCTAAAACGAACAACCAACAACCCCCTCCAGGAATCGTAAAGATTTTATTATTATTATTTTTTTTTTTTTGGTTGGTTTTGTTTGAAACAAAACAATTTACCTCCATGATGATTTTTCTGCGCTTAACTCTGTTCACTTTTTTTGTTTGTTTTTGTTATTGTTGCCGTTGTCCCCCCCACCAAACGAAATGACAGAGCAAGTTGAGAAAAAAAAACAAAAGTGATGAAGAATATGGAACAAACCCCAACGGTTTTCGCAGACACACATTTTCACTCTGATATCGTGTACAAGAAGAATCATCTAAAACCCGCAAAGCATTAAGGGCGCGTTTTTAAACACACAAATACACTCACGCAAACATTCAATCATCCGTTTAAAAACACACGTACGTACATAATATGTATTTATGTATGCACAGATGTACGCATACATACATGTTCATACGTACACATTAAAAACATGCCAAACAACCCAAAAGCATGTATTAATGCTTTAGCAATCAAATTTCAGAACTTTCAAAGTATAAATTTAAGAAATCAGCAGTTGCCAAACATTCTGAGAGCCCATCACTATGTCTGCATGTGTGTATGTGGGCAGGTATGTATGTGACCCGCTTATAACTTTGGAATAGATGAATCGAATGGCGTTCTCAAGAGCGTTCCTCAACTTAGAGTTTCTGTGATGAGATTTTGAAACAAAATAGAAATAGTTCAGCAGTTTCCGCTTGTAAAAAAAATTGCACATAATAAATATTTAAGGCGATGCTGTTAAACATGATCGGGTCACACCGATTGTACGGAAAATAAAAAAGTTTGGTCTAATTGATGGTTTTGGTCTGATAAAAAATTGTTCATAGATAGATTTTAATATCCAACAGTTTAATCGCTTTTAGAAGAATAATTTTTTTTCTTAATTTCAAAGTTGATTAGACTTCAGATGTAGTCGTTCTGGTAGTCTAAAATTTATATATAAATCAAATGGCTGAGTTATCTAGATCGCGTCACCAAAGTGAAGCTGGTATGAAAAACGAAAGCAACTTTTCGAAAATTTCTTTTTGTGTTTTTATAAAATTTTTTCATCGCACAAACATATAAAAACCCAGTCAATTCAATTTTATTAATTTTATCAATAATAATAAAACATCGACTCCGCACTCATTCATGAATATGGTGTGGAATTTTTCTGATCTGCTTTAGTGCAGGATTGGGTTAATTGTTGTCGGCTTGTCTCAATGATGAAGGCATAGCACTGGTGGCTGAACATTACCGACAGCGATTGACACCGTCATGTACTAAAAGAGCAGAAAACAGCACCCTCCTCCGTCGGTACCAGAAGAAAAAAAGTAAAAATACCAGCAATAAAATTCTCTATCCCCTAATCTGCCCTCTTAACACTATACCTTCCTTTCCCGGTTCCAGTGCAATACACTGTATGCATAGGGGTCTTCCCCGGGTCTCCTACTCATAAAAACGGTGGGTGTTTTAGGATGGAGATTAATATTATTGTCTAATTATAATTAACTAATCTTATAAAACGTTCTAATCCATTTACTGGTTTTAAGTTAAAGCTTAACCCTTGTATAGCTGCCATACTGAATTACACAGATATGGCAACATCATGCATTCAAATGTCAAATTTTTTTAAATGCAGAAATTCTATTTAATCTGGGTGTTTTTTATAGAGTGATACAAGTTTAAATTATAACAAAACATAGTAATTAATATATTTTTGATATCCATAAAACGGTCTTTATTGGATAGAAAATCTTATGACATTAATGATTAAATTTGATTTCGGTCATGTGGCCACCACAGCTGGCGTGTACAAAGCGCAATCTGGAACACCGATTTTCACAAACAGTAACATTCTGACCAGCGTCGGTTTTGAAGACATATGGGCCAATGACTCCGACAGCCCATAAAGCGCACCAAACAGTAATTTTCTGTGTATGTGGATGGTGTTTCGACAAAAGCTTGTGGATTCTCTTCACTCCAAATGCGACAATTCTGTTTATTTACGTACCCATTCAACCAAAAATGGGCTTCAGCGGAAAATAAAGTTTTGAATGGACGAAGGGCACGACAAGTTTGACGAACAAAACCATTATTTTGATTAAAAATTTCCACAATTTACACGCGTTGCTCTGGTGTAAGTCGATCCATAATGAAATGTCAAAGCAAACCAAACAAAAAACAACTATCATCTGTTAAATAGGTGGTCAAATAAAGCAGTGATGTTAACTCAAAGTTGTATTACTCTATAAAAAACACCCTATACATAAAAGTATATTTTTATTAAATGTATAGCCGATAATCTATAGTTGCTAGTATTTTTTTCTCTTCAGTTTGTTATAATTTTGTTCAAAATAAATTAAAAATAGTAATAATAATAATAATAATAATAATAATAATAATAATAATAATAATAATAATAATAATAACAATAATAATAATAATAATAATAATAATAATAATAATGATAATAATAATAATAATAATAATAATAATAATAATAATAATAATAATAATGATAATAATAATAATAATAATAATAATAATAATAATAATAATAATAATCATAATAATAATAATAATAATAATAATAATAATAATAATAATAATAATAATAATAATATAATAATAATAACAATTAACTATTTGCGCTCTGAAGCAAAAACAGCATCTTTTCCTTTATGTGTAAATTTTTTTATTTTCTCATTCAAGTTTAAACCACCAACGTTGGCCGTTTAAGCTCTGGAAGAAAAGTAGTGGTAGAAACAGAGACTAACGCTGTTATTCATAAACGATTATTAAAATTAAAGTTACTTTAAGGTGTGGATTTTGTATGGTCAAAGATCCCTTAAAGCATCCATTAACTTTAACAATCGTTTGTGAATAAGGACGTAAATCTCTAACATCAATTCTAAAAACTGGCTTCATATGTTGCAACATTGTGAAATACAAGTGTGAAACCATCAAAATGTGGAAACAAGTACTGCCGTTCACTGCTGTTGAATGTTTGCATTCCTTTAAATCACAACGAAAGCATTAATAAAGTTATGCCAGCCATACTTAAATTTAACAATAAGTTTTCAGATCGTAGAATAATAAAGGCCTATGCCATTCATTTGCCTTCTCTAACAACTTTTCTTTCTTTTTTTGTTGTTGTTGTATTTTTAGCTGTTCTTTTTTTTATTTGAGCAGTTTGAAATTTTAGTGTCGAAAAAATGTTTGCCATTTGGGGGTTTGTTAGAAGGTAAGCGTAAAATTCACAATTACACCCTACCACAGAGAAACACATACAAACGCAAACACACACACACACACACACTATGGAGCATATGCGTATATATGCGTGTTGTATATACTAAAACACAATATTCTGTTATAAACGAGACAGAAATCAAAGCCCTAAAAATTGTTTTGAGGGCCATAATAAATAACTCCCTTTTTTTCTCATCATCAGCAGCAGCATCATCTCATCGTCATTTTACTCATCCTCATAATGGGGTGGTTTGTGTTAAAGTTTCCTTTTATTTCCTTTTGTCGTTCCCTCATTTAATGCCAGTACAAATGGCATGAAAAGGCCAATATGTATCACCAGAAAAGTAATTTAGATGTTGTTTTATTTCAAAAAAAAAAAAAATCGGAAAGTTTATGTTTTAAATACATTTAAAGAGCAAAACATTCGTTTGTGACGATGTTTGAAATTTGTATTTTGCGGGGAATCTTAAAGTCTTTTAGGGAAGAATAAAAATATTTGAATTTTTTGAAGAGAAATACATCTTTACAAGAACATGAAGAATGCAAATTGAAACTGAGGTGCACTTGCGATAAATAAATAAATATATAGAATGTAAAATATATAAAATAAATACATAAATAGAGTAGAACTCTGTTCGATTTCATTTCGTAGTTTGTTTGGCTCTTCGAACAACGAAAATTTTTTCGCAACTAATTCAATTTTAAGATCACGGTAGGAATTATAGATTTCTTGTCTTGAGGAGCCAATAAGCATTTGAAACTGCCTTTTCTCAGTAAATAAATTATAAGTTTTCAAATAATTTCTTATAGAAGAAAGTCATTTTTGAAAACTTTTACATGCATAGGGTGTTTTTTATAGAGTGATACAACTTTGAGTTGGCATCACTGCCAACTGGTATTAGCAGTCTGGGGACGACCCCTACATAAGCAGGGAATTGAGGCAGAACTAGAAAGGATGGCACAGTTTAAGAGGACACATGAAGACAGGACAGATGAGGCGATAGAGAATATCGTTGTAGCTATTTTTAATTTTTACATAGACGGTGATTTTTTTTCTGCAGGTACCGACGAAGGAGGGTGCTGTTTTCTGCTCTTTTAGTACACGACCGAGTCAATAGCTGACGATAATATTCAACCACCAGTGCCAGGCCTTCGCCATTGCAATAAGCCAACAACAATTAACCCAATCCTGCACTAAAGCAGATCAGAAAAATTCCACACCATATTCATGAATGAGTGCGTAGTCGAACTCGGGACTTGAGGCTTCGTATTCGTAGTGTTAATAAAAGTAAAGCCCTGCAAAAAGAGAATCAGAGTAGAGTATCGCTGCGTATCTTAAGGCCAGTGGTGTTTATCACCGTATTTGGAACTGCATCAAACAAAATTTATTGAAAATGAAATATTCGTTTATTTTGTTTACCCGAGACCCTGATAACACAAAACCGGAGGTGATCACAAATTACAGACTTTATATCTCTCCATTTGATATCCACCCAAAAAATGAATTGAAACTGATATGAAAATAATTATTTCCCTTATAAGTGAGTAAAAATAAACTGTCATAAATCAGTTGGAGCAAAATTTTTAATTATAGGGTGTTTTTTATAGAGTGATACAACTTTAAGTTGGCATCACTGCTTTATTTGACCACCCATTTAACAGCTGATAGTTGCTTTTTGTTTAGTTTGCTCTGACATTTCATTATGGCTAGACTTACACCAGAGCAACGCTTGCAAATTGTGGAAATTTTTAATCAGAATAATGGTTCTGTTCGTCAAATTTATCGTGCCCTTCGTCCATTCAAAATTTTATTTTCCGATGAAGCCCATTTCTGGTTGAATGGGTTCGTAAATAAATACAATTTTCGCATTTGGAGTGAAGAGAACCCACAAGCTTTTGAATGCTTTTATGCTTATAACTCGAAGAGCTTGAAAGCATAAAAACCAGGTTGTGATAACTTTGCGATTTATATTAGCGAGAAGTTACAGGGATGTCCTTTAGAGTCCACCTATTTTTTTATATAACAACTACATCAACAGGTAATCAATTTAAAAAGTGTAGCTGGTTGCAAATAAAAGGTGGTTTAAATTTTAATTTATCGTTCCACGTTTGTGAGAGATTTTTAGAAGTGGGGTGAAAATCTGAGGGACCTTTCGCGGTTTCCCCTTGCAAAACCTCATCCCCTAAATATTCCATCGTTTGAAGTGCGGAAGATTCAATGGACTTCGCGTTCAATTGAACTACAATGGCGAGCATATAATACAAGGACAGCAGACCTTAAACAACCTGGAGAGCCTGACCCGCGTTGCATAAATTTTCAATGATTTTAAATGCACAAACGGAATAGGTCAACAACTGTGGGCGAAAACTCTGTCAGATAAGGAAGTCCCACAACTGAAGCGACAGCAGGAGCCTCACATGACTGTTCCCCATGTATCAAACGGCCTTAACAAGTTAGTTTTATCGAACTTAAGACAGGCAACTTGTGTTCCAGGATTCAAGAAAAATTTTATGACTGCATTTTCTCGACTCGAAATGTGTTTTTCATTTCGAAATAAAAACCTCACTGTGGCGACGTGGGTGATTATCTATAACATTTCTCTAGACGTTATTGAAAACATTGAATTCATTTTATAACATGGAATTCGTTAATCTGGGAAAAACCCAATCGCACATGTGAAATATTCGTTTTGAGCAAAAACACATTTCAGCAATTGGGGAAATCCCAGAATATGAAACAAAGCAGGTTCTGCCGGAGATTTGAGGAATTTTAAAGTTTTATAGATTGAAAATAAAGTAGACCAGAAACGCAACTGAACTTTAACGTGGCGACGTTAAGGAAAATAGTAGCGTTTCACTTATCAGCAATCAAATTTCAGCCAGACGCAGTGCGCAATGAATGAGGCTCTTGGAATTTAGCGAACCGTTTTCACAAGCACCAACAACTCAATTACGTTGTTGTATTGGGAAAGTTGTTGTATTTCATTAATATTTTATGGCGTCCTTTTCACTACATTTACGACCCGGTCATTGTTCGGTGTTTGCATTGACCTTCTTTTTATAATACTTAGGCTAGAAAGAAGAAAAAAACCCATCCTTAAGGCTGCAGTAAAAGCGTCCTAATAATCACGGTTTATCCAAAGAAAACACAAACAAAATACCTCATTAGCGAGCACACAATCAAACGAACGGACTTCCAGGTATTTATCATTGAATAAATATGCACATGCAAATGCTGGAATGCTGGAATGCTGGTTTAAGGACAAAACAGATTTATGATTTTCTTCCTGCCACGCACGCATATTTATGACATGTGCGGTCTCTCAAACCGCAGCCACTAACTGTTGCTTTGCCATTCATTCAGTTTAAAATTTAGCAGAAGGTAATCCTAAATGCTGGGCTGCAGTTTCAGCACTCATACTAACGCAAGTACGGGATTTTTGTGAATGAAAATCTCCCGCTCAATAAAATGAATAGTAGCAGGTACTAGAGGAAGGGACAGTGTTGCGTATTAGTACAGCCATTAACTTCACTAAAACAATCAACTAAATATCTTAATCCCAGTGATTTCCTTTTGTACTGGAGTAGGCCATACTTGAGGAAATTGAGCATAAAACTTTTATGGGTTATTGGGAAAGCGAAACCGCATTGTGCATTCTCAGCAAGCAGGTAGTTGCATGCTGGCAGTTTGAGGGTGTACCGTTTGTAAATAAGCCTTTAGAATGGCATTGCGCTACTGGAGTTCGTTTATGGCTTTAGTTGTTAACTAATTCAGTTTATGATTTTATGTTTTTGGTTTAGTTTTTTACTTTTGTTTTCATTTAACTAACCAACTGCAGGCCGGCACTAACAACAAGTGAGAGTTGTCAACTTCATTGCGCCGTAAAGTTACGTCAAGTGTGTGTAGGAATTTGGGAAGACAAAAAGGAAGTTTTCCAAGCCCAGTTGGGGGTCGTTTAACTTATTAGAACTATGAGACATTTAATTCGGCTACGGAATGTTTTTAAGGCCAAAGAAAGTAGTCGGAAGTAGATAATTGTTGTGCGAAAAGAATAGCAGGAAGTGTCCTACTTTTGATATATATATTTTTTTAATTTTAATCTGAATTCGGAATATAATCGTTATTTGTGGTCCCCATGTTTTTAATCATATAAAATGAATCATCTGTTTTGCAGGGTACTACCAACAAGCTAATCGCTTCGGCAGCTGAGATGTTATAAAAAAATAAATTAGAAAGACGGTTTGTTTCATTTAATTTTATTATATTTATTTAGTTCCTTATTGTTTTCTATTAAATGTTTATTGCAACTTTTATAAAATTTTTTTTTTAATTCAATAGGACCTCGAGCTTATAAATTAAGAAAAAATAAATTTAAATTCATGGCAAAATAATTAAATAAATTAGTTTAGTCATGCAACTTCTCGGTAATTTTAATCTCAAGGCTATTGTAAAGTAGATTTTGTGAGCTCTTCGAGCTAAATTTTTTTTTTTAACTTTCAAACTATAATAACTTTTTAATAAACCAAACGATTCCTACTTGATAAGTGGGTTTGGGGTTGGCTTCGAGTATTTGCCAAGCAATCGGGCACACTAACCGATCAGATATCGGGTGTTTTTTATAGAGTGATACAACTTTGAGTTGGCATCACTACTTTCATTGACCACCCATTTAATAGCTGATAGTTTCTTTTTTTTAAATTTGCTTTGACATTTCATTATGGATCGACATACAGCAGAGCAACGCGTGCAAATTGTGGAAATTTTTAATCAAAATAATGGTTCTGTTCCTCAAACTTATCGTGCACTTCGTCCATTCAAAATTTTATTTTCCGATGAAGCCCATTTTTGGTTGAATGGGTACGTAAATAAACAGAATTGACGCATTTGGAGTGAGTAGAATCTCAAGCTTTTGTCGAAACACCATCCACAGAAAATTACTGTTTGATGCGCTTTATGGGCTGGCGGAGTCATTGGCCTACATGTCTTCAAAAACGATGATGGTCAGATTGTTACTGTTTGTGAAAATTGGTGTTCCAGATTGTGCCTTGTACGCGCCAGCCGTGGCGGCCACATGACCGAAATCATATTTAAACAATAATGTCATAAAATTTTCTATCCAATAAAGATCGTTTTATTGATATCAAAAATATATTACTATGTTTTATTATGATTTAAACTTGTATCACTCTATAAAAACACCCGATATTTAATATTAATTGAATAAAATTGCAAATGATCTTTTAAATAAAACTCTCACTAAATAATTGTTAAAAGGCGGGGTTTAAAAACTCGGCGCCACGATCAGTTGAAGATTTTAAGATTTTTAGCTCTACCAAAAACACCACTGAGACAACAGAGGGAATTTATATAAATATTTAAATATTAAGGTAAATAGCCAGCATTTATTTAAAATTAGTTTTAATAAAATTTTTTTACGCCTGCATGTGTTTGTCGGAAAATATTTTTGCGCACTTTTCTTCTTCATAACTTTTCCGGCATCTGCTGTTTAGGTGCTTGAATCTGTACAAGTCAAAGTTATTTATCGTCAATAAATTCAATTATAAAATTCAGCATGTTGCGTCATAAAAAGAAAACATTAACAACTAACCGCCATATTTGATGGCTCTTCCTGCAAAACGCAAAGCCAAAAAAAAAAAAAATTATAAAAAAGAGCGTTCTGACAGCGTATACCGAGTGTAAACTTAATAAGGTTTTCCAAGGGCGTTACAAGCGTCTTCCTTAAACCAGAAAGGAAAAAAATATCATCATGCTTTGGAAGCATGAATTTTGATTTCGCACAACAAGAAAATACAACAACAATCGCTGTTAATAACATCGTAAATCAAATTTTCAAGTGAGTGAACACAAAAAGCAGAAAATAAAAATTCCAAATGCCTCTGCAACACAAAGAGGCTTTTATTTCCCCAACAAATTTCCAAATAAATAAAATAAAAATAAGGGAAGCACACAGTGGTTAAGCCAAATATTCATTCATAAATGCGGCCGTGTATGCTACACGTTACAATTAGACAACAAAACCGCGGTGGTCACCACATACTTCGGCACATAAATTCATTTAATTTATTTTCTACCCGATTCAGAGATACACTAACATTTTATGTGTGCAGGAGCTAAACAAGGGGACAGATAAAAACAACCCCTCTCTTGTTAAAAAGATGTACTAAAAAATAAACATGATTAGGAAGTACAAAAGAAGTCAAGTATCATTTTCACTTTCTTTCTTTCGCACAAAGGCAGAAGTGACAATAAAATTTGTTAAACAATAACAGAAAATAAATAATAGAAACAAATCCAAAAGATAGGAAAATCAAAGTGGATAAATATAACAATTGAAACCCACGCGCTTTTATGCAGAGCAAAATATCAATCCACAATGCGAGTGAGTGAGTGAGTACATTTGGCGCGATAAACACGTGATCTCCAAAACCACAATAACCAAAATAACAACAACGACGGCTAATCGAAAAATAGTCATGGCCTACAAGTATGCCAAGGCTGGGAAAACGAAACCAAACCAACACAAACTTACTGCTGTCCGCAATTGTGTGTAGAAGAATAAAAGTGTGTGTGAGTGGCTCGTGATTTAAGCCACTGGTTATTGTTTTTCTCTGTAACAAACAATTGTTACATCTGCATCTACTTATTCGTAAAAATACCGCAGGCACATGAAGCCCGTTTCGACATCAACGAATGCATAAATCATTAAATTCTATTAAAATAAAAATACTTTTATTACAAACAAAAAAGAAAAATGGGAAGACTGTGAAACCGGGGATGAAAAAGATTCTCGCCCAAATACAACATTTTATAAGAGAGTGTGTGCAGTTGCACGTGTTGTGTAAATGCACAAGAGTGTGAGTGTGTTTGTGTAAGAGTTTCTCAAAGCAGCTGTATTCCATATTTACGACTGTGCACGGTTAAAACGAACTCAGGCAAATTGCAAATGGCGCCGAGTTTTTAGACCCCGCCTTTTAACAATTATTTAGTGAGAGTTTTATTTAAAAGATCATTTGCAATTTTATTCAATTAATATTAAATATCGGGTGTTTTTTATAGAGTGATACAAGTTTAAATCATAATAAAACATAGAAATATATCTTTGATATCAATGAAACGGTTTTTATTGGATAGAAAATGTTATGACATTAATGTTTAAATATGATTTCGGCCATGTGGCTGCCACGGCTGGCGCGTACAAGGCACAATCTGGAACACCAATTTTCATAACTTTTCGCAGCATTTGCGGCCGTATCTCGCCGATAACACTTCGAATGTTGATTTCCAGGTGTTCAATTGCTTGTGGTTTATCGACGTACACAAGTGACTTCACATAACCCCAAAGCAAATAATCCAATGGGGTTATATCACACGATCTTGGGGGCCAATTAATTGGGCCATTTCGTGAAATTATTTTTTCAAAAGCTTGTGGATTCTCTTCACTCCAAATGCGACAATTCTGTTTATGTACGTACCCATTCAACCAAAAATGGGCTTCATCGGAGAATAAGATTTTGAATGGACGAAGTGCACGATAAGTTTGACGAACAGAACCATTATTTTGATTAAAAATTTCCACAATTTGCACGCGTTGCTCTGGTCGATCCATAATGAAATGTCAAAGCAAACTAAACAAAAAGCAACTATCAGCTGTTAAATGGGTGGTCAAATAAAGCAGTGATGCCAACTCAAAGTAGTACCACTCTATAAAAAACACCCTATACTTAAAAGTTGTGGTCCAACTGATTTATGACAGTTTATTTTTACTCACTTATAAGGGAAGTAATTATTTTCATAACAGTTTAAATTTATTTTTCGGGTGGATATCAAATGGAGAGATAGAAGTCTGTAATTTGTGATCACCTTCGGTTTTGTGTTATCAGGGTCTCGGGTAAACAAATTAACGAATATTTCATTTTCAATAAATTTTGTTTGATGCAGTTCCAAATACGGTGATAAGCACCACTGGCCTTAAGAAACGCAGCGATACTCTACTCTGATTCTCTTTTTGCAGGGCTTTACTTTTATTAACACTACGAACACGAAGCCTCAAGTCCCGAGTTCGACTACGCACTCATTCATGAATATGGTGTGGAATTTTTCTGATCTGCTTCAGTGCAGGATTGGATTAATTGTTGTCGGCTTGTCTCAATGACGAAGGCAAAAAACTGGTGGTTGAATATTATCGTCAGCTATTGACTCGGTCGTGTACTAAAAGAGCAGAAAACAGCACCCTCCTTCGTCGGTACCTGCAGAAAAAAAATCACCGTCCGTGTAAAAATTAAAAATAGCTTCAACGATATTCTCTATCGCCTCATCTGTCCTGTCTTCATCTGTCCTCTTAAACTGTGCCATCCTTTCTAGTTCTGCCTCAATTCCCTGCTTATGTAGGGGTCATCCCCAGACTGCTAATACCAGAAAATAAAAAAAATTATTTTATTTCTATTTATCAAAATCGTTGCCCTTTTTACCGATTAAATGTTCAAAGAGAGTCATCTGTTGTTCTTTAAAAAGGCGGGGATTTTTCACATTTTAAAATTTTATTTAAATATTCTGGCTCAGATCTCATTATTTATTATGATACTTCGTCGACGGATTTTGCTAAAATATCGGTGTGCCTGATAGTATTCTATCGATGTTAGGACTGGTACTATCATGTCATATAAGCAGGCCAACAACATTCAAGACAATGCCTGTCATACACAACCTACGACTTCGAAGCCAGCATGTTCAATCATGTAGCGAACTGTCGTTCGATCGCAGAAATACTATTCAAGGCAGAAGAAATTTTCCAAATTAGTTTTGGTTTCAAGAGTTATTTCTGCGATCGGAGAATAGATTGTCACATCGTTGAACACCTCCGATTGCTAATGTTCGGTCCATATGACAGATGCCACACTCGGATGCAATATTTGAGAATGTTGCAGTCCATCACTCTGCATCAGCAGCCAATCATGGGTTAAAGCACGCGCATATTACGAACAAGGCAAACGTATAGATACATGCCGATCAGATCTGTTTTGTCTTGGACTAGCACCCGGGGAATGACCGCTACATATGCTGTGCATTATGTATTAATAACTATACGAGGTTTGTACGAAAATTAAGGTGAATTAAAAAAATTTCGCTGAATAAGTGCGTTGCTCCACACGTCTCGAACGGACGCTCACAGCTTCAGTTATTTATTTACTTTTTTTGTAATAAGTAGGATGAGCACTCAGGGGGGAACCCCTAAAAATGCAGTGCATTGCGCTGGAACTGGAAAAGGGCGGGGGATAGTGTGAAGCTATGAGATAAGGACGGAGTAGAAGATAGAGAACTTTGTTGCAGATACTTTTGCTTTTTTACTTTGCCGGGGAATACTTTTTTTCGCTGCAGGTACCTACGAAAGAGGAGGCTGTATTCTGCTCTTTTAGTACAGGATGCTGTTAATCACTGTCGGCAATATTCAGTGACCATTGCTATGCCCTCGCCATTGAGACAAGCCGGCAACACAATCCTGCACTAAAGCAAGTCGCACAAGTCGACCCAGCGGAGTCGAATTCAGAATCTAACGCTTCGTAGTCTTGTGTTCAGCACTTCAGCCAACGGCCATACTATTTTTAATTTTTTCTCGACAGTGTTTGGAATTAACCTTCGCCCAAAATTTATTAAGAGGAGCTTTACGAGCTCCTGGAGTGAAATTTCCTTGCTTTACCCACATATTTGGAAGTTCTTTATTTAATAATTTTACAAGATCACCTTTTTATTGCAAATATTTGCCCGCGTATTAATAATTTATTAAAAGAATTGTATAAGTATTTTAGTTAAAATTTTTCATAGCAAATTTCCTTAAATTAGTTTTGAAATTAATTTAATTTCTTTGATGAAGATGAGAGTTATTATTTGTTTTAAAGTCAATGAGTTGCTTAATGCCTTAATCCCGTAGCAAATCAAGACAATTTACATATTTCCCTTTATTAAACGTTTTTGAAGCCGTACAACCGAAAAATAAATTAAGTCCGCATGTGTTCAATAAGCTTCTTATCAAACGGTGTCATTTCTTTTTTATGTCCAGTCCACAATTCACACGATTTTGCCTGGAAATTCAGAAGCTATTAAAATAGCAAATAAAAAAGATTTTTGTGTTTAGATTAAAGGATTTATGCATGAAACAATTTAATTTTGGTTCGTTATTCGTCCTTCTGTCAATGAAATTCATGCAGAATGAATATCCGTCAGTCTGTCTGTCCGTCCGTCCGTCTGCAAACATTCATTAATATTCATGCGTTTTGCTATTTAAAATATCAATTCAAAATGATTTTATATATTTAGTTTTTTTTTGCTCCTACCAACTCCCTTTCTGTTGTGCTGAGTGTGTTAAACCTTAAATCTCTAAAGGCGATCAGTTTATTATTTTGTATTCAAATTCACTGAAAACAATGGCTGGACATGTTCATTGTTTGGAATACCTGATGTCAACTACTGTCAGCACTGGACTACTTTCATGCAGAGCTATTGTTTTCAAGGTGGCCAAAGTAGATTAGTCGTGTTTGTTATTGGTGCGATTTTAACGTTTATCAATTTACAAAAAATATTTTAAAAAAATTCACTTTCGTGTCCACGTTGATGCAACAAACAGTGGGACAAGAGGTGATGGAAAACATGTAAATTTTTTTCACTGTTTTTTTCTAAAAAGTGGCTTTAAAACAGAATTAATTTTTCGTCAAGGATGTTGGATTAATTTCTAATAAATTCTTTATTTTGATATAGGAGAATGTTGCCAGTTTGTATTAAAAATTTTAAAATAAATAGAATTCTTTTACAGAAAATATATTTTTTATATAATATTTACACGCTATTTGCTTTAAATTTGTGTGTAATTTAAACGTAATAAAAATATATTTTCATATTGTTTACACGTCATTTGCGATATATATTCCACCATTTTATAAATCGAGACATCGCGTCAGGCCAACACGACAAAAAAAAATGTCGCCCGTCTACTTTTTGTCAACAACAATTCAGTACCTTTAACAATCTCTATTAAAGTTAAATGAATTGCCAAAAGCTAAGAGATCGTTACAGTATCTTCACACTAACATGGTTTTAAAGAATTGTGGTTTCAACCAGCTGTTAAAGCCTGGTTTTACCACATAAAAAAGATTTAGTCAAAAGTCTTAACTTAAAACCAACTGAAAACCACTTTTGAATTGGCTTCAAACAGGTTTCATGAAATGCAACCTTTTGAGTGCCTGTTTTTGTCCGTGCTAAGTTGAGTGCTGCCAAGTTATGCAATGGAAACAGCTGTCAATATTCGAAGAATGTACTTTTCATAATTTGAAAATAATAATTTGAAAAATATAACGGGATTTCTTATTTCGAGTTGAGTGAAAAATTTCTTATTTTTGTAGACAAACAACAACAGCGGCAGTACAGTTCGTGAATTAAGTGTTATAAAATTAAAAGAAAAGAAAGTGTTTTTCTTGTCTATTTCTTATTTCCATCGACGTTTATCGCCAAACCCAGACTAGATTGAAAAAAAATTGAAAAGAAATATATTAAAATCAAAATAAAAGTTTAAAATTATATTGAAAATATATAAAATTTTTACAAAACATTGGTTTTGCTTTTATTATTTATTGCGATACCTCAAATAATGCAAAATAAAAAATAGTCATCTTTTAATATAGGGTGTTTTTATATAGTGACACAACTTTGAGTTGGCATCACTGCTTGATTTGACCACCCATTTAACAGCTGATAGTTGCTTTTTGTTTAGTTTGCTTTGAAATTTCATTATGGATCGACTTACACCAGAGCAACGCGTGCAAATTGTGGAAATTTTTAATCAAAATAATGGTTCTGTTCGTCAAACTTATCGTGCCCTTCGTCCATTCAAAATTTTATTCTCCGAAGGATACGTAAATAAACAGAAATGTCGCATTTGGGGTGAAGAGAATCCACAAGCTTTTGTCGACACATCATCCACATCCACAGAAATTTACTTCTTGGTGCGCTTTATGGGCTGGCGGAGTCATTGGCCCACATATCTTCAAAAACGATGATGGTCAGATTGTTACTGTTTGTGAAAATTGGTGTTCCAGATTGCGCCTTGTACGCGCCAGCCGTGGCGGCCACATGGCCGAAATCATATTTAAGCATTAATGTCATAAAATTTTCTATCCAACAAAGACCGTTTTATTGATATCAAAGATATATTTCTATGTTTTATTATGATTTAAACTTGTATCACGCTATTGAAAACACCCTTTACATCAAACTAAACTGTCAAAATGAAGCGAAATAAAAACAAAATTCTCTTCAGGTTGTTTATTGCGGCTAAATGTGATCCAGTACCGCTGGAAAACCAATCACACACACACACACACACATGCATACACACAAACAGACATAGTGAGAGCCTCTCAAAATTAGTAAAAATTAGGAACGTTTCCTAGGAACTAGACAATTCAAGATCTGATGGGTATTAAATTTATGCGAAACGGGGTAAATTTCCCCGTAAATTTCCCATTTCTGAGATTTTTCAATTTTCCTAGCGGGAATTTAAAAGGTCAGGCAATAAGATATGCTGCAATTCTGATTTCCGTCAACAGTTGATGCACTGTTCCCATCCATGGCATATTCCGGAGGAAGGTTTGCATGACATTTACATTCGCTTAACAGAACTTTTATTTTTTAGCACATTTTTCTGCATGTAATTTATTTTATGTTACTTCTGCTATTTGAATCCCGGATGTTCTTGAGTGGCAGCTCTTAAGAGAAATCTTTTACCATGCCTTTCCACTGTTCGGATGTATTTTTTTTAAAGAAATTTATACGTTTTTCTTAATTTCTCTTAAAACATTAAATCAATTGATCTTTAAAATGTTTTCCGGGCATAAAACAATTTAGGGACTGAACTTTATTCAATTTGCCATGTAATACGCTTTAAGGATTATGACAGATTTAAATAGGACATGACTAAAAATATGTACGTACACGTTTATATTGAAAATGCAGTGGCACACGAACTTTAAAAACGAATAATGAATGGACGAACCGAGACAAGATTATTATTATTATTTTTTTTTTTTTTGAGTTCTTGGGAAGGCTGTAGTGAGGAAACATTTTTGTGATGGCATTGTTACATGTTGAATGAAATTAAGGCAACTGAAGTGGTTCGGTAGCTCTACAATGCACGGAAGGACACAATACATGAATGCCCAGAGAGCTGTTGAGTAAAAACTGTTGCGTTGTTCAAGGGAAGTCAAATGTAAATATTGAAAGGTTAAGTTGGCCATTGAACAGTGACAAGCCCTTTCACACTTTAAACGCAATGAATGGCTGGAGATAACAGAAATGAATACATCATTTTGAGCAACCGAATTGCAACAATTACACTTTTGTTGTTGTTTTTTGGTTGAACAAATTCTTGTAGGAGAAGAGAACAATTGATCTTAAAGTATTTTACACCCGAAATGACTTCCTACTGCGTAATTATGCATGGAAGGTTAACAACTGTTGCGTACGAGCATTCCTAAAGGTGCAAATAATAAGCGATAAATTCATGTTTAAACAAACAATAAAACAACATGTGACATGACCTAAAACAAACAAAATATTAAGAAGGACATCATCCATCATATAAGGACGTCATCATCAGCATCATCTGTGACATCTTAATGCAAACTTTTTTCGTTGCAAGATTAAAAAAAAAAAAAAAATATTA
Source organism: Linnaemya vulpina (assembly GCA_963675445.1). Lineage (NCBI taxonomy): Eukaryota > Metazoa > Arthropoda > Insecta > Diptera > Tachinidae > Linnaemya > Linnaemya vulpina. Next base: position 11,731,376 of record OY776277.1, on the reverse strand, counting down.
ACCAAAAATTTTCTTTTCTTTTTCTTTCTCTTTCTCTTTTTTTGCATTAACAAAAGTGTGAAGGTGTTTCCCCTTTTTATTTTGTAGTTACATCAAGTTTTAGCTGAGTGGTATAATATTTTCCAATAAAATCAAAGTTTATTAATTTAAAATAATTTTGTTTTTCTCTTAAACAGAATATCTCAAATCGAACCACTGTGAAGTGCGCAGATGTGAACTATTTATAATCCAAAAGTGCCATGGCTATTTTAAAAAGTGCTCAACAAATTTTTAATAAAAAAACTTAATGAATGTTTAAAAGCCATAAAACGCATGTTGTGCCCAAGTCTGGCATTTCTTTTGTTATAATTTTGTGCTGCCACTCTTTGCAAGGCGATGCCACACAATGAAAAGTATTGAAAATGGGAAAAGTTGCCACTAGAAGAGACTGACGTATTTTCTTACTGTGACACTAAATGAAGCTAAAGTCAGATCAATGCCTTCACAATGTCACACATTTTGGTTCATGTACATCATGCACACACACACACACACATATTTACTGGCACCATCGTAAAAATAGTCAGAATGTTGCCTCAAAACGTTCAGATCTGATGAACAATCCCTTTCCAAAAATGGAGTGAAGTTGGTAGCATCCCATTTTTTGACAGCGGGAAGTTAAAACAGGTTGTTTATTGAGTTATTTGTAATAGTTTTCGAAACTTCGGAGTTTTTTATATAAAAATATCGCTTGGAACTTAAGCCTGTACAGCTTAAACAATATTAATGCAAATATAATTTTCAATTGATTTTCCTTTAAAAATTGTTTAACTTTCCGCCAGGAAAATTTCAAAATTTTCAAAATCGACAAGTTTTTGGTTTTACCCCGTTCTTAAAAAATCGAGTTCTGATCCACGTTTTGAGGCCCTGAGTTATTCAGAAAGGCCGTCAATATAATTGTAACTGCGTGTGTGTGTGTATAAGTATGTGACCCGCTTATAACTTTTGAAGTGCTGAACCGAATCAAACTGGTAGCATTCTAAAGACTATGTTTTAACTTAGATTCTCTACGAATAATTTCAAGAAATTTAAAAAAAACACTTAAAAAAATAACTTTCAAATGGCTTCATCGATCGGTCCCGCAAACTAATTAAAAACCATGTCGATCACCGTTCGTTTGTGAGATATTGTGAACACAAACAAATTCGATAAAAGTGATTTTTTTTTCTTTTGAAAAACTCCGAAATCATATACCTGATCAGTTCGTGTTCGCGATCGTTTTATGGCAGTCGAAAACTACATCAACCATCAGGATGATGATTTCATTTCAAAATCAAAATAATAGCGTTTTAACTGGAAGAGCAGCACAGAAACCAGGTTACGACAGCGTTGCGCTAAGTCACGGGGATATCCTGCAGGATTAAGCGCTTTCCACATTTTCTTTATTTAGTTCTTGGCATTTTGGCATGTTTGCTTTTTCATATTTCTTTTTCTATGCACATTCGAACAAAACACAATAATTTTATGGATAAATCTTTTTATATTTCATCCGAAATCGTTGTTCCATAATCTGTTTCATTTAAAAGGTTTTGACATTTAATGTGTTCCCTTAACAAAAAAAAAAAAAAAACCAGATCGTACTGCTCTCCACTGTCAATCCACCTTGATGGATGCGTTTTTTATAATATTCGAATTTTCACGTGTTACAGCACATTCGTCAAGTTCTTTGGTTTTTACGCTCGTGTGGTTTTAATTGTATTTTGAAGTGCTTTTAAGTACGATGTAATAAAAAAAAACTACTACAATTTTGGGCAATTTTGTATATTTTTTTCCATAATATTACACACATACATAAATATGTACGAGTGTGCATAAGTGCTTATATGAAGCCCAAACAATTGATTAATGGAAAGTGAGCCAAAAGACAATGCAAATATTGATGGATGACTTGAAACACGCTAGAAAATTGCAAAACAAAAAGTGAGCTGCTTCACATACACAATTTTCTTAGTTCTGCAATAGTTGATACATTTTGTTTTAATATGATTTTATGAAAGGAAAAGAATATCGAACAGCCACAATCAAATTATTTTTAGGTGAAATACACACACACATTTACAAATTTCTACATACTGGCAACCTTAAAAAACCGGGTATTGTTATGAGTCGCATCATTCACAATAGAATTTTGAGAGAAACACTGAAACAAATAAGTTTTTTATGTAAAATTATTATTGCATTTAAATAAATTGAAGAGATAGAAATATATTATTTGAAATAATTTACTTGCAATATTATTCTTGCATTTTTTTAAATTTTTTTGTTTAAAACAATCAATTGTTTTGCTTGGGTTTTGGGATTATTTTTCTTTACCACCAGTTTCTTCAGGAAACTGTTTTTTAATTGTTTATTATTTTATATTAAATCGAATTACGATTCAAAGGCTAATTGTTCGAAATTTGTTTAAATCTCAGAAAGACATGATGACAAATATTCCAAGGCACGAAGGAAAGTCAACATCAGTTTTATTCAACTAACACAGCAGAGCAGAACAGCTGTTTTCGGAAGTCGCAACACTTTCATCATCAGTGCTCATGTGTACTATGTTTGTCACCACTTTTTAGGCGGTTAGTGGAATGTGATAACAGTTCCTATTTGCACAAATTTTATTATGAAAAGAAATCCGAGAACTGTATCAACCTGATGTTAACACGTTTCTGTTTTAATACCCGTGTTACCGTTTGATTATTTTCTTCATGTCCCATTTTTCTGAATTTTTCGTTCCACTTATTATTTTAGTTTCAATGATAGACAATTACAAATATTTTCCTAGAGAAGCTAACCGATAATGATTAAAGATATATCGAGTATAAATAATAGACGTAAAAAAACCTTGAACCTCAAGCAAAATTTCTAACTATTAATTTATTTCTAATAACTGAATTGGTGCTTTCAATTTACTTCCTTGCATCAATTTAAACATTTTCAGTTTTTAGTTTAAGAGAATTTTACTATTAATTTTATTACAATATAATTGATAGCACGGCCGTTCGTTCATAAAAGTCCTTGATTTGCTTGCCGATGCTTCCTGGAACTATTTTTTTTTCTGTGATCAAAATTAAGAGCGATTTTTTTTATTTTCGTGTATAACTAACTTTTTTAGGAAAATTTTATGTAAATTTTTGTAGCACATTTTAGTGGTACCCTTTTAAATATCTTATTGACCACCAACATTAATGAAATCTCCCTGTTTCAAAAGGTATTTTTGTGTAGAGAAGCACTATATAAATGCTTTTACTAGATCGCTCACATAAAAGCCTCAATCAGTTGCTTGAATATCAATAAAAATATCTTCGTTCCATTTTTACTTTATATTAGCGAGTAGATGACATTTTGTTTTCTTGAAACTTAAGGAGAGTAAATCTGAATGAGTCAAAGGTCGTCAGTTTAATATCACGTCCTTCAAAAGTATTAAAGTTTTTCACCAAAACTTTGTAACATGCAGGACTTTGCAGCTTTAAAATTTTAATGGGAATAAAATTTTAGGGAAAAAGTTTGCTTATAAGCAACAATTTAATTAGCAGCATTGAAAGGCAATAAATATAACGATTTTATAATTCTAATAAATGTCTTATAATATTTCTCTTGAAAATTATTACTAGAGGTGCATAATGCGAGGGTAACCCAGTTTTATATTATTTTCCAATAACATAAAATACTGTAAAGAAATTAAATTGTTCCGAAAAATGAAAATAAAGACAAAAACACAATCATATTAAAGAATTACAAATTACAAGGCAATTTATTTCAAATTTCTGTACGAAATTTGTTGCAGTCGCATTAAATAGACGACAACTGACAATTGACAACTCATGGTTTTGTAGGTGAATTTTTCAAGGAATTGTATTCAATCAAAAAACATAAAAATTCTTAAATTTTGTAACACCTGAGCTCGAGATATCCACTCATTCTTTTTTTGTCCCCTACAATACAGCGCCCTAAATTACAAACAGCATTTTAGAGTGCTGCTTGTAAGAAAAGCTACTGAATGTTCTTTAAAAAGTTTGAGATATAAATTACAGGGCAATTTATTTCAAATTTCCATTCGGACAAGTTGCAAGATTTACTTGCAAGGCCCCCTGCAATTATTTAGTTGTTATTATTCAATTATTAAGAGTATTTCATTGAATAATAAAAAACTAAAATCTCAAAAAACTTATCGTATTAGGAATTCTATTAAAATATTTTTATTAATTTTCTTGTAACCTAAAAATCAAGCGATGCAACAAAACCTGCCTCAATCAGTTGCCATAAAATCTTTATTACACGTCTTGCCAGTTGTTACACAATTCATAATCATGCCAACCAAATAGATGCTAGGGAAAATGAAATTCTCAAGAACTTGTCATTGTTGTTATTTTTTATTATTGATTTAACAATCGAAAGTGGCAGCAGCAGCCTATTAGCCTTTGAAATAATTGAAATGAACCGAAAAATATACTAAAAACCCATAATCAATATTATTGATGGCGGCAGCGTTTGAACAACGTCTAGGAAAACTCATGGACAAAACAATCAAGTAGTCCTTTAAGTAACGCACGCACAAGTACAAAAAAAAAAACACACACACACAAGCACACACTCTCAACAATATCCTGTCTTGTTGTCCTGCCCGATGATGTGTTTGCAGAGATTTTGCGATATTATCCTTTGAAAGCATTTTGGAGCGGCATTCTTCATGCCTCGCCTTGTGTGTGAAAAGGCAATAAATGTGACACAGCATGGCCTTCTGATGAAAACCGACAATTCAATTGTCTTTTCTTTACCCGCACTCTGCTCACACTTTTCTGTCCCACTCACTCGCTCTCTGCCGCTGGAGGAATGCAAAAAGAAAACAAAAAACCTACTAATCACTTTCACTAAACGCGGCAAAAAGGATGCCAACAGCAGCAGCAGCAGCTCAACTTTTTTAATGGTTTTTATTATTATTTTATTTTTTTTTGCTTCAACACTGTGACACCTTGGAAAATCAAAAAGAAGAAGGAAAAGAATAACCAAAACAAAAACAATGGGCTTTAATTGCTGACAAAGAAACTCTTGACATGATAGTGAGATAAAAGGACATTTTCGAAATTTCATACACGAAATTCTTTTATAATTTTCGCAAGCCACGATTATTTATTGGCAGGTTACAATTCAATTTTCAATGGCAGAATGCTGACATGCAGCACTCTAAAATACTGTTTGTAATTTAGGGCGCTGTATTGTAGGGGACAAAAAAAGAATGAGTGGATATCTCGAGTTGAGGTGTTACAAAATCAAAAATTTTTATATTTTTTGATTGAATACAATTCCTTGAAAAATTCACCTACAAAACCATGAGTTGTCAATTGTCAATTGTCGTCTATTTAATGCGACTGCAACTTGTTCGTACACAAATTTGAAATAAATTGCCTTGTAATTTATAGTCCTTTAATATGATTGTGTTTTTCTCTTTATAATCATTTTTCGGAACAATTTAATTTCTTTACAGTACCTGGCATTATGCACCTCTAGTAATAATTTTCAAGAGAAATATTATAAGACATTTATAGGGTGTTTTTTATAGAGTGATACAACTTTGAGTTGGCATCACCGCTTTATTTGACCACCCATTTGACATCTGGTAGTTGCTTTTTGTTTAGTTTGCTTTGACATTTTATTATGAATCGATTTACACCAGAGCAACGTGTGCAAATTGTGAAAATTTTTAATCAAAATAATGGTTCTGTTCGTCAAACTTATCGTGCACTTCGTCCATTAAAAATTTTATTCTCCGATGAAGCCCATTTTTGGTTGAATGGCTGTGTAAATAAACAGAATTGTCGCATTTGGAGTGAGGAGAATCCACAAGCTTTTGTCGAAACACCATCCACATTCACAGAAAATTACTGTTTGGTGCGCTTTATGGGCTGGCGGAGTCATTGGCCCACATGTCTTCAAAAACGATGATGATCAGAATGTTACTGTTTGTGAAAATTGGTGTTCCAGATTGTGCCTTGTACGCGACAGCCATGGCGGCCACATGGCCGAAATCATATTTAAACATTAATGTCATAAAATTTTCTATCCAATAAAAATTTAAACTTGTATCACTCTATAAAAAACACCCATTATTAAAATTATAAAATCGTTTTCAAATCAAATGTTTAAAGCAAAAACCATAAGATACGGTTGGGTGAAGTCGTTGACACAACACTACCATGTCTTAAATCCCGAGTTCGACTCCGCATTTAGTCATGAATATGCTGTCGAATTTGTGTGACCTGGATTAGTGCAGGTCAACCTCTGGGTGCTGGTCCCAGATAAAAAAGAAATATATGAAATACGCTTAACCCTAAAAGCCATCACCGTAACTAATTTGAATCGCAAAGCTTTCGTAACCTGGTTTTTGTGCCATTCAATGCTTTTGAGCTATTATTATTTTTTTTAATATACATATTCAAAAATCCCCGAAATATTGGAATAAATAAAAGTTTTCAACTAGTTTTTTTACTTAAAACACAAAATAAATATTTCTTTCATTCATTTAGCTGCCTCTTAATAACAATTTAAATCTATAATTACAAGAAAAAAACTGCAACCATGCATTTCTCTCAATTAGATAAATCCGTAATTAAATCAATTTAATATGCTTAATTCCAAACATATTTTGTTTCACTGCTAAAAAGGCGTCAAAAAGTCTACTTCTTAAAATGTCTATTACAAACCACTCGATCGATGATGTTGCATCTGATTTTTATAGTTAAGGATCCGAGCATATATAGTAAACAAAGGATTGCCATCATTATCCTCAACATGATCTGATCGAAATGTAACCATAAATAATATTGAAACAATGGCAATTTGTGGTAGAGGAATTGTAACAGCATGTGTGATGTGCTAAAGAAGCCAATAATAAATAAATACGCACTGGGATGCTGTTGACTTTTGTCTTTATTCTTGGTTTTGAACCTTTTTCCCTCCCTCTCTCTCTCTCTCTCTCACACTCTCTTTGTCTGTGTAATTGGATATTGGGAAAGGTGTCAAATGAAACTTATGCAATGCATGACTATTCTTCTTCTCTTCTGCACAACAAAGTGGAGTCTTCAATTTAGTTGGCTTCTATGAAACAGTGTAACTGTTAGTATATCATACAATCAAAATAAGTTGGTGGCATTTCACTCAATACCTTTTTATTTTGTTGGTGAGAGGTGTGGAGAAGCCAACGAGGTGAAACAGAAATCATGAATTGCAATTCGGGTGGGGGTTTTTCAGCACCTCAGCGAAGACGCAAGCTAAGCGAGGACAAACACGTTTAGCTAAGCCAAAAAAGGAACTGCAAGCAATTCTACTTTTTATGCTAAAATTAACACCACAAAAACGATTGGCCCATACGTTTGAACATTTCTTAGTCACACTGTTCACAGATGCATGACAACAATAGCGGTTTGTAGAAGTCAACTTTTTGTATTTCTATTATTGATGTCATACTTGTTAATATTATAAATCTTAAATGGTTTTCTTCTTCAGGCTCGATCTATATTTTCATTGTAATCGTCACCATAGAACGTGATAAAAGGTCGATCTTATTGTGGACAAATTTCTTAAACTCGCAGTTCCAGCAATTGTGTGTGTGTTTGTTGTATTTGTTCTCATCGTATTTAGAGCCTTTTGTGCTAGATTTTATATTGATGTCAGGCTCTTCTTTTGTTTTGAAATTTCTACGAGTGGTGCTCGTCGCAATATTGTCAGCAAACACAGTTTTTTTTTTTAAATAAATTTGGTGGTTTATTTTATCATCTCTTTCCCAACCAATAATGAATGCATTGGGTTTGGAGTTTCTCTGTCAGCCTTAGATTTTTATTATTTTGTTTTCCAAACGCCTGTCTGTCTATCGAAATATCTGTCGCATTGTTTGTCTGACTTTTAGCGAGAATCAATTAATTTTTTTATGCGAAATAATCTTGTTGATGGTTGCGTATCGCCCCTTTCCTTATTTTCCATTTGATGACTGCTGAATTTTGTTCTCTATGTCGCTGTGTGTGTGTGTGAACAAGGAGTATCATTTTAGTATTGTAGTTGAATTGTGTTCTTCCTACCTCATCACCTTTTTTCTGCTGAGGTTTTAAGGGTTTGTTAAAGTGGTTTAAAGTGTAGAGAGGTGGAAATAATTTTAATTTATGATGTCAATTTTGTCATTGTAATTTTTAGTTTAAGTTATTTGACATCATTTTGTTTGCTCAAACTATCTGGAACTATTTTGCTAAAAGGTTTGCAAGTCGGCAACTAGAAGATGAGTTAATTTTCACAAATCTTTGTAGAAATGGGCAAACGTTTCAAGATGTTTATATCTTTTTAAATACGTGTCTAATAGACAAAATAATTTTGCATTAAACCAATAGATCTCTTGTTTTTCTTGCGCTTTATTAGGCCACTCCATCAGGCAAATTTTGTAAAGCGAAATTTATCGAAAATAAAAGTTTTATATATTTATATAAAAAAAAGACCTAAAGAAGAACAAATATATTGTTTTTCAATTAAAATTTTTGAATTACCAACTTTTTCTCGGCATATTTAAATATATTAAAAAAACTAATTCAAAGAGCTTAAATAAATTATTTGCAAGATATTTTTATTTTGGCGATGGACAATATTTCACCCAAAATGTAGATCCTTGCAATTATTCTGAACAAAAGAAAAAAACATTTGTTTATTTCGTCTAAGCAGGAGCATGTTCTCTTCGTTCAGCAGAAACAATCAAAATTCATGTGAATAAATATATTGTTTTCAAACCAAAATAAAAATCACCACACTTTAACATAAAGTACTCAAAGTACCGTATAAAAGGAATTGTAGCGACTGAAACCATGGTGAATTGAATTTTGTTTAGCAAATATGAAAACCATATAATCTCACCTTGCACTTATTAAAGTCTGCTGTTGCTCAACATCGTACACACATGCCATGAGGGGAAATGTTAACGGTAAGAGAAATAATCCCATGCAATTAATTTGCCGGGGATGCTAACATGACGTCTATTCTTCCTTTTCCACATTTTATTTTAAAATGGTTTTAAATAATTTTCTTTTTTGTTTTTTGTTTTTTGTATTCATATACTTCTTGCTTAGAAAACAATTATTATACAGGCAAAAGAACAAAAATAAACAAAACTTATATGTTTAAATAATAGGGACATTCATATATAAAATAAACTTAACCTACAATATATGTATGCAGGAATGTGTGTAGATGTGTGCATGGCGATTATATTGCTGTAAACGGAAATGGTTCGATAACCGGTTTAGAAATATGATATTCAATCTCAAAGAAAAGCTAAATAGCATTAGAAATCAACCGTTTTAAAACTTGTTTTTATTTCGAATAAACAATTTTTCCAATTTAGAAAACTGATTACACGAACAGACACACACACACACACACACACATATATATATATATATATATATATATATATATATATATGTAGCTCTTGTATTGTATGCAGTTTCCAAATTAGTATCTGAAAGAAAACAATCGTTAAAGAACGACTTTAGGATCTTTATTGGTGTTGAAAGTCATACAATATCAAATCGACGTGAAGTTGAGAACAGATTCGATATAAATATGTCTTGTGGTAAAACGAGGTACAGATGTTATTTGTTATCCACTCAAAGAGCTAATGAATGAATCACAGAGATGTCACTGTTCTCAAAAATATTTAACACTCTGTTGTTTACCGTTATTCACATCTCACATCCATACACACACACACACACATGTGTACATGCATACATTTTATTCATAGTAACGGTATAGTATGAAATCACTGACAAACGGTTTGGGTTAGTGTGTTTGCCGTTTTCGTTTTACTTCTGTTAAACTTTGAAAGGTTTTGTCGTTTCTTTACCACTATCGAAGTCGTACATTAACAGTCTGCTCTGAGAGTCGCAAGTGTACGTAACGCATAGTCTATTAGAACGGAGTATTTTTACACCAATTTTATTGAAAAGTAAAGCACAAAAAAAATATAAAGAAAATATCCTTTAAAACAGTGAAAATTTTAAGAATTAAGAACGTTACAGACTTGTCGACGACAACGAAGAGTATAGAAAAAAATATTTTACACGCCTAATGCGTAAGAGCTCGTCTTCCGAAATCTACAATTAGAAAATTATTATTAAAAAGAATTCTCTAAACCCAAGAAATATTTTATGTAGAAAAAATCCATTAGAAAAACATGGCTATGAAACGGTGTCATAAGCATTACAAAATAGTTTTGTGAAAGAAAAAAAAATATATAATAGCGAATCAAAAAGAAAAGCTAAGCAAAAATTAAACAAGTGTGGGGAATTTAAATAAATATAGTGAAAATGAAAAGAATATGATGAAAAAGTGGATACTCGAAATGAAGTGTTAAACCGTTTATTGTATTCGTATTGGAAAAAAAGAAAAAATAGTATAAAATAAATTTATGTATGAAAAAGAGAAGCCTCTCATACATTTAACAAATAAGTTTCAATAATATTTCTTATGACGGTATCTACGATTTTTAACAGCAACAGCAACTAAATCTATAACAGCAGTACCAAAAATAGCAACGTACCTACGCAACGTAACTGACTACGCTAGCATATACTAACGTGCGTACGTAATACATACATACATTTACACACACGTACGAACATATAATATTTTCGTCTGTATCTGTTTTCCCAAAAAATAAAAAGCAAAAAATATTTTAACCCAAAAATATTAAAAGGCAACAAGGAAAACTGCCACCCACCCACACCAAGAAAACAAACCCCAAAGAAGTCGGTGTGAAAATTTATTTTAGATTTGCGAAAGTTCAATAAGAAGGAGCCCAACTGCTGCTGCTGCTGCTGCGGCTGGTGCTACAAGAACGGTGGTGTTTCAAAAAGAATATCAACGCTCGCATTTCCTACTACAACTACTGCTTCTCACTTCTTACTCGCCAGCCAAATAAAAGGACAAAATGGTAAATGTCATTTGCAACACTATTTTTACACAATTTCCCATAAATTGTCCCTTCTTATAAGAATAATTCCCACATTACCATCATCCTTCAAAGCCCCGAGGATATTAATTACATTTCAATTCAATTCAATTGCATTTATATTTCCTCTAGATTTTCTTTCCCTTATTTCCTTTTCCATTTCGTTTTCTATTTGTTTTTTTTTTTTTTTTTTGCTATTTTTCGGTCTTGTTCTTGTTGAACTAGCGACCTAGAATAAATACATTTTCATTATTATTTTTTTTCATTAATTTTGCCAATGCTCTTGAGGGGCCAAGCGTCGTCGTCTACCTTTTTGCATTTTTTTTATTTCAATTTTTTTTTTTGTACGTATTAATAACAACAATAACAGTGTTACAACATTATTCAAAACTGAACATGAACTGAAGAAGAAAGCAAAAGAATAATAATAAATAAAAACATTTAAAACGACAATTGCATTTCCTCAATAAAAACTAAAGCAACCAAGAGAAAGAAAAAAAAAAACCAGCAAGAACCTGGTGAAATAAGGCAATTGTTGGGAAATTAAAAGCAACAAAACAAAAGGATTTTAATGACTGCGGTCTAACGGCACAATAGGAACAGCATAAACAAAAACAACTAGAGAAATACACATCCAACACTGTTAATGTTGATTTTTTCACTTACAGGAAAAACATTTCTATTCAAATACTCACACACTTACACTTGCACAATTTCCTCATGTACGTGATGCCACCTGCAAGAACTGGCATCTCATTTATTCAGCTTTTAAAAGTGCAATTCAAGCAGGAAGTGTTTGTCATGTGATGACACACACACACACACACATATACACACCTATTTAATTTTTAGCTAACCGAACTAAAATGAACATTTTGTTATTCAATAAAAAATTGGTTCCAGATTTTTTCTTTTGATTTATGGGTTTATTAAAACTTGATTGGTTTTCCGTTGCACAAGTCTTCGAAAGGTTTTTTATTTGATTCTTCTAGTTTTTTGACCTCTTTTTGATTAATAATGTGGTCTAATATTTATTAAGCTTAAGGTCTCTTCATTTTTATTATATTATAAAATTGTTTTTCAATATTTCGTCACTCCTTTGTGTGACTTCTTCAGGAAATTTATTTTTAATTTGATGTGAAAACAAAAATATAAACAAAAATTATTTTTTAAGACCTTAAGCTTAATAAATATTAGACCACATTATGGTTTTTTATTTGGGAATTCTATTCCTAAGCAAAAAGTATTAAATTTCAGAGCCTAAAGGCGCGTTAACACTTGGCAAAAATTCATCCAAAAACGTAACAACAGCGAAGAGTATTTTGATTTAGAAGTGTTTCTTAAGTGAAACAGTTTCATACATCATCGGTAATCAGTGGCGTGGAATTCAATATTATTGGAGACTTTTAAACTCAATAAACACTTCAAATGTTTTTCGTTACTGTTCGGTGGTTACACTTTTTAGGGCCAATATTTATTGAAATGTGACCGCACCTTAAGAATAAATTGGATAAGCAGCGTTAAAAGAGATATTGCGGCAGCAGAAGTTTTTGAATTTCGGTTGTTGCAGTTCTTTCCCCTCAATCACAACAAATTTCCAGCTGCCCAACTGGCAAATCAACTCAAGTTCGTTCCCTGTTGATAATCAACCCTTTAGATGAGCAAAAGCGGAAAAATTTTTGGCAAAAAGATATTGACGAAAATATGTACAAGACTAACACGAAATGACGAATTCTTTTGCTTTATGTGAAACAAATTTAAATGCCTTCTTCTTTACGATGTTAAAAGAGTTCTTCCTGTTGTACAATTAAATTTTAAACAAAATCAATTTTAACAATTTTATAGGAAATAAAAAAATTTTTTATTAAAAATTTTCAATTAAATTTTTAATGTAAAATATTAAAAAATTTTTTTTTCAAATCTAACCATTCAAATATTTATCTTAAACAAACATCTTTAAATAAGTATTTTAAGGCTACTGGAGACGTTAAGAAACACGTCAATAACTGCATCTGTGTGAGTGTCGTCTTTTTTTGTCGTTTAAAGGGTTGCGCACAAGTAAACACGACAATCATTATTTTTATTTTGCCTTCGCAGAGATCGTTTAAAACAGGCACCGTATTAAGTATTTTAAAATTGTACCAACAGCCTTAAAAATTGTAAATTTTTATTTTAATTGTACTAAGATATCGGGTGTTTTTTATAGAGTGATACAAGTTTAAATCATAATAAAACATAGAAATATATTTTTGACATCAATGAAACGGTATTTATTGGATAGATAATCTTATGACATTAATGTTTAAACATGATTTAGGCCATGTAGTCGCCACGGCTGGTGCGTACAAGGCGCAATCTGGAACACCAATTTTCATAAAATTTTCGCAGCATGTGCGGCCGTATCTCGCTGATAACTCTTCGAATGTTGATTTCCAGGTGTTCAATTGTTTGTGGTTTATCGACGTACACAAGTGACTTTACATAACCCCAAAGAAAAATAATCCAATGGGGTTAAATCACACGATCTTGGGGGCCAATTAATTGGGCCATTTCGACAAATTATATTTTCGTCAAAAGTTTCCTTGAGTAAATCAATTTAGCTCCCGCTGTGTGGCATGTGGGTTCCTCCTGTTGGAACCACATATCGGCAAGATTAATGCCAGCTAATTGAGGTACGGAAAAGCTTCGAATCATGTTCCTATACCGTTCACCATTGACAGTAACATTCTGAGCATCATCGTTTTTGAAGACATGTGGGCCAATGACAAAAGCTTGTGGATTCTCCTCACTCGAAATGCGACAATTCAATTCATCGGAAAATAAAATTTTGAATGGACAAAGTGCACGATAAGTTTGACGAACAGAACCATTATTTTGATTAAAAATTTCCACAATTTGCACGCGTTGTTCTGGTGTAAGTCGATCCGTAATAAAATGTCAAAGCAAACTAAACAAAAAGTAACTATCAGCTGTTAAATGGGTGGTCCAATAAAGCAGTGATGCCAACTCAAAGTTGTATCACTCTATAAAAAACATCCGATATAACAATTGAGATTTTGTGAGTCCATTGAGTTCTCAGTTTGGATTAAGCCACGAAGAGATTCGGTTATAAGTCTGTCTCTCTCTTTCTCTCTCTCTTTCTTTCATTTTTGTATTTCAATATGAAAAGATTATTCTCACATTTAGAGATGCATGTGGAACTATAATTTTCCTCTCACAATTTATGGCAGTTCCGGGAATGTCCACGAATTTCACAGCATTTTTTAATTGATTTCATTCCAAAATTGCAGGGGAATTTTATAAAATTACTGAAACTGTGAAGATACTTTTATTGTCCCAAACCAGAACTTTGAATAGTACCGAAATGATCAAAATCAACGGACACTTTTTTGTCAATTAGACTTGGAGACCGTCTCCAAGATGTTGTGCGAAATTCATGGGAATCATGACCGGGGGCCGGCTACTTGACACCATCGATTTGCAACTTTTCTCTGACGATGTGACACTTTTTCTGTTATTCTACGTGTGTGTGTTTTTAATATGACAGGCCTTAAATGTATTTATGTTTTCATTTAATATATTTATGAAGTTTTTTTTTTTATAAATAGCAAATACATTTAAAATTCCAATTAAGAGTTTTCTGGCCATATACACTTAAAATGGCTAAAACATTATTTTCCAAAAAAGTTTTAGTTTGTATACATCAGCTTTATTGGCGCTATTGAACTTTATTAAGGGCACGTACAAACTTTAAAAGTGTTTTTTTCTCTGATTATTTGCCAAAAAAAAAAAAAAATATACAACAAGAAATTGTGCGTGTATGTTCTTAAGAGAAGAAAAATGTCCTTATTTTTTTGAAATTTTTCCCAAGCAAAATTGATTTTTCTTTTCAAATATACGAGTACCAACTACAACAACATGATTACATTTATGTTAAGCGCCGATTAGCTCAATTACTGCAAATAATATTGGAGTTATTGCTAAAATACAATTGTTGCAAATTTCCCTGTTCTATTTCTTTAAGAAATATTTATTCAATTCCCCCTAAAACCAGCAGAACCAATTGAATCTTAACGAGTCGTTATGAAATTCCTAATCCCAACAAAAACAAAACTGAATACAAACACTCGGCAATGCCGTTTTACATGCCTTTTCTTTTGCTCCAATACGACTGTAATGATGTAACCCTGTGTTTATTAAAGGGCGACAAAGAGCCCTTTGGAAGAGATTCCAAAAGTTTTCTTAGTTCATTTTGATTGAGCAAGAAAACAAACCACAAAAGATTTAAAAAAAATTATGTTTATAAATACAATATACTGTCGTATTGTTTATCTTGCATTTATGTACGAGTATTATCTCAATTATTTTTATTATATAGATTTGAAAGCAGTTGTGTTAAGTTTAAAAATAAATGCTATTTTCGTTATTGCAGTTGCAAGATTTGTCTTGTGCCACCCCCGACTTCAGCGCTTACCATTCATTGAACCAAACATCGAACCATTCGTCCAGTCATGCATGCCCACCATCATCATCTGTTTATTTTTAAGCTTCTATTATCTATTATTTCTAGCAGCCCAACAATATATATTAACATTTTGTTGTTGTTATCTCTTTAAAAACATGCATTCGTTACTCTTCATACATAGAAAACACTTAGTTGAACTTTAAAAAAGAAACACAAACACACACACACACACACATACATCATCAAACACACTCACGGCCAAGCAAACAGGCAGTTCCATACAAGAATATATTGCGCTACATATTTGCAACAGTCATCGTTTTAGTCGGTGTATACCAGAGCAAACAAGAAATCGTAAATCGATAATATGAGGCATGTTAAATTCAGTTTACATACTTAACATGCATGCATACACACACACACACACACACACACACACACTTTTACAATTCATAAAAGAACGAGGTGCCAAGAATAGTGGGCACGAAGCAGAGAGTACATAACCCACCAGATGCAACTTACACCATGACCGAGTGGCCCACTCACATTTAACACAGTGAAAATGATAACGAACAAGAAGTTCGTACAAAATTGATTGTTTCGTTTTTTGCATCATGACACAAACAGTGGTTGGGAGAAACCGCAGTTCAAACAGTAAATTGGCAAAGCTTGAATTACGCAATAAACGTATCAAAAGCTGAAATGTTCCGAAAAGAAAAATAATAATGACTTCTGTAGTAAAAAAGTGGAATTTTCGTTCCCATCAAACTTACAGTCTCCTCGAAAGAAAATACACTATCGAATATCCCGCGTGAACAATTTTCCCTCTATCAGTTCTCTCCACCCCCCAGACAGGAAAAAAATTTGAAAAATCCATACTGAATTAAATATTTTGAAACTTATTTTCTCTGCTTATCTACATATTTTTTGACATACATACATATTCAAGTGGAATAACAACTAATTAATTGCGTTAAATATGTAAACCGTACTTTTTGAACTTCTCACACAAAAATAGCCGGCTATCCCGTCAAATTAAAAATACTTACACGACTTAAATCCATAATAATATTTCCCATATAATTATGCAATATTTTTGCAAATCACAGCACTGTTCCTTTGTGACATTTCTCTTCCTCGCTCACACGAGAACGGCAAATGTAAACTTAACAGCAGTTTACAAGTGTATGCAAAACAGGTGGAGGTGGTAAGTTTGTTTTGTAGTGACTTTCTTTATGTGCAGAAACAAACTCCCCACTCTCACCACACCAAACCTCTTTAACTGGTGACATTTGCAAACTCTATGGATATGTGAAACCTCATAATGGGAGAGGCAACCTCTTTGTTGTGTTTGATTTGTTGTTTTTTGCTTTTTATCAATAAATTTGTTATTCTTGTCATTTTGATGCCACAACAGAGAAAAGGAGGTGGATATAAGTAAGAATATGTCCATGCACATTTTGAACAAGCAGAAACACAATATGACAGCAGTAAAACTTGTAACTGAATATGAGTTTGTCAAGAGAATAAAGATGTGTGAATGTTGCGTGCAAGTATGCAATCGTTATCACCGCATATGCATACATACATATTTTTTAAATTTTTGTTTTGTTTTCACCATCAAATTGATTATCCTCATCATTATTATGTTGACATCTCGTTGATGTTCTCACTTGGAAATACTTAATTATCATTAATTTTAACGATTTAGTTGCACTCGAGCATTGATTCGTATATGTGGGTGTGTGTGTGTGTGTTTGTGTGCTGGTAACAACGTGCAATAGTATCTGTCTCACTTATGATGTCAGCAATACAATGGCTTTTAGTTCTAGAATTTATTTGTTGTTTTATATTGTTTTGTTGGTTTCGATTTCAATTGTGTTCATTTTCTGAAGTCATTATATTTGTGAAGTATGTTTGTAAGTAAGTGCGCTTCTTCTTTTTTTTACTTTTTGCACATCCTTATTTTATAATTTTTTTTTTCTTCTTCTTTTTTTGTTGCTTCTTGAAGTGCTTTCCACAAGTGCCAGCAAAACAAATAAATACTGGTTTAGACACTAAAAAATAGTATGCGGTTTTCAATACCTGAAGTTTATTGACATGGAATAGTTTGTTGTTGTTGTAAGACTTTGGAATCAAATTTCATTTGACTGATGACGATGATGATGATGCATTTCGGTTAGGCTGGTTTTATTGTTTTGATTTTCAGTTTTGTTGTGGGTATATTTATTGCTTTCGAAGTGTATTTGGAAGAATTGCAGATTATTTTATAATCTGCAATATAATTTATAATTCTCGTTTGGTGGTTTTATTTTTATTAAATGTAAATTATCCATCCACATATTTCTTTTAGCCAATTAATTCATTAATTTCAGTATTGTTATGAAATTATTTCCTGAGATCCATGAAATTATTTAAGCGTAGTATTGACATTTTTTCCCCACCCGTTTACGTCAGTTTACGTCTTGCATATATTAAATAGCACTACTAACGTGTGCTTTATAAGAACTTTCGGGTGTAATTTAGTAAAACACATAAGATTTACACTGACATTATAACTAAATAACAAAGTGTAGAGAGTTCATGCAACAACAGTTTTCTGACAACATAAAGAAGCGTAACTGCAGAGTGGTTGTGACAGTTTTCATGCAGATGTTTCCATCTGAAGTGTTATTTAACTGAGTCTCAATGACATTGTTTGTTTGCAAGTGCATTTTTATAAGAATTTTCTTTACGAGACGTGCAGCAAATTTTCAAAATATATTGATTTTTCTACCGCATTAAATTACAAGTGTTGCATGACACAGTTTTCTTGTTTTATTACGATATTTCGTTTTAAGATTACAAAGATCATTAAATCTAAAAACTTTATTTAATTATTTATTTACTCGCATTCTCGTCTTTTGCCAAACCATGAAAAGTGTGTAAATATATATATTTCTTTGCATTAATTCAATTACAGTCAATTTTACGACGTTGAAAGAATTCTTTCGCAGAATTACACTTGGAAAAAAATATGTATAAAGTTTTGTTTTCGTTTCGGAAATAATTCTATTGACATGGCACTAAAGCGAAAGTGTTATCCGTAACCAATTGCAACAACATGTTGTCCCCTTTTCAACTTAACCTAAGATTTTATTTGCAATGCTGCTTCTGTGGATTTCTACCTGAAAAGTGTTACCACAACTTATTTTATAATTAACAACATGAGTTAATTAACGTTTTTTTATAAGCTGACACACAACAGATATGCTGTTATTGAATCTACCTTTACTTGCTGCTCCGCTAAAGGATTTAATATTAAATGTATGATATCTACTTCTGGATACCTTGATTTCACTACGTTTTCAATGTTTCTTAAAATCTTTAAGCTTTTTAAGGAATTTTGACGCACTATCTTTTCGCCTACTGTCTGTCTGTCAGTCTCAATCTGTATGCAAATACTCGAGCGTGTTTTTAATTCGTATTGTTTGTGAATATAATTTTATTTAGTCACTCATGATGCCTCTTAAGAAAACAAAATACACTTTTTTCTTACATTTTGGTTGTAAACAAAAAGGTCATGGAATTGTATTTGAAATGAAAAGCTGCAGAACTATTCTCATTTCTAGTGTTTCTTGTATTTTGTTGGTGCAGGGAATTAACTAGGATGTTAGTTGATATGGATTTTATGAGAACAAATAACCTAAAAATTATATGCGATGAGCTTAAATTCATGGTTTCAATTTTAGTCAAGTCGACTACGTCAACACTTTCGTGTGGATTGTAAACGATTGTGATGAGGAGGAGGATGATAAAATTCTTTTGCTGGTAGTCTGATTGGCGCCAAAAGCTGTTTGCCTTTTTCATTATATCGTTGCAAATTCATATGTAGGACGGGATTATATCACATTTTGGTATATAATACACCTACATATACATACGAACGTACACACATCCACGCATAGTTGTATGATTGTATTTACATAAGCAGTTTCATACAAACCAAAAATGATTGTGTGTTATTGTATTAAGGAAAATGAAACGTGACAGATTAATGAAAAAAAGGAAGAAGAAAAAACCGCTGTATTTATATAATCAATACACATGCACACATGCACATACATAAACAAGATATCGTAGCGTATGAATCACACAATTCCAAAATGCTTCAGATATGGAAATCTGACTAATTTAATACTCCACTGAACAAAACAATTATGTACAACCGAAATCTGAATTAAATCAGGGGAATATGATAGATTGCAGCTGTGTTATTTAATCGATTCACCGTTAATAGGTTAAAACGGTCGATTGACCGTTAATCGGTTAACTGCTCAACTACTACCCGATTAATTGTTGGATTAACTTAAAATGGAATATTTTCGATTAACAGTTAAGCCGGTTAGTTTCGTTGGATTAATCGCTAACCGGTTTAAATGTCAATTTAGCTCTCGCCGAAATGGGATATTTTCGATTAACCGTTATTTGGTTAACCGATTAATTGCTACACGATTTATTGCTCGATTAACTTAAAATGAGATATTTTCTATTAACTGGCTGATTGCTGGCTGATTAACTGTTCGATTAACTTCTATAGTTTAACCGCTAACCACTTAACTGATGAACTACCCGATTAATTGTGGGATTAACTTAAAATGGAATATTTTCGATTAACAGTTAAGCCGATTAGTTTCGTTGGATTAATCGCTAATCAGTTTAAATGTCAATTTAGTTCTCGCCGAAATAGAATATTTTTGATAAACGGTTATTTGGTTAACCGATTAATTGCTACACGATTTATTACTCGATTAATTTAAAATGAGATATTTTCTATTAACTGTTCACCTGATTGATATCGATCGATTATCCGTTAATCGGCTAACTGGCTGATTAGTGGCAGATTAACTGTTCGATTAACTTAAAATGGAATATTTTCGAACAACGATTACATCGATTATTTTCTATGGTTTCACCGCTAATCGCTTAGCTGATTAGCTACCACCCGATTAACGGTTCGAATGATTAAATTATGATATTTTCTATTAACGGTAAAACCGGTTAATTTCGATCGATTAATCGAATTCAGTATATTTTGTATGCATTTTTTTACCGTTTCTTCTCATCATCGTCTACTGACGATTATATATAATGAGAAACGAGTTTAACTTTGCAATACATTTAAATTATTACCAAAGTCGAATATATTATTAAAATACTGGACAAGAACAGCAATTAAGGAGTTGGAAAGTATTTTTTTTTTTAATTTTTTTAAGAATACTCAGTGTTAAATTTTGTCGAGATAAGTCTGGTGATGACAATGCAAAAGTCCGTTGAACGAAATTATATGATGGAGTATTCATTAAAGTAACTTTAACGAATCTAGTTTTATTATTTCAACGACGTGTTACGTTGTTTGATTTTTTTTTTTAATATTTTTCCGATGGTTTAAAGACGAAATTCAAAAATTTTATAAAGAAAATGAATGCCTCTTTGAATCAAACGGCTTTTGCTTTTGTATAAAAGAAATCGCCATAGAAATGAGACGCAAGTAGGCAGACCAATTAATTTGTTTCCTTTGCTTTTTGTTTCCTTTGCTTTTATCAGATAAATCGCAGAAGAACAAGAAGATCTCGATTCTGGAATATGGGAATCTTGTTCTTAATATACTATTGCGTAACAGTCTACTCCGCCAAAAGCGACGAGAAGACGGAAAAACCTTTCGATGTGGAAAACTTGGCAAATGAAAAGAATGGTGAGAATTTTGATAAATCGATTGAGACTCAGACAGAACTGAATGAAGAAGTAACAACGGAGGTAAATTATTTAACTTTTGAAAATATAAGCAACTGGAAAACTAAATAAATAAATAAATAATTGATATGATTTAGATGAATTTCGAAACCACCCAGGCTACACATCT
Source organism: Linnaemya vulpina (assembly GCA_963675445.1). Lineage (NCBI taxonomy): Eukaryota > Metazoa > Arthropoda > Insecta > Diptera > Tachinidae > Linnaemya > Linnaemya vulpina. The sequence goes on along the minus strand of OY776277.1, from coordinate 11,709,995 downwards.
TAAGGCCCACGATGCAGTTCCTACTTGGCGTCCCAGACGTGAAAATTGCACTCCACCAGCAATAGAACAATTTCCACCACCTCTAATGAGCAAATGGCTGAGAAGACATGGTGGTCTCATCATTCATTTCTTGGTGGCCATATTTACCTTCTTCGGCCTGGCCATAGTGTGTGATGAGTATTTTGTGGCCAGCATGGATAGATTGTGTGAAGGTTTGTTTGTTGGCATGAGAAATGAAATTGTTGTTTAAATGAAATATTGAATTTTTTTCATTTGAAGAACTCAAATTATCTCCTGATGTGGCTGGTGCCACTTTTATGGCTGCCGGCAGTTCAGCTCCCGAATTGGCCACCGTTGTCATTGGCGTGTTCTTTGCTAAAGACGACATTGGCATCAGTGGCGTCATCGGCTCGGCCGTATTCAACATAATGTTCGTCATATCCGTGTGTGCTTTATGCTCCGGCACCGTTTGTCAGCTCAACTGGTGGCCACTGGTGCGAGACTGTTTCTTCTATTGTATCTCAATCTTGGTTATGTTAGTCATTATTTTTAACGATGTTATCTCCTGTGTAAGTTAAATCAAAAACTATTTTTAATTAATAACTTTATTAATAACAACTTAGTTAATAACTTTAACGCGGCACAAAATTTTAGTAATTTTCCTTTTTCGTTGCAGTTCGAGTCCGTTGTAATGCTGCTATTTTATGTCGTTTACTGTGTTGCATTGTGCTTCAACACTCAACTCGAACGCTGGGCTTTATCCTTGAATCTTCCTTTCAAACTTCCAACCAAAGAAGAACAATCATCACTCGTTACCTATAAAAATGTTCAAGACAACAACTACACACAAGGCACTCAACAGCAGACTAATTTGTCACAAGAGCCTAACGCCGCATCCTCGTCAGGAAACCAGCAGCAACAAGACTATCAAAATTATTCAGATCCAAATTCCAGTTGGGATCCAAATGCGGCTTGGGGTGACACTACCGATCCCGTTGGCGTCAGTGCTAGATCCTCCGTTCAACCGGCTGCTGTAGATGATTGGGGCATGAGCCAGTTTAGTGCCGGCCAAGGACAAGAAAATATTGGCTATAATCCAGACCAACCCGATTCAGTGGTTACACAGTCGCCCACTGGTGACAATACTGGAAAACCTGTTGTGGGTAAGCCGCAGCCACCCGGAGGAGATTATTACAAATCAAATGAAAAGCCAATGCGGCCCAATCCTCTCGAACGTCCGACAACGGGTGGTTTACCAGCACTGATCTCCTGGTATATCGTCTATCCCATACATTTTCTCTGCCAGAAAACTATGCCAGACTGCCGCACTGAAAAATATCGCAATTGGTATCCATTCACATTTTTAATTTCCATGATTTGGATATCTTTCTATTCATACTTTATGGTTTGGATGATCACCGTCATTGGCTCGACTTTGTCCATCCCGGACACAGTGATGGGCTTAACCTTTGTTGCTGCTGGTGTTTCCGTTCCCGATGCCCTAAGCTCAATAGCCGTTATCAAAGAGGGTTATGGCGATATGGCCGTTTCAAATGCAATCGGCTCGAATGTCTTTGATATACTAGTGTGCTTAGGTCTTCCGTGGTTCATACAAACAGCAATTATTAAGCCAGGCTCTCATGTCAATGTCATTTCAAAAGGTAAGTGTGAACAAACAAAACCCACGTTTCTTATGGAAGACTCAAGAACACCCAAGGAATCAGTAACTTAAAAATTACATGTTCAATATAAAGAAGGGAAAGGCGATTTTCCTTTAAACATACTTTTTTAATTTAAATTCAAATAAAAGTGTTCATCTCAGGTAACATTCAGTTTGTAGTGTTGTCGTTTATCCAAAACCTTCACTTTGTTGCACTCCAATATTTACTGTCACGAGGATCAAAACTTTGATCATTATGCGAAAAACACGTTCTTTGCCTTAGTAACCTCACATTCACTGGAAAATGTTGGCTCTTGTTATATTCACACACGCACACACACACACACACCCACTCACTCACTCATATCCTTATTGCCACCAGTTTTGTCACAGTCTGTTGTTTTACCTAAACCGCCAAAAAAAACAATTCGAAATTGCAAAAGTTACTTTTTTCCTTTTCTTTCGTTCAACTACGTAGTGAAATATTTATCAAAATTAAATTATATATTCAATTCGGAAGCTCAGTGCTATGATTTATAGTTTTAAAGGGAAACAATTAAGTAAGAAAATAAAAATAAGAACAGCTTGGAGTTGTTGTTTTAATTTTGGTATTTTTTAACTTGTTAATCAATGTCTCGAGTTCTTCCAAAGAATTTTGGATAAAGATTAAAGCCCTGCACAAAATCGGCAAAATGGCATTTTTAGCCGGTAATTATTACTCTCTCAGTACAAAACAAATACTAACAAAAACATTGATTTTGTTTCACGCCTAAAATCTTGAAAACGAAAACAAAAGTTCACCTAGACAATACTGAAATAATATGAGGGTGCGTCTCAGTCGCAAAGTAGCCTTAAGTCAGTCAATATCACGCCCTGTTGGCAACTATTTTTTTAAGTGCAGGCAGACCACTGATCGCTTACTTTCTTTCGAGAGTTTTCCCTCTCACTCGCACTAGTTAACTTCTACACCTGAGATAACTGTATAAGATTACGGTTCTTCTTCTGAGCAATTTTCCGAAGTTAACTACGTTGCCACTTCTTGTGTGATGGCATAAGTCAGTCACAGAAACAGATATGAATAAGGATTCACATGTGGCCATAGTCACCTGTCGGCATCTGTGCACCGATATTTTACAAATTTATTTGCAAAGTATTTTCAGTACAAACACAGCTGGAGACGAATCAGAATAATAAAGTATAACATCAAAATATATTTAAATGTTTTGTTTATATCGTACATCCAGCGACGTCAACTTTTTTGGATCGAGTAGGTGCGAAACATCAACAAAAAGGTCAACGAAAAGCTGAGCGACACACTCGCTCATACCGTCTGGTATGACATATCGTCTGTCCTCAGTATGTCTTCTACGACGTACTATTTTCTAGTACCCGTCCTTAAAGATGTTTTAAGGACGTGGCTAAATGGCATGTTTTGCTATTTACGTTCACAATAAATTCTGCTTGGAGGTAGCAGAAACAGTAGAATACAAAACTTTCAAAACAAGTTGCGCAACTCTTTGTAAATGTCCAATGAAATGCGCATAGGAAATAGATAAAACCCTGGATAATATTTTATTTTTATTTTTCAATACAAAGTTCTTAATATTCATTTTGGTAAAACAGAAATAATTGCATTAAATAATCCGCATAATTCAGTATATATTTGCCAACGTCAGGTCATGACAATGTCTGAAATAAGACACTTCTGTATATTCTTCTTCTTTGCTAATTGACTCTCAAGTGATATTGAAGATATTTGAGAGTAGCCACAGGCAGTGAAAATCAGTTAATTGTTACCTTCGGAGAGTGGATAATGCCTTGATGTGACGTTGTCAATATGTAGTTGCAGAATAAAAATAGCACCGTACATCAATTCATTTGTAAAAAATTACGTTAAATTAGTTAATTAAATTAATTTGAGAACAAAGTTATCAGTTTGTATTTTTTTAACTTAATTAAAATCCAATATATTTACAAGTTGCAAATTATATTTTAGTTTGTAGTGTAGTTGTTAGCCCAGTTGGTTTTGATTGAACAGTTTAAACTTATCCCAAATAAAAATTTATTTGTAATCTAGATTCAAAGTTAATGGAAAATATTTAATTTCATTTAAAGGCTTAACATACTCAACACTATCGCTGTTCTCAACGGTTTTATTTTTAATATTATCAACCCATTTAAATGGATGGAAACTGGATAAGCGCCTTGGCATCATACTGATGGTGTGGTATTTATTATTTATAACTTTAGCCTCCCTGTATGAACTCAACGTGTTTGGTAACATGAATCCACCAGAATGTCCAAGTAAGTAAAGATTTTGTTTTTCAGCAAACTTTGATTGCAAGTAAGTTGTGCAATGAGAAATTTTATATTTTACGATTCCAATTGTGACCACAGATTTAAATAAAAATCGGAATTCGTTTTTATTCGGATTCCCAACATTATTTCATAATGCAAATATGTTCTTTGTTGATTGTATTACAAAGTTGAAAGATACAAGTCAGGGCTTAAGTTTGAATACGCAAATTTACATACTGTGAAGTCACAGAAATGTGAACAAATTCCTGTGAAGGAGTTTCAATTTTATTTTGCAACTTTCTCAGCTTTTGTTTAAGATTATATTTTATTTGTACATATACAAAACATTTCAATATTTCCAAATTTCAGTTAACCGATTAACAGCTAACCAATTGAATTATATTGTTATTAAAAGAAATTTGTTAATTGCTTTCATAAATTGTCGTCATCTATTTAGAATATTAAGAAGAACAATTGACTGCTACAGCCGACGTCATCAGAGACCCGATTTACTTTTGTTATATTCAAAACCACTAAATGCTTCTCAATTCTTTCCATATTATTATTATGATTATATTTTATTGAAATCTAATTTACAAGTCTATATAATTTTGTCTTTCTTCCAGGCGATTATTAAATGCATGAGCAACAATACCAAAATGTATACCAGAGCATCCCACATGTATTTAAATTATAAAAATAAAAGAATTATTTATTTAAAGAAGCAACAATTCGAAATGTACCAGTAATTAAGTAAATAGGAAAAAAATCTGAAGTTGCATTGAAAATTGCTTAAGCGAACATTTCATTATTATTTTTAAATAATTATTATTAAAAACTGTGTTTATTAAAGTTATATTAAAGTAACCAGAAACATTGTAAAAGGCACATAAATAAGTTATTTAAATTAAGTTTCAATATCACAAGAGCATGAAAACACATTTAATACGAGTATGAAAAAAGTTTGGAAACTGTTAGATTTTTAATTGAGACAAAAAGGGGCTGTTATTAGTGTCGTTCTTTTAACACTTGACGAGCGTTTTACACAGACACCATGTGAAATAAAAATTCCATAATCATTAAAATATTTGAAATAGTCGTTTTTGGGCTTTAAGTTAAGAGCTGATTAAAACTTAATATAAAAATACTGCAAATTTCATTTTCAAAAATTTTATTTTTGATTATCCAAATATCGGAATGAAAACAAAAGAGTTTTACAAACTGTTAAAAACAAATAGTGAAGAGTTAATTTATAAAAAAAATTAGATTTATAACAGGTTAATAAAACAAATTTTCATAAAAAAATTTATTTTATAAGCCTCTTATAAATCAATTTTGTTTTTAAAAACACATTAGGCTATAAGACAATATGACTCAATAGCACACTGTGTGAATACCTCGATTGATTCATAACCTTGCAACAGATTTATATGGATTTTATAAAGTAGTGCTTAAATCTCTACCAACTTGGCCAGATTATCAGATTTTAACTTCAATTTAAACGCAAAAAGATTCTCTTTTTTGTGTGCAAGAAAAGCTCTAAGATTTTGCCCAGTTTTACAACTGCACAAACAACAGCAACAACTTCGCTTCTGCTAATGACACTCATTTCAGTCCGAACTTAACCAGTATGGCCCAGCATTTATTAAAAGAAAATTTTAATTCACAGATTGTTCAACAAAAACGAGAGGCGCGCATTCATTTACAAAACTCATTTCAAATAACCAGCAGTAGAGTATTTAAAAAACCAAAAATAAACAAAATAAATAATCGTAGCATATTTTACATTTTTACAACGCACCGTACAACAACAACAAAATAATGTTTAAAATAAATAAAATAAAAAATTAAAAGATAAATAATAACAACAACAACAAAAAACATATTGTAGTTAGGCAATTAATTTATGTACATCAAACTCACCCTTCAGTTATGTAGAATATTATGTGATGAAAGTATATGATCATATTTTTATCATAATATAATTTGAACAGATATTCTCAAACACAACCAGGGACCGTAAATCAATAATTTTGAAACGAGAAGCACATCATTTTGATTGCTTTTCAGTTATATTCTCATAAAATCATATGCCTTTTAAATGCTGTACTTGACCTTAAGTTTAAGTAAAATTGCAAGAAGGTAAAACTTTTTATACGTCCGACAGAATCCTATTTTTCATAATTTATAACAGTTATTTTTAATTTTAACCGTTATTTGTTATCGAAAAATATCGATAAAGACTTTAATAAACAAAAGAGCGCTTTTAAATATTGTTTATAACTGTAAAAATGTCGTTAAGGCTTTAGCAGTTGTCCGTTGTCGATAAATTATTCTGGTCGAAATACAACGTTATTAAATCGCAAATAAGTTTTTAAGAAAATTCAGCACTTACGGTCCCTGAAAATAATTAAAGAAAATATTCTTAATGTTATATTTGTTATACGTATTTTTTTAATTATTTAATATAATTAAAATGATTGTTAAAAACCTTTAAGAGCGAATATATTTATTTCAAGTTTGTTTTGAAATTATTTAGACAATTGGAAATTCTGTTATTGAAATATGAATAATATAAAAGTGAATTAAACACCCCAAATAGTTAAACTTATTAGTAAGAAATTACAAGCTTTAATATTTATATTAAAAAACCAAAAAAAAAGGATATTTATAAAGTGTTTTTATTTCAAATAATACTATATATTTTTTTTTGTTTATTTACATTTAAACAAAATTAAATCAACCAAGTAAAATAAGAACCCATTAATAAATGTGCCCTTTAAATAACAAAATTGCTGTCACGTTTTGTAAGAACTTTGCCCTTTAAAAAATTATACATTTTTATTTCTTTTATGACTTAAAAATGATTGTTTTAATAACGCATTCTTTAACGTACGCTTAATCTAAAAGTACTTGTATATTTATAGATATTGTTTGGCTTAATTATGTAAAACCAATGGCCCATATTCTTAGCCAAAGGCAACGCCTTTTTCACAAAAAGATAGTTTATGCTTATAAGCTTCTTATAAGACAAATTTATCTTATAAGCAGTTTATTAGCATAAAACACTTTTTGTGAATAAGACTTTAAGATTTTAAAACCAAAACATTTATGGAATTTTCAATTTGTTTTTGTTTTAAAACCTTAACAACTATAAATATGATCCACAATTTCGAAGAAGACACACTTAATAGGTGGGCGCATCGCAAAATTTATAAAGGCTCAAAATTGGGCAATTAATATTATTGACTTTTCATGACCCATAAACGTTATTAACATGCTCAAAAAGCCAGGTAAAAAAGTGATTATAGTCTTGTTGCCAATTCGCCTTATTAGAGCCGCTCAATACATATTTTTCTCTTAACTAGAAGTTGTGAAAGAGTGTGCCTTGATTAATAACCTATTCACATGGCAAAAGTGTTGCAAGAATTAGTATAACTTATTTTTAAGATGCTGTTGAGCATAAGAATTGGCTTGAATTCGATGCGTAGATCTTTTAAAGTGTCTTGAAGACCACTTAATGCTTTCACCAAGTTTCCAAATTAACAAAACGCCAAATGGTTTCGTTTTAAGAGAACAACAATAATTAAATTATTGAAAAGAATCAAAAAATTTACCCACAATAAAAAATATATTAACCCAAAGAACAATTAAATAACAACAAGAAAAACATGCAACGAATTTTTTTTTAACAGTATAAAAATAAAAATGTAAGAAAAAAAATTAAAGAATCAATGCATAATAATTGAAACTTGAACAATATTTTATACACTAAATTCTGCTAAAGTCAAACCAATAAGACGAATTCAGGCTTTTTTTCATAAACGACCTGCAAATATTCCAACATTGTTCTCACTAGTATGCCAGGCAACACACAGAAGACCAATTCAAGCATAAGATGTTATTTAGGATTTCCTTTTATATGGAGTTTGACAGATGAACTGCAGCCTTGTGAAGAGACCCATGGTGAAATTAGATATAAGGTGGCAGAGCTATGCCAAATGAGCTTATTGCTCAACCATTGCTTGGCCACACCGATGCCAGGTCGTCGTTGTGTTTGGGCATGTGACCGTTGTGTACACTATTTCAATGGGTCTTGTTGCTGTAACTTTTGACGTGAACCGTGACTTTGTGTCGTAGCACAACCGTAATTTGCCATAATATTGCGATTTAAGTAAACTTGATTTTAGTGCCCATTATTTGGTTACAGATTCTGGGTAAATGAGGTGAGGAAAGCCTTGCCAGGCACAATAAAGTAAAACTTTTTAAGGGAATGATTTCGGCTTTTAATTCGGTGATTTGTGATTTTCAGGTGTTTTATTTTAACACTATTTCTTAACGTGCCTCCGACTTTTGAAATTTATTAATGCAGAAAGTACTTAAGACGGTATGGTCTAAATATTCATAACACTTTCAGATTGTGTAAGTAGGATATTTCTTTTCGCCTCTGGGAAATTGTTTTTTTGAAGGCCAAATCTTCTGACAATAATATAAGCGCCACTTTCTTCTTCAATTACGATTGACAGTGATTTTTGCACTAAAATCACTCATTTATAATGTCGAAAGTATGTGTGAAATTCAAGGTTGCATGAAATTAATACAACAAATTATTAGAAGAGAGAAGCATTATTTGTTTATTAATTTATTTGAATAAGTTCGTAGCTCAATTCCACATTGATTTTATATAAGCAGAACTGAAAATGTCTTACAGTTTTTCATATAATAAAACCATCAGATAAAAGTTATTGCACAATATATGTGTGTGTGTAATATTAACTATAATATAGTTAATAATATTATGTGACATATGGAAACTTCAAAAAAGAGCTTAAACCGAATTTAAAATTTTCACGAATTAAGTTGTATAAAATAATGTTTGTTTCGTCCAACAAACTTCACGTTCGTTCATATATTATAATTTTTATATAATTTTAACAAAAAAAAACCAAAGTAAATAAAATTAAAAATTCAAGTCAATTTTTCTTGTATAAATATAGAAAAGTTCAATTTCCTTTAACAAATAAATTAAGTTCAAAAAGTCAATTTCTTGTATTTAAAAGAATAATCTACAAAAAAAAAATGTTTTATCGAAATTGAATGGTATAAATTGTATATGTTGAGATCCCATATAAATTAAATGTTAAATTGTTATCTTTTTTTAAGAAAATATATCTCTTAAAAATGAAATTCTCTATGTCTATTAATAATTTTGAAAAACGAAACTCAAACAAGCAAGAAAGGAAGAATTATTTATTATAAACTTAACTCGAAACAATAATTACTATTAAAAACAAAATGAAAATCTTAATAACATATTATATATAATTAAATACTATATTTACTTAATGAAATTTGATTTAAATGTTTTAATATACAATATATAAACCAAAAACTACTATGAATAACGAACAAAAACTTGATGTGTTTTTAATTGTCATTTAGTATAATGAAATTATTTGCCAGATCTTAATTTTTACAATATATTAATAAAACTTGTTAAGCTCTTAAGTTATGTGATTTGCTCATTAGTGTAATTTCAAATAGCAATTGCAAATAAGAATTGTTTAATTTATAATAATTTAAAACTTATATAATGCATTTCGTTTCGTTTTATATAATTGTGTACTCTACAAAATTACCATGTCTTTCTAATTTACAAATAAAGAAACATCCCATAACAATCGTTAAAGTTAAAGAAACTTTTAAAACTACCTACCAAAAATATAAAATAATAATAACAATAAACAGCTGACTTACAAATTGATTCCAATATAATGTTGAATTTGAACTTCCCCCTGTTATACTATTAAATGACCTTAAACTTCTACTTGTAAAGAAAGAAAATTTTTAGAAATATTACAAAACTATTCTATCGGTCAATTTATAAGTTTCAATTATTTATTTAGCTTTAAAAGTAATATTTAAAATTACAAAGAAAAAAATGTACAATATATTGAAAATATTTAATAATAAAAGAAATAATAAAACTTGCACCACATAAACAACTATTGAAATAGTAAATTTGCAATAACAAATAATACGTATACTATATCATATATATATATACATACATACATACATACATACATACAAAAATTCATAATTAAGCATACAAATTATATATATATTAAAAATACGCAAACAAATAAACTAAAAGAACTTAATAAAGATAATAAACAAATATACCAGTTACATCTTAAAACTGTTTGATAATTTCTTTAAAGCTGATTCTTGTTACGACTTTTTGTTACTACATTTCACGTTTGCAATACGTTCAACTAAACACAGTGGGTTATTTGGACTTTATTTGATACAAAAATTATAATTCTCATAGTGTTTTCACGCTGACATGGTTTCAATTAAAGTTACAACTTCAAATACTATTTTGAATTGGTAGTAGATTTTATGAATAAAAGCCTTGTTTTTGCTGTACCAAATTTAGTGTTGCAAAGCTAAAGATTAAAAACAGCTGATAATGTGGAAGAAGCGAATTTACTTTCAATCCTGCATTTTTCTTTCGAAATGTGTTTAATTTGTATATTAAATAATGTTATTTACACGGTCTTCTTCGCCATATATTAGTTGTATAATTTTAAAATATTTGGGGGATTCACACTGTAGTCATAAGTCATAAAATAAAAGCACGAAATATATGACTAGTGTGAACAACCCGTCATAACTTCGTCTGCTAAATAAATTGGTATATATAAACTCTAACAGCTGCTGCCTTGTTATGAGCTGAATAATTTTTTTTGCGGCGGCATACGGAAAAGCGTTCAGTGGCTGCCAGCTACGTAAGTTAAACGAGAAAAATTTTTCAATTGCACATATTTAGTTTTTGCGATTTAGTAATCTCTTGATATTTTTTATGTTATAAAAATATGATTTAATGCACAGACATATATGTAGGTATGAACAATTTTTAACCCTTCTTTTAGTCGTGAATCATATATAAGTAACGTTGTCATTTTATGAGAACAGAAAAACATACCTGAAAGAGTGCTATTATATTATGACATTTTGTGTATGCAGCACAACAACATTTTTTTTAAACTGGTCTAAAATTTTATGACTTTATGACAATATGGCGAAGTGTGAATACTCCAATTTATTTTCAATATATACAACAACTTCTGTTTTAGTCTTTTGTAAGATTTCTTAGTTTTTTACATCAACAATAACAGCTGTTGCAATCACACAAGAGTACGAAAAATTACAGCAACATATTGCTCATTTACTGTAATTCCGCTAAAGTAAAAAATGCATCATTCAATTTAATTGGTTTTTTTTAGTTTTGAAATATATGATCGATATGAGAGATTTATTTTGAACAAAACTGTTAGATATCTTTCGCCTTAAGATTGCAACTTTAGGTATGACTATGAGAGTTTGCGATTTGTTGTTTTCTTAAGGAAAGTTTTTGAAATCCAATTTGCCAAACATAAAATTTTTAACAATGCGTCATCAAGCCTTGTAAAAATAAATTCACAATTCTAAATGTAAGTTGTAACTGTATATTTTTTTAAATAGATTTAAAACAGATTTTTGGAATAGATTTTAAAGATTTTCATTAAATGAACTAAAAAGAAGAACAGAAAATAAAGTCAACCCATCAGTACATGACATTATACAAGTCGAGAGACTTTCTTGATGCTGTGCTGAAAATTGGAACGTTTCCAATGCAATGAATGAGTAAGTTAAAACATCAAATTTTTATATAAATAAACTTTAAAGAATTCTCTATTAAGAGACATCAACAATATTTAAAACACTAAGTGATACTTCATACTATTATATTAATATTCACAATATCATTATAAATATTTACGACAAACTTGCAGTATTTATCTGAAAACTGAAAATAGGCATTATACATCGTTCATATAATTATATAACCATGAGATACTCCGCTATGATTTCTGTTCACTTTTAATCGTAAATCTTATCTTTGTATACAATTTTTTTTAAATATATTTGTAGGGTGTTTTAAGAGTAATTACTAACCCAATTTTCTATCAGTAACATATACGTTTATTAGCCACGACAAACACCAACCACAATATACGTCTTTCAATATCCAAGACGAATTGCTTCAACAAGGCGGCAGCGTGACACAAATAATATTTATTTTTTTCGCCCCAGTTCGCACTGAATTTGTGTGAATGTGTACATGCGTGATATGTATTGGAATCATTGAAAAACTTGCCTAATATAAATTAGTTGGGGCCTTTCGACCCTAGACCTTATCTACTTCTATATTAAAAGTTTGACATATAGTTTTAGCTGGAATTGAAATTTGTATTTTTTTCATGTTATTTGTAAACCCAACAATCACATAGAAATTTCCCTTTATGGTGTGCCCTTTTTGCCACACAGTGGTGTTGTGGGATGAATGTTCACACAATCTTCACACAAACTTCATGGCAAATTTTTCTATATATTACAATGAAATATATTTAAAAGACTTGTTCGAAAAAATAGTCTAATGAGCGCCACATATGTGGACATATTTTGAAATTCAATAGCAGACAGTCGGTAACATATAACATATACCATTAAGTATAATTTTACTTCAATAAGCTCAAAATCATATGTAAATAGTGATATGTCACGTTGGCGACTTCATACTTCAAACGATTTTGTTTTGGATTATTTTATTTCATTTAAGAATACCTGGAAAGCATGGAAGTATGATTAATTATTAAAAATTTCCATAAAACTCTTCACTCAATTCTCTCTGTATAAACAATTTCTATTGGGCTCATATAATAAAAATGAGTTCCCAAAAAAATAAGAGAATTAAACAGTGTTGCCTCATAACATTAATTTTTCTAATTCCTGGAATTTGAAAAAATTCAATAACAAAGGTCGCCCGCCTCTAATAGAGTCTTCCGTGTTGGATTTATGGGTTTTGTACATAGATTTACATGACTATATATTATTTAGGGACAAATTCAGACGTTGAAAGTTTATTTGAATGAAATCGAACCTTCATTTAGAGCTTTGATTGCAATAACTACAAGGTAGCGCAAAATTAATCATACAACTTTGATTTTGAATATCTTTCTACTGTATAATAAAATATATAATACAGATGAAGCCGGCGAGTTTTCAATACAATAAATGCCCATGTGCATGTATATGATTTCACGTATACCATTTTGATGTTAATGTTCTCAGAGCAATTCAATGAACACATATGAATTCCTTATAGCACTATTGAAAAAAGCAGATCAGACCTCCGGGTGCTTATGAAGCAACAATAATAAACAAGCTTCACGTATAATCTACTGTGGTTAATATTCTATTATGAATATTCTTTAATGCTGTCGATTATTCTCAATTACAGCTTTTATTTGATATTAAGTACATATCCATATGAAATTATTTTCAAGCTTTATAATATTTGGCATGCTTAAAGATTCTAAGATTAGAGATAAACCATTTTGTATACTGGCCACTTTAAACAGGATGTTTGTTATGGAAACTGATACAACAGAATATATAGATTCAAAGCATCCCTATACCTAACGAAAGTTTCACTCCAATATTTATACAAATTTATAAAGCAAAATGTTTTCCACACATTTGAGTTTTTAAATTATTTAAGCTAATATACTTGAAATTATATTATAGTCTAGGCACATGCTGTATTTAGGGTATTTTTAGTGTTAATTTCGGGACGAAGCGAAAATGGATTCCCTGGCAGCATACTCACACGAGAGAGAGAGAGGGAAAGTAGCTGAGAAAACAAAAACAAAACAACACAGCAATTCCAATTCATCGATTTTTTAGCTTTTTCCATCAAAAATATGAGTTTTGTCGGCTCAACAACAAACACAACCACCGCGAGCACAAAGTTTTGTTTGTATGTAGTACTTTAGTTTAGCTTTCTATTGGAAAAAAGTGGTGCAATAAATTTACTGTGGAACTTTTTGTCAGTTTTTGCTTTGCTGCCAAACCGGTCAAAACTCAGAAACCTCTTGATACGACAAATAAAGCGGTGTGTGCAAAACTAATTCGATAGTGAATAAAAAAAAGGTAAAAAATAAACCAAAAAGATAGTTACACTTAGCTTCCATCAATTCGCACGTTTTTCCAAAGACAAGGTGTTGGTAGGTTGTATGGTTTCAATGATTATGCAGCTGGATTTCTACTGTTTAATTGCTTAATATTATAACAAAGTGTGGAAAAACAATACCATATAAATAAAACAAATAAATAATGTTTTTCAATAAAATCGTATTGATGAATTTATGATTTTAATTATATAACAAGTGTTACTGTCAATAATAAAAGAAAAAAAAAATAAGACAGATGATTGACGTTCCGTTAGTATGTCCGCCTTCCAGCAATCCAAAATATGTGTATTAAATTCTTACTTAGTAAAATACAACAAAATTAATAACTACCACTAAGTATATTAGATAATAATATACTTATGCATATTATGTTGTAGGTAGTGAAATACGAAAATCTATGGTATGAAAACACCAAGCAAAAATTTAGCATTTACTGTTTGTTATAAAAATTAATCACAATACATACATATATATATATATATATATATATATATATATATATATATATATATACATATATATACCTACTTTGCGGTCGCTGGTGCTGCTGAAACAATCTACATACATATAAACATTGTTAATCTGACATTGATTGTGAAAGAACAAAAATATACGGCCTCAGTTTTTTGTTCTAAAAAATTTACTAAAAACATTCCGCTGAATAATAAATTTGTTGGTGAAAGCAAAATCGTTATCAGCAATTCTCTTCTGCCACCCTACACGTCATAAGTTCGTATATAAGAACGGCTGCTTCTGGAGAAATATCAAATTATTTAGTATTTACTTCTTAGATAAGAACACATACATACATATATGTGAATGTATATTGTGTTTTGTTGTTGTAATTTCTCTGTGTATTGTAACTGTATGTATTTATGTATGCATATGGGGAAGAATATATTTGTTCTTGTGAAAGGTAACAAACCAAAATGCACAGAATAAGAGAATCAATGACCTTCAAAACTTTGTTCAAGCCGTCGTTAATGTTTCACCGTTGAAGAAGTTAAAGCATTTGCGTTATTCCTTCAATAAAAAAATATGGCTCTGTATGTACATTAGAATTTAATCATTTAAGATTTCCTGATATCTTGTGCCGCACTAATTGGAGGTATGTAACACAAACTCTAACAGAATCCAATAGCACTTCCTATTCTGTATCGCATCCAGATTGGAAAAGTGTTGGAATTATAAATCTTTGGTTTTACAAATTGATACGTTAACAATCGCTTTATTCCCTGTAACTAAATTCATTGTAGTTATATTCTGGGATATAACTAGTTGTAACAAGACCGTTGTAAAAATTAACTAATCATTCAGTCAATGAACTGCCTGTGCTAAAAAGGCGACCTAATTTCAAAAGCGATAGATAGTCTGATATATAGAGAAACTTCCTTTACCGTACAAAATATTTATATCCGAGATTTTTCTCATACAAAATGTATTCCCATAGTCGGATGCTTTAGTATACTACCTATAAACGGACAGAAGCTTTGAAAACAAGTGGTTTTCCGGCTATGAAAGGTCTCATTGTACTTGCTTTTCATCAGAACGTACACATTTTAGCTAAAGCAAAAATGAATGCTTGCAACCACAATGCTGATCGCAGACATTTTTATTCCACATGGAATACTGAATAGAACTGCATGAAAAGTTTTTTAGTACATTCACAATTGTGTACTTCAGACCACAATATGACATTGTACATGCATCCATAACCGCTAAATAAAGGTTAAACGACATAGAAACTAAATCTCTGGTTTTCTTTGCTTTTAAATACAACTAATATTATGAACCAAAACCAATTATTTACGACGAATTTTGGTTGAAGTAAAAGTTCGAAAATTATGCCCCTTCATCATCATATTTTTACAGTTCTAGGGCGACATAGAAATATCAAACATTTGTATTCAATTCCTTTCGAAGTAATCTAAGCTTAATAGTTTATCAGAAAAACTTTTAAAAATTAATTAATTAATACCAATATTTTTATTACTTGTTGCCAACATTTTCATAGTATGAAACATTAATAAAATTTAATTTTAAGCTTAAGGTCTTTATTTTTATATTTATTAAATTATAAATAGCTTTTCGATATTTGGTCACTCCTTTGTGTGACTTCTTCAGGAAATTTATTTTGTATTTGATGTGAAAAAATTATTTTTGTTTATGAAACATTTTCAAAATCCTGAACTTTTATTTTTAATGTTTAACTAAAGTGGACCCTCTAGTAACATTATCAGATTTGAATTTTAAAATTAAAGCCTGATTATAATTAAGATTAATCAAATCAAGTTCAACACTTTACGCATAGAAATTGCTATAATTTAAAGTGCATAGTTCATGTCCACATGTTGATAACATTATATTGATATTAATATAATTATATTTGTAAAATTAATAAGCTATTTAGTAATTTAAATTTTAACTAATATTTTTTCTAATTAGTGTAAAATCAACTATAAATTTATTTTTTCGCAAAATTGAATAAGATGACATCAATAGAGAAAGTAGACATCGATCAGCCAAAGTACGATCAAAGCACTTATATTAATCGTGCGAAACACTTTTTCTTGCTGACGAATCCCCTGAATCTCTTGGCTACAAATAAAGATTTGGAAAAAGCTAAAAGAATCGTTGATGACTACCGTGCTGGAAAACCAGTGCCAGATGTTAAAAATGTTGAGGATTTATGGCGTGCCAAATATTTGTATGATTCAGCTTTCCACCCAGAAACTGGAGAAAAATCTTTAATAATAGGTCGTATGTCGGCACAAGTTCCTATGAATACTTTGATTACTGGATGTAAGTAAAAAATAATATATATTTTGTACACAATAACAGTATAAACTAAAAGTTATTTTCAAGTCAATATTTAACATATGTACATACATATGTATGTACTATTTGTATATCCATATATGTATGCATGTACATATATTTCCTTTAAACTAAAAAAATGTTAAAATTTACCGATATTTTACTATTGTTGCCCAAAAGTTTAAGTTCGAACGATATTTTCCACCTAAAAGTATTTTTCATTGTTTTCATCTTAGAACTAAGAAAGCATTGCAGGGATGCGAACCCAAAACGAATTTTACCGTTTAAATTATTTTATGGGTTTCACATGTCGTTTGCAACTCAGCGAGTATTCGGAATGTTTTTGCACACATTTACATCATTTAAAATACGAAAAGTCAACACCCTTACCACGTAGTTTTAATATATTCAACAAAATGTATATACTTATACACTTTCGAATAAATAATTGAACTAAGAATTATGGTTGGTACATAACTACGGTGATCAAAAGGGAAATCTAAGTGAAACTCTTGAATTTTTCATTTTTATTATTATTAAAATTTAGGAAATTATTTATATTCAACTAAACGTAGTTATGAAATAATAATTAATAAAATAGGTAATAGTATGGAACTACTGTAGCAATTTGTATAAAAATGTTTAGATGTTTACAGTGGAGGAGACAGGCTTTCAGAACCGTGTCTCCTTAAGTCTGTAGCTGCACCACGAATGGTGCTTCGCGGCCAGGTTTTTTTTTTTGGCAAATGTTTGTCAAGTGCGACAGTACCTTTATTTATAGTATGTACTCAGTGTCATTTAGTACATTTCTTGTTTAAGATATTATTTGAATTCAAATAGTTAATGCATAAAATAAAGCAGAATCATTAAATGTCCGTTTTTTAATATCGAAAGTTCCCCGCAATATTATTAAGTAGTATTTTTTCAACCATTTCTGTTTTACAAAACCTTCTAATAAATTTTAAACAATTATTTTCAATGACATAACACACATGTCGCACACATTTCTCTTGTTCTCTGTTAAAATGAATCCATAGTACGTAATAGAATTCAACAATAATTGTCAAGTTCACTATGCGATCAATTTTCTTTCAGCACGTGCTGAACTAAATCACGCTTTAATTGAACATGTTGCTGAAAAAATGCAAAAAATAAAGAATGATTTACGCATTGACTGACTACATCATTCATTCATTTAGCTACAATTTTATGTGAATTATTTGTTTATTTTTTACTATATAGGCATGCTTTCATTTTATAAAACAACACCGGCTGTTATATTCTGGCAGTGGATTAATCAAACATTTAACGCAATAGTCAACTACACAAATCGTTCCGGTTCTACGCCCATTTCTAAAGAGTACGTTTAACATTAATTCATTCATGGAAAAGTTTTGAATATTTTCCATATTTGTAAAAAAAAAATATATTAAATTAAAGCATTTACGTTTTCTTATAATTTTTGAAGGCAACTGGTGACTTCATATATTTTAGCGACTGGTGGTGCTTTAACTACAGCTTTATCTTTGAACAGAATAGTGAAGGTAAGTTCTACGTATTAACATCATATTTTAGGATATATATATATATATATATATATATATATATATATATATATATATATATATTAAATGAATGGAATGAGAGCTGTAGAATTTGTGGAAAAAAATAATTTTACTAACAAAAAAATAATACAAAGTTCTCGAAATCAAAATTAAAATTTCGCTTAAAACATTAATTTAAATGATTTCTTAAAAAATCCATCAGTGGTATCGGCAACAAATTTATTTAATAAACTTTGGATAATATTAATAAAAATATGGGGGTTTATATTACTTTTGGAGTATTTGAGTTAACACTGTTATAGACTTTATTTTCAAAATAAAGAATAAAATATAGAATTTTGTTGTAGAAATTTTGACTTTTTCAATGGGTAAACTTAACCCAAATAACCGTAAAAGTAAACAAATAGAAAAAATATTATACGAAATGAGATAATTAAACGAATAAAATTTCGAATCAATTTCGTTTGGAATTTTGATGCACAAGGCGATAATCGAATTGAATAATTAGTATTATAGCGCTTATATAATAGAAAACCTGTTATATATGTAGTAGCTAGATTTTTTGTTTCAAATCTCGAGAATAATTTAAATTCCGTTCTCAAAGTAGAAGATAAATAAAAATTTAAACTACTAAATAAGCCAAGTGACTTCAATGTGAATTTTTTGCCATTTCAGAATTTAAATCCTTTAATTGGGCGTTTGGTACCTTTGGCTGCAGTAGCTGCTGCTAATTGCATCAATGTGCCCATGATGCGTTTGCAGTAAGTTGATGACAAACTATTTTTATATGCACATGTTGCTTAAATAATTATTTAAATCAGCTTAACTTTATATTAACAGGGAATTGAAAAACGGTGTCACCCTATTAGATGAACAAAACAATGAAGTGGGTGTATCCAAAAAGGCAGCAGCAGTGGGTATTTCCGCTGTAGTTGCCAGCAGAATTGCAATGGCCGCTCCCGGCATGGGTAATTATTACAAACTATAGTAAAAATCTTAATTTTAAAAAATATATTTGTAGTCTTAACTCCGCTTTTGATCAACAAATTGGAAAAGGGTGGTTTTCTAAAACGGTTCCCCAAGGCTAGTGCTCCTATACAGACACTTTTCTGTGGTTTTGTTTTAATATTTGCCACACCACTGGGCTGTGCATTCTTTAGCCAAAGAGCTGCCATAAAGGTGAGCATTAAAAGCTTCAATAAAACATATAATCACAACATAATATTCCTTAAAATTTCAACAGGTTAAGAGTTTAGAAGCAGAAGTACAAGAATCTATTAAAAAGCAGAATGCAGAATTAACACAGGTTTGGTTCAACAAGGGTTTGTAAATTAGCTACATCATCCCCAAACTGTTTTGCCAGCCACGACAAATAAAGAGCTTAGCTATGTTACAATCTCACAGAAAGAAAAAATTAAATCAACGTAATGTGTTTGACAATAAGTGAATAAAATAATAATGATAGTTCTGATATAAATATGTATGTACATACATACATACATACATATTATATTATGAACAATAAATTAGGATTTTTAATTGTACTAGTTTTTCAATTTGCTGCATTTAAATGTTTGTGTTCTTTTTAGATTTTATAAGACAGACAACACATACATATTCCAAGTTTTTTTATGAAACATAGAAATACCTCAAACATATTATAGTTATAAAAAACAATTGTCTTAAAAGCTAATTGATATTTAATATTGATATAAGAGATCATTACAATTAAGGCAGTAGTTTATGTTTTATTTATGCTTTAAAATATCCTCAGTTTTAATTTAAAATATAATTGCATACATTTTTTACACTATATGTTTATTTGTCTGATAATAATAAATATTTGTTACTATATGTATATAAAAATGATTTTAATTTTCCGTTCAAACTATTAAAAAAAAACGAATGTAATAAAGTGTAATTCTTTCAAAATACTCGGGGCAAATGCATTGGAATTAAGTATTTATGAAATACAGATATTTTTATCTGAACTACTGTCAAGTTGAACTTCCAAATAACACTGATCATTCTTACCAAAACAAAACTATTCTGATTTCATTATTGAACAAAAATGCTGGCTTCAAAGAATGAGTAAAAACTATTTAACTACATGAAAAAAGTTGGTTGGCATTCATAGAACTAGTTCTATAAGAAGGCAAATGCGAAAGTGAAATTTAAATTGCATTATAGAAATGCAAGGATGTAAAATAGCAAAATATCGAAAAGGGACTTACATATATGACTACCTTTATAACCAGCCGGTGTATAGTTTCGTCTAAAGCGGCGTCCTTAGTAAAAAATGTTTTGATTACATTCACCATATTTACATACGTCCATATACATATATGTCGATCGAAACTTTATATGACAAGATTAGAATTTCAATTTATTATTTTTAATTTACATATTTATATAACACTATAGTATTAACTACATTAAAAACACTAACTTTCTTACTCGATAAAAACAATCGCACAATTAATTTTTATGTACATATCACATACATACATTTTTATATAGATTTATTTATATATATTTCGTGCTTTCCACTTTTTCCTCATTACAAACACTTACTTTACTACTCGACCAAAACAATCGCACAATTAATTTTTATATACGTAGCACATATATATTTAGATTTATTCATATATATTTCATGTTTTCCACTTTTTCGCGCAATTTAAGTTTTCCTCAACAAAAACATACAAATTATAGCAAATCTGTTTTCTAAGTACTAATTACTATATAATAGTGAATAGTGTTGTGTAACCGTAAAAACACACCACGGAGATGGTGGGCAGTTCTTTGGGTTTTAAAAGCAAAATTCAAAATTTTATACTAAACCCTACCCTATTAATGTTAATCACAGGAAATTGGCATTAGAAAACCATTATTTAAGTACGAAACCTAGTTTGGATAATATAAATATCAAGAATTATTAAAGCAATGTAAGAATTCGTTAAAAAATGCTTATAATTGAATTAAAGTTCTAGTGCTGCCATCTGTTCCTTCTACACACCATTCATTACATAGGCCGGAAGACATGGGATACAAACAGCCGGACCATTGCAACGTGTATGCTGAATATGTTGTTATTTTATGATAACATTCAAGGAACACAGAGGGCCACGGCACTATGTGTTAAATTAAATACATTTTATAATATGTATCGGTTGAATATATATGAAAAGCTGATATTCCCACACACTGTGTATAGAATAAATTTTGAACGGCGTCCGTTCTTTATATATAATCGGCGGATTCGCCACCAATACCGTGTCGCGCCAGAGATTCCTAACCACATTGGCGTTGAAATACACATTCACCACGCAATGGGAAAAGCTTGCCACACAAACTGAACTTGCTTGTTTTTTAATCGGCTTTCTTTCTCGTTTGTAAGTGTCATTCCAAGTAAATACATTCACGTTGCTCAACTTCGCACAGAACGAAAAAGTACAGAAGAAATTAAGTAGCTTTCTGCTAGTAATTTTTTATGTAAAAAATTATTT
This sequence comes from Linnaemya vulpina, assembly GCA_963675445.1. Classification (NCBI taxonomy): domain Eukaryota; kingdom Metazoa; phylum Arthropoda; class Insecta; order Diptera; family Tachinidae; genus Linnaemya; species Linnaemya vulpina. The sequence goes on along the minus strand of OY776277.1, from coordinate 11,688,064 downwards.
TTCGATATTTTATCGTGTGCTAGTATACATAGTTCTGTAGAATAGTGTTTTTTAAATTGAAAGTATAATTTTTCAAATCGTTTCTGCTGTTGGTAATAATTAAAAGAAGATCAATTCTTAATTTGATAACGTGTTAAAGCTTTTTTTTTCCAATGTTTATGGGAGGCATCCAAATTTAATAAGAAAAAACTTGGCAAGCCGCTGGTGTTGTTAAATTAAATTTGGATGTTAAATGACAAACACAAAGCAATTAATATGTGTTTATGGTCATAATTACTAGTTTTGTGCATGTTTCAATTGTCTGCATTCCATAGCCAAAAAAAAATTAAAAGCAACAAAGTGTTAAAGTTTTATATAAATGCACTTTGTTCTTGGTATATTAACCAAAGGTTAATGAAACGAGATTTCATCCTGAGAATACCTCCAAGGAACCGTTTACAAAAAGAAAGTATAGATAGACATTATTGGTCAGGGCATTGAAAACAAACATCTTATAAATTGATTCAATCCTATTAGCGAGAATTGGAATGAACAAAATAAAAACCGCACAACGATTCAAGATAAAATATTACAACAAAATAAAATACCAAAGCGTACAAAGAGAGCAGTGCTAAACGTCATAATTGGAATAAATAACAATCTACTACGAAGAGAACAGGGAAAAACAAGTGATAACGCAATTGAAGCAGCAAAACACTGACAAATTGCAAAACTTATTCAGTAGTAATACATTGGGCAGCCGATTTAAAACACCTCCAATTGGTTAAGTGAGCTCCCAACGAAAAATATAGAAAGCCTATTGTATATTAATGTTTGAAAAACATCTACTACAACTCCATAAGTGTTGAACAAATCAACTAAAAATAGTAAACCAAACGAAATCCATAAATTATTTTTGTTTTATATAAAACATATCAGCTGTTGAGAAGTTCAAGCAAACATTTAACACAAGATGAATATTGATGATTATGAATCTTTGCCGACCACAAGTGTGAGCGTAAACATGACGGCGGGGGCTATAGCCGGTGTTTTGGAACACATTGTTATGTATCCCATGGATTCAGTTAAGGTATGACTTGATAAATTGTTGATTTATTTTATTCCAAATATTAAATGAAGCCATTTCCATATATGTACTTGCATATGTATGCATCCTTTTGCAATTACCTAACCTAACATTTGTGTGTGAAGTGCGTTTAGTGATGTAATTCACCTTTTTCATTGTACTTTTTAACAAAATACTCTTTCTCATGCTAGTACTCTCTGGAATTTTATAAAGTGTTTAATTCTTATAGCTCTCTTTCACATGGCATATTCTGTTTTTGTTTGTTTGCTTTCTTCTGCGGCTCCATGTGATATCTGCATACAAAATATTGTTTTTATTACGAAAAAATTTTAAAGTATAATATAATTAATTAAACTTAATATTTTTACACAGTGTTGGTTGGTCAGCTGTTTATCTCACTTTGCATATCCATTTTTGATTCGTCTAATATGTTCCAATAGCTACTGTAGATAGAGAAAGCACTTATTATTCTCATTTAAAATTATTCAATCCTTATCAGTTTATTTCTTTGCATTTTCAATTACTTTGTTTTAAATATCTATTTAAAATATAATTTAAGAAAGAAGACAACAAGACTTTCAAACGAACTACCAATAAAAGAAACAATAATGATGACTTAGCTATAATAATGTTAAAATAACTTCCTACTAGGTATTTTTGAAATCAATATAGAAGTTTGTCTAAACAACATACTGATCATAATCCGACAATTTTGTAAAAAACCGTTAGTATATATTATTTACGTAGAATATGCGACTAAAGAGAGAGATTAACTAAAAGCCGAATTTCGAAGAATTTGGCTAATACACATATTAAACATCCTAAAGAGAAACCATCTGATGATGTTTGTTTAACAGTTTTTCTTATGATATTTTTTTAGTTTGCATATAAAGTTTATCAGGAAAATTAGGGAACTAGTTATTGAACAGTAATATTTTTTAATTCTGCCGTTTCTGTACTGAAATGTAATTTTCTTACGTATTTATATAGAATTTTTGTGGAAATGAAATTTAACTTATTTTGTTGTGCTTCTGATAATAAATATGTACACATGGCAAAAACATTTGGTCGAACATCATATCTTCCGAGTTCGAAAGCCGAATTTGTACTTTGGATCGGATACTAATATATTAAAATGTAGTGAATTGAGCTTGACATGATAAACATACTTTTAAACATAATACTTGGTTCATAAATAAATAAATTAAAACGTAATTCAGCCCGGCAGTAACAAAGATACATATTGTTCACATAGATATGTTTGGATCCTAACGAACGTATTTAAAACCATCGTTAACAGATTTTTGTTTGCATATTACTCGTGTATTACAAAAATACTTCGTATCATGAATGTGTTTTTATGAAATAGCCATTTATCGAAGTAACAGTCCCTATGATGCTCATTCTCAATTTTACTCATAGTAGTTAATATTTGATATGTTTTTTTATATTTTTGCCTTATCACTGATGTGAGGAATAAAAGTTGTATGTGAATTGCACGATATAATCTTTCACTTCAAAGAAATTAAAGTTTCATAATACTAAAATCTTTAAACGTGACCACCTTTAAAGTTAAATATCGAACTACTTTCCGATTCATTAACACGATTAGTGAAAAAGATCGTTCTGTGATAGTGTAGGGAAAAATGTAGAGTATATTTCAGGTTTTATGATAATTTTTAGAATAATTTCTTAATATAAAAAACTTCTTGCGATTAGAATTCCACCTTTTAATTGCATAAATTGTGTGTGACAGAGCGGTACTTTCGGTAGACTTAATGAGATTTCTTTTTGACATAATCATACGATTGCGTAAAATTGACACTATTTTAGCGACTAAAATGTTTTCTCCTGAAGATAATATTCAGCCTTTTTTTTTGTGACATATGAATATTGTTCTTATGTACATATATAATATCTAACAAAAATGCTTTGCATAATGTAAAGTATAAAACTTATATTGTGTAACATCATTTACAATTTAATATGCAACTAAAAAAGTCGTGTTGAAAAATAAAATAGTAGTATTGCAAAGTAATGCATTTTAAATGAAATTGACAAATTTGAAAGAATTGCAATGATGTCATTGTGCGCAATATTAATCACGTAGATAGTGTCACAGGGATTAGATGTTACCTGGCTAATTAAAAATATTTACATGTTAACAGATTATTTTTGTATTAAAACCTCTCATTTATTTCAATCAAAAATATATGTATATATACATATATAAATATATATATATATATATATATATATATATATATATATATATATATATATATATATACATATATATATATAGAATTCGGATTTTCTTCGCGATAAATTCTTACTCTTATCTTTCATTTGCATACATTTCATAAGATTTATAAATCTGCTGATAACATCTAAGAAAGTACGAAATTGACAAATGTATAAACTGTTTATTTTGTATTTCTTTGAAATCTACAAATATTAAAAATACTTATTTTAGTTCATTTTGTATGCTTGTTCATCAACATGATGTAACAAATATGGTGGTGCGGTTGGTACAACAAAAACTTGAAAAACAGCATTGATACATTTTCGTGTTCTACAGAAATAAATTTAGTACAAAAATATCCCAAAATGTGATCTTTTAGAAATAAATCATAAAGTAGTTGTAAATAAAACTTAAACTCAGCCCTAACGGAAATGTCTAAAACCAAAAAAAATTAAATACGTAAATATTTTTTATATGATATCCAATACTAATACTTGAGGAATTTTGCATTTATAATGAACATCAAAACTGTTATATAGACATCTATACTTATAGTACATATTGTTTTCTAATTGTATAAAAAATGAGAAATATTCAACAACAATAACAATTATTTTATATAAGAAAAAAAACTTTATGTACGTTATTCATAGAAGTGATGAAGATAAGATTACACAAATTTATAACACATCTGTCAACTGGCTTTCTTTGACGTAGGAGAAAAGAACAGAAAGAAAACTGATAAATATCACAATTTTCAAAATATTTTACTTTATACATTATGTGATCCTTATACTGAAGCCGATTTCTTGCACAATTAATAAAGAATTATTAAGAAAAGGAATGGCAAATCTTTATTAAAGATGCAAGATATTGTAATTACACGTGCTAAGTAGAAGTTCAAAAACTATTTCAATGTAATGGACTCCGAAATCGGAAATGGTATGTAAAGTAATGTCATTCACTTGATTGCAAATACTTTTCATGAATTAAATATCATTTCTCAGAGCTAATCGCTTCGCCAATATTGTTTTAGGAGGACAAGGTTTACAACCATGTATTTTATGTACAGACAAATACGAATTTATGTTCTTTTTACGTGCTTCCCATTGATAAAATCAATATTGCGCAATAATTCTTACTAAGTTTGAAATCGATGCTATATACACATTTCTAGCGAAAGAAAAATTTCTTTCAACAAAAGAAAATAACTATTGACTATTTACTACATTTTACTTATTCTTTGACAAACATTTGCAATAAATCGCTAATATAATATTGATAACAATAACAGGATAGATTTTAACCTCAATGTTTGAAATCCCTCTCAATAAAACGTTGAAAACTGATGACACGTCATAGAAGTTTTAAAAAAAGAACCATGGAAACTAATTTCCGTGGAATCGTCCTATTAAATGAAATGAGTGAAATAAACTATAAATAGCGCATAGACAGCTTTGTATAATTGTCTGTACATAGAAATCAACTGAATAGTAAACGTTAATGTACATAAAATTATATCAGACAATAAAAAGAAATTTGCAATTATCATTCCATTTAATAGTAGGTTTTTATTAATTATAAGTTTAACCCAATTAACCAAAAAATATTATTATGGCATAAAAACTATATCATAAGTCCGATAAAAAATTTTATATCTTATCAACAAAATATTGAAATTCGTCATTTGAATTATGTTTTGTGAGGAAATTCGAAAAATACAATGTCTTTTTAACTAACGCAAGAAAAAGTTTCCACCACAAATTTAAATTTTTAACAGCCTATAACCAAAATTGAACAAAATAACATTTTCATTTCTAAACAATTGCTAATTCATAGCGCTTCCATTCAGTATCTTGAAAAATATTAATTATTTTTATATATCATATAGAAACATATGTATATCACCGTAGCGGGCACAATTTTATTGAACGATTTATCACTGTATTTTAATATATACATACATGTGTAAGGATGTATTTGTATTATAAAACTCAAAATAGAGTCACACAGCCATTCAGAATTCAATATAAGGGGAAAAATTTAGAGGAAATACTTTCATAACAGATACGACTGGCAATTGCTATTTAATGATATCTATGAGTGTATTTTAATGGGACACGAACTGGTTTTAATATAGGGAAAACCCCTAATTATTATTACTTTTTATAATACGTAGATTTTTGCATAGTATCGAACATTTCACTAGATTTGGTCGATACATTTTTAGGACGGTTATGAGTAGAGTTCGAACTACAGATTTATTTGCCATGTAAATGATAACATGTAAAATAGCGGTAACATCTATGTTTGCACCTGTTGGAATGTGTGTCGTGCTCTGAATGTCACAGCTGTCTAATAATTGTACATACATACATACGTATTTTAATACAATAGATATAAAAAGAAAAATATACATGCGCGTATTGACAATTTAATTGTATTTTAACAGTTGAAATTCAATCAAAATGTGCACAACTGAACGTAGGTAAGTGGTCGGCATAATTCATTTACAGTGCAAACTCATTGTTTGGTATATTTGATCGTTTTGAAGATCATGCCTTAAAGATGTACATATGTACATGCCATACTGCAAATAAAGCCCACATTTTCTACTCATTTATAAACAGGGTACTTCCACACAATTATATCGTTCATCATTTCAAATACGAGTAATTATTTTTGTTTATCTATTAGGTCTGCTGAAGTGTTAAATAAGAAGACGTTTTATAAATTAATTAAATGTATTTGTATAGAACCACGATTTGTACTCATGCTTCTGGGAACATTTGTGTCTAAACAGTATGGTCAGCTTAGCAGCTTTCCAGCCGATTTAAAACTATACAATAGGAACAAAATATGAATTCCCGATAAAAGACGAGATAATAATTGTTTGAGATTTACTCAAAAATCTTTAAAATTAAATTACGTAACTAAATATGAAAATTGCATATTTTCCCAATCATTTTTATATTTTTCGTAGAAGTCATACGACGTTTGAACAATCTAGTTTCAAGGTTAGCTCCGGTTTGATACAATTTTGAGCTCATGCCCCATATTTTTCTTATTGATTCAAATTAGAAATAGACATGACATTATCGAATATATTGTATTACCGATGCCATTTAGCTGTTAATTTTATGCCGACTTCCAAATGTACAATATTACGGAAATGGCACTTAAATACCTATATAAGTTATCCTACCTAGTCTTAAGATAGCTTATAAATTAATAAATAAATAAAATACATTCTATACTATTTTACAATATTCAAACTTTTAAAATATTTGAATATTTTTGCTACTACGATAAATAATGAAAAAAAATAGAATTTAAATCGTCTGAATTGGAGAATATTTTCTGTAGAAATCAAATAGTCTACCAAAACTCATATGTATATGCACAAGCAGAAAAATTTACCATTAAATATAGGCAAAACTATATTTAAAAACAAATGAACAATAACGAAGTATGTAAATATATCATATATAAAATAATTATTTTACAAGCAGTTAATAATTCCAGTTTCTATTGTGAACTACATATTCAGTTTCTGCTTTGTTTTTATATTCTCTATAAAGTTGCAGTTGTGTGAGTTAGGGCCTTCCTATTTGGCACCAACGATATATAAATCAATATCAAACATTGTATAGTATACTAAATAATTTTGCTTTAAAAACACTTTAAAGGTTGAACAATTGGAATAAAAGTAGAATATTTGCTTTATTAAATAAGAAATATTTTTATATTACTTCTATTTCTTACTAATTTAGAAATAAGTATGTGATCTCTTGAAAGACCAATTTCGCTTTGTACCATATATTCATCTCTCGAAATAGTTATTCCATATATTATATTTTTATTAGTGGTACTATTCTGATAATAAGTTAGATTCAGTCACTTGTTTCCGAAAATCTTATATGACCTCAGCGTCTCTCGTTCACTAAGAGAGACGCTGAGGTCATATAAAAAATATGTATGTAAATGGCTGAGTCTGCCTTTAATCTATTAGATATCTTATATTTTGATAATATTATGTTCTAAAAAAAAGTAAATATTAGTTTATACACTTTTTAGCTGAGTCGATTTTGGGTGTGCTATGTATGTATGGACATGTGTACACACATCCATACATATATATGTATGTCTATGTACAGTCATATGAAATTTAAAACTGCGCAGTATTATAAAAATATAAAATGAAAAAATTGGTCTAAATTAAAAGATGAAAAATATTTATGTATCATTATTGAATTTATTTGCACTACCTACTTTTGGCCTACGGGACCGAATGAACGGACCCAAGTGCAATATTTCGACAATGACAATAATAACCTAACCTACTTTTGACCTAAAAATTTTCATTTTATTTTCCTATTAAAAATACCGAATGCATACATACATAAATAAATACGTACATACTATGTACATACATAAGTACATATACTTCTATGAGGCCATTACTAAAAAATGCATTTCCAGAGCTTATGATGTATATTTAATCTACTTATGCATATGTACATGGTTTTTGTTATTGTGTCATTGAAATATCATATACATACTTATGTACATATATTTTAGTCCTGCTGGAAGAATTGGTATTATATTTATATCCATTAAGCTGTTGATAAATTAAAAACTTTAGAAGCGTTTTATGCAAAACAGGGTTTTTCGATTTATGCCACTATTGAAGAAATTGAGCAATATGTATAAAATATCTACAAAATAATATTGTTTCTTCACGTTATCAAAATGGACTGATCCTATTTTTATATATGTATGTTTATAATATAAATTAAATGAAAGCAATAAAGTTATATATATGATGTGTATGTATGTAAATACATATGTACATATGGGTATAAATACATATGAATGTATATACTTTCATTTACATATGTATGTGCACATGCCAAAAGTTTAAAGGCATTTTCATTTGCAAAGTGCAACAAAAAATAAAAATTTTAACAAATTACCAACAGCAAAAGCCCTTTTACATTTTTATTAAAAAATTTACATATTTGTAAACGCATACCAGTATACACAATATATTTACATACCTCCCCACATTTGTGTATATGTACATACATAGGAAGTATCTCAGAATGTACATGTACATTCATTAATAATAATAATGATTTCGTGATATACGATACAGTCACAACTATTGATTTTTTACATATACATATGTACATCCATACATATGTACTGTTTTTAAATTGTGGAAACGCAAATATTATAAAAATATACTAATTGCATATGTATATGGTGCAGTTATTACAATTATCGATATAATTGTCTATAACATGTTTCCATTTTATAATATTTCTTTAATGTATCTCATATCGAATAATTATACGACAAACGTTAAAATATTAAAGCAACAAAACGTTTCCATTTTCTGTGAAGATGGATACAGCGTGAGAGGCCTTGGCTCTAACATACCACATTTTTAAATTTTAATGTTAGCTTAAAATCGGTAACCTACTAGACGTTCTTAAACTCCTCAATATCTTAAAGTCTGTTCTATATGCATGTTTTCTGTAAAAAAAATTATTTTAAATTCTTTTTTAAATATAGCCGCTCTAAGTTAAATTGTTTCGTGATAACCATCTCACAGTTTGAATTTTCTTAATATAAGTACATATAGAATTCTTAGTAAATTACTTCTCATTATACAATTCAATTTAAAATTTAAGCAGTTGCTGAAAATAGTGTTATAGACCTAAAGGACATTCATATTACTTGTTATTTCTTATAAAGATTGTGTAAACCTTAGTTAACTTAGATTAAGTTAAAGATTAATTTTTATTTAATCTATTGCAAAAATTAGATTTTAGTGTTATTTATTATTTAAAATGATTTCCTCATATATTATCCAATATAAAAAATTTTCTTATATTTAAACTACATTTAAAGAATATCTCATATAAAAAAATTAACTATATTCTTTGCTATTACAGACTCGTATGCAAAGTTTACTACCAGCCACTTCAAAATTCAACATCACAGCCACATTTACGAATATGGTAAAAACGGAGGGACTCCTGAGGTAAACTTTTATTCGGAGTAAAAATTATGTATATGTTTGAAACTTAGAGGATGAAACCATTTCATCAGGATTGTATAAGAATTGGACATATACGACTTGGCCGAAACCGGTACAAACATATACAAAATATCGTGAAAAGAAAAATATAAAACATATTCTGTTGTCTTAATCTTCTAATAAAAACTATTAATGCGTATATGCCAATAATTTATACAATCAAAACGATTTCCTCTTTAAAAGATTAAAATCACGAAAACATAACTTGTCTTTTTAGACCCATACGAGGTGTAACAGCTGTTGTGGCTGGTGCTGGTCCAGCTCATGCTTTATACTTTGGTTCCTACGAAATGTCTAAAGAGCTTATGACTAAAGTAACTACACACAATCATATAAATTACAGTAAATAAATGATTTTTCTAAATAACAAATAACAGATAATAACTATCTTTTAATTTTATATTTTAGTGGCTTCCGGTGTTATTGCTACTCTCATACACGATGCTGTTTCAAATCCTGCAGAAGTCATAAAACAACGTTTACAGATGTATAATTCACCATATAAATCAGTAGTGGCTTGCATGCGTGGCATTTATCAAAAGGAGGGTATTAATGCCTTCTATCGCTCATATTCAACACAATTGGTAATGAATATACCAAACCAGACAATACACTTTTCAACTTATGAGTTTTTCCAAAATATGGTTAGTATACACATATACATATATATGTGTATATACGACATATATTTTTTATATAAAAAAATTGTTTTGTTTTTTTGTTTTTTGAATCCTTGAATTGTCAACAGCTCAATCATGAACGTAAATATAATCCTCCGGTTCATGTTATAGCTGGAGGAGCTGCTGGTGCCTGTGCGGCTGCAATTACTACACCTCTAGATGTTGTGAAAACGCTACTGAATACTCAGGAAACGGGTTTGGTTAAAGGAATGATGGAAGCCATTAAAAAGGTGAGCTTTTAATTCATTTTGTATTGTATTCGTATATTTCTTGCGATTCATTACATATCTCCTACCTCCTGTTCAACAATGCCTCAAGCTACAATTTGATTACGCAAATAACATTTAAGAGAAATAAACTTTTGAAATTTGTTTTCGTTTTCTATATTTATGTTTGTGTAATTAAACGATAGCTTGCGGTATCATTGAATATGCATGCAGTTGTTTATTATGTGTTAAAAGTCATGGGGCGATTTACGTTTTACGTATTCGACATCGATTGTGCATACATAGATTATATTGAAATTTTGATCGATATCGAATACTGAAATTTGGCCACAAGTCTTTAAGATTGTAAGTATGTATAGTTTAACAGCCAATGAGAAATATAGTCTTCACTTAAATACATTATACCTTAAAGGTAAATATATAACAAAGCACGCACTGAGCGATGTATAAAATGTGACATAAGCTCTGTTTTCGCAAAAATTAAGGTTTACGAAATTATGTAAAAGTCGACACAAAATGTTTTCAATTTTATTAAATTTAAAATATAAGAAAAAGAAGTTAAAAAAAATATCTAAATTAAAAATCAGGAAATGTCTACCAATTAATTAATACCTATTTGAAATAAATAAAATAAGACATGTCGACAATAGATAGAAAAATAACGAAGAAAGCTTTAATTACATAATTACTTTCTCGTTGCTAGTTAATTAACAAAAATATTTAATATAATAGAGGTACCTAGAAAAGACAAAGCCATGAAATAATATTGTATTATTATATTTTTCAGATCTATTCGGTGGCTGGTCCTCTAGGCTTCTTCAAGGGTTTAACAGCCCGTGTCCTTTATTCTATGCCAGCGACTGCTATTTGTTGGTCTACTTATGAGTTTTTTAAATTTTATTTATGTGGCATCGATCGTGATCTTTATAAGTCAACAATAACGGGTAAAAATATGTTACTACCGAGAAAAACGTCCGGTACTGATGTTGTAGACGATATACATATACCTAATGCATACCTAATGGTACCAGTACCCGAAAGGAGCGAAGAACTAATGAATCCCAAAGAATCGTCAGCAACAGTAACAATCCCACATTCTCCTACTCTACCACCAGCCATACCTACTGGCCCCATTAAAACAGTTTGCGAGCTGTCCACCAGCGTTACATCACCTACTCTTAATCTGACTACTAGACATAAAGATGTTAAAACCCCTTTCGATAGGGGATTTTCAAGTCCATAAGCACAAACGATAATATTGAAGCATAAAAGAAAACACATTCTCAACGTTTACTTTCAATTATGCGCCAAGTTTCCAACAACTAATAATTTTTTAGCTTCAAGATGAATCGCCTGTGAGCTCCAGCATCATCTTGTGCTACATGTTTGAGATCCGCTGCATTTTAACGTTACGAGAGTATATTTTAAATGTAATAAAGCAAACGTTTGAATTATGTGATGGGTTTGTACGTGTGTAAGCTTAACAACATCTAATAAGAGTGTATTTATTGTAAAATATTTAAGTTGAAAAAATGTATTGCAGAACTTAGTTTTGCCCGTAAAAGCAATCCGTATCCTTTGACTTTGCATTTCAAAGAATTTCGTTAAATAGTCAGTCCCACTAAATAACAGCTCTAGCCTACTCCTCTTGTTCTATCCCCATTTGTTAACCTTTCGAATGCATAGTCACAAGTGTGGTGATTTTTTTATTATACATATATTTTTTTAAAATCTGAACTATTTTTTCATGTAATATAGTATACCTAACACAAAAATAAATCAAATCCTAATCGTTATTATTATTATTATCATTATTATTTTTAATTCATATATTATATACAATAACAAAACCAATATGTATATGTAAATGTATGTTATATAATTAGAGAATAAACAAAACAAAAAAAAAACTATTGATTTGGAAAAAAACTCAATTTTGTAATTTAATTACATCAAAAAATTAAAATGAAAAAAATTATCAATAAAACGTAAAAAGGTTAAAAACAAAGAATGATTTTTTAATGTGTACACACATACAAGGGAATATAATTTCCTGGAGCGAGTGATTTATATATAAAAAAACATTAAAATTGATATTTTTGTAAACAAATCTGTGAACTTTTAACGAAACAGCTTAAGTGCAATTTTTGGAGTTTTTTAAAATGGAAATGTCATATTGTTCTTCTAATTTCTTTTATTTTGTTATTTGCATTTCCTTATTTGCCTCTTAGTTAATAGGATTTTCTTATTTAAGCTTTTTATTTGTAATACACTTCTAAAGTCGGTTTTATTAGGCAATTGCAACATTCTTTTTCATCTGTTCGCTGATCAGCATAAATAAAACTCATAAATTATCTATGCCTTTATTACCAATTATTGCATGAATAAGCATTTAAAAGTCTGCACTTATTAGCCATTTCATGCGTTTTGATCGGAATGGCTAAATTTAGGCCATTGCATTCCGATCGTATTAGTTTTAGATCCTTCAGATTTCAAAACTTCTCGGGGGTTCAAAGTGTCTTTAAAAGAAGCATTTAAAACGTTTCAAGTATTCAACTTATGAAACCAATATAGTTCGAAAAACATTGAAAATTATAAAAATGACTAAAAGTGTGCGTGTGTGTAGATATTTATATAAACGATAAAATAAGAAAAATCACGTTAAATAGTCTCTTTTAATCTATTAAAATAACACGGAAAAAGAACATTTGTAAAAAATGCTTATTTATATAAATCAAACAACAATCTTAATAGCAAAAAAGCTAGATTTTATTAACTCCGTGAAAATTACATTACACACTTCGCCATAATAATTGCAATAACCAGAAAATAATTATTCTCACTATGTTATGTTTCGATTGCAAAATGTTTGCATTTACGAAAAAATAAACTGCTTCTTAGATGTTCAGACTTATTACAATTTTCGTTTTATTTCGACCATGAATACCACTGTAATAAATACTATTAGATTATAGACGATATAATATATCGAATTCTAAAAATAGGAATTAAAAACTATGGGTTATTATGGTTATTTAAATGTGTAATAAATATACTAAAGCTTTAAAACAACATGTCTCTAAATTAAATCTTAATATACACATATATGACTACGTAGAAAATATAACTAAATCTAATGCAGAAAAAACATTTTTTTTTCGCTTGTCTACCTCTGTCAATCTAATCACATATTACGTAAAAATGTGAGAAAAGCCGAAACCGCAATAAAATTAACCAACAATTAGTTTTCTATTTATTTTATGACAATTTCCCGTAATTACAAATTCATTTTCTCTGAGACGACTGTTGCAATAAGGGAGTTGATATGTTTGTTCCACCAAACATCAACATTCCTTTACACTGAATTAGTGCTGTTCTACTAACAAATATTGCTCTTGTAAATGTTTAATTGGATAATAATTGTATATAAATACATGCGAAAACTGTTTCAACTTCTCTTTATTAAAATTTGGAGGCATAAAGAACCGATAGTTTGCATTTCTTTTAGTTCAAAATATACCCCGTTTTGTCCACAATCACATATTTTCTTATATTCTGCTACAATAAAAAGTAAATGAGATATTTATTTGTATAGAATAATATACAGAATAAAAAATTAAATTATTTCGGATATTGCTAAGGAATGAAGGTCTCTCTTATATAAATATATATATATATATATATATATATATATATATATAAATATTTATATATAAATATATATTTATATATAAATATATATTTATATATAAATATATATTTATATATAAATATATATTTATATATAAATATATATTTATATATAAATATATATTTATATATAAATATATATTTATATATAAATATATATTTATATATAAATATATATTTATATATAAATATATATTTATATATAAATATATATTTATATATAAATATATATTTATATATAAATATATATTTATATATAAATATATATTTATATATAAATAAACAACACATTCTTCGAGGAATATATAATTATAGAACACCAAAGCGGCAAATAATAATATAAAAAAACTTGCAACGATTAAAAAGATTGAATATTAAACCTAACGCAAAAATGTCGGACGTCAAAATTGAAGGCTAAGTATCCTAAGAGATACCAGAGTTAATCGGAAGCTTCGACAATCTTAATAAAAACTAAATTTATGCATATACGAATTTTTGTAATACAGAGACCAAATTTTTTATTAAACCCAGGTTTCCTCATGGCAAACTCTTTTAATTTGTTAATATTGGAATCAGTTAAAAAACAATGACTTTTCCTTTTTTTAAATAAAATATTACTTTGAAAATATTTGTTAATAACTAATTTACCTTTTAATAATATTAAAATAAATAAGAATACTAGTTATTTATATTATTTACAAATAAGAAAATAAAATTACTGTTTGTGAACAATAATATTAGTGTTTAATGATAATAAATTATAAAATATTAGTTTAAAATAACTGAAATTGTTATCGTAAAACTACACAAGAAGGAAAACGAATTAAAATAGTTTTTATGTCAATTATAAGTCAAGAAATATTTAAGTTTGTTTTTACTAACACGTACGTGCACAATTTCTCAACAATAATTTCAGCTGATAAAACGCCTTAAACTTTTTTTTAATAAAATCCGAAAGATAAATGTAAATGGATGTTTTTAAACCTAAATCACATGCCATCAAATCAATGCTATTACTATTTTTATAGATAAGGATTCTATAAAAGTTATTTCGAAAACATGATGGATAAAATGGAATGACTGAAAATTTTACTTGATCTAGGAAGTGAAATTTCAGTCATATTTAAATTAAATTGAAGTGCTCGGCATATCTTTTCATTATAATGTAAAATATGTACTTTTTTTAGAGTGTATATTTTTATAAAAAACACTTGAGATTTTACTTTAAAGTATTATAACACAAATGTTTTGAATGTAATTCATAAATTAAATTTTTACCACCCCTAATAGTATTTATACAAATAAATAAACATTAATTTAAATTTATTATATATAATACAAGTTTAAATTAGTAAATAAAAAATAAAATTGTTATAATGTAAGATTAAATTTCCTATTTTGTTTACTGTGAGCTCTCCAGCAGGGTATCTCAAAAAGTAGGCGTTGGAAGGAACTCTCAAGAAATTTCAGTTTGAAATAAAACGCAACCAAGTGCCGAGTTCGGTCATGCATATAAATCTCTTGTTATATTTTGTTCATTAATTTTGTTTGTAACTCCAGTTCTACAACAAAATAGTAACACAATATTTTGTTGGTAGCAAAATGCGAAAGATTGTCTAAATCAATCTATTTTTGTTGTTCAAAAGTAAACTTTTAAAATGAAAAAAAAAAAAAATATTTTAAAATTTTACGCAGCTCAACTAGTGGTGTTGTCTACTAATTGTACCATAATGGAGATTATATTATGTATACATATTGACTTTTTGCAAGAAATCAGCTAACAAATGCAATATATATCTACTATAGAAATATCAACGTGTTCCAACTGATCTTTCGTCTCTAAAACCACAATTAAGATAATTTTCCTGATGGTGTAGTGAACAAGTTTATACCAACAAAAAGATATAGTTTTTATAATAAACATAACATAAATTACTGCAAGAATATAAAATAAAAACAATTTCAATTTTAATTTGCTTACTATTCGCTATGTGAGTTATATGTACGTTTTACTTTATCATTAATATGATTGCTTTTATTTACCTCTTCGTAGGATTTAGAACTTCATCACTATCGGGAGTTCCTTAAATTCCTAGGTTCTTTCATGGATCTGTTAGTCACTTCCATCTTTATATTCTAAAAATGAGTTTTGCAGGAACATTCTTATAGTATAACTATGTAAGTATATGCTAATTACATCAAAGTGTCTATACGAAATGATGTAATTCCATATTTTCTTATTTATTTGGTTATATATATTTTTTAAAAAGCATTGAAAACAATTAAGAAAATAAATTCATACATATAAAACATTCAATCCTTAAAGTAGTGAATCCATGCCCCTGCGACGTGAACGAGGACCTAAAATTGGTCTTGGCTTGTACAAATCTTCACTGGAATACCGTTGTTGTTGAGATAATTTTTGAACGGCCTTATGACGATCTATTACAGATTTTTTGGTATTATCTAACAAAGGAAAAATTAAAAAAAAGTAATAATAATAAAAACCAAAATCTGTTTGGACAAATGCAACTGAACAAATTCATTAAGAAATAAACAATATGATAAGATAATAAGACTTTTAAAAACTAATAAAGTAGTACAATCGTAACATAAATTGCTTACCCCAATTCAAAGTTTCTTTCTTTAAAGTGTTTTTTTTTTAATAATTTGCTTTTTCTTGTTCTGTTTTATGGCTTTATATATTAGTTGATGTATGAGATGTGATTGAATTTGTTTGGATTGGACTTAAAAAAACTGGTATTTTTGTGATTGTTTGCGCCTGAATATTATGTAGCTAATTTAATGCTTAACATGTTCATATTGATGGTTTTTATTGAATTTGAAAATTGTTTTTGTAATCGTTAAGCTAAAAGTAGGAAAGTTAAGATTTGATACAATTGAAATTTATATTTTAGATATAAATTCAAATATTATGTATGTTATTTGAATATAAAGGCCAAAACTATAATAAATTTAAATTAAGTTAATTTTGTGAAAACAAAAAAATTTTACTTTTGCAAGAACTTTAAATGCGATGAAAAGAAAGTTAACTAAAAATAAAATTCTTAAAACAAATTTTTCAAAACAAAAGAGAATCATAGAATCGTGTAATTTTTAAATGAATTCTTTTTTCAACATTCTACTTACACGTATTCTTGTGGATTTCCTCGTTCTCTTTCGAATTGACACTACATGTATCTGATGGCGTGGGTGACGTTTTCGACATGCGGCCTTCGCTATCATTTGAAATACACCGCTTACGCGGTGTTGTCTCAAATTCTTCATAATTATAATTAGACTTTCGTTTTAAAGTTTCTGTTAACAAATTTATTTTGTTATTATCACTATTTACATCCTCATCGTTGGATAATTCAATACCTTCATCACTAAGAGAATCAAAGCGTAAACTGTTAATCGCAATACGAAATGAGTCCATGGTAGCGTTAAGTAGCCTTATTCGATCCATCATATTTAATTGAATTTCTTCAAAGTATAATAAATCAGTAGGGCATGGTTCCATTTTTTCTTCTATATTAATTTCTATATCAGTTTCCATCTTAAGAGAAGGAAGTTCTATGTTGTTGTTGAATTCAGTACAAGCCGATTTACTTGTTTCGCTTTCAATTGATGAATGCTGCTGTAGTAAAGGCATTTCCACTACGTGGCCTTTATTATTAAGTTGTATAAATTGAGTTTGAGGATTTTCCAATATATCATTTAAAATCACAACATTGGTATGATAATGAAATTTAGAAGTAGATTCCTGATTGCATTCTTTCGCTTCAGTTTGATCCTTTTGGCTGTCTAAAGTCAAAAAGTCAAAATTGTTGCACGAAATTAAAATAAATATATTAGCTTACCATTTTTTTTAGAAGTGGACGACTTATTACTATCTGTTGCGTTTGATTTCGATGACTTCGATCCGGATATGGAATAATTGGATTTATATTGAGAACCATATTTAGATCCGCTTATATTTTTGTCATCATCATCATCATTTGAGTCGGTAGATTTTCGTCGTTGTATTTTGTGTTTAGCTTCAGCGTGATCGTCTTTCTTTTCATTGCGTTTTGATGACGAAGAAGAAGATGAATGATGACGCCTATCAGATTCACGTTTAGATTTTTTAGAGTCCTGATTTTCATTTGATGACGAGGAGGAATGAGAGTGTCCGTGCTTCGTATGTTTCAATGAGGAATTCGCAGAGTATGAAGACGATTTCTCAATATCCTTTTCTGTGCTCTTGTTGCGTGAAGACGAACATTTGCTGGATGATGATGATGAAGCATACTTACTACTACTACTTTTTGTGTAGCTGCTAGAGTGATATTTAGATAATTCTTTGCTTTCTCTGCTAGTACGATGTCGATCTCTGCTATCTTTATCCTTTTCACGTTCGTAAGATCTTCTACGTTCTTTTGAGTGTTTTTTGTGTTTAGAAGAAGACGAAGAGGAACATCTACTATGATCTCTATCTGGTTTTAAAGACGCTGACGGCGATGGGGTGGCTACAGGTGTAGGTAAAGGTGGCGTGCGTATTGATGTTGCCGCTGTCGTAGTACATGGTATTAATTGTTTCGACGTTAGATTTTGAGGAGATCCATCCTTTTCTTTGTTTGGAATTAAATTTTTCGGTGTTTGGATTGGAGTAACAGAAGATGAATCTTCTATAGTGGATCCAAAACTAATCTCTTGAGCATTAATTGTACGATCGCGGTCTTCTTCCTTGTCTTCTGTAATCGATTTATTAGTGGAAAACTTAAACGGATCCTTGTTATTGTCAACACTGTGCTCTTCTTTAACAGGTAAATATTGTTCCTCTTCAGATTTCACTGCTGTCGATGCAAGTGTGTCTATCCCTGTCTTGCGTTCAGTGCCTTCGAATTTTATTTCATCCTTTTTAATATCAAAGTGTAATTCAGATCTTTGAGAGATATTTTCGCATGCATCATTACTGACAGCATTTGGCTCGGATGAGTTTTCATTAAATTTTGGCATTTGAGCCTCTTCAGATATATTTGCTGCAACGGCCTCTTGTAATGAAACATCTTTTGCATTAGCTGACAAACAAGAGTCACTCGAAACGCTAGATAATTGAGAATCTTGCGAAATCCTTGCATCTACGGACTGACTGGTCTCTTTATCCACCTCCGCAGGTTCTGTGGCGAAATGATTACCTTCCACACTGTCGTTGCTAGTTGTCATAACTTCAGTTTTGATTACAGTATCATCACTTACTTCAAACTTTTTTATTTTTTCAGCCAAGGATTTATCAGATGCTTGTCTTACAACTTCCTTATTTTCTTCGACTTCATCCTTAAGTAATGGTTCAAATGGTGGAGATTCGTCCTCATCTTCAATAAGCTTCTCGTCAGTGTCCATGTCAACCGTACTCCTGTCATCCTTACCTTCTGATCTAACAGTACCATTATCAGAATCGGGACTAACCTGCTCCAAATCGGTAGGAAGCAAACTAATTGTTTCTACTTTCAGTGGCGGTGCATTTAAGGGCAATGGTGGCAGCGGATGCATCAAAGGTGGTGGTGGTGGCTCGAATTTTTTCGGTGGAGCTGGCAGTCCCAAATATTTATATGCAATCTCCTCTATGCGGGGTTGGAAAACACTACCAATTTTAGGATTTACCACCTGATCAACAATACGCTCAACGCCTACATCCAAAAAGCCTGACCTGCCATATAATAGTTTTCAATAGAATTATTGTTTTATTAATAATGATGAGCTTACTCTGTGATATGTCTCCTTAATTTCTCCCTCAATTGATTTTTATTAGTTTCTAGAGTCCACTTTTGTTCGGACAGAAATTTTTTTACTGTGTTCTCTACGCGTTGCCTAAGGTTTTGATATGCTGGTTTAGTATCGACATCAGCCATAGAATCCTTGCGAAACTCATCAAAAACGCCCTGAGATTTCACTTCATGAACAATCTTCTCCACTAGCTGAGCATCCATATCGATCACTTGTGGAATTTGGTACGGATTTTTTAGAATTCCGATAGTTTATGGAATAGTTTAATCCATATGTAAATAATTATTTTCTAATCTTGTCGAATGCAATTGTACGTATATGTGTAGGTAGTAAGCATCTCTCATATGACTACGAAATCGTCATTATTCAAAACGTCAAAGTTTGTTGATATGAATATGTCTGCCTCACATACGCAAGATATGTCATATAATGGCTGGTGCAAGGCACATCTATACTAGGTGACCTTAATACAAAAAATGGTGAACAGGTGATATAATTCGCCTGATTCGCCTTGAAGTCGGTTGTCAAAATCTTCTGCTTTCGCCTTGGTTCGCCTTGAAGTCTTTTGTCAAAATCTGCTTTTTAGTCTTTGCGCCAAAAAGAAAAATTTGTGGAGTTGAAAAACAAAAATTAATATTGTGATAATTCCTAAAAAAAACCAAAGTTATTTATATATAATATATAATTCGTTTGATTATTATTGTTAAAAGCAATAGTTTTCATTTAAAAACATTTTGTGAACTTATAAAACAATGCGTGTTTGTGCAGTGTGCAAGCGCAAATTCTTCAAGGGAGAGGGATCGTTGTTCCAAGCGCAGAAAGATGCGGTATCCAGGATGAAATGGGGTGAGATTTGTTGCGTAGCACTTTCTGCAACAGCACTGATCTGCGCTGACCATTTTTTGCCCGCCAGCATCGTCCGTGTTGGTAACAGAGCTGCATATCTCATACCAAATTCGATTTTTTCACCATTTTGATTACTTCCATTACCAGAACCATTGTTCCCACTGTTTGGGGAATTTCCATTGCCGGGACTTAACTCCATGTCCATCTGCTCTTGCTCATCTAAATATATTCAGCCAAATACAATATACATCTTGCAGCTTGCAATACTTTGTGCATTTGAGTCTAGTTTTTGCCAGTTGGGTGGCAAATCATACATTTCCATTTGGTCTTCGAATGCTTTGACGTTCTGCTGACACTCTCTAAGCTCCGTATAGCTGTATAATTCAGCAATTTCATTTTGATAAGTATCTACGTCTGCATACACAGTCTAAATCTGGCCCATCACAGTTGGCATCCGTATCATGTGTATCCTGCTCAAAGGAATTGTTTATCGATGAGAGCATCATTTTGTTACTCTGTGGTTTTGTTTGCACAATATTAAAGTACATATGTATTAACTTAACTTCTTGATATAATGACTCCCTAGTTGGAGTGAATTGTGCTCTAATTGGAAATAAAAAATTTTTATTTAGACTTTACATCGACTTGCTGTTTATTCACCCTAAATACTATGGCATTACATTTATGTAATATATGTATACTCGAAAATGTAGTAATAGAAATATTTTCTTATTTTAATATATTTAATTTCAGTTTAACAAAAAAGACAGAATTTAATATGCAAATATAGATGTGCCTTGGTGCCTGTGCTGTTTTTTCTTCTGTATCGCCATTTTACTTGTTTTATTTGTCAAGTCCATTTGACAACCGAAAATATTTTACACAAACAAAATACATATCAAGGCGAATCCACTACATATATTTTCTGCAGTGTTGCTAATTGAGTATACCTAGTATAGATGTGCCTTGGGCTGGTGTTTGATCATGTACTTTCGGCTTAAGCACATTCGATGACATATCAGATCTGACATATGTTTCTATTTTCTGGTCTATTTCACAACAAGAAAGTTAACAAGCAATATAATAATATATTTCCATAATATATAACAGTTTATATGGTATGGTATTGCTCTTATACCAAAGATAGACATGTGGCATTGCCACTTATACTGAAAGATGAAGAGCTAAGTTACCAACTCGGGTTTTTTTTATTTATTACTGCTTATTAATGCAACAGTGTCACTGAGAAGGGCAACAGATTTTGGCGCGGCATTATTGCCAAATGCTTATAGATATTATAAAAGTGGCGTTGAACGCAAAAATAATAATCTGTATTGATAAAATATTAATTAAAGTATTTTAAAGTTGTGTTAATATCTATCAATAGTATGAAAACTTATTAAAGTGGGTATAAAAAAAGTACTTTAATAAATAAATATTTCAGAGATTTTTTTTGTTCGCAAAACACGCTTTACATAAAGTCAACAAGATACACTTACATACATATACAGCTATGGAAAGCAGTAGAACGGAAAGTCCAACAGAAAATTTTTGTAGATCCACTAGACGTGTAAGAACAGGCACCAAAGGTATTGTAAAACTGAATGAAACTAAAGATCAAGAAAATGTAAACAATACCAGTTTAGAGAAAATTATTGTAGACACTACAGTAAAAGGTGAAGTGAGAAAAACTAATACCATAGACTTAAAAGTAAATGCAACAGCAGTAAACTTAAATTCATCAACACCAAGAAGTATGTTAAGCACTTTTAATCAAATTGTTATTTGTAGGAAATTTATATATTTTCAACCTTGTTTATTATTTTTCAACTCATTAGGAAGAAAGGATCCCCTAGCTAATCTGCACTCGAATCTAAGTCCTAAATACATCGGGTTTACAACACCACCCAACAAGCTAAATAGTAGCAGCGAGGAAAGACGTAGTCTAAGAAGACGCAACAATAACAGCCTTGTTGCTGACACTGACACTTCGGAGGACAAAGACGTTGATATAATATTTACACCAAATAACGAGGGTACAGTGGGCTTTGTACGACTCACCCCTAAAAATAGGGGCTCCCAGATTACGCCTAATAGTAATTCACAAGGAAAAAAATTTGTCAGTCCAATAGATAAGTTACTAATAAAAAATGGTGCCGTAATGGAATTCAATAATAATTTGCCTTTGGACGACAGCAGTGATATGAACTTGAGAAGTAAAGAGCTACTTATAAATGGTATGAGCAAGCATGAATTGGACGAAATGGAGTTAGGTATTCAAAAACTAGAAAACTGTGATGAACAAACAGAAAATATTGATAGTAAAAATAAAAATAAAGAAGATGAGGACAGTGATTCTATATCCACTGAAATTGCTAACCAGATGGATGAAATCGAGGTTGATGACGAAGATACGGTTGAAGTAGAAAGTGATATTAGCAAAGATTCAGACGTAAGCAATGGTGGTGACATAACCATATATGAACATAGCAGTAATGATGAAGATAATAATAGTCAATCTTCTCGAGATAAGAAATTCGAAAATATAGATAATTCACAAAATGAAGGGTGTTTAGAACATGATTTGAATGAAGGAAATTCAGAAATAGAGGAAGATGTAATATTGATTGAAGAGGATTCTGAATTGGAACAACAGGAAATAGTAACCGCTGAAACAGATATAATAGATAAATCATATATTAAAGAAGAAAATCTTGAAGAGAAAAATGCGACTTCTATAATCATTGTACCTGCTAGTGGTTGTATGGAAGAAAATTTGGAAAACAGTGAACATAAAAGGGTCACTCCTGTCAAAATCGAATTGGAATCAATAGAAAATGCCGGAAATAATGAATTTACCGTTGATTCTTCTGCTCCCGCAAACTCTCCCTCAGCCATTAGTATGGATAGTGCTAAGGGCTCATCAATAAATAACGAAGTTTCTTGGATGTCTTTTTCCACAGGTGATTTGTATTGGGGTCAAATATACAACTATTGTTATTGGCCATGTATGATTTGCCCAGATCCCAACGGCAAAACAATTACCACTGAAGAAGTGGGTCGTTCTGGCGACCAAATTGTGTTGGTTCACGTTCGTTTTTTTGCTGATAATGGCCGCCGCAATTGGGTTAAGAGAGAAAATCTCATGCCGTATACTGGCATAGAAAACTACCAAGAACGCATTGTTGACGTTCGTGAGAAATATGGTACAAAAAGTGCTAAATATAGGTTGTACGTACCTGTAAAAAGGAAGGAGCAAGTTTGGTATGAGGCAGTAAATGAAGCAAATATTGTTGCCGAGGTACCCTACCCTGATAGGTTGGAGAAATTTTTTGAAATTTTTGAAAAATCAAAGTAAGTATTTGAAAAACGATATATATATATATATATATATATATATATATATACATATATATATATATATATATATATACATATATATATATATATATATATATATATATATATATACATATATATATATATATATATATATATATATACGTATATATATACATATATATATATATATATATATATATATATACATATATATATACATATATATATATATATTTATATATATATTTAAATATATATATATATATATATATATATATATATTTAAATATATATAGTCTTTACAATTACTTAACAATCTTAATTGAATCAAAACTAAGAATTCATTTCGAATTTCCTTAAATATAATTTTACAGAGCTTTTCAAAAACTTGAAAAGCAACGTCGAAAATCTATGTACATTTCGATAAATTCTGGTGCGGGGTCTGATATTGAAAGTCACTACGATTCAAATGATAATGTCAGTAGCTTATCTTTGGCAGCAGCTCTTAAAAATAAACGAGAACGGTCTATTTCGCCGTATAGCCCAGCGTATTCACCCATTAAGCCTGTGGCGCCAAAACGACGAAAATTGAGTGGTGATCAAGAGATGACAAATGTTTCAACTTCTGAAACCGTTGATGTTGCCAAGACAGAAGATAATGAAATCAACGATGATTTAAACCCAAGTCAGCCTAATTCGGACACGTCGACAAGTTCAAAAACGAATTCATTAAATGATTTGGACATATTCAATGGTTTAGAATTTAGAAAGTTTTACGCAGTCATGAAGGATTTTGTTATGGAACAAAATCATAATGAAAAGTTAGAAAAGAGTTTAGTAGTTGCAGTTCGTAACATATGGGCGTTGAAACAATTGGGTCGCAGGCAATTAGAACGAAATCTTCGGCAATCGGTAGCAGAAAATGAATCGTCTTCTTCGTTAGCATTGACTAATGTTCGATCGATCGGTGAGGGTTCTGTAAAGCGTCTTTCGTCTCGCCTGAAAACTTTAACGGTAAGGAAGTCTTTAATGGCTCAGTCGTACGAGTATACGCCCGAGAGATCTGTAACTCCTAATCCTCTGCCAAAAGAAGTCGTGAAAAAGGTAAAAAAGCCTATAAACCGACCAATTCTTGAGGTCATTGATGATATCTTTGATTTGGATAATAAATATCTGTTCAAAGGAATGAGTCGTGATCCTGTTTGCAAGTATTGTCTTAAGCCTGGTGGAAACTTAAGAAAATGTGCCAAGAATTGTACGTTTTGGTTGCATAAAGATTGCTTGGCCTTGGATTTTGACAAACAAAAACGACGAGCACATAAAAGAGTTAATGGATCGAAAACAAGTAACGACACATTAAGTGTTAGCCAGAGTTCTTCTTTAGTCAACTTAAATGAAATGGACAATTTGCCTCATGTGACTGGAGACTCAGAAAGCCTTACTGTCGATGTTATTTGCAAAGAATGCGCAAATAATGAACTGGCAAAGTGTATGGTGTGCTGCAGCACAGATTCAAAAAAAGACGACGATCCTTTGGTCAAATGTAGCATGGCTCAGTG
This sequence comes from Linnaemya vulpina, assembly GCA_963675445.1. Lineage (NCBI taxonomy): Eukaryota > Metazoa > Arthropoda > Insecta > Diptera > Tachinidae > Linnaemya > Linnaemya vulpina. Next base: position 11,662,531 of record OY776277.1, on the reverse strand, counting down.
CGGACGAGCATTTCATCCAGCATGCTGCAAATATTGGCCACAAGCTAAAATTACAATATCAAAAAATCATATAGAGGCGTTCCGTTGCCCATCACATGTTTGCCACACTTGTGTCTCTGATGATCCTAAGGGAAAGTTCCAGCATTTGAGTAACGCCAAATTAACGAAATGTGTCAAATGTCCCGCCACATTTCATACAGACTCGACCTGCATTCCAGCCGGCACTCAAATTCTAACAGCAGCTCACATAATTTGTCCACGTCATTCGAGTACGAAGCATGACATGACAGTAAATGTTAATTGGTGTTTTATATGTGTGGGGGGTGGTCAGTTAATGTGCTGCGAAACTTGCCCCACTGCTGTGCATGCCAATTGTTTAAAGATACCCATTGCTGCTAATGAGGGTTACATATGCGAGGAGTGCGAATCGGGTCGTATGCCATTGTATGGTGAAATGGTTTGGGCAAAGTTTACTCAATTTCGTTGGTGGCCGGCTATTATATTGCCTCCCACTGAAATACCGAAAAATATTGCTCGTAAAACACATAATCCATCAGACTTCGTGGTAAGATTCTTTGGAACGCATGATCATGGTTGGATATCAAGACGTCGAGTTTATTTGTATTTAGAAGGAGATTCTTCAGAACCGCCAAAGTCAAGATCAAGTAAGTTTTAAATATTTCCTATAAACAAAAATTAGTCTTTCAACTCATCACAATTTAAGGTTTGGATTTGCGATACAACAAAGGCATCGAAGAGGCCAAAGAAGTTTATGAGATAATCAAAAATAAAAAGGTACAGCAACGCAATTCTAATGAAAATAAAGAAAAATTGCATCCCCAACCTTATGTTCGCATTAAAGCAAATCGCCCTGTACCACCTGTTAAATTGCACATTGACATTGAAAGTGTAAGCAAGTGTGAATGTGATCCCAGAGAGGAGAACCCTTGCGGACCGGATACAAATTGCTTAAATCGCGTTCTTTACCACGAATGCAATCCCAAGCTCTGTCCAGCCGGGGAACGTTGTCAAAATCAAATGTTCGAGTCACGTAAATCGCCACGTTTAGATGTGGTTTACATGAAAGAAAGGGGTTTCGGTTTAGTGTGTCGTGAACATATAAAAGCTGGAAGTTTCGTAATTGAGTATGTAGGTGAAATAATTAATGACGGCGAGTTTCAGGCACGAATGAAACAAAAATCACGTGACCGTGATGAGAACTTTTATTTTCTATCGGTGGAAAAAGAGTATATAATCGATGCTGGTCCCAAAGGCAATTTGGCAAGATTTATGAATCATTCATGCGATCCGAATTGTGAGACCCAGAAATGGTCAGTTAACTCATTGAATCGTGTGGGTCTATTTGCTATTAAGGACATACCACAGGTAGAAGCATGCTGTTTTTCCTTATATATTTTAAATAGCACTCATACTTTTTTTCTTAGAATACCGAACTAACATTCAATTATCATTGGGATGACTTGTTAGGTAATGAAAAGAAGACATGTTACTGCGGTGCCAAAATATGTGCTGGTCAAATTGGAGGCAAAATCAGGGAATTGGAAACTGCTAAGGTATATAACCCCTTAAACTTTTTGTCAGTTTTCAAAAGATACTAAATAAATAAATAGTTAATGAGTCCGTTCGTACGGAGTTTCCAATCAATTGAATTTCAATCTAATTTAAATTAAATTTGGTAGGATAATTGTTTGAAAAGTGTTTTTAGTTCAGAAAGAAATGATAAATATTCCAAAGCACAGAAAGTCAAGATCAATTTTAAATATGCAACTTCAGAGCAGAGCACAACAGTTGTTTTGATGTTGACTTTTCGTTGTGCTTCAAAATATATATCATATCAAAGAAATGCAAAATCTACAACTACAAATGCAACTCTATTCTATTAAATATTAGCCGTTACATAGGTTTTTTTAAATGTTAAATGCAACATTAAAAATAATACAAATTTTCAAAATACTTAAATTGAAATTTATTCTTGCATTGGACTTTGTTTTTAAGGAATCTACTGCTGTAAACGGAACAGGAAAAAGTAAATCTAAAACAAAAAGAAAACGAAACAAAAGCCTGTTAAATGGAGGACATAAAAACAAATTAGTATCAAAATTGAAGTTAAAAGCTAAAACGACAACTTTATCTAAAAAGAGGGCAGTTGCAGATACAGTTTCCACTCGTCTCAAAACATCAACTACAGATACTGTAAGCAAAACTGTAAATGAAGAACCAGAAGAAAGTAAAGAAGCTTCCACTAGTAGACTCTTGGAATCGCCAGATATATTTTCTTAACTATTTGAATATCTATTAACTGTAAATGATGATACATATTTATATTTATATGCAAATGTATTTTATATATATTTTTTTTATTCGATATATACGCATTAAAAAAATCGCACGCATATACATACATCTTTAATTCTTATTTATTTTTCTTACAAAATTTAGTTAAAAATTATATATTAAATTATTATTATTTTACTTTTAACTTCCATATAAGCGTAAGTCGTATTTTTTTAATTGTTTATTAATTTTAATATTCAGCTGTTACAATCAATATTTTATTTGTTTGTATGTTTTCAATTAAAAAATTACGTACGAAAAATAATTTAAATCAACAAAATTGCATAAATTTTAACTTTATTAAGTTGAAATAACATATTTAATATGATTATAATTTATATACATAGTCATGAGTTAGTTTTAGAAATGATGGAGAAATATTACTTTAAAGTCATTTAATAATTTGCAACAAGTAACGCATCGTTTTATGTATCAATTCTCTTCATCTGTACCAATATATAAATTTTTGTCACTATTTTTTTTAATAAAAATGCAGAAGTAAATAAGAAAAATATTATTTCGAATTAAAGTTGTTTTTTCGAACAATATTAAGTTTTCTGTTGATTATTCAAACGATTTGTTTTAGTAATTAAGTATTAAATAAAAGCATCTATCTGCGCGTATCTCAAAGCGAATTTGATCATTTAATCAGACTTACAAATGAACGAATGAGATGACCTTCAATTTTATACGATATGAACAACCTTTAATGTTTTCTTCAGGAGCCAAGTTACGCATTCGATATAGATCGAAATTTTACTACGGTTCAAATATAAATTTCGGTATATATCACAATTTGGTTCAGACTTTGGCAAAGGCTTACCTCAACTGTATATTGCAAAAAAAGTTATGTTTAATTCAAATAAATGCGATGTAAATATTTATTAGATCAATTAATTTTTTTAGACAAACCTGTTCTCATGTTGAGCGCTTAAAAATTTTATTTTCTTAAAAAAATAAAAAGTAATTGAAAAGATTATAAACTTAGGTTATGTTCGTAAATACATAACACTACACATCCCTTTAGTGCAAAAATTATTCATGTCAGCAAGCAACATCAAACTAAATAATTGAGCAAGAATGATAATCAGATGCAAGTCTCTAAGCATTTTCGAACATAACCCTAGCAAGGATATTAAAATAATTAGCACGATTTTCTTTTTTTTTATTTTATATTTATACAAAATATCTAAATTATAGAGTATTTTTACTTAAATCTTTATAAGATTTAATATATAAAATCTATAAAAAAACCATTTCAGTCAAAAAAATTTCATTATTTTTGGACAAAGGAAATAAAATTATATTAAAGCCAGGATATCATGCTGCTTAGTATACGAAAATAAAGAAAAATTTTTGTTTATAATAAATTGAACTTTGGCATTTATAATATATGTATTTAGTTTCTAAGAAAACTGTTTCAAACAGCACTTAAATTCTAATATGAATGGATGATATATAAAAAGAAAAATAGCCGAGAGAATACAATGCAATGAATGAATGTTGGAAGAAAATTACATATGTATGTATATTATGCCTCTTAAAAATAAAACTAGTATAATAAAAAAATTAAATCGAAACTGGTAAATAAGAATTAAACAAAAATCAGAAGTAACCATTATTATATAGTGGCACAATATTTGTCATACGTTGGACAATATTTTTCAAAGACTCGCGAGATGTATCATACAGTGTGCTCAAGGATAAGAGACGTAAACCGCATTGGTTGCTTATCTCAATCACATACCATTTTTCGAGAACTTTCAAAGAGTTTCTTACAGAGTCTGTTGATATGCTTTCGGCTAAAAAGTAAAATTAAAGCTGCAATTTTTATAACACACACAAAAATTATGACGAAAACTTACCATAAGGACATTTTTGAGTATTCACTTTGTTATTCAACTCTTTTATAACAAATTTGATAAAGTCTGTTTCCAACATCGGATTCTTATAAAGAATAAACAAAGATTCAGTCACACAAAGATATGTTTGAGCAAATGGCGCTAAGACTTCACATAGAGCTTTTTGTTGTAAAATTGTACAGTTATTTAAGAACATATCAGGTTCATCTTCTTCTACATTTAAATAACCATTGGTCAGAGCATCTCCTTCATCATAATAATCATCATCCATGTCGTTGCTTTCTATGTATGTAGCAATAGCGCGGGCCATACGACGAGTTTCCAAAGCCCCATCATTTTGTTCATCTGTCTAAAAATAATATTATGAAAAAAAAAAAATTTTTTAAGTCAATATGGTTGTTCAGCAAAAGCTCGTGATTTCTAATGGGCTACAGAGTAATTCATGCTACTTATTTGCTAGGTACAAGAACTACTTTGTGGATATCAATATCATAACTACATACAAAGATATATAGATACTACATATATAACATTTATCTGAAAATATCTTTTTAATCACTTTCTTTGATGCACACTTCAGTATATGACTATCTGGAAAAAACAAAACGTAACCTTCCTAAAATTGTCAATACGAAGTGTGCAGCTGAGGCGATGGAAATGAAGACACCGTTTATATAAAATTCAAACTTACAATAATCATCCATTTCAACTTACCTCTGCCGTTTTTATCATATTCAGCATTAACAATTCGTCTAACGTCACTTCAAGCATATTTTCCAAGTTTTGTGTAGGTTTATTAAGAATGTATTCATAACGATAAACTTCACAATTATCCAGGGCTGTTTCTATTAACTTTTTGCGGGATACTCCAGGTCCATTCTATCAATAAAGAAATTAAGTTTCACTATCAGCAATGACAAATAGATATGTATGTATTTATATTTCTTAAATACATACCTTATTTGATTGGTTTTCATCGATTTGACTTTTCGTGGGCAACAAATGATGAAATGTGGTCATTATAATGGATTGTAAAGCAAAGTGAGGCGTTAACATATTTGAATAATAGGCCAATTCTATCCAGCTATCAATATGACCTTTTGGGCATATGATTATTTCGCCAATATCGTTTTTACATCTTTTCACCAGACCCTCACCTAGTAAATCGGTGGCATAATTAATGATATGTAAAGAATCGCCTGAGAAACCAATATCTTTCCGTCCCTTTAAAGTACTTCTCAAATCATCCAGACCTTTAGCAATATCATGAGGTGAAGCTCCGTTGCGATAGCGTGTTAAAAGCAGAAATGCTAAAGCATTAGTAGACATTACTGAGGTAGCAGCGGCACAATCGAAAACAACTTGTCGAGAAATACTGTCGATAAGGTTACGATGTTCTTCACATACAACATCGGTGCCATAAAGTGAAGAGGTAGATTGGTTGTGTTGCAGGGTGCGTGCCGATGGTTTATAAATTTTTAAAGAACCATCTTCTTTTGCGATTTTATTGTATGACTGAACTAACTCTTTAATGGAGTAGGGTTCATTGAAATCAATACGCATTAAACCGTAATTGGAGTTCAGGGCCTAAGAAATGTTTAAATATTATAAAACCTTAAGTAATAGAGATGCGAACCCATAACATATGTGTGAATAATTTCAATAAAAATTATTTTGAAATTTCAAAAAGGAATACCCTGAAATATAAGTCAATTGTCTTACGATACCATCCCTAATCACTCATAGAACAGATAAAAAACAAAAGTAAACTTTCCATAATTGTAATATATAAAGTTTAAGTTACCTTCCATATGCCTGATATTGCTTTTCCAAATGATTCCGGTACTTTCTTTTCGCCTTTTTGTTCTCTCACAAAATTACCATCGACTATTTTTTCATAATTTACGGAAACTGGCACCAATAATGCGTCCGGAATGCTACGGTCCATAAATGCATTAACTATTATCGATAATATCCCGCCCTTTGGCATGCAAGGTTTTCCTGTACGAGTGCGACCGCCCTCAATAAAGAATTCGACATTGTGTCCCATTTTCAAAGCATGTTGTAAATAAAGATGTAAAATAGCCCTATAGAGTATATCTTTTTTGCCAACCACAGGATCGATTTTCCGTTTTATAAAGAAAGCTCCCAAGCCCCGTAACAATTCGCCAAAGACCGGAATTTGTAAATTGTTCCCAGCTGCCACTAGAGGACTTCGTATGTCATTGTTAGTTAAAATAAAAGTCACCATAATGTAATCCAAATGACTGCGATGCAATGGTAAAAATATCAGCGGTATGCCTGGGGCTTTCTCAGAGGCTGCTTTTAACATTTCAATTTGTTGAGTGTGTGTCACAACACCGGAAAGAAAACAGGGCAAGAGTTTATATAGCAACCAAGAGGTAAAAGCTAACAAAAAGTTATTAAGCGTTGAACGCATATCTTTCAGAATTGTCATAGCCCTCCGTTCCTGACGATTAATGATTTGTTGATAATTTTGATTGTCATTGGGTACAGGATGAGAGTTTCTATTATCGTTGAGATCTTCATTTTCTGAACAATCTTGTAGTAACTGTTGTTGGCGCAATATTTGTTCAGCTGCCTGCTTAATAGACCTTTGTAATATTGGATCTTTCTTCACTAGTGACGATACCTTAAAATGTTACCAATTTATTAAAAAATTCAAGAACAAATTGTTAGAGATAGACCACCTGTGGATATTGAAATTTTTTACTGCGTTTAGCTTGTGCCACGTATGGAAAATAGACGCCCCAATCAAATATGGAGTTGTACGGTTTCCGGCCAGAGTGTGGAGTTAACTCCAGCATATTTTGCGTGCCAATGCCATGCTCTAAAGTATTTTCCCGCTTTGGTTCCTAAATTAAAAAAATAAAAATAAAACCATTTAAGTTTATGATGTAACAAGTGTATTTGCACATCTGTATAATAATAAATCATAGTTATACCATTAGGAGACATAATTCTTAATGGATATTTATATCTGCATTGTTATATACAAATGTATGTATATTATTCATTATTTGATATATAGGTACATATGCATACATTAAAATAAATTTTTTTTTACAAAATTCAAAAACATTACACACCTCAAACCAGCCACGGGTGCGAATAACTTGCTCAAGCATTTCCAACCACTTTTTTTTTTTATTAATTATACTGTTATGAAAATATTTAGTTTTTAACTTTATGTTTTACTTTCAGCAAACAAATTCACATTCCTATTACAGCAGGGTTTGTTTTATGAAAACCAAATTCAACGTGAAATTTAACCCAAATACAGGGATGAAGCAAACGTGCAAAATTTACCGCAAGACCAAAACAAACAGTAGAAATCATGATGCCAGATGTATTTTTTATACGCAATCGCATTTATATTGTTCATCGTGGTGGCATTTTTCACCCACAAATTTGACAGTTAATCTATTATGGCCAATAAATCAGTGGCTATTAATATGTAGTTTATTTTTAAATTCCATTTAAATACCAAATTTCGTTTTTCAATGCAAACTTATGCCTTATTGACTATTTAAATGTAATTTAAATCGAGCACATTACACATGTGACTTTGACTTTTGTTTCTTCTTACAAAAAGAAAACATTGAGACAAAAAGTTGAGTTTTTCTTTAGCAGTAATCAGGCTGATTAATTCGGCTTACCTACGCTTTTTCCGTTTATCAAACGGCGATATAAGTTAATTTTACACATGCATATGTATGCAATAAAAATCTTTCCAAGTTCAGAATAATATATTTATATACCTACATAAGTAACTTTTTAAATTCTTCTGTTTTTTTTATTTATTTTTAATTAATAATATTCTATAATATTTTTAAGCTTAAAGTCTCTTTATTTTCAAAATATTATTTGTTTTTTTCAATATTTCATCACTCCTTTGTGTGACTTCTTCAGGAAATTGAATATTTTATATAGTCACACAAAGGAGTGACGAAATATTGAAATAAACTATAATTTTTTAAAAATAGAGAGAGCTTAGAAAATATTAATAATTAACTTTTCATAAATATAATTAATACAGTAAAACTCGAATATACTTAACACGGTGGTAGTCTATCAATTGCATTACTACTAGCACAAAATTATTTCTATGTTCCATAAACTACAAGAGACAAATTTATAGTGCAACTGTTATTTTAAATTGTTCGTTATAAAAAAAGAGAATTCAGAAATTTAGAGAAGAACTTATGTATGCAAAAGGCAACTAAAGCATTGAAACTTTGCTACAAAAGATCCAATATACAGGTTAGCCTCTATTTGTGCGGTACGTTATTTCTAGAAATTGGATATAATGCAACTCAAATTATCAGCCATTTTTTTGCTTACGCCATTTAGACTCTGTTTACACGGGAGAGGAAAAATATTTTATTTTCGATAAGAAATAATTTGTTTAGTTGAATAGTTTAGTCCGCATTAATAGATAATTTTTTATTTGTAAATACTTAAGATTAATTGTTACAAAAAAACTTAAGTTTTGTTTACTACTTCAAAAGTATTTTGAAAAAGCTAAGAGCTGATTGGCAACACTTACCGTTTTGGAAGAATTTCGTATATTTATAAAAAAGTCATTAACCAAAGACGACCTATAGTAAAGGTTCAAATTCAGGTTGGGAAATATACCAGCAATTATGGCGGGTGCTCTAAAAATATAATAAAAACAAAAGAACAAATTATTAATTTTGTCATAAATAACAAGTATAAAGGAAGATATATCAAAGGCCTATTATTATGTTTCGTTACAGTTTTTTAACTTAATATGTTTATTTTCTGTTTTTGCAAGAACAAAGGTTTGAAAAAGCAATAAATTATTGGCATAAAAACATAAATTGTATTATGACTTTATAATAAAACAGCTAAAAGTTATAAGAAATATATTGTTGCTAGAAAAAATTTTATGAACTTAAGTTGGCCCTTGCAAAAAAAAACATTTGTTTTGAGATCATTAGTCGTAAATATAATCCTAATCACTAGAGCGATAACACTTCAATGGGTAAAATGTCACTCACCCATACATTGCAACCATTTAAGCTGAGTGTTGCAATTTAAATATCAATGAATATGTATGTAATTTGTTTTTGTTTATTTCAAAGCCTTTTTAAAAGCAACCCATAATTTCTTTACTGGCACGAATTATTTACAAATACTTTCTAAGAATTCTTCTCAAACGGACTTGAAAATTCAGAGCTTGTTAAGCTGGTATTAAATTTCATTTGTTTTTACATCCGAATTGCAAGGCGTATGTATGATAAATATAAAACATCCTAACCTAATTACAATTCTCAATATTCGCTGCATAGAATATTTATTATGTCTTCCTGAATATAACACGTTACGAATCCAAGTCTATCAATCTTAAATAAATTTGAAATAGGGGCCAAAAAATAATTCGAAAAAGAACTACACTGACGACAGTTAAGTTTTAATCGATTGTAAAAAGATCAAATAGTGTCATATCGAGTAACATTAATTTTTTTTGTAGCTTTCAAAATTTAATTGGAAATAGTAACATCACATATCGTGAGTTTCTGACGTTAATTAAATTAATTTATTATTTTATTTATCATTGACCACTTTGTTTTGCTAATTAAATAGAAATTGCAATATATTTTAGTGATAGATAGTTTCCCTGTTATTAATTAGTGGTACTGTAAAAGTATTGTCGTAAATGCGTATTTACGAAATGTGATGAAATGCAATTTAAACGCCTCACAAAACATTACTGATAATGATGTTGTAAAACAAATTTTCATTAATTGTGTTTTGAACAAATTTGCTTTCAAATCCACAATGATTATTAAGCAAAGCTTTGCAGATTAATATTAAGAAAGATTTCAACAGGATCAAAGCCCACCACTACACCTCCATCATTAGTACTCATGTGTAAGTGCCTTTATCAGTAGTTGTTAGGTTCTTGGTTGAATGGTTAAATCGAATGATATATTTATTTAGCAGAATTGCATCATTACAAAAGTGATCCTAGCACAATAAATCATGGTGTTCGCTTATGTCTCTTCTATAAAATTTATTTAAACTTTTTAATTTTATTTTTAATTTTATTGTTTTTGTTTTTATTTTTTTATAGTATTGCTGGGAAAACAACTGAGATGAAAGACGAATTTTTCGATGCCAATATTTTCTGTCATCCAAAATAAAACATTCTTGTATTCATATCATCCGCGAAATTTTGTTATAGATTTACTTCAATTTCTTACGCAGGAGAAGGACGAAGAATTTATTACTTTGTCACCAGGGAATTATGTTACAATTTACCGCTTTGTATGCATATAACACGGTAATGAAAAATTGAAAATGTGGTTTTTGATCAAATTTGGCAGTGCCACTATAATGGCTTAGCAAGTGAGGTAACATTTATAATACTAAAAAATTTGTATAATTTGAGTACAAAATTTACATATTCTTGACTATTTTTCATAGTTATACTTTAAAACATACATATAAAAATTAATTCTTAATTAGAGATAATTTTTTCTCTGAAAAGTGAAAATAACTTTCTCGAGGTTACAAATTCAAACGGATAATAAGAAATTCACTAGTAAAGATACTGTATATCAATCAATCTAGAATCAATTATATACACTCTTTAAACTTCTTAGAATATTATTAATGATTTCCACAAGCATGAGTTGACTTACAAGCTGACAACGCTTGCAGATTATTGAACTTTTGTGTAATAATTCATGCTGATGATAAGCCACTTTTTTTTTATCAGAAAATTGTATTCAGTGACGAAGCTCATTTCTGGTTGGTCTGATGAGCAGCCTGAAGCATTGCAAGAACTGCCAATGCATCCCGAAAAATTTACTGTTTTGTGTGGATTGTGGACCGGTGGCCTCACTGAACCGTACTTTTCGAAATACGATGAAGGCAGCAACGTTAACGTGAGATGATTAATTTTTTTTTTGCCAACATGGAAGAGCTGGCCTTTGCTGACATGTGGTCGAGTTCGGTGAACAATTTATTCTTCGTTTGGGGCTGGTCAATTGGACGCCTAGGTTCTTAGACATTTTTATCATGCCTATAGGAACAACCCTCCAACTGTTAATGCCTTGGAAGCCAATATCAAATTTATTAGTAAGATACTGGTCGATATGTTGGAAAGAGCGTGATGAAGTCGGACAAGGCATATGAGTCGTAGCCGCGGTCAACACTTACATGAAGTAATTTTTAAACGTTGGATTCTACAGATCGTTAAATCGATTTCACATAAGTATGTCAGAAAAATGCGTGTGTTTTATAATTATTTTTTTTTTTCAAATCAAATTCGACAGTTTTAAGAAATCAGACGTTAAAAATTTATATATAAAGTGTATTTCAATATTATAATATTATATCTCAGAAGCACTTATGGACTTGGGAGGTATATATTTAGAAACAAAGTGTGTTATACATTTCATTAAGCCTTATAGAAATCGTTTTATATAAGTATACCGTTACCGTTGTGCTATACGTATACTATTTTTATTAAGACAACTCAAATACCAAAAAAATAAATAGTTTTTATATTAATACCTTTTAGTTGCCAACCTATGAGATGTATACACTTATCTATGCGTGTGTGGATGTATGTATGTATCCACATATGCATATACATATGTATGTAATTATGTTCTTATGTGTTTGTTTTACATGCGTACATGTTCGTTAAAATTTAACCACTTGTGTTGATTTATTTTAATCTTTATAAACTTTGTACTTTAAATTTCAAAATTACTAAATTTGCTTTTGTTCTTGCTTTGTTTGTCGTTTTTCTTTTATTGTACATGTTACGATTAACTTAATTTGAAGAGTGATTATACAGTGTCGATAAATATAATTATTTACGCCAATAAGATTACATCATTTGTAAGCTTTGTGATGAAACGGTAATAATAGATTATATTAACCGCAGTTTTGATTTGTAAGAAACTGCCGAATCTTTGTATTACAAGTTATCATTTTTGGCCTATTTAAAAATGACAATGATTTAAGTCCAATAAGAATTCTATATTAGCACCATTAGCCCTGGTACAATTTCGTCATCCATTGTTCATTTAAGTAGAAATTTTTTTCAACACAATAGACATGGGAGTTCAACTGCGTGCGCCTCTAATTTAAATTCAATCACTTTATTTAAAATAAATCCAATCACATTATTTAAATGAATTTTCATTCCTAATAAAGAGTTGAAAAAAAACTAATTTGAAGCTGAATACAATTATTCATTGAATCACATTGAAATTACAAATTAGATCGAATGTAACAGTAGTCAATAAATATTAATATCACGCAAGTTAAATTTGGTGTAATAATTGAAATCACTTTCACTTCTAATAAAGAATTGGCACAAGCTATCTCGAACTTCAAGAAATGTACTTGTGTGCATTAAATAATAAAGTTAATCAGTGAATTATAAATAATTTTTAAAATCACGACAGGTACAGCAAAGTAGCACAAAATTCCCTTCTACATTTTTAGGAAATACTTATAAGTTCAGTCAATGTTGACTTACTTGCTTTCCGTAATTCTGTTACGAAAAATATGTAAAACGTTGATTGATAAATTATTAACCGCGATTTTCAAAACCGAAAGCTAACAATTCCTCTTTAACAACTAAAAAAAGGTAGCATATTATTAAAATATGCTTCTTTCCTAAACATCTCGTATATTTTGTTTTGTATGAAACAGTCAGCAGCTTAAAAAAGTAAATAATAAGAAACTACAAAATATATTACAAAATAATTTTAATTTTGTTATTTCGGAATAAGAGCTAATGAAATGCAAATGTTCCTACTTTTCGTAAAAAAACTTTCAAATATTTGTTAAAGTTTCAAAGGCATACATAAATCGACTCGGTTTATAGAAAAGGCAGGGCATATTTTTAACATTGTTTATACACAATCAATTTATTATTGTATATTATTTGCATTCGTAAAGAATTAATACTTTTGTATTTTAATATTTTTATCTCCAATATATAATTTGTTTTTTTTTCACTCTCAAAGCAACTCAGAGTCAGTCAACATCACACCCCGTTGGGAATTATTTTTTAAGTGCATCCAGACCAATGATCGTGTAATCTCTTTTGAGAATTTCTTCTCACTCGCATTCTAGTTAACTTCTACATCTCAGATAACTGTATAGGAATATGGTTCTGCTGAGGAATTTTCCGTGGTTAACGACATAAAGTCGTAGTCATCCGTCGGCATCTGTACAACTCTATTTTGTAAAGTATACGAATACAATTTATTTACTTTTCTTTTAGTTTTACTTCATTCAAAGGATATTAAATTTTGTGAGAAAATATAAGAATATATTTTAGCACTACTTTTCATTGCTTTAATTAGTTCTCTTTATTTATTAGTCAATCTTGTAGATGCAAGCGTTTTTATTATCATTAAGCCTATTAGGCAACTGGCTTTCCTATCAAACATTAAGATCCGTACATAAGAATGTATATAATGTCCCCGACTTTTTGAATTGATTGTGCATGAGGTAGCTGCATGTATGTGTGCGGAAACAAAAGAGTTGATTTTGTAATATGTATGTATGTATGTATGTATACTGAAGCCCTGCACAAACAAACAAAATCAAATAGAATGTGTATATGACTCTCTCTTATTTTTACGATCATAACGTTAAAAAAGAAACAAAACTTCACTAAAAGAATATTGGAGTAGCTTGAAGGTGAAGTAGAACATCAGAACTGAAATAGAAGTTGAAAGTTCTTTGCAATTTTGGGTGCCGTTGATTTTATATCTAACATAACCAGGATAATTTTTTTTGTGTTGTGGTAATTGATTACTAGGCCATGATTTATATCAAGAAAATGTTTAATATTTTTCACTTGTTGTGCTAAAAACTTAGACTCTACTACGAATTTCTTATGTAATTCGTAATTGTTTTTTGAAGGTTAGTGCATAAGCTAATAGGTTTTTTAATTAATCTGAAAACATTATTAGTTTAGAAATTTCTTTTGAGTAGTAGCTCTCTTTTAGTTTATTCAATTATTCGTTAAATTTATTTCTTCAATTATTCTGCTAAAATTGTTCAATAAAAATGTTTATTGTATTTTATTTCTTTCTTATTTGATGAGTAAATTAATACATAAATGTTTAGTTAATTAATTAAACTAAATGGTTTGTTAAATTTTGTGTGCAAGCATTTTCAATTATGTAATTCATCAAAATTAAGAATACTATTCATTGTAATATACATACATATTTCATTACATTGTGGTTGTGAGAGACAGTGAGTGAGAGAGATATTTATCGTCATCTATCACGAAAGTACTTTTGACGTAGTTGGGTTGTAATTTCAAACCTTGAACTACTTGTTTTGGTTTTAATAATCAAAATAAAAATTTGTTAATTAAAAACTTTTACAATTTTCTTATATACAAACTTGAAAATTTTGCTTTTATTCTAGCATCTTTATCTCGGGTCTAATCGCCGTTACCGGCATGAAGTCATTATGGTCGCATATTTTCCTTTCGAGATCACACCATTCAAAATCAAAAAGTAAAATAAACAAAACATGTGACGCGAACTCTAGATATCGAGTCAGCGACCTATCGTAATATGTATGCATGTGCTAATACTATTCGATGCCGAAATTAAATATATATATATATATATATATATATATATATATAAATATGTATATATATATATATATATATATATATATATATATATATATATGTATACACACATATGTATATTTCATATGTCCATTTCTGTATTATGTCGCCAACAGGAAATTGTGATAAGTTTGAACTCTGTGAAATGACTGATAAGTTTGTTTTAAAGTAAAATGTTTCGATAATGTAATTATACACGTGTGTATGGAATAGCATATTTTTTTTGGAATTCGAGCACGAGTATTTACAAAATATGCAAAAAGTTATGACCCTAATATACATACATATTTAGATTAACAAAACAAAAATGTTTAATTTATATGCATTTTACTTATTTACGCATAAACAAATACATACATACATACATATATACACCCAATAAACCAACTTGAAACCAAAATATAACTATAGGGGGGAATAAACTTATAATATATTTCGATTTTTGAAATATTGAATAATATTATTATATTTGTATTTTGTATTGAAAATAGAAAGAAGTGGCAACGCAGTTAAGCTCGGAAAATTCCTCAGAATTATACAGTTATCTGAGGTATTAAAGTTAACTAGTGCGACGAGTGGGACTCAAAACTCTTGACAAAGATCAGTGTACGATCAGTGGTCTGGTTGCAACTAAAATACATATAATTGCCAACGAGGCTTGATGTTGACTGACTCAGAGCTGCTTTGCGACTGAATATTATTATATATTTTAGAAAAGTTGTTATATTAGTATTTGCTTATGCTCTAAGCTTACAAAAGTAAATTTAAATCTCATCTCAATTATTATTGAAAAACAATTTTTTTTCTGTAAGCTTGTTATATTTAATTTTTTATTATGAAAAGGATGCGAAAACCACAACAGTAGCGTTTAGCGTGGTATCGTTTTGTTAAATACCCAGCGTTGTCGTGCGATGATTTTCATTTTGCCCTATTTTCTGAGGTTTTGTTTCATGTGTCTGAAATCAAACTTTCTTGATGGGCGTTTTCTTCAGTCCATATGAACGTTTTTTCTTCTTCTTTTATTTCTGAATTAAAAACACTTTTCGAAACATGAGCCTATCAAATTTTTTTGGATAAAGCTGCTTTTAATTCAAGATATAAGAAACTTTTTTGCACGCAACCACTGGACCAGGCTATTATTAAAATTTTCAAGATACACTTCAGATCTACAATTATACAAACTTTATTACCTAATATTGAAGAAATTCAAGAACTTTATTAATGTTCCTGTGATATATTTCTTATACAAGAAGCTTAACTTAAGGTACCAGCTGAAATAATAACAAAAATTTTAGCAAAGCAGGATTTTTAAAAGAGGTTAGTTCAAATTGTGCTTGTAAGAACACATGCACTGCTTCTTATTTGTTATAGTTGTGAGAATACTTCACACAATAAAATTGCTATTTGATATTTGAACATAAAGCACTTTTGACAGACGAGCCTCCAAATATATTCCAAAATAGATTATAATAATCAGGCCGTATTATTAACAACGTCTATAGAATTAATTCAATGATGAGTTGAAAGCCTTTAAATAATTTTCAAATACGTATTCATCGAAAAGTTCACATACAGACGTCATCGACTGTCCTTCTTTATATATGTTTAGTTTTCTAAGTTTAGTTTTATTTAATTACACAATATCAACAGTTACATATGTAGATACATTCGTACAGATATGTATTTATATCTGATACAAACCGCGATCAATGGTTTAAGAAAAATATTAATTACTAGCATTTCATGGTTGTAAGCAAAAATGAATACTTATTGAAATTATTATAAATACATGCACATATTTTCTAGTGTTTGCTAAGTTACTTATTTTATTGGCTCGATTACGAAATAAATAACATTTCAAGCGTTTTAAAGTTTCCATGGAATATACTAAAAACGTTTTTAAAATTTTAATTTTAACGTACAAAATCATTCGCTAAATAGTACGTTTTTTATAAGCTGTACACTTCACCTAATTCTGACATTTTTTCATATAATTGAATTCAGACAATATCTCATTAAATACTTTATACCATATTCATAATTTTACAAGTATTTAATAAAAATTTTTCCTTAAAAATTTTCTTAAAAGGGGTTTCAAACACATATTATTTTTTATGAATATAAGGGTTACTATTTAATAATAAAAAAGCTTATTCTCACCTGGTTTTTGCATACAGAAAATACAGTAGACAAGCTAACGAGGCTGCTTCAACACAACCTAACAGAGAGAATTCAACAGCTCCCTGTAGGAAATTTAAAACAACAGTAATCATACTGACGATATTGGAAGAAGGGGTATTTGAGGGGTTAGGTCACGTTATTTTATAAGGATATTAACACATGAGCTTAATCGCTCGATAAGGATACAATAAATGAGAATAGAGACCAAGAAAATAGAATGATAGTCGAAAAGGAAGTTTATGATATGTTGCAACTGCAACGATGTTTTTTTATTTCTATTTTCACGTCTTCTGGTGATTGCTGCTTTCAGTTTGTTTCGTTGTATTTCTTTCTATGCAGTTTGTGCCACAATGTCATTTATTTAATTTTTTGCTGTGTATTTTCTGCTTACATGTTCACATACATATACATACATATCCACACAACAACATATGTACATATGTATTTAAATATTATTTTTATTTTTATATTTTGTTTTTGTTCTTGTTTCGTTAATGTATAGGTTTCAAGTTATAAAGTTATTACGTATTTTTCATTAAGGTCACTTTTTACACCAGTCACTGCCAGAGTGACTCAAAAAGTATCTGAGCATGGAATGTTATCGCCGAGTTTTTGTTGTTTAACATTTTTCCTTAGTACGTATGGGTCTGTTTCATTGTTAGATTTATTGTTGAAGTTGCTGTTGTTATCTCTTTAAAAAATCAAATGATAATAATAAGATGCTGTTGCATTTTTCAGCATTTAATGTATATACATATATATATATATATATATATATATATATATACATATATATATATATATATATATATATATATATATATACATATATATATATATATATATACATATATACATATATATTGTTAGAGCCAACTATCATCCCATCATTTGTTTTCACCATCTTCATGCTTATTCAATACATGACCAATACTTCAGGGAAAAGGGGAAACCCAACATCAGCTTATTATATGTATGTATATATATATATATATATATATATATATATATATAATATTATATATATAATATTATATGCACATGCTCCAGCTGCACGTATTACATAGCTGCATACTTATATGTATGTATGTAGGAGTATGTATGTACATATGTGCAAAATACATTTGCGCAAATGTGAATGAATATTCAGATACGTCAAAGTATTCATAATGTTCCCGGAGCCATTTCGTGGTTTTGTTCATATTTTTGTATTTTCAGTTTGAAGAGGAAATTCTTTCAGAATCCTCTCGGGGGTTTCAGTTAAGATATTTTAGGACATTCTTAATATCATGAAGTTTCAGTTAATTATTATCTTTAACAATCTGTTCTTTAACTATTTCATTAATTTCCTTGCAGTTACGAAAATATTTAAGGATATGAACAATTTAAAGGGAAACTGCTCTTAGGCTAAAATTTCTTTTGCTGTATTTTCATAATGGTACTTAACACGACTTTGGTAGATGGTCAAAATATATAATACATTTTCATTGAATAAACGACTTTCGAAGCGAAAGATGATTGAGCTTTTTTTCGCGGTTATGGCTCGATATGTACATTTTAATTTATTTTATAAATTGACGTTTTATTTAACAAAGCATGTAAGAAATAAATAAAATAAAACATACATATTCACACATACATATGTGTGTATGCCTGTGGAACCAACTAAAATACAAACTGTATCGTATGATCAGCAAAATGTTTTTATTTTGTTTTCATTTACTAGCCATTTCATCCTATTGTTTTTTATTTTTGTTGATATTCGTTTTAAACTTTTCCTTAACACTATTGCATGAAACACGTAGGTAAGTATGTATGTATATGCGGTTCCAACTATGAGAAACAACAATAACCGCTCAACATCTACGGCACGCTTTAATTTTTCCACTTATTATGATTGGTAATTGCAATAATTTTTTTTATCGTTTGCACAAAATTACATGCATACAAGCATCTATGGATATACTTGCATACATACATGCATCATTTCTCTTAATAAATTAACCGGCGAAAATGACAACATAGACATTTCGATAAAAGTAAGTATATGTATTTATGTACACATGTAGGTAGGCATAAATATGCAAAATACATACATGCATGCATTTATGTGCACCGTATAGATACTCAGATATGAATGCATATATGTTTAACTTTTAAACTTAAGACCACTAAAAGTTAAATTTACTTTTATGTATTTATGTTCTTTATTTTGTTAATTTCTTTATTGTACCACTTAATTCACATTTACTTAATAGGTATTTTCACACATCCATACATATATTTTAATTTACATCACTTTTTTGGTTATTGCAGAAGTAACAAAAGTAATCCACAATGTTTCCGATTTACAGACACACTACCGTTCCAGGCAAGCTTTTCGTTTAAAATGTTTGCCTTAACTAAATAACTTGTGTCTATTAATTAATTTTCAATTAAAATTTATTATTCTCTATAATACCAGCGTAGAAGAATCCACATCATTGAGTTCTAAGTACGTCTGATTTACTTCAATTCAATTATAATACTACAATAATAAAATGAACAAACGTACACACACACCAATTCATCTGTACTTGACAATACATATGGGAGATCCCAAAAACACAAAGAGCGCAAAATAAACCACTTTCTTTGCATATCAGCAGTCAGTGTTACCAGAACAGCTTTTTTTCGAAAATCTCCCCAAGTAATACCATTACACCGATATATATGTATATAACATATCTTATTTATTAAACATTAAAGGGTATTCGTTACTTATAGGATGTTGCTATTTTTATCATCACATCGCATGGCTCCAAACGATTTTTAAAATAATTTTTAGTTATAATTATATATAAATAGTAAGTTTTCAGACATATATAAATCAAAATTTGAAAACATTTTATATAAGTCAATATTAATTAAAGTTTTACTTTATAATTCGTAACCAAAAAAATTTGTTTTTATAACAAATCTTGAATAAGTTATCAAAATCTATGGCCTTTCGCCCAACACCGCAGCCCAGTCAATGGTAATAATGCATGCATGTTATGAAAGTACGTTGTAATATGTATATTTTAATTTTTTATGTAACGCTGTTACATAAAGAACCGAATTTTTTAAATCAGCGTGATATGCAATATTTATTATCGCACTTGGCAAATGTTCACCCAGGTATATCAAAATATGTGTGCTGCAAAGTACAACTCATTAGTGCCACAGCATGATAAACATCAAATATCAAATCAATACACGGAAATTCGTAACACTTTTTTTAATCACTCTTCTCACTCGGATAGGAAGTACACCGTGCGGCAAGAAAACTTTCAGGTTGAATCGAATCATATATTTTTGGATACATTGGATAACTTAATGAGAAAAATTAAAACACAGGCAAGTTATTTCAATAGAAAACAAAATTTCCCAACGTTCTGATATATGTGCATATCGCCACCTGAAATGCAAAACAGCGCAACATCAAAAATTCGGAATTTTTAGAAAAGAAAGATAACGTATTGTGAGGAAATATTAAAATGTGGTCATCATCATGCTCTTCACATATTAACAATATAGAAAATACAAATCATCGAATGAAAGTCAGTATAAAAACAAAATGTATTTTTAATTAGATTTTAAATTGGATTCTCATGGGGAAAAGTTAACTCTAAGGATTGTAATTCAAGAAAAGAAAATGGTATTTCTCCAGTATCCTTTTCTAATTTTGTTGTAAGCAGTGAATAAAAGTAATTAAAATTTACGCAATTAAATTTGTTCATATGTATGTACTGTTATTCAACTACATTTCTTTTATAGCACCGCGTAATGCAGCTAAATTTATAACTGATTCTGTTTCGGAAGTCATTTCATTAACTGTAGCGAGACTGTTTTTATGGGCGTGACAAAATATATTTTTATATGTACTAGTTTTTAAAATCGATGTATGAAAAAAGAAGATATATAACTAGCCCGGATCAAAAGGCGACTGGTATCATACATAAGTTCTTTGAAAGCTTTCTTCATACGTCGATATATATTCATATACATATGTGTATGCATACATTTTATTAAAATTGTTCCTTCAGAATATCTTCATACTTCACGTGGGCTCTTATTTATGTACACATTTACGTACCTAAGAATTGTGAAAGAAATAAATGAAATCTATTTTAAAATACGTAATACTTTATAACAATTGTTAGTTCAAGATAAGTTTTTCGTGTAAAAGCACGAACACATTTGTTAATTATTTGCAAAGATGTTAGGCAAGAACAATTTTTGCGTAAACATAAATGCGAGAAAATTTAAATAAATTTATAACGAATTATCCGGGTTTTCACGGCTAGTTTCGAGAACACTCAATTACAAAATAATAAATTTTTACTGCTACAAAAACCTATCCAGAAAGCAAATTCCTTTGGATCCGCATTAAAATATTGCGCAAAGCTTTTAATTGTCGGTCGTAAGCAATTCCATAGAACTTATGCAGTTATCCCAGTATCTTCTTCTCCAACAACAAATGCTTGATTAAGCTTAAGAATAAGGTCGAAACAATTTATTAAAATAAACTTAATTTAAAGTTGGATTTTTTATTTTTTTTAATATGAACAAAATTCATAGTACACATCTTTTGTATAGTTACAAAATTTAAAAATACACCCATTTCCCTACGACGAGTTAAAACTTGCCACATTACTTTTTCTTGGGAGCAGCAACGGCCTTCTTTTTCCTGGCTTCAAAAGATTTCTTTAGCATTTTAGCGCGGTTGGCAGCAGCTTTGCTAGCAACAACGGCGAAATGGTTCTTAGCCAATTCAACGTTGTTCTTCTTGGCCTTTGCCAACGTCTTAGCAACTGTGCGTTGTTCAGCTGCCAAGGCAGCGCGACGGCGGAGTACTTCAGCGTATGGGTTCAACTTGATAAGTTGGCGTACGTTGGTCAGAGGATTCAGACGACGTACACGGCGGAACACCCTTTTGCGTGGATCACGAAGAACCTTACGGATTTCTTCCGATTTCAAAAGGCGAGACAAATCAGTGTTGGCCATTTTAGGTTGAGGGAGATTGTAGCCCTTCTTTAAAGTAGAACCAGTTTTCCATGTACCGAAAAGTTCATTCAAACGACTGAAAGCAGATTCGGTCCAGATGACAAAGCGTCCAACATGACCACCGGGTGCCAACTTCAACAAGTTCATTTTGTCGACCGACATGGTTTCAATTCCTGGGATGTTACGGAAGGCACGACGGAGACCTTCATCCTTGTAGTAGACAATGAGAGGACCACGACGGGCAATTCGGCGACGGTCGCGCATGGTACCACGTCCAGCACGGAAACGTTGAGATTTGTACACCTACAAATATTAAGAATGAATATTAAATGGCGTTAATGGATACTATATGCATATATCAATTAGATTTAACTATCTATAATGTTGATTTAAGTTACCCCGTTAATTAGTATGGAAAACTTATTAACGGAACGCCTACCGAAACCAAAATTTGCTTTAGCACCCACTACAATATTAAAACAATTCTTGACGAAATCTGTATCATATTGAAATTCTGTCAATAATTGTGGTAAGTGCATAACTTGAAATATGCTGGTAATGAGTTATTTCATTTACCTTTTGGATGTCAGCCCAAATTTTCATGCGCCTAAGAAAGACAACAGCTTGTTTGGTCTTCTGCAGCTTCTGTACATCATCGGAAACAACCAAGGGGAATTCGGAGACGCCATCGATGATGTGGCCCTTTGATTGGACAAGAGCTGGAACGCCAGAAGCAGCGATGGCGGAAACTAAAGCATAACGTCGTTGGTTTACATTGATCTTGCGGTGCCAACGACGATAGGTCTTTGTTGGAGCGAACATACGACCACCACGACACATGTTACCGAAAGCACCCTGGCCTGAACGGTGAGTACCACCACCCCGAACACGGGGAATACGAGCAACGGCACGACCAGTACCCCAAGATTCGGCAGAGGTTTGGTGACCTTAACAATATACAAACAATTATTAGATATTTTATGCTGTTTCTACTTTTTTAATACATACCTGCTTGTTCACTGACAGCATAAGCTTGGCGCTTGTTACGACGCATCAATTGATGAACATCATTAACCACATCGGGACGGATGGGCGCTTTGAAGACGGCTGGCAAGCAGATGTTCTTGTCTTTAACTTGTTCATTTTTATCCGAGTAAACGGAGACCAAAGGTCTGGCATTGGCTAAACTCTAGAAAACAAACAAAATAACACTTTTTTTAATTTGAACTGTGCTTGAATTTAATATGGGTTAGAATTTCACAAACTAAACACGTGTGACTTTTCACATCATCTTTACATTTATTCACATTCAATTAATTATACTACGATTTATTTTTATAGTCACACTGCTTGATACTATAAGGTTTCAGTCGACAAACAGTTCTTACCATTTTTGTACACAAATAATCCGAAAATTATTAAAAATATTTTATTCTGCTATGGCAGAAACGTCCTCCATATACCAATAGTGGACCGAAAAGAAAAAGGAAGAAAACAAGAAGCGGAAAGAATGATAAATAACGAAAAGATTAACGAAAGTATAACATGGCTACCGAAAACAGAGCTGTAACTGAACGAATACCAATAATTGAATTTGACAATTAATAAATTTTGTTTCATAAATTTCATTACAGATGGCTCTGTTCGTGACTTTAAGCAGAAACGATGATAAAAAGCAAACGCAACTGGAATAAAGATAAAACAAGACAGAAATACAAAAATAAATAGAAGCCGCATCATTAAAGAAACTTATTTAAATATCAAATAGTTATCAAATAAACCTTTGTCTTTTACACAAGTATGGCAGGTGAAGTAACTGTGGATGCTTTGCCATATATTGACCAGGGTTACGATGATCCTGGCGTTCGAGAATCCGTAAGTGTTTTGTTTTAAAACATCTAAAAGGTGTCTCAATAATTACAGAATGCGAATTATACTCATGTATATTTGTAATAGTTTGTCTAAAGCAATCTTGATCATCGCGAAAAAAAAAACAAATTATTGTTTATATAAATACGTATGCTATATATAAAGAAAATGACAAGAGTGTTTTGCAATTTCTCATTTACAGGCTTTAGCTATGGTGGAGGAAGAATGCCGACGTTATAGACCAACCAAAAACTACTTAGAACATTTACCAGCTCTTAACTCTGGATCATTTGAAACGAATCTCATGTCCCAAGAATTTGAACGCATACAGAATAGGATACCCATGGAAACTCTCAGTATGAAACGCTATGAGTTACCTCCACCAGCAGCGGGACGCTTATCAGAAGTTTCTGCTTGGGAGGAATCCATTGACAATTCAAAAGCTCAGCTTGAGCATCAATGGGTAAGAACAATAAACTTGGAACTTATGCTCGACTATGGTATTGAAGCTTGGAAAGCATATCTGGAAGTCTTTGTAGCTCTTCAAGCAAAAGCTCAAAATCAGCTGCAAGCCTTGAAGAAAGAAATACAAGATGTTAACTGGAAAAGAAAACAGGCGCAAACTCAGGCTGGTGAGAAACTCCGTACGCTAGAGGCCAACTGGGTACTGCTAGTATCAAAAAATTATGAAATCGAGCAACAATGTGCTGAATTGGAAAAACAAATTTATATGATGCAGTCACGTTTAGCAGATAATGAGAACGAAGTAACGGCAGAAAAAATTAATGGCCATGCTGTATCCCAGGAGGAGGAAAATGAAAATAGTATGGAAAACACAGCAAACAATACTGACCAAAATGACGATTTTTCTGAAAGACAACAGGAGAGCTACGATAATTTAGATCAAGAAATGAGATCTTTGGATTCTTAATTGTAAACCTACATTAAAATTATAGTTAAAATTATGTGTTCATATAGATCCATACGTGCATATGTATGTACATACATATATATATTACTAATCACTAAACTCCTTTTAGCAAATTGTCATATTGCCACATGACGGGTATTACTGCAATAAAGAGTTGCCGCACTTGTTAAATTTATATCTATATTATTCATATTGCTAAAAATTTGTATTCGCTATTAATCTATTATATTTGACTCTTACCGAGCAAAACATTTTGTTCCGTTTTTGGTAAAATTCAAGGCCTATGCTTCTTCTATGCGATTCTCAATCTGCATTTTTAAAGTTTATGCTGTTTTGAAATTCTAAAGTTTCTCCATTTTTCTTTGAGGATCTTACATCATTTGAAGTACTTACTATCTGTGTATATTCTACACTCATGCCATCATTCTCCGCGTAACTTTTGCGTGAAATTACATTTTCTGTAGGTTGGTTGCGCTGCGTTACTTTTTCAGCAGAACAGGTTTTTTCATATTACAAGTAAAATAGCCATATGGCACATATAATATTTGGAATTGTTTCGTATTCTGAAGAATCAACATATGGATTAAGTTCCTATTCCGGACGGAATTAAACTCTGTGAAATGACTTAATATATATTTTAACGTATAGCATTTGATTTGGTACATAATCATAAGCTTTAAAACTGGTCCCTTTAAAATGTTCGTAAAACCCTCAACATGCAACTCTATTTTGTTTCTCTTTTAATTATCGAAATTTGACTGATTGTCTGGTAGCACTCAACAATAATTTTGTGAGAAAAACTTTTCGTTAGCAAGAACAAATATATTTACTGCAGAAACACAGAATTTCGATGAGGAAGTAGAGACGAAACTTAGATTTTTTATCGCGGACTTTTGGGAAAAGATTTTGTCTTTCTGGAATAAACGAAATACAACAAAATTAATTATTAAGCTGTTTATAATCTTAAAAAATTTAAGTCAAGCTTGAAGAAATTTTAAGTAAGAGGAAAATTGAGAAAAGATATTACTTATAAAAAGAAAACGTGAAAAAGGGAACTAAAGATACACGTCAGTTAACAAGTGATTAAATTGTTTTAATAAAAGGGACGTAGAGCAAGAAGTGAAGAATACGTGTACTCATGCATACATATAAATAAGAAAACGTAATCAAAACAAGAAATAAAGAGGCTTATAATAAAATGAAAATGAACAGAAATTGCTGATAGTATACTTTTTACATCATAAACTTTGCGTTCAATTAGTGAAAAGAAAATATAGTAGCCGAAAGGTCGGCTGAGCAACTATAGAACTAGAATTTCTAATATTTATACTATCTTAATTGTTAATAATATACAAACACATTTTCATAGTACAGTTCTGAATCTGTAAACAATGGTTACCATGGAGGAAACAAATACGGCAAACTCGTCCTCGGCAGCTGCGGTTGCTGATGGGGCAAGTGCAGCTGCTCATACGAAGACTGTTGGAGTGGCACCAACCAAATCAACTTCTCATGTAAAGTTATTGATAAAGTCATCAAATCAACAGTATGAAGATCACATGATTGAAAGCGATTTGCTGTGGACAGTAAGGAGACTGAAGTCCCATTTGTCCGTCGTTTATCCAAGTAAACCGGTGAGCTTTTGATATACATGAGAATATATATGTACATATGTAAATAGGTACTTCTGTCCATAGAAACATTCATTCGATTATGAATATACTTTACATTTGGGTACATATTTATGTATGAAAGTTAAAATATTGTATATCTTACGGCACTAATTGTTTATTTATATGTGCGTAAAAAATTCTTTGAAGAAAAATTAATTTTTCATCTTCAGTTGAAATATTGCGCAATAAACATACATACATAAATTTTATTGTACGTAAGAAGACAGGCATAGTTGTATATATTTACATCATACATTTGTATGTATATAGGCATGTTAATTATTTTACAGATAAAATATGTAGGTATGCAATATCAAAGTATAGTTTATTTTGATTAGCATTGTATATAATCGTACATACATATTAATGTACACAAGCATTTGCATGCATACAAGCTGGTGAACCTAATTGAAACTAATTAATCCGTGAATTTTTTTCTATTTATTCTGTAATATAAATTTTATTATTATAATCATATTTTTATTATTAATCTAAATGAAATTTTTTGAAGTCTAGTGTCGATTTGCTAATGCACCATATAGACATTACTTAAACATCAAAAATTAAATCTTATTTACATATCTAAATAAAATTTCCTTGATTTGTAAATATAATTTTGGGTCATTTCAGCAAGTAAACTGAGGAAAGCTTGCCAACATTATATTGATATACCCTTTTGTGAGCTTTAAGATTTATTTTTTAGAATGTTTGATATAACATATTTTGGATAGAAAAATAAAATTGTATTGAAACATTCACATCAATGAATTTGTATATATTAAAACTCACACCTAGTATATACACATACATATGTAGATCTTTAACGTTACGTGTACTTTTTAATTTAATATGATTGTTATAAACTTATTTTAAATAAAACCGAAAATAATTCCTCTATTAAATTCAAGATATGCATAAAATTTTGCATATTGAATGAATACTCTCATAAAAAGTAAAATATAGCAATCATCCAAAAATTTTAATTTGTAAAATGCTTAAGTGCCTATACCATAAATCGAAAGAGTTCTTTATATTTGTTTTTGAATGAAGGAATTCTTTCGACATTGACATTAGATTTATTTCACCGTCCTCGAAATTATATATAAATAAGTTTTTTAAACCTTCCCTGATGGTTATTCGAGGATGACCACTAAACAATGTGGCTGAGTTGCAAATTTCATGAAGTGAAAAAAGCAATATGACCACATTGCGGCTGGGATACGAGTGCACACAACATGATCGCAATTACACTGATAGTTTTCGCTCAGACTAACATATTTGCTTTAGTCTGAAAATCTTAGCAAAATGAGATCAGAATTAATATTTTTTGTTTCCTAATGTCCTTGTTTTGAAAATTTTATTATACGTTTACGTATATACGTATGTAAATATGTAGATGTTTATATATATATTTTATCTCGATTTTTTTATTCTTCATACAAAATTTCTATTTTGTACATGAAAACTTTTATCATTTATAGATAAAGTAAATATGCCCTCTGATAAGTAATTTGCCTTAAAATATTCATAACAACTTATTTTTAATGAACTTATAACTTTTATCAATCTTTATATTACCGCTACTTGAGAGGTGTTAAGTATGTCAGAACTTACGATACTGGACAACCGTATTACACTTCAGTAAAGAACAAAAAGTAATTAAATATTATGAAAAGTCTGGTTATTGTTGCTGTAGTCGTGAGGAAAAATGCTTGCTGCATACTTTGCATCGGATAACTTCAATAAGGGCTCTTAATTAACACGATCAGGCACAAAACTAAATATTTAATTTATGATATTTTTTTGTAGTATGATGAATATTTTTAAAGCCCAATACAATTAACCAATGAAACTTACGGGAGCTAAGGGTTCAATTTTTATAGATTAGCGATTTTATAGATCGTAAGTAGAGTGAAACCAATCCAAAACAACAGACTACATTATATTTATTAATTTCAAGGCCGGTTGTATCATTGGACCTTATTTTTTGAAAAATTTGTGCAGAACTCAATGGTCAATGATTTCGTTTGATAAATTTATTAATATTGATATGGGTAAGATTTGGTTTTAACAGCGTCTGCAACCATTAACTTATTGAAATAAAAATTAAAAATTATACTGTTAATTGGTCTCCAATTTCGCTCTGACACCTCCAGATTATTTTGTATTGGGATATGTAAAATGACTAACAAGAACTAACGACTTGGTTAAGAACTGCCAGCGCGAAGTCATTTAATGCCACGTATTGATTTTTAAAGTTTTATAGTAAGCGAAAAAACACCTTCCATTTTAATTAAAAATTAAACAAATAAAGTTGATATTCAGATAAGAAATAAATCAAAAAGCAGTCTAAAAATATAATTGTTTAGTTTAATTTTTCCGTTTGTATATAAATACACTTGCACATATGTACATTTGTGTGCATGTGTATGTAAACTTTATACTTTCGTTATAACAAAAAAATAAATTATGAAAAATGTTATCAGTTTATATATTTATATTGAAACTCGCTCAATTCTGCTAGACATGTGTATGTTTGTCATTTGCTCGACTGTTTTTAGTAAACCCTCTATACTCTTTTAAACCCTTCACATCTAGACTTCCATTTGATATGTGAGCACATAATAAATAGCGAAGAAATAAGTAGCATTTAAACCATCTTTAGTTAAGCATTCTATAATTTCTAAAGAATATTGTTTTCAAAATAGAATAATAATAAAAATATTATACTCGTATATGTTAATTTGATTTACTACACATTTCTAGTGCCTAGACAGTTGTAATTGATTCTTTATTGATGATGTGGTGGTGATTAATAGTAAAGTTGTGAATGAAACAAATTAAATTTTGAACCATGAAACTTTTGTAAAAAATAGTAATAAATATCTTGGAGTTAGTCAGTAATATTGTATTTGAAAGAAAAATTTAGCATGTATTTGGTTGTTTGAAAAGAAGTAATAGTTATATTTTATGACGGGAGCTTGTATATATATATATATATATATATATATATATATATATATATATATATAGTTATATATTATTTATTAACAAATTTGTAATTTTTTTTTTTTTAGCCCGTTGCTGAGCAAAAGCTTATTTATTCTGGCCAACTTTTAACTGACAATGTGCAATTGAAAGATGTTATAAGAAGTTATAAAGACGTTTATACACAAAATCATATAATACATTTGGTTTATACTCCTAAAAATTTACATTCAGCGCCAGCTTCAAAAGCAAATAAAACAAAGTTGTCTTCACCACAAAACGTTCCTTCGGGAGTGAATAATGTAGCCGGAAGAGACGAAAGTACAAGAACAATAGCCAATAATATGGAAACTACAGATGGATTACGTCAAAGACACGTTGCTGCTAGTAACAATGGAGCAAATCTGCAACCCATGACATCAGCATCAGTGCACCAACAACAATTATTTCATCAACAAATGCATCCTTACTTTATGTCCCCTCAACTAATGTCTATTGCCGGTATGTCCTGCCCACAGTTTCCACGAAACTTATCAAATAGCTTTGGAATTCCTTACAATGTACAGGCCATGATGATGCAACAGACTGCCATGTACAATTGGATGCAACAAGTTTATTCGCAATATATGGAACAGTGTTTAAGATTAAACAACACTGCTAGCGGTGATGCTACTGTTAACAGCGGCTATTACCCTATACTTCCAACACTTCCACCAAATTTCGCACAATTATTGCAACAGCAATTTCCCTCAAGCGTGATGGCACCAGCTGTAGCAGAAAGTACAGCTCCATCAGCAGCTGCTACAGCAAATTTAGCTGCAGATGGCGGGGGAGAAAGACAAGATCAGCAACAGCAACCAGCGCTGGCGCAAGTTGCTGCTGCACGTTTTCCAAATTTGCCACAAGATGAACAGGACAATCGTGATTGGTTGGACAACTTTTTCTCAATAACCCGTTTAGCCTTGTTTTTGACATTATTGTATTTCAATTCATCGCCGCTTAGATGTTTTCTAGTTGTTATAATTGCCGGTGGAATATATTTGTAAGTTTATATAGAAATAAGTTTTATTTTTCATTTGTTGCTTAGAGGATTGTTTTTAACTTTTTGGTTAAATTTATCTTGCTTTTAAGTTAAACACGAAACACATTTAATAGGAGTGAATTTTGCTGCGCTTTGTTAATTGAACAGTAGTCGATAATTTCATTTTCATATACAGCATTTTTTCTCTTATTTCTTACAGCACTAAACCTAAGAGTTCTAAATTCTTTATATTTATAAGTTTGTTGATATTATTAATAAATAAAATAAAAATAATTATTTTCAGATACCACATAGGTGTGCTTCGTTTACGTCACGAACGCAACAATAATGATTTGAACCGAAATAATAATGCGGCACAAAATGCTGCTGTCGATCAGATAAGACAGGGTGTAGATCAACAACAAAATGCTGCTGACGCTCCCGAGAGACAAGAGGATAATGATAATAATGTCGAAGGTGAACAAGAAGTGGAAACAACAATTGATACTCCTGAAAACGCCAATAATGAATCAATGCTGTCCACAATACGAACATTTGTAGTGTCATTTTTCACTTCGCTATTGCCAGAAACGCCGGCGATATAATTAATATTAGTATACAACAGGAAAGTGTTAATTGTTTTATTGCTTTAATTCCACTAAACGCCCAAGTCCTCTTTCACATAAATCTATTTTATATACCTTAATATTTAAATTTGTATGTTAATTATTATAACTAATGGCAATTTAGTTTTGAAATTTTCTTTATTATATATGTATGTATTTCTCCTTAGAAGGCAATTGTAACTAAATTATAATTTCTAGAATTGAATTACAATGATAGACTCAAATTGAATTTCGCTTAAATTGCAACTGTATATAAAAAAGAAGAAATTAATAATGAAATCACGGTAAATGTTCTGTATTCCATTCGAAAACTGATGTAAAGTTTAAAGGCATTATTGTTATAAAAATATTTATAACAAAATTTTAAGGTAAAACTACATACATTTTGAGTGAAATTCAGAACACACGTATATATAAGAATTTTGTTATTTAACTCAACTTTCTAACTTTTCGTTTATTTCATTACGTATGTATGTGTTAATTATTGTTTTATGCTTAGTTTTAGTATAATTATGAAGAATAAATATCGAAAAATTTCAACATTAACTGTTTTAATACAATATAAAAACAAATAGTTAACTAAACACAATGCGAGTTAAAAGAAAAACGTTAACAAACTAATAATTTAAGACTTAGGCAGCGATAGTTATAACTTTATTTTGAATTATTTCAATGCTAACACTTATGGAAAAATTGCAATGTATTCATGCAAAGCAACATGAGTTTAGGAAGAGCATTCTAAATGCTCATTACATTTGTATATTGTAAATGCATGTTGTTTTGAAGAAGGGTATCTAAACATGTCCTTATTTCCGGGATTAAAAAGGTTCGTTTTTTTAAAATACACTATCTTGAATTACAAATATATGTACAAACATTAATTTCCCAACCCAAATTGCTGACCCAATTCTGATGAAATATTGAGTTCTATAAAAAATGTTTAGATTTTAAACATCATTGCAGCAGGACAACCAAAATTATAAATTCTTGAGATGATGCAATATTCAAGTTCAGAACACCATAATATATGAACTACAAAT
Organism: Linnaemya vulpina; assembly: GCA_963675445.1. NCBI lineage: Eukaryota > Metazoa > Arthropoda > Insecta > Diptera > Tachinidae > Linnaemya > Linnaemya vulpina. Next base: position 11,630,279 of record OY776277.1, on the reverse strand, counting down.
ATGGCTTTCGAAATCTATTGTGTAAATAAAGTTTCATGTCACATTTCCAAAAAAGAATTTTTTTCCTTTTATATTCTCATGTGCTGAATAAAAAACAGTTGTTTTAGATTTGTCAATTGACGTCAAGAATTATCGTTGGTAATTTTCATTTAAAGATTCGTCAAGAGAGAATAAAAGCAAAAAGTGTGAAAGCGCCTAATGCGGTTTATATAAAAAATTCCTTTCCTTTATGCCTAGGAATATTTATCATCATGTCTTTCTGAGATTTTAACTAAGTTAGAACAATTAGCCTATATAAATATTAATATAGCAAACAATTTTTTAATATTGTGATCCATAAAGTAGAAATTTACTCACAAAATCTAAATTTTACTTAAGTTACATACATATTAGGATATTTATTAAAGTTTTAATATAAAAAACGTGATTATACTTTTTAGCTAAATGTGCACATATTCTGCATAACTATTTTTAATTATTTTTGTGCTCTTCTGCATAATTAATCGATGCTGCCCTGGTTGTTATAAAAAGTTTCCGCTATGTTATCAAATTAAAACAATTTTTTATATCATGTATGTATGTATTTTTTTATTTATTTAAAAATTTTTTTCAAAAAAGCAATAGAAGCTGCATTTTTTTCTATAAATAGCACTGCCCTGTAAACATTTTTTAGAATAAATCTTATGAGAAAATAGATCGGATATGAAAAATATTTTTTGGATTCTTTTATTTTAATTGGGAATGATTATCCGTCACCTCATGGCAAGTTTGATGCACCTTTCTTTAGCTTACCGGTGTTGGTAATGTGGTATTTTCAGTGTCGCGTTGCCAAAACCGGCCTATTTGCGAAAACCAAATTTCGCTTGGTTTCAGTAATTTTTTTTTTATATTTTTAGCTGTCATTTCTATGATGTAAGCTTAAAACTGAAACAAGAACATATTCAGCGTCACAGCAGTAACGGTTATATATTATATTGGTCAATAGCTCTTTTTAAGAGCAATTAACAGACAATTTTTTATAGATATTGGAACAATTACTTAATGATCCGTTATTACAATGGCTATGACATTCCCATTAGAGGGCAGTGTAATTATTAACAACTTTTCTAAATGGCTAACATTGCTATTGATATTTCATATTGGTAATAATCATATAAATATATAATTTTGTTCATGTATTTATCGTTCGTAATAAGTGTATGAGTAGTAAACTTGAATAATAATAAAATTGTTTCGCCTTGCATAATCATTAAGATAAGATAAACGAAAATATTTCGTTCAATTTATATAGTATAAGTATTTTTACAAAAGAAAGTTTTAATGCTTAACAAATGGCACATTTGTGTTAATAGATAATGTATATAAAAAGCAAATTGATAAACAGATTCAAATATTTTAAATTGGCATGCTGGAAAAGAGGGTAAAACATAACATGAGTCTAATTAGAAAACTTAAGTAACGTTTGTTAACTACGAATTGCATTAACAATGAAATAAATTTTGTTTATTTGATAATTTATATATTTTAGTGGGAGGATGTAAATAGTATGAAGATATGCATGAGATTATTTAAGTTATTGATATCATTACATTTTTATAACATAGCAGTTTAGCGATAAAAGTTGAAAATATATTAATCAATACAAATTTTTATACAAGCTTAGCAAAGCATAGTAATAAATTACATATTTTGTATATGCAATAATTTACATGTACAAAATATACGTTGAGCATTGCCAAATTACATAGATTTCTTTACGTCTAAGGTTTTCAATGTTACGTACAAATCAAAATTATATTAAAGAAAACTGTGTCTCGATATAAGTTTTTATAGAACTAAATTCCATACCAATGGAAATTAGTAATGTTGAAAATATATATAAAAAATTACAAATTGACAACTGAAGTGTTACTAGCATCTGCCTAATAAGCGGCAAACAGTACATTCAAAGCACTTTGGTAACAAATAGTGTAGTGAACTGCAAATTAGGTGCTCTAATTGGAATTCTTTGTTTCTTCAAATATCAAATTTCTGCACATGGTTACTTTTCAACTAGTTTATCAATAAAAAATAATAAGTGAAAATATTATTCAACATTTGAAATTTTTTGTAAAGAAAAATTATGTATCTAACTGAGTATTTCTTCTAAATGGGGTTGTTTGAATTTAGATTGCATTTTTGTTACAATGCGTCACTTTTTTATATTCGGTTATAACAAATTATTTTAAAAATTATTACCCCAATTCGAAAGAAAAAACTTTGAGAACAACATGTTAAAATCATACATTTTCGAACAATTCCTGTTCCGAATCGAATTACATAACGGTTATAAAATTGATTTCACTTGAAGTAAAACACTTTATGAAAAAATTTTTAATGATTCAAATACTTGCAACTACTATCACCTATAGTTGCAAAAAGTGGCAAATATAATATGTCCACTTAAGTTTAATTTTTTTTATACTGCAGTTATATATGTATATTTCGACTATATGAACATTTTCTGTCAATTGCTATAGAGATTGTACAAATTAATTAATTCGTATTTTCATAATATAAATTCACTTTCATCGATTTAAAATTTTCTCATTTTATCTATTTATGTCAATACCAATTTGTAATTTTTAGTAGAGACTCGAAGATCAACATGAAATATTACGATTTTTGAATTTTCCCAAAATCTCATAGTTACTTACTTCCAGATAGTTTTATTTTTTTATTTTAGAAAATAAATTAGTGAATTATTCTTACTACAATGTTGTTTCGGGAACATTATCATGGTCTTGCTGCTGCAGCTGCTGTGGTTTTTGGTGGTGTTGATGGTGATGTGATCTCATATGTGCTATAGGTGGTTGTATTGCAGCAGAAGATGAATACTGTTTATATTTGTATTTATTAATATTGTTAACATTATGCTCCAAATGCTGTTGGTTTGCACTTTGCTGTCGCCCGACTTCCATTGTGATATCCATGATTTTTTGTTCCAATTTACGTATTCGTGTTTGATACTTACGCTTATTCTGCTCAATAATTTGTGTAAGGCTTCTGATAAGAAAAAAGAAAGTCGGTAAAGACTATTAAATTATCACAACTACAGTTCATTATACTAACAGATTCGTTTTTTGCAATTCCCTAACATTGTTGTGTAAATGTTCATATTTTTCATCTGAGTTTTTTTGCGATTCCGTAACCGATGCTATGAGTGTTTGTATGCGACCCTTAAGTTCGGTTTCTCGTGATAACGCTTCTACTAGTTGCTGTTCCGTTAATGCTATATGTTCGGCTTCCGAAAATGTGGTATTGCGTTGGTCATTTATGTTTAACTGCCGCTGCTGTTGATGATGAAATAGATCATTTGTTTCTGCGCTTAACTGTAATTGATGTTGTAATTGTTTCAGAGCTTCGTGCAGTACTCCTATGCGGTCATTAGCATACTGTTTCTCACGTTCAGCTTGTTCCGTTTTTACTTTAAGGGATATATTTTCTTCACGTAAATTTAATAACTCTTGCATTAGAACTGCCATTTCCAAATCGAATGCTGTAGACTTTTCCTTATGCCCAACACCGCTCAAATCTTTTTTGCTTTCGAGTGATAGGCGAGATTTTTCATAGGAATCACTGAAAGGTGACTCAAGGTTAACAATAGTGTTTTGTACCGTGGAGCGCCTGCCTTTCAGTTTGGAGACATGGTAGCGTAGACGGTTGTCATCTTCGGGAGTCCAAGGCGTGGGCGTTATTTTATCGGGTATACTAAAGCTATAATTAAATATTATTTACATAGTTCTTTATATTGATAACACATATTTCTATAATTATTTTGAAATGCAATAATTTATTTCATTACTAATTAAAATATAATTATTTCCTTTACCTATGCTGCCAAGGACCTAAACTATTTTCACAAATATTCTTTTCACTTTCCAAACGATCAAGTAAATGCCTGGCTACTGATTCTACCGCTTTGCGACTTTCTTCAGCTGCTGTGGACTTTTCTTTGATAAGCCCCAATCTGAAATTCAGCATTATTAGACATTTCTCATATTAAAGCTAAAATTTCTCACTTACTTGCTTTCCAATAAAGCTAACATAACATCATATGCTTCAATGGCACGATCACTACAGTTTAAGGCTGCTTGCAAAGCAATTGCATTTGATTCATATTTACCACACAAAAGATACAAATGTTCACAATGTTCCTTGGACTCATCAAGTGTAAGGGACAAAACTGTATTTTGAACTTTTAAATGTTCTATTTTGCGTTGTAAGCGCTGCAGTTCATGGTTCACCTGGGAGGGTTCAACAAAGGATTCCATAAGTGAGCTATTGTTCTGCTTGAGATCGGATACTAAATGCTCCACAATATTGGCGTTTTTAATCTTAAAATTGATCTACTTGATTATATTAAGAAATACATACATACATTTTATTAGTTCTACCTCGTTATTTCTTAAGTCCATTGCTGTTATATTATCATCCTCTATTTTACTGGCACATTTAAGTCTTACCCTTTCGGCCATTTTTGGTATGGCTGGTATTTTATGTGGACTCGTAACATATGTTTCTTCTGCTGTTAAGGTCGAAGTGTTATTTAAGTCATTTAGTAATTCGTCATCGATGTCTTTGTGCGTTAATTGCAAAGATGGTTCCAGTGAGTCCAAACTTTGTGTTGCTTCTATGTCGGCGCCATAATGCTCAATACTAGGAGCTTCTTCAACCACTGTACTTATTCCGCCATTATGAGTATTGCTAATTGAAATTTCCGATTGCAACAGTGCCATTTGTGCTTTGAGATGAAGGATTTCTTCCTGCAATGCCTGATATATTCAAAAGAAAAATGTCAATTGAAATATTATCTGCTAATGGTCGGTCTTACTTCGACTTGGGCTTTGTAATTGGTATCGCATATTTTTAGTTCTTCGGTAACTTCACTACATAAATTATGTTCAACTTCATTATGAGAATATTCCGCTTCTTCCAAGGGATCCGTTTGGCACTCAGCATCAGGATTAGTTAAGTTCAATTCAGAATTATAAATAGAACCTTCCTGGTAGCTAATTTCTAAATATAATCAATAAAGTTAGTTGCTTTTGCAATCTGGTTTCATTTTGGAGTTACATACATATTTTCTATAAATATATTGCCATTGCTTATGACGTGGTAATAATAAATCAAGGACATTTGTAAATTATTACTTACACGCTATTAAAAATTTTTTTCACTGGATTTTTCTACAAAGCACAATAGGAAGCTATCTTTGAATAAAAAAACTTACCACTATCTTCAGGCTCTTGTTCCTCCAAAATTGTAGTTTCCTGTTTGTTTCGAAGTTTCTTACTTAACTCGGCTATAACACAGTGCATTTCAGTTATGCGACATTCGTGGGCGGCACTAACTATTTCTAAACGTCTCAAACATATTTCTTTTTCAACATTACATTCTTCTAACTGCTGCTGCATCGTTACTCGCTCTTCTTCAGCCTGCTGAAGGCGTTGGGATAGTTCTCGCACTTTATTTTCCAGTTGTTGTAAAGAAAGATTATCAACCTGAAAATATACATAATTTTGTCTTTTGCTACAGCTTAAGAGATAATTATTTTGTACATTGATAGATCTTAAGGGCATAGGTTGAGCAACTAATGTATACTCCCAACTACGTCGCATTTCTTGACGTTTTAAAATTGACTCCTGTCTCTGTTGCTCTGAACAGCACATGCAACTTAGACTGCGTCTTAACAGCTGTTCGGAAATCATTTTCCTCAAAGATATCAATAGATATCCATTTTTAATTTTATTCAATGAACAATAGCAGAAAATCTTCTACTGATTACGTCGTTGGTGTTTTTCCTAGAAATTGTTTCTATTATATGTAGTTTTATAGAAAACAAAACAATATTTCGCAATAAACTTCAAACATTCCTCCGACCCCTTTGATTAGCTGCACCTTCAATGCTATTTCATGCATTTGTACGCAGCTGCGCACAGTGACACCACCTAATATTGACCCCCTAAAAAATTTTCCCTACACTAAAATAATAACAATATTACCAGCAAATTTACTTTTTGGATAGCCTACTACGACATAGAATATAAAAATTTACTTACTTTATTGACAATATCTAGTGTTGAACAGGAACTTATGTTGTTGTCGCTCTCTGTGGTATCACGTTGTGTATGATCGGGCGATTCCAAATCACCGGGCAAATGCGATGAGCCACCACGAGGACTAATACTGCCAAACAAATATTCTTCATCACTCTGACGTATATCTTCTATTGGATCTGTTGTTTTGCCTGACAAACGTAGGCCAGCACAACGTCCTCGGCTATTGTGCATCATGGCACCCTTGCTAGCTACATCGCTGCTGCGGTGAATCTTACTTACTTTAGCCAAGTGCACATCATTAGACATTATTGTCCTTTACTTTTTGTTTTGTTTACGGTCGGCTTTTAATTGTTTACCTTTGTTGTTGTCTAATTAATTGTTTCTTCTTTTTTCTCCTTCCCAACTTTGATATCAAATAATTTGTTGCTATTTTCTGTCTGCTACCAATTTGTTCTTGTCCGTCCCTACGTCTATCATCACTGGCGTTAAGCCATTACGCCCAATTCATCTTTTGCATTTCATTTCTCTTTAAAACTGCAGCATTTTGTACACTTATATATTTTCCAAAAATTGGCTTTAATTTAACAACGTTTGCTTTTGAGGAATTTTTGATAAGTTCTCAATTAAATGTATATATTTTCCACATATTACACCTTCTTCTATAAAGATGACAATTCACGTAGGGTTCGCGATAGGTAGTAAATATTGTGTTCAGAAGATGCCACGTTATTAAGTAACAGTGTTGGGCTAAGCCGGCGGAGTGTTGGCAATATTGAAGTGAGCTAGACACTATCGAGCATGAGTGATATTTTACTCATATAACTTGATCGATGGTGTTGTATGTTTCAGTGATAGTATGTATATATATATATATATATATATATATATATATATATTTTTATTTTTTTTAATTTTTTTTTTTATAAGAAGTGAATTGTCTGTGTCCATGTAACAGACAATTATATATTGTTATGATATATATCCGGTTGTCCCCATCGCTTTACCCATGTCCTTATTATATTAATGTTAATTGGTTTTTCAACGAAGCGAGTCCATTTGTTACATCTTCTTGAAATATATTTGGAGATAAAAATTGTAGAATATGCTCAGAAGAATATGAAGAATCTTAAGCTACCTCTCGGTTATGTTGATCACTAATGGATAGATATATAATAATATCGAAATTATATCATTAACATATGTTTGGAATAATATCACTATATACAATGTATATTTTGACATAGTCATATGTCTTGCAAAATTTTTTCACATATCCAATTTGATATATGGGTTTAGAGATAGGATATAAACAGCTCTTGTTGTTCTGGCAACGCTGAAACATGACATCATGATTTAATTGTGTGCGTATATATATATTATATATATATATATATATATATATATATATATATATATTTATATATACGTTGATTCCCTAAAATTTTGCTCCCCCTAACACAATTCAGCAAGAACCATTACAGTGCTGTGGAAGTAAATAACACCAATTCTCTCTCTTGTCATATACAACAAACCAAAACTAAATGTATATACATACATACGAAAACCAGAAATAAAAGTTTTCACAAACTTCTACTAAAATGTGTGCATGAGGGGAATAAGAGTCGAAGTGTCCGGCCGTTTATCTATCCACTGTTTTAAGTATATTAATACATTACTAATAACTTGAAATGCAGAGGTTGTACAAAAGAGCGGCAAATGGAGGAATTGAAAACAGAACTGACTGAATGACTCGTTGCCTCGCTGCTTAATAATTAATCGAAATGTTTTTGTCAAATATATTTATTTAAATAGTTCTGTATTCAGTTGAATTTAAACATTGAACGCTTAAAGACGTCGTAGTAAAAAAGTATAAAAGGAAGGACAAATTTAAAACGTTAACATTCATTAATAATAATATAAAATTCATCATTAATAATATAAAATGGCTGATAACAACGATTCAAAATTTGGTTTCAAAAATAAAGAAAAGGCTGAGGAGACTCTATCTCTCTTAGAAAGCCACGATTTTCAATATCGCAAATTGACTGTGCGCGGTTTGTTAGGCAGAGCCAAAAGAGTATTGTCAAGTATGTAATAGTGTTATAAAAAATCCGTTACATTTGAAAACTTATTTTTTTTTGTGATAACTCTTATTCTATTTGTAGTGACTAAAGCGGAAGATAAGCTGAAAAATATCCAAGAGGCTATAGAGACATTTGAGAATTGGTTATTAGAGAATGGGGGTTGCACAGGAAATCAAAATGTCAAACCCGATAATGAAGACAAAGTAGAAACTGTTCCTGGATTGGGTTTCAAGGATAAGGAATCGGCCGAAAAGACCTTAAAGTAAGTGAATAAAAGTATTTAAAAGGGACTCATTTCAATGTCTACTAAGAAATATGTATATTAGTTTTCTACAAATCAATTGTATTAGTATCTAGTCAAAAGTTGTCATCTCTATATATACATTCATATGTATATCCCTATTACCTATACATACATACATACATATTTACTTGGCTATAAGCAATCGCTTTTTATTGAATTAATGGGCTCACGTTTGTTTTTTTTTATTTATACCTAAGAGTGTATGTATATACATATGTACATATAAGTATGTACAATATCTGCATCATGCGAAAATGTACACAAATGTTCATAGTGCGGTTTACATTTTGTATCGGTGTTTAATTTTGCTTATTTATTTTAATACCATCGAGATACTTTACGTGAAGGTCGGTCGGCGTTTGAAATGATGTCATTTTGGTAGTTTTCAAAGTATTGTAGTTTATTTTCTTTCTGTGATGGCACTCACAAAGCATGCTGTAACTTAAAAATAACTAAATAATCGCTAAACTCACATACTGTGTTCAGATGTATGAATGGCTTTGTACATATGTACATACATTCATATACACATACATATTTGGTCATACTTATATTAGGAGATCATCGATATTATGTCAATATTTTTTATTATTCTAATGACTTGACTACATACTTAATTATGTATATATGTAAGATATTTATTTATTTTTCTTGCAAATTGTGCATACTGATAATACCGGTATACGTACTCATGTATGTATGTATGTGTACATATATGTACGTTTGTATATACAGTAGCAGCTACTTTAATAGCAGCGTCGAAACATTGTTTACATACAAAATGATATTTTTAAAATGGAATGATAAGCAGAGCTTTTTGCATACTTTGTATGATATTATATAGTCGTCATTAGAAAACATGCGGTGATAAACAAAAAGACACATGAGTGAGTACTGATGATGATAGTGTAACTGCTTTCGAAAATTGCGCTCTTCTCTTCATACTTTAAATATGCATATATACATACATCATGCCTTTCTTAATTAAATTTAAAGCATTTATTTAAGATTATGCATTAATTTAAAAAATGTATTAATTTATATCTTTCAAAGAGGTATTTCTCTATCCAAATTGTGTTCTGTATAAGAAAGAACAGGTTTTTAGAAAAAAAGTCGTTTAATGAGGATTAAAATGCGATAATAACTTTAAAAGCAAAAATATTACTCACATACGAATGAATTTGATTTCACAGTACATTTTTATATGAAATATTTTTCTATGAAATTTATTTGTTGGGTGGCTAAGCAATTCATTGGCGCTTTTTTTTTTCTTTAAAGTTGTTGGTTGGGTTTGGTTTGTGTAAGTTTCATAGCCTACTACACTTATTATAATGTGATTTTTCGAAATAATTTGTGAATGTTTATTTATAGTTAATTTATTAACATAATTCTCAGATGGTTTATAAAAGTCTTTTAATAAGTTGAGAAGTTTGAAAATTTTCAAAACTGTGGTTGAAGTCTACTGACGATTTGGTAAAAAGCGCCAATGAAATGCATATAGACATTGCTTAACCACCCAACAACTAAATTTCATATTATAATAGTACAATGACAGTATGTCAAATAGTTAATTTATTAAAATATTTTTCCTTCTTCAATATATAACCAGTGGAAATATTAAATTGAATATCGTCATTTAATTAAATATTATCCCATCAACTAATAAGAGTAGTATTACGGCATAAGCGATATTGTGTTGTTATATGGGAATAATGAAATTCCAGTAATAAAAATGTGTGACCACATATTATATCCTTCCTTCTATGCTTTGACAGTTTTTTTAAGCCCTCTAGGGAAAGCCACTAACACTGGAATTATGAATGTTTCCTGATGTCTTTCTTCATATAATGTAACAAAAAGTAGGGCAAATAGACAAAGAAATTTTAAAAGTTCACTGCTTTTGTTTGACACCACAAGTAATTCGACAGCTCAACAAAAAATTAAAAAGGCTGCCCGTGAAAAGGCGCAGTGTAAATTACGTGTCCTACCATATATTGGGAAATTATTATTATTATTATTATTATTATTATTATTATTATCATTATTATTATTATTATTATTATTATTTTTATTATTATTATTATTATTATTATTATTATTAATATTATTATTATCATTATTATTATTATTATTGTTATTATTATTATTATTATTATTATTATTATTATATATTTATAAAACAATGAGTGCATTCAAAAAGAAATATTTCATTTCGCAAAGAAACTTAATTTTACCGAAAACAAAATTAACGTAGGTGGTCTTGTAGCACGTGTTGTTGCGAATTTAATATATGGATACATAGTACATATGTACATGTATATACATATATTTATGCACATACATACATACATATATATATATATATATATATATATATATATATATATATATATATTTATGTCAAAAAATAATTTATTTTTATTATGCAGCCTAATGATTGTTTGTACATACATAAATAAAATTATTTTTTGACTTTATAATACTATTAAATAAATTATATGTATGTATGTTTGTATAGATATGTTGATGTTAATAGTATATGTATTAATTTAAAAATAAACTTGATTGTGAATAAGTGGAGCGAAAGTATTAGCTATTCTCTTATATATTGCGCTCTTTTAAATTAAAAGGAAAACCGTTTCAAAATTATATAAATTTTATTTATTTGGTAACAAAAAATCTTTTCTGAAAGTTTATTTTAATATACATATGTATAACAAAAAAAGTTTTACAGAAGAGATTGTTTTATCATATTCTGCTTTTAAATGTTTATATTTTTATATATTTTTTAAAGCGTCTTTTAAGTTATTAATTGAAATTAATTTTGGTTTAGATCAAATGAAATAGCTGATTCCGTATAGTCGTACATGCCTCAACTTTTACTCGTTTGGTTTATCGTTGTATCGTTATATTGTTGATTAAATTGAAGTTTCAAACATATAAAATGCCAATTTAATTTATTTATTAAATCCAATCTTTGATGCGGATCAGTTATTAAGATAGTTTGAAACTTAAATTCCAACGAATCAAATATCATTAAAAATTATTTGTTTATATTAAAAAATGTTTTCCCCCTAATAAATAAAATATTGGAAAACCTATAAAACACACACAATAAAGATAACCCTTGGTATATGTATATAATAAATTGAGGTCGAAAAATCTTAAATAAATTTCTTTTAAATGGCCGATATTTTCAATCTTTTCAGAAAGAAAAGTAATTACATAAAAGTAGAAAAATAAAATAGATTCATATCGAATAAGTTTTGTTCGTTGTATGTATTTTCTAAAAGTAGCAAAGCCTAATTCTCAATTGGTTTTTGAAAGTGTCTAAATAAAGTAAGAGGTTTTGCTATTCTGGTAATAGGTTGAAGGCTACTGACAGAGCGCTTCTACACGTATTTAATGATCATTAAAATATCTAGTACATAATTCAATATAGAAAACTTTCAATTAATAATATCATATATTTTATTTAATCAGAATCTTGGAAGATCGAGATCCCGAATATCAAAAACTTGCTATAAAGGGTCTCATCGGCAGCTCCAAACGCGTTCTCTCTGGCACTAAAAATGAGGAAAAGATCCAATCGATCAAGGAAGGTGTGAAAATTCTTGAGGATTTCCTGGAGAAATTCGACACTGAAAATCTGATCAAAAACAATAGAGCTTATCTAGCATATGATATTATTGAGAAATTGCCATCCCCCGAAGATCCTTTACAAGTGGAATTTTTGAAAGCATATGGTGGGCCTAAGGCAAAAGGGAATTATAAACATTTACGCACAATGTTTCCACAAGAGGATGACACCACTTCCTGGGATATTATTCGTAATAGAAATATAGCCAAAATACTAATCAAACAGAAAGAAGAAGATGCCAAATTATTCGATGATGATGGTAAGCCATCGGAAATTCATTTACAGTTAATACATTGGGCCTATAGTCCACAACAAGACAAAATTAAGAATTACTTGAATAGTATTCCACCAGCACCACTCACCAAAAAGGCGGAAAAACGTAAATGTCAAGATTCAGGTTCGGGATCTGATTCCGCTTCCGAAGTAGAGAATGGTGTGACTCCTGAAAAGAGGACAAAAACTAAATAGTAACTAAACTTGTGTACCATGTAAAGCCATTTATTATAATAGTACTTACAAAATAATAGTTTTAAGTTAAATGAAAATCTTTAGCTGCTTCAGATGAAACTCACTCTGTGCAAAGGGTAGAATGCATTTCTGCAGCGCAATAGGAATTGCAGCAAGAACATTTGCTCAGTGTGAGTGTTGACTTAAAAGCGAAGGAATCAGTAAAAGAGAATAAATACATGTACAATATACATAAGAAGATTATTAAGGGAAACTATGTATATATTGTTCTTATTTTGCCACAACGTCACAACTCAAAAACTGTGATTTTTTACTTCATGATGCAGAATTAATCTTCATAACGTTATTCCCGTTGTATAAAAATTTCATATCAATATTTTGTTGGGAGAAAAATAAAGTTTTCTTTCTCCATTAAGTTGTGCGTAAATTGAAAATCTTAAATTTGTTTTCTGGGTAACTAGTGTTTTGAGTTATGACGTTGTTTCAGCAAATGAGCGATATGTATTAATTAAAAATATGCCAAAACGAAAAATGGCTTTGATGGCCTGTAAAATTGTGTAAAAAGAATTATATCACAAGAATTAAATTTACAGGACGATTATTGCGATGTAAGTAAATAAAATTCCTAAAGTTTTATTTTACAACTTGAATATCTCGAATTTATTTGCTTTTACATAGTATGTATGTATGTACGTTTATTCATATATTTTGTATGAAGAAATCTGAATATATTGTACGGAATTTGTTTAGTAAACTATAGTTAATATATACAAAATTACATTTTCTACAAACTGATCGCACTTGAAAATCATTACCACTAAAAATCGATCGATTGTTATAATATCAATTAATAACGAGAAACTGTAAATAGTTTCCGCCATTAAAATTTGCCATAAAATAGTTGCTCGTGATGTTTTGAGCCCGCCGCATGATTCAGTGAAGCTCTCTCTCTGTTTACATCATCTTCTAGAGATGAAGTTGCTAGAGAATCTACATTTGTTTTGGTTGCTGACGTGGGAGATGCTAATAAATGATGATGGTGATGATGCTGTTGAAGATGATGATGATGTTGCAGTTGATGATCGGTTTTTGTGCTGGACGTAGCGGCGGAAGTACCCAAATGCCCATAGGCCATATTGAAGAGAGCTTCAGGATCGCAGACAAAACGATAAACGTAACGTTCGCCGTTAACTTTTTGCATTATGCCCTTTTCGTAATAATAACGCAGACTTCGTGATAATTTGTCATAATTCATAGCTGGTCGATTTTTCTGTATGCCCCAGCGACGTGCAACCTCTTCGGGCTCGATTAACTTGAACTCCATACCTCGGCCGGTCCAGGCAATACAGCTGGAACTATATATGAAATTAATAAGATTTATTAATAACAATTTTCGTTTGGTATTTTCTATGGTGAGCAAAAATAAAATTTATTATTTTTTTTATTTTTGTTGTTACAATATAAAGACCAGACGAACAGTTTTGTTTTATTAACAAAAATCAGTAGTCAGACTGAGAAATTTGCTCCCGTAAATGATTTCTTTTCATAATAATACTTTTTTCTAAAGGGCTGTTTAAAACTTATGAATTTTCCTGTGTTAAAAGGCTCTACATAAAAAAAAACAAACAAGTACCATAAACATTTTTATTCGATTAGTCGAGCTTTATTATTCGAATTATACGTTAATCAAAAAGTAGCAACTTAGAACTGTTTGAACAGTTAATCGTCCGAAATCGAGACATCTATTGAATAACGGTTAATCGTTTAATGGGTAATCGTATTAATTAAGATTTCAATTATTTGAGTTACATGGTTTCCTTTGCTGATTCACAATATTTAAAAATTAGCAACCTCAACTGCCCATAAAAAGAAATTCAGAAACCAATTTTCGAAGCCCGTTTATATATTTTGGGTCAATTTTAAATCAATAGTTTTCTAATAATAATCTACTTGATTGAGTTATTAAAAAGTAACCGTTTCTTTAAAAAAGAGTACTTCTTCACCCACTTTGTGTTCGGTTCATCCAGTAAGGCCACCAAGAATTGCCATAATTGCAGCGAACCTCTCCGTTGGCTGACCGTATGACTTGTCGTTATACTATTACTGGCGGCATATAAGCTTTCCAATTTGAAATCTGCATCGCTTGATGATACTGCTGTTGAAGAATCCACTCCGCTGTTTGCTCTTAACGCATACGTAGAGGAAATCGCCGAATTGTAGGGGTTTTCATATTTAATATCAGTCTCGGTGGTAGTTGAGACTGGAGCCAGTGTAAGAGATGGTGTTATTTCGCCTGCTGACCTCAAACCATACGTTGATACCGACGCCTGACCATTGTATTGATGATGATAGACAGAAGGTGAGTGGCTGAACTTGAAGGCGGATGCATGTGGATTCAAATGAGCGTGTTGATGATGCAGATTTGTACTATGAGCATGACCAGGATGGTGATGATGTTGATGATGATGATGATGATGATTATGAGGAAGCGTTGTATGGGGATGATGATTTGTTAGATGTGTTGTAGTTGAGTCGGGATGTTCAGCTTTGGCATTGTGATAATGTTGGCCGAATTGTAGGGAAGATGAAACGCTGACATTGTTGCAGAAGGAGGGATCTAGAAAAGTGGGAGTTTATTATGTATTACTATTATTGTTATTATTATTATTATAATTATTATTTAAACATTAATATGATTATTTGGAACTTTTTTTACTTGTGGTGGAAAACACAATAATTGTGTTAAAAGGTACATTCAGACTTGTTTTATATTTACCCAAAAACCAGGTAACCCCTAATTACTAACAGAAAACTTTTTCAATCAGACAAGTGTTTGTTGAGTCCAACAGTTTCTTATAATATTGGATTCTCTGATACTGTCTTTTAGTTATATATTAAACTGTTTTACTTGATAAACACGCATCTGAATCAAAATATTTTTTATTTGTATATAGTGGTTACGCTATTTTGTTCATATATTTGATGAGTGTGAAGGTACCTTAAGTAATATATATTTTATTATCGCATGTTATGAGCTGTGCGTTGTTGTTAGTGGCAAAATTACTGCTGCGAAAGTATTTGAACATTCTCTCAAGAACGTTGTCAATATAATAATATCTCTTGTTTATATATTTATACAATATTTGGCCGCCATCAACTGAAACTATTTTGGAATTTTTTATCTATTCTATCACTTCGCTTTTGCTCTTTTTTGATCCAAATGAATGCGTTTGATTTTTAACATGATAATAATACTCTTGCAGTGTACGTAATACTCTTAAAGCTAAATGGCCTTAACATTAGGAAGCTGCTTAGGAAAACGGGGAGCAAATAAAATACAACAATGTGTTTACATTAAATATAAATGTTGTTTTAATTCCCACAACATTAAGATCTATTTAAAAACAACAACAAGGAAAAAAATAAAAACTTCTCTAAGCAGATGGAATATAATGCACCACCCTTTTCATCAGCCCAACAGCTTTTGTTTTCGTAAAAGCTTTGAATGTAACGAAATTCACTCAACGATGTTTAAATATTTAATATGTACCTGCATAATCTATCAGCGATGAGCAAACAGAGAGTGGTAGTAATATAACAACAACAACAACAATATTTATTAAGCAGTTAAAACAATAACATTATTTGCAATCATTCTATTGTTATTAATTAGTGATAAAAATCTCAGTCTATGAAATGTATCCTAAAAAGGGGGAAGAGTGGGTGGAAGACGTTTTGTTGTAAATTGCTCACTAAAGGGTAAAACAGTGGGAGATTTCAGTTTTGCTTTTTTGTGAAATTTAATTGAAAATAAGGCTATACTTATATTGCGTAAACATTCCCATAGGATTGTAAACCGTATATTTATTTATGCATGTTAATGCATACATACAAAAGTATGGGTGTGTGAGTGTGCACGACCAATTAATGTAACTTATTGCATATATTATTGGAAAATAAGCCGCGTTATCCCTTGCAGTTTTAGGAGAAGAGTCGTCATATTAGTGAGGTAGAGATTATTGACGCTATCAAGCTATTCACACTGTGTGCTATTTAGTCATATTGTCATAAAGTCATAATATTTTAGACCAGTTTAAGAAATGATTAGTAATTTTCTGACCCGCTCAAATACTTTGACGTCTCCTTATTTTGTATTGATAAATTAATTTTTTCTCAATATTTTGTCACTTCCTTGTGCGGCTTTTTGAAAAAATATTTTATTTTATTTTCCAGAAGAAGCTACGCCAGAGAGTGGCGAAATATTGAAATGTTTTGATATAAAATAAAGACACTTTAAGCTTAAAAATATATTTGAGATTAAATAATTTTATTTGCCAGATTTTTAAGCTCTTTTGTTACTATGATCCTAATTAGATGGCCAATTTGGTTGAACCCTTTAGCCTTCTTTTATATCTTGTGTGAAATTAAGATTTCTCAATTGAAATTTAAGGGAAGAAAATTAATGTGGTTTCGTTTCATTTATAATAAACTTAAATTTATCAGCCCTGCTAATGGAATAGCCCATATATTTTTCTTTTACATAATTTTCAATTTGTATGATGACTTTTCACAACGTTCAAATTTGTTTGATTTGATATTTAAATACTTCACAACAAAATGCATTAACATTATCCTTGATAAACCACTACGCTTTTTTTTAAAGATACTAATTTTTTTCATTGACTAGAGAATATAAAAATGCAAATAAGATTTGATTATTATCTGTTACTTGTTTATTATAAATAGATTTCAAAGATACATTTATCATGAAGGTGGCGTGCCGCAGTTAGTGGTTTATTATGACAACACGCTCGTTCGGTTTGTTCAGTAAATTCAATGATGACGTTGAATGAATCTGATTATGCTCCTGAGGTGGGGTGAGGGTTGGGAAATTATTTATGAATATACTTTTATAACCTGCCAATTGGATTAGTGTAAATAAATTGTGCGCGATATTTTCATTTAATTTTCTTTCACTTTTCTTTATTTTCCTCGCGTACGAGAATGTTTTCTTTAATTTTTATACTTTTACTCCAAACAAATCATTTTTGAAATTTAATAAAAACAAATTGAATTATTGGCTTTGACGGTGTTGGTGTAGATTTGCTGCCTTAGAAACTGAAGCAATTTAATATATGCACGCACTTTTAGCGGCAGTTCGAAAATTTCTTTATAGTAAAATAATAAATACGTCCGTCCGTACGTATAGCCAATTTGCTGCAAGGGCTCCGCAACTAAAGTTTTGCAACTGTTTAAAGAAAAAAATTCAATTACACTCAAAACACAATTTTTACACAAGACAAAAACGATAAGAGAATTCACTATGCGTTTTAAAAAAAATCGTCTTCTCTAAAATTTTCGCTTGCAAAATTTATAAAGAATTTATTTGCTTCCAAAATATTTTGAGCTGTTTTTATTTTGTTTAATTTTGTAACTCGAAAGAGAAGAATTTCGAAAGCACTATCTCTCCAACATTTTTATTTTGTAAATGATTTTTCGGAAATCATTTCATGTTTTCGGAATGAAAATTGTATCCTATTGTCATAGTTTCTATCTGAATCGCTTAGTTAGTTCTTAATATATGTATTAAATATTTGCTGATTATATTAAATATTTTATGGTAAAATATTAAATATTTTTTGAAATTAATTTTTAAAAGGTTATAATAAATCCGTACCAGCAAGTTTCCACAACATTGTTCGTTTAGATATTTTGTTTGATAATTCGTTTTGTTGTTATTTTAAACCACTTAAAATCTTACCATCATCGTTTTTCTTTAAAATCCCTGCAGGTGGTGATGATGGAAATCTTACATCGGCAAATGGAAAGGGGAAAGCACAACATTGTTAAAGGAAAAATCATTTTAATAAAAATACAGTATTAATTATCCGTATAGTATGAGTATAGAAATATTTGAAGAAAATAAAATGCACCGCAATATTTCTTATGGATACTGTTAAATTTATAAAAAAAAAATTAAAGGATAAATTCATGTAACATGTTAACGTTCAATACATCAGACATGAAATAAAAAATAAATAATAAACAATTTACCTGTAACAGTACGGGTGCGTCACAGCTGGAATGTCGAAAAAAGATGATGCTCTTTCATGACGCACTCCTTTGACATTTACTGCAAACGAAAATAGGTTGTCATAAATAATTTTCCTTTTCGATTTTTGGGGGAAAATATGCTAAAATTACAGTTTAACTTTATAGATAATCTGGTCTACTTTTGAAAATGCTTATCTTCAAGAATAACATATTACAACGCAACAGGAATCATAAATATGCTCCGCACAAAAAAAAAAGAGAAAGAAACTAACATCTTAATTTATTTCCTTTTCTTTTGCCAACCACTTTATTAATACAAATGAGTTTTTGTAATCACATATTTTTTTTCGATAAAAAGTTGTGTGCAACGTTGATGTTTGTGTGTGTGTGTGTGGGTGTATGTGTGAGTAGGAAGTCTACTTTTCAATATTTCAATAACAGTGAAGGAGTGTCAATATTTGCAGAGTATCTTTTGCGAGAAATGAAAACATTTTGTCTGTGAATGTTTATTAAAAAAGTCAATAAGCTTTAGGCCATGGGGCGTATGTTCAACAAAGTGTTGGGAACAAGTTTATTAAATTTATAAAGACAAACAAAGAGTCAAAAACTATGCACTTGATTTAGCTGAACATTTTCAATGGCTGCAAACTGATGGTTGAGGGATTGCAGCTTTAAGGGAGTCTGACTTTGCGATTTATAATGGAACGTATCCAAGAAGAGAAATTTTTAGGAAAATTTAAAAACAGAGTTGATAAATATAAAGCCTTTTAAATACGGAATGAATTCTTTTGACAATTTATGCAATTTTGGAAAAGAAGGCAAAATTCTAGAACGTCTTGTGTCGTGTGTAGACGAATCATCAACGGAGCCGAAGATCAGCTCCCTCTAGCGGAAGGAGCTTTTTGTTTGTAAGTTTCTTATATACTGATCGATTTGAAAGACTTTTAGTGTTTTGGATTTTCCACGACAAGCAGATAAACAGTGTTGGATATCCGAGATATTAAGGATAATTAATTTTGCTTCAAAAAAGTTAAATGACAAAAAGTTTAAAAATCCTAGTCAGGCTTGGGTTCAAATCCACGAATTTGCAAATTGCTTAATATTTTTATTTTAATGTCTGTGCAATCGAATTTATGTTTGGCTTTCTAGCAAATTTCCGTTTAATTTATGCAGTCCGGCTGTAAATATTAAAATAAAGAAAATTTTTTAACAAAAACTCCTTCACTATTTCAAAAGTTGTAAGCAAATTAGTTGGGAGTGTATTTTTATAGAGTGAATACCTTTAGTTTTACGTACGTGGGGCAAATTTGGCAGGGCTGTAGAATCATTAACGTTTAAAGCAGTGAACTTAAACGTAAAAAATCAAAATCCGAAAAATATATTAAAGAGAAAATAGTGTTGCTGCACTAAAATATTTTCTCATACAATTTTGACAAGCCGAAGGACACCAGTTCGATTACCGCCGAAGACCACATTCTAAACTTAAACTCCAGCAAAAACTCTTTGAATGCTGTACGCAATTTTATTATAATCGATTTGAAGCTGCGGAATTATTTTTGTTATACATAAATTTCTCCAACTTTAAAATTATTCAAGTCAAAAGAGGTCAAAGATCAAATTTGTAATAAAGAATATTTTGCACTTAAGGTTTTCCATTTGATTTATTTATTAGACGAGAGTACCCACCATTATATCTTGAGCTCAAATAGCTTTCCGTTGAACTTTCAATGCCGAATTTGCCAATAGAAGAGCTCGGGCTGCTAGATGACAAGGCTGGGGCATACATGACAAATTCATCGGGCAACTGTTGGTGTGGATGTGCAGGAGTGTGATGGGCGTGGTGAACATACCACTGTTCTCGGCCTAAGTCTAGAATTTTGAAAATTTGATTTAATTTATGGTACTTAAAACAGTGTATTCCCGTCCACCTCTTACCCGTTGTTGATGGCAACGCTGTGACGGCACTGGAAGACACTGAGGATGATATCGATATCGGTGGCATGCAACAATGAGTTTTTTGTAAACTTCCACTTAAATGCAGCTCATTGCTATTGCTGTTGTTGTTAGTGGCATTAGGATCCATTATATTGTGGCTGTTGTTGTTGTTGTTCGCTGTTTGCAACTCTATGCATTTCTTTTTCTCCTGTGAACCGTCGTGATGCTGACTATCTGTTGTCGAGCATATGTTTTTGTTTGCTGTGGCGGATGTTGGAGAGACAGCACTTGTGGTATTCGGCGAAAGGGTTGACGATGTCGAAGAATAGGAGGCGGTTATAGAATTAACATTGTCAATTTGACGATTAAGCGATTGATGTAAACTTTCCAACACCAAATTGTTGTTACTGTTGGAGTTTGTGTAATCGGTCTGCAAGAATTTGAAAAGTTTTATATATTTTTAATTTTAACTTTAAAAATATTGATTTCTTTCAGCCTTTTTCTTTCTGTTTCTTCTATAAGCAGTCATTTAGCAAAATATTCTTGTTTTCGCTTTAGAGAGGAAACAAATCAATTCGTAACAGGATGTAATCATAAATATAATTTCATTTTCGTCAAGGATGTTGTGGAATACCAACATGTTTGTTTGTTAATTTATTTTCTTTATATATTTCTTTTCGCTGATTTTGGCAATTTTCTAGTGGAAACTGTGAAGTGTGTTTTAGTGGAGGAAATAGCCAACCCTTGATAGCAAATTAACTGCGGGCATATGTTTTCAATTTAAATATATTGTTTTTTGTTTAAACGGTAACTTAATTAGCACGTGTGATTACTAAAATTGGAATGGCTTCAAAATACTTGATGTAACTGAATATGTAAATTAGTAGTGTAAATAATTTTGGACAAATATATTATTCATTCATATATTTTTTCTTCTTTTTTTAAATGAAGTCCCGGCTTACACACTTTTACTTTTTCTGTTTAATCTTTGTTCTTTCTGTGATAAGGAAGGAGATGGTTACATGTTTCTATTTCATTCCGATACAGAGTTTAGGTACGGAATTACTTGTACTTGAGCAGCAAAAGTACTGAAAAATTTCAATTAACTTTGATCAGAACGAAAATGTTCTGTGTGTGGGCTAAAACTGAGGAGGTGACAAAGCTGCTTTTCCAGAATATATACTAGGATTGACAAAGTCGTGCATTAGTTAATTGAGTAATAGAAATCAGTTTTATGGATCTTATTTCACACACGAGGGCTATTTGAGAGCTCCATGACTTTTTTGAATTTCTGCCGCTGTAACTTTGCATGTTACCTGCAAGCAGCATTAATTAATATTAATTCTTTGAAACTTTGAGCTTCACCTAATTTCGGTTTGTTATCTATTAAAAGCAGATATAGTCCCCTGCAAGTGTATGTTTTTTCAAACCTGTGAATGGTAATGAGAAAACCTGCCATTAAAAGTGATTAAAAAAATTGTAAAAAGGGTTTACTAAATGTTTGATGCCGAAGAAGTTTTTTATTTTAAGATCCACGGAGTTATCTTATGTGATAAGACTTGTTTCGCTTTCAGCCACCTTCAAACTTTCTTCCACAGGTCTAATTACTTTTTGATATATATTTTCCCCGTAATTCACAAACGATTGTTAAAGTTAATGAATGCTTTAAGGGATTTTTAACCCTACAAAATTCATGCTTTAAAGCCACTTTAATTTTAATAGTAGTTTATGAATTGGGAGGTTTGTATATAAATTGCGTATTATTTTTATGGTCTGAAAGGGAAAAATATGAACTCGAACATTTCATCGGCAAAACACATTTTTCCTTGTATTCTTAAATTTATTAGAACATCTTGATTTTTTATTATATTGTACCAAACTTTGAAACGAACTTTTGTGCCAACATATCGGAGTTTTTTGAATAATAGCCTTTCTACTGGCGACCAACTGAATGCAATATCTACACATGCACATATCGTCAGATGTTTTCAAAACGTCCTAAGTTACAAAAGAATTAAAAATCTATTGCCCTGCATCAAAATACACAATATTGTAACATTTTGATCTCCGACCATTCAAAATAGCAATCCTATCAACAAGCATGAGCTGAAAAAATTGTTAAAATATTTGATTTCCGTGTTAAACTTGTTCAATATAACTTGGGACATATGACGATATGCAGGCAGGTAATACTCGTTCATTTGTCCTAACATGAATGACATGAGTTTGTCTAACGTTTGGGTCAGCCCTTGCATCTGGAGCACCTGTTAGGTTTATATGTATGTATGTATGTATGTGTGTTTGCACATTTTCTTTTTCGCAAAAGTCTCTTTGATTACACTTTCTTTTCTTTTATTTCATTTGTATTAAATTAATTAGCAAAACTTTTAGTAAAACTAGAACTATTATCATTCTTTTCATTAGCCTGTCGAAACAATGTGGGGTCACTAGATCACCTGTTGTGTATGAATTAGTGTAAATATAGTCAGAAACACACATTTCAATCATTTCTTGAACTTAAGTTTTTGCTGTTAGTGTATTTATTGTAATAAAACTCAATTGAATGAAACTGAAGTAAAGTTGAGCTTCTCATACAAACATAACGAGTTAATTAGTTTAACAGCTTTTAGATTTTCTAGAGCACAGATATACCATACGTGCTGTCCAATGGAAGAAAAGATGTCTTTCTGCTTGGGTCTGTCAATACAGACATGGCCATAAGTATTAATACATTAATGGAAATATATGTATATATTCCTTCACTATTATGAACACTCGGTATAAAAATATTTACTCTTATCTAGTCAAATTTATCCACAATATATGTTTATCTGTGTACAAAAACTATAGGCACTATCCGAAATGTTCAAATAAGTGATACAGCAAAAACCTAGATGAATTAAAAAAATCAATTCTTATGTTTGCATATTTTTGTGTCCCCCTCAGTGGGTTATTTTGTTACTGGAAAACTTTTTATGGCCTGCTTTCAGCCAGAAATCGATACGAATTTTAGTTTTTCTTAATCGAACAGATATCTGTCAGATTTCTTTATGATATAATGGTGCGATTATGTAAATTATTGATTTCTAGTGTCCAATCATATGTTCGTTGACGTTCGGCCAAATTTCGGTGTTCGTAGCTCTAATCGATCCTTACCGAACATCGAACTTTTTGTTTATTAAATTCAACGAGATGAAAGTAAAATGGTAAAAGTCACATTTTGCTAAGATCCATAAGTATTTTTATGAATTCGTTAAATTTTCTTTTAAAGAAATAAGCTTAAGACAAGTAAAATTTACAGAAAGTTCAGGCTCGGCCGAACTTGGCACACTTTTCTAATATCTGGCCTTGGGCTCGGTCTGGAGGTATTTTTATATCGAAATTCTTACGCGTTTTTTTTTTGCTCTCAATATTTTGTAACACCCGTGGGTGACTTCTGTAATAAAAATATTGTTTATATGCAATAATGAGTATTAATATAATATAGAATTGTAAATCTATATAAAAAGTAGTAGAAATATTTGACGCTGGAAAATTTTTAAAGTAAAAGCTAAGTGATTCAATTTACATGTTTTTATTGTAGATTAATATATATTTTTATTTCAGTTAAGTTAAAGTGAAATACAAAACAATGAATGAGTTATTTCGCCAAGATATTATAAAATGTACTTGTAATTATGGCCATCACTGTAAATGGCACATTTAGACAATACAATTGTTGATTTTATATATATACATACGACCATAAGCATGCATCTATGGCTGTATGTGTATATGTTTGTATTTAGCACATGATTCTTGCACATTAATGGGTTGTGTGAAAGTGACAAAGCAGCGAAAACGTTTGTATTATATTTTGAATTGTTGTCGAAGCGTTCGTTGGCCAATTAAGTAATGAACCTTAAAACAAACAATCAAGTTTAGAGTTGTTAGCATGTAACATGCGGCGATAATACAATTACAGAGAGTTTGTTTAAATGCTGATACCCACTTTTTATATGAAACATAGTTCTATTGACATCTACACATACTCAGACACTTGATGAAAAGAAAATGTGTTGGTTTCTAACAATAAATGCACGTCAGAGCTGTTAAAGAATGAACTATCTAGACATACTTTGTTTTTAGTTATCATCAATGGAACTGAATTTATGTTGCATTCTTGCATTTAGCCCACAAAAGTTTTCAATTCATATACATTTGAGTGAATTCATCGGCAAGTGAAATTGATCTTTTTGTTCATAGCAATTTGCGAGATTTATATCACAGTCACAACATGTGTCGAAATGTGTAAAAAATTGTCTAGATTGGTTGGTATCTAGTCCGCAAATTTATTATTTTTACGAGCGATTTTTTTTAGTGGAACCAGCACTCAGGGGAT
Organism: Linnaemya vulpina; assembly: GCA_963675445.1. Classification (NCBI taxonomy): domain Eukaryota; kingdom Metazoa; phylum Arthropoda; class Insecta; order Diptera; family Tachinidae; genus Linnaemya; species Linnaemya vulpina. The sequence continues at coordinate 11,605,312 of OY776277.1, read as the reverse complement.
GCCCTGTACATATGCAGTACATACGTGGAGCTCTCATTATGCCAGAGCTGGAAAGGAGCGACAGTGTTTTGTGAACAGACAAAGACAGATGAGAAAATGGAAGATTTGTTGCTGCCATTTTATTTCTGACTTCGCCAGTGAATTTTCGCTACAATACCAACGAAGTAGTGTTTAGTACGGTGTCTGATTTGTTGGCGCAGTTGGCAACCAAGAATTATTTTGTAATTTTTTCATTGTATTTATGAAATTACTTCCTCGCATCTTTGAAATTGTGTGGTTGTAAGTACATGACTATTCGCTGTTCGCAAGAACTTTTCGTGAAAATTGCTGTCTCTTTTAGTACTTAAATTAATTCTCAATTTCCTATAAATTCTATGATCTCCAAATAGAAGAAATACGTTTAAAAATTGCATTCACTGAAGGTATTAATATGCGCCATATTCATCAATTCCTGTGTGAGAAATTTCAGCATTTTGCCTGTAACGAAATGAAATACTTGACTCCGGGCTCTTCTAATATCAAGTGCTCATGGAACTGTTCGAATGATACATTCGCATACCGTTTGGACTTTGAAAAAATTTGAAATGAAATACTTGACTCCGGGCTCTTCTAATATCAAGTGCTCATGGAACGGTTCGAATGATACATTCGCATACCGTTTGGACTTTGAAAAAATTCTGCTGCCCCGTATTCATGACAATCTAAAATGTATTTTAAAACTACTTTCAGATAATTTTGTATGACTTTCACTAGTTTTTCAAGGAATATAGTAATCAATATATATTAGATCAATGAAGATCTAATATATGTTGCGTTTTTATGCAACAGAACTGTTGCCTAAATTTATATTTTATAGACTTATCTGAAGAGTTAAATAGGGGTATATAAATGGGGTTTCCTCAGTTTGGGTCTAATGCTCAATAAAAACTCTTACACCATTTGAAACTCTCACTAATTTTTCATAAATTTTTGTTATGAGTCATTGCAATATATGTAACCGTCTTAGAGAATACCATGTTTCTAACATGACTTTCTTTTACTTTTTTAACTATATTTGAAGCGTGGATTTTTTGTTTGTTTACTGACGAAAGCAGTGAAAATGTGAGCTCAAACTTTATGGAGTTTTTCAAAGTAAATATTTGTACTATATAATTAACGCTCTGTTGATGGCAGCGTTTATCTTTACAATTAAAAAACTATAGCAGCTTTTTTGTTCATGAGCGCTTTACAAAACGATTTTTTGTAATTAGACAAATTAATTTTGCAATAAAATATTCATTAAACTGCAACTACTATAAATATAATGTGCTTCTTAAGATTTCTAAAAATTAGATTGAAAAGTATAACATTTGAAATAATTCAACCAAGTAAAACTCATGCGTGCTTTCAGTTGATGCTTGGCTTAATATGATAATTCGAGCTCTTATTGACGAAATTGGCGTATGTCGCGAAAATCCTCTCTTGTGTAGGTTATATATATTTGATTTTATAGACAGCACGAGTTTAGGGGACCATATTATTTAGAGGATTCACAAGTTATTATAACTCTTTTTTTAAACAGCAGTAATTGATTCAATTTTGAAAGCAATTTCGGGTTTTGATTAACTACTGTAAAATGCAATTTTCGGGGAACACACATATCGTTCATTTATTTCTACAACGTCAATGCAAGTTTCAAAGCTAATGATACAGATTTAATCTACATATTGTGTTGGTTATTGTGTGAAAATTTCATTGAAGTATCGTATATACTGTAGCACGGAGAGAAAAATTAATTTTTAGATTTCCATTCTGCTGGTTTATGCAAAACAATTTATATTTGTTATTATTATAACACATATATTTTTTTATGTGTAATTAATGTCGAGTTCTTTTCTAGCAAATAATGCAACATTTTTCACACTTTTTAACACAAAATGGCAACATTTTTCCATTTCAAAATAAGGAATTTATTAGAAATAAGTCCAACGTCTCTCACGAAAAATAATTTCTGTTTTAAAACTTTTCCAAACCGCCAATTTTTTAGATAATAAGTGAAAAAATGTTACATGCTTTCTTGAAAAGAAAACGCCATAGGACAATAACAATTAATTAACATCTCTGCACCAAATATACAGGGCTACAGCTCTTTTAAAATAATCACATATGATATAATCGTCCAAAACTCTAGATCTTCTTGAACAATTATATTAATAAATAACTGTTTCAATAAATTTGCTACTTGAAATACGAACAACATTGTGTTGCGTCATTCCAGCCAATCTACTTCGAGTTTTTAAAATCATGTGTCATAAATAATAATCATGCACAACACAACGTTTTTATATATGTAAATGCAAAGATCGGTTAAAACAATTTAACGCTATTGACATTACAATTGCAATCGTAATTTATTGAGTTAACAACAAAATTACAGATAAATACGGTTGATGTCGTCGTACAATATGCAATATAATAATTATGCTCGGGTCTCTTACGTTTGTAGTTGTTCTGTGATTGTTTGTCTGGTTGTCTGCAATTTAAAAATTACACAATTTTTTTCTAATGCGGCTTTTTTTTTAAATTTTAAAATAACAGTCACTGTATTTTATTTCTATTCGTATGGATATGCTAACGAGCGACTGCGATCACTGAAAAGATCGTTTTCTCAGCTGCTTAATGTTGAAAATCTAACCCCATTTTTCTTGAATGCTTTTGAGTACTCTACACTTCCATCGCGCTATTTAGGCAGTTAGAACCCAACATCCTGGTCATCCAGGTTTGCCGCTTGTGATAGACAATTGCTGAAGTTTCTATGAAGGCAATACTTTGTCGATTTCGTTTTAGAGTTATTATTATTTTTGTTATTTCGAAGCAAAAAAAAAAGAAAAAAAAATTTACAATCGAATTTAAAGATATTCTTGAAGAATCCACCCAAAGGCATGGTGTTATATTGAAAATATAAAAATTTATATCAAAAGTTTTGTATGTAATAAGACCTGAAGCTTGAAATATTATTAAATCCATATTGATAAAATTTAAAATGACGTTTCACAATAGGTTATTTTTTTCAAAGGCTCGTAGCCTTGAGTCCTAAAAATCTTACTTAAATTTACAAAAAAAAAAAAAAAATATATATATTAAGAAAACTATATTGATAAGACTTAATATGAGCTTTCGAAATGTGTTTTAATTAAAATTTCGCATAAAAATATATTATAAAAACACAATTTACATATCGTTTTTTAATTATATATTTCTATATGGGGATTATTGTTGCTTATTCCTGCATTTTATTTCTATTTCTAAGTTTTATACAGTCCGAGAGAGTTTCTCAAATATTCTTACTATAGTTAAGAAATAAATGTAATAAATAATAGATATAACTATATATATATATATATATATATATATATATATATATAAATTACATAAGTATAAACAATTTACATATAAAACATAAACAAAATTTTTACATTTATGGGAAATTAATTTTTCTTCGACATAAACTATATATATATAAACACTTTTGGAAAAAGTTTCTGTCGAATAATTTATACTTAAAAAAAGATAAGAAATCATATAACAACCCTTTCATATATGTAGAGCTCGAATTAGGCAATTATTTGGTGCTGCAGTGCACCAATTTGCTGGAACAAACTATGTTTTTATACAAGAGCTTTTTTTTAATGTAGTTATATAAATAGCATATAATAATATATTACATACATACATACACAATACACATGTAAATATGTAATATATTAATTGTATTTATAAATAGTATTGCGAAACGCTTATAGAGATAATGATGACATTTGCATCGTACATCGTACATCGTACATGAAGAGAAAAATTAGGGGAAAAATTAATGTTGGTGCTGTCAATAATTAATGAGCTACAAAGAGAAACTTCGCACGTTTACGAGTGGGAAATAAAGTTTAAATTATCAATAACTTTGCGCATGTGTATTGCATGGCCATTGTATTCATATTTGTTTCTGATATTGTATATCTTCACATTAATTACAAAATGCATCCATCACCTTAAAGTTATAATTTAAGAAAAACAATTTATTTTCCATAAACTTCTGCAGTGTACAAGTTCGTGTAACATTGTTTTCATATGAAAATTATATGTATGAACGTAGAAATGTGAGAGTCAGAGCTTGGATTTCAGTGGAAGATTATCTTGTGTTTTACTTAGTTTTAATATTCCTGCACAAATGCCACAGAAATGGGACTCTTTTTAAGAATTATTTTGGATCTAGCGCGTTCTCTTACATATAATACAATACTATAGTTGTTTAGAAACGATTGCATATATAAAACAAACAAAATTTTATTAATGCCATTTTGTTATGAAAACTCGAGCCCTGGCAATTATTTTCAAATATTGTAAAACAGAAGAAAACAAACGTTGAATTTAACTGTTCATTGTGATTAGAATAAGGGCGTCCCTTGAATAATCATGGGCGAAAGAGAGTATTAACTTTTAATATAGAAATTTGTGCAGGTAGTTTCTTTGAAATGCATTCCATGATATATACTAAAAAACATATTTATTGAAGATGATGTTAAAAATACGTGAAGATGTGTAGTAATATAGTTTTTATGGACACCCTTTTGGGATCAGTCATGTATGGAAAACACTTTCACTGGCGAACATTTGAATGACACGCTGGGGTTCACTAAGAAAACAAAACAGGTGAAGAAGAAAGAAATAAAAAATAATTAGACAAACTGTTGCATTTGTAAGGCAAAGAAAAAAAGCTAAGAAAAAGAGACACGACCGAAAAGCGTATGATCGTTTACTGTTGTGTGCTCTTCATTATCATTTTGCTGGCGATGTTGATCCAATTTTGAGGCGCTATTGTTACAATGACTTGGTACCTAAACATTCCAATCATAGATGCAGTTGAGGACGGTTTAACTTTGTGTACATTTAAAACTGCTTCATATACATATAAAAAATAATAAATAAAAATATAATAAAAAGAAAAGATTTTAAGAAATTTATATAGTTAAAGTTATTTATTTCATAGTTTCCGTAAATGAAAAATGTGTTGTTTAAAAGGACATCAAATTAAATACTTTGCCCTCAATAGAGTTTTCAAACGATGTCCTGTGAATCATCTCTTTATTTTGTTAACATTGTTTTTGATACATAATTTAAAAGGTAAAAAACAAATATATTTAAACTTAAAGTTAAGAAATGAAAAACGTTTCGGATGCTTTGTAAAGTGAAAGTTTTCTTTTTACATAGTGTTGCTTAAAATAATAATAAATAAATAATTAACAACATATAATAAAATTGAATAAGATGTAAAAGATCCACTGTATTGTTTTTATATAAAAAAATGTTATAAATTCTTTATTTATATCCAATATTTCGCTACCAGCAATGTTTACTAAAATTATGTTTTGAAAATATCCCTGAAGAAGCTACAAATTGTTGGTAGCGAAATATTGGATATAAATAAAGAATTTATAAAAATTTCTTATGTAAAAACAATACAGTGGATCTTTTGCTCAAAAAGAATAAAATAATAAAAATCAATAAGATCGAAGAAATTAGAAGAACATTGAATAAGATGTCTATTTTGAATAAAAAAAAGTTATAGTACTGTAACGCTAAACAATGTTCAACTATTTATCCAACCGCCTGCTATAATCCTCTGTCTGGAGATCCGTAATAATTAGAGTTGTGATTCTCGCACGAATTAGCTATTTATCGACCATTCTGCAACTTGTATACGTTTTGCAACTAAATTATTTAATTTTCTCTGCACACCAAAAGAATTCTGCTTCACAAATCCAACGAAACAATTTCGTCATATATACGATAGTTTCGTTGGCTTTCATAGTTTCATAAATATATTTCATTCGATTTATGAAAACAACATTTTGTATGTGTTTTAAAAACCAATTTGTGTGTATATACGAGTACACACATTCGGTTCTAGCTTAAAAACATTTAAATATCTCTTTTTTAATATAATTAAGTATATATTATTATAATTAAATTATATTCTTTGAACCTGAAAATATTCACAAAAATTTAATAATTTAGAATTCCATAATATCTCCGAAATATATTGGTTTTCCAATCAAGATATCGTTGAAATTATGAAAGTCTGAAATGCGTATACAGTGTCTGATTTGTTGGCGCCGTTGGCAACCAAGAATTATTTTGTAATTTTTTCATTGTATTTATGAAATTACTTCCTCGCATCTTTGAAATTGTGTGGTTGTAAAAACAATTCTAATTCATAACATCAACGAAAGTTTATAATTTATTTGACCAAGTTTTTAAGAAAACAATTTTAACGAAACTGGTTTAATTAATCCAACCTTTGTTGGACGTGGCGTTGCTTGGATTTTAATGAAATTTTTCATTAGATTAATGGCGAAATTCATAGAATTTATAAAAAAAATACTTTCAGTTTTCTAATGTGCAAACAATAAATATTTTGGATAACATGATTAATGATATAAAGCCTGGGCGAATAACGAAAAAAAATTCAGGAATTAGGTATTTAAATAAAAAAATGTTTTCTTAGCAATAGGGTAAACACAGATGTCAATAACTTTATATGATACCCGGTAATCATTAAAAATTCTTCTCATCTGTAAACACTGTTGCTAAGAAAAACAATTTAAAAAAAATTTAAATGCGTAATTGTTGAAATTTTTTCTCGTTATTTACTTCCTATTCGCCGCGGTCGAAAGCTATCGTTCGTTCGAATAAATAACGTTTAAAGCACAAACAGTTTTTAAAGTTCTTTTTGTTTAAAAAAAATGTCAACAATTACGGATTTAAATATATAAAGAACTATTTTGTAGCAATAGGGTAAACACAGATGTATAAACTTATATGATACCCTGTACAGATAAACAATTCTTCGCAGCGGTTCAACAATTTATGAAAACAACATTTTGTAAGATTTTTTAATCCCACATTCAGTTCTTGCTTAGAAAGATTTAAATATCTCTTTTTTAATATAATTAAGTTGTGTGTTAAATTCTTCGAATCTGAAGATATTAAGACAAAAATTTTGTGATTTAGAATTCCATAATATCTCTGAAATATATTCGTTGTTTTAATGAAGATTTCGTTGAAGTTATGAAAGTCTGAAATGCGAGCACGGTGTCTGATTTCTATGAGCAGTTGGCAACCAAAAATTATTTTGTAATTTTTTCATTGTATTGATGAAATTGCTTCCTCGCATCTTTGAAATTGTGTGGTTATAATAACAGTTTTAATTCATAACTTCAACGAAAGTTTATAATTTATTTGACCAAGCTTTTGTAAAAATAATTTTAACGAAACTTGTTTCATTAATCCAACCAAGCGTGACGTTGCTTGAATTTTAATGAAATTTTTCATAACGATTTTCCCCTGTAAAATACAGCCGGTGCAAGAATTGAAGCCAAGTTTTCTCTTTCTCTCTCTCTAAATCAACACTAAAACGCCGTAAAACTGTGCTGAACATTTTATTTATATTCAATATAACTGATGGCGGTGTATGAAGGCTTGCCGTTAAAAATTTCGAAAAAGTTTCATAAAAAGAGTATTTAAGAAAATAAGGTTTAAAAATAGGTTATTTTAAGGTAAAATAGAGTCAAGTTTTTTATGAACAAAATAAAAACAAAAAATAATAACAATATGGACTAATATTTTTTAAGCTTAAGGTCTCTTTATTTTTATTAAATTATAAATTGTTTTTCGATATTTCGTCACTCCTTTGTCCGAGAGAACAAGTTGGCTCACTACAAACAAACGAAGTACTCGTAAATAAATAAAGCAAACACTGTCACATCGCTTATTTATCAGAACGACGTCAGAACTCAAAAAAACTATTTCCCCCGATAATGAGTTTAAAGTTTTCATTTAACACAACTCAATGGAAAGACACATTTATTTATGGACATGACATATAATTTAATAGCACAAACAAGTTTAAAAGGTAAATTTGTGGTAGAATTTGCTAGGAGCGCTATCTGAAGCCACATTCTACTTCCCTTCCTTCACCATCAATTCTTTCTTAGGCTTTAATGTAACAGCTCCACTTCATTCAAAAGCTGGCCTTATATACCACTGACATTCAGTTTTGTCCATATTATATTCATCGCCGATTTGTTTTCCAAACACCCTCATTCTCTCTTCTTCTGCATTACCCACGGCACACATTATGAAACCTCCTTGGTAAAAGACAACTTTATTAAAGTTATAGAACTCCATGGTCCAAATGTTATTAGTAGGAGGCACTGGTGAATCCCAACCCACCACCCTGTGCTCCGTCGAATCAGCCATAACGTAGTACATATTCTTATAGTAAGTGCCCTCAAGTGTAACATTAAATTGATATCTGTTTTCATGAATTTTAACAAGAGTTTTCTTAATGTTGCTGGTTGTATCTGTTGTGCTTCTGTCGCGCCAAATCCAAATATTATTATTTTCGGTTTTCATGTTCTCATCTCGTTTTAGACCAGTGTATATGAATCGTGAATATTTAGCGTTTTCGAGTGAAAAAATATCATCGGAAAAAAAAGTTTTAATGGCTTCACTAACAACTTTATCAATTTTACTTGACGCCGACTCAATTATGTCAGCAAATTTTTTATATTTCTTTATTTCAAAAAAATTTGCAAACATTCCTATTACAGACTTGGAGCTGTCATAATGATGTGGCGTCCCAAATGGGCAAATTATTGATTGTTGTATCCAGTTTGAAACCCAAGTGCTATTTTTACTTACTTCTTCTATTGCCGCTCCAAAAACTGCAGGAATGGATGCTGGATAGTCGTCGAAGGTGAATACGCAAGATTTATTGCTCAATTCGGGACTATTTTTTATAGCTCCGACGAGGGTCTCCTTATACTTCGTTAAATCCTCATCTTTCTTTTCGTTAACAGTGGAGCCACAGACAAGTGTGAGTTGTAGGAAGCCACTTAGTGCGAGGAGAAAAAATACTTCTGATGATTTCATAATGAAAATTAGAGAATAACTGATCTAATGTAAACGCAAGGCACATATTTATACCCAAATCTTGTTATTCTCAATGTTGGAATTTCATCTATGTTGTATAGTTTTTATAACTTTCCACTACACTAAAAGTATTTTTCTGTGTGTTAGTGCGCGTGTTTCGGAAAACGGTTTATTATATTATTATATAAAAAAAAATTAAAGAACAAATAAAAGATACTGTTCGTACCAAAATAACTGTGGAATTATTCGAACTAGCGATTCTCTGATATTATTTTTGTATTAAAAATATATATCACTTCACTCGAGTTACGGAACGAGTTAATTCTTGATATATTAAGATTGTGATTAGGGAACGATGTTCAATAAGATACTTTAATTATAAAATAAATAAAAAATGTTTATGTCATTCTTGCGTTTCGTAGTTTTCTTCACAACGTTTCTACACTGAAAATATAAATGAGTCAAAAAGCACATACTTAAATCAATCCCTGTCCCCAAATCAAATAAAATTACTTGTATAAACTGCAATTAGGAGTGTTACACTGCACTGTTATATATATATATATATATATATATATATATATATATATATGTATATCTTCCCAAATAATAAAGCTGTTATGTAATAAATGTTATCAATTGTCGTAGGTGATATTTGTTTTGTTTAAAGAGTTTTATTTAGGCTGTATAGTTTTTAAAACTTTTCACTACATCAAAAGTATTTTTAGAATTTTTCTGTGTATTAGTGCGCGTTTTAAGGAACTATGGAATTATTCGAACTAGCAACTCTTCTCTCGAAATCTTAAGATTGTAAACGTAAATAAGTCAAAAAGCTTGTATAGTTTTTATAACTTATCACTACACTAAAAGTATTTTTCTGTGCATTAGTGCTCGTGTTTAGGAAAACGGTGTATGTGTAAAAATTGAAGCACACAAAAGAGCTACAGCTCGTTCCAAAACAACTGTGGAATTATTCGAAGAAGTAACTCTTCTCTAGAAATCTTAAGGAGGTGACACGTAAATAAGTCAAAAAGTACATACAATAAATTGATCTTTAAGTGTGAGCTTCATACTGTTGTAATTACTTTTTGTACTTGTTTTAGGAATGCTATACCCATTTTGATATACTCCAGGGATAGATAGGTTTCTTAAGTGATATTGTGTATGTTTGTTTGTAGAATTATTCTTCGTGTAATTTTTATGTTCATAGTTAATAACACCGCTTCGAAACCAGTGACACAATGGCCCAATTGAGTAAATAACATCACCAATGTGTCCAATTAATTAAAAAAAAAAAAATGCGAAAGTTTCATACACACGATTTTATTTGTCATAAAAGTTTTAAAAACATATTAAATTATATGTTTTTGTTTTCCACTGGCGCGAATTGATTTACGCAATGAAATGATGAAACTGATAATCACAATGAATAGTTTAGAATGATCGGAATAATAAGCTTGCGGAATGCTAGAAGTTTTATTAATTTAATTATTTGTTGCAGATAGCACGCTTGCCGGTAACGTTACATTAAAGCGAGATATTTGGCACAATATAGGCCACGCTCAATGGGAGGAGCCTTCAAGGCTCCTCGAAATAAAAGAATTAAGACAACTCAACTTTTTTGTATACTTTCCAAAATAAATGAAATACGACCTACTAAAAATAATATACATATATATATATATATATATATATATATATATATATATACATATATATATATATATATATATATATATATATATATATATTAATGGCTGCGACAAAGAACAAATATTATGACATCTGGAATATCTGTTTTCTTAGAATGGCTACAAACGAAATTGCTATCCCTATGATATTAAGAGACGGACAATTATCCATCCCTGAACGCATTTGATGAATGTTCTTTAAACATTGTGTGTCTGAATTAAAATAAAATACTTTGCAGTATTTTACAAATTATTACTGGATTTATAAATTTATACTGGATTTCGTTTGCTTATTATATTATTTATTATTGTAACGATTGGGCAAGACTATGGTGACAGATTAATGATAGACTACATGCCATGACTTCATCAATTTAACAGGCCTATAACTATTAATACTACCACACACAAGGGCTTCTCATGATTTGGCTGAGTGGGAGTTTGAGCTCAGTGCCACCGAGTGCTTTCGCTATATTTCCAATAACTTTATTTTTTCAGCGCATTTTTGATTATATCGATTTTTAATACTTTTAAATGTATGGCGTTTTGAATCTCATTTGCAGTCTTCAGCTCTACTCAGACTGGAGTAAGACTATGAGAATTTATAAAAGTATTTCATCTGGATATTCAAAAATGTAATTCAAATAAAATCTCAACATTTTGAGATCTACACCATATTAAAGGTCGTTTCATGGTTGCATGATTTTTATTCTCATGAAATCGAAATGTGTAAAACTTAAAAGTCAGCGAATTGTAAGAAATTTGAGTTGAAATAATTCAACTGGTCTTTGAACTTTTACGAAAATAAAATTTGGGAAATTTTTGAGTTTTCTTCGGTAACTTTCTATTTCAAGCAAAAAATCCAAAATTTTATTTTAAAATACGCTCTACGCTGTTCTATCAAGTCCAATGACTGAAACCTCAGATTCATTTCCATAAATACGTTGATAAATATTTGAAAAACTTGGCTTGAATTCGAAATTTCATTAAATTAATTTAACAGAATGAAAATCAACTTCTGATTGACATGCAATTTGCAGTCTAATTAATAGAAATATGGATTGGTAAGAGAATTATAAAATTCAAGTTTGCATGAGAACTTTTTTAATTAAGCTTTTATAAATAAAATATTTTTCATAAGTTACGCCTTCACTTTTTATAAGATTGAATAATATATATACATTTTATATGATTCACTGTTTTATTATTTTGAATTAATCTTTGACATTAATTTAGAAACTGCAGCGCAACCTTATCGCAATTCACAACGATGTTCGCAACGTTTGGAAAATGCTCTGGAGCATATGAGAAGACGCAGCATACAAACTAAAACGTCACGTTCATATGAATCCCAACAAACCCCCTACAGTCTCTATCACTCTTTGTATGGTCCGAGCGATGATCTCGATGAGGATTTCTATCATCCCTTTAATTATCGCGGCTATTATGCAAAAAATATTAATCGAAATTTTAATTCGTATTCGAGACTAGATTTTGATGATGTTCTCACGCAAAGCCCAAGCGAAAATCAGAGACAGAGACATAGACAACCCCATAATTTGTCTGGGGGTCGTGTTGATGTGGAAGATCTAAAAGTGAGACTGCCAACGGAGAACACGGTTCGGTGGGTGGAGGTGGACAAATGTAAATTTAGTTCTGAAAATTCAACCTTGGATACACGTCTCATCTTTCCGGACTTGACTTTGAGCGGAAAGGTTGTGCTGCAGCCAACAGGCGGCAAGTGCAATATGATTTTGCGTTTAAGAAGGGCGGGTATAGAGTTTCGTACAATACCCATTGGATTTGAAAAAATTACTGGCGAAGAGTCGCGACGTGTGGGAGCGGCATCCGTCAGAACGGACTCACATTTTGCAGAACCAGGATTTATATCAGTGTTTGCCCACGGCTGTCAGGGTGAGTTTTTTATCTTCTTTCCCTCTGCAGGTGTAGGGGTCATTCCATGAGTGCTGGTCGTGCTAAAAGCGAGACTGATTTTGATTCTCTGTTATTTTAAGGCCCTACAGGTATTAAGTTGAGACAAAATTCGAAAAGACGTTACGGTTTTGCAGATGAGCAACAGAACTTGCCTCCAGAAGTTTTATTTGACATACGCAGTGAAGGCTACATACCACCCAACCTAAGAGATGAAGAAATCGATTGGGCCGATACCGGTTCCCGGGAGTTTCTCGATGCTCGTGGCGATAATTTTTATCGTCAGCAATTCCGTTTGAAGCGCAACAGCCCGTTTCGCTATGGACGTCAAATTGTGGCTGCAGATCGTTTAAATGATGAAATAATTTTTAATGACGACATTCTCAATGTTTCGGATGACAAGATTCGGGATATGGTACAACCAGATGCAAGGGCTTTTGCGGATATATTTTCAGCCAATACGGGCGCCACCGGCGGCAACATGTTTGGCGATCACGAAGAAATAAATGATGCCATGCGAAATGAGTTGGAGAAATTGTTTTCTATGGGTGTGAGGGGTCTATTGACCACTTACATGCAACGAGCTTTACAACCTGCCATTAAAGAAACTTTAATGGAAAATATGGGCTACACTATAAGTTATGGATAGATTTCAAAAAACTTTACTTTTTATTTAATTTATTTTTGATAGTATTAATTAAAAAACCAAAAACACTTATTTATATAAAATAATATTAAAAAAAAATATGCAAAAAAACCCGTACCATATTTTATTGTATTTTGGTTCAAAGCTTTTGTGTTATAAATTTTTATTTATGTTGCATGTGTATTTCAAAGATTTCACTACTACGAACCGTTAGAAGGAACATTCACGCCGTTACTAAAATCCTTACAAAATTCTTTGACTGTTTAGCCTGTTTAAGATTTATAGCATACATTTGATGGTTGAGGATTTATTGCAGACTTTAGGGAGGCGTTAACATATTTTTATCTATATCACATTGCGCATGTGTTGAATTTTATTGAAAAATTTGATTGGCTAAAACTAGTTAAGGCAAGAATGCGTTTTAAGTACATAAGGATGATTTTTAGTATGATTTTAGTGTGAGTATAAATACATGCGTAAATGTATTTAAGCAAATGTGAAAAGAAAAAAGAGATGTGTGCGTTTATTAAACATCCTCCGTCTGTAGTTATTTGAATTTTTGTTCGAAAACAAAACTTTACAATTAAATTTGCAATATGACCAAAACATTTTTTTTAAAATATCACTAAAATGTTTACTGCAACACGTTGGTGTGTATTCGTCAATGATTTTGTTAAAACAAAGTCTCCTGATTTGCATTCAAGGTCAGTTCAATGTGCAATCCAAATTTTACGGATATCCGTTTCCGCTGTGAAAATAGGTTAACTATAGTTACAGCTTTAGTTGTTGCTGTAATTTAAATTCCATTTATATGTTTTAGTTTTTAGTTAAGTTAAAGACTTTTGTTATTTTTATCTGCTTGAAATTAATTTGGATATAATAACGTTGAAATAATCAAGTACAAATATATATATATATATATATATATATATATATATATGTATGTATATATATATATATATATATATATATATATATGTATATATATATATATATATATATATATATATATATATACATATATATATATATATATATGTATATATGTAGAACCTAACTTTGCTAATCACGAGGTGTTAGCGAAATTTATGAGAAAACAATTTGTTCTTTTTCAAACAATTTGTTCGTCGAATAAATGCGAAGAAATTTACGCGCTGCTTTGCCTTTTAAAATATTTAAAATATACATATTTCTATAAAATACAAAATATGTATGTATATACATATATTTTATTAACATTGATATGAGTTATATTGAATTCAATTGAGAATTAGAGCAGCTTTTCCAGAAATTCCCTACCTTTTAATGTGTGTGTCTGCATAACACCTCGCATTATTTGGCTTATGCAATCTGCTTTATTTATATAAATTGAATTATGAAATAATATACGAGAACTGTATCAGTACTAAACCGATGTTAAGATATTTTAAGTCTCTCTTTGATTATATTTTTCATGCAACATTTCCTGAGTTTTTGATTCTCATTCAATTAGAAATTTTTCAATCTCATTAATATTTTGTTTTTGTTTTTGTTTTCCAAACAAAAATTCCTCTGCCGCTATGATATAATTATTTCAATTCATGTTTCTTTATGAAATAACGAATTAATTTAAATTGATTCATAATCAGCGATCACAAACATCAAAATATAATTTCCTTTATATAATTTGATTAAATATATTGGAATATTCCTCTCGAATTCGCAGTCCACTGGCGAATGTTTCTAATCCAAGACATTTGTTTGCGGTCATTTCCTCTTTTAACTTCAGTTTTGTCCTTAATAACGAGTATTAGAAATTGACATTTGGAAACCCTCATAGTGTTACCATTTAAAATTTCATTATTAGTTTCGAGTCCTGTCCCAAAAATGTTCAAGTGTCTTATAAATGCCAAAATTCCAAATTTTTTTTAATCTCATGTCACAATTTGCCCGTTTTTTCTTCTTATATTTACGTATATCGTTACTTTAAACGCAAAAGACTCTGTATAAAATTTTTCAATAATTTTATGTTTTTATTTCTATTCATCACTGTCACACAAAATCAGAATTGCAACAATAAAAAATTCATAGAGTGAATCGGGACATAGATATATAGATCCGACACAGTGCCTTGCATTTGTAAGGGCCATTCTCTGAGTGCTGTTACAGTTAACAATAAGCATGTCGATGGATTTGGAAAGACTTTCTTTGTGTTTGGTTGACAACTTCAATTGTAATCACCTTTTATTGTGCGAAATGTGAGTTTCAATAACGTCCGACCAATTTCGCATTTAAGTTATACAAAGTTGCTTTCTGTATTAGATGCAGAACTGCATGTTTTCAATTATAGGCTGGGCTGATATGCAAAGGACATTATCTGTGAAGAGAGTATTAAATCATATCGAAGAAAATATTAGAAGACGGACCTGTTTCTGTAAACAGCAGTTTAGTTTAATTACCACTGAGAGTTGATTTTGGCGACCAGCTCCTGTCTGATTGATGATATTTCCTTTAAATTAAAACAACTATTTTCTTTCATAATTTTGTATATTTTAACACTTTATTTTATTGTTTTAATAATATATTAAGGTTAAGTACATATTATTTTATTATAATTTGTATATTTGTTGGTTTTTGTCTTTTATAATAAATATGAATAATCGGAATTTTATGTATTCGAAACCAAAGGGAAGGAAAATAGAAAATTAGATAATTATTATAGATTAATAAGAGCAGCATAGATTTATAAGAGCAGATAAAACTCTTAGCACGTTGCAAAAGTTTATTTTGCCACATCGAACAGATATTGATATTGATCTTAAAATTACTCAACATGTGTGAGCAGAATTCCAAACAGTCAAAATACTTTACGGTGACGCAAATAACATGAGACTTTGCATCGGCTGCAAGGCACTTGCATGTTGTGGAACTCAGCCAAGCTTTCTTGAGTAGTCAAATGAAAGCGGGATGTTAAAGATATTGCAATATATTTCTTCTTGTAGAAGTGTAGTTTTGCTCTTAGAGATGAAATAAAGCATGTACGAGTATGATATGAGAAATTTGAATAAAAATCTGTTTCAAATTATATGAAACTCATTTTTATTAGATGGATACGAGTAATAATAATGATTATGTATTATTTTCAATATGTAAGTACGTGAAGTGTTTTTGACTTTGGTCAGTGATATAAAATATTCATTTAACTACAACTGAAATAATAATAAAGAAGTTTCTTCCAGTGTATGGATATACTTTCAGATGTTTTTTCCTTCATATTCTTCGTTTCAGAACAATTAACATAGATTTAGTAGAAGATAAACATTAAAAAGTTTATATATAGTATGTGTATATACTTGTTTTAAATATAAATATAGTTTGTTAGTTACATTCAATTTATTATAATTTTTTTTAATGTTGTTATCTTTTTATTATCAAGTATGCACGTCTCATATAATATATTATTTTGTTAATAACATTTCATATCTAAATACTAATGTATGCATGTATATAATAAATATTTATCTCTTTATTGTTTTTCTTTTAATGTAATGAAAAATATTTTCTAAAAAATTTAACTAAGCAAAAAACGTTTTAAAAACTTAAACAACAAACATAACAAAAATTGTGTCATACAAATGAATACAGTTAATTATTAACGTATTAGTATTGTTTTTTTTGTGAGTGTGTTTTTTGGTTTTGTTTAAATATAATTTTTAATTGAAAAGTATTTTGAATGCTGGTATACGTTATTTATTCCATAGTTCTAGTTATACTTTGATGAAAACCAAATTTGAAGCATTATTTTAATTAAAAGCATTTCGTTGTCATCATGATGCTATTGCTTGTAATTTCTTTTTAATATATTTTACACGTACTAAATGGATGTTCCTCCTTTCAAATAGTTTACTGCTTGCATTTCCTTTTAACTTAAACAACAAGGTTACATTCCTGGCATGAGAACTTGAATACGGCCCATGCCTCACGGAAGACCTGCAAACACCACACAGTATACGTTAAGGTAATTCGTAACTACTGTTTCAAGGCGTTATGATTTCGATAATGCAAATTATCCATACTGATATAAAAAATCTGATGGTCCAAGAAGAAAATTGTTTACCGGACTTTATTAGTGTTTTAAAATGCAGAACAAAATAATTCTGGTATTAATCCGCCTAATCATTAATATATCCGAGGAACTTTTTTATATATATGAACAACAAGAAATGTTTAATTAAACAAGAAATTTCTAAACTGAAAAGTCACACAAAAAAGCCGAGTCCGTTTGGAAACCTAATTAATTTGGTGTTTTGATTCAGGGAACCGATTTTTCGTAATGGCATCTTTTTTAATTTCATAAGCTAATTTTGTTCCTGATATTAAAAAGTTATTTTATTACAAGAACTGCTGAGCTTTTTCTTTTCTTTGTTCTTTATATAAAACTAAATGCATATAATTTTGTATAAATTTTTATTATTGTATATAGTTATACAACAACTGAAGTGCTGATAATAATATAAAATAGTCTTTCCTATACCGTAACTTTTTGTCAACGTTACATCATGACAGCCGCGGATTCAGCTAATCGTTTAACTTTATAGAATTTCATATAGAATACTACAGTGTGGTATTAATAATTGAAGTGGTTTCATGTTAATTTAATCGATTTGTTGGGAACTATAACTTTTTCCCTACTCCTGTATCCGTGCCTGCTTTATGAGAATATCAAAGCTAGGAAACTTATGTATTCGTTGCGGATAACAATTGGCCACTGCTTATAGCCTAAATATTGCCTTCCTTAAAGAAAGTAGCAACAGGCCGTTGAAAAAAGGATTATATTTTTTAATATTGTTTTAAAGTGACTTTGAAAAGTAGTTTATTATTCGGGCTCATGAATAACAAGTATTTTTTGGCGTGAAATATGCGCTAAGAATTGTACATAAAAGAGAACAATTTAGTTCACATAGTTGGTTTTCAATAAGTTTGATAAATGTTGCAAAGCTTATTATAAGCTTCTTCTCGAATAAATATTTTGAGGATCACAAAATCTTTCTTCAAGGAACGAAACCAAAGAAAAGCTTATTTAAAAAATTTTAAGATGTCTTACTATTCAATGGGCCGAAAGCATTATCAAATTATCAATTTTAGTTTTGCATACAAACATAAGAAGATATTTCAAAGAAATGCTAGCAGTTAAAACTTTTTCTGTTAGAGACTTATTCATTTAATTACGCTTTTAGCCAATATTTTATATTAATTGTTTAATTTTTAAACATACATTTTTATAAGTATTTTGTGTCATTGCGTATATTTAACTTAGATTAAAATACTAAACCAGCACAGAGAAATAGTTTTGGCAAATAACAACATATAAAAATAGCACATATGCAGTGAACAACTTTTATACATCTGCTTAATTGATATATGTATGTCTTTGTATGCGTACATAAATATTTAAGCGATAGTGATATTAAAATTTATTTATTGCATATCAGATTAACATTTATGACACACAGAAATACAAACAAAAATCTTCCTTTAAGAAATGGCAGCAGTTTATGCTTTTATGTATTTCTAGTCTAGTTCGCAGGAGTTTTAGCTGAGCAGGTTGCGGTAGGTATTGTTGATATTAATTTTTTTTCGTAATATATATATATATATATATATATATATATATATATATATATTTGTATCTGCATGCATATATTGATATGATGTACAATCTTCAATTTTTCTTGTGCAATCATATGCATAAATTTGTATATGTACATACATACAATATGTGTGTACACATATATTTAATTTATTTTAATTTCAAATTTGGTTAATAAACATTTTATCAATATATTTCTACAGATATTGTACAAGATTATTTTATTCACTGCAGTTATAACTTATTTAATGTTTAGTTAGTTTAATAATATAATAGGTATATATAATAAATAATATACTAACTATTTATGGATTTAAACATATAATATTATGTATGATTAATTAATCCACATAAATTTAATGCAATTCATTACGAATTCTTACAAATAAGAGTGCTAGTTAAACATTGCCTCAACCAATTATGTCTATTAATTATATTATATATGTATATAAAATTTATGATTAAATAAATAATTTTATTAATGATTTTCTTCAGCGTATCATATTATTTTTAGCTTTTTCATATTTTCTTGTCTTCCTTTAACTTCGAGTATATTGTCATGGTATTTTTGTTTTTGTTGTATTTTTAGTTTTTAATTTAAAGAGGGTGTATGTCTCATGTTGGAGAACTATATGTTGTTATAACAATGTTTATGTTTGTATGTATGCGAAAGTTTTGTAATATCTTATTATTTGTGGGTTTAATAACTTATTTATTTTAAATAGTAATTACATATAATGTAGTTGAATATAATAATGTAATACATATATTAATCACACATGCATTTGTTTAATGGGAAATTCTTTGAATTGAGGAACTCATAATATGTAGCATAGCTTTAGGCTTAAAATTGGTTTTTGTGTTAGCTGCTAAAGAGTTAGAGAAGTTAAAAGTTATGTCATATTAAAGAAATAATTTATATATATATATATATATATATATATATAAATATATATATATATATATATATATATATATATATATATATTTATATATATATATATATACATATATATACATACATATATATATATATATATATATATATATATATATACATACATATACATACATACATATATATATATATATATATATATATATATACATATATATACATATATATATATATATATATATATATATATATACATATATATACATATATATATATATATATATATATATATATATATATACATTTCAATCAAACATTTATATTAATAAATTTTCTGTGGGGTGGGAATTTTTTTAAATCGTATTAAAGTGATTTGTCAATCAAAGTGAGTAACATCTACTTCTACTGTAGCGAAATTCTGTTGTGAGGCTTGAGCGTATGGGCAAATAATTAATATTAGGTTCCTGTAGGCCGCTAAGGCAAAGAAATATCATATATTAATAATCATTGCCCTAAAAACAAGGCAATCACTTGCCATTTAGCCGTCACAATATGTTCACTTATGGAACATTTTTCTCTCCCAACAAAGAATTTTGTTTTCTAAATATATTTCAGACGTGTTATGGTCAAATTAAGGAACGGAAATACTTGGCATATTTCGTTAAATGGTTGGCGAAAGAGCGTAAGATATTCGATCGAAATTTTAATACAACTTAAGGGAAATTACAATATTAGTTTGATTATATTTGTACTTGTATGAATTTCGCAGATTTTTTCGCTTATACTTCATATTATGATGTCCTCAATTTTTTTTCGTTGGAACTAAAACTAAAATATATATTTGTAGTAAAAATTATTTTGTAATTGCTATTTATGTAATAATATACTTATATGTATGTATATGTGTATATATATTGTTCCAAAAAATTAACATTGTCATGAGTTCAATTTGGTATGACTTTTTCGTTAGTTTCAATGGTGAAAGAAGTTTTCAAAATCTCTATATATTAATCCCAGTTTTATTATTAAGTATTTGTGCAGTTATTCTTCTAAGTGCGTTACATTTTTTAATTGTTGGGTTTCGTGCACAATTAAGGCGACAAGTAGAAAATATTGGCCATTTAAATTTTAAATGTCATATTTATCGTTGATGTATTCAAAATTAAACGAAGCCAATGTTAAACATATGGCAAGAGTTATGTACTTCATACATTTCTTAAGAGGGCTGATATATATATATATATATATATATATATATATATATATATTCGATTTTTTTTACAACGTATTTTATTCGCACTATTGCAGTTTTATTAGGAAAGAGCACAAAATAAAATAAGTGTAAAGCTTATGCAATATTTTAGTCGAAAAAATAGCTGTTATATATCATAGTAGCACATCCCAAATTTTACAACGATGATGAAAACAGCTTTTGGGACCATTTGGAAAATTTCGAGGAGAGTTTATCGAATTTTTTTTGTGATCACATTAGCGAATTCTATAACTTTATATTTTCGAAAACGTTTCCCTCAATAAAACACTATTTCTAAAATGTACAAATATTCAGCAAACTTATTAAATTAACTACAAACTTCCATTACATCTTTATATATTTGAACTTTCAACACTGTATGATATACGCAGAGTCCCATATCGGTACCAACGACTCACATATACCCATACATACGCAGTAGAATCAAATATTAACAAAACTTATTTTATTTACATATGGCAATTTGGCAAAACTTCATGTTTGACGCTTGTCGCAGCAATTGTGCTTATTAAGCAAATTCCTTTTGCAAACCAGGAAATAGAGAATCTTTGACATTGAGGTTTCTCAATAAACTTCGCTATGGTTTAACAATTATAAAGTGCTATACTTAACTAAGTTTTTATATTTTCTTCAATAAACATTGATTAACTTAATATTCTCTAATTAATACTTTTTAATTTTACTATAACAAAATAGAAAAACATAAAGTTTTTTTTAGCATGAAAAATATATTCCATGAAACCAGGAAACTTTAGAGGCGATGAGTTGTTTCTATATGAGTGACTGAGTAAACAAGATAGAGTGTCTATTACAAAGACGTTAAGAACGCGACAGGATACATTTACGTATGTAGGATGCGTTAACATTTACACAAGCGGAACGTTGATTGAGGGTAAATGTTGGTGTTTTGATAATTCTTTCTTTATGAATAATTCTTATATATTTATGAAAGTTTCAAGGCGAATTAAATTAGTTGTCTGGCAATATTAATTTCAGTGCGACTCAATACGTATCTTACATTTCTAAGGATTTGACGGAAGGGTTGCCAAAACAAGTCGACCTTTAATATCGTTTCATTTTATTTAATTCGCCTTGTTGGATTTGTTTTTTAAATGACATAAACAGTAACAATTAAACATTATATTATTATTTTTTACGATTAGTTTTTGGTTTTAAATATAACATTTTATCGAATTAATTTGTAATTGTCTTTAGATTTATTTGAGTTTATTTTAAATCTAAATCATCTTCTTCCTCCAAATGTTTATTGCTATTGCGCCAACTGTTATACGATGGTATGCTGTTGTTGCTATCAGATATTTTAGATTCACTAAAATCACTAAAGGCGGCATTTTGTATGCCCTCATATATTTTATAGTTGTTGGCGCTGCTATTTGTTTGGCCATAACTGCTGCGATCAGATGTTACACTCATACTTTTGGATGTGCCAAAACGATCGGTCTTGTAGGCTGAGCTGGGAGTGCCGAAGATCACATCAGCATCAGAAAGAGAGCCGCCGGATCGTGTAAATTTGCCATTGCCCAAGTAGGGCTGGCTATCACCAAATATTATGTCCATATCAGAGGTTTTGGTCATGGTATTGGAACCTTAAAAAAGATCAAAAACAACATATTAAACAAATTATAAAATTTTCTCTTTAAAACATATAGATCATGCAAGTTTGTGCATTTGCTTTCTTGTTTGTTTTGTAGATGATTTGGCTTGTTGAGTAAAATTTTGCTTAGAAAATTAAAAATGTCTGATTTTTTTTTGCACTGAGCGTTAGGTGAATGAAAAATGGAGTGGGTAATGGCATAATATTTTCTGAAATAAAAAAAGTGAGTAACAGTTTCGAAAGAAGTATTTATTTAACGGCTTGAAGGTGTCTGTAGCATAATTTGAGGTTATACAAGTAGTAAAGGTGCAATTTTTCAATACTCAGTTATATTTTGTTTGTTTATTAAAGCTTTTAAGCTGTTACAGTAAAAGCTCTCATATCAGGACCATGTACTTACATATCGTACATTAACGTGAACGTGCTTGTTTAAGTTTTCTATATATACATCTCTTCCAGCCATCTACATTGAGTTTTCTTTCTCTATTTGGTTTGGTAAAATTATTTTCTTGTTATGAGAGCTTTCACTGTAGAAATATGAATGCATTCAACATAGATACTAGTAAACACGCATACATACATACAACTGTAAGAAATAGTAGAATAATTGTTGGTTGATATCAATTTCGATTAAGTTTAATTCATTTTCATTTACAAGAGTGTTCAGTAACAACAATTTTATTTACTAAACCGACATCATAAAAATCTTTTACGTTTTTCTTTTGTACTCAAAATAAGTGATAATTTAAAATAGTTGCGCAAGAGCCAATATTATGGCAAATCAGCAATAAGAAATTCGTTGTTCTCTATAAATTGCTTTCGATTTTCGAACATTTTCTAACATATTATCTAAGAGGATCCTTTTCAACTATTAAGTCATGTCATACAAGGATCGTACTTGATTTTTATTAATACATATTGCGGTTCAGTTGCTCGTTTTAGATAAAGTTCCATCTAATTTAAATAGATTTGATCACAGCTTTTGTAAAAAGTCCGATTGCATTCAATTTACATATTGAGTGTTTTTTAACCTCAATGGAGCTTACAAAAGTGTTTAGGATCAGCCGAGGTGTCATAATCTAACTTAAAAAAAACTAAGATTTAAGACTGGTATTATATACATAAATTTGTTGCTGTTGTTATTGTAAATTTATGCGCTGGACACTGTCAACAACCACACATTGATATCACTGCTAAAGTTATTATATGCAGTTTGACAGTATCAGACACAAAACCTGTCTGTTGTTTTTGTAATATTGTATATGATGCTCTGACAACGCTTGTTTGAAATCAAAATATTTTTTTGAATATAAAAGTTGTATTTGAAAAACCAATTAAAAAAGTTTCAAAGCAAAAACATACATAAAAATTTGTTTTGAAAGATTTTTTGAATTTTTTAAGCAATACAATAATCACTTCGATTAGAATATTTTTTTATCAGTTTTAAAAGATCTTCGTAGTTAATGATATATGTAAATATATTTTCAAAAAAAAATATATTTTATGGATTTATTTGTAGGACCGTTTATAGCCAAATTAATTTCAAACTAATTTACGATTTTGGCACACAGAATTTATGTGCACTTGAGAGGTTGAAATTCGTAATTTATAGGAACAAGAGAAAATCAACATAAGTTTTATGCTCCCTTGCTACTTGGAGTATTTATCCTGGCTTTCAGAATTTAGTATGTATTACAAATTTTAACGTATACAATTTGAAATATGTGCAGCAAAATATATGCCGATATAACATTTACATTAAAATTTAATATATCATTTTGTATAAACTATGCTAAGGGTTTAAATAAAATTATAACATTTTTTCAATTATTTTTGCCAAAGTAGTTACTTGAACTAAAAGAAAACATTTTTTAACACGCCCTCAGGACTTCTTCTCCAGAGGAATCCACATTATACATTTTGAAGTCAGCTTCTTAATTTATAATGACAGAATCTCCATGCCAATATGTGCAGTGGCAAATATGTATATTTAGCTTAATTAGTATGAGTGCAGTTGAAAAAAATAAAGGCATAAAAAATGAATTAAAAAAGAAATTAATATTGAGATGAGATGAAAGCTTTTTTTTGTGAATTAGCGGTGAAGAAAAAGCAATAAAATTATAAAATAATATTTTAAAGCTTATTAACTCCTTATCTCTAGCAACTTGAAATGGAACTAACAAATTTCGAGCTTCAGAAAACAGTCCTCTCAAACTTGACATGAGCAGTAAAAATACCTCCAATTTGAAATACTCTCGCTTTTGCTATAATTATAAATTTTATAATTAAGAAAAAAAGTAGATTCATATCGAATACGTTTTGTTCATTGTATTTTCTATAAATTTCACAGTCTCTGCTCATTCTGGTGTAATTCTCAATCAATTCGTTTGTGAAACTGTGCTTTGTAATTTGAAATCAGGTTGAAATCTATTGATAACTTGGTAGGTTTATAAACGTAGTTAACCATGCAGTAAACAAAGCATATATATATATATATATATATATATATATATTTAATAAGCTGATTGAAACAATATCTCAAACTAATTAATTTGAATAGAGTAATTAAGAAATAATTAACGGGCCTTTTAAATGGCCAAGTGAAGATCTTTTATTACTTGGAAACGATTTTACATTCCTCTTAGCGAAACTGTGAAAAAAGGGTCGGCGAAGATATACATTTTTAGTCGAATATCTCTCAGAGTATAAGCGGAAACTCAAGAAAGCATAAATTTTTTAGCTTCCATATAGAAAATTGTGCCAGCAAGATATATTTTTAGCAGATCGATACTATCAGATTTTCGCTTTTTTTTAATTTTGAAGATTTTTCAAAGAAGTATTAGAAGTCCAGTGATATATAACTTTTCAAAAAAGATATATAATTGGCTCTTTGTATTTGTGATTTCCAATTTCTTTTATAAAGTATCACACTTCAAGGTATTCATAGCGTGAATTAATTTTTGGCGAACTCCATTAAAAATTAACGTCTGAAGTAGCCAACTAGGAGACTATCCACGTGTTGTTATTTATAATTTTCTAGTCAATTTTACTGTGAGTATCTGGAACAGTTCAAGAGCTACCGAATAATTTCCTAAATAAATAGATTTTAAACACTTGAGGACCATTTTGCATTAGAAGGCTAGTTGGATAACTGGATTTCATAAAATATGTATTCCAAGTGAAAGAATTTCAAAAGAAAAGTAAGTAAAATTAATTAAAAAAATCACACATCGTTTTCGGTCATGTTCTCTGCTCTGATCTCCATACGATCTTGACCTGCATAAAAATTAAATTTCTCATATTTTTAATAATATGATTATTTCCTTTTTTAAATACTTAGACATTAAAAGCGGTGATTTTGCGTGAGTTCCCATCTCAACGTGCTCTGTTTGCAAATGGATAATATCTATTTGTTTTATATTTGAGTTGTAAATAGTTAATATGTATGTCGTTTTATCTTAAATACATACTGTTTGTTTAAGTTTTATTATTATTTTTTTTGATGCAATAACTTGTTTGAATTGCTTAAACAAAAATATGATAGAGCAGTTGTTAGAAAGAAAGAGAAAAAAAAAAATAGTAATAATACAAATAACAAAATTCAATGAACTTACAAAAAATGTAACTTAACAGTGGATCAGCGTTTAACAACGTTTGTATTGTTTGCTTGTCTATTTTTTATCCTAAGTTCTTTTCAAACTGTTCAATAAATGGCAGGCACTTGACCTTTAGTTTACTCGCTTTCTAAATTTTTCCTTTACAGAAATAATTAAATAAGATATAGTAAATTTTAAATTCAAAATAACGACACACTTAGTGGCACTTAAACGAAAACGATGGACGACTTAGAATTGGGAAGTTTTAATATGATGAATGACCAGTCTGGCAATCTGGTGGTTAATTGATGGTTTTCTAAGTAACGCGGTTTAGGAGTTTACATAGTTTCACAGTTCATGCGATTTAACAATTGAAACAGTCGTTTCATTAAAAAGAAGAAGGAAATGTATGGAAACAATTTTCATGCTGAAAATTTTCATACTGGAGAACCAAACGAATCAGCCACAATTCATAGAGAAAAATAAGTAGGGAATGAATCGCTTGCGATTTGATTTCCTTGATATGGAATAGTTGGAGTTGGAGCTTTGGCGTGTGGTTTCGAAAAAAAGAAGAAGAATTAACAGAAGGGATGGTTTGTTTCATTTATGGATCAATGCGTATGATGTTGTATAATGGCGATGGTGATGTTGATGATGGTGGTTGAAACGCTGGTTGAGGGTTGAAATGAAGATGTGGACCTACATATTTGAAGTTATGAACATTTAGGATTTTCGTAGTGTAAGGCTGACCAGCAATACACCCACGGCTAGATAATTACCATTGCTTTCGGATCTTGAGTACGAGGGTCGTGTATATGACGGCAATTCGGTGGTGGCGTTGTAACCATTGGAAGCCGCTGCTGTCGATTGGGCATCCTCGCTGGAGGTAGCTGGCATAGTGACCGCTGCTGGTGCGCTGTAAACACTGGCCGAACGGGTGCCGGTGTTTAAGGGTGCTGTTATAGCTGCTCTCCAGTCGCTAAAGTTTGCTGTTTCGTTTTTCAACTTTGTGTTTGCGGTGCCTTGGCTACTTTGGCCCAGACTGGTGGAGGCTGTGGCATTGCTTATTGTATTACCGGTCGCGGTAGTTGTGTCCATGCGCGTTATAGTTTCAATGGAAGTGGAGCTGCCATAAATGTAACTGGTCTTGTCCTTATTAGAAGCAGTCGAACTCTGGTAGGTGGCACTAGAATTAGTAGCGATCGATGCATTTTGAGGAGGTGGTGGCGGTGGTCTTGATGGTGGCGGCGGCGATTTGTAAGTGCTATCCGTTCGAGCATTAATACGCGATGAAATTGACGACGAAGAAATCGAAGACGATGATGTTGTGGACACACTTCCTATGGTTGTTGTAGTAGTGCTAGTTTTCATGGCTCCCTTGTCAAAAGGATTCACACGTTCTTGCGGTTCAAAATTTGTGACTGGTTTGTATTTAGACTCCTGTTCGTATGTGTCTAAAACGCTGGAAGAGGGCTTGCTGCTGGAACTCACACTACCGGCGGTAAGTGTGGAAGTAGACGAAGTATCCGAGCGAGCATCAACTGGTTTTTCCGCTGGTTTAGGTGTGGGTTGTGTGGAGATCACAGAATCCCCTAAGCCCGACGAAGCTGATGTACTGGATTTACCAGATGTAAATGAGAATTGTTTGCCCAAAAACGAGCTACCGGCACTGGTGAGGCCACTTACGCTTATACCGCCTACTCCAGCAGCAGGGACGCTACCACTGCCAGCTTCACTGGTCATGCTATGGCCAGATTCGCTCGCTGCTCTTCCGCGTTTTTTGTTGGCTAATTCCTACATGTCACCAAATATGCCCGCGAACGTCTTTCGTAGGTTTTTCATGGTGTCCTCCGCATCCTCGACTACAGAGCTTTGAGTTTGCGGAGGACGTTGAGCACTCCTGGAAACTGAAGAAATATTCGAAGCTTGTGATGTTTGAGAATCACGACGTGTCAGTCCACCGGCTGGGGCACTGGTTGTCGAAACTCCATTCTCTTCGGGAAGTTCAGATATACTACTGCGGCTGCTAAGCCGACCAATCGATCCAACAGCAGGCGAACTACGTTCGGGAATTGGAGGAGGACCACCCATGGGAGCTGGTCGTGGCCCTGTAGGCGCCGCAGGTGGAGGACCCATTTCATCAGTTGGGCTTTGTCCACGCGAAGAAACCGATGAACGTGAAGGCAGTTTACCGTAATTTGGGCCACCCGTTTGCTGATGCATTCCCGGGCGACAGACATTCTGCAATGAATTTTGATTATTGTTTTTTTTTCGATTTGTGTTTTGTTTTAAAATAATACTGAAAGTACCTGCATGCGAGAGGTAACTAAATCCGCAATTTGTCTACGATCATCTTCTTGCGAATCTCCCATTAAAGCAAACGTACTATCAGAGGCTTTAATTATATACTCGCGGCCATCTTTGCCAACAACAACAGATACTCCGCACACTTCCATTCCACCAAATAGTTCGGAGATCTTGGAAAGAAAAATAATAGTTTAAATGAATTATGGTCCAACAAATCCCCCAAAAAGTATTTCTGTTTTTAAGGACAAAATATATTGAGGAGTATTTAAGTTTTTACTGAGATGTTGTTGTGAGTAACTTTTCGTTCGTAATCATGCTCTCTCCTCGACAAACAATATTCTTACCACTAAGCCGAAAATATCACTTCTTGATTTATGTTGCAATTACTTATACTTTCCTTCCATAGTTACTTATTTGCGTTGGAAGAGCTTTAATGACAAGCCTACTAATTACAGGCGTGTGTATGTAACTTAGAAAAATAGTATTAATGACCGTGCACACATATTAAGTCATGAACGGATAATTTTTTTTTTAAATAAAAACCATTTACTAAGTGTTTTCTTTTTCTTTCAATATACTGTGTTTCGATTCGGTAGGAGTTTTCGTTATATTACATAAAACTTGGTTCCAAAAGACCGGTTACAGCGGTCTCATTTTTGGTTGACCTTCTTGATGTTTGCTTATTATGTATTTATGTTATTACCTCATCCACCCAGGATTTATATTTTTCAGTTAGAGCAATTTGCTCCAGCATGGCTGAGCCCTGGTTAGTTTTCCAATTGCCAGTGATGGATTTGCGCCTGAAAAACAAAAAAGAAAGAAAAACATAAAAAGAAGTTCAAATACAAGTAGCAATTGTAGAATAAAAATGTAAGAAAATAAAAAAAAGGAAAAGTGATCAGTAAGTTCTTGTTATGACTTTGATATTTGTTTTAGACTTCTCACTTATTAAATAGGAATTTTGCAATAATTTTATTATATTATATTTAGTTTTTCTGTTGTTTACTAACATTTTATGAAAAAAGAATCAGAAGGAAATTAAAGGGCTTTTCTTTTTATTAAAGAGCTAAACAAAAACCTTGAACATTTCCTTAATGGACTTTTAGCATTGCCATTGTCTATTTGACTTCAGTTTGTTGCATCTGAAAACATCTAATTAAAGTGTGCAAAAGAAAAGGATGCCACAGAAACAATAACTTTGAATTTAACATACAATAGAGTGCGATAAAATATTTTGCATGAGTGTTCTTTGGTCGATTTGCTGGCTGCTTGTCCACATACTCATACTTACATGAACGCCTTGTAATTGTTGCCAATCTTTTGAATGTGCACATCGAACTTTGCATCAATATATGGTTCCATAGTGCAATAGCAATGACCTTCAAAACCGGTGCCAGTTACAAGGCCGGCCGCATCTTGCAAACCCATTTGATTTTCAAAACGTGCTGTAGCCATGCCGCCATGACAGTGGCCTGCCTTCAAAACACAAGGGAACTTTGTCCAATTAAGCTGCAAAAAAGAAAAACCAAGAGAAAAAGAACGGAACAAAATATTAAATAATATATAAGTTATTATTTTTGTTCTTGTTGTGGTTAAAAGGGAGCAATTAGTTCAATTTTTGTTTAAAAAACATAGTCTTTCTTATACGAGCACAAACACACAAGTGCACTAGTTGTTGATGTTTGTTGTTGGTATACTTTTATGGTTATTAATATTTTGGCAAAAAGCCAAAAAACAAAAAAAAATCCAACCAAGTGCAAAAATTTTCTTACTTAAAATAATTCCCAACAGCAACAATAATCGAATCGAATTATA
The DNA here is from genome assembly GCA_963675445.1 of Linnaemya vulpina. Lineage (NCBI taxonomy): Eukaryota > Metazoa > Arthropoda > Insecta > Diptera > Tachinidae > Linnaemya > Linnaemya vulpina. Next base: position 11,574,940 of record OY776277.1, on the reverse strand, counting down.
ATAAGTGCTCGGACATCATTGAATGAGCTGGTCTGGATACCAAGAAATTTTATTGCTAATTATTCACCCTTAAATAGCATGCGATGGAAGACTGAACGGCTGACTGGCAAACAAAACAATAATTTCTTTTATCTTTAAAAAACTCAAAACACAAGAGGGTCATTATGTGGCAAAACATTTACGTTCTAAAGGCGTTTAATTACATTCAAAGCTTAACTTACGGTCGGCAGTGCGCTTTAGAAAATGAGGCAAGCGGCATTAAATCGCTAACTGCAATAATTAATATTTCATGTGAAAAAACGTGTTCAAGAAGTATTCCACTCAGAGGTTTATTCGAAGACATTTTGATGATATCCAACATTTGACTAGTCCCACCATGTTGTTGGTACAATGAGTTTAGGTTTGAGATATTTTAACTTAACGTGCATAATAATATGCATATCATCGGCCCTATTATCGAAAAATGATTACCAGCGAGGTATTGTAAAAAAATTTGTATGATTGAAATTAATATATTATGCACCTACTCGTAGTTCCAAACTATTCAAATTTATGAGAGTCCTGCTACGACCACACTTATCAAATATTTGCCCTAAAAAGCGTAACCACTAAATAGTAATAATACAAATATATTGATTCAGATACGTGTCTATTAAGTGAAATTATTTGCGGTTATGTTATGCCAGTCGGTTCATTTAAATTTGAAGACAAAAATGAAGTTTTTAATAGAAATTAATTTTAAACGATGCTGTCAAATAATAGGACACGTCTGTACTCCTTTTCTTCAGTAACTAAACATTTCTAACAGCCTTTTGTTATATTCAAGGCTGTTGAAAGTATTCACAAGCTGTCAGGAGTAGCTAAACAGTGGTGATAAACACAATATACACATGAGCACTGAAGATGAAAGTGTAGCGACTTTCAAAAACAGTTGTTCTGCTCTGCTGTGTAAGTTGAATAAAAGTGATGTTGACTTCCTTTGTGCCTAGGAATATTTATCATCATGTCTTTCTGAGATTTTAACTAAGTTAGAACAATTTAGCCTATATAAATATTAATATAGTAGCTAATTGTTGTCCACAAGGAGTAAATATTTTTGATATCATCTTGACGTGGCCGTGGCAAATAGTCGCAGAATAAAGAAATATAATTGCTTGATTATAGTAATTTTCACCTCTCAGTGCATTCCCTGAATGTTTATTAACAACTTATCAAACAACTATAAATTTTAATTTTAATTAGATGGCGTTGTAGGAGTGTGTTGGTGTTCCATCGTGCCACTTAGCAAATTTGAAATTGTGTTCATTTAATTGCTCAAAAACATTTCATTGATTAAGTTAAGTGCTGAAACAATATTTTACCATATTTTCAACACGCTGTTGTTTTCTTTTCCTCTCCTTAAGTATTTTCATTCAAATGCTATTTATTATTAATATTATAGTAGAATTTCCTTGAAGCCAGTTTGATTCATGTTTCAAAAATAACGTCAATGTGTAAAATTAAAACTATTTCCACATTTCCATTCATAATATTTTCTCAAGCAGCACACACAGATGAGAAATTTATTCAATGACGATCTTTTCAAAGGAGGAATATTTTTGTGTTCATTTTCTCTAACTCATCATATTGGGTTTGTAAAAGCTAATGCATGAATTTATTTATACGATCTTGGCAATGAAATTCTATTTAGCTGCAATGAATGCATTTAAAATTAACCCATAAAGTGGAAGGAGATAAGCCCACTGACATAATTTTTTTCTTTTGTCAAAAACTAAAGAGCTGCAGAATTATTCCCTTGTAACAGTAATTTTATGTATAATTTTTCCTTTAAGATACAATTAAGAAATCAGAACATGTCTGTCCCAGCCCGTCAAGGGTTAGTTTTTAAAAACACATATTCCTTTAAGTCATACGACAAACGCATTTGTCATTTTATTGGCATTATTATGCCCACATTCATAATCTGAATTCCCATTTGAGAGAGTGTGGACAGACTGGCTATGCCAAAGAATTGTATGTGTTACGTTGCTGTTTTATTTGAATGTTTGATGATGTCATTAGGCTATTAATAAGAATGCTTGTGTTTTGATATCACTAAGTTAACTATGACGCTGGAACAGTGGCACCAAAGCCGAACAAATATTTTTATGTGATTCATTTTATTAATTGGGGTATTCACACTGTGTACTATTTAATCATATTGTCATAACGTCATAATATTTTAGACTAGTTTAAAATAGTTGTTGTTGTGCTGCATACAAAATGTAATAATATAATAGGACTTTTTCCGGTATGTTTTTGCTTTGGCATAAAACAGCTCTAGAGATCTGAGTCGAACGGCTGAAAATTTTAAGCGAGACGGCGATAGCATATGTTTGCCGTCACTACTTTTATATGAATCACCACAAAAAATGGCTAAAAACTTATTTGTATCCATATGTCTGTCCATTAAATCACATTTTTATAACACAAAAAATTTTAAAAGAAAACTAAATCACAAAACTTAAATATGTACAAGAGAAAAATATGTTTCGTACTATTATGTTATGGCTTATGACTTTATGACTACAGTGTGAATCCCCCAAATATAATTCATAATGATTGCTTTCACGATGTGTCCTACCATCAACAGATAAATTCAAAATGTGTGCTATTTTGTCATATTGTCATAAAATCATATTATCTTAGAGCAGCTTAAAAAATGGTTGCTGTACTGCTTACAAAACATTCAAAAAATAAGGAAACTTCTTGAGTTATGTATGCGTTTGTTTTTTTGTAAATTAGCTGTAGGGATATGAATCGAATGGCTGAAACTCATTTGCTGTTCCATACTTATTATCAATTGTTTTATTTTACACCACAGTGCAACGTACGTAGACTGCAACTGATACAATTATAAAATTAATGTTATTTATTTGTTTAATGATGTAAATGCCATAATCTCATTTTCTTAAGAATGTGAATAAGCAAAGAAGATCTCTCTTATATATCGACAATTTCATCGTGCTATTCACTAGAACACCATCGAGGCAACCGACTAAAATAATTTTTATGCGTGCAAATATATAAAATTTTTTATATATCTCAAGAGCAAAATATTTACTCTCAAATAACGTATGGGGTACTGCATTTAACTATGTCACATATCATTTATCAAATGAAAAAAACTTCTGCGCCTAATCGTGAAATAAATTTCGTTTCATCAATTAAATAATTTTATTTCTTATAAGTCACTGCTGACAGTAAATACGTCTTGTAAGAAAGAACGACCATATCAAAGTGACGATGACAGCAAATAACTTTTTGCTCACAAATTATGGGCCATTAAAGCAGAAGTAAAACCAACATTAGCTCAGAAAATCCGCTTAATATGACAACAACACATGGGCAAATACAAAAACAACTATTCGAGTACGAGCAAATGCATAACGATCATGATCAGTTAGAGACAAAACAAAATAATCACAAATAAATGAGAAAATAAAGTCTAAAATGCAGTCACAGTCAAAATAAACTGACTGACAGAATGACACTCATATTGGCCATAAGTCAGTCACTGTTCGGGCCGTGTGTTGACAAACAGTTTTACTTAAATCACGAAATGAGAGTGAATGTTGTTGTTCATAATTGTTTGCAGAAAATTGTTGCTGTTGCTTGTGTGCATTTTGCTGTGGTTAATATAAATGCAGTGCAGTGCGTTTATAAATACACACTGAGAGGAAGAATTGTATAAAGTGTATAAATTTCATATAATTTTTTTTATTTCACTTCAGGTTGGCTGATTTTGAGCCATTACTTTTGATTTTATTTTCCATTATTACCTATTATTTTTGAGAGTATTTGTAAGACAAATGCATGGCTATGGCATGGTTCTTACAATGATATTATAGTTGTGGCAAACATTTTATATTCGCAACAGCCAAACTATTATTATTTCTTATACTTAAAATGTAACAATTTGTTACCCGAAATCGATCATGTTACAATTACTTTTAAGGATAATATTAAAATAGAACTAAAATAATATTTTTTTATTTTAAGACAAAAAATAAGCGAATATTTGATATTAAGATCTTTAAACAAATTTTCAGTCCTAGCTTTTTCAAAACTAAATGTTAAGATTTCTTGACTCGAATCTGAATCAAGAAATCCATGATATTAAAAACTGAGTACATATTTTTCACAGTGTACTTGATAGCCAAAACTATTATGTTCAATATAAAAGTGCATTTAGAATAAAAAATTTATGCAAAATATATAATTTGTTTTTATGTTTTAATTTGTTCAAAGCAGCAAAACAATTGTTAGTTGCGGTCACATAAAACGACATTTTTTAACGATTTCTTTGCTTTTAAATCTTTGTGTATACAAAAAAAAAAAAAAATTTTAAATTAGCAGTGCGCTTAATGCCAATGATAATCATGATCAACGTCTTCGGTAATTTAGTTGCCGCTGATCAATACAAACCGAAAGCAAATACAAACGAACGTGTTAGAGTGACGATCTTTTGAAAATTATTAATTTTCTTATGTTGTGCTCTGCTCCGCTCAATCATTCGTATTCGTAGCAAAGATTTCCAAATGGCCTGTGAGAAAATTTATCGAAAATAAAAAGATCATTTAATTGCATAAGACGGCCGGCAGATTGGATGTGGTTGCTTGTCTCTCTGAAGTTGAGGAGAACATATGCGAGGGTGAACAGCCAAAGTTTATTTAAAATTTTCATATATGAATATATGACTGGGATAGTGTTTCACAAGTTCATTCATTTTCCAATGTTGCTTTAAAGAAGCTAATTGTTTGTTGTTTTGTTTATAGATTCGGAGTGCCAACGAAAGTTTGTCTTTTACTTATCCCGAGAAAATTGTATATATTTGATATATATTCAGAATATCCGAAGGCGGTGCATAGAAATACACATTTTATATACAACTTTTTTAAATAAAAGTGGAATGTGTAGCAGACTTTACAAATGTTTTCATTTCTTTTTTCTTTGATATAAAAATGTATCGTTTTCTCATCAGCTGACTGAATTTTGGAAAACCGGATTAATTTACGACGTGCGTGTTCACACCAGTTGTGTATATTTTTGTGCAATTATCTTATGGTATATGACTTTATGACTACAGTTTGAAAACCTGAATTATGTGATAAAAAAAGAGAGAGAGAGAAGGCTACTAATTGTCTGTTTGTTTTTGTTGAGTAGACTCAGTACACAGTTCTCCTAGTGCGGAAAGTACACAAAAGAATCAACTTTTTGTGTATCTTCACAAACTAGAATCTTTAGGATATTAAAATTTTATGTGCTTTTTGTACTGAGATCATACCTCAACTTGAACAATTTAATTTTCGCGTGAGTAGTGGTATCGAATGGTCATTTATTTAATAAAAATGTTTGCTATATATTATCGATATTCTTATTTTTAGATAAAGTTTATTTGGATATTTTGAAAAACAAACTACGCAGCAGTAGCTACAGTTCTTTTTTTGTTTCGCACACAAAACTTTTTCCTAGAATTGCAAATATCTATAGAATTTGCTCTCACGATCACTCTTTGGCTCTGCTTATTTTTGCCATTAAAAACTAAGATTTTAACTGTTTTTCAGCCCACTCTCGTTTATGTGAGCATACAGATTGTCTGTAGTTTTTTTTTATTTTCGTTGAATTTTATTTTTCAATATTTTTTTATTCAATTCTACTCAACAAGTTGGTAGTATAAAGAATGAAACAGTTTATAATTTCATTCAGTCGTGAATTTCTTATAAAAACGGGCAGGTCTTCGCGAATGCAACAGTATTATAAACTGCCGACAATTGTGCCGCTATCGTTTTCCCAATATTTTGGTCTTATTACAACAAACTTTTCCTTTGCCGGGCTGTATTGCGAGTGTGTGAGTTTGTAGTAAAAACATCAAGAATATTTATTGGATTCTGTTTTATATATTGAAAGCGCCTATTCTATTTTTCATTATAATAAATTGCTGGATTTGATATTGAATAGACGGAACGTATGCCTTGTCAAAGTGTTTTTTTATTTTATTTATTTTTTTTGTGGGGGAGAAACAACAAATAAATAAATGCCGTTTATTATAGGGATTTAAATTGAATTAAGTGTGATTTAAAAATAAACTAAAGAATAATTCGTTAGAAAATAACAAGAGCATTAATTATAAATAAAAATCGAAAACAATTAATTCTGTTGTGTTTTTGGGTAAGTAGTCGGTGTGTGTGAAACGTTACGCAGTTTGAGTGTAAGACAAATAAATGCATGTGTTTTTCCTGATTTGTTTGATATGAAACAGAATGGCAATACGTTTTTTTTAGAATAAAAGCCATAGATCAAATTTTGGAAAAAAGTATTATGTCGAGAGCCACAATTCCATAATTAATTTATAAGTTTTCCTAAGGAAAAATCAGTATTTAATATTTTTCAATTGTCATGAGTACCAATTCCTAATAGATTATACAACACACATCCTTTCATCCGATAGGATAAGAATATACTTATTGGATAATAAGAAATGTGCATGGTTGTGTGTTATTGAATGAAGTAGTGAACACAAGACTACGATGCCTTAGATCTCACTCAGCAGGATTGTTGTTGCGCAGCGATTAGCACCGTCATGTACTAAAAGAGCAGAATACAGCATCCACCTTCATCGAGACTTGTAGAAAAAAAATACCGGCGAAGCTAAATGTGAAATTAGCTGCAACAAAATTCTCTATCTTCTAATCTGTCTGCACCTGTCCCCTTGAGAAACTCCGACCTTCTAGTTCTGGCACCATGTACTGCATATGTAGGGTTCATTCCCATTATAATAAATGACACAAATAATAAATTAAAAAAAAAACAGTATATAATAAATGGCATAAAAATCCCAAAGGCAGTATATAGATTTGGAAAAGAAATCTGTTGATTTAAAGTTTTCGAAATACTTATTAAATACAGATACATCGTTTTGGTTATATGGCTACAACATGTCAACTAAAAATGATGGTAACAAAACAGCTTTTAACAGCTTTGCTAGTTTTGTGATTATCGCTTTGATAATAAAAGTATTGGATGTTTCTTCGGACGGAGTTTATTACAATTGGGAAAGACTTTTTTGCATTCCACGCCAAGTTTGGTTTCAATCCGCCATTTTCGGGAATATCCCATTTTCATTTTTTATGGGATTGTTCATGTAGTCCTCTATTACTAGTTTAGCATTGTAGCGATAACAGCGATTTTAAATCCTTTAGCTGTATTGCTAACTTAGCCGATGCAACTTAAATTACAGAACTTAAGGATAAATTCATGGTTTATTAAAAAAGCTTCATCTTTCCAAAACTATTTACAGCAAGAAACATTAAATGCGATAAAAACAAGTTCCTTTGCTAATAACTTGTTCATTTCTATTCATTGCACTTGTTGCCATTTCCCAAGACACAACCAGCAATTTATTACACTCTGTTTGTCTGAAAGTCTTACGAAATAAGAGTCTGTTTGTATGTGCAACTGTCGAATTTGTATGAGTGCGTGTCAATGGTCACCGATTTCGTTGCTGCTGTGTTTTGTTACTCACCGCATTTTTTATCTTGTTTTACTGATTTTGAGTGATTAGACGTCAAACTGAAATGTTCATTCGGTCATACAAAAGGGCGGTTGTTGACTGACGTGCTGTTTGTAAATGTTGCTAATGCTTCTTGTTCGTATCTCTGTTTTACATCATGCGTCTGTCTAATATAAATTTAATTGTTTATATTCTTAAGTTTTTCTTTCTGTAGTAGTTTTCTCTGTTGTTTCCCAAATTCAAAACAGAAGAAGACAACCTCGAAATGGTTCGTAATAAACTTGTTGCCAGTGGCCACTTAAACCACGGGGCTGTTTTGTTTCGCATTGCATGAGTATAAACATTAAAATTTTTGCCAACAAAATTTAGTACAGTGTAAGTCTTTATGCTGCATATTATGGATATAATCTTTGAGATTCATATTATTAATCTATGAACTAAAAACGGGCATCGATCAGAGAGTACAAGTAGGATTCCATTTAAATGTGAAAGCCCGAAGTCTGTGATTGGGTTCAACGAACATTTTGTGTTGGAATTGTTGTTAAATAGCAACTATAAATATTTGTACAGTAACGGACTTATAGATGAAACGTTTTTTTAAATTTCTTAAACAACTCCTTTCTTACATCTCTTAAATCCTATAGAAAGTTGTTGAATAAACAGTAGCTAAACACCAAACATTTTTACTATTAATATCATAAGGGTTTTTATATTTAAAGCGACAGACATATAAATATTCCAAGGAACAAGCGAAAATCAAATTTATTAAATTTTCTTACTTATACGGCAGAGTCGATTAGCGACTTTTGCAGAAGCCGGAAATACTGCCACCATCAGTGGGTTACTGCAGGGTTCTATTCGAAAGCAATTAAAATTGTATTCGAATGGAATCATACTGTTCGGCTAAAGGGAATTTAGCGATTCATTTTGTCAAAAATTAGACTTCGTAAATGACTAACTTGAGCTAAAATCTTGCGCATATTCAAATTCTTCCGAATTCAAATTGAAATGCTTAGAATACCTTTTGCAGAAGAACGTTTCATAATAATTTTCAACTTGGTGTTTTAATCTATATACTTAGAATAAAATGCGCATTTAAAAAATTTGAATAATATTAATAAGTAAAATTTGATATTTAAAACAAACAAATTCACAATTCGATTAAAATATAACCAAAAAAGTTTTATCAAAACTAAAAAGTTGTTCTGCGTGCCAAAATATTTGCGATTTGCGTGCAAAAATTATACTCTTTTATTTGGCAGCAATAAAGTTGTTTGGCTATCTGCGTATAATTTATGGCCAACACTATTTGAAAAATATTTCTACCAAAATATGAATCTTTTTCTAAAGAATCGATAATTAAGTCCAGTGGTAGATTTGTTTCCATGCTCATTTGTTCATCTCATTTTGATTGCTAGTGTATCTGCCAACAATGGCTGATCTATTTTTAGCCAACTTTGGTAAACAAACAAGATGATCAAATTAGTATGTGTTTTTGTGACTAGAGGAGATCTGTTTATTTGTTTGATGCGACAATATTTTATTTTTGGTTTGTTTGTGTCTTTGGAGTTCTGGTGCAAACTAAAGAAAATTAATGAAAACAAGTGAATCATTATTGTTTATTAGCAAAATAAATAATATGTAGATGTGTTTGTTTAATAATCCGTGGAGTTGATTTGCAAAATATTTGCGTAGTAGTTTCGCATAATTTCATAATCATTTTTTTTTTATTTGGGGTCACTGTGGCGTTTGCATACAATTTAACGCAGTTTGACAGTATATTTTTGTTTGTTTATGAGGACTATTTAAAATAGAGAAAATCAGCCTTCAAAATCAGCTTTTTGTCTTTCATCTATTACAAACTTTCGAGTATGTAGTCGATATGCGCCGGCCGTAATCACGCTGAATATTCGCCTTTAAGTAAATCCCTACTTTATTTGGATTCATCCAATTGGACTTTTTTGTCTCTTTTATTGAAGAACTTAATATAAAAAACCAATCAGCCAGACAAAAATTTTGTCCGAGAAAAGATGAATGAATCCGATTTCGGTGTGTGGGATTTTTAGGTTTGCGTAACAGCAAAGATATATTAAACTAATTAAACCTGTTGTAAAGTTATAAAGTTTGATGTAATTTGGAATAGCATTCTGCCTTTGACATAATGCGGATACTTCCACATATTTTGTTTAAAAAAGCATTGCACACACTAAGAAAAACTTTATTTCAATTTTATAGAATTTAAAACCAATATTTTTCTAGGCAAATCTTAATATATTATTGAAACATCTGAACTGTGAAAATGCTCAAATAACTCATACGCCTTGATGTTTTTTAACTTTTCTTATATATTCTTGCCAATTTCACGTTATTTTTTTTATTTTAACAGACTCATTGTACTTTTCTTATTTGTTTGTTTTAGTTTGGAACATTTAGTATTATTGCGTTTTGCTTATTTATTTCTCTAAATATTATTTATTCCACACATATATTTATTCAAGTCTTTTCTCATTGCCAACCAGTAGTCAGACAATAAATATCTTTAAGCAATTTTTTTTTTGGTGGTCTCGGTTATTGGAACTTTATTTATGCTTAACTTTTATTTTATTATCTTATAAAGCCTTTCTTTTTTCTCAAAAATCATATTTTTTTAATTATACGGCTTAAATTAATGGCATGGTGTCTTATTTACATGGGAAGAAGTATGAATGCCCATAATTTACATTTCAAAAAAGATATTAATTATGATGGTACTTTAAATTAAACACATCTGTTTGAAACGTCTGTACCGGATAATTCTTTGAAATGTGTAACAAACTGTTAGATGAGTCATATCATTTTTTTTTTTTGTTAAATTCTTTCAACAACTCTTTGATAGTATTACGCCAATCATCTGTTATTAAAAACATGCATTCAAATTTATTTTATTATGTACAAGTAAAATTACAATACAATTAAATTCGAGTGGCGTGAAAAATTATAACTTCCAGCACTGCTATTCGAGTTCAAATTCAGTAAAATATTCGAATGTAAATGAGTTTAAGGCACAAATAAAAATTTATTCAAAATTTTAACAAAAACTAATCGAAGAACAACTTTTTTGAATGTTCGAATAAAAGTTTATCGAATGTCCTAATAAAAATTAACCAAATGAAATTTTTTTTTATATTGAAATTATAACAGCATACGAATATTCCAAGAAAAGTTTTTAAATTCAGAAAACTAGTTTTCGATTTACAGCCAATAATGGCAACACATAAAGCCAGTAAAATATTCGAATAGAAATGAATTTCATACACATATATAAATTAATATACTGTTTAAACAAAAATTAATCGAAGAATTAGGCGATATGTCGAACAATCGATCAAAAACTAGTCGAACTTTTAAATTGGAATTAATGGAATGAACATTTTTGGAATTTTAATATATAATATAACATACGAATGCCCGAAGAAAATTTGTTAGTTTCACATCAAACGAAACTATTTTTTAAAATTTAGGATCAATAAGTATAACACATAAACTCAGCAAAGTATTCGAATAGAAAAGAGAGCAAATAAAAAGTTAGTCTAACGATTGAATAAATAGCAATCGAATATCCGAATAAAAATTAATCGAATGAAGATATTTTGAATATGTTACGATGCCTTAGATCTCGAGTTCGACACCGCACTCAGTCAAGAAAGTGGTGTCGAATTTTTCGGACCTGCTTTAGCGCAAAACTGCATGAATTTTTGCTGACTTGTCTCAAGGACGAAGGCATAGCATTGGTCACTGAACATACTCATTAAAAGAGCAGAACACATCACCCTCCTTCGTCGGTGTCAGTAGCAAAAAATTCACCGGCGAAGTAAAAAAAAAAAAATCAAACTACAGGAATATTCTCTATCTTCCAATCTGTCTTCATCTGTCCTCTTAACACTCTCTCTTCCTTTTTAGTTCTGGCCCAATTCCAAATGACAACAAATAATGTTTATAAATGGATTGGCTGATATATCCAACTCAACCTATTAGGACACCTAAAATACTTCTGTCTGATTGGGTATTTACGAAGTCAAGACATTTAAGCTTTAGTTTGAAAAAAAAAGATTTTTTTTTTTAAATTTTGCTGAGCAGTAATAAATGAGAAACTTAACCCTAGAGTTTTTAATTGTTTGCACTTTAATGTGGCAGCACATAATCACGCTGTTAATTGCCCAATTTGTTTATGTTGGCGACAAAATTAAAACCAAAATATAAACAGACGCACATAATCTTTTTTATAATTTTGTTTTATAATAAACATTTTGCTAATTTCATACACACTTTGATTTTTAAGTTTATTTTGCATGATGTTATGCTTGAAATTGTAAACTTTTATATATTTCTGGTAAAAAAAGTTTATCAATTATGAAAAAAGAATAAATAAACTGCGGAAAACAGCCTACAGCAAGCACGTTTAATGGTTGCGGCTGTCATAAAAATTCGAATTTGGCAATTTGAGCAGAAAATTTTGTTTCAAAAATATAAATTTTCATTATATGGGTACAAATCAATGATTTTTAAAAGAGTTTATAAATAGTTATTAAGTGTATGAATGTTACGTGTGCTCGCAGGCCAGTGTGTTGCACGTTCATTTGAATCGACTGCTTTTATTTATTTAATGCAAAATTTTCTTTGAAATAAACTTACATCACAGTTAGCAAACTGTCTTATCAAAATTATAACGCATCCAAATATAAAAAAAATCTAATCTAGTTTGACATTGTAAATTTAAAATTCTTAATAACACTGTCGAGCCATATGACATCATGTACGAGTATTTAAATGATTAAGTTTATTCTTGTTGCAGCTTTAGTTTCAGTTCATCAGTAACTTAGTCGCACACATTCACACATCTTGTGGAAATATTGCAGAAGATGAACATAATTTATTTACGGCATTAATCATACAAATTGTTTACATGTTGTTCGTTTTGAATTTGAAAAGAACTCTAAAATCTTGAGAGCTTAAAAGAAATACATCATCTTGCGAATATCACTCGGAGAAAAGGCAGCACAATATTTGTGGTTGGGTGTTTGAATATTTAGAGTTTTTATTCTGTATGCAATTTGTAAGATGCAGGTTGTTTTTGAAGACATATTAAATATTAATGGTTGAAAAATCTGAGCACATGTAGAAAACAGTACCCCTGCTACGCCTGCGCTATGTCAGTGTCTTGTTCAAGTCGATGGCTCGTGCAGACTTAGAGATAAGATTACACGGTACAACCAAAAAATATTATATTAAATTTTTTGTAATTCTCTTATCTTATATTGTCAACATTTTTAAAATTTCATAGTTTTTTGTCAAGTGGTGATAAAAGTTTAAACTACATGACAATTCCATATGCAAGTGCGAAATGCAATAATAATCATTTCAAGGTTATCAATTGTGGTTTATTGTTAATAACAATTACTTGTACACTCGCGGTGAGACAGTTAAAGCTATTTAAATTTAATATGTATTTTGATTAGTATCAATTATGTTTTCCATATTAAATCTATAATTTTAATATTAAATTTCAATAGTAATTTTATTTTTAGAAGAAGCAATAGAATTACAATTGTGTCAACAAACAAGTGACACGTAGTTTTATTTTATATAAATTGAAAAACATCTTTCAATATATGTTATGCCCATTCCCCCGATATATTCTCAACTTAACAAAACATAATTTTAATTTAATTTTTTTTTTCAGTCTTTGCCACTTTTACCATTTTCATTATGAATGTCACAAATTACTTGAGCCTTATGGCACTGGCCTCTTTGGCCATCTTGGTATTTTATTCAACACCCACAATGGCATGCATGTGCATGGTGAGTCATCCGCAGACCCAATACTGCAATGCCGATTATGGTAAGTTGAATTAAAATTTAGATTGTGTTTTATTTATTTTACAAATTTAAGGAATTAGCATCGTGACTCATTAAAATAACGGCAGAGTTTCGATGAGTTCAAGTGGGACGAATGATATAGTTTTCGTAGCGAACATTCGCAGTGGTCAATAGAATGCAAAACATTCCCTTAAGAATTATGAAAATTCGCGAAACGTTGTTGAAATGGAATCATGGTGGAACAATCAATAAAAACAGTTAAAGCTATAACAAAAACTATATGTATCTAAAACTGTCACAAAAACGGCGCAAATTTCAAGTTGGTTTGTCTCAGAAGTAACTATGGGCAGGTTTTATATTGAAAAAAATCTTTGATAGGGTGGCTCGTCATACTGCTCATTTACTGCAACACTGTCATAACACAAAAAATTCGGTTTCGGAGTTCATGATGCCGAAATTTTCTTGTCATTTAAATGTCTTGCATAATTTACTGCTGACAGAAAAATGAAATTGCAGCATTAGCAATAAAGTTTGTAGTAAATTAATTTTATAACTTTTATGTTAAAGTGTATTTTTGCTTGTTTATAGTAGAGTGAAAGTATGCTTTTTCCGACAAATACTCGTTAGAATCTTCAAGCATGCACTGCCTAAGAACATGAGCCATTATGTGCAAGAAGCTCTTAAATCGTTTTAAGCTATTTTGTGAATAGCGTAAATGTAAAGGGTTAACGGCTACCAATTCTATGTTAAATCGAATTAAGATTCTAACTTAGTTAAAATCTCAGAAAGACATGATGATAAATATTCCTAGGCACAAAGGAAGTCAACATCAGTTTTATTCAAGTTACACAGCAGAGCAGAACAGCTGTTTTCGAAAGTCGCTACACTTTCATCTTCAGTGCTCATGTGTATATTGTGTTTATCACAATGTGAATGTGATAACAGTTTTCTATTTACACAAATTTTATTGCGAAAAACAATCCGAGAACTGTATCAACCTGATGTTAACACTTGTGTGTTATGATACCTGTGTTACCATTTGATTACTTTCTTCATGTCCCATTTTTCTGAATTTTTTGTTCCATTATACATTAAGTCAAACTTTTATGGTTTGAATTTTATACTTAAGTATATGTGAACGTTTTTTTTTCCAATTTTCATTGGTAGCTCAAGCCAAAGCTTAAATTGTATGTGATTTTATTTTTATTGAACATTTTTATTTTCCTATATTAATATTTATATAGGTCACCTAAACAGTGGTGATAAACACAATATACACATGAGCACTGAAGATGAAAGTGTAGCGACTTTCGAAAACAGCTGTTCTGCTCTGCTGTGTAAGTTGAATAAAACTGATGTTGACTTCCTTTGTGCCTAGGAATATTTATCATCATGTCTTTCTGAGATTTTAACTAAGTTAGAACAATTAGCCTATATAAATATTAATATAGCAAAATAAAAATGTTCAATAAAAATAAAATCACATAGAATTAAGATTCATTGGCTAATTGTTCGAAATTAATTACAGCATCAGTTGGTTAATTTATGAATTTGTAAATTTCAATAACCAAAAACTTATTTTTAACAAGTAATAATTATGCAATATAATTATCGTTAAATAAACCCTGAAGCTTGCGAGTTCTTTAATGCAGTTGTTTATTTTTTGATAACAAAAATCTATTTGCTTTGTCATTTTTAGTTGTTCTTGTACGTGTCCTGCGTAAATCGAATCGTTTGGTAGAACATCATATCGCCTATAAAGTGGAAATAAAAAAATCCTACAAGGTAAATTTAAGATCGAATAATATCGAATCAAGAGTAAAATGCACTCGTTCTAACTCTTGTGATTCACAAAATACTGGTCATGTTTATAAAATGTCTAATAATCCTTTCGTAAATATAATTCCTCTTTAATATTTAATTTTTCTCTTTTTCTTTAATTTCGCACAAAAAGATGACACCAGAAGGCCAAAAAGAATTGAGACATGGTCGCCTGGTGACATCAGCATTTGGTAGCACATGTGGTGTCAAGTTGGAATTGGGCAAATTGTACGTCATTGCTGGCAAGCGATCGGATATCAATATTTGTAATTACGTAAAAGAGTATCAGAATATGACCGTTGTGGAAAGAAAAGGTATCTCAGGACTCTACCGCAAAGCATGCAGTTGTGAAGTAAGTGAAAAAATATATTAAATATATCGCATTATTTGCGATTAAAATTTATTAAGAATTTATGATCCGTCAGAACAATTTTTTTGTTGCAATACTATAACATTCATGCCATGATTATGACTTTTACACAAATGATTAGGTATTGTATGTATTTTGAAAAATTAAAAGTTGTGACAATTTCAAAAAGTACGTCTTTAAAAAAACAAAATTAACATTTTTGATAAGTAAATTTGACAGTAAGTTTCCAAAATATTTCTAAGAAGAAAGCACTTTTCCATCACATATTTCGTCTAAATGAATATATTTATTATTCTTTTTAGGTTCGGGAGTGTGCAAAGTCTGGGCCGGCCCAAAATATGTTCGACCCATGTATACCCGTAACCTATTTAACACCCGAAGGACCCATCAGACAATGTCGTTGGACAAGAACGCATCGGTATGACAAGCCAAATCCATGAGCGTTTCAAAGAATAAATATGCCATAATCAAAGATTTGTTGTTAATTTGCTGAGTTTAGTTTTCTTAAGTAATTAATTTCTATTTAATTTTTCATAAATTCAAATTGCATTTGTTCAATTTGCAAGTTATGTTGCACCGTTTAAACTTAAAAACTCTCAAAGCAAGAGATATTTTTTAAAATTATTTTGTGTTGTTTTCAGCAATTTCGTTTGAAATAGTGTTTCCAAATGCAACTTTAAACGATGCAACCAGCCGCCCTTGTGCATTGAGCAATTTTGTATGTATTATGTACTCGTATGTTAAATCAATAATTCAGCTTTTGTTTTAAATTAAACTTTAAAAGAACTTGAAATATTTAAATAAAAGTAAAAAATATTGGATATTTCCCTAACACACAGTTAATGATATGAGTAATATGATTATGGATAGTGACTTACCAAATATTTGGCTGAGGGAAAGAAGGATTGCTCGATTAGTGGAAAGGCATCTTTGCCCATACGTCGTTGCAGTTGTTGTAAGTGAGCGAAAACCCAGGGTTTATCCTTAAAGCGAATTAGAAATTAATTGATATAAAGTGGGTTTTTTCTTAAATTTTATATTTATTTTACCTGGAATTGATAAATGGAATGTAAGGAATTTATGCTGGGCACACCACCATATTTCAAGCCCAAAATAGTCGAACGATAATCGTTGGAGCCGTCACGTGGTGGCTGACGTATAAGCACAAAATCTGGCCGGAACATGCGAGGTATCTGTAAGCAAAGATTAAAATGTTTGATTATTGCAGGTGCCTTCCACCACGTTGAATATAGCAAACAGACTGACGAACAAATAGCCTGGCTGCTTGCAAAATTAGTTATGGGTCACAACATAATTTCTTATATAAATTATTTTATTATAATATGAAATTTATTTGTTGGGTGATTAAGCAATGTCTATATGCATTTCATTGGTGCTTTTTACCAAATCGTCAGTAGACTTCAACTACAGTTTTGAAAATTTTCAAACTTCTCAACTTATTAAAAGACTTTTATAAACCATCTGAGAATTATGTTAATAAATTGACTATAAAAATTCAGAAATGATTTAAAAAATTCACATTATAATAAGTGTAGTAGGCTATGAAACTTATACAAACCAAAACCCAACAAACAACTTTTATTCGATATGACTCTATTTTATTTTTCTATTATATATACGGTGACCATCCGTTCTGTATTATACAGAACAGTTCTGTTTTTCAGAGCCGTGTTCTGTATAAATTATTGATCTGCGAAAAACGCTAAAATGTTCTGTATTTCATTTACTGTTCTGTATTTTCATGCCTGAAATGATATTCAAAATATTAAAAATTTTTCAACTATCAAAGCGAATTGAGGCGTGACAAATTAATCTTAATTTTATAGTTCTTACAAATATACTTATATATGCAATGATCTCGGAAACAGTCAAGCTCTATTTTCTTTTTTACATCAGCGTGTGATTATGTTTTTTTTTAAGTTTTGATTTGTATTTGTTAAAAAAATATCTATAATAAATTGGTCTTGAATGTGCATTTAAGGTTGTTTGTACTTTTTAATTGTTATTATGAAATCTTATCCCCGTTCTGTATTTCGGTTTCAAAAATATGGTCACCGTAATTATATATATATTAATAAATTATTTTATGCAAAATATTTACATACACATAAAACTAAGACACTTGATATACTTTTAAGTGTTGCTTACCCTTGAATCACCTCTATAGACTTCCATTGTTACCACGGGTCCAGATTCTGCACTGGCATGCAACGTGATATCCTTAAAGAATAAACGACTTTAATTAGATAATGGTGCGTTGCAAAATATTGTTTAAGTTTTAATATAAACACTCTCATTGTGTCGATACAACTTTACACGTTTTATGTTTTTTCTTTTTGATTTTTCTAATCGCAACTTACCCTGAACTCAGCTTGTTCAACACGTATGTCATAATCGCCATGCAAACGTTTGCCACGGAAATATTTCGACCAGTCTGTGTTGTGATCATCCAGTACCAGCAAAGTAAAATATTTATCTTTGTTAAATGCCGGCGAACGTGTAGCACTTTGAACAGCGGCACCTTTTGTTTGAATTTTTTTATGAGATTTTTTTTCGTAAATTTATTTTGGTTTTTTTGTAATGAGAAGAAAATTTTGTTAAACATTGAAATTGACACGAATGTAAAACAAGAAGCTATTTTGTGCACATTCAACATAATTTTAATTGGCATATATAATTTTTTTTTGCATATAGAATACTTGGCAGTTGTGTTCAAAGCAATAGCAGTATTAATATGTTTCTCTTAGATTAATGATATGAGAAAGAGATATGAAACGTTGTAAGTTTTTAGATTGGGTCGGCTATATTCAGACTTTATTAAAATAAAAAAGATTCTGAAGATTGGTTCTGACAGGGACACGTATATCACACATGCAACACTTTAGGAGGAATCTTGTATCCCCCGTTTTGACATTTTTATTAACAATCGCCATAAGCAGGTATGTAACCGTCATCTATTATCTATATAATATGTCCATCTGATTTATGTATATTCAGTTAAGCCCCTTGCAATGCGAGATCTGTTCAAAGATGAGTTGAAAGTTTTCAAATTATTCCCCAATTGACATTGAAAGAGTTAAAGCCAACGTAAACGTATTCATAGAAGCCTACAAGAAAAACTCTGCGTTTTTAAAATCGTAATTGTATATGTAAATATATTTTTTAAAATTATATATCGTTGACCCCATACAAGTTTATAAACAAATAACGCAGACTGTAGCGATAGATATAAAAGCCATTTGTTATTAAAATTTCTTTTATAATAGTTATTTATCAATGACTTATAAAACCTTTATCTTTGCTTTTTTGCAATAGTGTTTGGAGCTACTTAATATTTAAAATTAAAAAAAAAAACGAGTCAGGGCCTTTCAGCATGCTGACATCTATATGGGCATGCATATCCGACAACATAAAAGTTGTTGTGTGCTGATTAATTTTTCACAAAAGTTGAGATTATGTTAAATAACTGATCAATTAATATGTAAAATATAATTGTATAAGTTTGTAAGGCATCGAAAAGTATTTTTTTAATCAATGTCAGCAATCAGATTTTAATTGGCAATACAAAAAGCAAAATGACAAAACATTATGATGTGTCGGAATAAAATGGCTTTCGAAACTTTGTGACTAAAACTCAAGTAATGAAAAATATTTAAATTTTTATACCCATGCACGTGTGTGTGTGTGTGTGTGCGTTGTCATATACACAATTAATTCAACACCACCAACTACACTCTGCATTACCATAAAGTGCAGATATTAATATTTATTAAGTCTTTTTTTTCTATTAAAACTGTTGCGATAGCAATTATTAACATTAAGATAAATATTTAAAATCGTGACAAAGTAGTTTCAATAAAAATATGCATTTTCATATGGAATACCCTACAGCTTTTAGTACAGTTAACACTGACTGGTTGGTTCAATGCTTCGTACCAGACTTAAGAGTGCTGACAATGTAGCGATTTGTAGTTACGGATATCGAAAATTCAGTTTTATTGCTGCAAATGTGAAGTAAAAGTATCGGAACAATTAAGGGAATAGAACGTCTAGTATGTCGGCAGACGTCCGCTTCGCCTATCTCGACAAATTTCAGCTTTCAGGAGAGTCAGTTGTTTGTGGTTTGTTCATGAAAACAAGTCTTCTAACTGGCTTTGGATAACGGCGTTAACTCATACGAACGAGACGGCCTCATCACTAAGATGAGTTTCTTTTTATTTTTCAAACATCAATTTCACAAGATTTAAAATTTTCGCAGTTAAAGTTCTCAGTTCAAGATTGTAACGTTCCATGGCTGAAATTTCCCAGCTTTTTAGCAAATAAATGTTGAAGGATGTTAGCCCAATTATAAAAATTTAAACTTTTGAAGTTCACTTTCTAACCTTAAATTCGACACACCCTGTGTATACCACCCAATCACGTATTGCGGGTGTCTTTTCAGTTTTCCTATACCTGCTATTATTTTTTATTTTTTATTTAACATTCTGAACGATGTACTTTTTGAGAATGATACCTTATGAAAGGAGTACTTTTTCAAAAAAAGTACTGTTACGAAAAACAAATTACTTCCAAAATTACATTTGGAAAAAGCATATATTTGGTGAGGCCCTTCTTGGGGAAGGGACTGTTTAAGGAAAGTGTGTTAAATATATTTTTAAAGTGACATTTTTAAGGATATATAATTATCAAAAAAAGTGTTTTTGAAACTGGTACTTTAGGGAACATGTACTTTTTGAAACAAATATTTTATTACTTCTGAAAATGATGAAATATTTTTTACTTCAGCAAGTCGGGCAAAAACTCCTCTTACTCCTGTTGGTTTTCAAAATTTTGTATTACAGTTTAACAATTTCTATGGCGGAAACGTGTCAGTTATCACGTGAAGAATTAAAACTTTCTAAAAGTCAATTGAATAATTGGAATTTTTAAAAACTAAAGCCAACAACAATTTCTAATTAATAATAATTAATAATTAATTTACAAATTTTAATGTCATTTAAATGAGTGATCAGAAACACTTCTGCTATTATTTTCAACACAACTGTTTTCGAGAGCATGCATTTCTTAAAGATAATGATACAAAATTATTAAGTGCTAATACCCAGTATTGAAGCGCCTTGATCTCGTGCTGCCCCTGTCAAACTTTGAACACGTTGCAACAAGCTCTCACGTGACTTAGCTGGACTAGTGGGAGCACTTACGCCACGTGGTGGTACCGCTGCTCCTGCTGCTGCCGTTGCTGTAGCAGCAGAACCCGTACTTTTACCCAAATTTAATGAAAAATCTGGTGCTGCACCTTGAGGTTGTGGCGGTATCGCTCCTGATCCCGGTGCCGGTGGTGGTGGCATATTTGGTGGTCCACCGCCAGCTGCAGCAGCCACAGGTTTGGTCGGTTGTTCCTGTATGGGACGTGCTGCTGGCGGCAAGTCATTGGGATCGATGTCATCGTGCTCGGAAGATAAATCTCCCGAGCTAAATCTATTTTAATGGGGCAAATTAATTGATGGTTGGGCAGAAGTTTTGAACGAATGAAATTCGCGAGAAAAATGTATTCAAGACGCATACGAGAAAGGAGAGAAAGACAAAAAGAAAGAAAACAAACAAGAACAAAACAAGGAAGGAATAGAAGACCATATGAAATTTTAAATTAGTGCTTTACAATTCAGCCGGTGGGTGGGTTGGTCATTTTTATTTCATTTTCATTTTAAACGTTTTTACCTTCTCTTCAGGAAATTAACATTCGAAGTAAAACTGCTTTTGAACGATGAGAAATTCAGGGTGCCGGTTTTAGTTTCCTTCTTTGAAAAGTGAATTTGACACACAGAATAAAAGAAAAATATAAAGAACAAATAAACAAACAACAAAAGAACAGGACGGCACAACAAAACAAACAAACCAATAACATCGGTTTCAGATATTTTGTTGAAATCGAATACAATAAACAGACGGAAGTGGAAGAGAAAACGAGATAGAAATAGAAGAGAAACGCATTTTTAATTTTCTGTTCTTATTTTTTTCGTTATTAAAAACAAAAAAGAAAAAATATATATATAATAGTGTTGGTGTAATTCATAATTTGTATTAATTTATTTATTTACTTTGTGATATTATATATAATTTAAATATATGATAAGTGCAGTTGCGTTGCAAATAAAACGGAAGAGGGATTCGAACTAAAAATATATCAAGTAAACAGAAGAGTTAATTTAAGAGTGTGAGCAGGAAACGGAAAGCAAATCAGAGTGATCAAAAGTAAGAAACATTAACAAATCAGTTTTCAAAAAGCGATTTGTAGTTTCGATATACTTCAAATGAAAATTTACACCAGCAAAGATGGTAAAAATTATTAAAAATCGAAAGCCTGACTTCGAAACATTTTTTTCTTTTCGTTCGTCAAAAGGCTTTCTTCATCTGGAGGGAGTTCTATGGGAAAAGCTTTAAAATTTCATATGCTTTTCATGGTTTAGTTTTAATTAGTACAATTGATTTGGTTATATTTTTCGCTTAAATTATGCTGAACCTGAAATATATTTTCTTATGACTATAAAATGTTGTTAATATTTGATGGAAATGAGTTTTTTAGAGTTAGCGATTGTGGTAATACAATAAATATTTTAATGGTTGCTAAATATTTGGAAAAATTATTTTCGTTTTCTTACTTTTATTAAAACAAAACTTTTCAAAAATTATAGTGCGTCAACTTGTGAAACGAATTCATGAAAATGGAACCTGCGTTCAATCGAAAACATGCCTGCTGTGACTGAGAAGTTGCAGGAAAATCATCATCAACTCGTCATAGTTCTCAGAGACTGAACAAAATGAATGAACTGAAAACATTTAGTTGATCGGATCGGATACTGCCGAGCAAGTGTAAGTAGTCATATGAACGAAAT
Source organism: Linnaemya vulpina (assembly GCA_963675445.1). Classification (NCBI taxonomy): domain Eukaryota; kingdom Metazoa; phylum Arthropoda; class Insecta; order Diptera; family Tachinidae; genus Linnaemya; species Linnaemya vulpina. Next base: position 11,552,427 of record OY776277.1, on the reverse strand, counting down.
TATGTTCCACTCTAAAATGACAGATTTCAATTTTTCCAAGAAAGCCGGAAGTTTGAAAATGTGATCAGCACTTTGGGAAACTGATCTGTAAATCGGATGCCCTAATATATAAATATATAGATATTTTCTAACGAACATATATATTTATTTTTTTTTATGAAAGTTCTATTTCAAGAATATGTTTACTGACTCTTTACAGTTGTTTGTAAATTATAATGTTTTGCTCCTCCGTCTCAGACGGTTGCCAATCCACGGTAAATCCTGTTAGTAATCGGATCAGTTCTTTCCGAGCTTTTCCGGTCATGATAAAAAGAAGGAAAATTATTTCCTTATTTATGACGATATAACAAAAAAACTTAAGTGGCTCGTCAGTTTAAAATCAACATAAATAATGAATTTTTATAGTTCAGGAATTGCAACATGTTTTAATCAATCGCCTGGTTAAAGTCATAGTTTTTCTTTAGTTTTTGAATAAAAAAATTTCTTGAATGAAGTCCTAAATATACGGTCTATTCCAGCTGAAACAGTTCGGACTAATAGAAGACTATTTCGGACTTTTTAAATTAAATTCTATTCTAGTGATTTTAGGCACCACATAAAAAGAAATATTTGCAATAAAAAATTTCTTGCGTTATTTGAAAATTTTCCACTTTCATTTTTCTCTCAAAATTGTAAAAAAAATTATACCTGAAACGTGTTTGAAATGATTTGTGCGGGTTCAGATTTTTATATTGTGCAACTGAAACAGACCTTTAAGCATGTAACAGTTACAAGTCGCAACTGTAGATACACTATTGACCTTTACAAGGGCAAATATGGCAATTTCACATTCTTACTTAATCATCGGAAGTATTCAATTCATTTATGACAATCTGTACGTTGAATCGGTTATTTTTAAACACACTAAACTAAAAGGGCTAAAAGAAATAATTCATTAAATTTTCAAGGGCTTTTGAAAATAATTCATTAAAATAAAATAAACAATTTTATACATATAAAAGTGCAAAAATATGTTAAGCAATATTTATTATTATTTATTATTTGACTATATATTTCATATGAAAGGCAGTTTTTTTTTTCAGTGTGGAATCAAAATGCATTTTCACAACCATTTCAAATGCTCAGTTCCGGTTTTTATAACTAAACCAGGCCCTGTTGCATTTGGCAGACTTAGTAACCCAAATACCCAGAGATATTTGTAAGCTTTAAGTCTGTTTGCATAAAATAAATTTAAAAAAATAAAGAAAAAATAGCAGCTGTGCTCCTCACAGCCTCAATTTCGCATATATAAAAAAAACTGCCCCTAATTATAAAACGAAACTTGATTGAAAAACACAAAAGCAACAAATAGAAAAAAAAATTGAATAAAATATTTTTAAATCAAAGGAAATTCGCAAACATAAAATGAACACGCACAGTCATTTAACTTTGATTGCTGTGTGGTGTTGTTGTTGTTGTTTTTTAAATGGTTTAAGCAAAAGAGAACAAAATCATTAACAACAAAAAAAAACATATTAAAAATAAAACAAAAAATTATATCAATAGAAAGGATTAAATGTTTTGTCTTACCGGTGGCGGGGCGCAAATTCGCCCACACCCAGCAGTTGTTGCTATTGCACTTATATTGACCGTGAAAACGCGAGCTCACCCAGTTAGTGGCGCGCTGTAGATATTTCCTCCGGCTTTAATCCCCTGGTTTTTGCTGGATGTTTTCTTATACAAAATTAATCACTGCAACACACTTCAACGGCCTAGTTTTGCACTTGTTGCTGCTGCTGTTGTTGCTGTAGTTGTTGTTGTTGTGGTTGTTGTTGTTTTTGCTATTATTGACAGTCGTTGGTAATCGGTAAATTAAAATTTGCAAAAACTGTCAATCAAATTGCCTGTTGCTGTTTATGGTGCTGAAATTGATTTCAGATCAAACAAAATCGTTATAATCGTATTACTGAATGAGTATTTATGTATATGAGGTTTTTTTTCAAATGCTAATGAAGTATCGTCCATAATACACTCAACGAAATAAGTTGGGAAATAAATTTCATGCATTAATATTTTGCATTAATATTTTCGTTCGGGAAGAGAAGAAATATGCTTCATACGGTCGTGGCTTTGAGGTGTTACTTAAAACATATTATATTTATTTTATAACACTCTTATTATTGTTTTATGAATACGAAGGTAAAGCCTTTTTTTTCAGAGAATGAGGGTGCACATTTTTTAACAAAGTGTAGCCCACAAATGCGACATAAAAAATATTTGTGTTACACAATTCAACTGACATCATTCAATGGGCGAATGAACTAAGAAGTGCTTCACAAAATTCTAATAGAGAATTAATTTAAACGGAAGAGGTAGCAGGAGAAGGGAAAGAATGTGGGTGCACACAAATTTTATGCGAATACAATTTAAATTTCATTTATAACAACTTGTTCGGTTGATCTTCAGCATCATCTTCCTAAGTCCGCTTGTTTCTATAGTATTCAGCTCAATACAGTATGTAAAACAACCAAAACATTTCAAAAAGGCCACCACCCACATTAAGTGTAGGAAAAAAAACAACTCATTTATTAAATTAAAATGATCTCATAATAACGATTCCATTTCATTTGCTTTGCTAAAACTAAATAAAAAATAAAATACTTCAATTTGTTTTTGTGCAGTTGATACACATGATTTGAGAAAAATAACTTTTTTCCCAAGCAAAAGAGATGAAAGAACGCCACAACATTATATACAAATTATATTCAAGTAATCCCGACGAAAAACGATTTAATTAAAAAAAATTGTGTTTGAAAAATGTTCATTCAATATTTTTTACTTTTTAGGTACAATGAAACAAATCAAGGAAGCAAACAGGATAGATGATGCTCCTACATATTTATCTACTGGTCATCAAATAATGAAACTTCAGAAAAATAGGTTAAATAACTCAAATTTAGTGAAGCAAACAAAAAGAGAAGAGAAAAAAAATACCAACCACTTGACATTATTCTTCTTAAGAAAAAAAAATAATAATAAAATAAAAACAACATCTAGAAACATCTTTTTTATCAGGTCAATGAACTCAAGTTGGCAAATACACATGGAGTTGCATTCAAAAGCTACAATTTACAAATACCCATACACACCCATGCCAGGACAATTGTTGTTACACATATACAAACGTCTAGTTGACTGTCTGTCTGTGTACGTGCAGGAATATTAAAGCAACTGAGCAGAATACATGGAGCCGTGCAGGCGTTTAAAACGGAAAACAGATGAAAAGAAGTTGCTGGCAAACAGAAGTAGACACTCCAACAGACTGAGTGACGACCAACCGGCCACCGAAATGTAAACATTTTCAACTTGCCTGCTGCTGTTTGTTATACAACACAAGTTTATGTAACTTCAATCATTAACGATTTCCCAATTCGAAATTTTCTTTGCCTCTTCGCTTCTGCATATGAATGCAGCAGATATCTGTGACATAATAACTTATGACGATGACGATGTTGGTGCGATGATGCCACTTTTGGGATGATATCACAAGCACAGGAAACGTAACAGGCGGAGGCAGTGGACAGAGAGACATGCAACCAGATATAAAGAGTTTTGTTAAACTATTTATTATGCTCACCCCAGTCCTCTAAAAACAAAAAAACGAAAACAAAAAAAAAACTTTTGCAGGAAGTTGACGTGTGGGTTGCTGCAGCGTTATTTATTGTTTGTGGAAATTATTTGCGCGTGTAAAAATTGCAGTGGAACTGTATTCTAGTGACACATAAAAGTTTATAAATAAAAACGCTGTTTGAATAAAGTTTTCCTATTTATTTTCCTATTTTATTAAAACGATATTTTTAATATCATTTCAATATATTTTCATCCTATTGGTTTCCCTGTTGTGTGTGTGCGTGTGTGCACATATACATGCTATGAGACGTACTCGCACACTTCTTGATTTTCTTCTTTTTTCCTTCAGCTCTACTGTTCTGGTATTCTTACATTTTATCAGTGAAAAGGGAAATACTAATGCGCACTACTGTAAAACTAACCACATACACATACACACACACACACACACACTATTGCAATCACACTCAGCACTGCTCAATGCACAGCGTTGCCAGCATAGACATATCTGTTTGAAACTGTTCTAATATGTAATTCACAATAATTCAGTTATTTTAAAATTAATTTAGAAAAATAGACTCTTTTTAACATTAATTTATGTTAACTTTATAATTTTTTATGAGCAAATTAACGACCAAAATTTAATAAGTATTTATTTTCACTCTGACTGGTACTAAGAAATGACCCCCATTTACTCATGGAATGAATAGTGCCGAAGCTAAAGAAAGGATGCATAAAGATCAGAAGAGAGAGAGAGAGAGAGAATTGGCTGCAGCCACTTTTTTTCGGAGTACCGACCAGGATGATATGAAGCGCTCTTTGCTAAATGATGGTGGCAATCGTTAATAATGAGATTCATGATTTCGTCATTAAAACAGGCCAAACACTACTTATACAATCACACATTAATGGAGAAGCCATGCCAATGTGACTAGCCAGGCTCACACAGACGGCAAGATCTCGTGCATGGGGTACTGTAGTCCACGTACAAGCACCAGGCAGTAACCGAAAAATAACCAGTAAAACAGACGTATCAAAACGCTCAATAGAGCGTTCGGCAGCTTATGTTGATTTTGTTATAACATGGAGACATCGTTACTATAGGTTAGACCGAAGTGGAGGCAGCCGAAACTTCCAAAACGAAACTTTACTATATATACAAGAAACCATACTATATAATGCTATAAATTTGATAGTTAAATAATTGAAGTATGTAAAAATTTAGATTTGGGAGGATTTAGTTTCTTTCAATAATTATTTCATTATAGATTTTTGTTGGTGTGAATCGACATGATTTGTCATGACAATACAAGAATGCGCAAACAAAATAAATAAGTTCTCAGGGAAATATCTTTTGTAGAAATATTTCACAACTTAAAACGTTTGTCAGATTGCTGTATATTTGCAAGATCATATCGAAAAACTTTATACTAAAAGTTCTTAAACTTAAAAGAAGAGGAAGACGAAATTCTCAGGAGAGGCCTTCTTGAGGGCCTCTGAAGATCAATACAGCTGTTGTCTAAGTATTGTGAATGTTGTCATTGTGTCGCTGGTCTAGAAGGTTTGAGATACATTGACCAGCTCAGCAAGTTGTTTGTCCGATAACGCACAATTTTTAATTTATATAAGGTTTAACAAATCGGTCGTAAGGCTGCTCTGAGTTAGGCAAAATCAAGTTGGCGCTTAATTTTTAAGCGCAGCCAGATCACTGATCCTTTACTCTCTTTTGAGAGTCTTGCGTGTCACTCAGACTGTACACAATGAGGAATTTTCCATGGTTAAATACGTTGCCACTTCTTATGTGAAGGCGTAAGTCGTGCACCGCCAATCACAGTAACTCATAAGATTCGGAGCAACAACATTGCCGGCATATAGTCAAGTCACCCCGTGACTAACAAATGCTCACTCTCACGCAGATCATAATCACCTGATTACTGCGCATCTCTAAATTGTTATTTCCAAAGTAGTACAGTAGGCAGCAGATATGTGAAACAATGTGAAAAAAGGATGTATTTTTATGCAAAGTTTCTTAAAAGCAATTATTATATATAAGAAACATAATTTTAAATATATATAGACACCCTACAGCATATTTCCTACAACGATACCAATTACGTTGAAGTCACTCAGTCTTAAGAATCTCTTGGATTTTCTTTACCATGGAAATTTCTACTCCATGCTGACGACAGGAAAGTATTTACTCTCTTATAGGAAACACATTTTTTCTATCATTTATTTTCTATGAAAACTATTTTATATAAAATTTTTTATACAACTTTTTTTTTATAAAAGGAATGGGAAACGAAAAATGAACTGGTGTTTCTCATACACGACATTTCAGTATCTCATATCTATTGAATTGTGTAGCAAAATTATATAACGAAATAATTTTAAGGCCATTTCCCCTCGTTTGAAACACTTCCCAAAATAACCACTGAGTTCCCTTCCATCTTCAGTATCTAATCACGAAATTGGTACATTTTGCTGAAAGCTATTTTCGTATTGTTTTATTTAAAAAAAAATTTTTTAAATATCTATTAAACTGAAAACAATAATATTGTTTGTTCTTGCACACTTCAGGTTTTATTGCAGCAAGCCTGAGTTTATTGGAAAAAGAGTGAGTGAGAGAGTTAGAGAGGAAACAAGAGAAGCATTCATTTGCTTGTACCTAAATATGACTTCAATTCTATTTTATTATATCATTGTAATTATTATGGCGTCATATAAAGTTAGAAAATAATATATGAAATATATTGAACACAAACTTGCTTCAAGAAGAATTTAAACGTGTAAGAGGAAACAATAGATACAAAACGTATAAATAGATATACACACAAACGAATTGTTGGCATTCAACAATTCAAAATCGTAAAAAACATTATATTCTTTAATATTTTTAAGCTTAAAGTCTCTTTATTTCAACCCAAGATATTATTTATTTTTCAATATTTCGTCACTACTTTTTGAAACTATAAAAAAATAGAAAAATTCCTAAATTAATATGCAACTTTCATATTCAGTTATTATATTAAACTGGCAACACTCTTTTGGTTACTCACTGACTTCCTTCTCAGCAATACACACACACACAAAAAATAAACAACAAATGCAAACACAATATAAAAGAATTAGTAAAAACATTTGTTCCGTTATACCGATTATAACGATTTCATTGAAATGAGTGAATGAGTGAATGAGAGTATGTGTGTGCCTGTGTGAGTGTGGATTTTTTTCTTAAAGAATATATTTTCAATAGACAAAGCCTAATCGCTTCTTTCTTTTTTCTCACAAAAAAAATTATTTTAATAAGAAAAACCAATTATTACCGTGTTTTTCTCCTTAACAAATGACAAATCGAATTTGTTTGTATAACTTTCTTCTATTGATTTTTTTTATTTTTTTATTTTAATATTTATTTTTAGGTAATTCTTGCGTAAAATTTTTATTTAAAAGCTCACAAACACTTTTTAATAGGTTTTCTTTTTGAAAATTTAATCAAATTAACAGTTTAGACAAATTTATTTAAACAACTCTTTTTTTCTTTTAAATTTTTTTATCATGTACACATTTGGCAAACATTTATTTCATCCGTTAGAGCGTTTCTTATCAGACAGGACAATTCAACTTGCTTCGTCGGTGATAAAATTTTCACTGAGTGAAAGGTGGATAAGATGTATTAATTGTTATACTAACTGACTGCCGCAAACGGTACATTGCGATACAGTTGTGAGCTCTTTTTAATTCTGGATGAGTAGCAGCATAGAGAGAACCGAATTTAAGGGTTGTTGTCATTTGATGGAGCTGTTTGTATTGAAATAGTAAAAACGTTAAATGGAATTGTAATTTCTTAACATTCGATGAAATAATGTTCGTAAATTAAACGATTGAAGGGATTGTGTACTCACGTATTAATAGATGTAGGTACACACATACGAACATAAAGCTTCTTGTTAACTTTGCCCTTAACGTGGACAAGGAGGTTTGAAAATGATTTGTAGTTGGTATACTTGCCAGATGTAATAGTTTATTAAAGTTTAGACGACTTTTTATTAAGAAGACAATCAGGAAATTTTTAAGCGTTTGTTTCATTTCAATCATGAATTATTGTAAATAAATAAAAACTGTTTTCTTAGCTACAACTACAGCAGGCGAGTTATTTCAAAAGTTAAGGCGATTATTTATAGATTTTTAAACTTGTGGATTTACTTAAAACTTCTTTTTTTACACAGAGGGAAGTTATTTATTAGTTAATTTGTCGATAAGCCGGTTGCATCAATAGGGAAAATTTATAATTCACGGGGATATAACATCATGTCATAATTCATAACACAAAGTCAACCATCTCGTGGAACTGAGATTTTGAAAGGTTAACGCTGTGAGAGTGAAGGGCGACTTTTAGGGGACAAGGCTGACTTGAGTTTTTTTAGCGCAAGCTATCGGTGTAGTTCTGTCGGGGTGCAGGTGGTGTCAAACATCACACGTCCATTTGTCACGCTGAATGCAACACATTTGGCACTTTTTAAAGTTGTTATACGCACATAAGCCACGCACTATGGCGGCTGTTTTATAATAATTTTACAGATTTTGTTAGTTCTTTAAGTTTGACGTTTTTATGCAAAACTTAGGTGGCAACGACAATGCCATGAATCGGTAGTACAACTTTCACACTGAGGATGAGCTATGGAAGAGTATTTTCAGAGAATAGTTTTCAACTGCGCATGTTTAAGACATAAAAACTCGTAGTATATTTTGTTGTTATTGTATCTAAAATCGATTCATATCGTGATTCTTCACCTTTATCGTACAAACCAGCAAAGAGTATTCCTCAAAAAATTATTCGCTAGTAATCGATTGTTAAGTATCACAACTACTAGTAAGTTTTGCTGTTGTTTTCTGACAACAGTAAGAGTTTTTAGTGAGGCTTGTTCAAATCCCCGAAATTAAAAAACACTTCCTTTAATGTAAGTTTTTGTGTTAAGATTGAATTTTTATTAAGAGTTATATATTTAGTAAATATACAAAAAATTGTTCTTATATATGTCTTTAATGAAAAATACTGAAAAGACTGATTGAGCCTTTTTAAATCTGTTTAGAATTACAAAATTTGTAAAAGTTAATTATAATTATGGGGACACTGATTCAAAGCAAAATATCAAAATCCTTTAACAACATAATTAACAGGGTTTGCAACAAAAGATTGGGATTTTGACAATCCACATGCATAACCACAGTTGCCACTGTGGTATAATTGAACCAAAAATGGTTCTTTTTTTACGTTTGGTTCGCTAGTTAATTTTTTTTCTTTTATGAAAAGTTAACGATTATTATATAAATAAATTTCGAAAGTTTTATCATGCCTGTAAAAATGTATTTACGAAAACTATTACTCTTCACATAAAGTAAAAGATTTGATTCGTTTACAACACTTGATAGTAATCGATTATTACTTTTGTTTACAAGTCAGAAATTGACAATTTGACTTCAGTTTAAAAAGTATTGTATTATGCTGGTATGCAAAAATTTAGAGTGGCAACCGTGTGCATAACATCTACCCAATGATGAACAAATTATCTGTTATAACAATTAACAACTAATTGCTAACTGTTCTTACTGTATACATTTCTAATGATTCCTTTCTTTTAGAACGTTAGAGGTGTGCAAATAAAATAGCTTTTGAATATCCCAGAAGGCATAAATTGGGTATATGCAGCAGCGCACTCTGCCGTCATTTTAGTAGCAACAAGTAAATGGTTTAAGAAAAATTAATGTGTTGTACCTCACAACATTGAATTATGGGACACCTGGTGGTGCGTAGCTAATAAGCTTACTATACTCCGTAGCAACGAATATATGAATGAAAGATAGCCAAGACAATCACCACGTTGTGTAGGAAAATATGTAATGGGATAATTCACTGCATGGATACTGGGATAATTTAGCAGGAACAATTAAAACATATTTAATTTTTTTTTTTATATTAAATGTTATTTATTCGAACGGACGATAGCTTTCGACATCGGCGAACAGGCAGTTATTTACCATTAATCTGAACTACGAATTTTTTAATTGGTGGTGGGTCGCTTAACAATTTACTTACATCGTGACATATTGCACTAGAATTAAAATGAGCCTTATTTTTAAAAACTTTAAGATGGAAATTATATACAAATTTTTAGTTTTATGGTTTCTTTTGCAATTATTTTGCCGGCTTATTGGAATATTTTTTAATATAATATAAAACGATTTTATTTCGCATTTATTTATGCTCATGGGAGCGTCTGTTTATTTAACGTTTCATCAACGAATTCCCAATACATTATTCACAAACACTCAACCAAAGAAAACGGCAACACCAATTCTGTCATACTTTTCACCACTGTTATAAACAACAATTGGCTTAGCAAAGTGATGCCACATCGTAAGTTCGGCTTTTGGTGCAAACTTAATGCGAAATTTCCAAGTTGGCAGCCCCACTTATACTTATATGTACATGTATAAAACCTAAAAACTTGGCTTAAACCGCGACAACAACTACATATGAAAACAGTTTTAACGAGACGGTCAATCGGTAAGGTTTCAACAAATGAAATAAACAAATTCAATGCGGATAAAACCTTGAGCAACGCAGTTAAAAAATGTACGAAATTGAGCAAAATCGAATATAATTATAATTAACGCAACAGCTAAAACGAAGTTAGAACAAATAGAAAACAAATACTTATAAATTATGGAAATTTTAATTTAGACTAATATTGAATATATAACAAAACGAATTATTATATTTCATTGCCATTTTGTAAATTGTCAGTTGATTATTCGTTCATGGTGTGGTGTTTGTGTGATGTTGTTTACCCGTTTGTATACGAAAGAGTTGGTTGGGCTTGTGAAGTTCGAGAGTGTATCTGCTGTGGATGTATTAAATTTGTGTTGGTGGGATACTGTTTTATGTTTGTTTTATTTTTTATTTTTAAATTTTTTTATTTTTTATAAATATGCTAACCAGTGTTGCCAAGTGGTGCTTAATTAATTACATTATTTTTTTTATGTTTATATTCGTGGGAAAAATGCTTTCAATTGCTTCTGTTAGTTTATGTACAACATGAAAAATAGTTCTTTTTTTTATATAAATTTGGAATGAATGTGAAAAACGTTTGAGGTAGTTATTTATAGTTTTGTTTTTAGCTGAAATCATTAATATAAATTAAAAATGGAGTGGGATGTCAATAGACAATAACTTTAAGATTCTATAGGGGCGTATAGGAAATGATACAAATTCTTGAACATCCCATTTGTATATGCTGATGTAAGATACCATTTTGAGAATCGTTTAATATTATGAAAGACTTGATAATTATCCCAAAGCAAAAGCGAAAGCAAACATGAGTTGTGTAGATTCAAATAACACGGCAGAGCAGAAGAGCTGTTTTCAGAAGCCGCTACACCTTCATCGTCAGCAATCATGTGTATTTTAATTTATTATTTTTTGTTTGTTTTCTGAGTAATCCAAATACGGAAACACATCCGTTTACTAACGTAGTCGGATTATTAACTTGTTTTTAATGAAGAACATTTTTAATTTAGTTATGCAAAATTATATCCTGCTTGGCCTGTTCGTGCTCTTTCTAAAATATTTTCAATATCCTTTCCCAAATTTTTTTGGCTTTTGAATAGCTGCAGGTTTCTAGGACTTTTCCTTTTAAAAAGTTCCAAATAAAATCGGTCCACCAAACACGTCGCGTGGAAGTGCGTGTGTCCTTTGCAGCGTGAGCGGTGGCAACACGGGTGTGTTAGCATCGGCTAGATGCAGTTCTCGGCATCTACGTAAGTACAAAATTTGCTTAAATAACAATTATTATCGCATTCCTTCAAGTCAAGGCAAATATATATGCAAGTGTAGCGGCTTTCGAAAACAGCTATTCTACTGTGCTGTGTAGCTTGAATAACTGAATTGATGGCGACTTTCCCATGCGTTTTGGAATATTTATCATGTCTTTTTCAATTAAAAAACAACTTTACGAACATCAGCCTGTCAATTTTAGTTGCATTTTAAATTATAAGAATTTCAAACCTCTGCGGTTATCAGTCGTGCTGTTGTTTCGGGGTGTTTTTTTTAATTAACTAGAGGGATTTAGAAATGCGTTTCACCAGTCGAATGTTGACAATTATTTAACAGACTCTAAGTTCAAACCTGAGGGCTGCAAATTGTTTTATAAATTTGCTAAAACTCCAATTTTAATTGGGAGTTGAATATTTGAAATGTTTGGACTTTGTTTTGATACAATTTAAATGGAAATTTTGATCGACATCGAATGCCTTAATGTGCCCTCAGTACTGGTTCATTTATACAGAACATCCTTTAAAAATAAAAATATCTCTTGATAAAAATTAGAATTTAAGCAAATTTATTAAATTATTTGCAGTTCGCAGCGCAGAGCGCTTCTTACAAGAATTGAAATAGTTATCGGGGGAAGTTTGAAGTCGTTATCACTTAAATTCTTTTATAAGCTCCTGACTTGATGGCAAACGAGGTTTTATCTGGGATTTTGCAGCATGACTGTTGTCTTGACCGCGAAAAAGATGAGCTGAAAAAAAATTTCCATAAATTTCAACCGCTTACGAGCACATAATTTTTCCTAAAGTTGTCATCACTTTTTCCGCAACTCAGTTTGGTGGCGATTATTTAAACTCTATATTGATCATGTTCATATTAGCCTTTTTCTAGCCAAGATCAAGTTTTCTAGACTTTGTTCTTGTTGTTGTTGTTGTTTTCATTGCTGTTGTTAATATTTGCTCAGTTAGTCAGTCACAAAAAACTTTGAATTGCAATTGTTAATCTATAAGACTAAAAACTTTTTTTAAACTCTCATCGTTGCAAAGTTAATTTTGAAAAAGTTATCAGATTTGGGGGAAAAATTATTTAAAAAAATATATTAACAACAAAATAATTGTTTTAAAATAAATTCAATTTGTCATACGAACTCGAAAATTGTTTCCACACTTTTTGCATGTGTTTGGAAAAGAGAACATAATAAAAGTTCCCATTCGCAAAGAGTTGACCATTTTCGGAGCCAAAGAGTAGTGGTTTCATGGCAACGCAAACTTTTTTTCCAGAGTGAAAGAGATGTGATGATGAGTGCCAGTGTACGGTTTGAGTTTGTAGATTTCTATTTCAACGTGTTGGAAACTATTCGCTTGAATAAATTATTAATAAATAAACTACAATTTATTATTGTTTACACTTTTATGACATCAGCTGGGAACAATAAAAATTAATCATGTTGTGTGACAAAACTAAAACACAGAAATAATACAAATTTGAGGTTAGGAAGAATATTTACTTGAAAATACAGCTTGTTTTGGCTACTTATAATAATAAAATACAAATAAAATAATAATAATAAAATAAAAATAGTTTTACTAATTTGGTATTAGTTAAATAAAATTATGGAAATTAACAATGAAATATGAGGCCGGTCGAATTTCCATTTTTAGCTCATCGGCAGACGTCTGCACGTTTCACAAAATTTTGAACTACATTTTGCAGCAGAGATACGCTTCTCTTGTCAAATAGTCAGTTGTTTGTGGTCTGTTCTGTGGCCTAATCTTTCAAATGGCCACAGAGAAAATATTCCAGTGGCTTTAAATCAGATTAAGGAGGCGGCCACTTGACATCAAAAAGTTGAGAAAAGAGGAGACCGGGAAATTTGTCTTGCAATAACTAAATTGTTGGACCTGCTGTTGTGGCTTGTGGCACCGTCTTGCTAAGACCCAAGAGCACTGATGTCCCCATGAGCCAACTGTGGCCACAAATAATCGTTTTTTATATAGTTTAATAGCATAGAGAGTTCAAGATGAATTAAAAAAAAAATAACGTTTTGATGATGCCGCCTGACAACAAACTGCGCGATATCGTAATTTTCTTTGGATGAAATTAACTCTCCAGAACTGTTTGTGGTCTTCGCGAGTGCCACAGGCAACACTTTCGTGTGTCTGTTTAACCGTTTAATTAAAAATGTTCCTCATCCCTGAATATGATGAAAAATTCAGTTTTTCAAACAGCCGATTTTTATAATTAAAATTTTGTGTGCAACAGTTAAACGTTGCACTATTTAAATTTCCCAACTTTTTACTAAATAAATGTCGCAGGATGAAAACTTAATTCTTGGAAGTTCATCATTTGCCAGCCAATTTACTTTCTAACCTCAAATTTGCCCACCGTGTGTGTATGAGGAATAATTTATACCGACATGTTTTTGCGCCAATTTATACAATGTTTTTTTTTTTTTAATTTACTTATCATTAATGCCAGGTAATTGAAAAAAATTAAGATTTTTTCAATCAAAAACATGCAAAATTATAAATAAAATTTTTTCTTACTTGCTGACAACTTGCCACCTGACTTGTTGGCTGATTTAAAATAAATAGATAAACAATTTATGCTGTAATTATAATAAATAGAAAGAAGTTGTTTTGTTTGCTGGGTTACTTTTGCAACACGTACGATTGCAATTCTCTGTGCATTCTGTGCATTCAAATGGACTGCAAATACAGATTCACTTTTTGTTTGCAATTTTTCTAAACTTCAAAGATGACTCATCTCTTATTCGAGCTGAGACTAACAATTTGTTACAGACTGACTTTCTCTCTCGCTCTTCTCGTTACCATTTCCATACGTTATAATTAAGGTGGCCAAGACGATGTGCTTGCAATTTATTTATTATCGGAGCTGACAGAACATTTAATTATATACGAACGTTTCACAAACAACAAACAGATTGTTTGCATTCAATTAGATTCTGTCTTGAAATAAAATCAATTGTCGATTATCCATTTCCCATTTTCTATTTTCTATTTTCCATTTGGAGATTCGCTTTTGTGGCGAACGTGATGATTTTTTATAAAATTAGTGAAAATGTTGTTGGCATTGCAACATGTTTTTTTTTTTTTGTCTTCAGTCTGGCATCAAAATGGGCTGTTGTACGTTTGATTAATTGTTGAAAGCGCGAGATTGTGTGTGTGAATAGAAACATACTGGCTTATCCGTAATAGAAACTACTCAATGTATTTAAAATCATCTTCAACCAACAAACAAATTGGTGAAAAATAATTTTTAAATATTATGCGAGCTTTTTCCATTTGTAACAGGTTAATAAATAAAATTTTTATTACAAAACTCATTTGATGACCTTCTTGTGAATTTATTTCTTATAAACTAGGCTGTAAAACTAAAGGCAGTAACGCTACAGTCACATCTATCAAATATTTGACGAAATAAGCATAATCAATCATATCTAGTTTAAGTTTCTTTATGCAAGGAAGTTGTTTTCAAAATGAGTCAAGTGTGTGTGTTTTTACTAACAAATCCAATACACGATCAGTATTGCAATTGGTCAGTTTTCAGTTGTCGGCCATACAAATGTTACATTAAAGAAAAGCTTGTCAACAATATAAAGGTTATACTTAATTTTTTAAATATTTGATAGATGCGACTGAAGCTTAAGTATGTTTTTTTTTTCTTGCATGGTCGCCAAAGGCAAAACTTATCAATCATCCAAAGTATTAAACAGCATTTAAAACTTATTTAAATACAAATACTAACAAATTATCCTGAAATTTCTGAAATCTGACAAAACATCTGCTATAAATTTTTATATAAAAATACCACAACAATTTTTTTTTATAAAATAGTTAAGCGTAACTTTCTCCGTGTAAAAGATATCTTAGATGACGTTTGTCTAAGTGCTACAAAATTAATTTTACAATAAAAATGTTCATATTTGAAAAAAAAAACACTAAAACTCGTTTTGAAAAGCAGCGTCAGTCTTAGTAATTTCGAAAAAGCGCTTAAAGAAGACTATATAAAATACATTTGGGTCCAAATTACTACATACGAAATCGGTGAATGTCTCCACATAAATTCTGTTGAATTTCCGATCAAAATCGGATGAAGTGAATGGCCCCTAAATTTCCACAATTTTTGTTTTATGTTTTTCAACATAAAAACGTTATATTTTTTTGTCTTAGAAACATTTCAACTCGCAGCCAATTTTTGTTAATTCATATTATTTATTAGGGACAGCTTTTGGAAACCTAATCAGATATCAAAGTCTACCTGATTCAATGCCAACACATATTTACGCGTAAATATTTCAAAATAACTCAAAAAGCTTTTGAAAATAATAATCAAAAACAGTTGATGACTCATAAAATTGTTTGCAGTCGTAAAATTAAAATTTTTTAAATGAAATAACGCACACAACTACCTGGAGACTTAAAAGCTTTTAAAAATAAACTCCAAACAAAATCTTAACACTTTTCAAGCAATCGGAAATTATTAGAATTCCTTCAGCAGTATGAAATATTTATAATCGTTAAATATTTCGAAACGTGAATATGATACTAGGAAATAACTTAGATATGAGAGGAAAAAGATAGAAGCATACACTCGCACACATACACACCCAAGAACCTGATCAGATTGAAAAAGATCCCAAATGACACATTTATTAGGCACTCACTCATCAGAACAGTGCAATGAAATTATAATTGTCGCACGAAAGAATTTATAATTAAATTAAAGTTTGTTGCGTGTAAAACTCACAACTTCCATCTGGTGGAATAAAAGTCTCTCTTTATAAGGAGACATAAAAACGATGTTTATAAAAAATTAAAATATACTAACGCATGCATTGAATTAATAAATAAAACATATTTAAAGCAAAACAATACGTTTCCATTTGAATTCATCATTGAAAAGAATGAAACGACAATTTCTGCTCGTGCTACTCATGAATAAACGAAATCAACTAGAATTTCTGTTTTCAGATATAATTTTTTCTTCTCTTTCTTAACATGTTATTATTGCAATAAAACAACAAATCACTAGATAATTATTTGGTACGCTTTGTTAAGCACAACTCAATACAACTGCCAGTGATAATTCTAAGCGGATTTATTGTTTAAATAAAAAAAAAACTACAGATATACAATTGCAGCAGCAAATCTCGGCAAAAACAAAATAATAATAACAACAAAAAAATAAAAAAAAAATTAATAATAATAAGAAATAAATCAAGAAATATTTGCAAGCCAAACAAAAGACTTAAGCAACAGACCTGCAATGTTGTGTCAACTGCAGAGAAAAAAAAACAGCAGCAGCAACAGCAGCAAGAGAAGGCGGCAGGTGGCCACAATTGCGCAACTATTTTTAGCCACATTATTTATAAATGCGGTAAGTTTATTACTCGTTTGGCTTTTATTTGTCATATTTTCTATTGCAATATATATTTTCTTCTTCTTTTGTCTTCTATTTAACATTTTCTATTGTTTCTTTTCCAACGTTGAAATTTTAATTTTATAATTGACCGGCTATTATTTGCTTAATTATGTCTAATTACAGTTGATGTATTATTTGCTACGAATTTCCCATGCTTTCACACACAAACAAACGGTTGAATTTTATAGTCGGTGGCCAAAGAAAAGAAATATCTGTGTGTGTTTTTTTGAATGTAAGACAATTTAACTGGCTTTTCTTCATGCTTTAATTATCAGTTTTCAATTATATAATAATTAAAACAAAACAGTTTGCCAAGAACTTTAAAAATATTTATATTGAGAATGAAGTGGACCTGCGGTTGTATTGATGGGAAATATCGTGAAATTAGTTTCACGAAACTGCCAATTAATCATCATTAAAACTATTCAACTTCTGACAAAATTAAAACTTATTTATTTCCAATAACTTTTATTTAAGTTAAATCCTCGAAACAGTCAAACGCCTTTTGCAATAACTATATTTTACAGCGCCCAGGTTTTCTTTTTCGATAATATTTGGATTTTGGTTCATTATTGTTTGGAGGTTATTTTAAAATTCGTTTTAAGATCTTTAGTTCGATTTTCTTAAAAAGCGAGTTAGTTAGTTCCTTTAATTTAATTAAAGAAATAATTACAGCACGTAGTTTAATCTGCTTCAAAAACGTGTAGAAATATTTACATATTGTTTAGAAGACAAGAACATGAAGCACATCAAAAAACTTGTACGAGTACAATGTGACGTGTGGGTAACATTGCCAATAATATAAAGTATACGCTAGGAAGCACAATGCAAAAGAAGAGCTGGAAGCAAGCAAATTTCGAAGTGAAGCATTAAAAATGTTAAATTTTTCTAAACTTTCTAAAACGAAAAGTATATGAAAAGAGTAAATTTTCGATTCTGAAATCATTTCAGCATTATTTTTCTTAAAGCATTAAACACAATAACGACTGCAGGCTGCAAAAACACCGACTACAAAAGTTGTTGGCTACAATCGTCGCCTCGTAGTCAGCTACTTAATTATTTTTAGAACGACACCACCAAATCAATAACCATGTGTTGTTGTTTGTAGTAGAATTCTCTTCAAACGCCAGAGTAGCCGCTTTCATATATTTAATACACTTAAATAGTGTTATTTCCATAAAATATATTTTAAGTCCACAATGTATGACAAGAAATCATTTCATTAGCTTGGAAATATAGTTTGTTGTTTCTTTTTTTTTGCATATGAAAACAATATATTTTCAATATTAATATTTATATAATTGTTCTAACTTAGTTAAAATCTCAGAAGGACATGATGATAAATATTCCTAGGCACACAGGAAAGTCAACATCAGTTTTATTCAACTTACACAGCAGAGCAGGACAGCTGTTTTCGAAAGTCGCAACACTTTCATCTTCATGAATGTTGGAAAAACGTTTACATATACTTAAGTATAAAATTCAAACCAAAAAAGTTTGACTTAATGTATAATGGAAGTGATAACTTCTCGCATCGAAAAAATTGCCGTCACTTTGTGAAACACAGGATGAGTCAGAATATAGTTCTTAATGTATTTAAAATTTTGTTGGTTTCTTATAATAATAAATATATTATTCTATGGATAACTCTACAATAAAAAGCACGACAACCATAATTATTAAGTTTTTCGATGCGAGAACTTCTCACTTCAGTTACAGAAACGAGGAACAGATCCCTGCTAACGTACCTGGTTTGTGTCTAGGGTTATACATTCTACTTCACGCTCTTTCAATTTTAAAGCATATCTTTTACTTCCAAAAGGACTTCCAATGGGCTTCCCAGCTTCCTTTATGGTTTGTGTTTAGAGTTTTAAATAAATAATATATTTCGTGTTCATATTCATTCCTTTAATTCAGCGTGTAACATTAAATACGCGTATCACTGGCATACTAAGAGAAAAAGTGCCATTTCTTAGTCACTTACGCTTAAAGCTGCTCTGGATTTTTGCGCTTTTACTTTGTTAGTTTCGAAAGAACAACAACAACGAAGAAAGATTTATAAAATTAAAGGGCAACTAATTGAATGATGCAGTGAAATGTGATATTTACTAGTGGAAATTTAACTTCTTTTGCAGAAATGCTGGCAAAAGTGCACTAAATTAACAAGTTCTGCTAAAAGTTTTGCCCAACAGGTTGCCAGCAAAAGTAGTAAAATTCGTAGCTGTCATTTACGACTTGTGGACTTGTGGCTTGCATTTTTCTTAAGAAAAGAAAACAAGCCCACAGTGTTTTGCGAAATCTATTTCATTGCTGCTGTTCTTCTTGACTTTTTTTATTTAGGAAAACTTCAAACATGCGCATATTTAATATATTCCCTGATTAAGCAAACACGTGTGTCAGGTACCCCCTAATTTAGTGGTCTTTAATCAACTAAATGTCACCACATTTCCAATAATTTGCAATTATTATTTTACATTTAATCTTGAAACTTTTTCCTCGCTAGTCTCTTTAAATAGAAAGTAAATGGATGAGTTTGGCAAACCAGCAAAACTCGGTCACATCTCTACTCGTAGAAAAGAACAAACTTTCATATTCAGTTCGAACAGCATAATAAATTAAGGCCAAATATGGCCAATATTTAACTCAGAGTCTGGATGAAGCAATTTTCGACTTGTTTTTGTTTTTGTTTTTGTTTTCGGACAAATTATTGTGCTGCTGACCAAATTTTCAGTACCGCTGTACAGCCAACATTCTTTTGTTTTAATTTTATTTCATATATTTTTGATTTTGTACACATTCTTTTCGTTTTCAACTGAAAATAGTTATGAAAAACCATCATGTTTGTAACGTAGAGTTTTTAATTATTCAACATATTTTTTTCTTCTTTCATTAAATTTTGTCAGTATCATCATCCCATATTTTATTATATTTTCTTTTTTTTTTTGCGTTGCATACAAATTGAGAACAATGAATTTAAATAATCATCGTTGTTGGCATCATTATGGAGTTTGAAATATGAATAATGATAATTCGGATCGTCAGTTTAGCTGATCAGCAGTCTTGTAGTCAACCCCACAGTGTTGTTCTTGTTGTTGTTTGTAGTCACAGTTTAAGCCGTAGTTTTTTTTTATGGAAATATTTATTAATGGCAGTTGTAGTTTGTGTACGATGTATGATAATGATATGACTGTTTTTAGCTTTTTTTTTATTATATTTGTTTTGCATTTTTTATTTTATTAACTTCTGTTTACGTTCTGCTTTCATTATTGTTTTATTACTGCGTTATTGTATCTATTTTCACGCTCGTCACAACTTTAATGTCACTTTCTCGAAAAGAAAACGTGCACAACAGTCATCGCTTTTTCAATATATCAATTAACCTTTTAACTCTAATACGTGTTTGAATGCTAATAAGTGTTTGCATCTTGTGAAGTAGGTTATTGCAAGTGTGTCGTTGGCAGGTAATTTTCGCTTGTTGCTAAAAAAAAGAATGCTGTTCATTTAACAGTAAAACTATAAATTCATCTTGGAAAATGTTTCAATACTTTCATTTCTTAGATACCAAATCAATCATCCGGATTTGCTTTAGACCTCTGCAATTTCAAGCTGCCGCACATAGGGGCTGATTCCCACAAATAACTGTAATTTTTAGAGTTTGAACATTTGAACTAATAAAGTTATCTTTTCGATTTTGTATATTTATTGCCTTTCAAATACACTGAAATAAATGAATAAATAATCCTCCAAGAGTTAAAACCCATAGCAAAACTTAAAGAGCAGAAGTTTTAGACTTCAAAATCAAACATACATATAAGTTTTTTTAATATCTTGAAGTAACATAGACAAATAGTTGCAGAATAAAAGAGAAGAGTTCCAGTAGATTAAATTAAGTAAGTGAATTAATTTTAATATATCTTCTGTTTTTTTATAAGAAATTTAGCGAAAAACTATTTGAAAATAATATGGGATACGGTTCACCTTCTTGGCCATCCCTAGAAGGGCCTGTTAAGCTCAACCTCAAGCGGCTTTCTAAAACCGAAAATACACTTTTCTTTCCATTTCACAAGAAATCAAAATTTTCTTTAGAACGTCATCAGTTACGTTCGATTCGGTCAAGTCGTTCAAAAGTTATAAACGGTTCACACACACACACACACAAACATATTTTTTGAAATACTTCACTGATTTTTATCAGCATTCAAAGCAAGTCAAGGCTTCAAAATTGTATATAAATTATAAAACTAATGGGACATGAAGAAAATAATCAAATGCTAACACAGGTACCATAACACACAAGTGTTAACATCAGGTTGATACAGTTCTCGGATTGTTTTTCACAATTAAATTTGTGTAAATAGAAAACTGTTATCACATTCACATTGTGATAAACACAATATACACATGAGCACTGAAGATGAAAGTGTAGCGACTTTCGAAAACAGCTGTTCTGCTCTGCTGTGTAAGTTGAATAAAACTGATGTTGACTTCCTTTGTGCCTAGAAATATTTATCATCATGTCTTTCTGAGATTTTAACTAAGTTAGAACAATTAGCCTATATAAATACTAATATATATAAAACTAATAGTTTAAAAGATATTATCCAAAAAAATGTTTTATTAGTGTTAAATAATTTATTCAAATTTCCCTATAAATCGCAATATATGCATGCATGAGCATGTCTTTACATGATTTAAATACTTATGCCTGCATTAAATAATATATTTTCTGAAAATATATTATATATATTTCTCAGCTTGAAATAAAATAAATCGTGTAACAAGAAATAAACGTGCATATAAACATCTAATTGTCTTCACACATATAATCAAGTTGAGTAAAGAAACTAGCAACCTGATATTCGTTGTAGTATTTGTTGCTGTTGTTACGTATCTAAGAAAATATTTAACACCTTCGTTGTAGCCATTATACAGCCAGCCACTTATAAGGTTATTGCCAGCAGCAACAGCAGCAACAGCAATATTAGCTACAGCACACAACCCTCAGCGCTACAAAATATGTTCATACCAAACGCACAGCAAACAACACCAACACCAGCACCAACAACAAAAACAATAAACATTTTCAATGTCAAATTTAATATAACCACGAGCTAAAATCGTTTTTTATTGTTTGAATAGGGGGGCGAGGGGGAACAATGAAACGAAAATGTGTGTAGAAATACAAAAATTGATGTTTTAGAAGATTTTATTTATTCAACAGAGTTGTGAAACAATTCGAATGAATATTCGTAATGGGTTTCTTATTCGATTAAATAAATAATTTACATTTTGAGTGCCAGTATTGGAGATAATAATTAATAAAACAAAATGTTTCCATGCTTTTAAGCTCCTCGAGCTAAAATACTGTTTTCCTATTTGCGAACTGTTAAACGTTTTTATAAATCAACCGATTCCTGTAGTTTTCGGGTCCTATAACAGAATCGAGAACAATAACTACTCAGATATATAATATCGGAGCATTTTAAGAAAATTACTCTTCTCGAATTTTTTCATTCACGATACTTCACGAACGGGTTAAACGAATTTGACCCAATTACTTAATGCCAAAAGCCGGTTAGTCCGTAGAACCGATAGGAATATGCATTTACAAGTTATTTCGAAAAAAAAACACTTTTGAAAATAATTTTTTTAAAATTTTTTTTTTGGGAGTTCTCTGAATTTACCGGTCCGAGTAGCCTCCAATTCACAAGGAATCTGAATTCAGTAAAATTCTTTAGAACGTCATCAGTATGGTTCCATGCGGTCAAGCAGTTCCACAGTTATAAACAGGCCATGGCGACATATATACATACATACACACACACACACACACACACACACACACACATACACACACATGCAGAATTAGTCAGCGAATCTTCCAAAGACCTCAAACGCGAAGATTTGATGAAAACTTTTTCTTTTTTATATAAAACAAGTAACCTCCTGACTTTTTTTTAATTTTCCTACCGGGAAAAGATCATACAATTTAATATTTAGCAACTTCTACTATTAAATCGACTTATAATAAAACTATAACTCAAAGACCAAATTACCGCGTTCGATATCTACCGAAATTTCTATACAATTGAAATGGAAACATCGATCGATATCGAATGCCCTAAATTGTCCCCAGGGACCAAATTACCGTGTTCGATATCGATCGAAATTTTAATCCAAGTTATACACAAATTTCGATCGATATCGAGTGCCCGGGTTAAAAAGGAAATTCTTCTTTCGCATACAATTTAACATGTTTTTTTTTCTCGTGAATTGAAAAATACAATTCGGAAAAAGTATTTTTTTCACATTTTTGGTTTCGTTTGTGGGTTTTCGTGAACTGAGAAATAGAATTCGGCAAAAGAATTTTGTGTTGCATTCCTGCTGAAACAAATCAGTTTTAATATTTAAAATTTTTGCTGATTGCATTTCAACGAATAATATTTTGTGATCGTAAAAGGAGATACATTTCTTGCCAACAGGTTTGCCTTTTTTATTTATGTACCAAAGTTCTTTACAACCGCATTAACACATTAACTAACTCCTCTTTAGAACTTATTCAAAGAATAGTTTATTCTAAATAGCCAAGAAATTTACTCGTTAGAATAGAAGTAAAAAATGTTTTGCCAGTATTCGAATAATTTCATTTCGAATGACAACACTAATATTGTACTACTCGTAACCGAAATTCATACGTAGGCTTTTACTAAATTATTAAAGTTTTTTTTTGTTTATCTTATACAAATAATAATATTTTCTTTGTTGACAAATTTCAAATATTTATATTTACTTACGTACTCATTATTATAGTTAACATTATAAAAAAAATACTATAAATTTTTTCACTATTTTGGGAAACTTAAACGCTCATACACATGTTACAATTTCGAATTAGTAGCCAGGCAACAAATTAAATTTTTAAAAATTATAATATGAGCACAGTCGAAAAAAAACTGCGTTATAAGGGCTTTTCATTAGGCTAAAGATCGTGAGTGATATTTTCTATAGAGCTGGAAGTTGAGGGAAAGAAGGGTTCATAAAAATGTACTATAAAATTGTATGAAGTGTGAAAAGGAAGTCGTCAAATGGCATACGAGGTCTGCTCCGGAAATTGGGTGAATTGTTAATTTTCTAAATATATATTTATTAATTCATCAAATTCTATTTTGTTGTCTTAAAAATAGATCCCCTCAGCCTTCGAAACAGTTCACTTTTTGTTATGACCTTGAACTCTTTGAGCCATTCGGTTCTTATTTTCTATATCGTCCCAAATCAACGCTCTTTCACGGGTCTCTTCAAGCCTGGGAACCGGAAAGTCGCATATTGTAAAGTCTTGTTGTTTTTGGCTCAAAATATTTATGTTTTTTACTATTACAAGATTCTACAATTCGCAAGGAGCCTCGTTACCACACGCTTGATGTCCAAAATATCCAATAAAATTGCATACCGTGAATGACCCAACTGTTATGCCCACGTCCTTAGCACTTTCTTTCAAAGCGGCTCGAAGATTCTCTATAATAACCTTCTTCACTTCCTCAATACTGTCAACGCTTCTTTAATCTGGAGAGGCATGGACGACCGTGATATCTTTTGAATATATTTCTGACTCACGTTAAAGCAATTGCGCTTATTGATCAAGACATTTAACCAGAAACAAGATTTATCACTAGACATAATTCTCTGATAAAAATGTTTATCTTCGGGCACTGCCAAATGAGATCAATTGGAGAAAATGCAATGCGTGCCATGATCGTTTGGCTTCAGCAGTATTTTTATAAGCACTTAAGCCGGGGCCTGTGAGTAAAGTTTTCCATGTAGTCCAACGACAAAGCGGATCGAAGAAATGATGACGAATTGAAATTTTGGCGCCATTCCCTTGGGTACTCCCATTTCTTGGACTTACGGAGGGAGTGCGGATCGAAAACAGTAAAATCACTATGAAAACGATGGATAAATCCCCGAATTGCTTGATCAATTGATCGATTATATGAACGAGTTGCTCTATGAACTTCGCAAACAGCATTCTTAAAAACGAATTTCCACAATTGGGAAACATCCTTCTGTTGCTTGCGCTTCATGCTTTACTGAGCAGATATGCCAAATCAGCTGGACATTTGATATATATATCGATATTTTTAGCTTCACGCTGGGAAAATTACAAATTTAGAGAAATCGGCGAATTTATTGTTTTGACTCCGTTTAGTAGAAATCAAATTCTCATCACATCTCGACGATTTGGGTTCCTCAGAAGCGTTCCTAGCTAAATTTAAGGGGGTGTCACAATGACTGTATGCATCTGCATTAGTGTGTGTATGTGTCTGTGTGTAAGTATGGGACCCTCTCACAACTTTTCAGCGGCTAAACTGAATCAAACAAAACTGATGGCATTCTAAAGGGTGTTGCCACAATTAAAAATGTTTTAAATTCAAACCGATTAAAACCGGTAGACTTCAAGAAATAAAAAAATGATATGAAAGTGTTTTTCTAACAACTTTTAAAAAAACTTTTGACATTGAAAATCCACGTCGATTAAGTAATCCGAAATCAGGTAATCCGTTCATGAGATATCGTGAACGAAAAAGTGTTTCTCATAAAACACGTCGATGTGTGATCAGTTACTATTCTCGATTCTTCTTCAATCACTGTTTGTCAGCAGGAATGGGTTGACTGATTGAAAAACTATAGAAAATTGAAAATTAAAATAACAGTATTTTAGTTCGTGAAGCGGGAACACGGAATAAGGGGAGCAGTTACAAAGTTGTTTGTATCCATTTTTCCTTTTTCACAGTCATTCTCAAAATAAAGGAAAGAATTTCAATTGAAGTCTGCGTTTAAGTTTCTAGTCAGTGATTTAATCTATGAGATTTCAAATTTTCAAACTCTTTCCTTTTCAAACTCTTTCGAAACGAATTTCTTGACTAAAATGTACAGATTTTTGACAGTTAATCAGTTTGACATTCGCATCAAATGCCATTCAAATTGACATTCATACAACTTTTATAACGTAATTTTTTTAAATCTTCACACTAGATTCAAATAAAAAGTCATTGAAAATTTTAATTTAACTTAAGCCTTTAGACTGAGCAAACTTTTAAATAAGAACCATCTAATCAGGGGGATATAGTCATTCTAAAACATAAACACTTTCTGATGAAAAGCCAAATAAATTGGGCAAGCGTGAAAGATGAGCATCAAAGTCTTGTAAATTTATAAGAAACAAAAAGCAATTAAATTTAAAGAATAAAACAACAGCTGCGGCAAAGCTTAAAGTAAGAAAAGAGGAAAATAATGCAAGCCAACGTCAAATAAAAAGATTCATTCGAAATAAGATTTAGTTTCCTAGACAAATAATAAGTACGAGTATTTATGAGCGCATTAATTTCAAATTTTAATTGTACACAACAACTCTTTTATACCCGTTCACTATATGGGATTCTACAAAATTCCAGCCAATAACATGTAGAAAAGAAAGAAAGAAAGAGAGAAATTAAAAAAAAGATATTAATTTTTATAAAAAGAAAGAAGAAAATCCATTAAAATCCATGCCCTTTTATTACAACAACAACAAATTAAAAATATATTCAGTAAAATAACTTTCCCCAGCATAAAAACTTCTTCAACTGACATGTACTTCGGCTATAAAAAAGAAGTTTTTAATAATGAAACGCGCATGAGTACAGAAGCCGTACATCTAGATAATGGTAAAAAGGTATAATCTCTGAATGTGTGTTTGTGTGTGTGTGTGTGTACATATTTCCACGTAATTTTGTTTTAAATGCAAAAAAAAAAACAAGAGTTAGAATTATTTTCTAACATCACAAAATATATTTTTTATGTGAAGTTGAATTGTTTGCTTTCGTTTTATTTTCTATAGTCGTTGTGTTTTATGCATAAATTTTAATTTAGATAAAAACTTTAAAATTCAATTTATGCTGTTTGTTGTTGTTGCTGTTGTTGTTGCTATTTCAACGTTAACGTTCAGCTGCAAAAGCCAATTTCTATTTTATAGTAATTTTTTGTGCGATGCATTGTTTGCCATTATGTTGCCAACAATTACCTTCAACACCATTAGAATAGAAACAAAAACAACGACAACGACAACAACAACAATTGCAATGATGAAAAAAGCTAGTGATCAGCAGAAAGGCGAAATAGAATTTAAAAGAATTCATTTATTAAAAACTAACATGAAATAAAAGATTTTATCAAGGACCGTAAACAGTTTTCTGATCATTTTAAACTCGAAAGCTCTTTATTTTAGAACCCTCGGAAACCTACACTTTCGTGCGGACCTGCTCTTCCAGAGTATAAAAATACTATCTCAACACTTAAGATTTGCTTTAAAAACAGTATAAATAAAAGTTCAGAAGAAACTGTTAAACAGTGAGTTTTATTGTGTCTTCATAATATAAAACTCTTTTAATGAGTTTTCATTTTCCGCCTAAAGGAAACCCCACTAAAATTGTTTTTTTTTAAATTTTTTTAAAAGAAGAAGTGTCACTAATTATGGGGAGTTTTATTTTTCGATATAAAATCTTGTGTTTGTTAATTTAATTTTTTTTAATAATCAATTATTTTTATCTCAATAACAATTCAGGCAAATGCAACTGGAAGTTCATTAAATTTGAGTGCGTAGGATTTCAGTTTCTAGGAAGGGAGTTCTATTTTCTGAAGAAAATAAAAACTGCTCAAATGATTTTAAAATAAAACACCTTAAAATAATTTTAGTTGAGTTTCAGAAGAGCTTCTTCAGACCTTTTATTTTTACATTGAAAAATCACTGTTTTAACTGAATGTTTTATTTTTGAAATCGCGGTTGCGATATCCAGATTTTATTGATTTCTTTTATTAGTTAAATTAAATAAAAAATTTAGTTTTAGATGACATTTCTCACAAATAAATTCTATTTAGAACGTGCAACTAAAATTGTAGTTGTAAGAACAACAACGAGTTGGAAAGAAAAAACCAGCACGATCAAAACTTATTTAAAGAGCTTAAATCTTTCAGTTCCAATAATAATTATATTTAATTTTATATAATATATTTTTATATTTCGAAAGCGTCTTCTTGAGGAAATAGATTTTTTCAAATATATTTTCCCCAAAAAAAGCACTCAAGGACGTGGCGAAATATTGAACATATAAAAATGTATTCATATAGAAAAAAGTGTTTATATAAAAATATTTAAAAAAAGTTATTAATATAAAATAAAAAATTATCTCTTTAATTTAATTACAACCCTGTTTCTTTTTTGTCTTGCAACTACTATTCGAATAGGAGAAAACATCTTGCCAGTGCAAAATAATAGAGTAAAAATATAAAAAGAATAAATTGATCATTGAGCTTGTGTTGTGACTTTGATATTTATTTGAACTTCTCACTCATTTCATTCGTAGTTTGACATAATCTTTTTTGGTTCCCTGACAATCTGCATTAGCCCCAGTGAAACGCGCATAGGAATTAGCTAAAACCTTTTCATGATCGATTAGAAATTAATAACACAATTTGAGCAAGATGAACTAAATGAAAGAACACATTCCAAATATATAAATTTATATAAAAGATTTTAAGCGAAACTACTTTTTATTGGTGAACGTCGTTTAACACTAAAATTTAGTGCACTTGTGCTGGTTTTTCCAAGCTAATAATTAACAAAAAATCATGTTAATTACTTGAGGAGTTTTTAGCCAGCTGTTATGCTCGATTTGCTGGGCTTAACAGAGATCATCAGGGAAACTTTTACCAAAAACTTTTATTCAATTGTTAAAAATGTGTTAAAATTGTTCATTCACTTGCAACTCTGTTGTTTAATATGGGCACACGTGTATGTATGTGTGTGTGTGTGTGTGTGACTGCTTAAATATGTACACACACAAACAGACATGATTTAGTCATGATCAGTATGTAGAACAATACTTCATGCAAGTACTCGTACTTGTACTCGTACTATAAACTCTAGTTTATTTGCTGGCTTTATATTTGTAAATTGTTTTCCATATTTTTTTTTGCATTTACTAGTAAAAACTATTCGTTGTGTTTGTTTTGTTTGAATATAGAAAAAAATATTTAGAGCAGCACAGTTATTTGCACCAAAATGCATAAAACACGAGCACTAAACAAAAATGTTTTAAAAATACCAGTTCCACAAACACACAGGCTGCCTGTCAAATTATTTATGGGATTTTTTGTTGCAACAATTAAAAAAAAAAAAAAAAAAACAAAAATTAAAACAAAAAAATTATGCTTAACACCAGTTTACAATTTTGTGTGTACGATCAAATATTTTCGATAGCACCGAAATGTGTGAATTGAAAAATTTCCCAAAAGCAACTTTTCAAGATTTTCATGAACATTTTCATTCATGGCATGTAACATAAATTTATGGAAGCAAAAACCTTTAGTTTTTAAGTCCACATGTGGTTGGTATTAATGCCTACACTTATGCGCACTGATCCGTGGCCCTCATCTTATGAAAGTTATTAAAGTGCTTGAGTGTACGGGAAATCACAGAAGTTAAAAAAATAATAATAATAATTAAAAATTAATATGTGACTTCAAATGAAAAAAATACTGTTGCCTAGTTTTTGCGCTTATAAATTAGAATTTTCGTTTTCTTACCTGTTCATGAAAATCCGAGCCCAGTTCATTATTAATTAGATAACTATTTTGGCCTGTAACCGCAAAAATTTATTTTCTGAAAAAAAAAACGATTGTTGAATAAACAAAAAATAGCTAATAAAAGAATTACTTGACGGTTTAGATAAGGTATTAAGCAGAATTGTCACCACAAGATAACAACAACTGAGTGTTGCTTGAATATAGACACATTTTGCAGCCAGAAAACATTAAGCGAAAGAAATAACAGACAAAACCAATTGAACAAAAAAAAAAAAAAATTAATAATAAAAAAAACACGACGAAAAAAGAACGGTCTTTATTAATAAGGAGTTTTGCAACCGAAACTTCTGAATTATGACAGTAGACCAGGGCGTTACTGTTGACACTGCATTTATTGTTTTGTTAAAACAAATAAAATAAATAATAAAATTGAATATGCTGTTCTGGCCTTGAACACTTTGCGGTCGCCATACTAGTCCTACACGGAGAACCATTCGCAGTGTGTTCGATAAAATTCAGTGGTACTCGTAATTCGACGAAACAAAAGATCTGCCGAAAACATCTACGCTGTTAACAAAAGACTACTAATTCGAAGACCGAAGAGTTCGACCCCGCCCTCAGTCATGAATATTGTATCGAATCTTTTTAATCTGATATTAATTGGTAGCGGTCTGTTTCAATGGCGAAAGGAGCTGAATACATACAACAGCCTTCCTTCGTCGGTACTTGTAGCGAAAATCTACCGCTGAAGTAAAAACTTAAAACAGTGACTGAGTGAACCTACAAGTTATCATATACATATTTTTTGATTAATCTTTAAGACATTTAAAAAACTCAATTTTACATAAAATAAATCAGGTTTACTTCATTTGAAACAATGAAAATCAGTATTAAAAATCTCGCGGTTTTCGCAACATCGGAAATGAAATAAAGTTTACAAGTTTTAACTGATCGTAAATGGATTTTACAAAATTTTTATATATTCTTATGAAATTCAGGACTTCTCACGATCTACAGTTGAGTGATAGTGAAATTTAGTTACACTTGTAATGAAAACTATTCTGACAATTGCTACGCCTGTCGCTTTAATTGTGATCAGTACAGCAAAGCGAACAAACTAATTAATCCTGTCATTTGCTGAAAAGAATTCCGTGAACTCGATACTAAAATGATGCTACAAAACTGTAAGTGTTTGTAATAGTTGGAATATTTCAACACTTTCAGCCGACAAGGCAGAGGGGGAAAGAAACAAATTTTATATTAACAAGATTGTCAGCGTAAATCTGGAACATTTGCAATTGCAACCAGTTTATTTTAGTTGCGAAAATTGCAACCCGGTTCTATTTAATCTATCAGCATGTTTGCAATTGTCTTATTGAAGTAAATAACACAAACACACACACACACACACACACACACACAAACACAAACTTATTGAGACATGTGTAACCGATCCGAACAGTTAACCAAACTGCCAGACTCTACAAGCAGCGATGACAAGACGTACGAGCGCCAACAAAACATGACGTTTTCTTTTCAGACTGTTACAGCGACAACGATTAAGACGACTGGCTCTCAATTTGACTGGGTTAGTAGTGCAAAATTGATTAGGATGAGGTGGAAAGCACACAAATCTAAAGAGACGATAAGGCCAACTGTACATTGTGAACAATTTGTGTGGAATACTTTTCTTCGTTTGCTGTTGCCTCTCGCACGGCCAAGCATTTTTGCGCCAAATGAAATATTATGGAAACCAGTACCAGAAGCTACTCGTACTCGCAGCAACATGTTTGTCTAAATGGCAACAAGCGAGAGTGCTGCTGCTTGAGTTGTTGCTATTTTTGCTGATAAATATTTTTCAGGAAAAAGAACTACAACTGAAGCCAATCGCTGCTAAGCGCCATTGTTTTTCGCTCGCCTCTGCCATATGGAAACTTGAGAATGGAATGAATAGGACTATAAGTGAATATGGCGGCAGTAAATAAGTAATTTAATATACTCGTGACGATATTAACTTACATCGGCTCTCAAGTTCATGCTGCTGCAGCATACAAATCGCTTCTAAGGAAATCAACTGTTCTTCAAAGCAACTCGTCACTCGCATGCAAAAGAAATTTACGCCAAGATCAACATCACAAGTGGAACGTTAATTATTATTTCATTTTGCATTTCGTTTTATGTGTAGAAAGTGAACAAAATGAAATGAATGGCGGAGGCAGAGCAAACGAGCTCTCGATATTCAAAATAGTTTTGCTCGAATGCAAAGAATTATAACTAAAAGTTGCTTTTAAATAAAAATATATATATAAAATATATCAGCTAACAAATTCAGGGTAAATATTTTACCTAAATAAATGAAAGTAATTTTTGATTTTTGATTTTTGATTAATAATTAGCGGCTTGTTTCAGGAAGAACGAAAGAAAGATTTTTCACCGGCCTTGTGAAATGGTTAACGAAATATTCAAAAATGTATTTTTGTTGCTTGAAAAATGAGTTATAAAACTTTCATTTTTGCATATCTTCTTCAGGATGTTAGACTTCGTGTTAACTACTTCAGCCAACAGCATCCTATGCTGTCCTTTTCGGGTTGCAGTGCTGCAGTGTTAAGAAATTTGTTGACTTTTTTTTTAAATAAAAACTATAGGAATTTCAGCAAAATATGTTTAGAATATCAATGAGAATTATATTATTATTAAATGCTTTGAATTTACTAGAAAGTCATAAATATTTTGATTTTAGCAACTCCAAATTAATACAGAAAATTAATTGAATCAATTAAATTAGGAATTCCACTAGTTTATAAAAAAAGAGAAAATTAATGTTTTAATTCAAGGCAAGTTCACCCTCAGAATTTTTTAATTACTTCCGCTTCAACGGTCCGCTTTAGTATTCCAGGGTTAAAGAATGAATGTAATATTTATCTCCAAACCATTTATTGCATCTCTGGAGCGTAAACTTTCCAAATAAGACCTCTCAACGAAAATGGGACTAGTGTTCAAATAATTACGTGGTAAACATGCAATTAAGCATCCATTAGCTTTCAGGTTTACGTAAATAGTAAATTTCGGTTTTAGGAAACGAAAGAAAAATGAAAGCCAACAAACTCTAACCAAACTTTTGTACCCGTAGGGGATTTAATTGTACAAAGAAAACTCAAACCACCTTCTTTCCTCCATCTAAGACAAATTAAATGCAGTCGAAAAAAACCCACAACCAGCCTAAAAGCTAATTGCTGAAAATACAACGACTATTAATAATATATACCGGCTAACAAAGAAAACTACAAACAAAATATATAATTTAATGACCATCAACTTGTCTAAAGTGTCGACAATAACTTTCAAAGGAACTGAAAAAGCATATAAAGAAAGACTCCAGCAACAAACTCAAAGACGTTTAATATCAAAAAACAAAAAGAAAAAAAAAAAAGAGAGAATGAAAATTAACTTGAAACAAATAATAACACCGATTCTGTTCATGTTCCATCTAATTTTACAAACCAACAGCAACAACAATTATTATTGTAAGCGTCTTTTGTCTTTCCCAAATTAAATTTCCATCTGATGGAAACAATTAATGTGTGACCTTGTTTTTGCTGACATTTAAAGTGAAATTTCACTGCTCCTCCATCTGCACGAGTAACAAGTTCTTATATCACATTTTGTAACTCTACATGATGCCAAAAACTGAATATTCAAAAATATTTAACAAACAAAGTCAGAATAAAAAATAATAAATACGAGCACAATGAATGGATGCATGACGCTTGTAAAAGGCTTTTGTATTGTAAATCAACAACTTTCGAAATTAAAGTGTTATTTATTTATGTTTATATTTATCTTTCATTTCGATTTTTTAGCGCATCTCCATCTGCCACTAGTCATTGAACAAGAGTTGTGCGTTTTTACTTTTCAATTAAAGCAAAAGTTTTCTATTTCCTTTTGCATGTCAGTGTTTTCCAATTGTTCTTGCTTTTCCAGCGCATAAATTTTCTTTTCGTTAATGATTTTTTAACGTTTTTATCATTGTTGTGCGTAATAGTTTATATAAATTATCATGTCAGGCCTAAGTTTTTCAGAAAACCATATAAACAAGGCAAAGCAATTTAAACAACAAAATTAATTGAAAAAAAAAAGAAAATTATATATGAGAAGCGGTTGATTCCTAAGCCCATCCCTGCAAGTTCCCTATAATCGTAACGCGGTTTGTTGAGCTACTCTGCGCTTTTGAGCTCTTCGAGTTGAAATACAATTTTATAATTTCCAAACTGCTAAAGCTTTTTATATATCAACCGATTTCTATGTGATTCGAATCATATAAAAGAATCGAGAACACCAACTGATCAGATATATAATTTCGCAGCATCTTGAGAAATCCCTTTTTTTGAATTTTTTTCCTTCACGATATCTCACGAAAGGATTGACCGATTCCGAACCGGTTACTTAATGACAAAAGCTGAATAGTTCGTGTCATTTAAAAATTATTTCGCAAAAAATAATCATTTTCCCAGTTTTTCTTTTGAGCTTTCTCGAAATTGACTTCCTGGGCCGAATAGATTCCAATTCTCAGGAAGTCTAAATTCTCTTTAGCACGTCATCAGACGTGACGATCTCCCTGAATTAGTTAGGGAAGCTCAGAAGATGGAGATCTGATGGGAGCTACGTTTTTTCAAAACCGTGTGAAACCAATAACTTTTCTTTTCTTTTCTTTTCTTTTAAATTTTGAATTTCCCACCGGAAAATTAAAAAAAAAATGTATTAAATGAAAATAATATTAAATGAATTTAAACAGAATGAGATTCTTAAAACAGAAAAATTATTCCATTCTTCAATTCATTTTTCTCAAATTTTACAAAAAAATTCAAGTGATCGTTGTGAGCTTTTCATCTATTTCATTTCCCTGATAGTCTGCATTAGCTGCAGTGATATGCGCATAGCAACTGGCTGCGATGCCTTTAATGATCACTTGGAATTTTTTAAAGTTTGGGAAAGAGAATTTAACACCTTGAAAATCAAATTTTTAGTAAAATTTGGGTAAAGGAAGCAGCACAAATAAAATTGATAGATTTTGATAAAAATTTGTTAGACAGTAGGAGTTAACTGATCTATTTGAAATTTATTGAAATTTTCTAGGTTTCGGTAGGGGTCTATGAAATGCCAGAGAGTAGCAAAAGTGGTTGATACAAAAAATTTGTATCAGCAGCCATGACAGAAGCAAATCGTCTCCCTCCCTTAACAACTAGCGTCACTGTAAGAAACTTCTTTGGATTGTTCCTAAACCCAAATTCATGTCTTCTCGCCTCTTCGTTTTAATTGGCTTTTGACGGACCTCGAATTAATCCGTTGAATAAGAAAATAATTACGAAACAACTACTGGCTAATGACGTGTAAACTTTTGATTATCGTTTGTGAATTAAGATCTCAATTTGACTGATGGCAGCTATAAATTTTCTAAAAGTTTTTCATAATGATTTTGAAATCTTTAATTGCCTCCCTACTGCGCCTCTGGAAATATTTCTTTCACGCCAAAGTCACAAAACAGCCAAAAATCACGAACTAAAGAAAACAATTAAAAAGCATTCAACGCTAAATTGCAAAAACTTTTAATTGATTTCTTTTTTTCTTCAGAAGGATTTGAGTGTTTTGAAGAACTAAAAAATTGGGCTGGACTTTAATTTACAATGAAAAGTACAAATTCATTGCAAGAAGTTTCTTGAAAAACAAAAAACAAAATAATAAACAACTTCATCATCACCAGCATCATGATCGTCATTATCATTTTTATTTCTGACAGCGTCCATAATTCAAAAGAGCTGAAATTGTTAAGACAAACTTGCAGCCGTCGTGGTTTAAACCACTGCTGGCAGCCAAAAAGTACTTAAGAACTTCAGCTGAAACTAAAACATGTTGTTGTAGACTTCAAGTAGCTAATTTTGATTTATTAGAACATCATGAATTACAGAAATAAAATTAGTAAATCTTTGAAAAAAAAAAAATTAAATAGATTTTGTACTCGCACTCAGAACATTTCCTTTCCTCTATTTATTTTTAGATTCGTGCCCAAGAATCCACTACACCGGAGTTTGCTCCTCATGTGGCGGCCACCTGCAAGGCGGGCACCATGAACATCAAAGTCAAATTAGATTCCCCCTACACGGGTGCAGTACATGCCCGCGATCATCGTACACCTGCTTGTATGGCCATGGGCGATGGCTCCGATTCGGTGGCATTCAGTCTTAATCTTTTGGCCAAACAAGGGGCTCCCGACTATTGCGGTGTTCTCGTCAGTAACGTGAGTGGATACAATAACGTAAGACAATAAAATTTCATTTACTAAAAACATTTCCTGTTCATTAGCAATTCCAAAGAAAGTAAAAACAAAATTTTTTACTTTTATTTTTATTTTTTTTCCTAGCAAATCAAGTCGTACATATTTTTTACCTAAGATTATTGCAGCAATTGCAAATAACTGAGCCCAAATGCTACAGTTTTGTTGTCTGTCTGCGTATAGTTTTGCCTAAACTATCATAATGTAATAACGACTGGCATGAGGAAGGCTCACCATGACTGAGTCAATGAACTGGTTTTAATCGCTAAAACAAAAACAGCTAAATTAATAACAACAACAACAACACCAACAACTGTTTTATAGTCATAAAAAATAAGTGAATTTTATGTGTTTTAGTGTAACAATTCGTACGCACAAGTTTATGTTTTCATTTTCATTTTATCTCTTCTTAGGGACGCCAAATAAAAGACTTAGGCAT
Source organism: Linnaemya vulpina (assembly GCA_963675445.1). Taxonomy (NCBI): domain Eukaryota; kingdom Metazoa; phylum Arthropoda; class Insecta; order Diptera; family Tachinidae; genus Linnaemya; species Linnaemya vulpina. The sequence goes on along the minus strand of OY776277.1, from coordinate 11,516,157 downwards.
TAAACACAATAACGACAGCAGGCTACACGAACACCGACTACAAAAGTCGTTGGCTACAATCGTCGCCTCGTAGTCAGCTACTTATTTGTTTTTAAGACAAAACCACCAAATCAATAACCATGTGTTGTCGTTTGTAGTAGAATTTTCTTCAAACGCCAGAGTAGCCGCTTTCATATATTTAATACTCTTATATAGTGTTATTCCCATAAAATATATTTTAAGTCCACAATGTATGACAAGAAATCATTTCATTAGCTTGGAAATATAGTTAGTTGTTACTTTTTGTAAAATAAAATAACGAATTTTCAAGTTTACAATAATTGAATTTGTTTATATTATACCGGCAACACTGCATCTCATCATTGTCGCTCACCAAAACAGAAGTTATTTTAATTTGGCTACAAGCACAAGCCCGTAGCCGTGTTGTCTGTAGTAGTAAAAATAATTATTCGTATATACGCCCATATTGTCTATTTTTGACAAGTTGTAGTCTGTAGTCTGCCGTCGTTATTGTGTTTAACGCTCTAAGACACCAACTTCGTATGGGTGAATTATGAAAAAGCGAAATTTTCACAGAAAACAAAACTTCAAGTTATTTCCTTTTGGTGTTTTATGTGCAATTGTTGCTGCCGTAATCAAGCGCGCAACAAAAGACCTAGACAACAAACTTTCTATTGCGTAAAATATTGAATAAATTTTGCCTTGAACTCACACCGGAAATCAATTGAAATTAGTTGCCTAAAACACTTTCGTTTGCACAAATAAAACAAACATTTCAGCGGCAAAAAATAATTCAAAATTTAGCACTAATCGGTCACGACTTTGAGCGAAAGTTTCATTAGTTTTTAACACTTTTTTCATATCTTATCCTGTATTTTTCAGGAGGATAAATAAATACATACTTTTTTTTCATAAAAGAACTGGCAAAAATGCAAACTGCTTTATAGTCGGCCAATAAGCTTTAGAGAACCTGTTCCAATTATCAAGTTCACATCAAGACTTCTTGCGAAGCGATTTCATTGAGGAATTCTTATGTTTTAAGTGTTGAGAGGTGGTTTGGCAAATTTCGAAAGAGTAAAAACAAAGAAAGTCGTTTGTTTTATGGCAAAATAATAATATTTCTTATAAATTATTGAATTAAATAATTTTAAATAATTGACGTTCTTTGTTGACAATTCTATGGCCTAAATTGATATAAGAAAGTAAATTTCTGTTGTGTCTTAAATAAACTTTTTGCTTGTTCAAATGCTGTTACAGCCACTTTGATAGTTAATTATTTGCGTTAACTTTTGCCAAGTTGTTCATAAAAGCAATTGGTTTTCATTAAAATGTTTTCATGTATCGGCTCGGCTGTTTTTTTAGCTGCTTGAGAGCTTAATTCGATAAGACAAGACTGAAATACTATTGAAAAGAAAATATGTTTATTATCGGGTAGAACATTTTATTGCGTCTATATTTTCGATATGGTTTCCGTCAAACACGGCTACGAATTGCATGACCCATTCGATCAGGTTATTTTTTGATTCCTTTTTCAATAAATCTGGGCATACGGAAAAATAGTAGTCCCATTAAAAGTAATAAAGAAGCGTTCAATCTCATGAAGAGGACATGCAAATTTGATCACCGTAATCACGGGAATTTGAACCCCGGGTCTCTGCGTCAGTTTTGTTTTAAAAAAGTTCTGAATGCAATTTTCTGATGAAAATTCTTATGAACCGGAACTGTTTTCGCATTAAAATGAACCTCCAAGTCAGTGATAAAAACAAAATACAGTTGAATACTGATGTTAAAGTGTAGCGGTTTTCGAAAACAGTGCTGTTCTTTTCTGATGCATGAGTTGAAATTTATATTGATGCTAATTTCTTCAATTGGATTATTCATTATTTTTCACGAACAGCGGCCTGTTAATAATAATTCATGTAATTTTTTATGGAAAATTTATATGAATTTTTTAAATAAATTGTATACGGATATTTGCTATTAAAAGGTGGATACTTTCGCATAATTCTTACCTACTGAAATATTCTTAATAAATTCGTATATAATAACGCCTGTTGTTGACAATTTCTTTAATCTTTTCAAAATTAGAAACGAATTCTAATTGGCAACAATTTCAATACAAGACATACGAACAATTATTACACGAATTAAAAACGGTTGCAAGAAAAAATCACTATTTCAACAAACTATAAGTTGTTTTTGTGTGATTATTTCGAACGAAAACATATTTTTTAATCACATTAAAAATAAGAGCACAAAACAAAAGACTTAGAAAACATACTTGCAGATATAAAAACAACAAAATAATACACACACACACACACACACACACATACAACCGTTACGCCCGGATTTAAATCTTTCCAGTAGAAAAAAATAAGACAAGCCTCAGCTGAAACAACGGCAAACTAATAAATTTTCAAGAAACTCGTTGCAAATCGAAAACAAAAATAAAATAAAATTAAAAAATAATTCAGTTTTTTTTTTTTTTTTTTGTTTCACTCGCAAATAGAGCGAACACATGAATGATCTGGCAGAAACGTCAAACGTTTGCACTAAATGAGTGAGCAGTCACATTCGCGCATGTCTAATGGGGGTTTTTGTTTTTGGGCTTTTCCTTGCTGCCCCCAAAAAGTTGTGCAGTTCAGCGTCTGCAAGCAAATCGACCTGAATAGAAAGACCATCAACATGTTTTGGAAATTCAAATGAAAAAAATACAAAAATACACATTAAAATTAAATGTTGGCTTTGTTGCATTTTTCGAACAATGAAACAACTGAAGGAATGACAGACACTCCCTTAAAAAAAGAAAAAAAAAAAAAAACCAAACACAGACAGAACACGCCAACACCAGCCAACCAGCAAAACGAAACGACTTTCAGAAATTTTTATATGGAAATTTATAAAACTTTTGCTGTGTGTTTTGTTTGTGTTGTTTTTTGCTTTTGATGTTGTCGTTGTTGCTGGTTTTTCTAGGTGCAACAATAAATTACTTAAAGTGGCCATAAACTATGAGTTGTGTTGCATTTGGTGGCAATTGAAACAATAGATATTTGCAATGGAATTAGACTGGACTCGCATGGACTTACTGGCTGACTTACTGGTTGTTAGTTGTTGTCTGCCCCTTTTGTGCACTGAAAATAATTTATGGATGCGAGATTTTTTTTTTACTCAGGAAAGGCTACTTCCCACTGAAATTTTTTTAGAGGAAAGATTTATTTTCTTTAAGGTAACAAGTAGATCGTGTAGTTTCTACGCTTTGAATTATAGTCGCTGCGTTTGTGTCATTTTTAGTACGATTTACTAGCTTTTATTGCGATAACCCTGCCGTTGAAATAAATATAACCAACATTTATTGAGTTTTCCTATTCTGCAAAACTTTTAACGATATCTGATATCGATTGAAATCAGCTGCTTTCGTTTTCTTTATTATATATCAATAACTAAACCACAATAACTTTCGTGTTGTTGTTATCAATAACATAGAGGCATGCGTTTTTTTAAAGGCATGCTTTCCTTGGCAGCAGATTTCTAAAACATGTTTTTTAATTTATAAAAATATGTTGTCCCTTTTCTATTCCTTCTTTTTAATGCCTTAAAAGGACATATTATTTTTGTCAGTGTACTTATTCCTGCCACGTTCCGTTTGCCCGTTGCCAAAATCTGTTAACTTTATTATATGGGCGCTGTTAACAGCAATAATGCAGCGCCTAGATTTTCTTTGTTGGCTGTTTTGTTCTTTGTTTCAGATTTAACGTCTCTGTACATGTTGAACGGACAACCGAAAACAATTTGCTTTAAAACAAATTATTGTCTTAACAAGGGAATCTCACAGGGCACTCTAAAACGCTAATTATGAAATTTTGTAATGGAGTTCTTATAGCGGACAAAGAGACAGAATATTGATATGAAATTTATTAGCATGTGAAAAGACAAGTTGGTAAATTCTTTGCGTGGCCAACGCATATATTCCACAAAGTTGTTATCACATTAAATTGGCTTAAGATTAAATTGGCAAATTTATGGAAACTGTTAAGAGTTTTATTTAGACAAACGAATACTTTCAATATCACTTGAAGATAATTTTATGAATAACTTTTAACAACAATAAAAATTCCAATACAGCAACCCACTGTGAAGTGGTGTGTGGCATAAGTATTGAAGCAGTTGGCGAAATATAAAAGACAGCCGATTTATTTATATAATCCCACTATTAACTCTTCATAATTGGCAACTGCATTAACTCATTATTAAAAATACACCATAAATCTAAAGCGTATTAATTTCAAAATTGGCTTCATTCCATTGTACAACAAGTCCATAAATGCTAAATAGATAATTAAATAAATACTTGCGGCTGTTTTTGTAAAACAGCATCGTTTGCAAATTAATTTTACTTGAAGCAGACATTAACTCATGATAGGCTTCCTTCTTTTTTTTTGGTTTTTTTCCAAAACCATTAAAGTTTCTTTAACAAAACATTTGGTTGTTGCTTTTTGGTTTTTAGTTGTCGTTACTAAATTTATAGACTTTTATTTATTGCATAATTTCATGAAAATCCTTTCATTCTTTCTTTTGCTTAGCGCACCGAGGAAAGGTCCATACAGTTGGCTGTGAGAGTTCACAAGACTTTGGAATTGGCAGATGATAAATTCTATGTGATTACGTGTGGCAAAGCGGGCTTTGGAAGGTGAGTGAGTGGTCAGATAAGCCAACAAAAAGTACAAGAAACATTAAAAATCGTTATTTGTGAGTTATTTATTTTGGCATTTAACGCTTAGAATCCTTTTTAGATATCAAAGACATTTTCAATTTATACGCTGCATCTATTTCTTCATATTTCTGTCTGTGTGTCAGTTTATTTATAAAGACTGTTTGTTATGAAAAATGTCGTGCTTTGCTGCCACGGCAATTCCAAGAACTGCATGAGTCACAACATCAAGGTCGTTCATGCATGTGCATGAGTAATTTCTGTTGTTTAAAGCAGACGGAAATGCTACCAAATCTGATTCCATCGTAAGCATCAAGATTGTAAATTTCTTAAACTGTTTTAAAATCGCCTGATGCAACAACGCCGTGCTGAGATCACATCAATAATATTCGCTTCTGTAAGACAACGTGTGGGTTTTCTGAGCCCCAAAGATGGATATTTTACTCATTAACGTACCCCTTTCCCCCCGACCCTCATCGTGTAGTTCCTCGTTGGCCCGTCTACCAAAGCGAAAACGAAGCGGGCGGTTTTGTGGATTCAACTCTTGAGCCAATTGATCTTTGTAAGGCATCAAGAGGAGAACTTTCCGGAGAACTTTTCAATTCTTGCGAACAATGAGATACTCACGCACACTCTCAGCTACAGCTTCGATATTTTCGGAAGTACGCACTGTACCAGCTCGCTTATGTCTTGCTGCATCAATAACGAATACAATTTTACGAACTTTAGGAATAAAGTTGCGTATTCCGGGCACTATTAATCCAGTTTTACGACATTTTCGTGCAATATCCGCGACCCATCGTCTTTGTTTTGCAAACATATTGCAATCAACGTTTCTTAAACGTAAATCGAATTATTTGGTTCAGTGAATTTTGTTACAGAAAAAATTAAAAAAAGTATTGCCAGATTTGAAATAACCGGCGGTTAAAATTTAAAACGAGAGATGGCCCATCGGATATATCAAACAAAGTAACTCTCGTGTTGTTTGACACTATTCCGCTGATTAGTGGCATTCGAGAATTATTAGATATCTTTAGATACACTATAATTTTGTGAATTAATTAATTTAAACTTGAATTTTACTTCAATTTTCATATCGGTATCGCATCAACAAAATGGCGTATCGTTAAGTCCCCTGTTACTATAACATTTCATTTCGGAACAACTGCCAACTCGCTGACAAAACTCAAGAACGTTCCAAAAAGTGCGTATCAGAATATCTTGGAGAATTGGAAAAGGCACTGCTGCTGAAGGGAACCACTTTGAAGGTGACAAATTAGGAATTGAGGAATATTTTTTGGGACAAATGAGAACTCACGTCATTTTTTGAACACACCTCGTATTACATTTAATATGACGATTAAATAGATAAAAGGTGGGGTTGCTGCTAGACAAGAATTGCCAAACATTAATTTGACCTGCGATGTTAGCAGATATCGCTCTGGCACAGAATTGCATTCAAACCAACAACAAATTCTGAAATGTCTATGTCGGAATGATATCTAGTGACATCGCAAGCCAGGTAGTGATAATTAAAATATAATAATCGGGCTGGAAAAATAACACTTTTTTAATGAAATCGTTCCCTGTGTTTTTAAGCGAGAAAATGGGTCAAGTAAAACAAACATCTACGATGTTTTATAAAATATTAAAAGCCCCATAATTTTCCCTCTTCAGATTTGCCAGCTCCACTCTTCTACGATTTTTGTTTTCAATTTTGTTTGCCCGATCGATATAATCTATTTCAGTTAGTGGATGGACAAGTTGTTTCAAACTGTTTTCTCTAGTTTCAAAAATCTTTTGATTTTACGCCACTGTGCGTGAGATCTTGGAGCTTTTTTTTTAGAATTTTATTTCAATCCTAAGAAATCTATGCCGCTGTCTTTTTGCTATTAAGTGGTCGTATGTACTGGCTCAAGTATTTTCATTTTTTCTGCAATAAGACTCCAGCACTTAACTGCTATTCAAAATCAGTTGAAAACGGCCGAACAAAAAAAGTGACTTCATAAGCAGATATTACGTGGGTTTTGCATAATACGAGTAATTTTGTACAACAAAAACAAACAACACAGTTTGTTGGTTTTTTCTTCTCTCTTGTTTTCTTTATTTTGTTAAATCATTGAACTCATATTAAAGTAAATTTGTTACATGTAGGAGTTGGTCGGGTACTTAGTTGCTAATAATTATGAGCTACAGTACAGCCTCGTTAAGATGGATTAATATTTTTTCGAGGCCATAAGATTACTATAAAAACATTATTATAAAATAGTATAGAAAAGTAAAATTTATTTGCCACTCCTATTCCATTTATTAAATTATTTATTTATTTTATTAAATTGTGCTGGAGAAAAATTGCTCTTTGAAGAATGTTTAAAAAAGTTTCTTCATACTTCAACACTTTATTCAAAAAGGAATCGCTTCAAGTTTTCTTGAGTCGCCTGTATTTTGATAATTATTTTTTTTTTGCTTTAAATCGGCATTTGCTGAATACATAAAATTAAATTTAAATGCATTATAATTCAAATATTTTTTCCACAAAATATTGTTTACATTATTTCAGCACTTAAATCAAAAATTTGAAAACCAACAGCTTGAGGAAAATGTTTACGTATTTCTTATTAACAAATTGTTTTGAATGTTTATGAAAACTACAAAGAAAAACAGCAACATATAATTAGAGATGGCAAAATAAAAAGCACTACAAATTCATTCAACAAAATCAAAAACAAAAAAAAAACAAATATAAAAATTAGTGAAAAAAATTAAATAATAATTTACGCTCTGTTAAATTACATTTTGCCGATATATTTAAGTTTAACATGATTTAAGTAATTCTTTTTCGTATTATTTAATATTTTTTTTTTTGTATTTTTAAACCGGTAATACCGCCAGTGTTAAACAATGTTGGCCATCTGTGGTTTGTTGAAGCAAAAATATAAACAAAACTAAACCAAAATCTAGCAAAATATCCAATACCCCTGCGCTTAGTGTTGCCCAATCCACTCCTTTCGTATATAGAGCCAGACTTGGACAAGCTGTCCATGCATAAACTGCAAAAATAGATTGCGCAATTGTTAGGAACATTAATAAACAACAATAATTGCAAAAGCAACAGCAACAGCAGCAACAACAACAACAAAGAAAACAGCAACAAAAATTAAACGCCACTAAAATTAAAACTATTTATTTGTAACGATGTTTTCACTTCCATATTTTGTTAATAGGAAACAACTGCACAACTTGTGATTTGTTACCCTACAGCCAGCATAGCCGGAAAGAAATACATTCAACCTTATAAAATATGCTTATTTTTTTTTTCTATTATATTTTCAATCAGGCTGATTATTATTCGACCAGTTGCACAGATGTAATACAATTCCCCCAGCGCTTTTTGCAATCCTTGCAATAGTTCTGATATGCACTCTTTGGCATGTCCCTCTCCACTAGACTCTTTAGTTTTGGGGATAGAAAAAAGTCTCAGGAAGGGGTGTAATTTTTGGCTTTTAAGCAATCCTATGGGAGTCTCATGTGATAACTCATTTGATCAAAATTCAGCAGTTTTTGGAACGAGCCTCGCTATCACACGCTTAGTGCTCACAGTAGCCGAAAATATTTCATGGCATGAGTCAACCTTTTCTATTTTCCTCAATTTCGTCGCTTGTTGATGTGCTGAGATGTCCTTCACATCTTCTTGACCTTCTGTGAACAGCTCTTGCGATTTATAGACATTTTCCTGACTCAGAGTTCAATCACCAAATGCTTCTTTCTCCAGCGTTTTTTCCTCAACAGATAGTCGCCGATCTGAATCTTACAAGTACATTAAAAATATTGAAAACATTTCTTCGAGACGAAAAAATCTAATCGACAGAGCACCATGCAAAACTTCAAAATTCACTTCATTTATTGAACAGACGTTGTATATAAACAATTCGAATCTGAAAAATTATTATCGCATGAAAATCATAGTTTTCAGCAAAAGAAAACTTTATCGGCGGCTTTCAAACGGGTCTGTGTAGTCAAATATACGTACAATTACTTTTGTAGCGCACTTCCATAGTTGTTGTGCAGCAAATTCTACCAAATTGTTAAACTTCTTAATAGTCAATTACAACAATTGCTGCCGGTCTGGTCATATCGGCCACAGGCATGCAACAATTGATTTGCCATTATAAAATTATATTCAAACACACAAAGTTGCAACAATTTAATAATTTTTATTATCGTTCTTTCTCCTCTCATTCATTATATTCGACAGGGATGACAACGCGCATGTAGTTTTGAAATTCTTGCAGAATGATCGACGTGTAAGAGAAACGGTTTATGGTCATGAATATAAAATACGTGCCGAGTTTACTAAGCCAAATGGTAAGTATGCTGCCGAAAAGGTATCCACAATAAAAGATAACATAAGCCCAACAACTTAAGTCTATTGTTGTGTTTTTTGTTTTTGTTTTTGTTTTTGTTTTCGCTTTGAAAATCATTCAATACAATTCAGTGCAATTGATATTAAAATTGCACAAAAGCAGTTGATTTAAATTGACTAATTTCGCCTGCGGCTGAGCTGTTCTTTTATTTTTTTTTGTTAAATTCGCTGTAGGTAAATTCAGAAACAAAAAATGTAAATTGATTCTCTTTTCTTTTTGTTTTCCCTGACTGCAACTTAAGAATGTTTAGCATGTGATCGATATTGATTTACTTACTTCCTTATTTTTTTCTTACAATTTTACAGTGGGTTTTTTAACAACAAGAATTGTTCGTTTCAATGTTGACGGATTTAAAATTTATTTTTATATTTTCATTTTAGGTACCCATGGGATACGTGTGGGCAATTGCTTAGCTTTTGATAAGAAAAATTTCAGCTTGCCTTTGATCGATGATAGAGGGTGAGTTTTATAAACTACAGTGCTCCCTCGGCTTTCATGGCAACTACATGCATGTTTTTTATATATAATTTAAATCACACCAAGGCTTTAGTGTATTTTGACAGGGTTAAAACATAATGAAATACCAACGTTAAAGCGAATTAATGCCAACCAACACAGCGGAACACAATATTATTGTATTCACCACACACTCAGTATGCAATTATCAGTGTATCGTGTATTTTATGTGTTTCACCACGTTTTAGGTAATATTCGATATTTGTAAACACAGAATAAACGAAAAAAGAATACGTGAATTACAATTAATTATTCTTCGAAGGGTGCTTATTGCAATCTACAATTCAGACAATTTCGTTTTTAACTATCTGATCTCGGCAATTTGTTCTCTTCAATGCGACAGAAAGCATTGCAGATAGCATAGTGCAGCCACCGATCTCCCCGATTCGGAATTGTAATTATTATTATTACTTCGACATATAATAATTGTCATGCAAAATGAATATATTGTTTTTTTGTGAGTAAATTATTCATAGAAGATTGTACAAGCCGATGGGGTACTTAATAACTCACATCCTTAAAAATATATTTTTGTATTTGTAATAATATTTTATTGTATTAACAGCTGCTCCTTGGATCCTGCTATTATTTCACGTTTTGTTCCCAGTCCCGATGGCAATTATGCTGAAGCCACAATGTTATCCATGTTTAAATTTCCAGAAGGTAAGAGCAATTAAAGTTTTACAACAAACAGGTCAATAGTGTTTCAAGACACACGGCCTCAACTGGGGCAATTAAATTGTTATAAGTTATAGACTTTCCCGTTTACACGTTTACAATTCAGTTTAATCAACTAAAAATAGTTCAATCACGTTGTTCGTAACAACAAGTGCTGCTTCACTGCCAACATTCCACCACAGCCTCTTCCATTTTGGCTGTTGTGTCATCTGTCATGCGTTTTCAGTTAAAGTAATAATTTAGTTATTGTAGTGATATGATTCTTAGCGAACACACTTAATTTCATTTTAATATATGAGACGGAAAATTAATAGTTGTTAAGCTAATAAAGTGCCTCAATTATGGCATTACCCTTATTAATAATTATAACATTAATTTTTTATAATGAGCTTAAGGCCATTTTTTAAAATTTTTTATTTATTGTAATAATTAAATAATTATTATAATAATTAATTGATTTTTTGATAATGAGCTGAGGTCACTTTTTATACCCTTCACAAAAAAGTAAGAGGGTATAGTTAGGTTTGTCATTCCGTGTGTACTCTGTTCGATATTAATATGGAAACCCGTAAAGTATACTATATATTTTAGAATCTTATGAGTAGCGATGACGATCGAGCGATGTTCGTCTGTCTGCACGTGAAATCGGGTTCCCAAGCCCTCAGAAGAGCTAGAGACTTCGTTCTTGGCCTGATGGATTAAAAATTAACCTATACGGAAATACGGTTCCAGAGCTGGGAAGTTTACATCTATCTATCGACGCAAAATAAATACCAAAAACCAATTATTTTTTTGTTTGTTTGTAAATTGAACGTATTTCATGCCTCAATTGTCTTTTAAGAACTAAAAAAATTTATATATACTATAAGAAAATAGAAGTTGTAACAAAAAAATTACATTTTTTTCAGGGATAGGAAATCAAAAGCTTTTTTTGCACATTCAATATTTTGTAGTACATGTCGTAATTAAGATGTTTAAAAATTTCAAGTTTTTCTTTAATAAAACCGCTTTATACTAAATTGGTCACATTGGTGATGTTATTTACTCAATTAGGCCATTGTGTCACTGCTTTCGAATCGCTGTTATAAACTATGATCATAAAAATTACACGAAAAATAATTCTACAAGCAAACATACACAATATCACTCAAGAAACGTATCCCTGGAGTATATCAAAATGGGTATAACATTCCTAAAACAAGTAAAAAAACTAATCACGACAATATGAAACACACACTTAAAGATCAATTTATTGTATGCACTTTTTGACTTATTTACGTGTCACCTCCTTAAGATTTCTAGAGCAGAGTTGCTTCTTCGAATAATTCCATAGTTGTTTTGCAACGAGCTGTAGATCTTTTGTGTGCTTCAATTTTCACACATACACCGTTTTCCTAAACACGCGCACTAATACACAGAAAAATACTTTTAGTGTAGTGAAAAGTTATAAAAACTATACAAGCTTTTTGAGTTATTTACGTTTACGATCTTAAGATTTCGAGAGAAGAGTTGCTAGTTCGAATACTTCCATAATTCCTAAAAACGCGCACTAATACACAGAAAAATTCTAAAAATACTGTTAGTGTAGTGAAAAGTTTTAAGAACTATACAGCCTAAATAAAACTGTTTAAAGAAAACAAATATCACCTACGTCGATTGATAACATTTATTACATAACAGTAATATACCAAGCAGGTGCGGGTCAAGCTTTATTATTTGGGGAGAACTTTTCAGAAATTGTTTTTTTATATATAAAATACTGCAGTGTAACACTCCTAATAGCAGTTTATACAAGTAATTTATTTGATTTGGGGGCAGGGATTAATTTAAGTATGTGCTTTTTGACTCATTTATATTTTCAGTGTAGAAACGTTTTGAAAATAATTATCGCAGAACTTCCAACTCCTTTTTGCCATCAAATAGAAAAGCAGTTCGAAAACTAGAAAGTGGAGTTGAAAAATATATTTAATTGCGACGAAAACTATGAAACGCCAGAATGACAAAAGCATTTTAATTCTTTTGGTAACACGTTCAGTAACTCGAGTGAAGTACAAAAATAATATAAGGAATTGCTAGTTCGAATAATTCCACATTTGTTTTGGCACGAACTGTATCTTTTATTTGTTCTTTAATTTTATTTTATATATGTATAATAAACCGTTTTCCGAAACACGCGCACTAACACACAGAAAAATACTTTTAGTGTAGTGGAAAGTTATAAAAACTATACAACCTAGATAAAACTCCAACATTGAGAATAACAAGATTTGGGTATAAATATGTGTCTTGCGTTCACATTAAATCAGTTATTCTCTAATTTTCATAATGAAATCGTCGAAAGTGCTTTTTCTCCTCGCACTAAGTGGCTTCCTACAACTCACACTTGTCTGTGGCTCAACTGTTAAGGAAACAGAAGATGAGGATTTAACGAAGTATAAGAACGTCCTCCTCGCAACTATAAAAAACAGTCCCGATTTGGACTATCAAGATTGCGTATTCACATGGGACAATTTTCCACCATCGATTGCTGAAGTCTTTGGAGCGGTGATAGAAGAAGTAAGTAAAAAGAGCGCTTGGATTTCAAACTGGATACTGCACCATCAAGCTTGCACATTAGGTACGCCAGATCATTATGACCACTTTAGGACAGTTGTAGGAGAGAATATAAATTTTTTTGAAATAAGGAAATATCCACAATATGCTTATATAACCGATTCGGCGTCTCAAGACATTAAAAATCATTGGACGATTGCTGAGGTAACCTTTCCTAGTTTATATTTACTCTTTTTTTCCGATATTTTTTCACTCGAAAACGTGAAATATCAACGATACATTTACACTGGCCTAAAAAATTACAATGATAACCCCAATTATTATAATATTTGGATTTGGTACGACAAAAGCACAACAGATAAAACCAGCAATATTAAGAAAAATCTTGTTAAAATTCATGAAAACAGATATCAATTTGACGTTACACTTCAGAGCGTTTACCCTAAGGATATATACTACGTTATGGCTGATTCGACGGAGCACAGGGTGATGGGTTGGGATTCCCCAGGGAATCCTATTAATAACATATGGACCGTGGAGGTTGTCCGTGACGATGACCGTAACAAAGTTGTCTTTTACCAAGGAGATTTCATAATGTGTGCCGTGGGTAATGCAGAACAAGAGAGAATGAGGGTGTTTGGAAAAAAAAAAGGCGATGGATATGATGAGCACAAAACTGAATGTCAGTGGATTATAAGGGACCCTTTTAAATGAGGTGGATCTGTTACATTAAAGCCTAAGAAAGAATTAATGGTGAAGGAAGGGAAGCAGGATAATGCTAAAGACAGCTTTCCCAGCAAATTCTACCACAAATTTCGCTTTTAAACTTGTTTGTGCTATTAAATTATATGTCATGTTCATAAATAAATGTGTCTATGAAAATGCAAAATGTATATCGATAATTTACAAAAACAACGTTATTCATGTTGTATGCAAAGTTCATGCCAACTTCTTATTTAGTCAACTCTAGAGAGAACAATTTTAATTTCTTTTTCCGTTGAGTTGTGTAAAATGAAAACCTCAAACTCATTATCGGGGGAAATAGTTTTTTTGAGTTCTGACGTTGTTCTGATAAATACGCGATGTGACAGTGTTTGCTTTATTTATTTACGAGTACTTCGTTTGTTTGTAGTGAGCCAACTTGTTCTCTCGGACAAAGGAGTGAAGAAATATCGAAAAACAATTTATAATTTAATAAAAATAAAGAGACCTTACGCTTAAAAAATATTAGTCCATATTGTTATTATTTTTTGTTTTTATTTTGTTCATAAAAACTTGACTCTATTTTACCTTAAAATAACCTATTTTTAAACCTTATTTTCTTAAATACTCTTTTTATGAAACTTTTTCGAAATTTTAAACGGCAAGCCTTCATACAACGCCATCAGTTATATTGAATATAAATAAAATGTTCAGCACAGTTTTACGGCGTTTTAGTGTTGATTTAGAGAGAGAGAGAAAGAGAAAACTTGGCTTCAATTTTTGCACCGGCTGTATTTTACAGGGGAAAATCGTTATGAAAAATTTCATTAAAATTCAAGCAACGTCACGCTTGGTTGGATTAATGAAACAGGTTTCGTTAAAATTATTTTTATAAAAGCTTGGTCAAATAAATTATAAACTTTCGTTGAAGTTATGAATTAAAACTGTTATTATTACCACACAATTTCAAAGATGCGAGGAAGCAATTTCATCAATACAATGAAAAAATTACAAAATAATTTTTGGTTGCCAACTGCTCATAGAAATCAAACACCGTGCTCGCATTTCAGACTTTCATAACTTCAACGAAATCTTCATTAAAACAACGAATATATTTCAGTGATATTATGGAGATCTAAATCACAAAATGTTTGTCTTAATATCTTCAGATTCGAAGAATTTAACACACAACTTAATTATATTAAAAAAGAGATATTTAAATCTTTCTAAGCAAGAACTAAATGTGGGATTTAAAAAGAGTACAAAATGTTGTTTTCATAAATTGTTGAACCGCTGCGAAGAATTGTTTATCTGTACAGGGTATCATATAAGTTTATACATCTGTGTTTACCCTATTGCTACAAAAATAGTTCTTTATATATGTATTTAAATTCGTAATTGTTGACATTTTTTTTAAACAAAAAGAACTTTAAAAACTGTTTGTGCTTTAAACGTTATTTATTCTAACGAAGCTAGCTTTCGACCTCGGCGAATAGGAAGTAAATAACGAGAAAAATTTCAACAATTACGCATTTAAATTTATTAAAAATTTTTTTTTTTGTAGCAACAGGGTAAACACAGATAGAAGAATTTTTAATGAGTACCTGGTATCATATAAAGTTATTGACATCTGTGTTTACCCTATTGCTAAGAAAATATTTTTTAAGAAATTTAAATACGTAATTCTAGAAATTTTATTCGTTATCTACTTCTCGCCCATGCTTTATATCATTAATCATGTTATCCAAAATATTTATTGTTTGCAAATTAGAAAACTGAAAGTATTTTCTTCATAAATTCTATGAATTTCGACATTAATCTAATGAAAACTTTCATTAAAACCTAAGCAACGACACGCTTTGTTGAATTAATAAAACAAGTTTCGCTAAAACTATTTTCATAATATCTTAGTCAAATAAATGATAAACTTTCGTTGATATTATGAATCAAAACTGTTTTTACAACCACACAGATGCGAGGAAGTCATTTCATCAATATAAAGAAAAAATTACATATATTCAGTGTAATAGCTTCATTAGAAAATCATTAATATATTCATATAATTTCACTGATACTTTCAAGATTTTAACGAAATCTTTATTGAAACAACGAATATATTTTAGAGATAATATGGATTTCAAGATTTAATTCGTTCAGTAACTCGAGTGAAGTACAAAAATAATATAAGAGAATTGCTAATTCGAATAATTCCATAGTTGTTTTGGCATGAGCTGTAACTTTTCTGTGTTCTTTAATTTTCACACATAAACCGTTTACCTAAACACGCGCACTAGATTTGGGTATAAATATGTGCCTTGCGTTCACATTAAATCAGTTATTCTCTAATTTTCATTATGAAATCGTCCTCCTCGAAACTATAAAAAACAGTCCCGATTTGGAGGATGAACCTTGCGTATTCCCTAGGAAAAAATGTCCACCATTGATTGCTGGAGTGTTTGGAGCGGTAATAGAAGAAGTAAGTGAAAAGAGCGCTTGGATTTCAAACTGGATACAACACATATAGGTTGCCATCTGATGCGCCAGGTGAATATGACCACTTTAAGAAAGATATAGGAGAGTTTATAAATATGTTTGAAATAAGGAAATATCCAAAATATGCTGATATAACCGCCTCGGCGCGTAGTCGAACTGCTCGGATTTGGGCGGTTAATAAGGAAACCATGCATAGTTTATATTTATTCTTTTTTTCGGATATTATTTCACTCGAAAACGTTAAATATCCACAATACATGAACACTGGCCTACAAAATAACATTGATAAAACCAATTATTATAATATTTGGATTTGGCACGACAAAAGCACAACAGATGAAACCAGAAACATTAAGAAAAATCTTGTTAAAATTCATGAAAACAGATATGAATCTGATGTTACACTTCAGAGCGCTTACCCTAAGGATATTTACTACGTTATGGATGTTTTACAGGAGCACTGGGTGATGGGTTGGGATTCCCCAGAGATTCCTATTAATAACATTTGGACTGTGGAGGTTGTCGCTGACGATGTCCGTGACAAAGTTGTCTTTTGCCAAGGAGGTTTCATAATGAGTGCCGTGGGATCAGCAGAAAAAGATAGAATTAGGGTGTTTGGAAAAACAATTTACGATGAATATAATATGGGCAAAACTGAATG
The DNA here is from genome assembly GCA_963675445.1 of Linnaemya vulpina. Classification (NCBI taxonomy): domain Eukaryota; kingdom Metazoa; phylum Arthropoda; class Insecta; order Diptera; family Tachinidae; genus Linnaemya; species Linnaemya vulpina. The sequence goes on along the minus strand of OY776277.1, from coordinate 11,499,419 downwards.
TCAGTGGATTATAAGGGACCCTTATGAATGAAGTGGAGGTGTTACATTAAAGCCGAAGAAAGAATTAATGGTGAAGGAAGGGAAGCAGAATGTTGCTTAAGACAGCGCTCCTAGCAAATTCTACCACAAATTTACCTTTTAAGCTTCATGTCCATAAATAAATTTGTCTATGAAAATGCAAGATGTATATCGATAATTTACTAATACAACGTTATTCATGTTTTATGCAAAGTTCATGCCAACTTCTTATTTAGTCAACTCTAGAGAGAACAATTTTAATTTCTTTTTCCGTTGAGTTGTGTAAAATGAAAACCTTAAACTCATTATCGGGGGAAATAGTTTTTTTGAGTTATGACGTTGTTCTATTAAATGAGCGATATGACAGTGTTTGCTTTATTTATTTACGAAAACTTCGCTTGTTTGCAGTGAGGCTTCGTTCTTGGACTGATGAATTGGAAATGAACTTAAATAGAGTGGAAATACAGTTCCTGATCTGGGAAGCGTACACCTATTTCTCGACGCAAAATAAATACAATCTGTTTGTTTGTAAATTGAACCTATTTCTTTTGCACATTCAATATTTTGTAGTACATGTAGTAGCTAAGATGTTTAAAAATTTCAAGTTTTTCTTAGATAAAACTGCTTTATACAACATAAAGGTTTGCATTGGTTATAACAAATAAAAATTGTTTCCAGGGGTGAGAAATTTCTTCATTTTTTTTCATTCATAAAAGTAACCAAAACTGACGATGTATTTTTTTTTTTTTGCTTACTAAAACTGTTTTATAACTTAGGAAGAACGAAATTGGTACTTCAAAATATATGTAACGCCAGACGTTCGTTGGTGAAGGGTATGTAAGATTCGGCACAGCCGAATATAGCACTTTTACTTGTTAATAATATAATTTCAAATGAAATTTATATTTTATAAAATTTGTTTGGAACATCTTCTTTCTGTTAAAGTTTTTTAAAAGATGTTTGTAAAATACATTAATTATTTTTAATTATAATTGATGTCCTAAAGAATATACCCAAATATGAAAAAATTTGAAAGTTATTTTATAAAAAAGTGACTTCAAGCGTGTTATTTAGAATTTTTTTGGCAGAAAATAATTTCGGTTTGCATTCTTAGTGTTGTTTCACTTTCACATTTTTTTCGTGCTGTCATTGGAAAAATTATTAATATTTTGCACATCTGCCGAAAAATACCGTTTTGACGATAATATTTTTAAAAGCACGCCACAACAAAACAAATAATTTTTTTTATCATTCAATTTAGGAAGTTCTTTCATCAATCTGAAACATCTAATTAAAATTTAGTATTGAGTAGCATTTTTCTCTAATAAATTTTAATAAAAAGTAATCTTGTTTTAATAATAATTTTCAAATGAGAAATTTTCCTTCTCCCAGGTTCCGAAGTTCATTTACAATGTGATGTTATTCAGTGCTTTGGACGCTGTATTGATGAAGAGGACTGTAATCAAGTTACCATAGCGGGAGCTGGTTATACTAAAGGCTCGTCCGGACCACCCAGAAAGACATATCCCAATGAAGAAGGCTCTAGTATTGCTGGGACAACGGTGTTCGTCTTGGATCCAGCTGAAGCGCCCTGTAACTAAACTTTTTAACGAATGAAACAAATTTTCTCTAATTTTATATATTTAACAGACACTGGCGTTAATTGTGAGGAAGGCATACGACCAACATGGCTGCTGTGGCTGGCCATAACCCTGGGTGTCTTATTCCTGATTATGTTGTTGATGAACATTTTCCTCTGCACTGCCATGAGTTGTAGTTGTGCCAATACGGAGGTTTGCTATAAATAGTTTTCTAATTATTTTCTAATGCTTTTTGCACTTCTACAATACATGTATTTTGCTTATGAATGTTTTATGTCTGCTTGCATTTCCAGATAATTGAAAAGGAGCCGTCAATTATTGAAGAATATGATCCCTACAGAAGTTGGCATGGCAGTCAATATGGCTCACGTTATTCACTACATGGACGTGATGCTCACAAGGGCTATACCAGTGGCGGTTCAACCATACATTCGAATAGGTCTGATAGATATTAAATTAAGATTCTTTAACAACCGAAACTGAAACAAATATATTGCAACAAAACAACAACAACAACAATTTCAAACCCCAATACACAAACATATAACAAACACTTTTTCTTATTTGTTTTTTATATAACATTTTTTGCCGTATTTTATTTTATACTTTTTTAATTTCAATTGATTTTATCTCTTTATTTTATGTGTTTGTGTGTGTATTTATGGTTGATGTTCGAAACGGTGTCCATCGCATGCCTTCTATTACATTCTTATAAAGTTTTCACTTTTATTTTATTGAGTTTTCTTTACTTCTTTTTGACTCTTCCATTAAATTTTATTTCAAATTTCAATAATTTAGTTGAACCATGTTTTTATATTCACAACAACAAAAAAGTAAAACGTGCGTAGCAGCAACAATTTCAAATTAAAGATTATGTTTTTATCAAAAAACGTTAAGAAAAACTAAAACAAGAACGTTTTTGAAAAAAGTATAATAATTATTAATGGTTTATTTGCCACCTGACGATATTTGTAATTTATTTTAAATATTTTGTAATTATTTTTAGCCGTAGTGGTAACTAATAAGCGCTATACGATCGATATTCAACACTTCCAAAGTGCATTAAAAACGATTATCGGCCTTAGAGTGTTTAAACGAAGAAGGAAGTTTTCAATAGGGAGTTCATTCGCAGTGCTCTAACATTTAATAACAACTTTGAGATTTATTTCCTAATCATGGTTTTGTAAATTAAATGTTTCTTTTAGTCTAAATTATTTTTACAGCAGATACTAGAGCTTTAATTTCACACACTGATAGCCTTCACCGTAGGTAGCATCACACATTTCTTTAACGTTAATTTTAAACTTCATTAAAATTATACAAGATACTTATGATATTTCTGTATGGTATTCAATTCCTTTTCTTATATCATGAAGGTGACAGATATATCTTCACAAGTTCAAGAGAAATAATGTAAAAACTTTTGAAATTAATTGTTATTCTAAGTAGCGCACTGAAATTTAAAAGCAATAAGGAAATTGTATTTTCAATAACGATCAATTGTTTTTAATGTATATCAATTCTACACCTCAAACTCTTCTGTGAGTTTCCACAGGATGGGATAAAAATAAAGCATTTGTAACTCGTTGATACAATTAAAGGCAAAAAAGTACAATATATAATATTTTAAGCAACAAATAGAAATTTTGAAAATAGCATTTTATCCTGCCCGCACTGATCGATCATATATTTCAAAACTTTTCCCACGTTCTTACTAAGTTGCGTTCCAAATAAAATTTGTGTCCATGATCTCGCTTTAAAGAACTTCCTAAAAGCTTAAAATGTTCTATATCCTTTAAATTTTCTTTCATTTAAATCAAAACTTTTATCCTAAAATTCTCGTAGATAAAATTTTAATCCGTTTTTCATATCGTCATTTATATCGAAGAACTTCTTCAACATTCCATGGCCACATAAAAAAATTATATCTTTTGTTTAATGAACCTGCCACCAACTTATTTCGCATAATTCTAAGCATCCTGAAACACTAAATTAATAAGTAACTAACCCATTTTCACCAGTTCACACTCCAAGTTTTTATTGTTTTTAAAAACATCATGTTGCCTGCTTCAAATTTTCACTAAAAAAATTTAATACAACAATTAAAAATGAAACAGAAATTGATAATTGGAAAATATTGAATGCTAAAGAAACACAATATTGTCTTGAAGGTCAATACCAATTGATAATGATCATTATGCTATTGTACATCCACGACCTGGCTCAAGGCATTCCGGTGTACAAGGAAGCCGTGCTCGAGGACCAACGACAAGCTAAATTAGATATCAAAAAAACCACTTTATATTGGAATTATAAGAAAACAGTAAAAGAAAACAAGTGTAAATAAGTGATATATATACTTATGTATGTAAAATATATAACCATCAATTATATATATAAAATATTTTAGTGATAAGATGCTATTTGAAATTGTGTGTTCATTGCAAGCATTCAAAAACGATGTAAGCTTGGGCCAACTAAATTGTTTGAATTTAAAGGCAACCCCAGAGTGATGGAAAGTGTTATCCAGAACTTCGAAATTAGTTTGGAGTATTAATGATTTCTTTTCTACAAAAAGATGCTACATTTTGTATAGTTTTTATTATAAAAGGGCAACGAAAATAGAGAATATATTAGGAGTTAATCGCTCATTTCTTTTAAAAATAATTTCTGTTTTTTAAACTCCTCCCAACTGCCACTATTTAAAAAAGAGTAAAAAAAATGTTGCATGTTGCCGTATTCATAAGTATAGTGTGCAATTTAAGAGTACTTTAAAGTTGACTTCAAGCATAATTTACTTTATTTTATTTATTTTTAAGGCCCAAATGCAAAGAAAATATTTTGTTTTAATAAACGGCTTATATGACTAATTTTATACACAAGAATTTGTCAAAGAATTTTTTGTTAAAAATCCTTAAGAACATAAAAGTTAAAACTCAGAGTTTAACTTTTATCTTGGACAACAAATACTTCAAAGCTTATAAGACCAAAAAGCTTTGAGAGAACTGTTTACATACTAATCATTATGTCTAAATGTGTAAATCACTTCACCAAAATCAAAGTCATTTGGAAAACCAAATTTCATGAAGAGTTGCTGAATTTCTATGCTTTTGTTCGGCAAAAAAATTATATGAAAAACAATCACACATTTTTATATATTTTTCTATTTTGTCTTTGCTTTTCCAGTATGCAGATTTTCTCAAGTGGGAAATAATTTCATTTTACAAGCACGAAGCCGTCTAAACTTACCCAGAAGGTTTCCTTTACCCCAAGTCTTCATTGTTCACTTGAATATAACATGAACGTGAAGCCGGCAGAGCGACAGTATTAATATGCCCATCCCCTTGTATGTGGCTACCACGTTTTCAGACTTCTGAAGTAAAATTTTGGTTTTGCGAAATTCCTTTTCTCCTCTTATATCCGGACATCAATGACTGGACTTGGAGAAGGCATATGATATGATATCCAGATCTGTTTGATGTCTAATTCAAACGCAGGCAATTTTTATATATAAAATGGCTTTTCTATATGCTTCAGTAATTTCGGAAGAGTAAAAATATTTATTACTCTATACAAAGTTAGACAAACTCAGCTGATATTTCTTTTGAACAAAAAAATTTTGTATAGAAAAACTTTTGGTTAAGTTAAATAGTTGCAACCAGACCTATTTATCTGCGAATTAAGCTTTAATTAGAACAAATAATCTTGTAATATTTTCACAACTAAAGCTTAAACATGACTTAAGCTTTTAAGCCATCAACAACTGATTTTGTGTTCACACAAGCTTAATAAATTCCGCGTTTATAAAACATTTTGTCTAAAATTGTTTTCCAAAATCATATATAAAACATTTCATAAGAATTGCAGCTGAGTTTTGTTTTCCTTTCTACTATTTGTGTTTGTATGAAATACTAAGAAATTTCGCAATCCTCTCTTGTAAAAGAATTATTTTATATATATAAAATTTTAAAGCTACAAGGTGAAGAAAAAAGTGCTCCCAAATCAGATTATCTTATATAAAAATCAAGCAGATTTTTCACACAAATAATGGGGACGTAGCGAAGGTTTCCCTCCATTTTTTAACATCATCCTCAAGTTGGCTTTGGCAGTATCATTTTGCACGGTAAAACCAGGTTTTACTAGTTGGTTATACCATTTAAACTGCCATTTATAAAAACCAAACAGTGTAAATGCTGCATTAGAATCAATATGTATATTCATTTTGCTCATCTGAATGGGTTAATTTTGTCAAATTTATTAAGCTGGAGGTCTTCTTTCATAAATTCATAATTATTTTTATTAATATTTAATAGTTCGTCCACAGTTTGTTATAAGTAACTAAAAACAAATATGATTTAGAAAACATCCTACAATCTCAAACAAAATAAATTTTAATAGATTTAATAATAAAAAAGACTTTAACAATCAGACACACAAAAGTTAATTAATAACAACTAAAACCGACTTTAAGCTCTTATTCCTGAAGCTTTTGCAATATTTATTTTATGAAAATGTTTCTATTATTCTGAGTTGCCCTACAATTTAAACATAAGTATTATTTGGCCTTTGATATAGAATGCGTAGTTTCTGCAATTAAAGCAGCTTAAAATTATGCGAAAATTATAAGGAAAATATATCAAAATAATGAACTGCTTCTTACCTAAATAATAAAAACTTCTAATTAAATTTTTGCTTGCTTTTGTATTATATAAATAAACACTTAAATATAAGAACTAAAACGTTTAATTAATATTCTTATATACATATGTATTTAATTCCAATTAAATTAAGTCATTAGTAAAATTAAGTTTAAGAATATAAAAAACAATAAAATTAAAAATTTTTATGAAAAATATTCTCTTCAGCAAGAAAAGTTAAATTTCAAATATTGATACCTATTGTATTGTTAATAATTACATTTAACATGGATTATATATTAATAAAAGATTAACAGAAAAAAAACTAATTTTTGTAAGAACTTTAAATAAAATACGAAGAATTATTAGTGACAAATGATGTGGCGCATACATATATTTAACTAAAAAGATTCTTTATTCTAACAAGAATAAGAAAAACATTATTATTATATTAGCCACACCAACAATTAATTTTATTCAACGACGTCAACACCCAAACCCAAACAATTTTAAAATATATATTTTGTTTTTGTAATCTATGAGACTTTTTATCAGTAAAAAAGTTTAAATTAGATTTGAAGAATAAAAAAACCAAATAGATAAATAATTTTAGTTACTGTCTCATCATTTTTGAAGGGTGTTTTTTTAAGCCCGAAAAGTTTTGTCCCCCTGCTCCGCCTACTTGTTGATATTTATTATCAGCAGTGCTTCGATTTTTATGAATCTAGAAAATTATATTAAACGCCTCACAAGTGCACTTAAAAATGAAACACAAGCGCAAAAGTATATTAAAAACAGTCATACAATATAAGACATACAAATTAATATATTAACTATTTCTATTAATATATAGAAGAAAAACCAACATTAAACGAGCAAGACGATTCATGTAATACACAGAAAAAAACTATTATAAACAAAAATTATATAAATTTTTAAGCGAAAAGGTTAACCTTTTTATAACTGATTAAACCCACATGTCTGACAGGGCCGTCAGCAGTGGGTTTAGTCCGTTATAAAAAGGTTAACCTCTCTAAAGAGTCACTAATTTAGTGAAAGTTTCACCATTTCCAAATATGTAAGTGTAATACGCATGTGATGGTGGCCATTTTTTCAACACCATGATGATCATCATAGCCAAAAATTTGCACTTTTACTTAGAATATAAACCAAAAATTTTTCAAAATTATTCTAGAAGAGAAATCTCATCCATTCAGGAAAACTCACGCTCAGAATAAAACCGTAAACTACATATTTTATTTTATATGGTATATTTACATATTAAAATCAAAACAAAAACGCATCAAAATAGTCAAAATATTTTGTTAAAATATATCAATCATGAATAATCAGGCATAAATTTCACTGATACTTGCTTAATCACGCTGAACTGGCACAAATCAACAAGTTAGTCACATTAAGGCGTGCTCTTACATGATCGTGCATGCATCGTGTAAAGGTCATATGACCTTTAAATTCTCAAATTTTTAACTCCCACACAGATCACCATGAAAGAATATGTGTTAAAATGTTTATTAATGCAATTTAAGAAAAACATGAATGAATTCCTTGAAGACTCTGCCTGCTGAGAGCTACATATCGTTTTAGAATTTGAAGCAGAATTGAGCAACAATAAACTCTCTGGTATTTAACATTTCTACTCACTCTCTGTGAGTGCCAACTAATAAATGGAATAATATAAAATCAATTCGTTAACCCTTAACGCTTCAAATCAATATAAAGTTGTTGTTCAAACCAAATCTTTTATCTGGCAACACTTTTCTCAACATAACGTGCACAACAATAAAACAATTGTCCCAGATACAATTTATTATAGTTTATTGAGTCAGTTACTAAAAATCGGCGGCTGTAAGTAGTCGTGCCGTTTGTTTCTACCGCTCGCTAAATGTCGCTGGCTGGCTGTGCCGTTGCTGTGTTACAAAACGTGTCGTGTGGAGTTTTTTTTTTGTTGTTTTCGCTGTTAAAAGTACTAAATAAAAAACAAACAAAAAGCAGACGATAAAAATGCTTAATAATTTATAATTATTTAAACATGAAAAACAAATTTACTTTGCTGTCCAATTGTTATAAAAAAATTTTAATTATTATTTTAAAAATGAAAAGAATTGTGAGTGTATGAGTGTGATTTTTATTTTGCTTTTTATATCCAGTCTCTGTGCTAAATTGAAATACAAAGAATCGAATTATCAAACTCAATGCAAAATCTGTGTTCATGTCAAACAAAAGGGAAAATGTTAATTATAAAAACTGGTTTCAACAAAATGTTTCATCAAATTACAAAACTGTAGGATGATTAATTCTATTTCTTATTAACTTGGCGTCAGCTTTAAATGTGTTAAAAGAAATAATAATAAAACAAACAAGAATAATTCTTGTTGTTATTGTTGTGACACAGCAACAGAGATGCGCCATGGGAATAGTAGTTCTAAATGTTTTTTTTTTTAACAGAAATCGCATTAGAAGCCATTTTTATGCAGAAATTTAGGTATGAGGAAATGAAGTGTGTGAAAGGAAATTGCACAGACATTGAGCAAGCTTTTCTATAAAAATTAGTCTAAAGCCGGGGCAAGTTTACGTTATGAAAAATTACCCAAACACTCAGCGAGTTTTTCTGTAAGAAATTGCACAGACCAGAAGCAAGTTATTACATGCAATTTGCAGCAAGTTTTTCTATAAAAAATTGCGTAAACCAGGAGCAGGTTTTAATACTTAACATTACTTCTATGTGATATAAATTGCTCAAGCTCTGTGCAAGTTTTTAAAAGGAAAAAATTGCTCAGATTTTAAGCAAGTTTGTCCATAAAAAGTTGCTCAGGCTCTCAGATTGTTTCGCAATGAAAAATTGCAGTGAGTTTAAGCAATTTTTTCCATGAAAAATTGTTCAGACTCCTAACAGAACTTGAGCAAGTTTTATAATGCAAAATTTTTATAGAAAAATTTCTCAGACCCAGATCAAATAAAAAAAAAATATTGTAACCTTTTTATGAAAAATGTCAATTCAGCTAAGAAAATTTTCTATAAGAAATTATTTTTATAAAAATTTAACAAACTGAGAAATTTAAAAGAAAAAAATTGTCCGCTTCACAAAAAAAATGTGTTCACAAAAAATTGTCAAGAAAACTTTTTAAGAACTTGACCAAGTTTTCTATGAAAAATTTGAAAGAATCAGAGATAATTTTTAAAGAAAATCGCTCGCAAGCAAGTTTTTGAATAAAAAATTCAATAATTTCAAATCTGTTTATATGGATTAAGTTTATTGAACACTTTTCGTGATAAAATTCAAAGAACAATAAAAAAAGTACTGTGATTTCATGAGTTCATCATCCCTGTAAAGAACTCTAACAAATCTTTTGTTAACAGTTCGTTTGTTCATCACACTTAACGCGTTTCTTAATGCTACAGAAATAACAGAAAGATTCAGTGATTTTAGCCAGAATACGAGTAGATAATAAAATTTAAAACTAAACAACCTTTAATCAACAAAAATAAGATTGTGATACTGAACGAAGAAAACAATAAAACAGATATAAAATATTTGGTTGTGTGTGAGTGTCAGAATACCGACGTCTAAAGTGTTTTAACAATTCTAAAAAAATTTTAACAATTCTATACCCAAACGAAAAAGGAAAAACATGAAACAATTGTTAGCCATTTCATTTTATGTTTTTGCCTGTCTACGGTGGCTTTCAAAGATACATATTTTAAAAATTTTACAAATAATCCATACTACACACACATGCATACGAGTATGAAAGTATGTGGGACCCTCTTTGGAAAGAATGTCAGCAATTATTTTATAGATTTCATTCCATTCAAATGTGCTATTAACATTAAATGCAATAAAAATACCAAATTTCCCCCATTGTAACCTCTTCCAACCCCTATTGCAGTTCATAATATCGTATTTTGATTTTGTTTTGTTGCTTCGTTCATTCTTTTTTTAATTTTTTTTTTATTTTCATGTTATTACGTTTAATATTTAGCTTCACGTTGGTGTTGTTATGATTCAATCTTATGACGACACATGTCTTTTATTTAATGTTTGTTTTTTGCATATCAGAGTGTTAAAGTATTGCATTCTTAATAATATTCTTTATTTAATGTTTCCCATGTTACTGTGAACCGAATTATTTGAAGGACTCAAGCAATTTTATGTAATTATCGGCTAATATATAATCTACTATTTATTCTGTATATGGCAATACTTATTTCATTCTATTCTTTCATAAAATTTAGTACATCATATCCACTGAACAAAACGAATTATTGAAAACGATTTGTTTGAAATTTATTTTCAAAAGAATTGGTCGCAGAGAAGGGCCAACAGTGGCCTGGTATACGTAAGCTCATCGCGCCAAAATGGAAGGGTACTCGAAAAATGTGTACATCCAAAATTATCGAAGCTGTTGTTGAGAATCCATCAACATCAATTTGTCATCGTTCTCAGGAATTGAATATATCACGCACAAGCTTTCCAGGGGGCAAATTACAGCACTCGGTATCGAACGAAATTATGAAATATTTCAATAGAGTTTATATGGAAATATTTTAAAATTTCGAATCGTATCGAATGCCGTAATTTGCCCCCAGGTTCTTAAAATTGATCTAAACGAATAGGGTAGTGTAAAGCCAGCCTCGGCATTCTTATAAACGAAATAATATTTCATCTTAAGCCTCAACAATTGTACTTCACAGCAAAAAATAAATAAAAAATAAAATAATAATAATAATAATAATAATAATAATAATAATAATAATAATAATAATAAATAAATTAGGCGAAATTTCAAACCGTTTTTGTTTTATAGTGTTTTTAAATTTAAAGTTTCAAAATTTGAACTACAGCAGTTTTTAAAAGCGTTCATAACATACTACAGTGTTGCAATACGCGGTATTTGTGGCTCCGTAGATATAAAAAAAATTCAAACAGAAGAAAATATATATATTATTTTTTTTTTTATAATACTGACATAGTTCAATAATGATTTCAACTGTCTATGAGTTTTGATAGCAGGAGTAAAAATTGGGTAAATAAAATTTTTAAATGCATTCAAATCATCATATTGACGGCCTATTTTCCTACTATTATTATGTCTGGGGGTTAAAAAAATTAATTCCATCTTAAACAAGATTTTCCAAAGAAAAATAAGATTTTTAATCCCACTTTTAAAGACATTTGGAAAATATATAAGCCAACCCTAGTATATTAATTCAGATGTGGCATGCAACCTGCAATAAAAAAAAAACAAACATCACTTCTCCTTTTCGTTTTTATCTCTCTTACACATCCCGTAATAATTTTTCTAAATTCTAACGAAAACCATTCCTATAACTCACTAAAATTATTTATTTATTATATCACAAGGAAAGTTTTCGTAAGTTTTTTATTTCAAGTGAATATTTTGAATTACGAAAACTAAAACAAACTTAAGTTACTTTTCCAATAAGACATGTCCCATGCAGCATATTTCTTTATAACTCAAAAATAGAGATATCACTCTTTTACAAACATGTCTTTTAATAGCTACAAAGTTGCCGGCCATGTCGTTGTTTTAGGAACAACAACGCCAACAGTTTTACAATTATTTACACGTTCATAATTTATTTACCTTGTGTTACGTAGACTGTGTAAGAATGTAAAATGCATCGGTGTCAGTGCACCAATTACTCGTTCTCTTTCCGTATTTCGTTTATATTTGTTGTCGTTCTATTTAGTGATGCCAGATTTTTGGGGGGCGAAAATTCATTTGTATCCTACTAAAAACATAGGAATTATTGATATTAAAAGGCCTTGTCCGCAACTCGAAGAGAATTGCCAATTTTCGCGATGATATACCTATTCAATTTCCATTAAAATATTTAAAATTATGTGTTTTATTATTAAACATAACTGAATTACTACATGCTAGTTTGTGATAAATTCAATATCAATGACGTGCTAAGAATCATGGAAATACAAACAAGAAATCCGGCACAATGGCAACGCTGCCAATACTTCTATGGATTTGTTCTCTTCTCTTCGTTCAAGTTTATTTCTGTTTACATGACAGTTTATTTTACTTTTGCACGTTACGAATCGCTTTTGTTGATTTTTCCGTTTGTTTTTCATGATTTCAACGCGACAATATTTATTAGAGAAAAAAGGATTCAAGAGTTCATTGAATTTTTGGTTAACGTACTCCTAATTTTCTCCACAAATTTTTTTAGTTTGTTTTTTCTCAATCTTAAATGTGAGTGAGAAGTTTGGCGTTTAAGAAATCGCGGCCACAATTCACATTTCAGTTGTTTTGTGAGGAAGAGGAAAATAATTGAAGTGGAACAATTAAATCTTTATCGTGACAGTAGTTTTTATTTAAGTATTTATTCTATGCGATTATGTTAGCGACGGATCTTTTATTCGTACAAGCGTACGTTTGCAAGTGGGTATGTTTGTGCATATGAGCAGACAACAAAGATTTTGTAAGTTTATCAATTTGACATAACGTATAAAGAACAAGTCATTGTGTTCGGTTAAGCGGATTCCTTTGTATATATTTACATACATAAATATGTATGTATTTATGTAGTATATATACATGCATTTTTTTCATTTTACAGGTGCTGAAATTTATATTTTCCCGTATTCCTTATACGACAAATTTTAAGAGATCATTTTCGTTCATTTTCCATCAGCCATAAGCCAGCCATTCATTTTTACAAGTATAAAATAATAACTAAATGAAACTATTTTAAACCGCTTCTTTATATCTTTTGTGCAAAAAGCTGTGCAAAATTATTAACATTGTGCAGCTTTAAACAAAAGTACCTTTTATTAAATTTACATTTTATCAGTTTTTATGAACAATAAGATACTTCAAAGTGTACCACAAAAATATGTGTGGCGTGCTACTACAGCTATAAGATTTGTGAGTACCAGAATTGCGTCGCTCAGCTTTGAGCTAATCCACCAATTGAACGATTAGATAAACCGAACAAAATGAGAGCCGCCTGTATTGAGAGTTTTGTTTCATATCTGAGCGCTTGTATGAATATGAATTCAGATTTTAAGTTTATATTAAACTTCAGAACAAAAAAGTCAAAAATAAAAATAAAAAAACTGAAAAGAGAGGCCAGCTCAGTGTGGCAAAGAGCACACACAATTATTTATGCAGAATTTTATTCTGCTTAATTAATTAATTTGTGCACAATTTTTGTTAAACAATTAACCTAAAGTCATCCATCCGATTTCAAAGCTACTGAACAAGTAATTTGATTGATTAATTGAGTGATTATTCAACCCAAAACTCGATTAACTGCAAACCCTAATTTGTATAAAATGGACCTCTTCGATTCCATGTGTAGTTTATAAAAATTTTTATCACTGTGCATGTCTAATTCAATAATTGTAATACTTTTTCACAATCAATTTTAGTAAAGTGTAGCAGTGGCGAAAAATTTAATTTGCCTCATGAGTGTTTAATTAGCTTCAAATTGATTTAAATAAATTCCAATTTCATTTCAGTATACAGAATTAAATTTCAAATGAATTAATGCTCAAAATAAATTGCTAAATCATTATTTTATAAAAACATTTTTTTATTTATTTCATATCGGTGTAACCGAAAAGAATGCTTTTAGTTGTTCAACTAAATATCATTCAAAAATTCAACTCAATTTATAATTATTTAATTTGTATTTCAATTAACAATTTTTATTCTTTCGTTTAATTTGAGAACATACAAGTAATTTAGCGAAAGATTTCTTTTAGGAAATCTTTGAAAACATGTCACAGTGAACATATTTTCCCCAATAAATCTTCGAGATAGAAAATAGTAGCCAAGACAATTTAGATGCGTGTTTGCAAGATGCTTTCGTACACTACAATGAACTCAAATACAAAATGACTAATTTTATTGTTCTATGAAAATCTACAACATATTTTTTTTTCTTTCAAAACCAAAAAGAAAAAAACTTTCTGTGTTAATCGAGAGTGAATGCTTGAAGGAATTTCTTTGTTTATTCTTTAATACTTTTTGTCATGGTTTTGCAATTTTTCAGTTTTTTTTTTTATTTTATGCTACAAAATTATTCCCAAAATAGTATATTTAATTTGGCTTTTCTTTGCTGTGTACATGAACGAACAATTTTGAAGTGACGTCATTTTTAAAAAAATGTCAATGGCATGCAATTCGATTTTAATTATTTAACTTTTTTACCTAAACTTTTAATTGGTATCTTGATTATTTTAAGTTTCATGCTTATTCGTTAGCTAAGTTTGAGGCCATTCTATGAAATTCATATGCAGATCACGCAATAAATTAATTATTTTTTATAGTTTCCAGCGATTCCAAATGTTGGCATTATATTAACTGTGCTAAAAGATATTGAAATTATTGGCCGCTTGCATAGAGACAAAAACTACTTAATAAAATATTGATAAAAAATTTAATTCAATACATATTAAAGCAAGCCGAGTTACATACACTTCAAGCAGATATTAAAAGCTGATGTCATTTTCACCACAATTGCTGTCTAATAATAATTTTTATAAATTTTTCTGTATTAAATACAAAGTTACAAAATTTTGTCGCATCATTTGCATATTTTAAAAGAATACTCTCTTTTAAGGCTCTGTACTTACAAGTAGTTGCTTCGCCTAATACTTACATGAGAGTAAACAATATTATCAGTGATAAGTAAGCCTCATAAGTGTCAACTAGTGGTTCAAGTACTTCTGCTCGTAATCAGTGTCACCCTTGTGCAAATGAATTGCCACTACGCCCTACTGGTGCCCCTCTTTGCAAATCAATTCATAAAGTGCTACTTGTTAAGAAACTTGATACAAAAGAAGGATTCAAGTTCATATAACAAATCTATGGAAATATATTTTTTATCTTCTCTTAGGTTTTGCCATAATAAAATAAGGGAAAGTAAAGAAATCATTCCCGTCTACCAAATTTTGAAAAAAGTTAAAGTATTAATACGAATTTTGTAGTTTCCTTAAGCAAAATTTAATTTATAAATAGATTTTTTAATCGATATTCAAGAATGAAATAAAAAAAAAATTTTAAGAAATTTTCATATATTCTAAAAGATACTCGAAAATGGAAGGCGATGTAAAGTAATATAATTTTTAAATAAATAAAAAAGGCCTAATATATATGTTTTATCCAGCACCAAGCCCGCCTTTCCTTTACTAATTTCATGCTGTTCCTCTTTATTTTATTTTTCACATACAACGGTCACACTGTTCGGATTATTCTTACAAAATGTTTGAATTGTTTAACGCCACTGACGCAAAGATAAAAAATATATTTCGTAACAAAATTAAATGCTGTCCTTAATAACCACTCTAGAACATACAACAAGTGGCAGATTAATTTCAGTAGTTAAAATATTTATATTTTCAATTGGCTGCATTAAAAATTCTTTGTTGTATTGAAATCGTTACATCTAGATTTCATTAATTTTTTTTTATTCACAAATGAAACAAATAAC
This sequence comes from Linnaemya vulpina, assembly GCA_963675445.1. Lineage (NCBI taxonomy): Eukaryota > Metazoa > Arthropoda > Insecta > Diptera > Tachinidae > Linnaemya > Linnaemya vulpina. The sequence goes on along the minus strand of OY776277.1, from coordinate 11,483,665 downwards.
AACCTTCTGTTCAGGGCGATGCAGGTGGCGTGCGATAGAAATATTTTCAAACTACTTTTCATCACTTAAGATATAATAAAAACTAAACAAACAATTGAGCAGTCAAATGACAGGGGCTGGTATTTTAATAAGCGTTAAGTTTTCTAGGTTATCAAGAAAGATTGTCTGAAAGGTTCTTTCGAAGAAATTTATATGATAACTTTTTACAGGGGACTGCACAACGCACAGAGGGATTTTTTGTGCAATAAGTACTTTTTTCGACACATAACATTTAAAAATGTAATGATGCAGTTTTGTAGAAAACAGATTCAGTATGAAGAATCCAAAAATTGTATCCCAAAAAGACGTTTATTTGTCTTTGAAATAATGAACCAAAGTCACATGTAAATTTTGGTTCAAAATATTGAAAACTGCTTACGCACTTCTATAGTGTTTGTACGTAAGATAATTGTATTGCTCTAATTTAAAAAGTCATTTTTTTCAAATATAGCCTTTTCTGCATATTTTAAAAAAATATGTTTTCTGATGTCCTATCTCTTTTGAATTTACCAAAAAAAAAAAAAAAAAAAAAAAAAATTAATTTAGATATTGCTGCTTTGAAAAATACCGAAGTTGTAGCGTGCGGGAAGCAATTTTCGATCCAGCATTATTTCGTGTATACAATGTTAGATGGCAAGACAGCTCAAACAGTTTATATCTTCAGGTCTACTAACGATTAAAATAGCTTTTCTTTTCTAACGCAGCACTAGTTGCTGAATTTCCAAAACTTTGGGCCAAAAATATATATTGGTTCTATGGGCGGTGGGTAGCGGGCGTGGCCAATTTTGATGAAACTTTATTTTATTCTTGATTGAAGTAATAAAAGGCTCTGCGTCGAGTTTCAAAAACTTTGGGCCAAAAATAAATTTTGGTTTCCATAGGCGGTGGGCAGTGGGCGTGGCCAATTTTAATGAAACTTTATATTTTTCTTAACTGAGCTAACCAAAGGCTCAGAACGAAACTTCAACATTCTACGAGCACTCCTTATATTTTTTCCCAAACATTGTATGAACAAATCCCACTCTGCAACGTACCAAATCGCATATATTTCCTAAAAAAAATATCAACTTCGAAGTATATTCTCTCCAAATTTATCTGAAGGTTCAATTATAATTGAAAAAATAGTCCATCATGGTGCGGTTTACAAGTTATTTATTTTATATTTATTAGAACTGAAAAATAAAATATAGTAGTTATTTTAATTGAGGTGAGCAACCGCCCATTTTTCTCCCTTCTACCTCCAACCGCACCTGAAGCCCACATGCCCGTATCAAATGTGACATTTTTATTTTCTACTTCTTAATTAAAAACTGGAAAATAGAAATAAAATACTATCAATTAAAAAATACTTAAATAAGTGGTTTGCAATATTTTGAAATGACTGCAAAATGTAATTTATTGTTTTATTACCACTTTTTTCATTCAGAACGTTAATAAAAAATAACAATTTTGTTTAAACATATTTGATTTACAATTCAATAAATTTTTGACTTTAAACTAAAAAGCAATTATAATTAGGAACAAGCAGCGATAATCGATTGCACTAGGCAACACTTTGGTTTTTATTATCGAACTGAATAATACTCATGACGTGGGGTATATAAAAAGATATATATCGTATGATTTACAGAATTTATTATCTGTTGTGCAATCATTGAATGAATTGTTAAATTAAATATGTAATGGATCAATTAGCGTGCAGCGGAGATGGCGCATAGACGAAACCGGTCTGTTTGCAAACAAAATTCAAAGTGGCAAAATGGAAAGACATTTTAAGAAAAATTTAACACTATATTAAAAACAAAAACAAAAACAAAAACACTGATTATAAATTAAAAAATTGTTTGCATTTAAGCGGCAGTTGGCCAAAATGCTGGTTTTATTAAGCTAAAGTAAAAAAATATAACGCGATAAGCTAGAGAGAACAATTCTTGAAAATTAACATCAACTAATTTTTAAACCGGAAGTCATCAAACTGCCATGATCACTGCTTGTATTGTATTTATCGTTGCACAGTGTTATTGGAAATTATTAAATAATCAAAATTTGATAAGCCGATTATTTGATTAGAGAAAAAAAATTTAATGACCAATTAATTAATTGTACTACAACAATCAGAGTTAATTGACTAATAAACTTGTATATCTTTTCGTAAATCTTTTCTATTTCAGAATATCACACCTAAAAACATGACCTTCTCTACAGCATTTTAAAATAAAGATGAAGACGACGATCGCTGTACCAGATCTAAAATATACTTGTACAAATACAATTTCAAATGCCAACAGACTTAACAATTAGTACTGAAAGATACTTGTACTTATTGTCTGTAGATTTTGTGATAAATTGAAGTGTTAAAATGCATCAATACTAGTGAGTTAGAAATAAATACATAAATTATTTTATATACAAATAGATAATACATATACACAAGAGTACATATATACGTGTATATACTCGTTTATTATATAAATAATTAAGAACAAAGTGCCAGTATTTCAACAACAAAATGACAATTACGTACACGGGAGAAGTTGCGACATGTCGTGGCTTTGGATGCTTTTTAAAATTATTGCTCAGGTGAGTTGAATATTAATTTATAATAGATGTAATAATTGTTTGAGCAAATTCTATTGTAAGTGCCAGTGGAAAAGTTAAAAAACTAATTGCTATACTTTGTTGTTGTGAAATCAACCTATTCGCATTACAAAAGCAGTGAAACTTCAATATTCACTAGAGAAGTTTCTAGGATTTTTCACAGGATGGCTGGGCTTGTTTTGTTATAACTTGAAAGGGCTTTTTGCAGCTTTATTGTAAAATATATAAATTAAATAATTCTAATCTTTATCATCTCTATTGTGGAATTTTTTTATTCCACAATAAATTAGAATCACAAAAGCTCTCCACTGTTATTGCTGTCTTAAGTTATATTTCACGGATAAGAAACTAAATCAGGAAGATAAAAATTTAAGATTTAAGATATTTTGGACACCATTTCGGAAACTTTGCAGGACTTGACCACAAATATATCAATTATAACAATAATAATATATTCAGAAACAGTCAAAGGAATGTTAGACTAGATTTATAATGTTCTAAACGTAATAAAACTATTTATTTTTGATTATCATTAACACAAAATTTTTATACAGATGCTACATTTTTCGCTGCCCAAATCATTAATTCATTATCGATATAAACGTTCCGATCGAAAGCCATATATTTTTTAAATCATTTCTATGCATTTTTGATTAAAAAAAGTTATTCCACCATTTTGAAGAGATTTAAAACAGGTTGTAGCGTGCGTCACGACAAATAAGATCTTTTTCATCTGTTAAAAAAAATAACCAGTATTTTGAAATTAGTGGTTTTTCTCATCACACTCGTGTCGAACAAATGTTAAAAGCATTTGAAATGTTGACAGTGGCAAACGTTGATTGCACTTTGAGTCAAAAAGAAGGTAAACGGTTTCCGAAATAAAGACCGAGAAGATGGGAAAGGATAACGCTCATACTGTACGCCTCAGCATAGTGAAGTAAATCGCTATAGATAATCGCCGAGTCATTATTAGAATAGCTGAGAGAGCTCAACGACATACCAAAAAGAGTGCATAATCAAAACTATTGCACGAATTAGAAAGGGCTGAGGTACAAAAAATGTATTTCTGGGAGGGCCTATACTTTGAGGAAGGACCCAATAGAAATTGATGCGTAAATTAATACAAAAACTCAGCTTATATTTTGAACAAACCTCGTACTATGGCATTTTATATTTCCAGAAGTCGACAAAATTAACTGCCAGTCCCACTAAATCAAAAAAATAATTAATTTGTGAAGTCTATATATATATAAAACAAAAACAAATTTAGTTTTTTTCCATATAAATTTTACGATCGACACTTTCTGTCTAAATAGTGGGCCAGGCAGTAAATAAATTTTTTTTCAGTTTTTCATCAAGTAAAATATACCAATTCTAGAATAAAAATTAAACAAAATTTTCCATATTATGTAATTTCTGTAGCGTGCGTCACGATTTCAGTTCTCCTAGAAATCACATTTAAACGTTTTACCATTAACGCTTCTTACCATTGTACTGTGACGATACATGAGAATTAAAAAAAAAAAGAATTAAATATATAAAAGGTACACAAAAATTTCCATATTATTATCTGTAGCGTGCGTCACGATTTCAGTTCTCCTAAAAATCTGATTAAAATGCTTTGAGATTTTCACTTCTTATCACTATTTTTCGCCCATACATTAGAAATAATAACAAGAATTAAATACACTGCAAGAAAATCTGTAAATTTTCTCGTGCAGCTTTTCAAAAGTCCATGTGCAACAAGCTTAAGCCTTATAACTTTGGAAGTTGTTATATCTTTTAAATTAAAACTTGTTAATAAGCGATTTTCTTAAATAAGAAGCACAAAAAAGTGCAAAAATTATGTCACTTGAGCTGTTTTGGCAATTATGGGTCGATAAGTTAGAATTGAAAAGTATTTCACAAAACTATATATATATGAAAGATTTCACTGCACTAAATGAAACATATTAATGCAAATGGCATTCAAGCGTGACTCAAAACTTTGCTGAATGCTGTTGTTTATCTCATACCTTTCGGAAATACAGAAAACTAACAATTCTCTTAACACTAATTAAGTTAACGATTCGCTAAATGTGTGTGTGTGTGTGTAGGTTTTGGCGTCTATTAGACTTTTGCATTTTTTAAATGTATGGGAGCATATTTTTCAGATGAATGGCGGGTATATAATATCGTCGATATTTAAACGATAAGACTGGCCATTCATCTGCTGCAGCATGTGTTGTTTCACTACTTGCAAAGTCAATTAAACTTGACTTTGTGACTTTTACGTTTGTCGGCAGACAATACAAAGAATACAATTTTAATAAAATTCTAATTGTTAATTGTTATTATTTAAAAATATATTTAATAATATCCACTATTGTAAGAATGATTTGATGCTCTAAAGATTAGAGTCTAAAGAAAATAAAGTTTTGTTTCTTCACTACTCTCCAGATCATCATCACGTATTTTGCTCTCTCGGAGAGCAGCTGACAACGCGTTGCACTATGCCACAACTAAGAAGTAGCAGTTGATTCCCGACTCTAAATTATAGCAACATTCTCTTCAACTTGTAGATACACCAACACTTCGTTTCGTTACGTATGAATATTATCTACATCTTTTAAACATGTTGTATTTATTTATTTATTTATTTATTTTTTTGATAAATTCAAAATGTTATAAAATAATTAAAATTATGTCACTTGTGTTAATTATTCTAATGAGTATCTGTTTACACAGTGAAGTGCAATCTCAGCGATTTCATTTGCCTGATTATTTTATTTGTTTACTTATTTTCTTTGTAGTTAAATAAATAAACTTGTGTGTATACATGTGTGTGTGTGTGTCATTCACTCGGTATTTTTCAGTGCTTGGCGTTCTTGTTGCAACAAACTAATTGTAATAAAAGAAACTGGATAGATTTCAACGCAAGACAATTCTAAACTAGAATTTTATGTGGTCACTTAAGGAATTTTAGAAGCGAAACTTCAAAATATGTGCAACTGCTAGGAAAAAGTACGTGTTTTAAAAGTACCTGCTTTGAAATGACATTCTTTATTTCAACGCTTTGTGACAAAAGCCATCCCGCTAGAAAAGCTTTTATTCGAAAAATTACTTTTTTTACTTATGGCTGTTGAAGTTTTTTTATAGAGACCTTTTTTATATAAAAAATGTCTTTCTGAAAAATTTTTCAAAAACTGCAATTTCTGCGAGGGCTTAATTTAAGGCCAACAACCGACTTAAAAACTGGTGCTGTAAAAGGTACTTTTTCCAAAAAATACGGTATTTTTCCGAAACGATAATCTTTCCAAAATGATAATTTTTATTGGTATATTCTCAAAAATTAAGATTTTAGTCCAAAATATATGTTTTGTTCCAAAATGGCATTTCTCATAAATTTAACTTTTCGAAAGCAAGAAGATTCACTTCAAAAAGGTACCTTTTTCGTACAGATATTTTTCCATGAGAAGGTGATTCTCACACAAACAAGTGTTTTGCCACAAAAATGTGCTTTTCCACAAAAAGGTACTTTTCCACAAAAAGTAACTTTTCCACAAAAAGTAACTTTTCCACAAAAAGCCACTTTTTCACGGAAAAAGTACTTTTCTACAAAAAGAGACTTTTTCACAAAAGTGTACTATTAAGGAAAAGTTACTTTACCGCAAAAAAGTACTTTTTACATAAAGGTACTTTTGCACTAAAAAGTTACTTTTCTACGAACAAATGTTTGTCCACAAACAGGTACTTTTCAGGAAAAGGTACTATTCTATAAAAAGTTATTTTCCACGTAAAGGTACCTTTCCCCAAAGAGATGTTTATCAAAAAATGAACTTTTTCGTAAAAAGAATACTTTAGCACAAAAAGTCACTTTTCCACGGAAAGGTATCTCTCCCCAAAAATTAAGTTTTCCGCAAAAGGTACTTTCCCACAAAAAGTTTCTTTGCCATAAAAAAAGTACTTTTCACATAAGGGTACTTTTGTAGCAAAAAGTTACTTTTCCACGGAAATGTACTTTCTCACAAAAAGCAGTTTGTCCACAAAAAGATAATTTTCACAAAATTTTAATTTTCTACAAAAAGTTATTTATCCATAGAAAGGTACTTTTCCATAAAAAGGTACTTTTCTACTTGGTGCTGTTGGCTGAAGTAGAAAGACCCAAAGTAGGGTACCCTAGAAACAGAGTTGGACTCCACACTCAGTCATGAATATGATGTTGAGCTTTTAGGATCTGCATTAGTGCAGGACTGTGTTAATTGTTGTTGGCATGTCTCAATGACGAAGGCATAGCAATGGTCGCTTAACAGAGTCATGTACTAAAGAGCGGTACCTGTAGCAAAAATATTCAGCGGTGAAGTGAAAGTAGCTACAACGACTCTATCACACTATCCCCTCCTTTGCCAGTTCCAGCGGAATGCAGTGCATATGTAGGGGTCGTCCTCTGAGTGCTGGTCCTACTCATAAAAATGGTAAATTTCCACAAAACGACACGGATCGAAAATTAAATATTGAGAACTTTTCATTTTGTGAAACAGAGGTGCCAATAATATGTCACTCTATACATGATGAATATTTGGGTGCTGGCATTTCAAAACAATATCTGTCAATTATGATGACACAAACTCATAATAATTGGTAATCTCCAGCCGTGAGCAACTTTCCAGAAATTATATTTTGATTAAAAAATTTTATGATAACGCATCGCCTTATTGAGCAACACAAGCACGCACATTGAAATTACTGAAATTACTCGCTGTCAACTGCAATATGAAATAGAATTCATTGTATTTGTATTTGCTCTGCAGTCATTTATTAACTTCATTAGAGCTACTCCCACATGTACGGTCAGACGAGGCAAAATTTAACAAAATAAGCCAACATATTCTCTGGGAACAAGCTGTTATTTGAAACAGTGGCCGAAAGAAATTGCATAAGAATGAGTTCATGTTTTCCCAAACCACTAGGGTTGCTTTTATTGCATCAATTATTTGGATCATCTGATCGCTCCTTCCTTTAATAGCTGCATGAACAGCAGCAATAATACGAATCAAATAAGGGGTTTATTTATGACATGTACTAATATTTTTATTTATTATACGGTCATATCAAATAATAATGACATACGAATGACAATTTAGTTATTAATTTATTAACAAAGACTCTCATGTTACATAGAATTTATTGCGAATGGAGGAATGCATAACCGTAGTCACAAAAAGTTATTTAAGTATGGATGGATTGTCCTTTTCGCAAGGTCTTTAACCGCAAGTTTCTTTCACGTCCTGCTGGAAAAATTTAAAATTAAACAGATATCGGGAAGTTGTTGGTATTATTCCGTTTAGCAGAAAAGAGATCTCGCCTTTTTGAGTATCAAGGAAGCATTCCAGACTAATTTTGGGAGGGTGCGATTACGTCTGCATGTATGTGTGCGTGTATATATATATATATATATATGTGTGTGTGTGTGTGTGGATATGTGAGTGTGTTTGTTTATAACTTTTGAACACCTGAACTGCATTCAACCAAACTGACAGCGTTCTGAACCGACTTGAATCGGTAGATTTCAAGACATCTGAAAAAAAACTTAGAAAAAAGCATTTTCAAAGTGCTTTTTTATAACTTTTAAACGACTTCACCCATCGATTCTACGAATCAGTCTTGACATTTAAAAGCTACGTCGATCACTGTAAACCGGCTCAAAAATGAATCCGTTCTAAAAACTCCCAAATTATATATCTGCACAGGGTCGATTTTTTATAGCAATCGGAAACAACCTTAACCAGCACTTAGAACGTGGGAATCGGTTAATTTAAAAATTAAAATAAAAGTGATTTTATTCTTATTGAACATTTTTATTTTGCTATATTAATATTTGTATAGGCTAAATTGTTCTAACTTAGTTAAAATCTCAGAAAGACATGATGATAAATATTCCTAGGCACAAAGGAAGTCAACATCAGTTTTTATTCAACTTACACAGCAGAGCAGAACAGCTGTTTTCGAAAGTCGCTACACTTTCATCTTCAGTGCTCATGTGTATATTGTGTTTATCACCACTGTTTAGGTGGCTTAGTTGAATGTGATAACAGTTTTCTATTTACACAAATTTTGTTGTGAAAAACAATCCGAGAACTGTATCAACCTGATGTTAACACTTGTGTGTTGTAATACCTGTGTTACCATTTGATTATTTTCTTCATGTCCCATTTTTCTTTGTGCCTAGGAATATTTATCATCATGTCTTTCTGAGATTTTAACTAAGTTAGAACAATTTAGCCTATACAAATATTAATATAGTAAAATAAAAGTGTTTTAGATCGGCGAGCTCCAAAGCATGGAACTAGGAATGGAAAGTATTATGAGGAGAGCTTGAGAATGACGAGATGATATAGAATTGTTGTAGCAACTTTTTACTCCTCAATTCGCCACAGGATTTTCGCTTTAGTGCCGAGGAATTAGATTTTTGTATTCTGCTGGTTCCTAACACTATTGAAACCAATTTTGATTAAGAAGATTACAAGATTTCAAATGAGGCTTTGCTATAACATGTTTTTCTTTCAGTCGTTACATCATTCGTTTTTTTTTATTCTGTGTTTCGGGTGTTATTATAGAACAGCAGTTCATTTATTATTAATTTAATGTGAAAGTAGTTTTACTTTATTGTGAAACTATATAAATTTTTAATAGTGTGGAAAATGATGATTGTGCTATCATTTAATTCAGAATACTAAAGCAAATATAATGTTTTTTTTAGTATTTCGAGCAAGGCCAGTAATAATTCTCGCCTGCGTTTGTAGATGTTTGTGTTCTGGCGGTTATTACTCAGTTACTAGCGACACAGGGTTAAGAGCTCCGTTGGGTTATGCAGCAGTGGCGAATACCCACGATAACATCATATAGTTCTGCTTAGTCGTATTGTAAATAAATATGTGTTTTTCTATTTCATTAAAATTGTCGCATAAAATAATTTTTTAATTCAAATTAATTAAATAAATCCAATAAAATCAGCAGACCATAAATACCACAATGCGATCAGAATTGCTTTTTCAAAAACAAATAAAATAATGCGGTCACAAATATAAATTCTAAATATAAAAATTAATATAAAATTTTTCTTAATTTCTTCGGGTGTACGAATACATGGACAGAAAGAAATAAAACATTCTTAAATTATAGCACAATATTAAAAAGGAAAAATTATAGCACGACATAAAAAAAGAGAACAAATAGAGTGGAAATAAATTTGTATCTTGTACTCCCTCACTTTCTTATCTCATGCGTATGGAATCGTTTGTCCTCATTCAATTTCTATGCAGTTGTTGTCGTTGTTCACACAGAGTATCAATTTTTCTAACAAAAACAAAAAACAGTAAATTGTGTTTTATTATGAATATGGAATGCTTACGACATATTATTATCGTTCCATTTGTTTGCAGACTCATTGACGACGTCCAATCATCATCGACCAGTCCGTCGTTTAATTAAAATAGTACAAAAAAAATTCAATGAAAAATTTGTTTATTTTTCTTAGTGATAAAGTTCAAAAGGTTACATGTAAAGCAGAGAACGAAATAGTGTACAACAAAATTTAATGTACACCTTCAGTACAACGTACACCTTCAATACATTATAGACGTTTCCTTTCTTTCGTTGTGTACAGCTTCTGCTGGTGTATGGCTATGCCTGCACTTGTGTACATCTCGTGTATGTGCTTTTGCAAACAAACACATGAATGGTGAAGGGCTATTTCTCACACAAACACACACTAATTTAATGAAGATGCAAAACATATATAATGTGATCGTCACCGCAGATGTGTATACGTACATAAAGTGAATTCAATGTTTTCAATGTCTTCCTGTACACTCAAAATGTATTTGTGTATAAAGTGTGGTATACATTTTTCAATGGCTTTTTTTTCGATGTCGTGGTACATGCACTTGTGTACACAAAGTATAAAAATGGACACTTTTTCGTTCTCTGATGTAAAGCTGAGCTGATGTGATGAGTGCAAGAGAGGTTTAACTCACAAAATGTGAAGATGCTAGCGGGAGTATGAAAATAAATATAAGAAAAGTTCTAAATTCGTTTAATCTATTTTGTTAAAAAAATATTTTTCCTAAAGAATCCGGCGTGTGCAAAATATTAAATATATAAAATTAAAAAAAAATGTTTATTGATTTATTACATTTCTCAAATTATTAATCCATGAAGTCACCTTTTATACAAAATTATTAACGACATAAAGTATGGACAAAGTGTTAAAACGAAAAAAAAAAAATTCAAAAATAATGCTTTTAAATTGAGGAAGATTGAAAAATAGATTTTTTATTATGCGCATGCGATTTCACAAGGTACTGAACTTGTACAATATCCACAAAATTAGAGAAATTTTAATAGCCCTAATAGATAAAAAATTCAACGCAGAGCTGGATGTGTATGTAAAAGTTAAGATTATGTCAATAGAAACATGTATAAGAAGCGAAATTATATTAAATACGATGATGATAATTTGAAGATCTCTCACACAAGTTGCCTCACTACAAACAAACGAAGTACTCGTAAATAAATAAAGCAAACACTGTCGCATCGCTCGTTTCATTTATTTAATAGAACAACGTCATAACTCAAAAAAACTATTTCCCCCGATAATGAGTTTAAGGTTTTCATTTAACACAACTCAATGGAAAGACACATTTATTTATGGACATGACATATAATTTAATAGCACAAACAAGTTTAAAAGGTAAATTTGTGGTAGAATTTGCTAGGAGCGCTATCTGAAGCCACATTCTACTTCCCTTCCTTCACCATTAATTCTTTCTTAGGCTTTAATGTAACAGCTCCACTTCATTCAAAAGCTGGCCTTATATACCACTGACATTCAGTTTTGCGCTTATTATATTCATCGCCGATTTGTTTTCCAAACACTTTTATTCTCTCTTCTTCTGCTTTACCCACGGCACACATTATGAAACCTCCTTTGTAAAAGAAAACTTTATTAAAGTCATAGAACTCCATGGTCCAAATGTTATTAGTAGGAGGCACTGGTGAATCCCAACCCACCACCCTGTGCTCCATCGAATCAGCCATAACGTAGTACATATTCTTATAGTAAGTGCCCTCAAGTGTGACATTAAATTGATATCTGTTTTCATGAATTTTAACAAGAGTTTTCTTAATGTTGCTGGTTGTATCTGTTGTACGTCTGTCGCGCCAAATCCAAATATTATTATTTTCGGTTTTCATGTTCTCATCTCGTTTTAGACCAGTGTATATGAATCGTGCATATTTAGCGTTTTCGAGTGAAAAAATATCACCGAAAAAAAATAATCTGATGGCTGGATAAGCTACCGCCCATTCCTGATTAGTTCGAATTATCGCCGACTCGGTTATATGTTCAAATTGCGAATATTTTCTTATGTCAAAAAAATTTGTATACTCTCCTATAACTTTCCTAAAGTGGTCATAATTATCTGGCACACCTCCTGTGCAAGCTAGATGGTGCTGTATCCAGTTTGAAATCCAAGCGCTCTTTTTACTTACTTCTTCTATCACCGCTCCAAACACTTCAGCAATCGATGGTGGAAAATTGTCCCATGTGAATACGCAATCTTGATAGTCCAAATCGGGACTGTTTTTTATAGTTGCGAGGAGGACGTTCTTATACTTCGTTAAATCCTCATCTTCTGTTTCGTTAACAGTTGAGCCACAGACAAGTGTGAGTTGAAGGAAGCCACTTACTGCGAGGAGAAAGAACACTTTCGACGATTTCATTATGAAAATTAGAGAATAACTGATTTAATGTGAACGCAAGACACATATTTATACCCAAATCTTGTTATTCTCAATGTTGGAGTTTTATCTATGCTGTATAGTTTTTATAACTTTCCACTGCACTAAAAGAATTTTTCTGTGTGTTAGTGCGCCTGTTTCGGAAAACGGTTTATTATACATATATATAATATAAAATTAGAGAACACATAAAAGATACTGTTCGTGCCAAAACAACTGTGGAATTATTCGAACTAGCGATTCTCTGATATTATTTTTGTATTAAAAATATATATCACTTCACTGGAGTTACGGAACGAGTTAATTCTTGATATATTAAGATTGTGATTAGGGAACGATGTTCAATAAGATACTTTAATTATAAAATAAATAAAAAATGTTTATGTCATTCTTGCGTTTCGTAGTTTTCTTCACAACGTTTCTACACTGAAAATATAAATGAGTCAAAAAGCACATACTTAAATCAATCCCTGTCCCCAAATCAAATAAAATTACTTGTACAAACTGCAATTAGGAGTGTTACACTGCACTGTTTTATATATATAAAATCAAATCCTTAGAAGTTCTCCCCAAATAATAAAGCTTGACCCGCACCTGGTTGGTATAATGCTGTTAAGTAATAAATGTTATCAATTGACGTAGGTGATGGTGTTTCACTACACTAAAAGAATTTTTCTGTGTATTAGTACGCGTGTTTAAAAAAACGGTTTATGTGTGAAAATTAAAGAGCAGACGCCAAAACAACTGTGTAATTAATCACCGTATAATTTAAGCGTGTGCTTCATGTTGTCGGAATTAGTTTTTGTACTTGTATTAGGAATCTTGTGTCTAACTTGTTAACCTTTTTTCTTTGAATAATTAATAGATTTGCTTAAGCTTTGAGGTTCCTTTATATTAATATTTAATATTCGATATCTCGCTAACCATCGGTTAGGTTCTTCAGGAAATTATTTAGTATTGTCAAAAATAATTGAAAAAAAAATTTTTTTACAATGGTTAAAGAAGTATTAATATAAAAGAACTTCAACACTGAAACAAATCTATTGATTATTGTTTCAGGAATTTTATACCGATTTGGTATACTCCAGGAATGGGTTTCTAATGTGATATGTTTGTTTGTAGAATTAAAAGTACTCTACTTGTTCACATACTTTCCAAAATAAAAGAAATACGACCTACTAAGAAAAATATATATATATATATATATATATATATATATATATATATGTATATATATATATATATATATATATATATATATATATATGCATATATATATATATATATATATATATATATATATACATATGTATATGTGTACACATATATATATATGTATATATATATATATATATATATATATATATATATATATCTTAATGGCTGCGACAGAGATCAACCGATAAGAATTAAGGAACAAATATTATGACAAATGGAATATCTATTTATTTTAGATATTAAGAAACTGACGAAGCATTTTCTATCCCTGAACACATTTGATGAATGTTCTTTAAACATTGTGGTGTCTGGATTAAAATAAAATATTTTGCAGTACTTTTACAAATTATTACTGGATTTATAAATATATAAATTTATACTGGATTTCGTTTGCTTATTATTTTGTTATTGTAACGATTGAGCAAGACTATGGTGACAGATCAATGACAGGCTACATGCTGGATTTTATCCTACAATTTTTGTTAAAAAATATATGTTTGTATCTGGCAGACAGAAATTTTCAAGTGTTTAGTGAACAGTAGTGAAGAAAATTCAATAATATAATGAAAATGAACAAGGCGACAATTTGTTTCAAGTTCGAATCTTATACAAGCCACAAAATATTGTTACAAAGATTAGAAATAGATTTAAAATAAACGACAATGTGGCTATATGTATTTGGCAGCACTGCCAATTAATCTATAGTTGTCAAAATGTTACAACCCTGGTCAACACTATATAGATAATATCCAAATTAACGGAAATGGAATACTCCAGAATATACAAGATCATTCAAGGCTGTGCCAATAAGAGTAAACCACAACAACAACAAACCTAGCAACATAAACGCTAAGAGATGTTATTCTTAATGATCTTGTATGTAAGTATTCGCTGCTAATAAAGCTAAATAGAGTCACAAGTATACACAGCCATTTACACGTAGAAGAAACAAAACCACACACTCATTCATGCAACCACTCATAGTTACCATAAGCAAACCAAACAAGTCAGCATTGTCATGTATACAAACACACACATGTCAAGTAAAATACAACCAAGATGCCCAGAACTTTCGCGAGGTTACCAGACGACGTCATTTATGCTATATAAAGGCGCTGCCAGAGCTCAGCGATGGTGAGTGTGATTTCAAATACAGACGTGTTAACATCGCTTAGTGTTGAGTAGTACAAATACTCGTGTAAAGAAAGTAATAAATAAAGTGTTGCCACATTATATTTCTAAAATTAATTTGTCCGTGTTTTAATTTGATGCAATAAAACGAATCCTTGAAGGATAAGTAATAAAACCGTTTTTACGAAAAGGTCGAAAAACGTAACAATATGAATTCCGATTTAGTTTCACGATGCTGTGTTCGAATTTAGTGTGTCGTTTATTTAAATCTAACCATATGTTTCATTTTATTTAAGCAATTTAGTAATCTCTGTCTGTGCCTTCCATGTTTTAAAACAAATTTGTAAGAAGAATATTGGAAAGGTCGAATGGTGTTGGAGAAAGAATTAGAGGTGTCCATTTTTATTTATTGTGCATATCAATTCGTCAGGCCATGACTTCATCAATTTAACAGGCCTATAACTATCAATACTACCACACACAAGGGCTCCTCATGATTTAGCTGAGTGGGAGTTTGAGCTCAGTGCCACCAAGTGCTTCGCTATATTTCCAATAATTTTATTTTTTCAACGCATTTTTGATTATATCGATTTTTAAAACTTTTAAAGGTTTGACGTTTCGAGTTTTGAATCTCATTTCCAGTTTTCAGCTCTACTCAGACTGGAGTAAGACTATGAGAATTTATAAAAGTATTTCATCTGGATATTCAAAAATGTAATTCAAATAAAATCTCAACATTTTAAGATTTACATCATATTTAAATTTTTTTTAGTTTTTAGGAGACAATTGCGGCTTCCCAAAGCACGAAATGGGTTCAATTTACAAACAAACAAATAATTGGTTTTTGGTATTTATTTTGCGTCGAGAAATAGATGTAACCTTCCCAGCCTTGGAACCGTATATCGGTATAAGCTCATTTCCAATCCATCAGTCCAAGGACGATGTCTCTAGCTCTTCTGGGTTCTTGGGAAAACCGATTTCACGTGCAGACAGACGGACATCGCTCAATCGTCATCGCTTTTCATAAGAATCCAGAATATATATACTTTATGGGTTCCCATATTAATATCGAACAGATTACACACGGAATGACAAAAAATATACCCTTTCACTTTTTGTGAAGGGTATAAATAATTATAGTACTGCAGACCGACACGCAAAGCATGACCATATTTCAGAGTAACCCCATGTTTCGCTAAACAATTTTCAACTATTCGTTTTATCGCCTGCTATCATATTCTGTCTGGAGATCCGTAATAACTAGAGTCGTGATTCATTCTGCAACTTGTATACGTTTTGCAACTAAATTATTTCAATCCTATTGTTTAATTTGTCTGTACACCAAAAGAAGTTTGCTGCACAAATTCAACAAAACAATTTCGTCATATATTACCATTGCATAGTTTCATATATGTATATATATTTCATTGGATATATGAAAACAATATTTTGTATGTTTTCGAAAAACCACTTTGTGCGTTTTTTCAATGAAGATTTCGTTGAAATTATGAAAGTCTGAAATGCGTATACGGTGTCTGATGTGCTGGAGCAGTTGGCAACTAAAAATTATTTCTTGTGATCATTTCAATGTATCAGTGATATTATACGAATATAGTAATGATTCTCTAATAAAGTTATTACATTGAATATATGCAATTTGTTCATTGTATTGATGAAATTACCTCCTCGCATCTTTGAAATTGTGTGGTTGTAAAAACAGTTTTGATTCATAACATCAGCGAAAGTTTATCATTTATTTGACCAAGTTTTCATGAAAATAATTTTAACAAAACTTGTTTCATTCATCCAACAAAGCGTGGCATTGCTTAAATTTTAATGAAACTTTTCATTTGATTAAGGTCGAAATTCATAGAATTTATAAAGAAAATACTTTCAGTTTACTACTGTGCAAACAATAAAAATTTTGTATACCGTGATTAACGATATAAAGTATGGACAAAGTGTTAAAACGAAAAAATTTCAAAAATAATGCTTTTAAATTGAGGAACATTGAAAAATAGATTTTTTATTATTTATTGTACAATATCCACAAAATTAGAGAAATTTTAATAGTCTTAATAGAAAAAAATTCAACGAGAGCTGGATGTGTATGTAAAAGTTAAGATTATGTCAATAGAAACATGTACAAGAAGCGAAATTATATTAAATACGACGATGATAATTTGAAGATCTCTCACACAAGTTGCCTCACTACAAACAAACGAGTACTCGTAAATAAATAAAGTAAACATCGCACATTTCATTTATTTAATAGAACAACGTCATAACTCAAAAAAACTATTTCCCCCGATAATGAGTTTGAGGTTTTCATTTTACACAACTCAACGGAAAAAGAAATTAAAATTTTTCTCTCTAGAGTTGACTAAATAAGAAGTTGTCATGAACTTTGCATAAAACATGAATAACGTTGTATTAATAAATTATCGATATACATCTTGCATTTTCATAGACAAATTTATTTATGGACATGACATATAATTTAATAGCACAAAAAAGTTTAAAAGCGAAATTTGTGGTAGAATTTGCTAGGAGCGCTGTCTTTAACAATATCCTGTTTCCCTTCCTTCACCATTAATTGTTTCTTCGGCTTTAATCTAACACCACCACTTCATTAAAAAGGTGGCGTTATATACCACTGACATTTAGTATTAATCATATTATATTCATCGCCGACTTTTCTTCCAAATACCCTAATTCGCTCTGCTTTTGCTTCATCCTCGGCACACATTATGAAATCTTGTTGGTAAAAGGCAACTTTAGGATACTCTTTGTCATAGACAAACTCCATCCTCCAAATTATATTAGTAGGAGTTTCTGGATAATCCCAACCAACCACCCTTTGCTCCATCGACTCATTCATAACGTAGTACATATTCTTATAGTAAGCGCTCTCGAGTGTAACTTCAAATGCAGCTCTGTATTTAAAATAGTTAAGATTATTTTTCTTAATATTGCTGGTTTTATCTGCTGTGCTTTCGTCGCTCCAAATCCAAATATTATTATTTTTGTTTTTTATACTCTCATCTCGTTTTAGGCCAGTGTATATGAATCCTGAATAATAAACGTTTTTGAGTGTAAAACTATCATAAGACAAATATTTTGCAATGGCTACTCTATACGACAATGCGGCATCCATTCGCCTTTTCGCCAAATCGGTTATTTCTGCAACCTTTTCATATTTCTTCATTTCCTCAAAATTGTCTTCCCGTCTGAAATTTTCATCATACTGTACAGAATAGTCTGACGCTTGAGCTGTGCACGCTATATGGTAGTGTACCCAGTTTGTAATCCAAGAGCCATTTTTACTTACTTCTTCTATTACCCCTCCAAAAAGATCAGCGATCGATGGACAAATGCGCCGGTCGAATATGCAATTTGAATTTACCAAATCGGGACTAGTTTTTATAATTCTGAGGAGGGTGTTCGTATCATCCTTGAAAGCGTCATCATCGGTGTCACAGCCAAGCGTAAGTTGTAGGAAGCCACTTAGTGCGAGGAGAAAAAGCACTTTCGACGATTTCATAATGAAAATTAGAGAATAACTGATTTAATGTGAACGCAAGGCACATATTTATACCCAAATCTTGTTATTCTCAATGTTGGAGTTTTATATAGGTTGTATAGTTTTTATAACTTTTCAGTACACCAAAGACTTTTTAACCAAAGACTTTTTGTCTGTGTATTAGTGCGCGTTTTTAGGAATTAGTCGAACTAGCAATTCTTCTCTCGAAATACTAAGATAGTGACACGTAAATAGCTCAAAAAGTACATACTTAAATTAATCCCGAGTGGTGTTAAAAAGTTGTCTAGTTTTTATAACTTTCCGCTACACTACAAGTATTTTTTTGTGTATTAGTGCGCGTGTTTAGGAATTATGGAATTATTCGAACTAGCAATTCTTCTCTGGAAATCTTAAGATAGTCAAAAAACGTAAATAAGTCAAAAAGTACATACTTAAATTGATCACGAGTGGTGTTAAAAAGTTATAGTTTTTATAAATTTGCACTGTATTTTTCTGCGTATTAGTGCGCGTGGTTAGGAAAACGGTTTAGGTGTGAAAATTGAAGCACACCAAAAAGGTACAGCTGCTTCCAAAACAACTATGGAATTACTCCAACTAGCAAATTCTTTCATATTATTTCTATATTGAAAATATATATCAATTGACGTAAGTGGTATTTGTTTTGTTTAAAGAGTTTTATTTAGGCTGTATAGTTTTTAAAACTTTTCACTACACCAAAGACTTTTTAGAATATTTCTGTGGATTAGTGCGCGTTTTTAGGAATTATGGAATTATTCGCACTAGCAATTCTTCTCTCGAAATCTTAAAACTGTGACACGTAACTGAGTCAAAAAGAACATACTAAAATTGATACCGAGTGATTTTAAAAGTACTTTTAGTACAGATTTTGTTTATGTGTATGTTTGTTTGTAGAATTATTTTTCGTGTAATTTTTATGTTCATAGTTAATAACAGCGATTCGAAACCAGTGACACAAGAGCCCAATTGAGTAAATAACATCAGCAATAAGATCAATTAATTAAAAAAAATGCGAAAGTTTCATACACACGATTTTGTTTGTCATAAAAGTTTTAAAAACTTATTAAATTATATGTTTTTGTTTTCCGCTGGCGCGAACTGATTTACGCAATGAAATGATGAAACTGATAATCACAATGAATAGTTTAGAATGATCGGAATAATAAGCATGCGGAATGCTAGAAGTTTTATTAATTTAATTATTTGTTGCCGATTGCACGCTTGTCGGTAACGTGACATTAAAGCGAGATATTTGGACACAATATAGTCCAAATATAGGACAGTATTTTTAGCGAAACTTTAATAAGCGCACGCCCAATGGGAGGAGCCTTCAAGACTAAAGACAAGCAGATATTTAGATACTATATGATCCATTTCAAAAGTCCACGAAAATAAAAGAATTAAGAGTACTCTACTTGTTTACATACTTTCCAAAATAAAAGAAATACGACCTACTAAAAAAATATATGTGTGTATATATATATATATATATATATATATATACATATATATATATATATATATATATATATATATATATGTATATGTATATACATATATATATATATATATATATATATATATATATATATCTTAATGGCTGCGACAGAGATCAACCGATAAGAATTAAGGAACAAATATTATAACAAATGGAATATCTATTTATTTTAGATATTAAGAAACTGACAAAGCATTTTCCATCTCTGAACACATTTGATGAATGTTCTTTAAACATTGTGGTGTCTGGATTAAAATAAAATATTTTGCAGTACTTTTACAAATTATTACTGGATTTATAAATATATAAATTTATACTGGATTTCGTTTGCTTATTATTTTGTTATTGTAACGATTGAGCAAGACTATGGTGACAGATCAATGACAGACTACATGCTAAATTTTATCCTACAATTTTTGTTAAAAAATATATGTTTGTATCTGACAGACAGAAATTTTCAAGTGTTTGGTGAACAGTAGTGAAGAAAATTCAATAATATAATGAAAATGAACAAGGCGACAATTTGTTCCAAGGCCGAATCTTATACAACCCACAAAATATGAATATGAATTCTGATTTAGTTTCACGATGCGCTGTTCGAATTTAGTGTATCGTTTATTTAAATCCAACCATTTTTTTAGTTTTATTTAAACAATTTTAAAACAAATTTCTAAGAAGAATATTGGAAAGGTCGAATGGTGTTGGAGAAAGAATTAGAGGTGTCCATTTTTATTTATTGTGGATATCAATTCGTCAGGCCATGACTTCATCAATTTAACAGGCCTATAACTATCAATACTACCACACACAAGGGCTCCTCATGATTTGGCTGAGTGGGAGTTTGAGCTCAGTGCCACCAAGTGCTTTCGCAATAATTTTATTTTTTCAACGCATTTTTTGATTATATCAATTTTTAAAACTTTTAAAGGTATGACGTTTCGAGTTTTGAATCTCATTTCCAGTTTTCAGCTCTACTCAGACTAGAGTAAGACTATGAGAATTTATAAAAGTATTTCATCTGGATATTGAAAAATGTAATTCAAATAAAATCTCAACATATTGAGATTTACACTATATTTAAATTTAAATTTTTTTAGTTTTTAAGAGACAATTGAGGCTTCCCAAAGCATGAAATGGGTTCAATTTACAAACAAACAAACAAACAAATAATTGGTTTTTGGTATTTATTTTGCGTCGAGAAATAGGTGTAACCTTCCCAGCCTTGGAACCGTATATCGGTATAAGCTCATTTCCAATCCATCAGTCCAAGGACGAAGTCTCTAGCTCTTCTGGGTTCTTGGGAAAACCGATTTCACGTGCAGACAGACGGACATCGCTCAATCGTCATCGCTATTCATAAGAATCTAACATATATAGTATACTTTATGGGTTCCCATATTAATGTCGAATAGATTACACACGGAATGTTTAACTTTTTTGTGAAGGGTATAAATAATTATAGTACTCCAGACCCACACGCAAATCATGACCATATTTCAGAGTAACCCCATATTTCGCTAAACAATTTTCAACTATTCGTTTTATCGCCTGCTATCATATTCTGTCTGGAGATCCGTAATAACTAGAGTCGTGATTCTCGCACGAATTAGCTATTTATCGACCATTCTGCAACTTGTATACGTTTTGTAACTAAATTATTTCAATCCTATTGTTTACTTTGTCTGTACACCAAAAGAATTTAGTTTCACAAATCCATCAAAACAATTTCGTCATATATTACGATTGCATAGTTTCATATATGTATATATATTTCATTGGATATATGAAAACAATATTTTGTATGTTTTCGAAAAACCACTTTGTGCGTTTTTTCAATGAAGATTTCGTTGAAATTATGAAAGTCTGAAATGCGTACACGGTGTCTGATGTGCTGGAGGAGTTGGTAACTAAAAATTATTTCTTGTGATCATATCAATGTATCAGTGATATTATACGAATATAGTAAAGATTCTCTAATAAAGTTATTACATTCAATGTATGCAATTTGTTCATTGTATTGATGAAATTACCTCCTCGCATCTTTGAAATTGTGTGGTTGTAAAAACAGTTTTGATTCATAACATCAGCGAAAGTTTATCATTTATTTGACCAAGTTTTCATGAAAATAATTTTAACAAAACTTGTTTCATTCATCCAACAAAGCGTGGCATTGCTTAAATTTTAATGAAACTTTTCATTTGATTAAGGTCGAAATTCATAGAATTTATAAAGAAAATACTTTCAGTTTACTACTGTGCAAACAATAAAAATTTTGTATACCGTGATTAACGATATAAAGTATGGACAAAGTGTTAAAACGAAAAAATTTCAAAAATAATGCTTTTAAATTGAGGAACATTGAAAAATAGATTTTTTATTATTTATTGTACAATATCCACAAAATTAGAGAAATTTTAATAGTCTTAATAGAAAAAAATTCAACGCAGAGCTGGATGTGTATGTAAAAGTTAAGATTATGTCAATAGAAACATGTACAAGAAGCGAAATTATATTAAATACGACGATGATAATTTGAAGATCTCTCACACAAGTTGCCTCACTACAAACAAACGAGTACTCGTAAATAAATAAAGTAAACATCGCACATTTCATTTATTTAATAGAACAACGTCATAACTCAAAAAAACTATTTCCCCCGATAATGAGTTTGAGGTTTTCATTTTATACAACTCAACGGAAAAAGAAATTAAAATTTTTCTCTCTAGAGTTGACTAAATAAGAAGTTGGCATGAACTTTGCATAAAACATGAATAACGTTGTATTAATAAATTATCGATATACATCTTGCATTTTCATAGACAAATTTATTTATGGACATGACATATAATTTAATAGCACAAAAAAGTTTAAAAGCGAAATTTGTGGTAGAATTTGCTAGGAGCGCTGTCTTTAACAATATCCTGTTTCCCTTCCTTCACCATTAATTGTTTCTTCGGCTTTAATCTAACACCACCACTTCATTAAAAAGGTGGCGTTATATACCACTGACATTTAGTATTAATCATATTATATTCATCGCCGACTTTTCTTCCAAATACCCTAATTCGCTCTGCTTTTGCTTCATCCTCGGCACACATTATGAAATCTTGTTGGTAAAAGGCAACTTTAGGATACTCTTTGTCATAGACAAACTCCATCCTCCAAATTATATTAGTAGGAGTTTCTGGATAATCCCAACCAACCACCCTTTGCTCCATCGACTCATCCATAACGTAGTACATATTCTTATAGTAAGCGCTCTCGAGTGTAACTTCAAATGCAGCTCTGTATTTAAAATAGTTAAGATTATTTTTCTTAATATTGCTGGTTTTATCTGCTGTGCTTTCGTCGCTCCAAATCCAAATATTATTATTTTTGTTTTTTATACTCTCATCTCGTTTTAGGCCAGTATATATGAATCCTGAATAATAAACGTTTTTGAGTGTAAAATTATCATAAGACAAATATTTTGCAATGGCTACTCTATAGGACAATGCGAAATCCATTCGCATTTTCGCCAAATCGGTTATTTCTGCAACCTTTTCATATTTCTTCATTTCCTCAAAATTGTCTTCCCGTCTGAAATTTTCTTCATACTGTACAGAATGGTGTGACGCTCGAGCTGTGCACGCTATATGGTAGTGTACCCAGTTTGTAATCCAAGAGCCATTTTTACTTACTTCTTCTATTACCCCTCCAAAAAGATCAGCGATCGATGGACAAATGCGCCGGCCGAATATGCAAGGTGAATTTTCCAAATCGGGACTAGTTTTTATAATTCTGAGGAGGGTCTTCGTATCCTCCTTGAAAGCGTCATCAGCGGTGTTACAGCCAAGCGTAAGTTGTAGGAAGCCACTTAGTGCGAGGATAAAAAGCACTTTCGACGATTTCATAATGAAAATTAGAGAATAACTGATTTAATGTGAACGCAAGGCACATATTTATACCCAAATCTTGTTATTCTCAATGCTGGAGTTTTATCTAGGTTGTATAGTTTTTATAACTTTCCACTACACTAAAAGAATTTTTCTGTGTATTAGGGCGCGTGTTTCGGAAAACGGTTTATGTGTGAAAATTGAAACACACCAAAAAGCTACAGGTCGTTCCAAAATTATTCGAACAAGCAATTCTTTGATACTATTTTTGTATTAAAAATATATATCACTTCACTGCAGTTACTAAGCGAGTTAATTCTTGAAATATTAATTAAATATTGTGACTACTTTAGAATTTGTCTGTGTATTAGTACGCGTTTTTAGGAATTAGTCGAACTAGCAATTCTTCTCTGGAAATCTTAAGATAGTCAAAAAACGTAAATAGGTCAAAAAGTACATACTTAAATTAATCCCGAGTGGTGTTAAAAAGTTATAGTTTTTATAAATTTGCACTGTATTTTTCTGCGTATTAGTGCGCGTGGTTAGGAAAACGGTTTAGGTGTGAAAATTGAAGCACACCAAAAAGGTACAGCTGCTTCCAAAACAACTATGGAATTACTCCAACTAGCAAATTCTTTGATATTATTTCTATATTGAAAATATATATCAATTGACGTAGGTGGTATTTGTTTTGTTTAAAGAGTTTTATTTAGGTTGTATAGTTTTTAAAACTTTTCACTACACCAAAGACTTTTTAGAATATTTCTGTGGATTAGTGCGCGTTTTTAGGAATTATGGAATTATTCGAACTAGCAATTCTTCTCTCGAAATCTTAAAACTGTGACACGTAACTGAGTCAAAAAGAACATACTAAAATTGATACCGAGTGATTTTAAAGTACTTTTAGTACAGATTTTGTTTATGTGTATGTTTGTTTGTAGAATTATTTTTCGTGTAATTTTTATGATCATAGTTAACAACAGCGATTCGCAACCAGTGACACAAGAGCCCAATTGAGTAAATAACATCAGCAATAAGACCAATTAATTTAAAAAATATGTGAAAGTTTCATACACATGATTTTGTTTGTCATAAAAATTTTAAAAACATTTACATATATATTTTTGTTTTTCGCAATGAATAAACTGATAATCACAATGAATGGTTTAGAATGATCGGAATAATAAGCATGCGGAATGCTTGAAGTTTTATTAAATTTCAAACAAAAACAAAATTTGTCAAGCAAGTTTGTAAAAACAAAACATGTTCAATCTTGCCTGAGTTCAATTCCCCTCCCCATATTTCACCGACGCCAGAAAAAGTTTCAAATTTGCAATTTGAAAAATATATTGAATTAATTTTTAGATAAACCATTAGATCTTAACACAAACTTAGTATTTTACGGATTTTCTTTCTCATTCTTTCAGATGGCGCGGTAGTATTTACAAACTCGTTTGGTTGGATTTATTAGCGTTTCTATTCCTTTACTATTTACTTAATATGACTTATCGCTTTGTCCTCAATGAGGAACAAAAGGTGTAAGTATTTGATGAATATTGAAAAAAAAAACAAAGCTTCTTAACTAAGATTATTTGCAGGCAATTTGAGGCTGTCGCTCAATACTGCTACAATTACAGTGATCTCATACCTCTGTCCTTTGTCCTGGGCTTCTATGTGTCTATTGTAATGACCAGGTGGTGGGGCCAATACACAAGTATACCTTGGCCGGATCCCATAGCCGTATTTGTTAGCGCAAATGTTCATGGCCAGGATGAACGAGGTCGCGTCATGAGACGTACAATTATGCGTTATGTGTGCCTGTGTCTGACCATGGTAATGACCAACATATCACCGCGTGTTAAAAAACGATTTCCCAACTTGAGCAATTTTGTGGAAGCTGGTTTGTTAAATGAGAATGAAAAGGAAATTATCGAAAGTATGAACAAAGGATTTCCGCGCCATTCGAAGCATTGGCTGCCGATAGTATGGGCCACTAGTATTATAACCAGAGCACGCAAAGAGGGTCGCATACGTGACGATTTTGCTGTCAAGACAATAATAGATGAGCTTAATAAATTTCGAGGCCAATGTGGCCTTCTGATATCGTACGATACCATCAGTGTGCCTTTAGTGTACACGCAGGTGGTAACTTTGGCTGTGTATTCGTTTTTCTTGTGTTCCGTTATGGGCCAGCAGTGGATCGAGGGAAAGACAGTGGCCAATAGCAATTATGTAAATAAAATTGATTTATATTTCCCCGTCTTTACAACGTTGCAATTTTTCTTCTACATGGGCTGGCTAAAAGTCGCCGAGTCTTTGATTAATCCCTTTGGCGAAGATGATGACGATTTTGAGGTAAATTGTTGAACATTTTTTTTATATGTTAATGCTATCAAATCAGACTAGAGTTGATTAATTCAATATATTTACTACCGGGTTCACGATGTCACTAGGTATCGCGCTATAGAATAAATTCACTTGAAATAAAAACATTTTAGAATTCGTTGTTGTTTTGAATGCAATTCGCATTTTGAAACGATATCGTACGACATCGTTGTTAAAGTATAAAGATTTCATAATAATATGGCTACAATTTGTTGAATGTTATGAAGGAGTTAAGACAAAACAAAAGCGAATCATTTCTGACAACACAACAGTAACATTTTGTTTTCTTCGACTTTAAACTCCTATAACTTACAAATTACTGATCCGATTTTCGTAAATTATATCTTCTGCACATTTGGAAATAATTACCTTTCAAATTTTATGTTTTTTTTTGGTTCAATTAGTTGTATGATATGAGTATTAAAGGTAGAACAAAAACTCACCTGCAAATGTAATTAGCAACTCCATCAAACGAAATTACCACATGATTTTGTAATGAGTAGGACCAGCACTCAGGGGTCGGGCCCTACATATGCAGTGCATTGCGCTAGAACTGGGAAACGAGGGGATAGCGTTAAGAGGACAGATGAAGACAGAATAGAGAATTTCGTTGTAGCTACTTTCACTTTTTTACTTTTTGCTACAGGTACCGCTCTTTAGTGCATAACGGTGTTAATCGTTCTCGGTTATGTTCAGCGAGCAATAATATTTTTATATCAAGTTAAAAGACTTAAAACCTAAACTGAATTCGTTAATTCAAGTCTGATTTGAAAACCACTACAATTTGGAAAACTAGTTTCCATAAAATAATTTCGCATGTACACACAAATCCAAATATACAATTTATTATAAAAAAAAAAAAACATCTTCCATGAAATAATTTCAAAAAAAGGTTAATTGGATGGTGGATCGTAATTTACAAGTTTCCTACTTGATTGTGGACGAAATGCATCATGAACATCCGGAGCTAATCAAAGATCAATATTGGGACGAGGTCTTTCCCAATGAATTACCATACACTATAGCATCGGAACGTTTCCGTGAAGAGCATCCCGAGCCATCGACAGCAAAAATCGAAGTGTCCAAGAATGCGGCCATGCCAACTGTTATGTCTAGTGTGCGCATCGATGATATGGTTGGTACTACTTCCGATACGAAAACTAACTCTCCAAATGTGCAGGCAGTTAATTATAAATTTCCCGAAAATATAGAAGAAGAGGTTAGAATCAAAAATGGCCATGACAGATTATCGAAACTCTTAAGTGCCTGTTATAAATTATAACCCCAAAATTCCTTAACACTCCTAAGCCCCACTTTATGAACAAAAAAAAAAAAAACAAAAAAAAACAGGTGATTGGTCTGATATTGGCACTTTGACCGTTTAACATGTACATGTGATCTGTGCTTAGTACTCCCATTATTAATTTTAAGCCGGTTAATGTGGTACAAGTATGTTTATATTAAAAATATTTAACTCTACTAATTATTATTAGTATTCATAAATAAAGTAGCTAACAAACTTTTTTCCAAAAATTTAATTAGTTTACCACTGAAAACAGTAGTAAAAATCTTTATTAACTATTGATTCTAATTGATTCTTCTGTAACCAATTAAATAACAACAATAATAATGATATGCTTTGAAGACTTCACGCAGCTTTAACAAACACA
Organism: Linnaemya vulpina; assembly: GCA_963675445.1. Taxonomy (NCBI): domain Eukaryota; kingdom Metazoa; phylum Arthropoda; class Insecta; order Diptera; family Tachinidae; genus Linnaemya; species Linnaemya vulpina. The sequence goes on along the minus strand of OY776277.1, from coordinate 11,455,909 downwards.
ACTGGCACGTTATACGTTCTTGCATAAAAAATAAGAAACATCCTTATTTATGTATCTGCACTGCACAATTGTAACTACTACCTTTTATTTATTTAATATCATTTTATATATTTTAATTATTTCTTACAGTGGTAATTCAAACTTGTTTTTTTTTTGCTGACTATTAGAAGTGGGTGAAACTTGTTGATCCGCACGTTTTGGACAAGAAGTTTTGAACAATTCCTTTTAAATTACACTCGATTGGTTAGAGGCGTTGTTGGTCTAAAACGAGCGGATGAACGAGATGTACTCGAATCTATTTTGCATGTCCTACGCAATCTGAATAAAATACATATAAACGAGTCCCTTGAAACTCAATCATTTAATTGCTGCTTTAGCGTGAAAAATCAAAGACGTGCGTGACTACGCATGAGAGATTTTGTTTTTATCTCAATTTATTTTCAAAAATAGTTTTCAATGTAACAGCCAAAAAGAAATTATTTAATAAATAAAAATCATTGAAAGTGTCAAAGTTGTCTTCAAACAGTTACCCCTTCTGGCAAATTCTGATCCGTTTTCCAAAATCTTTGAATTACCACTTCCGTTTTTTGTTTATGCATTTCTTCATATTCATAAATATTTTTAGTCTTATTGGAAAAGAAAATAGAAAAACTAATAATTGTATTATGAAATCCCATGCTCACGTTAGGCTGATGATGCCAGCGGCATACATTTCACAGCCGGTAATGGAAAAACCAGGCCGGGCTCATCACCAAGTCTAGTAAGTCTTAGTGGTACGTTGTCACGTGTCAATACCGTAGCGTCAGCCCTGAAACGTTTCCTGAGTCGTGATGACGGCCGTCCAGGCTCATCAACGCCAAATGAGGAGAATCCCAAATATCGTTTCCCAGGCAGTGCAAGTTCCAATAGTTTGGCACCGGCTGCCACAAAACCAGTTGGCAGTATGCGTATAACCGATCAAGTGATTGAGGAGGTCGATGAACAGACCACCATTACGTCTCAGCGTGGTAATGATCATCGGCCAAATGTACGTGATATTTTTCATCAAAATTCGGGATCAACGGCCAGTATTAATAATCAACTGCAGCAGCAGCAACAGTATCCTACAGATCCCATGGATATACCCATGAAAAATAAATTGTACATGCGTACACAGTCATCTGTCGAGCCTTGTCTGTTTCCAGCCGGTGGAGTAGAAGCACTGCTTAGTACATCTGCTCCATCGGCCGGAAGTCCGACCATGCCCCGCACTGTGCCCAGCTCGCCTATAAATGAAAGCGCAAAATCTCTATTCGATCGTGACAATAAGGAGCGTGGTAGCCGTGAAACGGGTAAGTTCTTAATATTTATTTTAAAAAGCCCCTTTAATCTTGTGCGTGCTACAGGAAATTAAATACTTTTTTTTTTATAAATCACCCCTGACATCAATAGAACGCACTGATGCTCCGCACCAATTCAGGTGGTTCTTATCAACTGGTAAAGTTCAAAAGCAAACAAATTTTGTTCAAATAATTCGTTTTATTTACTTGTTGTTTTAATTTATTGTTTGTTGAAATTCTGTTGATGGAATTGATTTTCATTCGTTCGTTTGTTTGTTTGTTTTGTTGTTTAGCATGTTTTACTTAAGTCGTACTATAAATAAATTCCATAGAATCATTTTCAACTTATTTATTTAGTCTTGACAAGAGTTAAAAAATCAAATTGCGTTAGTTGATGAAATAAATGTAGGCGCTAAATAATGTCTCAACTAACCCTGTACTATTTGAAAGAAATAATCGTAACGTTAGATACTCTGTTGACTGACCTTTTGTGATTTATTTAAAATAAACTTCTGGTAGGTTCGCAGGAGCTGCGGGGGACTGCCGCAAGAAGGTACTCAAACTAATTGTGCAAATTTTTCAAACTTCTCAGCTTATGCACAAACTCTCAAAAACTACTTGAGAATTACATAAGAAAGTTTCAGCATAAGCTAAGAGGCTGTGAAGCCTTTCAGAATGTACTGATGAGTTGGTGCAAGAGCCAATGAAATGCAGGCACTCAAAGGGGCCCATAGATACATACTGCCGATGAATAATTCCCATTCATATATTTATAATTTTGTCGTACACTCATCAATCAAATTCCAGGACTTTCCCAATTTGTGTATCCGATTTGCTAAAAATATTAATTGACCGCTCACCAGGCTCATTATAGACGAAGTGCTTTCTGAACTTCGCAACGAACAAAATAGTTTAATGAATTATTTAAGGCATTTCAGAAAAATAACATTAAAATTAAGATAATTTTGTTAATACATCTATTATAAGTTGCTAAAAGTTAAGTTTATTACGTCAAATATTTGCCGCATTAGAATTTTTCGTATGAATGCAGCTTCCCAGATAGTGTTGGCTTTGTTGCAAAAGTTCTTACGGCAATAAAGTCGAAATGCATTGAACGCAAAAACTCCACAGCAAAACAATAATAGTGCTGAACGCGTCCAAGAGGCTTTTACTAACACCTGAGGCGTGAAAATAGTCTAACTGCATGAACAGCGTACAATAGGAAATTGCAAATAGTTAAATGTCCAGCAAAACCTATAAATACTTGTGTGGTCTATAAGTTTTTATCGTGCTGTTCCCTTTTTATATAAATGCAATAATAATGCAAATATGTTTAAATTAAAAAAATGGTTTTACAAATACATGTTTTTTTTTCATTGTTTAATAAACACGATATATACTGTTAATAAAAACTGTTTAATTAAAAAAATCTGATTTATAAAAGGCGTATAAAATGAATATTTGCACGAAAATTTGTTTTATTAACAAAATAAACCAGCTTTAAAGTTTATCTGCCTAATTAAATAATTTTTCATACAAAAAACTGTGCTATAAGACTCTTATAAATCCATTTTTTTCAAGGTATAATTTATAAAATTATGAAACAACTTTTCATACGCTAATTTATTTTATATTTATATATACGAATCAATTTTTTTTTATAAATTAAGCACATTCAGTTCGAAAGTTTATGTGTTTGAAGATAAATTTACATTTAACTAGCCAAGACGCAAACCGAAAATTACCAACTATTACCAAACTATTCTGTACTTAACGAGCTCTGTTAACCACTTAACAGTTGGAGTAAAATTTTATAATCGAATTTAATTAAAAACTATTCCAGTTTACAAAACTAAAACAAAGCGCTTTTACTGCAAAAGAAACTAAGAAGTGATAAATAAATTTATAAGCAAAAAACAGTATTATTGTGGAAAAGCATGGAGTGACCCATATACATATCAGCTCTTGAAAAACGCCCCACACTTTTTTTCACAAATATATATTGTATTTTGTTTATATTTTTTCTACTTTTTCGACCTTTAGTTTTTTTGTTTAAATATGAATTTTGTTGGTGTTATTATTTATTGTTAATTATTATCGCAAATAAGATATTGAGGGGATACTGAAACAGCGATAAAAATAAAACATTATCGTTATTTTATAAAAAAAGTAACCTCAAACTTAATATTTATATTTTTGTTTATAAATTTATTTCTATTTCGAGAATTGTTTTTTCTTTTTTCAGTTTCAAACGCTATAAAAGCTCGTTTTGTGGTTTTTGCAAACCGAATTCAATGTATTACATTCACTTCTTGTCAACAGTTTGAATGCATAAAGAACAATAGAAAGAGGTTTCCTTTTTGGTTGTTGTAGTGCTTTGACTACCTGTTATATGTACCACATCTGTCGCATGACAATAACGTTTATCCGCAGGCATACAATATTAAGAAAATAAATTACAAAGGCTTGAAAGTAATTTCATAGCGCGCTGACACGAACTCGGAATAAATTCCGAGTAAAAAATGACAAGTTACGATGTTCAGTTCGATTAATCGATTATCGATTGTTTACTATATTGTTATATGAATTATGGCCTCCTTGTATCATATTGTTTGTAGATAATTTTGTTACCTTCTTCTTCGTTTACTATCTCATTCTGTAAAACGAGTGATTTCCAATCATTTTGTACACTCAAATGAAATTTAGAGTGCCTACTCCAGTTTTTTCGTTTCCGTGTTACTGAGTACCCCTCTAATGCTCCATTCAATAATCAATTTGAAAGATTCGAATTTTATTTGTCAAACTTATTGCAGCTTGAGGTAGTTAGAATAAAATATTATATTCTATTCTGACAACTCTCTTAAATGAAAGTCAGAGGGCCTACCTAGTCAGTAGCTGAAATGGAAAGGAATTGATTTCGCATTACAATGTAAATGATATATAAAATAGAATAGTTTCTTTCCGAATCGCATAACAGAGTAACGACTACGGCTCTATCCAATGAACTATTTGTCAAATTTATTTCAACTTGAGGTAGTTAAATTTTAATTCGAATATCCGAAAAAATTAAATAAAATTCATAATAAATCCATTTTGTATGAAAATTCTATTGCTTTTGCAAGTGTGCTGCCGATATTTCACGAATAAGATGCGTTCATGTGTGAATAAAATTTGTTTCATGTGTCATTGATGTTCTGTAAAAAAGTCCACATGATTTAAAATCACTCGATTTACAACACAATGCTGCTAATGTTATAATCTATACAATAGAAAACAATAAATTGTAAAACTTTGTAATAGTATTAAACCTTTTTCGTTTCAACTAAATCTCTTAATTTTAAATCTAAAAAATAGTATTTGAATCTTTTAGGCTCCTCTGTATGTAATTCCGCTATTGCATTATTAATAAATAATAATAACTTTCTTCTTGTAATCCGAATAGAAAATAATGATTAATTTTTATATAAATTTCTCTAATTTTTCACAACTCTAAATCGATTCAGTTGAAGATATGGAAATGCGTTCAACGAGTGATTTAATAGCTGCCGCAAATGCTGATGTGGAAACCGATGATTTTGAAAAACTTAAAGCTGAACGTGAAAAAGAGCGTTTGGAAAGACAAAAGCAGAAATTGGCTCGACAAATTAGTGCCACACCCGGTGCTGAGAATGTACCAACCAGCATAGTGCCCGTGGTGGCTGCAGCAATTATACCAACACCAACAGCCAGTACGTCGGAAGTGCCGAATGCTGCATCACAGTCAATTGTCACCGCCTTAACACTACCAATAGCCAGTTCAAATTTAACGGAGCCTGTAGCACATCCAACACAAAATTAGGCTGAGAGCGGGCGATTTAAATGAATAACACACACACACACATACAAAGTAAAATTAATCCACATTTAAATCAGTTGGAAATGCCATCGAATGTATTGTGCACCACTCTTTTGTATTATTAGAATTAAAATATTTAAAAATTAGTGCTAGTTTTGTAAATAAACTAAAACAGGCAAACAACATGCCTGCAGCACTCTGCTGTAATTTAGAGGATGATGGCTGGCATTTGCATATAACAGACAAGTAATTAAGCTATTTAATATCGGTTTTAAGCTTTATTTTGCTATAACTTTGACTTAAAAGAAAATAATAACTTAAGCAAAAAGGAAAATATTTTTATTTATAAATCCATATACATATTGATCAAAATATTTGGTGCTTTATTAGAAAAGACAAGATTTAAACAAGAAATTAGCTTTTAATATTTATTATTAGTCATTTTAATAACAATTGTGAGCTGCTCATTGAAAACAAAAACAAGATTTAATTGCTGCATAAAAGTGTTTTTTTCTCTCAAATAAGATTTAAGAAAATATGTATTTTTGAAAATTTGATATTTTTTTACATTATCTACTTATATAAGTTATAATAGACTAGATGAATATTTAAATTATAAATAAAACTATTAATTGAAAATATTTAAACAATTATTTGTTTGCTTTTTTTTGTTCGCAGGAAACTGATTAATTAGAAAACAATAGAAATATTTCAAAAAATATGTACTAAAACTTACAAAATATACGAAATCTTTTAATCCATCGTAAAGACGCAAAATCGAATTTGAAGTAGACTAAAAATCTAAGCGCCAGGTGATGTTCAGGCTAATGTAAACAGTGTGCGTGTTACACGAAACCATTTGCCCTGCTTTTAGCCGCCTCATAACTTAAAGTCATAAAATATTGCACTCGAGTTAAATCTGCATATATTTCAAAACCGAAATTTGGTGTACAGATGGTGTACCCTTGGAGGCCTAGATCCATCTCCTATTTGTATTGAAGTCTATTAAAAAAAAAGCATAGAGCACTTCCACCAAAACTAGAGAGATGAAATTTGATAATACAGATTTTTTCTCAAAATTGATTGGAAGAATAATAGATTGAAAAATATAAGAATTTCCTGAAGAAGTTATATTATATATATATATTCATATATATATATATATATTTATATATATATATATATATATATATATATATATATATATACATATATATAAATATATATATTTATATATATATATATATATATATATATATATATATATATTATATATATATATATATATATATATATATATATATATATGTATACATACATATATATATATATATATATAAATATATATATATATATATATATATATATATTTATATATTTATATATACATATATATATATATATATATATATATATATATATATATGTATAAATATATATATATATATATATATATATATATATATATATATTATAAAGACCTTAAGCTTGAAAAAAATGTGTATTATTTATTAAAAAAAGAGGTCGAAAAATTACCAAAAAACTAATTGAGCTAAAGAGATTTTTAGATGATGATTAGGGTTCCTCTTATTTATATATAAGCATGCTGCACAAAATCTAAAAACGGGATATTTAAATCGGGGGAACATCTAGTATTCTCGTCTTGTTACTGTTGAAGACCATTTAAAACATGGGATACTTCCACTGCACTTAGAAAAATTAAATTTGGTCTAGAGACAGACCTTGCAGCTCTACTAATGAGAAAAATTTGAAAACAGGTAGGTTTCATTAAAGAGGCCTAGATTCCTCCTTCTCTGCACTAGCGTTCATCCAAAACATGGGACACTTCTACTACAGCTATATAATCAAAAACATCTGAAAACTATAGTACATCTTCAAAGCGGGCACAAATTTCCTCCTTTTAGTGTCTTGATAGTTAATATAACATTCCTTTTCTAGGAAAACTTCAAAGTTGGCAAATATTTGATTTTTTAAGGAAGTTTCCTTAGAACAGAAATTTTATATTAACTATGAAGAACTTTTCGCTCTTTTTGATATCAATATTTCATAGGGAGCTATCAGACCGCACAGCATACTATTTCGTAAGTAAAACAAGATGCAACAATATCCATCTCCCAAGTTTCCTTCATCTGCCCTCTCAACATTAGTTACTGATTAGTTACAATAGTTATTGATTAGATCACAATTTACTAAAATGTGATGTTCCGATACCTGAAAGTTAGTAACAATTTCTGCAACTCACAGCGCACTGTTAGTTCTTTCTGCTACTTTTTCTTCTCTCATTTTCCCTTTTAATTCGTTTTTGCTTTTGTTTATATTTTTTTGTCTAAAAAAAGCAATCAGTGATGCATTGTGTGTAGTCTCCAATTATTTGCAACAAATAGCGTAAATGGCAACAGGTTACGACAACGACAGCTATTGGAATCGTTCATCCAGCAAGGCTTTCAACTTTGATGACGATGTCAACGATGATACGGACTTTAAGAATGTAGCAGCCGGCTATGAATTGTCCACAGATTTTGGTGGAATACTAAACGATGATACCATTTCTGAAGCAAGTTTTGACAATAGTGCCGCCTCCAGTGCTATAAATTTATCTATAAAGTCTTTACTTTCGGATGAAGCTTTAAAAACGATATTGCATGAGCAGTCAATGGATGATCGACTAATGCCAAAAGGCATGACTGCTGAAGAGGAATTAAAACTGTTAAGAAGACAAATACAAAATACTTTATACACCCCCTCCCCAACCACTACAGCGCAAAAGATGCTTTGTGGTAAGTAGCACGAGTAGAAAAACGTAATATTTTCAAAAGTTATAAAAACAAAATTCCAGGGGTAATGGTGAATTTTGAAGTCTTTAAGTCCTTACGTGATAAAAAGCAATTGCTGGATGCTGTGCTCGATTTGGGCGCTGCCGGGGATGCTATCATTAGTGTGACACTATTTTTGGAAAGATCTTTAAATAAACAGGACTTCTTCAATATACTAACTGATAGACCCAAAGCTATGCAACATTATGTAGCATTCCTTAGACAACAAAACCCTCTAGAAGCCGCAATGTTCTTAAAAGATTTGAATAGATCACAGGAATCGTTGCTGCTGCTTTACAAAGATCTTTATCTCTCAGACACCATAAAAGAACGCAAAGAAAAATTACAGAAAATTATGCAAAATTATCCCGGCATTTGTACTCTGTATCCACAGTTAATACATGCGAATATCAAATTACTTAACATACTAGAAACTGAACGAAACTCTCTTAGCGACTTAATAGATATAGATTCTAGTCCGATTGAAATCTTATATGCTTGTTGTACAAAATATAACAATTGGAAGGAACAGGATATGCAAAAGTCTATATCACCGTATCCTTTTACAGCCGATTTACAAATATCTGCCGGTCAATTTGAATGGTGTGCCTTAAATGAACGTACTAAAGCTCAAGCTTTTGCCGATCTTACACATATATTCGAACACATGCCCACTTGGCATCCCATTAAACAAAAGCAATTTCATATAAGTTTCTCTTTGGATTTGGCTATTTTACGTTTGTTTGAACTACAAGCGCCAGCCACTGTACTTTATTTGTTCTTATCTCGTGTGTCTAACAACAATGAAAAACTAGTTTTGGCCAAAAAGGTTAAATGTGTTAAAGCGGAAATAGATGCTCTTATGGGTCTAAAAGATATTGTCCAGTTGACTTTATTGAGGGACTCATTGCCCGAACGCTCTGAAGAGCAATTCTATTGTGACAACGCTTTGAAAACAGCTCAAACGAAGAGATGGACTACGGATAATATAAAACTAAAATTAAATAACAATCTTAGCTAAAATCTGCAAAAAGCAAAACATTTATTTTTACTTTAATTGTAAAAAATCTCTGGAAAAGTCGAATTGTAAATAAATAAGTGATTTTTAATAACAATTTTTTAGTATTTATCAATTTAATTTGTTACCCAGTTGTGTTTTTTAATGTTGAAAGGAAGAGATGGACTCCTGTCTTCAAAGTTTGACCATAAGGCGAATGGGACTTGCAGCTTGCTGAATTTAGGATATAAGAGCCAATTAAGTGCAGGCATATAGACGTAATAATCCGCAAAAAGCAAAGTAAATGTTTAACAATTTTCATAGATATAAAATGTCTCACTTTCTTTTACTGAGGCCGGTACACTGGGGACGACCATTACTAACAATATCAAATTCAAATATTGATTGCGATCATAATATTTGCGTTTTCATTAAGATCAAATGTTTGTATTTGTCCTAAAATTACTTGAACTAAATTTACATGTACACATGAAAGCACTTACTTTGCAAATGATTTGATGGTTTTCGAATCATCAGTTTTGATGGGATGAGTTACGGCGGCAGGCACAAATATTTAATAGAATATAAATGATTCTTTTTAAATAATTTTTTTTTTTTGATTACATAGCAATATATAAAAGAATTGTGCAATATTGCTTATCTTATTGCAACAAATTTTTATTTCATTGTAGAAACACTGAATACCCTTGCGACTACCACGTACGCTTGAGGGTAAAGCCACTATTTTCAAACACATTTATTTCAACTTATTCAAAATATATCCACAAATTGATGGAATATTTTCGATTTTTAGCACACTTTCCAGACATACGTACATACACATAAACATGTATGTATGCTTATAGCAAACTTTGACGGAGGATGCTTGTTGTATGATATACTTTACTGATCATATTTTCACTTTATATGCACTATTACCACTCGACCAACATGTTGAGAGCCACAATAACACGAAATTTCATATATTTTGCTCAATATGTTAACACAAACACGAAACAAATTCTATGAATATTGAAAGCGAGCATCACTTCTTACAAGCAAAAAAGGCCGCGAACAAATTTGACATGTAACTGAATCAGTGCTGCCTAATTGATACCCAAATGTCAAAAAGAATGACAGAGAAAAGGAAACGGATAAAGCAATGCATACGGCATCGTTGTCCCGCGAAAGCTACTTACCGTAAAGTGTATGTTTACATATGGTATGTTTGCATATGTGTAATTTATGTATGGCATCCCATTGCCTTTCAGCTATCAATGTTAGCCGTATTGTTAACATTGTGTTAAAGTACGCTATTTAAAAAACAAATTGATCATATAAGGAACCGGAATTATCACATGCTAGTAAAATCGTTACTTTCTCGCACCTTTTTTCAAAATTAATAAAAGTCGATAATTTCACTTATTTTTGGGAAATATACAAAAAATTTAAGTATTTTCATATTTATTTTGTTATATATTTTTTTATTAATAATTTTTCTTTCTTGTAGTTGTGTAATTGTTTTGAAGACAGTATCTTAAATATTTAGTGGTTATATAATTTATATTTTTAATAATTTATTTATAAAACTTGTAAACATTTAAAGCATTTTTTTTAAATTTAATTGATTTTTATAGTTGCTTGGTTTTTGAATTTTAGTTTCCTAGAATATATCAATTCAATTTTCAATAGTGCACAATATAAGTTAATTGCGGAAATAAATATGTAGTTAGAAATTAATAAGCATTGTTTTTAATAATTAAATTTAAATATACTAGTACATATGATTAATTTTAAATTTAGGGTTTTTTGTTGTTTTAATGAAATTTGTTAGATGACATGAGTAAAAAATATTGATATAATTAAACAAATTAATAATAAATTTGAACATATATTCAGTTATTCTAAATTAAATTAATTATATACTTAAATACCAAATTTAAACTTGTTAGGCTGTTAATTTATAAAGAAGTTCAAAGCTTATTTTTGTATATATATATATAAAATTACTATGATTTCAAATAAAGCTATTGAGTGTTTTGTTTGCCGTTATATACATTTTGATGCGAATACATGTTTAATGGTTTATGCAATTTCTTTTCAATGTTAAGGTTTCTTATTTTGTGCTTTTCATTTTTTAGTTTTTAGAAAAAGCTTAATAAAAATATTGTTTAATAATAAAATATACAACAAATATAAACAATTAAAAATAGATTTCATTGATCGACTTTATAATCATTTTATCAAAAAGCTAACTTTAGGTTCGCTAATGAGTTCCCAATAAGAGTGAGTTGTAATTGGCTTTCACTTGTTAAAACATAAGTTTTTCAAAGCAATTATATGTAATTACAAATCTATATTACTCTTAACAAAACTTTCCGTAAATAAGATAAAGTTTTTGCCAAGTATTTAAAAGCGTAACTTGCAAAGCAACTCAACATATTCCAATTTGCAAATATTACAATTTCAGGGATACATGTTCAAATGAGCGTGTTTCCAAATGTCCAAACGTAATTTTTAAGGTTTGAAACGGTCTATACTACAAGCTTAATATATAATTTAGGAAATGCTGTATTTCAAAACTTGATCACTTCAATAAAATGTTTCACAGAAATTTCGTTTCGAGCCGTTTACAGCTCTTAGTAATTTCTTTACAAAACAGCTCTTTCAGCAGTCCTTTGCAAATAGTATTTCGTTGAAGCCTCTATAAAATTTTATATATTCTATATTCTACAAGAATGTATATTTAAAATAAAAACCAATTTTTCTATAATCTGAGTACATTAGTTTACATGAGATTTTTGGACTTATGCCAATAGAACTATAAACAAACAATATAATATATAAGCACATAATAATAATGATAATAATAAAAATAATTACAAGAAATATCACTAATAAATAGTTGAGCGAATAAACAATTAAAATAGCAGACAAATATAATATATTAACGAGCCATTTTAGTTGAAAGAACGAAAATGTTGTGTGGCATTAGTATTAAAAAGAACTCATATTTTAAAAGTTAAAAAATAAAAAAATAAAAAACAAGTTTGCAATAATCATGAAATATTTAAAAATTGACGAAAATGTTTTCCTTTTCACTATTTAAAGAAACAAGTTTAAGAATTACAGAATTTAAGCAAACGTTGACAAATGATCGTCTTAAATTTAACACTCAACATTTCAAATATCACATCGGTATCCTCTAATTTATGAGTAGCATGATGCTGCTGATTTTGTCGATTGTGATCCTCTTCAGCTTGGTATTGTTGCTGCTGCTCTTGAACATAGAAATTAGAATTTGTTTCGCCCTCAGTTCTTGCTATAAGAGTCTTAAACTTCTCATTGAGGTTCTGTTCCAGATCTGTGTTATTATTGTTGAAATACAGCACATACGCTAGCTCTAATAAATAATAATCCAAATCAGCCAAAAAGAAACGTTCACATTCAGCCAAATCGTATTGATGATTGATGAAATGACTAAGCAGATAGTAAATAAGAAATCTTAGATCGGCTCGTCGCAATGGTACATAGCCGGTGTCTTTGGAGAAGTATTCAAATATTTTTAAAGCACACAGAGAATTTTTTGTACTCTGCAGGCATAACGTAAAGGCATCAACGTATTGAAAGTTCAACATCAAAGTCCGTATACGATATTCCAAACGATTTTTCGAAAATTCACGAACTTTGTCAGGGCTATAAAGGCCATGGAATATGTACAGACAATAATGTATATAATTGCAAAGATTTTGCAGCTCCTCGCTGTCGACTGAGGCAACTTCTTCATTATTTCGGTTACCATTGTCATCTTCTGCTGCATTCAAGTCTGCAGCATTTGCTATATTTTGCCGAAAACCATTATCATCTGTCAAACTGGCATTATCGACATCTACATTCGGTAATCGTGCATAACTGTGTTCATCTGGTGTACACTCATACGAACTATTTGTAACCTGCTGAAGATTTTGATCTAAAATGTTATCCGCCAGTAGGGGTGTATTTAGCGACAATTGCAAGGAGGAGGCATCATTCTGACTGAGATTTTCAAGAGATGAAATAAGATCATCCGACTCTTGCCCCGTTACGACATTTGCCGAGCTATCGGCTTGTGTAGTTGATTTGTATTCTTGTGGGGACGGTGAAGCTCTCAGGGTGATGCCACCAAATTGTTCAAAATCGATATCGGCTTCTTGCAGAAAATAGTATTTATAACGTGGTATTGTCTTTAAATAACGTATCGGTTCACTATCCAAACGTATGCGAGGTCGTGGCAAATTGATTTCGACAGGTATTTCTATACACTGACTTTCGAAACGCATTAAACGTTTCGTCGTGGGAAGACAAACAACACGTTGCTTCATTTTATCAATGCAAGCGCCCAAATCTCGCCCACACTGAAAACGGATATAAACCAAGATATATATTAAAAATGTGTGGCGAAATTGTTAGTTTATTGACATCTTGACTTGATGGTGTTCACTTTGTTTATACTGACCTGGCCATTCGAATTTCCTCCAAAGGCTTTAACAACATAATCAGTTGTCATGACTAGAGTAAAATCAGCACCGCAATCTACATACATTGGACGATCGATATTATCTAAAGGTGAAGGTTTATTAACTGCCCTTCGTTCTTTGTCTTCGGTACCCAATTGATGTTCTAAGTTTTTACCCCAAGTATATAAAGTGCAGGAAGAAGAGATTAAAGCAAAGTGAAAAAGTCCACTAGAAACCTGAAAACATACTTGCATGAGGAAGATTTTTAAAAAAGCAGTTTTAAATTCCTACACACCTGTAATATTTGTCCCGCTACTTCGGAGGTGTCAACTAGATGTGGCGACATATGTTCACAAGGATCCACTTCGGTTATTGATATCTGTTGTGTAGGTGCTGGCGGAGCTGTGAGTACGTTTGGTGCAGCTGTTATTTCCGCCATGTTATCTAGTTTAGTTCCTTGTGCAGTCGCTATTGTATTAGTTTTCAACACTGGAACACCTCCTACAATTTCATCCTCAATAATTTCCATATTGATATTAGCATCGGTAGCATCTTCGGTGGCAATAATGTTTATATCTAATGGTGCACTGTCACCAACAGGAACAATGGCAGCAACTCCGGATACAATATCATCTTTGGCAATACTAGTAACGTCATTACCCTCATTGTCGACCCTTATAATATCCAGATCTGGTGTTGTTATTGTAACCGTTGGCATACTATCTTTTGTATTTGTCGGCGACATGTCCGATAGTGTAGCCGGTGTTGTTGTAATAGTAGCCTCAAAACGACGGCTCATTTCGCGTCGCTGGTGTTCTTCAATTTTTTGCTTAGCATTTGCTCTTCTTTTGATTTGATTGGCTAAGCGTAATGCTTGGGGCGACGAGCCCCAAGTATACATACGTTCATTCTCATCTACGACTATCTGTATGTTAAAAAAGTTAATTTCATATTGAGAGCAAAAAGTGATTGATGTTTCTGTGTATATATAAAATAAATACTTACATTTGTAAAGAATTTTGTATGAATCAGTCTTATTTTCGCTGTGCCAATTTCAAGTCTTTGAGGTAATAAGTATTTTACTTGAAAAGCACAGTTGATTTCTCTTTCCGCTTCTTTACAACCACTGCTAGTGTTATCCATATTTCCCTCATTGTTTGGCGAACCCAAGCCAAGTTGTCCGAAATGATTTGATCCGAATACGTACAGTTCGGTTGTACCTGGTAAGCAACCTTCGCATAACACTAAGCTGTGCGCATGGCCTAAAGAAACTTGTAGAATTTTCTAAAGTATTCAACCAAATTACTATAAAATTTTTAATTCGTTATTTATATACTATACCTTATATTTAAAAAATGAAATAACTTTTGGCTCGGATACATTTTCTGTACTACCATGACCCAATTGACCATATACTCCCCAGCTATAATAGATATATTAAATAGACATTCAGCATTTTTTTAATAAGGTCACTTACCCCCAAGTATAAAGTAAACCATCTGCTACCACCGCACTATGATATTGTCCAGCCTCCAGTATGGTTATATTTTTACCATCAAACTGCTTAACTAACATGGGCTGCAGAGTCATTTGCATTTGCCTGCCTATACCTAATTGGCACAAATTATTATTGCCCAAGGTGTACAGCTGAAAAAAATTAAATTTACGATATCTGTGGATAAATAGGAATATTATTTTATAGACTTACTCCGTTATTTGTTAGTATTAAAGTATGCTGGCGCCCACATTTAACTGCATGTACTTCTAAATTTAACTGGGACAATAAATCTAAACTTTTTACAGCATAAGGGGGTTCAGGAGTATCTTAAATGAAATGCATTTGAAAAATATTTAGTTTCCAAATGTGTAAGTTTACTACAATAAACATACCGGAAGATTTGTTAACACTATAATTGCAAGGCACACCGTTCGAGCCCCAAAAGTAGGCTACGCCGTCCACCACGCAGGAGCAATGGGCACAGCCCGCCGATATTGGTTTAAAACGCGAGGTTTCAATGGCAAATTGATTGTCTTCATATGTTAAACGAAACGTATTAAGGGCATTTAATACCCGATCACATTTTGAGCGCTGAGATTCTAAGTGAATGAGCACAGCCAGATAGGTTTCAATGAGATTTTTACAAAAATCCAACAAGTAGCTGTTATTGTCATTTGATTGCGATGAGGATGATGTATGAGAGACAATGGGTCTTAAAGTAGCTGAGAAAGGGTTCAGTTGTTGTTCCAAGCGCTTTAAAGAGAGAAATTATTTGAAGCAGTTTTTAAAGGTTGCAAATAGTCAGATTTTAATTATTTACTTTTAAAACACTTGGCCTAATTTGCAACATTTTTTCTTGTATGAACGTAAAGTAATCCACTGCTATGCTGGGTAAATATGTTATAGTTTCCGTAAACATGGGCTCACTTAAATTGTAAAGACACACATTCAGTTCTGTATACCAACCTAAGAACGAAATAGTTGTCAATTCTATTTGAAAGCAGAAGACAATTAAAGCAATTACCAAATTCCTGACCAACAACACTATTTAGAGCCACAAAGGTATCAATGCAAACACCTCGTACTTTGGCCAACAAGAGAGCCGCGGAAAACAAGCCACTTTGACATAAAACTATGCTTGTCATGTTGGTGTGATATTTGCCATTCAGAACCAGAAAGTTCCTTAAAAATATATACACATTTGAATCCATTACTTGTTTTTCCTATTACATTAAGCATAATTACCATATGGGAATATAATTTTTGTCATTTACAGCCTTCTCTGCTAGAGTGATGAGTAGCAAATTTGCCAAATGAAACTGCGATGATGGTGACATTTGTAGCTGACTTAATGATTCGTCGACACCGTAGATATAATCACTACAGGGTTCACCCTCGTTAATATTTATGCCCTGGCCTTCAGGAGAATATTCTGCTGGAGTACGCGGTAATATCATGCGCACGTCTTCCGAGTGTCGATAGGTGATGTCAGGCAAGAGTGTCTTTATGATGGGATGACAGTAAAATTTCGATTTTAGAATATGACTGAGTTTTAAAGCCATGGCACAAAGATGCCTCAAAGCTGTGGTCTGGCCAAACATGGCCATTTTTAGTGCAGTTCTTATGGGTTTAATGCGTGCGGCGTTATAAGTGAACAAAGCTTGTGTAACCTTCTTACGGCGCAATAGATAATCACCAGCAAATTCAATGCAAGCCTCATACGTTAGATCAAATGTGTTGCAAAAATCCCGACATTGTTTCCATTCACAAGCTAGTGCGCAGTCGAGAAAAATAGCAAATGGTTCTTTTCTGCAATAGAAATTATATTTTAGCCACTATGTAGGACGTATGTAAACTTTTGACAGATTTTTTATAAGATATATTTAATTTATGTATATATAAGGAATTTTGTGTTCGAATACACATAAATTATTTGGTTGCTTATCAAGTTGAATGTCTAAAATTTGTCTTCTGCAGAATTTATATATCTTTTTTTTTCTATATTATTAACATAGAAATATTTAATTCATCTGAAGAGACAAGCAATTTTAGTTAAAAGAAAATATTAGGCTGAATTATAACTTACTTGAGTTGTATATAATATAAGTTTTTATTGGTCACCACGTAGCAAGGATCATAGTTGATTTTCGGGAATTCATTTTGCATAATTTCCACTTGTTTCAATGAATATTCCTCTTGCACATCAGCTGTTTCATAAAACTTTACATAATCCATAGGCGATTTAATATCTTTCTGTTCGAAAGCTTTGGTCTTCTCATCTTTCGATATGACTTCAGTTGTATTTAAAGCTGGACGGTAAGTGGCCATTTGATAGAGACTTAAAACGGTTTCATTTTCGAAACGAAACAAACCCATTTGGGAGGAAGAGTTAAATCTCTAAATGAAAAGAGAAACAATGCTTTTAAGATTATATTTAAAAGAAAATGTGAATAAATTTACTTACATCTTCGTTGCCGGTACGTAAAGAAGCCATAGCGCTGCTTATAACACCAACAGCATTTATAGAATTACTAAGAGACATACAATCACGACTACACTGTTCCGTACTTGTTGTTGTGGCAGCACTAGTATCAGCTGGACTCTCAGCTTGTGCTTTTTTAATATCACTTTCACCATCAGCTTTATTATCATCTACATGGGTTTCATTGTCACTGAGATCATCTGCAGACTTTTTAGCTTCGGCATATTTTTCTTGTTTTTCAACGTCCATATCCCGATTTTCTTTTTCTGTATTATCGCATTCCTTTGTTATACCAGTGCTACCCTCCACTGGCGAATCATTATTGTAATCGACATATTGTATGGAGTATAAAATATTTGAACTGATTAAAATGTCTACACAATCTGGAGGGATTTTGTATAGAAACAATGGTTTTAAATGTATATCTATGCTGTGCACCGTAAAGCTGTTCGATTGACTATGAAGAGCACTTAACAAATAAGTACTGCGTAAATTTTGAATGGTATAAAAGGATCCAACAGAATTGGCCAGCAATTCTGGCGTTAAAGAAGGTGAATCCACAATGGCGAAAGAAGAGCCCAAGGAATTATCGGGCATATCTGTAAAGAGAATTA
Source organism: Linnaemya vulpina (assembly GCA_963675445.1). Lineage (NCBI taxonomy): Eukaryota > Metazoa > Arthropoda > Insecta > Diptera > Tachinidae > Linnaemya > Linnaemya vulpina. The sequence goes on along the minus strand of OY776277.1, from coordinate 11,437,834 downwards.
AATGTATGCAGATTATTATTATAATTACTATTATTATTATTATTAATAATGTTTAAGCGTGAATAGCAACAATATGTTTTTTATGAATTTTAAGTCTTTTGCTTGCGGTTCTTAAACTAAAACTTTCGGTAAAGCCATCACTAGTACAATTTAGCATTTATTTTTAAATTGAATGGGATGACTTACATTTTAATTAATCTAATCGTTTTATTTTTGCTAGTACATAATAGCTTTTTGGGTGCAAAAAAACTCACCAAATTTAGTTCTCAGTCTATATAGAAATTTCATAACACATTTAAAATCTTAATTTTTATATTTCGTACATTTTAAAAAGAATAGAAAGAAAAATAAGAAAAAATAAAAATGCAAAAGAAAGAATCTATATAATTATATCATTTGGGGGATATTTGTTTGTTTGTTTGAGAAGCAAGTTTCTATTGACGCTGTAAAAGTGCATTTTGTTGACGTGTGAAATTATTTGCATTTTACGTATTTAGATTAATTATACTCTCTGTTCATGGCATGTATTGAAAACACTTATTTTATGGATTTTTTTTACCTCAGAGAACAAAAGATATAAATTTTTACTAATGCTTCCATAGTGTAACATTTGAATTCAAGGGTGGTTAAATTTTTATTTTTTTGTCATCGGTTTCTGAAAAACCGTTAAAATAGCCATTGAAAAAGGCAAACTTATCAAAAATATATTAGTTATCCGCAAAATCAATATTTATCAACGGCATCCGCGGGTCCAGCTTAAGCGTTAATTTTTTAGAATTCAATACAAAATAAAACAGTGGAATTTCGCCAAAAGCAATTTATTCATATAATTCTGTTAGGGTTGTGGAGGAAGAGAATATCCCTTTTTCTTTAGCTATGTATCCGCCCATGATCAATCGAATTAAAGATTTTTAAATGAACATTGCTTGTAAGTTATTAAATGAGCTTATTTACTTGTACATGATGCCCTAAATAAATCAAAAGCTTTCATTATTGAAATTCAAAACAAATCAAAACATTTACATATATTCAAAATATGAAGATGATAGACAACTTTCTTTTGGAAATTTCTAACAGTCCTATTAGGTCTTTGTCTACCACGGAAACATAGCTTTAATACTGTTCAAAATTTTCGGATAAATTAACTTTATACTACGATGCGATTTAGCTTACGGCTTACTTATCTCAAAGATAAAAGTAACACATGCAATGTTCATACCTAAACGGTGTATTAAATTTTTTAATATTAAAGTTAGGCCCGATGGCGGTAAAGACTGCAAAGAGACTGGCAAGTGTATTAAAAAAATTGTTTTATAAAAGTTTTTATAAATTGAATTAGTTTAGAAATGAGACCGTTAAATCATATTATTTTTATTAAGAAGGAAATACAATTTAAAAAAGAAAGCTCTCATGTACCATATTCTCTTTTTTTAAGAATTGAAGAATTTTAATTAGTGGCTTCTAGTTCGACAGTCCTTAAAACATATTTTATAAAATATGTTGAAGAAACCATATTGTTTAGTTATTTGACGAATTAGTCTTCGTTAACTCAGTATATCTAAAGCAATCGTGAATAACTATAAAGATTTTTTTACTTACATTCTTCAATTTTCTGGCGATTATCGGAGAGCCGCATTTTTATAGCATTTAATTTTTTTGAACCCAAAGATTTTAGAGAAGCAAGACGAGCACGAGCAGCTGGTAATATCCCAGCACGGCCATTTGTATCATCTAAGTCATTAATAATATTGCTTTCTTGTTGCTGTAGCTGTTGCGAATGAATTGTGCTTACTGGCTGTTTAGCATTCAAAGACGTGGCAATCACAGATGCTTTTGTTTCCAATTGTCGTGTTAATGCTGTAGAATACGATGGTGGTGGAGGTTGTTGCTCACCATTTTCATTTGAATCGGTATCAGATGTTGTAGTAATAGCAAAGGTACCAACAGCTGTGATTGTTTGGTTAGTTGCCTGTATTTGAGTTGTTGGCATTGCCATTAAAGCAGAGGCAGAAGTGGAAGCTGTTTCTCCTGCTGTTGCACATGATATATGTGTTGCTGTTGTTGTTTGCAACTTATCATCACAGATGAAAACATCTTCGTCATTTTGTGATTTTTCCGAAGCTGGATCTGATGAATTGCTAGTATTTTTTAAAGGCATTACTATTTGCCAATCATTTTCTTTGGGTTGCGAAGTTGTGGGAGACATTTCACCTGGGTATATGTATTTGATGGCCTTTTGTTCCAATAGTAACTTAAATTGTTGTTTTAAGGAAGAAGTTATCTGCAATAAACAGTTTTCATATAACAGTTTTCAGCAATAAAATTGCTTTATTGGTTACAACTTACTAATAACATGACGCTATCAAATGTATTGTCTCGACAGATGAGCAGTTTCACCACTGATCCACTTTCCACAGCTGTACTGGCCACAAAGGGACAATTGGGACTGAGGCCAACAAAACATATTGAACCATCCGAATAACCGATAACAGCGCGATTTACTCCCTCCAAAGTACGCCACCATACTACGGACAAGGGATAAGGACAAGTGTTTGAGGCCATGAAAGACAAATTCATTAAAGGTAATTGGCTGTTGCCCGTCTTATCATTCAGTTGATTGGGAGCAGTGGAAGTTGCTAGCATTTCCGCAGGTACATCGTGACTAAAAACTTCCATATTTGCATCATCTGTGGCAGCAGGTTCCACCATTAGAACGATATCATCGATAACAGCTTCCTTTTCATCACTATCGGCTTGGTCTACATTTATATTATCTTTTTCTATTACAATTTTTACATTTTGACTTTCATCTCTATCGCCACTTCCAGCAGCAACATCAATGTTAATCGGTGGCTTTTCTTTTGAGCGTTCCTCATTTTTAAGCACATTGAGTGCAGAATTTCGCTTTCTGGTCAATTGGTTGGGACATTTTTTTGAATTGGGACATTCATGGGGACCCACAAATGGTATAATATAAGAAGTTACTTGTGTTAGACTGTAGTGTGATTGCGGGTAGCCAGTAGTGTTGGCATTCTTTTCCAAATAGATTTTATCAACCACGGCTAGAGCTGGCACTATGTGAAGTGTGTTATCGAAACCTGAAATTTATAGAGTATATAACAGATATAAAAGTATGTAGATGCTGCAACAACATCCACATTTCTAAGATAACATCATTTGAAATAAATTTTAAAAATATTCATTACGTTCTAAGTAGAAGGCTGACTTCATGAACACTGAGAAACTGTTACAATATATGTAGATGGCAATGCAATATCAATAAGCAGAAATTTACAACGAAATTGTAAAATAAAAAAGTTAAGTTCTACATATGGACAAAGTTTAAATGTTTATGCGCTTGTATGTATGAGTATAATATGATTTCATTTATGTGTGTCCTGTGGCTACTTTGCAAATTTCGGGGATAACAAATCGAAATTGAGGATAAGGTCTTATATGTACATAGTGGAAGACTAGATGGACAAATTTCGAGTAGTTGTGCTACGTGTTGCTTAGTTGTAACATCCTTGAAGCGAAATAACTGTAGCAATATCAATATAGTTCAATGTGGTTTCTATTGTATAACAAATAAATACGAAATAAAACACCATACTTACACAAAACCAACAACCATGTTCCCGATGGATCAAAGCATACATCATGAATAACACGAGATGTACGACGAAAACAAGATACCAACTTTACAATCTCTTGACCACCCTCACTGGTGTAGCGCAACACAATGTCATTGTCCTCTGACACTAAGCACAGCAACTGTTTGTGAAAATCATATTCTGTGATAGTCGATAGCTTGCAGTTGAAATTTGTAATTAATGGACGCAGTTCAAAAATATCCAGATCATAAAGAGAAGTCATAACGTTTTTGTTCCCAAGTGATTGCAGGAATACGTTAAAAACCAAATAGACCCTCTTTCCTCAATGGTAAACTGCAAAGAAATTTTTATAAACATTTTATACATAGAAAATAGTTTTGGGGAATAAAGTGAAGGGTGCGGTCTTATTTTGTTCGTCTTATAAATAACTATCCTGCAGCATATTTTATACTTGAGGGATATTTTCCGTCTTCATTTTAATAGTACGAAAAAGTTGAAATTAATTTTAATTATGGCTTCTCACTCACAGTTAAGTTAATTTATAAATTCTTATACCGCCAATGATAATTTTGGTTGCAAAACCAGGGAGCATAAAATGTTTTCAGCTTTTATTTTTTTGTTGTTGATTTTTGAACAAGGAAGTAAAATAGAACCAAAGAAGAAAAATTCAATAATTGTCGGCCATAGCATGAATATGTATGTATGTATGTATATGTAGTTATGTATGCTTTGTACATTAATTGGTTTTTATTCTATAAAAATATTTTAATAGACAAATGTACTAATTCAGTTGATTGGCGCTATGAATAGTATTTTTAAGTCGTCTTCTTGTAGTAAATTGTTAAAAACACCCCGTACATTTTACAGTCGCACGTTCTGTCTAACACACTATTTTATTATAATTTTTATTTATTTATTTTATTTTTGGCTGCGCACTCACGTAATGTTCTTGTTCTTCTTTTACGGCCGTTGTTGTCGTTGGGTCGTCTCTGTAAACACCGACCCAATCGCCAAGCAAAAACCCTCTTTTTAATGGTTACACTAAAATGGTTTCTGATAGCTTGCTGCTTGTTCTATTATCCATCTGCTCTATGTAGGTTCTCTAAATGAGTGTATGTATGTATGTGAGCGCTGGGATTTTCTGCTGCGATTTTCCTTTGTATTAAACAATTTGTCTCCTTGCTTTTTTATTACACTTCACAGACTTAGCAATAACATGCTCTTAAATATAAATACACTTATAGAACTTTATTAATTCACTATAATTTAATTTTAATTATATATATGTATATACAACTGTAGTTCTCCTAAGTGGTTCTTAGCAGAAAATCAAAATAAAGGAAATCCAATAAAAATTTCCTCCAGATGACAGAATTGGCACAATTCTAATGTCATCCTCCAACTTGGCAGCACTGAACTGTACGAAAACAAGCAAACAAAATCAAAATACGTACAGAGTTGATATTTTTAGTATAAATCAATATAAAGCTTTCATATTCAAGGTAATTTAATAAGTCCGGCAATCGATTTCTATAATTACGGTAACTTTAAAATTCGTTTCCTCTACATTTTCTGACAGCTGTCAAGTAAAGCTTTTAGTACACATATTTCAACAGCGATCATGACGTCGTGGTGGAATTGAATATTGTTAAATATATTGCGAGTTTTTGTTATACTTTGACAAGTTGTGAAAAATTATAGAGAAAAAGTGTGTAATTCGAATAAAATTGTGAGTGCGTGTGTTTTTAAGTAAAATTATGCTGAATTAAACAATAAATATTGGTTTGCCACTTCAATGGACCTCAGGTAAGTACGCGATATAATTGTTGCAAATATATGTGCTACGAAGCTGACTGCCTCTGGTGTACATAGCCATGTAAATAATATCTTGGTGAGATATAATGCTCCCCGGCCAGATTGCCTATCAATATTGTTACTTGGCCGCCGTGAAAGCGGCACATACTTACGCACAAACATTAAACTAATGGCAGAACATACATATCTATGTATAAGTGAAGGCAACCAGATAACTTCCGGAATCAGACATTTACTTCAATCGCTTTGGACATGTTACTGACACAGGTCATTTGCAAATGCACATACATATGAACTTTAATGGTTATCGCATGCATGCCGCGGATGTTGCATTGTGCCTTCCACAACAGTGAAGAACATTGCAAATGTACTTGTTTGTATATTCCCTATGCAACTTTGCTTTCCATTTCTTAAGGCTTAGCAGGGATTATAAGCCTACTGAAAAGATTTTCATTCTGCTAGCGTTGGTTCATTCGTATTAAACCTACCCCTATAGTCTCGAGTGCATTTAGCTTCCATAAAAACTCATTTTGGTAAACTTTGGTTGTGATTGAAGATAGTGGCCGGTAAAGTTTTAAACTTAGTCTAGCCATATCTCGTGCGTGCAAATGACGACACAACCTGTTTGGCTTCCTAATTTTACGTGCGTAATACTCCATCATATATTAAAATAATGAAAACTGTTTAGTCTTTCATTAAGACGAATTCGTTGTTAGCCACTTGATATATGATGAGAAGCTCTTCTATTGATATCAGGGCCTGATTGCGGTACTCGATACCTATTGGTCCCAGATGTTTTTATATATGACTTTTATTTATTTGTTTGCTGTCCGTGGGAGAAGGAGGGTTATCTTTAACATGTATGCATGTATGTGTATATGTAGGTGCACACCATTATATTCCCTAATAAGTTTATAAGTTATGCTTTGTTGGCAGAGTCTTCATCGTCCGCTGGCTACAGACTACATGACTCCATATTGAATTTAGTTTGGTCTCGTCTTCAGGACATAAAGTCGTGAAGTGTTACGAGCCAAATAGTCTTGACAAACAAAAGAGAAACAAAATTTACAATGCCGACTGGTAACTATGAGCATTGCGGCGAGGTTGTTAACCCGTATTGTATTCGTTACTGTATCTGACTGCTAACGACTTATGTCTTCACATAAGAAGTGACAACGTAGTTAACCACGGAAAATTCCTTAGGAGAACCGTAACCTCGTATAATTATTTGAGCAGTGAATTTTAACTACAATGAATGCGAGTTAAAACTTTCAAAGGGTCAAGCGATCAATGGTCTGGTTGCACTTCAAAAATAATTGCCAACGAGGCTTTATGTTGACAGACTCAGAGCTGCTTTGCAACTGATATTTCGATAGTTTTGTACTTGAGAAGCGTCGTGCAGAAAAATCAATTAATTTAGGTAATTTGGCTGCTGTATTGAATTTTACGCAAGCCGTTTGTATAGTATGTTGTCAATTAGTTTCATTGAAAATTCATTGTAGTGTGGTCTTTGTGAATAGTTAAAATATTGATTTGTGATCGAAATGGAAGCAGAAAAGTAGTTGTTATCAGAATGTATTGAAATCTACACATAAATCTTTATGATTATCTGTTGTTAAGGTTAAAGCACTATACAAAGCAAAATTATAGCGTTGCATAATGAAAAATATGTTCATGCAACTTATGAGTGTTTTATAGTCTGTATGTAAATGAAAAAGTTTCTTTGTGTCTTAGATGAAATGGATCATATGAACATACGGGTGTGTGTATATGAATTGTTATGTCTTGCACGCGGTTTTGGTTGCATTCATCCTATAATTTTGAATAACTTCTGCAATAAAGCGTCAGAAGAGAGTTAAGTATAATTTCTTATTAAATTTAAAAAACTACATGAATATCGTCACCCACAATTCAGAAGGCCGTATATGTTAAACATTTTAAATTGACTGTTCGATTGATTATAATGCAAATTGACAAAAAAAAATTCATTATAATCAATCAAGAATTTTATTTTGAACATTTTGTCAGCCATGATAAAAAATAAGTACGCTGCAGGCACAATAACTATAATATGGTTTATATAACGTACTGGTTGCCCTGTAATATTTTTAATAAACTTTTGTTGCTTATTTTATATGAGATATTGGTCTTAGTTAAATAATTAAATATTTGTGTTACTGTTGCTGTTTATTCCAAGTCATCGAAAAAATTTAACAAAAAAAAGCAGAATTTCTTAGCTGATGCATCAACTTTCAAAAACAAAATTTGTAATTCTCGATTAATTTTTGAAAGTTTTTACATAAACCAAGAGTTTTTATGTTTTTCGAATTCGGTTGAATTATATTAACGATATAGATTAACTTGACACCAAACAAATGTTTAATAAAAATTATCGTATAATCTTTATGGAATGATCTGATTAAATTTTGTTCCGCATTAAATTAAACTCTGTGACATGACTCAATACTCAATTAAGCAAATTGTTTAATACATTAGGTAAGTTAATAATCAATTTGTAGGGCACATAAATATTTATTAAACTAATTGCCTTCAACGTGCTTTAAGTTCAAATTCGGAAAATAGCAACTAATACTTAAAAAAAAAACGCATTGATGTTGAGAAAAACAGATGGATAATAAACAATTCTAGTTAACTTTGGGGTCAAGGAAATTTATAATAAGAAATTCAAAATGATATTTGGAAAATAAAGTTGTTAATGGAGAGGATTAAATTTAATAATAAAAAATTATAAGAAAGTTATGTTAAATTGTTCTTTATAAAAGATATTAAAAATGTTGCAACAAAAAATGTATATGTATATTTGGATAAATTTTCCTTTTCTCTCAATTTAAATGTTTGCTTACTGAATAGTTCAATTTGAATATTTGCGATTTTAAATTTTAATTTTTCAATTTGGTTCTCATAACATCAATTTGTATATTCTCAACATTAATTCCGATTTCTCATTACCAATTTGTATTTTCTCAACTTCAATTCTTTTTTCTCGATATTAATTTTTAAAATTTCTCAAAAAAGAAATTTGAAAACTAACTTCATTTTAAAAAAGGGTGATAATTTGTATTAAAAATATCTCTGTTTGCTACTTTTGAAAGAAACTGTTGGTACATCTACTTCCAATGAATTGACAACATGCAAACAAACTGCAAGGCCCTGAATCCATTTTGTTGCATTTTCCAAATCCACAATAAAAACGAAACACTAAATAAAATTTAAACGGTTAAGAGAAAAAGAAACTGTTCTCCTCATCAAACATCAAGCACATCTTGAGATTATTTTGTAATTGTACATCATTGCAATAATATGGTGTTGTAACGTCAAAGTGCAATAAAATACGCCATCGCCATTTCCCTGGTTTTCATCATCAACATCATCAAGTGCACCAGCAGCAGCAGCATCACCAGCAACAACACCAGCAACGGCAGTCACATTCACAGACAATAGAGCAACGTCAGTATGAATGTAATAAAATAAGGTGCAAAATCTTTAAGAAATAACCATTCCGATAATAAAGAATAAAGAGGAAAAAAAAAAAGATGCAACAAAAACGTTCGCACACACCTGCACCGGCTGGCCATTGTAGTACCCTGGCAATGCAACGTACTGGATACTTACTTGTCTTCGTGCAGCTAAACGTGTGTTATAAAGTGATGCATTTCACTTCCATACCTTCTCATTCTTGTGAAAGCTTTGGTACTGGTGCTGTGGCCGATACTCAAGTATCTCTACTATCAACTAAAACTAAATATCAGGCAATTCATTCTCAACAACCAACCATCAATCCATCCATGCCCAAAAACAGAAAAGCCTCGTTATAAAGTCTACGCCCTCAATACGTGAAGTGGACGAACGTGTTGTTTTGCAATAATCGACAACGCTTGTGTTGTTCTTCTTTGTACGCTGAATAACACAGCATTTGCTGCTAGCAAACACACAAACGCATACACTTTGTTATTTGCCTCATGTGGTAAATAAATATTGTGGCAGATCGATCGATGGATGGATGGATGGATGGATGGATGGTTGGCATTAAATAGTATTTTATACTTAAAAAATGTTCATTACATTTTCTTAGATTTTAGCTTTTGTTGTTGTTGTTGTTGTTGTTTTTGGGAATGTGTATGATAAAAATGTTTCTGCTTGTTTTATGGAATGAGATTCCCTTAAGGCCCTTTCCTTGTCCATCACTGAATCAATACACCACCAGCTAATCTTTCTTATAATAATTATTATACTCTCGTATTCGTATCTCTATGAGTGTTGTGTGCTTTTCTGCAAGTGGCTCCTCTTTTGTATTCCATAGTTGAATTAATAAAGTTCGGTGCCATTATTAGAGAGACGACTTGTTAAACTTTGATTTTGTTTTATTTACTTTCAACACCAAGAAATTAACATGTGCAACATGCAGACTTGAACACATGCTTTTCAATTCAGTCACTTCTTAAGTAACTGCGAGATGTGTGTCCGTCCATACGTCAAACCGTCTGTTAGTCTAGTCAGCCAGTCAAGTTGTGTGTTTTTTTATTTTAATAAGGACATGTTGTGCTGCAATTGTTGCCAGTTCTTAAGCATGCACACGGTTTCGTCTGGTCCGTTTTCTTAGTCAATCAGTCAGTCGTCCAGTCCGTCAGCTAAAACGAAAGAGAAGGAGGTTTTCGTCTTTATTTTCATTTTATCAAACTAATTTTAGTTATTAAAAGACGACTGTTGGGAAAACCTGATGTGCCATGTTTTAATTTTAACATTTTTATTTTATTTTTTGATTGTTGCTGACGAAATTCATCATGTGAGTGAATTATATTTTTTGCAATTGCGTGTATTATTTTTCCTTCCAAATGCGTGCGTGTATGAACGGCGCAACATATTAATCTTAGAAAACGTGCTTTTATTGGTTTTATTTCTTCGAAGTGAGGCAATTGTTAAGGACATCGAATGTCAATTTGCTATGCATTTTGTTGAAACATTTTTACAAGGACTATATATCGAACAACAATGCAGCGATAGGGACTTTCGGTTGGAAAATTCTAGATTTTAATCGATTATTAATCGGCTAAATTTGGTTTCATAGGTTAACAGTTAAATAAATTTTTTAAATCAAATAATTTAACTAAATAAAAACGCTTTTTTAAGAGTAGGACCAGCACTCAGGTGTCGTGTTCTGCTCTTTTCAGTACATGACAGTGTTAATCGCTGCCGGTAGTGCTTAGCGACCAGTGCTATGCCGTCGCCATTGAGACGAACCGACAATAATTAACACAATCCTGCACTAATGCAGATCAGAAAAACTCGACATCATATTCATGATTGAGTGCGGGTTCTAGGACATCGTACTCTTGTTTTTTACTACTTTAACCATTCAGTTATAATCCGTTTACCATCGGCAAGTGTTGGTTCAATAGCTTAACCGATTAGTAACAATTTATATTAATTGATTATTGATCAGTCGTAATCGCTTAATAATTGAATAATCGGTCCAATCGCCTAACAGATTAATAAAACTTTTTCGTAAAATAATTAATTTTAATAAATACATGTACATCGTGTAGGGCGTTCTCTTTTCGTCAATTAATAATTGGTTAACCGAATAAAAATAATTGTAGGTAGTTCAATAAATCTCGCTAAATAATAAATAGTTTTAGTGAGAGTATTAGTATATTATATTTGCAATCGGTTAATATTAAATTAATCGGTTAACCGATTAACATAAGTTTTTCTAAAATAAAAATACTTTTAGGGAAATTTCGGACGTTCTGTTGGGTTAGTTTTTAATTATTCTATTAAAGAATGTACATAAACGTTTCCACCAATTATACAACTTTAAAGTATTCAATTTAAAAATAATTTAAGTGAGAAGTAGGGTGCTCTTGAATCGGTTAGTTTTTTACTAATTAGCTACCCGATCAATACAAATTTTCTTTAAATTATTCAATTGCGATAAATAAAATACTTTTAGTGCAGGGTGTTCTATTTGAATCGGTTTATAATCTAAACCGATTAATCGATTAATAAACATTTTACGTAAACTAATTAATTTTAATAAATAAAAATATATAAATCTGGTATATTTTTTAGATTTCATTGGTGGAAAAACAAAAACATCGCAAAAAACTATATTTCGACAAAGAAGACTTGGTTCGTGGTTTTATAAGACGCTTCGCTACGGGTTCAAAAATTTTTTTTATGAATAAAATCGATTTGAAAGAAAAAAGTTCTCTACATCTTACCACTTCGGCATTTTAATTAAACCCTGTAAAATCTGCCGTTAAAGTGACTTATAAATTGTACTACTTCACATCAACGCCACCTTTTATTTGTTAAGAACAAATTTACGCAAAACTCTACTCATACGGCATTAACAGCAATCGAAGTTTGTTCCTTCTTTTTTTAGGAGGGAACGCTGCAATAATGTGTGAGCATATGGATCTAAGAAAGGCGGAGAAACTGTTTTTTTTTTCTTGGTTTTCTACTTGCGATTTAAATCTTAATGCATAAATAGCAGGTCACAACTTTGCAGCTCGTTTGGCGGGAAATGCCCGCGTACATGTTAATATCGATGCAAGTTGTATGTGATTATCTCTTTTGCACTCGCATTATAAAATTGCTTGCAAACGTTCGTTAGTGGCTGGTTTAACGAATTCTCAGAATATCCTCCAAAAAGGATTCTTCTTCTTATCATTAAAATGTGAGCACTGAGTTTAACTGCATAATGAAAAATAAAGAAGAACAAGAGCGGCTTCTTCGTGTCTAATGAGAATGTTTGAATGGCTGAGCACACAAAAGACAGATTCCAATGCCCTGCTGAAGGCGCCCTTGAACTCTTTACAAAATTTTGGAGTTGACTTCCTCTCTATCACCTCCACCATGTCGCTGATACGTAAGTTAGAACCCGTGTTGATGATTGGAGTTTAATGAGGAACATTGGAAATGAAACCCTTTTGTGCGACTGAATTACTTAATAGAAAGTTAAAAAAAAAGTGGAAAACAGTTGGTCCTTAACGCCATCCCGATGAATTTAAGCGCTCAGCTATCTTAATGTGTTTTGTAGTGCTGATCTCTGCTGATGAAATATCAGGGACGGTGAATAAAAGTTTCTTGAAAATATCAAGCTCGAAAACTCTTCATGTTGGAAACGTCGGCAATTTATATTGTCCAGTGACTCGCTGTTTCAGAATCTATCGGATCTAGAAAAAAGGCCTCAAACTCCAAATATTTTCAAAGAAAAAGTTCAGGTCAAACTGTTAAAAAGTGATAAAACACACTCGTTATAAAATAAAATTCTTTTCCTAAGAGTTTCTTCAGACGTTTTATTTTTACATTAAAAAATAACTGTTTTAAAAATTAATGTTTTGTTTTTAAAGTCACAAAATAACTGTTATAAAAAGATTTCTTTCATATCACTTTAACCGTTACGGTCCCTGTAAAATATTATTATTTTAATTTTAATTTAAATTTTCAAACTGCTAAAGCTTTTGAATAAGTCCACCGATTCGCACGTGATAAGAGGTGATTGATTTAATTTTTGAATCCTTTAAAAGGATCGAGTTATATTTTTTTTAATAACTTGTCTCCATTTATTTTCGTTTACAATATCTCATGAACGCATTAACCGATTTTGGACCGGTTTAACACCGTTCGACTAGTGTTTTCAATATCAAGATCCGGGGGCAAATGACAACACTCGATATGGATAGAAATTTTTATATACGAGTATACTATATTAATAGTATAGTTTTTGGTATCGGCCGGCAGGTTCCGTTTAAAAATTATTAATAAAAGCACTTGAAAAAATTTAGTTCTTAGTTTTTTTTTGAAATAATTCGAAATCTTCCGTTTGATTTGGTTGGGCCCAGCTGTTCCAAAGTGACATACACTGACACACACAACCACACACACATACGCACAGAGATGGTGACACCCTCTCAAAATTAGTAGACGTTATAGAAGTTAAAACAATTATGAATTATTTATGTAATTTTTTTGTATTAAATTACAACTTCCTTTAATATTTTAGTAACACTCCCGAATTTCAAGATTTTTCAACAACACAGCGCTATTATTTAAAGAAAAAAATAGTTATTTTTATAAGTCCATATTCTAAAGTTAATGGCGTTTTCTTTTTTTAGAAAACATGTAAAATTGTTTCACTTATTTTCTGGAAAAAAGGCAGTTTGAAGGAGTTTTAAAACAGAAATTACTTTTCGTAGGTGATGTTGTATTAATTTATCATAAATTCCCTAATTACATATATTGGAATGTTGCCATTTTCTGCTAAAAAGTGTAAAAAATGTTGCACTCTTTTCTAGAAAAGAAATCAGATTAAATATTTTGCGCATGTTACATTTTCCCATAAAATTCAAATAGTTTTTTTTTTTAAATATTTTCTAGCTCAAAATATTCCCTTTAAAATGTCATGATTCATTGTGGTTTATGAGATATAGAAAATATGATATTTAAAAAAATCAAAAAAATTGTTAATAAATTAACTATTTGACATACTGTCATTGTACTATTATAATATGAAATTTATTTGTTGGGTGGTTAAGCAATGTCTATATGCATTTCATTGGCGCTTTTTACCAAATCGCCAGTAGACTTCAACTTTTTTGAAACTTTTCAAAACTGTGGTTGAAGTCTACTGACGATTTGGTAAAAAGCGCCAATGAAATTGCTTAATAGATATTGCTTAACCACCCAACAAATAAATTTCATATTATAAAAAATCAAAATAAATAAAAATATATATTTCTAAATATATTGTAGCTCAAAATATTCCCTTTAAAATGTCATGAATCATTTTGGTTTATGAGATATAGAAAATATTATATTTAAAAAATCAAAATAAATAAAAATGTATTTATTTATTTATTTAAAGTAATATATTTTATAAATTAATTATATATTTTTAAATATTTTGTAGCTCAAAATATTCCCTTTAAACTGGCATAAAAACATTTTTGGTTTTCGAGATATTGAAAAAAAAAAATTAAATTTTAACAAAAAAAACTTGAATTTAAAACGAAACTAAAAAAAAAATTATTTTCTAATTGCGGGGCTTGAACTTGAGCCTTGTGTTAACATATTTTTTCAAGATTTTCCGTTGCTATCAATAGTAAATCTAATGACGGGGAACCCCTGAAGTAATTTCATCAAAATCGAAAGGCTTCGATTCGACCTTCAGAAAAATAAACAACAACGAATTCCTTATATTTCACAAAACTTCCAATTGATTAATTTTAGCGGATTATGAGCGCAGATAATAAAATCTTCTTGAAGCACTCCTGATCTTAGCTGCGCCAGTGATCAAGAAAAGAAACACACAATTAATATCACTGAGCGAGCACCCCGCTCATCTCGTATCAAATTTAATGGCAGATTTCCAATTTTCCATAATATTTAATTTTGGAATCATGCACCAAATGCACGCGACAATTGTCACGAATTAATGATTTTGTAATAGTGCAGAAACTCGAACTCATACCCACAGCCAGTCACAATCCACCTTTATTACACTTTTCCCAAGGAGACAACACACCACGGCCACATCATACCAGTCAAAGCTGTTATCCAACTTGGAATTCTGTGCACCCCAAAACGAATGTTGACAGCAGCAAAAAGAAAGAAAAAGAAAAAAAAAAAAAACAGCAGCAAAAGATAAAAGAAGCGCAAAGAAAAACAAGTACCAACTGGCTGGGTTGGTGGTGGTAAATGATGGCAGGAGAGGACCCCACAACTAGTGGATTCCCGTGAATTTTCAACAACCCAAAACTAATTAGCGCTCAAGCACATACAATCTGTCATCACGTACAGATACGAGGAATGCATAGATCCCTTATTACGACTTCAACTAAGAGTATTTTCCAAATTATGCTCGTATCTCAGTGTTGTTTGTACATTCGAAAGATTGTCTGTGGGTGTGTAGGAGTGTGTGTGTGTGTGTGTGTGTGTTTGTTGACATTTGCATACATCAGATTATATGAGTGTGTGTGTGTGTGTGTTCTAGTTCTCAGTTTACAGAACAAAAAAAAAAAAAAAATTGTATTTAAAGTACGATTAATCTGTTTTCTTTTTCAATTCAAATTTTAGCTTCTTTTTAATTCAACGAAACTGTTTGGCTGTTTGTTTCTTGGCTTTTGTTTTATTTTTCTTGTTGCACAAAAAACGATGATGATATCTGATCATCCTTGTAGGATATAAGCCAAAATAATATTTACATTTAAGGCAAAAGAGTTGTAACATCCAGCACACTCTTCTCTGGCCGCTGTTGTTCTTCTAAACAACATTTTGAGTGATGGCTTGTGGCCTAAAACACTGTCTTGTTTTCTAGTTGCTCGCACTCAGATAATCACTACGACTGTAAAATTCCCATCTGAATTTCTTTTCCTCCTCAACTCCTCCCATTCTAATAACAATAATAATAATAATAATAATTTCTTGTTCATAATCACCTCAAAATGTATGAAAATTTGACATCATTTACTTTGAAAAAGATGCTGGTCGTTTGTTTGCGTGTGTGTGAAGTGTAACAAACAAACAAACAAACAAACAAACAAACAAACAAACGAACAAGTGATCGAACCAACGAGCGAACGAACGAGCGAAGAAAATAACAAACACAACTGCAGCAACGCATTCATTCAGCACTGCCTGGTAACTATTAATTTATTAATTTAATGGAAAAATCGTTATTAGCAACGAAATATTGTAGGCGTTTTTTATTAACCCAATGCCAGAGAGCAGCCAAGAAACTGCCACAGCATGGAAGGATCTTGGCCAAAATCGTTTCATAAACTAAATTCTCCCAAGGAATAATTCCTTCTATTATTTTGTTTTATTGCTGTAAAGAAGATGTGCCAGTCCAGTTGTTGTGCAGCAGAGCAGTTGAAGAAAACATTCTTCAACTTTGGAAATCAAAATGAAAAATCTCATGCAAAAATACATCGACTGCAGCATAACTCAAGTTGCCAACGATCTTCATTATGGCCAGGCCAACGAACATCTTGTAGCCATTTTTAGTACGAGTATAATTTCCTTGTGACAGGGTTTGCGTAGCAGGGCATAGGAATTTTAGGAATCCCATAAGTTTTATACGTGAACAAAATTACGAAATCCATTATTGATACAATTAAAATATTAATTAATTTTTAAGCAACCACGAGATATGCAAAATGAAGCCCTCAACTGGAATTGCAAATATTTAACATTTTATATTAAAAAAAAAGAAATTTATGAAATTTTTTAAAAAGCCACAGGGCAAACGCTTTAGAGATAAGACCCTGGCAAAAAAAAAAAAAAAAAAAAATCACGTGTTCTGTTATCGATATGTTTAAAATAGTTTTTATTGTTTGATAAAAGAAAAATGAATTTTAAGAATATGAAAAAATTTAAACTGAATTTATAACATATTTTTCGAAGGATCTTGTAGAGAGACAGACTTAAAAGTAAACAATATTGTATCGATAACAAATATATCGGCCCACACCGATGTTTCGACATATTCGGATATGCTGTTCACTGAAGTAGAGAACACAAGCCTACGGCTGCTTTAGATCCCGCGATCGACTCATGAATATGATGTCGAATTTTTCTGATCTGCATTAGCGTAAGATCATGTTAATTGTTGTCGGCTTGTCTCAACAACAAATGCGTAGCAGTGGTCGCTGAGCTATACAAACAGCGATTGACAGCTCCATCCTTCGTCGGTACCTGTAGAAAAATTCAAGAAGTAAAAATAGCTGCAACAATTTTACACCTTCTCATTCGTCTTCAGCTGTCCTTTCAACACTATCTTCGCAGCACAATGCACTGCATATGTGGGTATCCACCACTAAGCGCTGGTCCAACACAAGAAAAAAAAATTGTCGAAATCACAGCAACATGCTGTCGTCAGCAACTCGGTGCAAAATCGGTATCAATTAAAGCTATTCTAATGACGTTGCGGTGTTATCGATAACATAGAGAAAAAAGAAATTTGAAGTTGTTTTGCTTTGTTGTTTAAAGCTTTAAACACAATACCTACAGCAAGCTACACGAACACCGACTACAAAAGCCGTTGGCTACAATCGTCGCCTCGTAGTCAGCTACTTAATTATTTTCAGAACGACACCACCAAATCGATAACCATGAGTTATTGTTTGTAGTAGAATTCTCTTCAAACGCCAGTGTAGACGCTTTCATATATTTAATACTCTTAAATAGTGTTATTCCCATAATATACATATATATATATATATATATATATATATATATATATGTATATATAAATTCCACAGTATATATGAGAAGAAATCATTTCATTGGCTTGGAAAAATAGTTTGTTGTGTCTTTTTGTATAATAAAACAACATATTTTTAAGTTTAAAATAATTGAATTTATTTATATTACACTGGCAACACTGCGTCTACTCATAGTCGCTCATTAAAATAGGAATAAATTTAATTTGACTACAACCACAAAAACAGCAGGGACAACAACCAGTAGCCGTGTTGCCTGCAGTAGTAAAAATAATCATTCTTATATACGCACATGTTTTCTATTTTTGACAAGTTGTAGTCTGTAGCCTGCTGTCGTTATTGTGTTTAAAGCCTAATTGTTTTGCGCGTAATCGAATAAAACGACTGCAATGTTAAACATGTGTCCAGTCTTGGAACACATTCTATGGGTTTCGTCACGACTGCGACAACCATAATAGGGTTAAATATTTTTTTAAATAAAATTGAAGTGACGGAGAAAATCTTAAATGTAAGAGGAAAATTAATGAGAAAAAGAGAAGATATATTTTTGTAAACGACACCCATTAAAACTGCAGTTGTCGAAGCTGACGGTAACTTTTGCCGTTTCGAAAATGATTGTATCATTTCACTCACTCTCGTCTGTAAACAGGCATTTACATATTCATGGCTCTGTTGAGTGCGGGAAAAACCCCACGATCTTCAGCTTCATAGTCACGGCTTTAACTGTTTCAGCCGCTTCTTTTCAAATAGATTAATTGGCCCATCACAAGATTTTTGTTTGTTTATCGGTTTCTTATCGAGCTTGAATGATGATACAGAACTGGGGCTGTACCATATTTTCGATACAGTTTGATGAAAACTTTTCCCAGAGAATGGGGCCTTGAAATAAAATCTCTTTATTTTGACAGCGCTTTTTATTATGCTCCCACTTTTCGGAACATTTCTTCACCTAAATGTTGCTTCAATAGAATTTTAAAAATTTTCTAAAAGAACCACAAGAACGAAATGAAATTAAGAAAAATAGGAAACAGCTTTTTAAGCTCCAGCCGTCGATTTGTTTATGGGCTTTATTTCCATCACAGGGATTTTGGCTGAAGTTGCGGACTTATTCTACTTTTTTTTAATAGTTAAGAAACCGAATTGAAGATAATTCTAGTAGCAGCGCATAAACTTTCCCTGACGGCAAACCCTTTTTGATTAATTTCTTGAGTTTGAAAATAAAGAAAAACAATCATAAAACGACAGCCTCTAACACACGGAATATGTATTTAGAAAATTGCCTGATTTATTGTCACAGATATGAATTGCACATCGTAAAAAGAAAAAAAAGTGTTCCATAAGGAAAATAAAAAAAAAAACTAAAAAAAACTAAAACATTCAAGTTTAATTCTAGTGGCCCAGGCAAACATTGTATTTTGTCGTCAACGACAGCCTGGAAAAATATTGAGGAGCTGGAAACTTGTGACTACATTTATTTTAGGATAAGAAATCTGGAAAATGTAAATAGAATAAAACATCGCTTTAGAATCTAAAGTCTGATCCTGTTTATAAACGAATCGGTGCGATGGAAATGGAAATCTGGATTTCTAAAAATATTCCGCTGTAGCAGAGGGCCCAAAATCATACGTGGCAAGTATTGAGTCTAAAAATATTTACTCCATTAAATTTAATTTGTACAGGCTAATTTTCGAAGTTGCGACATCAGTTTTATACATTTAACTTACACAGCAGAGCACAACAGCTGCTTTCGAAAGCCGCTACACTTTCACCATCACTACTCATGCGTATTTTTGTTTCTTGTTGAATGTGACAAAAGTTTCTATTTAGAAAAATCTTATGAAAAAGGAAACGAGAACTGTTTCACAGCGATGCTAACACACCCAAATCCCAGTGTTGCCGTTTGATTATTTTTTATTTTTTATTTATTTTTGATATGTTGTTAACATTTTTTTTGTACCAGGATCAGGGGCCGTTTCTTAGAACTGCAAATTTTTGTTTTACAGAAATTTTGCTTGTAGATTTAGTGCGTTTAAAAACAGGGCCTCACACTCAGGGCATGATCACAACTCATCTAAGGAATTTCGTAAAACTTCCCACTTTCCTCAAATCGGGCATTCACGAACGTTTCGCTTGCCAGGCCATACACATCCTTCTATCGATAATTCCTATTTCGCTGTTAGTAAATTAGCTGATAACCATTTTAATTTTTAACTTCTCAATAAGAAAATATTTTAATTTTCAAAAATCATTTTGAAAAAATCGAGTTCTCATCAGATCTCGAAGTTTTGAGGTCCCAGGAAACTACCCTGACTATTTCTGAGAACCCGTCATAATCTCTGTATGTATGTATGTGTAAGTCTATATATGGGTGTGTGTAAGTGTGTGTGTGTGTAGGTGTGTGTGTGTGTGTGTGTGTGTGTGTGTGTAGGTGTGTGTGTGTGTGTTTGTGTAATTATGTATAACTTTGGAACGGGTTGACCGATTTGAACGAAACGTATGGCGTTCTAAAGGGTTCTACTGAACTTAGATTTCCTGTGAACTTGAACCGATTCCGAACCGATAGATTCCAAGAACTTAAAAAAAGGCATATTTTAAAGTGGTTTTTTTTAAAATAACTTTTAAATGGCCTTACGGATCCATTTCCGAAACTAATCAGCTCTCAAGATTAAGAAACCACATCGACCACTTCGAATCGGATCAAATCGGTTGATCTGTTCGTGAGATATCGCAAACGAAAAAGTTTTACCAGAAAGTGGTTTTCTTAAAAAGCTCAAAAATCATAAATCCAATCAGTTAGAGTCCTCGGTCCTTTTATAGGACTCGAAAAACTACATCAGTTCGGACTAATCACCTGAAAATCGGTTTATTAATTCAAAAGTTATAACATTTTGAATATCAAATTTGTATTCAAAATTAAACAAAATCGAAAATTCGATACCTGACAATCAAACTTTTTTGTTTCAAAAAGGATAAACAACTACACTTTTTCTTTCTTTTTTTTTATAAATTAAACATGTTCGATATATTTGAATGAAATTAATTAGCACTTAACTAATCAATTTATTAAACTCTCATTCGACTTTTGAGGTCAAAGACCTCAAAATCGTAGAACAGCACAAGAAGCCACGTTTTGATAGCGGATAGAATTAGTGGGAAGTTGCAGGCATGGCCTTTAGGGTCAACCGTTTTCCATATATTTTTTAAGCTCAACTTGTAACCACCATAAAATGCTCGAAACTATTTTTCTTAGAACAGACAATATTTATTTGATAATCCTTATGATGATGAACTCGGATGTGTTTCAAATGAAATAATTCGTGTTTAATATATATATATTTTTTTTTCTATATACAAATATTTTTTTCAATATATTTTTTTTCTTAGCCATATAAATATATTTTATTTCGCTTATTTTTTTCTATGTTGTTGGTTGAACTGTTGGTACCTTGTGGTACATAAATAATGGTCATAAATTGGCAACGGCTAAAAATTTCAGTATTTATAGCCGAATGATAAAAATAAGATTTATTAACATTTGCGCGTTTTGCACTGTAACAAATGAACCAGCAACCAACACACACACACACACACACATACATGCAGACGACGGACGGACGGACAAAGGGATAGACCAACAGACCCACAAACCGAATATGAATTCATCCAAAAGCCACCACCATCATCTCAGCGTTCGTTACTTTCACAACCAAAAGCCAAGCCATCTCCAATTCAATCCATCCCATTTCCAAAGGCCAGCAATAACAACAACAACTATAACAACAAGTCAACTCAACTCAACTCTTAAAAAATTGTTGTACAGAAAGAATCTCTCTGTTTCTACGATGACCACTCTTCCACATGATTTCTGCTTTAATTTTATTTCTTTAATTTTTCTTTTTATTATTTTTTTATATTATTATTTTATCGCCTACAACATGAAAGGGTTTGCTGTAGCACTAAACTGCTGCATGGCCAGGATGCAGGACGAGTAGGAGGAGGGGGATGTAATATTTTATTGGTAATAAGAAAGCAGAGTTTATTGGAAGATGTGTTAATGGCTTCGAAAGGATAAATTCGTAAATAATTTATTTTAAATATGTCGCCGCACATAATAAACGGGTTTGAGTTCCTTTAATCCTTTTTTTACTTTTAATAGAAGCAAATTAAACTAAAAGTTGGTAGAAATGTTTTACTTTCTTGGTAGTTAATTAAATTAATAGAAATTGTTATCACATTCAACTAATTCACAATAGTGATCAACTAATTCACAATAGTGGTGAAAAACAATAGTGGCTGATGATGAGAGTGTAGCGGCTTTTGAAAACAACTGTGCTGCTCTGTTGTGTAACTTGAATAATTTAAATTGATGGTGACTTTGCCTTGTGTCTTGGCATATTAATCATGTCCTACTTGAATTAAAATAACGCCGCCAAGCTAGGCCTATAAGTTTTAATTGAATTTAATAGCATTTTAGTACATGTTTTTGGGAATTGTCGTTTTAATTCATTAATTTTTATTTTCGTGCTGATTCTTTTTTCCCAAAAGTTATATTAAAATTCAATGTGAACAATTCAGGTGTTTTAGCTAGTTCCTATTCACATTTCACTGGGGCTAATGCAGATCACCAGGGATTAGTTATGCTAAGAAATGTTGGGTAAAGGTTCCCTGATGATCTGCTTTAGCCCCAGGGAAATGCGCACTTCTTTTTTAAAAAGCGGCAACTTGCAGGAGTTCTAAAATAGTTATTATTTTTCGTAATTAATGCTGGATTGAATTTTAAAAATTCTTTATTTTCAAACCACACAAAGTGGCCAATTTTCAATTAAAAATTGTAAAGAATGTTGCACTATTTTCTAGAAAAGAAATCAGCTTAATATAAATCTTTGAATACAGAAAAAATTATTATACACTTTTTCCAATCAACTGGAGACTCAGTAAAGTTTTAATCGGCGATATCGAAGATACATAAAATAGAAAAAACATTTTATAATTTCTGCGAGGAAGTTTACAGTTTTCCATAAAGCATTAAACACAAGAACGACAGCAGGCTACACGAACACAGACTACAAAAGTCGTTGGCTACAATCGTCGCCTCGTAGTCAGCTACTTAATTATTTTTAGAACGACACCACCAAATCAATAACCATGAGTTGTTGTTTGTAGTAGAATTCTCTTCATACGCCAGCGTAGCCGTTTTCATATATTTAACACTGCAACTACTCATTGTCGTTCACCAAAATAGAAATTAATTTAATTTGACTACAACCACAAAAGCAGCAGGGACAACAACCAGCAGCCGTGTTCCCTGCAGTAGTAAAAATAATCATTCTTATATACACACATGTTTTCTATTTTTGACAAGTTGTAGCCTGTAGTCTGCTGTCGTTATTGTGTTTAATGCTTTAAGGCAAATACTGCCGTCATTAGCTGCTCGCCTAGAAGAGTATAAGAAAATAAAATGTGCTGCCAGGTCTGGGCGGCTCTAAAGCAACCTTTAAGCTGGTAGTATGACCACATGTATCGCATAGAATGCTGGAGTATTGACCAGACGACGGGCCAGACAACAGCTTAGAAATTAAGAGGTGAAAGATTTGAAGAAGTTCATTAAGAAAGTGGACCGTTTACCGCCAAGAGCATGGAAAATACCCTCCTGCCACTCTAAACCTCTACCGCGAAACAGACGACAATTCGTCATCGAAAGTCAGCTCACTTTCATCTTTGTAGAGGCGTGAGAAAAATTAAAGGTTATTGTGTAACTCGATTCGAAAGCAATACTTTGAATTTGCATGATTTTGACAAAAAATGGAAATATTCACAATAGCAAAGCAGGCAGAAACTTTGGGAGTTTTTCAAAGCGCATAACTTTTTGCAAGAGGGGTGATGAAATGGTACCCTCTATTTTAAAATGTTACAAAACAACAATAAATTTTGTTGCTTTGTGTTGTTGTTTTGTAGACAATTAAACTTGTAAATTTGTAACTTCTTAATTTTTGTGAAACAGATAAAAACTATTTTTGAGATGCTGCATTTTATTCTCCACTTTTTCCCAACTTTTGACGTACAAAATCAGCTGATCAAACATGACGTTTGCTAATATTTTACTACAGATTGTGCAGAAATACCTGATGAATATGAAGTCAGACCCATTTACAAGGTGATTCCCCTTAAATAATTATGGGTGGTGTTTTAAGAGCTTTTGGATTTGATTTCAAAAGCAGGTATAATTTAGAGAACTTAACGTATGAAATCTTTATTTGAGTCGTTTCAATGATCTACAGAATTCAGTGGTTCATGCGCTGGGCTCAATGTTGCCATGCTTTCACCACCATATTGGCCGGCATCGTCCTAATAAATTTTTCAATATATTGACTTTAAGTGCGAAAACCTTTGCGGGCTTTAATGTAGTTGAACAATAAATAGTCTAAAGGCGTTAAATCGCATGACCTCGACGGTTAATAAATAGACTCCAAACGAGAAAGTGGCACCGTCATGTTGAAACCACATGACGGTGCCAAGTCCAGGTTTTTCATAGTGGGCAAAAAAAAAAGATCAATAATGTTTGTGTTCAGAGTAAAATTTCTTCGTCTTCTTTGAATAACTGCCGGGCCCAACGATGCCACCGGGCCATAACCCACACGAAACGGTGCATTTTTCGGGTTGCATTGGCAGCCCTGCAATACCACTATTAATTTTTTTTTACAGTGACAAAGTAGGTTTTTTAAATACTAGAATTATTATATTTTTTTTAAGAAATGCAGCCCCTAAAACGTTTTGCTTGAAAAATAGAAAATAGTTAGTGTTTCTGGCGGTAATTAAACCGGCGATCTTTGGGTTTGTAGTGCTACTCTTGAACAACGTTAATGGCTTAAACTGTCATATTTTCTCATTTGGTCATGAGACAAACAATTTTTTAAAGATACGAGGGCTTCTCGATAACTCTTTAAATTTGTTATGAAATACGATCCGGTAATTGTGTCGATCAGCTGATCTCGAAAACAGCTGTTCTGTTGTGCAAGTTGAACAATTAAACTTCCAACTTGAAATACTTATCAGGCCTTTCTGAAACAACCACGCCTTGCGAACAGTTCCACTCTTAATAAAAACCTCGAATTTAATATAAAATTTATTTTTTTTCTTGTAAACTCGCAGGTTTAAACTTGAGCCTGCATAATAATTCTTGTCTTGGTATTTAATCCCTTAAGTTCGATTAATAATACATGCATTCAAATTGAATTTAATAAAATAAATATTTTAAGTCAATGCCGCGTCTCTTTCAGACGACTTTAAAATAAAATATATATTAAACAGTGGACTTTTTAAACTCTAGTGGTGTTTTCTTTTCCGGAAAACATGTAAAATTGTTTACTTTTTTATTACATTTTTTTGGGAATTGTCGTTTTAACTCTTTAACTTTTATTTTCGTGCTGATTCTCTTTTTTCCCCAAAAGTTATTTATTAAAATTAAAAGCTAAAACCCCTCAATTGATCACTTTGAATTTTAGTAAATAACTTTTGGGCAAAAAGAATCAGAACGAAAATAAAAGTTAAAGTGTTTACTTTTTTTTCAATTAACAGTTTGGAGGAGTTATAAAATAGAAATAAGTTTTCGTAAGACATGTTGGGCCAACTCCTACTAAATTCTTTATTTCAAAATCTATTAAAAAGTGTTAAAATCTCTTAAAAAGTGTAAAAACTTTTGCACTCTTTTCTAGAAAAGAAATCAGCATAAGCTGACGATATTCTTCTTAAATCACAGCATTTTTGTTGTTATTTTGTAGCAACAGAACAACATATTTTTGTCTGCAAGCAGGCAGACACCTCATTACAACAATAACACAAATTTAATTTATATTTTATCAAAAAAAAAAACAATTCGCTCGTTTGTTAAAACAACAGCTTCGACAGTCGTAGCATTTAATTGACACTTTCCACTGCGTTCATGTTCATAAAATGAAGAGGAACTTGATAATTCATATGAATTTGCTAAAGAAAAAAAACCAACAAAAAAATTAAAAAAAAAAGAGAACAACAACAATGTAAAACAAAATACAGTTGCTTGTTCACCAGACACAAAATAATCATCATCGAAATGACCAGATTACTCGCAGGAATTTGTTTGGCTGCTACCGTATCAAATACACCATCAACGGCCACAGAAACACAGCCCGATTGCTGATGATGCTGATTCTACTGCTGCTGCTGCTGCTGCTGCTGCTGCTGCTGTTGCTGTTGTTACTTCAATTCAACATCATTATCATCATCATCATCATCATCGCGGTCGTCATCATTATTCCGGTGGATTGGAATAAACATGCGGAGTGTAATTAGTTTTTAACTGATAAGCGAACAGAGATAATCGGTGTCGTCATTATAAAATCTATGGCCACTTTTGAATCTCTTTGCTGGCTTTTAACAACTCCCAACGCACAATAAAAACGTGTAATAAACTGAAATTGATTGGGTAAATATTGCAACTGAATGAAATTGTAGTTGGAAGTTATTTCAACCACATGCAAACGCACTCAAAATGATAATAATAATAATAATAATAATAATAATTTTCAATCTTGACTACGTTTTTATGTTTTTAATCTAAAATCGAAAAGAGTTTGTTGTTCTCAGATTTTGTTTTTTTTATTCTTTTCCAAGTGCTGATCTTTCCGTTTCACACTCACTGAAATGGTGAAATCGATACTCTGTTTTGAAATAAACAATGAAAGAATTGTTTATTTTAGAATAGAACAACACGTGATGTGCTAATTGTTACCCTTCAAAAAGCAAAAATAAAAAGAAAAGTAAATTACACTGCGCCTGTAACTACGTGTGGTCCATGGAATCTTTGCCGGATGTGTCAAAGTGTATCCTTAACACGTGACCGGTGATGAAAAGAAAGAGCATTTAATTCAAATCCTTTACGAATTTTTTGTGAACAAAAACCGAGACTGACTATGCAGCGAACAAACGAACGAACGAGCGAACGAACGAAACATTTCCGTTAGTTATGGTGGGACGAAGGTGTTTGTAATTTGATATTTTTTGTTGTTGTCGAATATAAAGAAACTGACTTCTTTTGGAGACACACAATTTTTTATATAAAATATTATTTTGAAGCAAACTTAATAACTGGAATGCCGAACTGCATTTAAAAAGTCCTTTTTTTAAATATTTTTATTTAAAAAATAAATCAATTGAAAATAAAAAATTGAAATTTTTAAAATTATTTATTTAGTTAAAACTCTTAACCTGAGAAATTTTTGATCACAATTTCTTATTTTATTTGTCAATAAAATAAAAAGACAATAATAATACATTTTTTTTATGTCTACAGTGTGGCTTAAAATAAATCGGCTTATTGCAAGTGGCGTTTTACGTCAATCAGAC
Organism: Linnaemya vulpina; assembly: GCA_963675445.1. NCBI lineage: Eukaryota > Metazoa > Arthropoda > Insecta > Diptera > Tachinidae > Linnaemya > Linnaemya vulpina. Next base: position 11,410,776 of record OY776277.1, on the reverse strand, counting down.
TCAACATTTGTGAACTAGACAGTTACAGAATAGAAAGAGACAAACAATGGAGCGCTGTGTTTAACAAGAAAGTGAAATAATTGTATAAATTTCTTAACTTCCCGCTATGAAAATTTAAAATTTAAAAAAATCGGAACGTCATTGGCTTTACCCCGTTTTGAAAAAATCGAGTTCTCATCAGATCTCGACGTTTTGAGGTCACAGTATGCTTGCCTGAGTAATTCTGAGAATCCGTCGCTATATCTGTATGCATGTGCAAGTGTGTGGGTATGTAAGTGTGTGTATGTGTGTGTAAGTGTGTGTGTGTTTGTGTGCAAGTTTGTGACCCGCTTATAACTTTGGAACGGCTTGACCGATTTGAACGAAACATATGGCGTTCTAAAGGGTTCTACTGAACTTAAATTTCCTGTAAACTTGAACCGATTCCGAACCGATAGATTCCAAGAACTTAAAAAAAGACATATTTTAAAGTGTTTTTTTTAATAACTTTTAAACGGCCTTACCGATCCATTTCCGAAACTAATCAGCTCTCAAGATTAAGAAACCACATCGGCCACTTCAAATCGAATCAAATCGGTTAATTTGTTCGTGAGATATCGCAAACGAAAAAGTTTTACCAGAAAGTAATTTTCTTAAAAACCTCAAAAATCATAAATCCAATCAGTTAGAGTCCTCGGTCCTTTTATAGGACTCGAAAAACTACATGAGCTCGGACTAGTCACCTGAAAATCGGTTTATTAATTCAAAAGTTATAACATTTTGAAAACCAAATTTGTATTCAAAATTAAACAAAATCGAAAATTCGATACCTGACAATCAAACTTTTTTGTTTCAAAGAGGATAAACAACTAAAATTTATTTACTTTTTTTTATAAATTAAACATGTTCGATATATTTGAATGAAATTAATTCGCACTTAACTAATCAATTTATTAAACTCTTATTCGACTTTTGAGGTCAAAGACCTCAAAATCCTAGAGCAGCACAACAAGCCACGTTTTGAGAGCGAATAAAATTAGTGGGAAGTTGCAGGCATGGCCTTTAGGGTGGTGGGTGGTGTGCAACGAAATTAGTTAATTCGGCAAACAGATTTTAATAATTAATTGGGAACTGCATTTTAGTTCACCTCTTTGCTTTTAGTCTGTATTTCGGAAATTCTATTGGTTCCATTTTTTAACTAAATTCGCATTAACTTTGATTTTTAAAGGTTTTAAACCACTTCCATGCATTTTCGGAAATCAGAACCTTTTAGAATTAAAATGAATGCGAATTTTTTCTGAAACAAAACTTCTTATTTATTGTCTTAAATAAAGAATGAATGAATGAACTTCTTTAAAACCGTGAGCCCTGGATTTTTCTTACAGTTTTCGTTATCGATTTTTACAAACTCGTTGCACCATACGAATTCTAATTTTTATCTATAATTTGCAGATTTCTCCTGCTCGCGCAATACAAAAGGCAAGTGAACATAATTTGCCAAATAATATTTCGACACTCTGAACGGCAACGGAATGCTACATGTTGATAGAAATTCTATTAAATAAAAAACAAGAATAAATAAAATGAACAACACAATTAGAGAAGCCAGTCTATGGGTTGTAACCTTAAGTTGGCTTTTTGTGCTTAAAACACTTCAAGTCATACGTTTTTGTAAGAAAGAAAACAAAAATACGCTCTTAATACGCTTAAACTGTTCAGTTGGAATCCAAAAACACATTCGCAGGTTGGTTGGCTGGCTGGCGGCATTCAGCGAATTAATAAAATTATTTCCAACTCAATGACTGTCATAATAAGAAGTGAACTAATGACACTTCGAAAATAAGAGAAACAAACAAAAGAGAAAAACAATAGACGAAAAGCAGAAGGAAATTAAAACGTTTTGCTAAAGAAATTATTTTTTTTTTGCAAATTGCCAATATTTCCCAGTTTCATCATTTTACCACAAAACGAATTGAAGAAAAAAAAAAAAAAAAATCACACGTTGAACATTTTCGCACAATGATTAGAAGATATGTAACGGGCGGGGGGGAAAAGAGCACCAGTAACCACCGCACCCATTAGAACTCTTAAATGTGTATGAAAATATAACTCCCAGCCTTGGGAGTTGTTATCGTTACATTTTAATTCACAGTTTCTGTTTGATTTATGATCACGAAAGAAAAACAACAATGAAACGAAGTTCATCAAGCCGCTTACACAGAAAGAAATAAGTTGTGTATGGAAATGAAATTTAGAATATAAAATCGAAACACTAAATTAACTGCCTGCACCGCCATGTCACTAGTTGTCGAACTGTCACATAATCAAATTTAAAACAAAAACTAATTTTAAAATGTTCGAGTCCTGTTAAAGAATCGAGAAAAATTATTGAGCAGATATAGAATTCTGGAATGAAAAAAAATAAAGTTTTATTTTAATATATCGTTCAGTCAGCTCCGATTTTAACTTTTAAAAACTCTTAATTTAATTAGACACATTTGAAAATTTTTTAAATCAGTTTTATTGAGATTTCTCGAAATCTACTCGTCCGAATGGGTTTCAGTGCACAGGAAATCAACGTTTAGAACGCCACAAGTGTCGTGTTCTATTCGGTCCAGCAGTTCAAAAGTTATAAGCGGCTCACATACACATACACACAAACACACATCTGTACATGCAGACGTAGCAGTAGTGGAGGAGGCTCTCTAGCAACTCAAAATGCCAAGATCCGATGAGATCAGGTTTTGGGACAAGACCAATAACTTCAATTTTTCCTAATGGGAATATAAAAAGTCTATCAAAAGTAAATTTTGAGAAAAAAAAAATGAGCAGAAGCCTAAAATTTAGTTTAAATACGACGGCATTAATCCTGGCGGCGAACTCCGGCATTCGATATTGAATGAATTTTTGATATAAATAGTATGGAAATTTCGCCTGATATGGAGCACGTTAATTCAGCCCCTGATTTCGATTTTCAGACTTTTCAGATTTGATAAAAAAATATATGAAATTTAGAAAATTTTATGAAATCTATATGAGGCGATAGGATGACGGTGGGTCCAATTTTGGCATACACTCTTCAACAAAGCGGCCGCTATCTTACAAGTAAAACTCTTCACTATCGGCTTCCAGTGCGCAAACCAGGCTTGTGCCTACAGACATGAGCCTTAACAAAGCCTAACAAAAAATAGTGTAGAGGCGTCAAAACGTTCGATCTAGGCGGCCTATTGATCGGCCTCAAAAGTGAAATAAACTGTTCACCGAACGTGCCCTTTAATTAGGCCATAGTTTCGGGTGCTTTGTGGCATCGGGCAACGTATTGTTGAAACCGCATGTCTGCCTAAACCACGCTAGCGATTGCCTTTCACACTAACTTTCCTGCCTTCGTCGTCTTTATAACAGTTTGGTATCAATATTTGATTCCATAATTCACACTAAACAGAACGCATCCTGTTTAGTGTGAATTATGGTTATTGCAATGCTTCTGGCTGCTTTTCATAAAAAATGCGGCAACTTTGCTTGTATCCATTCAATTAAAAATTAGCCGGAAAAAATCGATCTTTATCCAGCATGAATTAAATCAGCTGATCTATTAAAAACAGCTGATCTATTAAAAACAGCTGATCTATTAAAAACAGCTTATCTATTAAAAACAGCTGATCTATTAAAAACAGCTGAGCTGCTTAAAACAGCTGATCTATTAAAAACAGCTGATCTGCTAAAAACAGCTGATATATTAAAAATAGCTGAGCTGCCTTAAACAGCCAAGCTACTAAAAACAGCTGATGTATTAAAAATACCTGAGCTGCTAAAAACAGCTGATATATTAAAAACAGCTGATCTATTAAAAACAGCTGATCTATTAAAAACAGCTGAGCTGCTAAAAACAGCTGATCTATTAAAAACAGCTGAGCTGCTTAAAACAGCTGATCTATTAAAAACAGCTGATCTATTAAAAACAGCTGAGCTGCTTAAAACAGCTGATCTATTAAAACAGCTGATCTGCTAAAAACAGCTGATATATTAAAAATAGCTGAGCTGCCTTAAACAGCCAAGCTGCTAAAAACAGCTGATATATTAAAAACAGCTGATCTATTAAAAACAGCTGATTTATTAAAAACAGCTGAGCTGCTAAAAACAGCTGATCTATTAAAAACAGCTGATCTATTAAAAACAGCTGAGCTGCTTAAGACAGCTGATCTGCTAAAAACAGCTGATCCATTAAAAACAGCTGAGCTGCTTTAAACAGCCAAGCTACTAAAAACAGCTCATCTGCTAAAAACAGCTGATCTATTAAAAACAGCTCAGCTGCTAAAAACAGTGCTGCCAAAAAGAAGTTATAAAAGCAAGATTTTTAAAAATATTTTTTGTAAAACACTTCAATCCTTTATATCGGCTGTTTAAGAAGATAAATAAATTGGCAACAAATTTTTGTTTGTTTAATTTTTTTATTTCATTTCTGTCACACTTGAATTTAAGTTTTTCCAAATTGGAAATAAAAATTATACATCTTTAAAGCCAAACTATTTTTCTCTGTGTACGCGCGGCTCTTTGAAATCCTTTTGATACTCACTCTCACATTTATTGTTAATCTGGTTACAAACTTATTACAAAGACCGACAATGACCTCTATTGTGTAGTAGTTTTATCCTACTTGTAGCGGTTTTTAACTTTTTCTGGTCATTGTCTAGATGGAAAGGCCAAATGCACGACCAGCGCCGCCACCACGAGCAACACTTTAACGATAATATTTCAAACTATTGGCCAGTCAAACACCAGCCAAACCATAAAATATCATTTATGAATTTCTCTAAAAGGAAAGAAAAATTTTAAGGATTAAAACAACAACAACAACAACAACAAAAAGAAGCCAACACGCGCCTGCAAGTTATGTATGGATGTGTGCGTGTGTGTGTGTGTGTGTGTATTGTAAATGGGAGTGTAGAAGTTAATCGCATTATTTACACCATCCTGGATTAACTATGAATGACTTTACGAATTGACTTTAAACAATCGTGCTTCCCTCTAACCCCCTTTTAAAAATATGACTTGTGACAATTTAAAGGGGAAAAAGTGTACTGCCAAAATCTAAGCGTTTTGCTTTTGTTTTCTTCCCCGCGCTCCAGGTCGTAAATGCGAACGACTGTAATAAATAATCACATTTAAATAGCGCAATATTTTACTTGTCCCAAATAATATCGTGTGCCATTCCTCACAATTATGAGAAAACATTTCCTCCCTCATCACTTGTGCGTTGGAAGCGGGATTTTCCTATTTGTTTAAACGATGTTTAGCAAATCAAAAGCACAGTGGGTGCTTCATAACATTTTCTTAGATTGAAATAAATAAAAGAAATAAAAAAAAAGAAAAGATGAACGTTAAAGCTGGTGTGTGTCAAATAGTGATATTTCCAATTTATGAGGTCGAACACTGAATATCTTTCATTTTTGTTACATCGGCAGATGTTTAAAGTGAACAAAACGTTTGCATGCAATTGACCCACGTGGATCAGAGAGGAAAAATTTATTAATTTTACTCGTTAATTTAATTCAAAGTGATCTTTGAGGTGTTTCTATTTAGTCTCTGCGCGCATTCCACTGGGACTAAAAAAGTATCAAATAATTTAAAATTGAAAAGTTAAAAACGTTAAGTCCCAAAAAAATTTCAATTCATTTATAAATTTACTTGAGTTTAAATATTGAATTGGTTTTTAAAATTTTGTCCTCTTCTTTGCAGTTGGTGTTGAAAAATTTCCTTCCCTGTTGTGAAGGTGGGATTTTTTTTGGAAGTGGTTGGCGCTGAACTTTCGTGATGTTTTGGGGTAAGTGATTTTAATTTTATTTTAAAACTTAAGTATTAAACACAATAACGACTGCAGGCTGCACAAACACCGACTACAAAAGTTGTTGGCTACAATCGTCGCCTCGTAGTCAGCTACTTAATTATTTTTAAAACGACACCACCACATACTTGTCATGTACCCACTTGAATTGACAGCCACGTCACAGACTGCATTCAAATTGATAGTAAATTTTTTTTTTATAGAAAATGTCTTCAACGACGAAAGATTAAATCCAATGAAGCGCGCAATTTTTAAGGTTTTTTAGTTTTAATTATCTTTTAGATAAAAAAAAAACTTCAGTAGTTTTTATAAACACGATTCTATAGAACAAGACAAGTTAAAAAAGTTTTTTTTTTGAACACTGATAAGATTTTTGCTACAAGAATTTATTGTTCAAAGTGTCGCTGTAAAATGTCTCCGTGATCAGCTGTTTAAATTGAAGCAAGAGTTGCCAGACTTATAAAAAATAAAATAACAATCTGCTGCTCACTTTAAAAAGTGTGAGTGTGTTAGTAAAAAATGTGACGAAATTGAAAGGCAAAAATGGAAAGTATTCCTGCCGTGTTAATGAGATATCCTGAACAAAAATATAAAAAAAAAGGAATAAAATACTCTTTAGAAAACTCCGAAATTATATATCTGATCAATTAGGGTTCTCGATTCTGCATTAATCACCGCTAGTCACTTGGGAATTGGTTTAGTCATTCCAAAGTTTTTAAAACTTAAAAATAAAAAAAAAATAGTGTTTTAACAAATTCTCATTGAACTTTTGACCTTGAAGCTGCAGGCAGGAATGGCCTATAGGGTCAGCCGTTATACAATTTTTATTAATCTGCTTCTTAAACCTGAAAAAAAACTCTCTTCATAATATTTTTTGTTTTATCAATTTCTCTCACAACTTTAATTAGTTTTATAGTAATAAAATTATAAAATCTATTTTGCGTTACCAGTTGCTAATGCAAAAGCAAGCAGCCGTAAACCCACCACCAGCCAAGAAATAATAGTCGGCCTTAAAATTCCCATTGACGTCCATCAATGTCAAGTTAGCAATTTTGTTGCTGTCTCGCTCTGCACAAAAAAATTATTTCGAAACTAAAAACGCTGCTGTTAACATGTTCCTCATTTCGGCAGGTTGTTTTGCGATCTCTGTTGAAATAACAACAACTCCCCCTGGTTTTAGCCCAACGCTCTGCACACAAAATGCTGATGTGTTTGACTTTACAAAAGTTATGATATTCGATACTGGCGTAGGAAAAAAGTTTAATCGTCTTTAACACAAAAAAAAAAAAAAAAAAAGTGAAGCAATAAATGTGACAATTGCCCACGGCTGCTGAGGGACTCGCACGTTTAAGGACTTTTGAGAACAAATCTTTTTAAGCGGATATTCATTAAAACAACCGCAAAGTGTTGTGCCATTTATTATGTCAAAGTTGCGTTCGTTGGCTGGCAAGTGATTCGAAATTTGTTAGAGAATCAGACTCGATTTAAGTTGCAACAGCAGCCAACATTAAATGTGATTTTCATAAGAATGATGCTGCTGTAATGAGGGGTGCAAAATCACCCTCTATTTTGTTTTGGTTTTTTCATTTATTTATTTATTTTTTTCGGCTGGTCGCATTGGGGTTCATTAGACGATGACGTTGCCACAGTTGAGTTAAGCACGAGACTGACTGCGCAGCACGCTCTGGTGCTTAAGCACAATTTTAGCACCCTCTTCATCCGTTCAGTGTCTTTCTGTCATCTATTCAGTCGAATGTCGTTTGTTTGCTTGTTTGTTTGTTTGTTTGTGAGTGCGATTTAATATATTAACATTTTACATATGTTTTTGTATCCCCGTGGGATAATTTTGTTATTTTTCTAAACTTCCATACGTTTATATTCTCTTTATGTTCGCTTAATCGCCCGCTTGTGCTTTATTTGCTTTTATTCTCATCAATCATTTATTTAAATGTGAAAGTGTTTTCTGTTCATCTTGACTTTTTGGAGAGGGGGTTTCGATCTTCTTCGAATATGTTACTTGTTTTTATCATCACCACAAGACAGGAATTTTAGGCTGATGAAGATCTTCTCAAGGCTGTATTTTCAAGGCCGTTTATTTCCTTAATTATAACCAAGAATAAAAACACACTTTTTGAGAAAATTTAACTTGAAAATTTTAAATACATTTTAATTGAAACTTATAACGACAGCAGGCTACAGACTACAACTTGTCCAAAATAGAAGCCGTGTGCGTATATGAGAATGATTAATATTTTTACTACCACAAGTATATTTCCCCCAATACGAATTGTTTAAGTGACATCCTCCCATGAGTACTCAGGAAAGCTTTCGAGGAACTCCAAACGTCAAGATCAGATGATGTTAATACAGATTAAAAATGATTTATAAATTCGCGGATTTAAACTTGAGCCTAAACAAGAATTATTGACTTAATTATATATTCTTATTTATTTTAAGAGAATCCCAGTTAAATGAAATCTGCTGGGGAAAAATCTAACAAAGTGAGATTCATTAAATATTTTGAAAATTTATTTGTATGGCTGAAACCAAAATCGTTTGTTCAAAACAGTAGGAAATATTATTCTTGGCTCCTGTTAATTTTATTATATTAAGGCATTGAACACAATAACGACAACAGACTACAGACTGCAACTTGTCAAAAATAAAATACAAGAGCGTATATAAGAATGATTATTTTTACTACTGCAGGCAACACGGCTGCTGGTTGTTGTCCCTGCTGTTTTTGTGGTTGTAGTCAAATTAAATTCATTTCTATTTTAATGAGCGACAAGGAGTAGACTCAGTGTTGCCAGTATAATATAAATAAATTCAATTATTTCAAACTTAAAAATATGTTATATTATCATACAAAAGAAACAACAAACTATTTTCCAAGCTAATGAAATGATTTCTTGTCATATACTGTGGACTGTAAATATATTTTATGGGAATAACACTATTTAAGTGTATTAAATATATGAAAGCGGCTACTGTGGCGTTTGAAGAGAATTCTACTACAAACAACAACTTATGGTTATTGATTTGGTGGTGGCGTTTTGAAAATAATTAAGTAGCTGACTACGAGGCGACAATTGTAGCCAACAGATTTTATAGTTGGTGTTCGTGTAGCCTGCTGTCGTCATTGTGTTTAATGCTTAATATGTTACACGACAACAGCTGATCTGTCAAAAATAGTGTTGCCAAAAAGAAGGTTGCTGACTCTTTATGTTTATCTTTTTTATTTGATCTTGGAATTTGTTGTCGGAAAGACTCCATAATATTTGCTTATTTTTGTGCGCTCAAGAGATCATGTTTTTAAAAAATTCATTAATTCCCAAGCATTTAGAAATGATCGGAATTAAATGTTTAATTTGGAAAAATGGCAAAAAATGTGTTTGTTAAATTGTCATAAAATCAGTAGAAGAATTCAAACATTAAAATTATATATTCGAAATTTTTTTTTTGCATTTGAAACTTTATTTGTGGTTTCTTTTTTACACAAAATATTTACCAGTTCATTGACTTTCTCACGGCAAATGAAATTTATTTTATACTTCTGTGTGGGGCATCAACAGAAATATTTTTTAACTCCTGTAATTTCAAACACCCTCGTGTAAGTAATCAAAAGTTTCAAATGAAATTGTTTATGTTTTATACTTTCGTCAAATGATTTTTCTTTAAATTGCAATTTAATTTTCAGAAATTACACCCCCGTTTTTTTATCCCGTTAAAATGATTTCACATTGAATCAGCCCATATTTCACCCTTTTCCTTGCTGCACAACCAGAAAAGTCAATTTTGCTAATAAAATAAAAACTTCGTGTAATTTTGGTTTTGAAAAATGATTTTCAAAATCTGCAAAAAAGAGAACCGCAATTTTCGTCACTCCCATTTCAACCGAAAATAGCACAACAATAAGATTTAGTGTTAATAACGTTACAACACACACACTTTGGCCATTTAACTGGTGGCTGCAGCCTTAACAAGTTAATGCGAATAAAATTTCGATAACAAAGAAAAAAAAATTAAATAAAAGGAACATCAATAAAAATCGAGTACTACAATTTTGACAGATTGTATTCCTGCAAAAGGCCTCAAAGCGTAACAAAAAAAAAAAAAAAAAAAATTATAAAAACGATTCGTGTTTAATTGCAAAATGAAAAGCAAAAAAAATGTGTTAAATGCCCAAAATTCACCAACACTTTTCCCACTGCGAATTGTAATAAATTTGAAAAAAAAAAAATTAAAAATAATAAAAAACAGCGCAATCATTTTTCTTCTCATACCAGATAAAAATCCAGCCAGAAACTTAAACATAAATTTACACTTTGCACTGCCTTTAAGGTAACACCCACAAAACGCTTTTCTTAAAATCACACACTAATTCATGAATGCAACAACATTCGATTCGACTGACTCCCCTGCCACAACTCAGTTTTTGGTTTGTTTTTTTTTTTTTGCTCTTTTTGTTGCCCTCAACTTTGAAATAGTAGTTCAGATTTACAATTTCATAAATCTATCGATTCTTTTTTTTTTTTTTTTGGTACTGAAAGCGGAATCTTTTTTGCGCTTTTCCAGCAGACATTGTGACGCTGGTGTATGTGAAAACAAAAGCTGGCTGGCAAAGGCTTGCCTCGGCTAAGTTGCAACATGGTTGCTCAAAATGACCAACGGCTGATCGTGCAACTGGAGGAACAAATTTATTAACAAAATTAAAATTTGTGTTGTGCTAAATTTACAAGACTTTTGTTTGGTTAATATGCACTATGGGCATGGAGAGAGCAAGAAGCTGAAGTATTTTTTTTTTCAAATCTTTCAGATTTGATTAACGAAAAAGGCAATATAAATTTGACTGCCTGCCCGTCAAAATACTTTTAAATAAAAGCAAAATTTTAGAATTCGCTGTTGTGTTAGGCAGTAAACACAATAACGACAGCAGGCTTTACGAATATCGACTACAACAGCCGTTGGCTATAATCGTTGCCTCGTAGTCAGCTACTTAATTATTTTTAGTGCGACACGACCCAATCAATAACCATAACTTGTTGTTTGTAGTAGAATTCTCTTCAAATGCCAGAGTGGCCGCTTTCATATATTTAACACTCTTAAGTAGAGTTATTCCAATAAAATATATTAACAGTCCACAGTATATGATAAGAAATCATTTCATTGGCTTGGAAAAATAGTTTGTTGTTTCTTTTTGTATAATAAAACAACATATTTTTAAGTTTGAAATAATTGAATTTATTTATATTATACTGGCAACACTGAGTCCACTCATTGTTGCTCATTAAAATAGAAATGAATTTAATTTGACTACAACCACAAAAACAGCAAGGACAACAACCAGTACCCGTGTTGTTTGTAGTAGTAAAAATAATCATTCTTATATACGCTCTTGTATTTTATTTTTGACAAGTTGTAGTCTGTAGCCTGCTGCCGTTATTGTGTTTATTGCTTAAAATGTATATCGTCTTCAGCACTTTAGTGAGTGGCATCTTGGGTCAGGCAGTCAAAAATATGTATTTATATAATGTGTATCTGAGTCTCTATGTCTATCGATCTATAAAATCTATCGATCTATAAAAAATTATTTCATGCAAATGTGCTACGGCTCAGGTAATTCATACGCTGGGGGCTCAATTTCGGCATGCTCTCTGCAACATATCGGCCGGTGTCTTACAAATAAATGCTTCAATAATTTCTTCCAGTGTGTCCACCGTTACGGTTTTGTGTCTATGGACATGAGCCTTAACATAACCCTATAAAAATAAAACTTAAATCACACGATCTGGAAGCTTAAGTGACTGGTCCCAAGCGTGAAATAAACTGTTCGCCGAACACGCCTCCCTATTTGGCCATTGTTTCACTTGCTGTGTGGCATGTGGCAGCCACATGTCAGCTCAGTCTAGCTCTTCCATTTTGGACAAAAAAAATAAAATAAAATAAATAAATAATAATAATAATAATAATAATAATAATAATAATAATAATAATAATAATAATAATAATAATAATAACAATAACAATAAAAAAAGTCTTAAGTATCGCCCGCTAGCGCTCTCCATTCACAGTAACGTTCCTGCCTCCGCCTCTGGAAAACAACAGTACTGTCGGATACAGCTGCGATATTTTCCTCCTCTCCGCATTCCACGTACTGCGTGTTGATAGTTTTGTGCAAAATTTACTTACAAGACTCGGAATAACCGCCCCAGAACTTCGTCCAAATTGCCCATAAAATGGGTGCACGATCCACTTTCTCAAATGAGAATAAATTTTTTGATAATAAAATTCAATGATCCGCATGAGTTGTTCTTTTGTAAATCGATTCATGGCTAAATTATAGACAAACCCGAACATGTTCAACAGTAACAGCTGATCTGCTAAAAAACAGTGCTGCCAAGTAGAGAGTTTTTAAAAAACAACTTCAAGTGAGATGAGAGAATGTAATTGAGTCAAGCGAAATAACAGCAGTCATTCTGAGCGTGTCATAATGACCTAAAAGAATAAAATCTACTACAGTTTGCTCTTAATTGTGTAAATCACGGCGCGTCAGTGAAACTTGGCATGGAAAGCAAAAAATAATTTATTATTTTTAATTTAAAAATAGATAAAAAAAATAGCCCCAGTTAGTACGTCCCAAGTTGTATTATCCAGATCGTTTGGGTGGCGTTTGCAAAACATTTCCCAGTTCACACAACAGTTTGTCAAATTTCAAAATGACAGGAGTATAAATGACAAATGTGTACACGACATATTTTCAAAGAAGTAACGATGATGCTGCTGAAAACTTTAATAAGTCCAATCCAATTAGCACAAGTCTAGTATTTCTAGCAGCCCTTCTCTTAATATTTTTCTGTGAAATTCAAATTTAACTAGAATAAAAGTTTAGTCGAGTTTTATTCTTTCGTTACACTGTGCAATAAAAAAAAAACCGCAAAAACTTCTCTTAACAAAAATATCATACGCAAGCCGAAGCAATAAAATGCCGCTATTAAATCTGGAATATGTTTTCATTTGCAGCACACAACTCGCCAGAATTTATGCACGGCTCGATTTAATATGATGCAAAAGGCGTGTGATTTCAGCAACGCCCACAAAATCATATATAAAAAAATTGAGAAAAAAAAAACGGCCACAAGAAAACCAACGGCAGGCAAAACATTTCGATTGATACACAATTTCAAATCGGTATCGGTATCGATACGCAAACAGATGTCCCTACGCATTTTATTCGCCAACACATTCACGCGCAAAACAGACCACTTTTCGCGCCTTAAATTAAAGGAAAACGAGGTTTGTGTGATCTCATGCAACGCTCACCTGCTGTTATCATCGCTCTGCTCCACTCAACTCATTATAATTCGTGGCTGATCAGAAATGCAGGCGAGTAAATATTTTTTGCAAAAAGATCTTCTTTATTTGCAGTGGAATTCCGTGCGTGTTGCCGTTGATGCGAAGATTTAAGTTTTTATTTATTTATTTTTGCTGTTCTTGTTTTTTAACAATCGAAAAGGTGTGAAATTATTTCATTCCAACGTGCTTGTTCTGCAGCACTAACTCGCTCTCTCTCTCCCTCTCTCTCTATCTCTCTCTCTATCTCTCTCTCTCTCTCTCTCTCTCTCTCTCTCTGCTGTATGCACGAGCAACCAACATGTATATTTTCTCGCAAGGAAGGCGATTCCTTGTTTTTAATTTTAATGTGCTGTAACCCAATAATTTTCTAAATTATTTCTTTTGGCAACTTTTTAGTTGAGAATTATTTTTTATATTCGAATAGGTTGGTCCTTCCAGGAAGATCGTACGAAGGGTGCTTCCGATTTATATTTGTACAGTGTGCTAAAATATTATTGAAATACATATTTGCCGACAGTCACAAAGTCGCCCTGCCTATTTTCATTTCTAAACTATAATATTTTTATAACAATTAAAATATAACCCCAAAAAAATCCAATGAGGTTAAATGACACGACCTTGATGGCCTATTAATTGGGCCATTAAATAAAATTATTTTCTCATCAAAAGTTTCTTTGAGTCAATCAATTGTACAGCCCGCTGTGTGGCATGTGGCCCCATCCTGTTGGAACCACAAATCAGCGGGATTAAGGCCATGTAATTGAGGTACGAAAATATTTCGAATCATGTTCCTAAACCCTACACCATGGACAGTAACATTCTGACCATCATCGTTTTGAAAGTCATACGGGCCAATGACTCGGCCAGCCCATAAAACGCAGCAAACAGTAATTGAATATGGATAACATGGCACTTCGGTAAAAGTTTGTTAGATTTATTCTCTCCAAATGCGACAATTCTGTTTATTTACGTACCCATTCAACCGGAAATGGGCTTCATCGGAAAATAAAATTTTGCATGGATGAGTTTGACGAATAGAAGAATTATTTTGATTCAAAATTTCAACAATTTGCATGCGTTGCTCTGGTGTCAGTCGATTCATAATGAAATTTCAAGGCAAACTGAACAAAAAGCAACCATCAGCTGTTAAATGGGTGCTCAAATAAAGCAGTGATGCCAACTCAAAGTTGGGACACTCTAGAAAAAGCAGCAATTTGGGTTACAAGCTTTTTATTGAAATAAAGAAAATTCATGCTTGTTTTCAATTTGATTTCGTCATGGGAGTCACAGTTTTATTAGTTGGAGTAAGTCCCCCGTTTGGATTAGCCCACAACCAGTTGAGGTTTTTCTCCGTCTCAGTTGTTCTCTGCTTTTGATATATTTTATTTTTTCCATACAAAAAAGAATGTGAAAGTGACAGTCTTAAAGTACGATCACACTTTTTCAATATTTGCCAAAAAGAAAAAAAAAACGTAACCACTAAATTTTAATTGGAACAATTTTATTGCAGGCAAGATTTTGTTGAGTTAAATAGTTTCCGGTCATATTGAAGTCTACATCACTGATATCAGTTACTTATGAAACTGTTTTACTTTAGCAACGCGTGTCAAAACGAAAATATATTTCTTTACTATTTAGTGGTCACGCTTTTTTCGGGAAAAGTATTTGCAAGCGCCAGCGTGCCTTAATAGACGGTTATTGAGAACTGTTTAACTCATTAAACACGTATTTGAATTAAAAGGATCGGCGTGAGAATTTAGTGGTTACGCTTTTCCGGGCAAATATTTCATAAGTGCGAACATCTGCTGTTTGAGTTTTAAATTTAAACTGATACATCGGAGTATTTATTTTGTCTTTTTGATTACAACATTTTGAAATTCGTAATTAAATTGAAAGTAAAAATTATCAAAATATCAACTTTAAAAATTCATCTAATTTATTCACTCAAAGATAACAAACAGCCTTTTAAGCGAGTGATCAAAAATTATTAATTTATTTGCTTAAGAAAGTTAATTGTAATTTTCATTTTACCTCAACTCTCAAAACGTCTACAACTAAAGAAAACACTCTGCGACGGCTCCTGTAGCAACAACAAACAAGAAATTTTATTCGATTTGGCAAACAAAATTTTAAACAATTGACGTGTCTTCCAACAACGGCCTATGACGTGGCCGCAACGGCTGGGCCTCTCGACTGCCCAGATCTAAACAGCAGCGGCACCACAGCGGCAAGCAATTTTCTTCTTGTAAAATGCGAAAAAATTGCAGCAGCAAAATCAGCAGCACCACAATCAACGTAGTAAAAGCCAAAATATCCCGGGTTGTCCAATAAGGATGGATGCCAGAAACGCCGGCTAAGGCCGACCCATGAAGAGGTTCAATACGATTCTCTACATGGGCGGATTGGCGGGCATGTTGCATGTCATTCAGTATGTCCACATCATCGAAATCACGATGTAAATTTGTCACAAGTGGCGATGATTTTAATATGGAGGCATCTGTAGTTTCCCGGAAGGCGGTAGATGAGGGCGACAAGGAATCGGCCGGGGTAAAACGAATGGGCAGACGTATGCCATGACTGCGGAAGTAGTTCAGCATGTGTTTCAAGTAGCGAAACTCCCAGTCATTTTCAAATACACCCACTTCATGCAGATACGAATGCGACTCCTTAAACTCCACATAATTGAATTCAAACAAACGATTTCCCTCGATGTAGAACTTTTCCAGGTTTATCAACACCCCAAAGATGTGGGAGTCCAAGCGCACCAGATGATTAAAGGCCAAGTCCAAAGATTTCAATTTAAGCAGAAACATGAAATTGTCGGCCGTTAAGTTTTGCAAACGATTGGAAGCCAAGTTCAGGGTAACCAAACTGGGCAGTGGCAAATACATGGGGGCATGTGAAGTTTTCAATGAAGTCAACTGGTTTTTGGACACGTCCAGCTTTTGCAAATTCAACATGCCCACAATGTCATTAAGGGAATCCAAGAGATTGCCGTGCAACTCCAATTCTCTTACAGCCAATTTATCGCGGATGGTTATATTTTTAAGAGCGTTATTGGCCGCATTCAGTTTAATAACGGAGCCGGAGATGGTGCAACGCTTCAGTTTGCTGCCCTGCACCATGAGCAAATCCACCGAATTTAATTGCAGCTCTTCCAGCAACGTGTTGCTCAAGTCCAGCGTATGCAAGTGAGTCAGATGCATCAACGAATTCGGCTCAAATGTAGAGAACTTGTTTTCGCTCAGCAAGAGCGTGTTTAGTTTGAGATTTTTCGAAAATGTTTTCGTATTGATGACCTCCAGCTCATTAAAGCTCAAATCGATGTGCTCCACATTGATAAGCTCTTCGAATACACCCTCCGGCAGTGTGCGTATGCCGTTGGCCTGCAAATCCAAATACTTCAGGCGCTGCAGACGTGCAAACGCATAACGATGAATCATGTGGATGGTGTTGTGCGAAAGATACAGCTCCTCCAGGGCAAATGAGCCGGCAAACACACGTTCCGGTATGATGAATAAACGATTGTTTTGCAAAGCCAACTTGTGCAACTGGGAGGCTTTTGAAAAGTCCACGGGCACGATAGTGTTCACAGCACAGTCGTGCATGATGAGCGTGTGCAAGTTGGGAGCAATTTCAAATACCAGCGATGGCAAACGTCCCATAACCGAATTGTATATCAGCAGCTCGTTAAGTTGGTCTGCTGGAGCTTTTGTAATCCATACCAGGGGCTCTTCAAACGAGCTGGTGATATTCGTCAGAGTGCAGTAGTACAATGAACTGCCGGAACAGGTGTCTTTGAGGTCAAGTTGAAGAGCTCCCGCCGAGAGACATGCTGAAGCTGTTATCAATATTTGCAGCAGCCAACATTTGCGCTGACTAACCAACAACAATGTCATGTCGATTTATTTATTATATTTATTTTTATTTATATTTTTTCAATGTGTTTTCACACTCGTATTTGCTGTTCTTTGTTTGTGTGTTATTTGCTTCTTTTTTTTTGTCTGCTGTTCCACTGCAAATTAATTTTGAATAAAAACAAAATTAATTTTCTTTGTGCTCACACGTTACAGTTTGAAACAATCTCGCGTCTGGAAACGTACTGAGGCTGGGGAAAGAAAATGATCAATCAGACTGGACTTGTGTTGAAGGGCTCTTAATCAGTGTTTTTAGTTTTTGTTATTGTTTTTGTGTGATTTTAGAAACTTCAAGCTTTCCTTTCTTTACATTTTGTTTATTTGTCATCATAGTAATTCTCTCGCTTTGAAGAATATTAATTTTCTTGATAAGAGCTCTTGAGGCTGCTCTTCAACAACAGCAAAAATTAGTGTGATCATCGAGAGCGGTTCATTTAAGATCTGGACTTGGTGTACTTTGATCGCAAAACACAACAAAAGATTCACGCGGTTTAAGTGAAAATATAGTGAAATTTTGCCAAATAATTAATTTTTCTATTTTGGATCAGTAGCCAACCGACGACGAAAATAAGTTGTTCAAAAAAAGGGAAGAGGGATCAACTTTTGAACATTGAAAGTGTCAGGGAATACATCTGCTGGCAGTTTTTTTTTGTCACATAAGAACAAATTCTCTCTGGAATGCCTTGTGCGACTCTCTGGTTAAGCGACTATAAACAGCTTATTTCCAATGTCGTTAGAACAACTTCTGTTATAGTAACGATAGAACAGAGCCACGCCCCCATAGAAGTACGAAGCTCCAGTAAGACAATAGAATTGAATAGCTTACGGTCACCGAAGAGCTTCTTCAAGGCGTTCTGCACAGACGCCTAATCCTAAAATTTACTTTAAGGCATCAACATAAACCCCAGAGTTATATTCAATTTTTAATAGTTCCATTTTTAATTGTTCAATTTGAACTTTACCTGCATATAATGCCTGCAATTAGAAAAGTATTCCTTTAATTAAAATTTTAATCAAATCAACATTGAATTTAATTGGCCTAAATAAAGTTCTCAAATACGCGGTATTAGCAACAGGCTTTTGATCCCGATGCTATTAAATATATCGATTGTGCTTGAAAAGCATAAAGCATTAAACACAATAACTGCAGCAGGCTACAAGAACACCAACTATAAAATCTGTTGGCTACAATTGTCGCCTCGTAGTCAGCTACTTAATTATTTTCAAAACGACACCACCAAATCAATAACCATGAGTTGTTGTTTATAGTAGATTTCTCTTCAAACGCCAGTGTAGCCGCTTTCATATATTTAATACTCTTAAATAGTGTTATTCCAATAAAATATATTTACAGTCCACAGTGTATGACAAGAAATCATTTCACTTGCTTGGAAAAATAGTTTGTTGTTTCTTTTGTATGATAAAATAACATATTTTTAAGTTCAAAATAATTGAATTTATTTTTAATATACTGGCAACACTGCATCTACTCATTGTCGCTCACCAAAATAGAAATAAATTTAATTTGGCTACAATCACAAAAACAGCATGGACAACAACCAGCAGCCGTGTTGCCTGCAGTAGTAAAAATAATCATTCTCATATACGCTCTTGTATTCTATTTTTGACAAGTTGCAGTCTGTAGTCTGCTGCCGTTGTTGTGTTCAATGCCTTAATATAATAAAATTAACAGGAGCCAAGAATAATATTTCCTACTGTTTTGAACAAACGATTTTGGTTTCAGCCATAAAAATAAATTTTCAAAATACTTCATGAATCTCACGTTGTTACATTTTTCCCAAGCAGATTTCATTTAATTGGGATTCTCTTAAAATAAATAAGAATATATAATTAAGCCAATAATTATTGTTTAGGCTCAAGTTTAAATCCGCGAATTTATAAATCATTTTTAATCTGTATTAACATCATCTGATCTCGGCGTTTGGAGTTCCTGGAAAGCTTTCCTGAGTACTCATGGGAGGGTGTCACTTAAACAATTCGTATTGGGGGAAATATACTTGTGGTAGTAAAATAATCATTCTCATATACGCACACGGATTATACTTTTGACAAGTTGTAGTCTGTAGCCTGCTGTCGTTATTGTGTTTAATGCCTAACTTTAGAAATTTCGTGACATATTAAATAAATTAAATTTTGAAAAATATTAAATAAAATTTTTAATTTAAATACAAAATTTTATTTGTAGCAAATATTTTGCTGCTTAACTTTTTTTACATCTTTGAGAAAGAAGAAGACAGTTAAATGCTTCTATTTCATTCCGTCACAGAGTTGAAGTACGGGATCGCTTTTATTTGTTTGTATTTTTAAAATTTGAAGCGTGTGGACCGGGACTAAGTGGAAAATTATTTATCAGGCTTGATCTCGATTATGCGAATTAGCAAATTAAATATATTTTCTTAAAAGAATTATTAATATTTTTGATTAATAAACGGTTTATAAAACATATTTCCATACCAAAGTTAATTTATAAACTTTTTATAATACTAAAACACTTTTTATGAATAACACAACAATAATATTTTTGAAATTCTAACTTCTTATTAAGAATGGAACATTTGAATTGAAATTAATTCGAAATGTTATTAATAAAATATATTTTTAATTCGAAAAATCTAGTAAAAATATTGACAATCAACTGTGAATCTTAAAATATAAAAAAGCAGCACCAGCAACTTTCGAATCTTTTTAAAAGCAAAAAAAAAAAAAAAGAATTTCTGTTTTTCTTGCCTGCCCCGAACCAGAGACTTTAGAGTGCGTACGACTGTAAATTGGAGTAAAAATTCTGTTAATCGTAGCATAAAATTCTTTAGAACACTGTGCGTCAATAACAAAATAACCTCGAAATAAGTTAATTCAAGTCTTAGAACGGCTTGTGTAGATCATTTTGTCGTGTTTAGAATTTCGATAACAATCTCAAAATCGATAGTTATCGGGAAAACAATACTTCCGTCCAATAAATACACCATCCGTGCGTACAAATTTTAAGCGAACAGTGGCCAAGTATAACATGAGCTTTGAAGCTCAAAAGCTTTATAAAAGCTTTTGCAAATATCGCACTGAAATAGTTTTATTCCCATCCGTTTTCTCAGATTTTAACGTTAAATTGAAATATTTTATTTTATATATCAAGACTTTCTTAACAAAATTGCAAAAAACTATTCCTCTATTGGCTGGAGCTGTCAATTATTCGGCTTTTATAATTTTTATAATGAAATTTCATAATATTTTTCCTGCAGGAGCTTTTTAAACTTATTTTTACAATATTCGAAGGAATAAAGAATAATTAATTGAATTCGAATAACTTTGAAAAATAATAAAATTAAAAACCACGTATTAATTTAATTATTTAAATTACAAAAAGAAAACAATCGAAAAGAAAAATATATATTTTTAGCAAAAATTAAAGACTGTTATTAAGATCGGGATCGTAGTCATTAAAAATAGGAATTGTAAAGGGTGTTTTTTATAGAGTGACACAAGGTTAGATCATAATAAAACCAGGAAGTATATTTTCAATAGCAATCAAACGAACTCTATTTGGAAGTAAACTTTATGAAATTGATTCTTAAATATGATTTCTGTCATGTGGCCGCCACGGATCGTTTGTAGAAGGCGCGATCTGGAACACACAACAACTTTTAAGGGCTGCTTTTAAGGGCGGCCGTTTTACGTCAATAACTCTTCGAATGTTGATTCCCAGGTGTGCGATCGTTTGTGGTTTATGGACATAGACCAGTAACTTAACATAACCCCCAAGAAAATAATCCAATCGGGCTAAATCCCACGATCTTGGTGGGACAATTACGTGAAATTATTTTCTTTATCAAAAGCTTCTTCGAGTCAATCAATTGTACAGCCCGCTGTGCGGCATGTGGCTCCGTCCTGTTGGAACCACAAATCAGCAGGATTAATGCCGCGTATTCGAAGTACGAAAAAATTTTGAATCATGTTCCTAAACCCTTCACCATGGACTGTAACATTCTGACCATCATCGTTTTGGAAAACATACGGACCAATGACTCGGCCAGCCCATAAAACGCAGCAAACAGTAATTGGATATGGATAACATGGCACTTCGGTAAAAGTTTGTTAGATTTCTTTTCTCCAAATGCGACAATTCTGTTTATTTACGTACCCACTCACCAGGAAACGGGCTTCATCGGAAAATAAAATTTTGAATGGATGAGTTTGACGAACAGAAGAATTATTTTGATTCAAAATTTCAACAATTTGCATGCGTTGCTCTGGTGTCAGTCGTTGCATAATGAAATTTCAAACCAAATTAAATAAAAAGTAACCATCAGCTGCTAAATGAGTGCTAAAATAAAGCAGTGATGCCAACTCTCAAGTGCAAAATATGTTTTATAGCTGAAATAATAGAAATAAAATTATTTTAGTGTTTAACAAATCAATCTGTTGCCCATTTTAGCTTTTGCGATTAAAAACTTAATTGCCGAATTCATTCCACAATTTCAGACAATAAATGGTTAATAGTCGTATAATTGTAGGTTGCTAATGCCAGCATTAAACAAACAACAA